>OU893345.1:7983700-9284684 GCA_918026875.4 Diatraea saccharalis
GGTGGTGGTGGTATGAATAGACTTCATTTTATATACAAAAATATTTTAATGATACCTAATTTTGAATATAAATCCATCAAATTAGCTCTTCTCTTAATAATATAAAACCAAATTATTTCATCGATTTATCGTTACAGCTGGTGAGGGCGGCGGTAATGGTGAAGGATCGAAAGGTAGTTGTATGTCAAGATAATACATTGTCCTTAATATAAATATACGATGCTTGATAATTCACATAAATTCAGGCAACGCGCACATCTCTCAAAGTTAGCTCGTAAGTAATGAGACTTTTGTACCGTTACAGCCGGTTCGGGTGGAGCAAGTGGTCCAGTAGCGGGTGGTGGTGGTGGTATGAATAGACTTCATTTTATATACAAAAATATTTTAATGATACCTAATATTGAATATAAATCCATCAAATGAGCTCTTCTCTTAATAATATAAAACCAAATAATTTCATCGATTTATCGTTACAGCTGGTGAGGGCGGCGGTAATGGTAAAGGATCGAAAGGTAGTTGTATGTTAAGATAATACATTGTCCTTAATATAAATATACGATGCTTGATAATTCACATAAATTCAGACAACGCGCACATCTCCTAAAGATAGCTCGTAAGTAATGAGACATATGTACCGTTACAGCCGGTTCGGGTGGAGCAAGTGGTCCAGTAGCGGGTGGTGGTATGAATAGACTTCATTTTATATACAAAAATATTTTAAATGAATATAAATCAAATGAGCTCTTCTCTTAATAATATAAAACCAAATAATTTCATCGATATATCGTTACAGCTGGTGAGGGCGGCGGTAATGGTGAAGGATCGAAAGGTAGTTGTATGTTAAGATAATACATTGTCCTTAATATAAATATACGATGCCTGATAATTCACATAAATTCAGGCAACGCGCACATCTCTCAAAGATAGCTCGTAAGTAATAAGACTTTTGTACCGTTACAGCCGGTTCGGGTGGAGCAAGTGGTCCAGTAGCGGGTGGTGGTGGTGGTATGAATAGACTTCATTTTATATACAAAAATATTTTAATGATACCTAATATTGAATATAAATCCATCAAATTAGCTCTTCTCTTAATAATCTAAAACCAAATTATTTCATCGATATATCGTTACAGCTGGTGAGGGCGGCGGTAATGGTGAAGGATCGAAAGGTAGTTGTATGTTAAGATAATGCATTGTCCTTAATATAAATATACGCTGCTTGATAATTCACATAAATTCAGGCAACGCGCACATCTCTCAAAGATAGCTCGTAAGTAATGAGACTTTTGTACCGTTACAGGCGGTTCGGGTGGAACAAGTGGTCCAGTAGCGGGTGGTGGTGGTGGTATGAATAGACTTCATTTTATATAAAAAATATTTAAATGATACCTAATATTGAATATAAATCCATCAAATGAGCTCTTCTCTTAATAATATAAAACCAAATAATTTCATCGATATATCGTTACAGCTGGTGAGGGCGGCGGTAATGGTAAAGGATCGAAAGGTAGTTGTATGTTAAGATAATACATTGTCCTTAATATAAATATACGATGCTTGATAATTCACATAAATTCAGGCAACGCGCACATCTCCTAAAGATAGCTCGTAAGTAATGAGACATATGTACCGTTACAGCCGGTTCGGGTGGAGCAAGTGGTCCAGTAGCGGGTGGTGGTATGAATAGACTTCATTTTATATACAAAAATATTTTAAATGAATATAAATCCATCAAATGTGCACTTCTCTTAAAAATATAAAACCAAATAATGTCATGAATATTTTGTTACAGCTGGTGAGGGCGGCGGTAATGGTAAAGGACCGGAAGTAGTTGTATATTAATATATTACATTATGCTTAAAATAAATATACGATGATGATAATTCACATAAATTCAGCCAATGCGCACATCTCTAAAAGATAGCTCGTAAGTAATGAGACTTTTGTACCGTTACAGCCGGTTCGGGTGGAGCAAGTGGTCCAGTAGCGGGTGGTGGTGGTGGTATGAATAGACTTCATTTTATATACAAAAATATTTTAATGATACCTAATATTGAATATAAATCCATCAAATTAGCTCTTCTCTTAATAATATAAAACCAAATAATGTCATCGATATATCGTTACAGCTGGTGAGGGCGGCGGTAATGGTAAAGGATCGAAAGGTAGTTGTATGTTAAGATAATACATTGTCCTTAATATAAATATACGATGCTTGATAATTCACATAAATTCAGGCAACGCGCACATCTCTCAAAGATAGCTCGTAAGTAATGAGACTTTTGTACCGTTACAGCCGGTTCGGGTGGAGCAAGTGGTCCAGTAGCGGGTGGTGGTGGTGGTATGAATAGACTTCATTTTATATAAAAAAAATATTTTAATGATACCTAATATTGAATATAAATCCATCAAATGAGCTCTTCTCTTAATAATATAAAACCAAATAATTTCATCGATATATCGTTACAGCTGGTGAGGGCGGCGGTAATGGTAAAGGATTGAAAGGTAGTTGTATGTTAAGATAATACATTGTCCTTAATATAAATGTACGATGCTTGATAATTCACATAAATTCAGGCAACGCGCACATCTCTCAAAGATAGCTCGTAAGTAATGAGACTTTTGTACCGTTACAGCCGGTTCGGGTGGAGCAAGTGGTCCAGTAGCGGGTGGTGGTGGTGGTATGAATAGACTTCATTTTATATACAAAAATATTTTAATGATACCTAATATTGAATATCCATCAAATGAGCTCTTCTTTTAATAATATAAAACCAAATAATTTCATCGATATATCGTTACAGCTGGTGAGGGCGGCGGTAATGGTAAAGGATCGAAAGGTAGTTGTATGATAAGATAATACATTGTCCTTAATATAAATATACGATGCTTAATAATTCACATAAATTCAGGCAACGCGCACATCTCTCAAAGATAGCTCGTAAGTAATGAGACTTTTGTACCGTTACAGCCGGTTCGGGTGGAGCAAGTGGTCCAGTAGCGGGTGGTGGTGGTGGTATGAATAGACTTCATTTTATATACAAAAATATTTTAATGATACCTAATATTGAATATAAATCCATCAAATGATCTCTTCTCTTAATAATATAAAACCAAATAATTTCATCGATATATCGTTACAGCTGGTGAGGCCGGCGGTAATGGTAAAGGATCGAAAGGTAGTTGTATGTTAAGATAATACATTGTCCTTAATATAAATAAACGATGCTTGATAATTCACATAAATTCAGGCAACGCGCACATCTCTCAAAGATAGCACGTAAGTAATGAGACTTTTGTACCGTTACAGCCGGTTCGGGTGGAGCAAGTGGTCCAGGAGCGGGTGGTGGTATGAATAGAAGAAGTAAGAAAATTTTAATACTATTTAATTATATTCCATATGCTTAATTTTGAAAATTAAAATGGTACATTGTAAAATATGTAACACGTTTATTGATTTAACAAATTTTATTGACCATTGATTTGGTACCAAAAGGCGGACTTAATGCTATTATCATTCTCTACCAGTCAACCTTTGGGATACAGAAAAACACGATTGCGGCATAAAGTTAACTAATAAATAAACTACTTAACTACACTACATAAGAATTTATATAAACATAAATAAATATATAACAATACATATATGAATTATGATACATATACATATGATGATGATTTTAATAAATGCTCCAAGAGAAAAGTGTGAACTTTCCGTTTAAAAATGAATTTATTTGGAGATCGTCTGATGGTGTCGGGGAGGCCATTCCACAGTCGTATGGCATGAAGGGTGAAAGAGTCAGCCATAAAGCCAGAATGGAAAAGCGGAGTAGATAATGCAAGTGTATTAACAGAACGCAGTTGTCTATCATGAGACTCACAAAGGTATTTAAATTTACATTGACGGTAATTTGGAGAATTAGGGTTAGAAAGCACGGAAAAGAGCATACAGAGCAGTCGTAGCTGTCTGCGCTGACGAAAAGGAAGCCATTTAATTGAGACCGACAGCACGAAACATGATCATACTTGCGAAGGCAGAAAATAAAACGAATTGCATTGTTGACAAGGCGGTCCAACTTATTAAGAAGATCTTCGTTTAAATCAAGGTAACAGACATCAGCATAGTCAATGATAGGAAGAATAAGGGAAGTGACGAGGGTTAAGCGAGCGCAAAGAATAAGTAACCACACGACTGACCTCGGCAACCTGTGATGTATGTCCATCTAAGCTCTGAATCAATATGAAGTCCCAGGTTTTTAACAGTGGAAGTGAAGGGTATTACAGAGTTTTCATACACAATAGGTGGGAGCAGACTAGAATCCAGTTTAATAAGCTGTTTGAAGCTTCCCACCATATTTGCTTGACATTTAGTTGGGTTCACGGAAATCCCAAAATTAGTTGACCATGCACTGACATAAGAGAGATCCTCATTCAATTTGGAAATACCTGTTAAAATTTCATCGGTCGTTGTTTGCACATATATTTGCAAATCGTCTGCATAGAAATGATAAGAACAGCCAAGCGTGAAAGATAAAGCGAAATAGTTACTGCTGTAGTCATAGGGTCTATTATACATAAAAAAGTTAAAGTAAAGATAGTTAACATTAGTAGTTTAGATAAGATAAGTGATTTTTATAAACAAGACAAAAACTATATGTATTTACACTTCGCTGATGTATTAGAATGGTCCTTGTGTCAAATCTGTGATGGGTACAAGAAGCTTAATACTAAATTATTGTGTCAGACTGTATGCGTTGCTCAATGTAAGTCCCAGGGTTGTTTGATGGATATGTCACAAAATTATTTATTGATCACAGTTCTCACATTATTATCTCACGTTACTTCTTTTATTGTACTCATTATTATCTCAAATGGCTAAGACTAAAAATCTTAAAGTAGGTCTCTTTAATGCGGGCTCTCTCGGCATTGGACATGAGGAGTTCATTCTAGCCGTGGAGGAAATGAGGTTGGATATTCTGGCAATAAATGAAACTTGGTTGAGAACAGGAGAAAATGACAAAGCGCCAAAACTTCCGGGATATTCCTTGAGGCATATCCCCCGGTCTGATCATGTTAGGGGTGGCCGTGGTGGTGGGGTAGGATTTTATATTCGCAATGGGATCGGTGTTTGCTTCCGACAGTTTCCCGTCAACAAGGAAATCGAACAGATGTGGCTAAATGTTCGCATTAATGGGCAGCAGGTAGTTATTGGCACTGCGTATAGACCACCCTGGCAAGATGTTGGGGAATTTTTGGATGCTATCACTGACTCCGTCACCTTCTCTAATAGAGATGCGTTGATACTGCTTGGTGACTTCAACATTGACCTCCTTGACGGAGCCAGCGTGAAGTCCAAGCAGTTTACACAGTTCCTGCAATTTATTGGCCTGAATCAAATAATAAGTAAACCTACACACTTTACAAAGGACAGTGAGAGCCTCATAGATGTAATTTGACAGCCCTACCCTAAAAGTAATAGTCAAATATACCCCTGAATTGGGGCGGCACGCAATGCTCTCGGCTGAGTTCAAAATAGAATCTGAACCAATATGTCCAAAATGGGTTATTTTTAGACCGATGAAAAATATTATTTTGGAACAACTAGTCCGAGATTTGGATGCCATTGACTGGAATTATTTTTACAAAGTGGATAACGTTCATGATATGGTTGATGTCTTCTCCACTTGTTTGACTACTTTGTTTGATCTGCATGCTCCATTAAGAAAACAAAAGTTAAAGCATCCTCCACATCCATGGATAACAGACTCAATTAAATCTATGATTCACATCAGAAATAACTATCATGAACGATACAAAATACAGAAAACCGAAACCCTAAAAACCTGTTACAAAACCTTAAAACAACTAGTGGTAAGAGCCATAGAGATGGAAAAACAATCATATTTTGCCAATCATATCAATAAGCAACTAAATGTAACAACTCAAAGTATTTATGGCGGAATCTAAAGAGCTATGTAATACACAATTCTAGGAAAGAAGCACATCTACCAATCAGTTTTAACGATCCTAATAAAATCAATGCTCATTTTCTCGATATTCCAGGTGATGGCCGAGTAACCATATCCCAGCTTACATATTTTGAACACCATAGGCATGGCTCTGCAACTTTTCCTTTGCAGGTTGTGACCAATGACAAAGTCTTAAAAATCATTAAAGGTTTTAAATCAAATGCTCAAGGTCAAGACGGTCTCTCAGTTGAAATGATACTTTTGACGCTGCCACAAACATTGGCTGCTATCACCGAAATAATAAACAGATCTTTGGTAGAAGGCATTTTTCCTGATAGCTGGAAAATTGCTGTAGTTAGGCCCATACCAAAAAACGACAACCCAACTGCCATGACGGATCTTCGTCCAATCAGCCTGCTTCCTATCATCTCGAAGGTATTGGAGAAGATTGTCTGCGAGCAGCTAACTGATTACCTTGAGACAAATAACATCCTCCCACAGCGACAGTCTAGATTCCGCAGAGGGTATGGCACAGCAACTGCCCTGGCAGATGTTGTGGATAACCTTATTTCAGCCCGGGATCAAGGGAATATTGGTATGTTGCTGCTGCTTGATTTTTCTCGTGCATTTGATTCAATAAATACTGATCTTCTATTATCGAAGCTAACTTACTATGGAATCAATGCCAGTGCTATAAAGTGGTTCCATAGTTACCTGATAAATAGACAGCAGTATGTAGAACTGAATAACATGGACGGATCCAGGTTGCAATCTGACAGGCTACCGGTAACCCGTGGTGTGCCTCAGGGGTCTGTTTTGGGGCCAATACTCTTCATTCTGTACAGCGCTGACATCAGAGATAGCATAAGTCACTGCCAATATCATCTGTATGCAGATGACTTACAGCTTCTTTATTCTTTTAAACCAGCAGATTATGCCAGTGCTGTAATGAGGGTGAATGAGGACCTAGAACAGATAGTTAAATGGTGCCAATCTAGCTGCCTAGTTCTTAACCCAAAAAAATCAAAGGTCATGTTAATTGGTTCAAAAAAGAGCGTCAGTAGCTTAAATAATGTTTCTTTCAATGTAATGATAAGTGGGGAAAAAGTTGAACGGGTAAGTAAAGCAAGAAATTTGGGACTATTGATGGATGAGTGCCTGAACTTTGAAAGTGACATTGTAGAGTGTGGCCGCACCTGTTTCTATAGATTAAAATTGTTGTACAAAATAAGGCCCTATCTATGTGAGGAACTGAGGATCAAGCTGTGTGAGATGCTTGTATTGTCTAAAATGAATTATTGTGACATTGTCTACGGACCATGCCTTATGTCCAAAACAAGTAGGCTTGTGCAGCGTGTACAAAATGCCTGCGCACGCTTCTGTTTTCATGTGCCTCCTCGCACACATATCACTCCCTTCTTAAATGCTGCCAATATACTGAAGATGGAGGCACGCAGGAGGCTTCACCTTGCAACCTTATTGTATGGTGTCATAGATGCAGAAAGGCTAACGTACCTTTATAATAAGCTAAATTGGACTCGTGATCGGAATAGGTACCCAGTCAGACAATGCAGTCATGTCTTTGTAACTGTAAAACATCGTACAGTAGCATTTCGTGGAGCCTTTCGTTTTGCAGCCTCACGGTGCTGGAACGATCTCCCTCCACCAGTGCGTGATCTAAATACAATTGCCACTTTTAAAAAACATGTAAAAACTTACTTTTTGCAGATACAAAAACAAAAACTATAACTTACATCAATTTTTTCACATCACGTTATGTTTGAGATCTATTACTCTGGCACCGTGATAGCTTCAAGCAACAATTGATCCTTTGGGCTTCCTATCTCTGATGGCATAATATCTGATTGGCTTTCGATGCGTAAGGGAGATTCGGCAAATTCGTTTGAGGGCTCTCTCATTAGCTGGTATCATTTGAAATATATATTTTTTTTTAAATGGATAAATTGGCTTATTGCGCGCATGATGCTAACTGTTTAAACATGGTTAATTTCGATGGGTGTAAGCTTCTTCATAATCTTTGTTCACTTGTCATCTTTTAAGAGTGTCAAATTGGTTCACTAACGTAGGACTTTTTTACCACTGTTTTAAGTTAAAATATGTATTGGACAATGTAAATGGTTATAACTTTGTTGACATTGGAATCGACGCTTGCACCATAGATTAACTTGTTACCACAGACCAAGAAGAACACACAGACCAACAAGACACGTGCTGTAGTTACATATAATGATTTTTCTACTTTTTTTTATTCTTTGTTTTTTTTTATTTATTATTTTTATGGTCGTAATATGGTCCGTGTCGTCACTGCTAGCTTTGGCAGAATATCAGTGCAGTAAGCCCTGCTTACTGCTCATGCTGAGCTGAGGCCAGCTTGGCGACACACACCATGACACATTTACTTCTTCAATGTCTTCATTGTGTATTCTTTTTGTTTTTCTCCTTTTTTTTTCTTTGTTGTTATTTTTTAGTCATTTCTCTGTTATATATGTAAATTGTGTATGTGATGTGTGTTGCCAAATTAAATCTATTCTATTCTATTAATGAATAAGGAAAAGAGCAGAGGAGAAAGAATCCCCCCCTTCTGGGACACCAGCCATCAGATCGCTCCAGGAAGATAATTCACGACCCTTACGTATTGCCTGCTGACGCCCACGAAGATAAGCTGAGAACCATTCCAATGTCAACGACGGGAGGTTCAGTACGGCCGGCAGAAGGTCATGGTCGACCATATTAAACGCGTTAGAGAAGTCAGTAAGAACAATGATGATGACCAGTTGCTTCTCCATGCCAGTTCTGATGTCCTCGGTAACTTTCAAGAGCGCAGTTGTTGTGCTGTGCCCAACACGAAAACCAGATTGGAAAGGAGGGAGGATGGAATTAGAATGTATAAAGAAAGATAATTGCTCATGAGCAGCGGCTTCTAAAATCTTAGACAGTAAAGGAAGGATAGATATAGGCCTGAAGTTATTTAACAAATTTGGAGATGAGATTTTAGGAAGAGGGATGACATAAGCTTTACGCCAAAGTAGAGGAAAGTAAGCCATTGAGAAATTGACAATATGTGTTATAACTTGAAGGGCTTTATCTATAATGTTAATAATCATGTCTCTGCTTACATCATCACATACTATGGCATTTGACTTGATTAAGAAGATAATTTTCCGTATAGCATCGGTTGACATTATAGAAAAGGAAAAAGAATCAGAATGAGATTGGGCCTTGGAAGTAACTTCATTGATAGTGTTAGATTTTGTGAAAAAGTCCATAGTGGAGATAGAAGAAAAGTGATTATCAAAATCATTTAGAGAAAAGGGGTAAGTCTGAGGTTGCGAGGAAGATTTACCCCGACCAAAGAGCGAAGAAACTTCCAAATATTAGTCGAAGAAGAATTTATGATATTGACATGGAAATATTGACGTTTAGCTGCTCTTACCAATCGGTTGCATCGATTACGTGCCCTATTGTAGAGACTCCAATTCTCCTGCGACCTAACGTGCTTGAAAGTACGGAATGCTCGATCCCTCCGTGTCATAGCCATACGGACACCTCTACTGATCCATGGAGCAAGTGACCGCTTCAGTTTTACCGCTTTTAGTGGAGCATTAACATCATATAAGCAATATATATTTGTTAAAGAGAGATACTTTCTCATCGAGTAGCGGAGAATCAAACACGGAAGAAAAATCAAGAGTAGCGGCATCCTCTTTTAACTTGTCAAGATCAAGTCGAGCGAAATTACGCATCCAGACAGAGGTGGGCTTTAGTTTAGGTGGCTTTAACCTGTATGAAATAAGAATAAGGTCATGTTTTGAAAAGCCAGGTGGTTATAATC
Organism: Diatraea saccharalis; assembly: GCA_918026875.4. Classification (NCBI taxonomy): domain Eukaryota; kingdom Metazoa; phylum Arthropoda; class Insecta; order Lepidoptera; family Crambidae; genus Diatraea; species Diatraea saccharalis. The sequence goes on from OU893345.1 coordinate 7,993,522, forward strand.
AAGTCAAGCCATGTGTCACGTGAAGAAGGATTATGGTGAGTCGGCTCAGAAGGCAAAATAGATAGATCGACGGACTTCACAACTTCAAATAATTTAGCAGATTGAGAAGTGCAACAAGAAAGATCAGTGTTGAAGTCACCCATAACTATGAGATGCCTGTAATCCGATCACAGCGGCTCCAGAATAGACTCAATGTCAGAAATGTAATCAACAGTAGGTGGACAGTAAACGACTACAAGAACAGCCTTAGATCCCCCCAACAGAGACCTCGAGAAAGATATACTCGGCAGAAAAAGAGTAAGTTGAAGGTAAAGAGATCAAAACTTTGTAAGATATGTCGCAAGTTTTGTTATTATAGACGTTTAGTTATTATAGAAGACACATGTTGTTTGGTTATGATCGGAATCGGATAACTTGTTTATACTATTTGTAATGAAATTGATTGTAATCTGTTATGTGTCGTGAATAAGTAAATAAATATGAATATAAATCTAGAAAATCAACTCGTTTTACAACAGTAAAACGTAAATTATGGTATTAACATACTGTTTCAGCCGGTGCGGAAGCGCAAGCGGGGAAACGTCCAGGATCCGGTAATCATTAGAAATATATAAATCCAGCAAATAAGTACTCCTCGCGATAATTATTAAAAAAAATTACAAATATACTTTTTACGTGGTGCTGGCGGCGGAAGTCGTTACGCATCTACTAGTAGTAGTATGTGTAGATTCAATTTTAGTCAAAGTAAGTATGTTTATATTGTGTTTAGTAATGAATACCGTTCTAGGAACCGAACACTTTTTCATGATCAACAGAAAATAATGCACTCGAAAACGCCCAGAGGCCGGCAGTTTTTTTAATTTTGTTATTATGTTTTAAGAAAATATCACAATTCCAGCTACTAAGCTACGGCAACTCTTCGCGTTAACAAATAATAAAAATATATACTCTTAGGTGGTGCTGGCGGATCGGGTAGTGGTTGTATGTATACTTTTAATATTATACGCAAAATACATTCATCATCATCATCATCACCAGCCTTTTTACGTCCCCACTGCAGGGGCTCAGGCCTTTCTTATGGGTGGTTAAGGAGGATGGGCCATGAACCTCCACGCTGGCCCAATGCGAATTGGAGGGTATTAACAACTACAAATACAGCCAGGACCAACGGTTTTACGTGCCTTCCGAAGCACGAAGTAGCTCGAAATAACAATTTTTTGGTCACCCATCCCGTGACCGACCGTTGCGAAAGTTGCTTAACAACAACGATCGCGGGCCGCGATGCTTATCCTCTACGCTATCGAGCTACTTACATTTATACCAGTCAAAAATACATTTGTATCTGTTAATTGCTAGTGTAATGTATAGATTTTATATTGTTGACTAAGTTAGTTTATGCATGTTTTTCTATCTACTTTTTATTTTATTACTGGTGAGTAATTGACACATCTTCCAATTTATTTGCAAGCCATATTCTGATGCTATGCAATTCTTATAAATTTTCTACTAAGTCTACGAAGAAGTAGCAACGGAAAACTGCTGCTTGTTTTTCATTCATTACTAGAACAAGTTAGCGATGTGCACGTCATTGGCGCTTCTTGTATCTTCATATTAAAAAAAATAGCATTTTTATATATAAATATCTTAATATATAAACCCAGTAACACAAACTACTGAGTTTATAATGTTCTAAATTTGAAAATTTATATCGGTAATGTCGGTTTAATCAAGTTCCATGCTTTAGTAATTTCTTCCCTCACAGCAGCGTTCAAAGTATAATCTACGGGATCAACATTCACAACCATTAACAAATTATGTAAAAAAAAATGCCCCAATATTAATTTATGGTATATAATCACTAGGTATAACATAACACAAAAAGTCTCCCTCTCACTCACCTGACTTTCCCTGACTTTCACACATTCATATGTCCATTTTCTCTCTATTTAATCATCCTACATATATTACATATATTTTCAAGTATAGTCAAATATATTAAATAATTTATTATTTATAACTTCAGCTGTTCCAGCAGACTCGAAGAGCAAAGGACTACTAGGAGGACTGGGAATAACCCTTGGCACTGTATTAAAATCATTGTAAATAAAGAATGTGCATATTTTATTTTTATTTTTATGAAATAAAATGAAATGAAAATATCTTTAATCAAGTAGGCTATTACAAGCACTTCTGAATCGTCCAAAAAACTTTTTCCCCTACCACTTGTTCAGGACGTCTTTTAGCTGACAAGAAGAACAAACGAAAGAAACTTACCAGCTTTTTATCATAAGTTATGAAATGACATTTACATAAATCATGTCATTACCAAAATAATATGTATTATCATAATAGTAAATACAACTTTCAAAGTCTGTAGGACATAGGTTGAACATATAATTAGAACAAAGCGAAGGCTATTAATTCCATGCATTGCGATCCTTAAAATAATCATCAACTTTATAATAGCCTTTACTCATAAGTATATTCTTTACATAAATTTGAAATTTATTTATGGGTAGGTCAATTACATTTTGTGGAACTTTATTGAACATAGCAATACATTTACCCAGAAATGATCCTCTGGTTTTTTGAAGTCTAAAGCTTGGAACGGCAAGTTTATCTTTATTTCTTGTGTTAAGATTATGAACACTATTTTTTTTTGTGAAGGAATCGTAATGTTTTCTTGTGTACATAATATTCTCATAGATGTATTGAGAGGCAACATTGTCTCAACATTATTTACATCGTCAAAACAATCATCACCCCTCTCGACTTTAAACAGTAAAGAGGTGTCATCTGCAAATAATACTGTCTCGCACAAATTCTTCGTAAAGTGAGGAAGATCATTAATATAAATTAGAAAAAGCAATGGTCCTAATATCGATCCCTGAGGTACGCCCATAGTAACTGTTGCCCCTGCAGATTTTGCTTCATTGATTACTATTTTTTTAATTCTAGCAGAAAGATATGATCTTATTAGATCTAATTTTCCCAACAGTGTTTCATGACTAACGCAGTCGAATGCTTTTGATAGATCACAAAAAATGCCAATAGCATCTTGTTTATTCTCCCAAGTATCATAGATATGCCTCAGAAGTGCAATTCCAGCGTCTGTGGTACATTTACCTCTGCTAAAGCCAAACTGATTTTGGTGAAGTAATTTATTTAATGAAAAGTGTGCAAGCAGTTGATTGTAAATCATTTTCTCAAATACTTTACTTAACGCTGGTAGTATAGTAATTGGTCTGAAATTACTGGGATCAGACTTGTCGCCTGCCTTGAAAAGTGGGATTATTTTACCATATTTTATTAAATCAGGAAAAGTTCCTTCATCAGTGCACTTATTAAAAATAAAAGTTAATTGAGGCGCTATAGATGGTATTATAGATTTGATAACATAAGTTGAAACGCCCCAAAGATCTCCGGTGTTTTTAACATTAATAGAATTAAATGTTTTAATAATTGAGCAGACGTTAACGTGTCTAAAATAAAATTCAGTATTGCACTTATCAACAACTGACTCTAGATGCGTAACCGCAAGTTTAGAACATGAACTTAGATTTCTAGTGATTTTTATTGGTGTCTAAGAAAAGAATTTCTCAAATGTATCGGAAACCGCTTCATCTGTTTTAATAATTTTATTGTCAACCTCTAATGATTATGTGCGCATATTACTTTAATTTTTACCCGTTTCTTGATTTATGATAATCCAGGTTGTTTTTATTTTATTTGCTGAATTGTAAATTTTTTCAGATATATATTTTGCTTTTGCTGAAACACATACTTTCCTAAAAATTTTCGAATAATTTCTGACATATTCAATAAACTTTGGATCGGTCGAGGTACACTTTAGCTCATACAAATCATACAGCCTATTTCGACTTTTGTAGATGCCAGGTGTAGCCCAATCACTAAATTTCTTTTTTTGGTTAGTAAAGTTAATTGTTTTGAGTTTAAATGTTTTATCAAATTCTCCCTTTATCAAGTTAAAGAAATTATTATAAACATCATTTATATTTTCCAAATTACTAGTTATCAACTGAGTCTGATACGCAGAAACACTGTTTTTAAATTTTTCTAAATTACTTTTGGTAATAGGTCTACAAATTATATTGCATTTAGGAGAAACATGATGGTGCTCGAAAGTTGCTAGAACTCCGCTATGGTCAGATTGAATACAATTTATTATCGATTTTTTAAATACCTTACATTTACAAAAAATATTATCTAAGCAAGTAGCAGATGTGGGTGTAATGCGGGTAGGTTCATTAAAAATATTTTCTAAATTAAAACATTTAAACAAGTTCAAAAATCTACTTGATTTAGCACATTTTATTAAAATATCTATATTAAAATCACCACATATCACTACTTTCTTATCGACTTTGCAAATTAATTTAAATGCATCCTCCATAGCAGATTCAAATTGACAGTAGTCCCCATCAGGTGGTCTATATACACATATAATAACATACTGTTCAAGTTCCACACATGACAATTCAATATGTCGCTCAATATACCTGTGATCCAGTAACAACTATGAACAATTTAAACGCCGGAATTTTTGGCGCGTTTGTCGTGACGTCAATATTCACGACTAGAGATATGACATTTTAAATCGGAATGGCATTCGAGTAGTTGATTATTATTCAATTACTAAATTTTTAATACAATCGAATTTTTCATAATCATATAGTTTACTAAATTGGTGAAAAAAAAGCCTTAAACATCATTTGATCTGTTATTTATTTTGTGACTATTTGTAACAATGACATCCCTATAAATAAGGATGTCTTTGTTAAATTGTTTTGCGTTTGTTTACTTTCAATTTACCTTATTTTATTTGTTCTTTAAGGTATTATTTTCCTGACGAAATCGAAATAATTATAAAAAATATATTGACATAGACATTATTCTAAAGCAATAATGGTGAACTTGAATCATACATAAAAATTAATCAATTTATTGGTAAATATCGAGCTTTCCCAATAAACACTAATCTCTGAATTACGATAAAGTTGTGAAAATTTTAATTTTTTACAACTTTCATTTACTCGGATTACGGGTGGGATCGCCTAATAGATTTTTTTAAGTATTTAATTTTATAATTAGTTTCAAGATTATTTTGAATTTGGCCTAGGGGAAATTGCACTATCCAACAACCAGTCCAAACGGCAGGGGCAGGTGGGATAGCAAACACGAAATCATGCAGACAATAGAGTTTAGAATGCGGATTGCATCGCGGTGGGACATGCGTGGGCTTATCTAAGGCGCTAATCGAACAATTGTCAAGCGTTATCAAAAATTGGGACAGGATTAATTATAAATCAGGACGCGGGACAACATCATTAACGCTGTTAGTAGGGGAGGGGAGCCTAAAACGGATAAGCTAAGCAAGAATGTAAAAAACGTCGAGTTCACTTGGATCCTTAACCTCATTTACATAAATAAAAAGGATATTTATCAAAGTATAAAGTAAAATACTAATTGACTTTTTTAATGAAACATATTTATTTTGTATGAAAAATAAAAAGAAGGTCTTCAAAAACCGGTTTTGCCCGCATTTTGGCCAAAAACTGGTAACCACCTCTGGGCAAAATAGGTAAACTTAGGGCAAAACAAGTACACTTTTTTTAATGTTACCTGACTAAGAGGGTTTATACCCTCTTAATGAGTTAACAAATGCTAAATTGATTAAAAATAATAATGATTAAATGAGTTAAATACATTTATCTTTTTACATCTCCAACAAGTTAAGCCAAACTGATTATTTACTGTTATTTATTTATTTAAGAAAAACCAACAAAACATACACTACAATCGTGTAACAGTAAAGCTTACATCGGTTACTTACAATAGTGCTGCTTTTATTACAGGTAGTTACAACAGGTTATTACAGGCTATAGGTACACTATAGCAAATAAACAAAGTAAACATAACCATTAGATTAGTTAGTTATGTTTGTTTGTGGTTGCAATGTAGAGTTTGTTTGTTCGGAATCCAGTTTTTATAATCAATTTGTTCATGTTTTAAAGGAAATTATAGTCATAAATGATCATCTGCGATGTAAATGAAATGTGTTATACGATTAAATTCGTTTATTTATTATTTTTACTTGTTTCCTGCGAAGTAAGCCATAAGTTTATTCAGCTAAAATCGTATTAATATTAAAATAAAAACTTCGTCATAGTGATTATGAGTTTCAACAGAGATCAATTAAAACTTATACAGCGTGTTTGGTAATACCTGTATAATCCCGAAACATGGCCATACAACCTAGCACAAAGAACACAATTGTCAAAAAACAATTTCACGTAAATTGATATTTTCATACAAATATTTGAACAATTTGTTTTCAATTACTATGCTACAACCCTGTACGCTTATACGTGCCGTCCCGGCGTACTCGCTCTTTCTCTCTCTCTCTCTCTCTCTCTCTCTCTCTCTCTCTCATTACCTCTCACTCTCTCGTCTCCTAGAATACATTTTGATGTCGCCGACGCGCGCACTCGACTACGTATGAGTGTAATCAAAACAATTTAAGATTAAACAGGTACATACCTACAGCGTTCTAATCACTCTTTCAGCTTTCACTTGTCAACATTAGGCCCCTCGCCCACGGCGACTTTTTGTAGCGATGCAGTCGCGATGCTCTCGCGCGTAGCATCGATACAGACGCGAAGCAGTCGCTAGCTGTGTGCCCGCGCCCACGGGACCAGATTCAGTCGCAATGCAAACGCGGTTCGGTCGCGATGCAAACGCGATTCGGTCGCGATGCAGATACGACACAAAAATCTTTAGAAAAATCATATAACAACAACTGATGACCAGATGGTTTACTCATTCTAGAACATCTCATCATACTCAACACTCATCTGCGTTTTTAATGATAAAGTACGGTATATGCGAAGTCCGACTCAAGTACATTGTAACACATTTTGTGTGTGCGGAGGCTCCAATACTAAAGTTAAATAAATAACTTACCACAATCATTCTTTTCTTTATTGGTTTTTTCTCCAAATTCTGCATTGAATAATTCATTTATCTCTTCCGATGCCTTTCTTTTTGCAATCTTATTCGAATACTCAGGAAGACGTGAGTCCCGATCGCGATGCAGTAGTGCGTTAGTAGCGCGACGCGGTCTCGCGCATTTATATCGATACAATCGCGATGCAGTAGTGCGTTAGTAACGCGTTGCAAATGCGACTAACACGCGTTAGAAAAGATGCAGTCGCGCGTTTAGCGAACGCGCGACTGTATCGCTACAAAAAGTCGCCGTGGGCGAGGGGCCTTACCTACACTTCACGTCCACTTTATCAGTCCAGGGTCTCGATATGCCGGCCACCGCATAAAACACACATCTCCATTCGACTCGACACAGACCGTGTCGTGTTACTCTCGACGTAAAATCATATCCTCTGTCTCGATGGAATAGGTGTTCGGCCGGCCTACCTGTGGCACACTATGGAATGAACCAGTTGTATGTAACCGATTCACAAGTGCCGCGAATCACCGGTAAGAAGAAAGACGTCGATGGTTTTCAGATCTTCCTGACACGTGGCGCTCGTCATAACGCCGCCGAGCCGCAGTAAGATTACCGTCACAAGCACCGCCACACATTATCATCTCGTAATATAAGGCATTTGAGTACGAATTCATTGTACTGACCGCACACAAACATAACACACAGGTAAACAGAACGAGAATGAATAACGAACCAAAAGTCCCGAAAGAACGAAAACGTAAGTTGACCTTCTAAATTTTGAAAACTCACAAGTACGCCGATGAAAGTCACGGACGAGACTGACGCGATGACCAAAACTACATAGGTTATTATTATTGCAACTCGAACACCAACGTACCTAAATCAAAAGTGAACCGATTGAGGGTTCCGCGTCATGAAATTCTGTGTTACGTAACCTACCTAACAAAAAATCGTTATTTTCTAATTGAATTAAACAATGAAATGTCAAAGTAACTTATCATACTATTTTTTACTGACGAAATTGATAATTAGGCTGTTTACTTATTATTATAATTTTATTTACGCTTTTCACGGTTACAAAAGAAAAAAAGGCCATAATAGGTAGTAAAAGTGGTTACCTAATTTAAGACCAAGTCATTAACAAAATTATAAGGCATAAAAAAGTTATTGATTAAATTAGAAAAGAAAAGAAATATTATTTATTATTAGACCTTTCCATTACAACTAACCTTTATTTAATTATCATTTAAACTAAGAATAAGCGAGATACTTAGATTATTAATATCATTGTATAAGTCCGTATTTTATTGTTTCGTAAAAATAACACGGCTTTATGGAAAAAAATAACAAAACTTCAAAGCAAATAATCTACAGAACCTTACTAACACATCAGAAACCCGAGTTTCTCAATACACATCGTCGTCGATTTTATGTCTCTGTCGCTCCTTGTTGCATAGACTAATCTGAGCAATGGTGCAGATATTGAACTTCAATCAAAGTATTTGCAATTTCTTTTTTATTTGACTGTATTATTAGAGAAGTTTTCTTAATAATAGTTTTTGAAACACCTTTAATCACAAGATTAGTGTTTTTTTATGGTTAAAAGTCATTTACTACTAACTTTTTCTTTGTTTGGAAATAATAAATTACTCTCGGATGCATATTTATTCTAGGCATTTATCTTTAGATTTATTTAACTTCTGTTATTTTTTAAACTAGTTCGGCACATGGAGTCGATGACCAAATACAACACAACAGCTGTTTTTAGGGTTGTCAGCGTACAGTTTTACTTCGAAGAAAAAAAGCTGAATATCTAGGTCATGTGCTGGGTTTCAGACTTAGTTATCATTTTTCTGGGTTCTATTCATCATACCGTATGTGCCATATTCGGGATTATACAGGTATTACCAAACACGCTGTATATTATTTTAAAAAAAATATATATTTTATATTGTGAGTGGTACAGACAAAGTTGGTTCCCAGAATAATGCTCATTTTAAAACCATATTTCGTTTATTACTTACCATACAGGATTATATATATATATATATATGTATATACATATAACGGCGGGTAGTCAGAAGGTGCTATTACGAAGCCCAAATAGATTGTCCATATCGGAGGACTATCTTTAAAATAATACTGCAGGCGTGTATACCAACGTGGATTTGTTCCGTTTTATCACTTTTCTTACGAAAATATAACGAGATGAGCGTGATGTCATCGGATGTCTTTACTCCTCGGCGATCGGAAACAGAATGTGTGCCAAAATGGCGGCAACTTGGTTTTTAGAAACGAACTTGACAGTCAGTGTCACCATTCTAATAAAATTAAAAGTATCGATGATCACGCTCTCTTTACAATCGAGTAATCGAGTAACTAGCAATTAAAATAAAAGAAACTAAATCAAACGATCTTCGTAATGATGATGCGACACGGCCATTCTGGGAGACGGTGCGTGCTCTGCGCCAGTCCCGTTTCTGTAACAAAATAGAAGAGCTTTTCTGAGCTAGGTATCTGTAAACCTAGTCATTTGGGAATTTTTTATTTGAACTAGATTTCGACCATCATTTCTTAAACTTCAAATTTATTACCAACAGGTATTTTATCACAATTGTTATAAAAACGGTAGTTAAGTTGTTTAGGAAAGGTTTAGGAAATTGTTTAGGAAAATGAGCTGTTTTATCAAGTATATTTGGTCAATGCAAATGCTCCACGCATAATTGCATTGATTATTGTACTCGTAGCAAGTGTGATGCTGTGGTCATGAGCGGTCCTGTACGCCATGATCCACAGTAGCTCAAAAGGAGATGGGGAAAGGTCGATGCTGGGGTCTGGGTCTTACATGAGACCGTGGTCCCCAGAGGCTCTAAAGGAAACAGGCAGGACGAAGCTGGGGTCTGGGCCTTATTTATGACCGTGGTCCCCAGAGGCTCTGTGAAACGACTTAAAAATTGGGAAGTTCATTGGATGGGATTTATACAGTCTTTTCATGAGAAATTATTGATTATTGAATTGAACTTTCATGAAAAAGTTTTAACTAGGCATCTAATTGATGTGCAGTGCGGTAGATTTTTTTCTCGGTCAGTCCTGACTTCAACAAAAGCAAGATTTTGAAACCAATCGAATCTTTAATAATTAGAGACCTTTTTTTCTTTAAGTTTCTTTAGTAATAAGAATTTAAGAGTTAATAAATCCTATCATCAAATCTTATTTACAATGAAAGTATGCATAAACAACAAACTGGTTTGAGAACCTCGATTGCCCCACTTAACTAGCAATGCATTCACACTTTTTCAATTTTATTTTCACTTTACTAGTGATTTTAAGAGTGTTACTAATTCGATTGCGATGAATTCTTCACGATATTAATTACTTTATAAGAGAGCACTCGTTTCCAGTATCATAACAAAATAAAAACGACTCACCAAAATACTGCAAGGGTAGCAATGACACAGACGTCTACACGTCGCTCACTAACAATGCCAGCAGACGAGCCATCAGTTTTGCCACTGTTGCATCTTCTTCGGCTACAGGTATCTTGAGAGTAGTGACCATCTGTTCCGCAACTGTTCTTTATATCAGGAACGCTTGGCTCTTCCCACGAAGGCTTCAAGTGTTTCTTCTTGTATCGATAGGCAGAAATATTGTCAGGATCGAGTTCGGGCAGATGCACATGTGACTCGACGACGGTACATGTGACTTACGTGGATGGGGCCGAAAAAGTTCTGATTTTGTTACCGCAACAAGATTCTTCATATCCATGACATCTGTGTGTCCACTTGGTCGGTTACATCCCACTTCTGATAACGGCGGGTAGTCCGAAGGGGCTATTACGAAGCCCAAATAGATTGTCCAAATCGGAGGACTATCTTTAAAATAACACTGCAAGCGTGTATACCAACGTGGATTTGTTCCGTTTTATCACTTTTCTTACGAAAATATAACGAGATGAGCGTGATGTCATCGGATGTCTTTACTCCTCGGCGATCGGAAACAGAATGTGTGCCAAAATGGCGGCAACTTGGTTTTTATAAACGAACTGTCAAAGTCAGTGTCACCATTCTAATAAAATTAAAAGTATCGATGATCACGCTCTCTTTACAATCGAGTAATTAAGTAATCGAGTAACTAGCAATTAAAATAAAAGAAACTAAATCAAACGATCTTCGTAATGATGATGCGACATATATATATATATGTCGGCGAGAAGGCGCTTCGATTGTGCGAAACGCCATCTGTCACCTTCAGTTGTCATCTGTCAAGATCTATGGTGCTTTGCGAAACGTCAAGTTATGACATTGACGGCTGTCATCGCTTGGGAGTGGTTTATGCTTTTTCGAAGATGGACTCTGCTTTATGGTCGAGTGCTTGATACAAGTGCCTCTAAGAAATTTAATAATTTCTCTTTGTTGAGTTACTTTTGTAAGGTTAATCCTTCAATAAGCTATATTGAGATTGTTATTATAATAAAAACACATGGTTACCTTGTAATTACACTTTTATTGCTACTTGTTCGTAGAAAAACTCCACAATCCACCAACCACACTTTTTCCGTCCTACCTCGTTGCAAGCTGGATCAAGAATCCCGCCTTTTAAATTATATCGGTCTTTGTTCCTTCAGTGTTGCCACTCTAATCCATAAATTATATTAAAAGTATTGACAGACGAAATTATTATTCTTAATCAAAATTATGGTAATTATTAATGTAGATTAATTTAAACCTAACACTCGACCATCCTGACCATTGTGCATGTCCTCGTGCACACTTGAAAAATGATCCCTATTATAATATTATAGATGCGAAAGTAACTCTGTCTATCTGTTTGTTACGCCCTCACGTTTAACCCCCAAACAGTTCCCTAGGGACCACGCGGGCGAAACCGCTGGCGGGAAGCTAGTTTAATATAAATATAAACCTAACACTCGGACTACGTGATGCAGCTTGCAACTAATTTTATATACGCTTAATATATTATATACACATTAGCAATTACATTTTTTTTGACAACTGTTATGTAAAAATTAATTAATTATCTTGTACTGTAGTATATTATATTTTATTGTTAATTAATCCTTTCTGACAGAACATACTCGTCCATGCAATATTATTCTTACAATATTTTCTAGGGCCCAAATTCATTGCTGTATTGTTGTGAACCCTCCATTCTCACAAGACTACAGCAACTACCAAGTTTGTCAAAGTGAACCCAACAATTCTCACATTTAACAACCATGTATCTACCCTTTTACTGTCAACCAAACCATTTCTGACAGTTCATATAATTTGTTCTTACAATAAGTGATATATGTATCTAGGGCCTGATTCTATTACTGTACATTTGTGAACCCTCCATTCTCACAAAGATACAGAAACTTTCTAGTTTGTCAAAGTGAACCCGATAATTCTCACATTTAACAAACATTAATCTACCCTTTTAATGTTAACCAATCCATTTCTGACAGTACATACAATTCATCTTACAAGTAATGTTTGTATCTAGGGCCTGATTATATTGCTGTATTATTGTAAACCCTCCATTCTCACAAGAATACAGCAATTTTTCAGTTTGTAAAAGTGAACCCAACAATTCTCACATTTAACAAACATTCATCTACCCTTTACTGTCAACCAATCCATTTCTGACAGTCGATACAACATATTTCCATAACAACCTTACTACTTGTTGATATGAACCCAATAATTCTCATAAACAACAAAGTAGTATACATTTTCCTATCAACAAGTCTATTCTGACAGAAAGTACTCTATTAAACTGTAGTTCAGAATTTACTAATCAATATTCCTAATAATAAATGCCAAGTCAAATTAAATTAGTTTCAAATCAATTTACATACTATATATTTACAAACATTTGGTTACAATTTTTATGATAAATACTTCCTCATTACAGATATTCAGATTTTCATACAACTAGATCTATCATCACATATATAATACCTATCATTTCTTATATAATAAAACCAGTTTTACACCATTTCCCATTTACTTGTTAATCATCTTTATCACTACTTGAATCAAACCTATTATCATCATGTTCTTCATCATCATCATTTACATTTAATGCAGCAATATGAACCCAAGGTGACATACGATCAGCGGCTACAGTTGTTTGACGGCAATTTTTACTACTAGTTAGACCCGGTATAGCAGCGATCCTATAACGATCATTTCCCAACACGGATACAACTCTGTAGGGGCCTATATAAGTTGATAAAAGTTTCTTGCTCTTACCGTCGTTGTTAAAGTTAATGCGTGTTATTTTAACAAGATCACCCTCATTATAGATTTTGAATGGTTGCCTATTTTTGTCGTATCGCTCCTTTTGTTTGCTTTGTTCTACTTCTATTTTATTTTTAACAGTTTCTCTGATGGTGACTAAATCAATATCTTCCCTAGCTTCTGACACAACTTCATTTAACCTAGGGTCGACTTCTGATTTCATAGGGAATCCAAACATAATATCAGCTGGAGCTTTTCCAGTGGTCTTTTGGAGAGTGTTATTTAAACCCCATTGAATAGCTCCTACTTTACAGTCCCAAGATCTTTCGTCATCATTGAGATTTTGGGCAGTCAATGAACTTAATATTGTACGGTTGTAACGTTCTACCTGCCCATTCGATCTAGGACTAGCTACTGCATTAAGTACTTGTTTGATACCCTTATCTAAACAGAATCTCTTGAATAAGCTTGATGTAAATGATGTTCCACGGTCGCTTATGATACGATCCGGATTTCGGAAAGTGGAGAAAATATCTTCCAAGACCCGTATAGATGTTACAGACTTAGTATTACGAACCGGTTTGATAAATACGAATTTCGAAAATGCGTCAATTATTATGAAAAGGTAGCAATTTCCTTTCTTCGAACGCACGAAAGGCCCAAGATGGTCGATGTGAAGAGTATGAAAAGGGACTTCTACCTTAGTAATGGTATGCAAATGACCTTCTTTATTGGTAACTTTTTTTGAATAAGCACACTCCATACATGCTTGGACATACTTCTTGACAAAGCGTGACATTTTCGGAAACCAATATGAGCTTTTTATTCTTTCTAAGGTCTTCTCTATGCCGAGATGGCCAATCTCGTCATGATTTTTGCGCAAGATTTGCCATCTCGCGCCCTTAGGCACAACCCAACGTAATTTGGATCTGTCACCGTCCAAATATCTATAGAGCCTATCGTCTTTGATCAGATAATTATCTTTTATGTATTTTAGACCATCAGAATCGAGTTTGCTAGCTAATATGTCACGAGTCCTGCGTAATTCCGAATCACCTAACTGCAACGTAGCTAACCAATCCTCGCCACCAATTGCCATCACAGATGGAATATCGTCCAATTCAACTAGATCACTAACATCGACTATAGGATTTCGTGATAATGCGTCAACATGAGTCATTTTAGTACCGGCACGATATTCAACCGTGCACTGGAATTCTTGCAAGAGCAACCACCATCTCGCTATACGGGGTATAAGGTCACGTTTAGAAAACGTAGACCTTAGTGCGCTGCAGTCTGTTACGATTTTGAAATTTAATCCTAACAAGTAAATCCTAAACTTCCTTAAAGCACAAACAACCGCTAAAGTCTCTAACTCAAAAGCATGGAAGTTCTTTTCTTCTGGTGAAGTTTGACGACTGTAATACGCGATTGGACGAAAAGGCTCTGCATCATGGAATCTTTGTAACAATATACCACCAACCCCTAATTTACTGGCGTCAGTGTGTAGCTCTGTTTGAGCACTCGGGTCATATATTGCTAGTATTGGCCTATCAGCCAGCCTATTCTTCAACGAATTGAATGCTTGTTCTTGCTCATTCGTCCATTGCCACGGAAAATCCTTTTTGAGCAGTTTATTTAGGGGAAAAGACAAAGCTGCAAAGTTTTGTACGAATTTCCTAAAATAGCTAACCAGGCCTAGGAACTGACGAACCGTATGTTGGTTTGATGGACGGGGAAAATTAAGGACACTGTTAGTTTTGTTATCACCAGGACGAACACCAGCAACACTTATCTCATAACCCAAGTAGTTAATTTTATCTTGTAAAAAATGACATTTAGAAAGATTAAGAGTAAGATTGGCTTGCTCAATTAATTTGAGAACCTTTTCAAGCCGCTCTAGACATTCATCGACGTCTCTGCCATAAATCAAAACATCATCTATATACGCCGTGGCATCAGAGAATCTAGACGAACCAAGGACTTTATTTATCATGCGTTGGAATACGGCTGGTGCATTTGCTAACCCAAACGGCATACGATTGAACTCATACTGACCATCTGGGGTAACAAATGAAGTAAGATGTTTCGAATTTTCAGCAATAGGGACTTGGTAGTAGCCAGATAATAAATCTAAGCTAATGAAGTAAGCCTGCCCTGACAGACGAGCGATTTCGTCCTCGATAACCGGCATAGGATATCGTTCCTTGATAGTTATAGAGTTCAACATTCGATAATCCACACACATCCTTAACCCACCATCCTTTTTTCGAACTAATATTATAGGACTTGCATATTCTGACACAGACTCACGCACAATATCAGCTTCTAGCATCTCTCCGACCATATCCCTGACATGCTCTCGTTCTTTATGGGATAGTCTGTAGGGACGATACACAATGGGTCGATGACTATTCAATTCTATCTCCATCTCCGCTACATTAGTGCATCCTAAGCTCTTTAAATTAGAGGCAAAACAATGCTTGTACTTTACTAATAACTCTAGCAATCTCTGTCTATGCAACTCAGAAATAGTTTCTCCTATGCGAACTTTTGATTTATCGACACCCTCATATTCGGATATCGAAATGTCAGCAGATGGATTTATAATTCGATTAACTAGTTGAACTTTCATGCCCCTTGCGATGACGATACCTCCTAGAAGTAAAATCATATTTGACAGAGGAACCATGCTAACATAAGCAAAGCCCCTTCTTACCTGATAAACTCCACCACTTATCAAAAGCTGCTGATCTGGACGCCCTATCACCTTACTATCTAACAGAATATGTCCTGATAGAATTGAGTAGACGCGAACTTTAGTCGCAACAGGCCCAAATATATGAGTATCAGTGATAATCTGCACGGGTACAAGGGCATCATGTGATTGATTAGTTTCAAAACTATTAAACCCGGTATTGGTATCTGAAAATTTCAGTTCATTGGCATTTTTATAAACGACTATGTGATTCTGCTCGGTAAAGGACTGACCTATCAAAAGTGGTACATCTAACAAAGCATCATCTACTACCTGACATGTGACCCTAGCCTTAACACCGTCGATGCTTAAATCTATCTCGATCCTACCCAGAGAGTAAACGATTTCGTTACCGAATCCCTTAAGGGGCAGAGTAGAGCCACTCGGTGCCAGACACAACCCTTTCGCTGCTGTTTGAGTAATTAGAGAGACCTCACTACCAAAATCTACAAAACACTTTAGCGTTAATTCATTAATGTTACAATCCTTGATATATTTACGATTAGACTTTGAAGTCGATATACGCATTGTATTTGAGACTACTTCGGATTTATTTTTATCATCAAACTTAGCGTTGGAAGCATTCTTCGAAAAACAAGTTTCAGCCTTGTGTCCAAAACGGTTACATTTAATACACCGAGATAATGGTTTTGGACACTTTGAGTAAGGATGTCCCTTTTCTTTGCAATTAAAACAATTCACATCTGCCATGGATCGATTAGACAATTTACGCTGATAGGTAAAACTATTAGTTTGGTCAATCCACCCTTTTTCCCTAGACTTAGACTGAACAGCTAGATGAGAGCTATCTTGATTACTCATCAGGAATTGCAGAAGCTGATCCGGCTGAGTACATCGTACTGCGTTAGCACTAAATTTCATTGTTTTATCGTTTAAGCCATGAATTAAACAATCAACTGCGCGTTTACCGTATATATCGCATTGGTTCAATAGAGCTAACTTCTCATAGTAGTACACCTCAATAGGCTCATTATATCTACTTTTCCTTCGAAGCATATCCTCCAAAATTTGACCATAGTTCTGTTCGCAAGGAAATGCTATCAAAAGTTTTTCTTGCCACTCAGGCCAATCAAATAAAATTGTGTTCTGACTATCATACCAGACTTTGGCCAAACCTTGGAGTTTCTGCATTGCAAAATGAGCCGTAGTTCGTTGATCCCAACCATATACAGTAGCACACTCGTTTACCTTTCTAAGCCAAACATCAGTTCTTTGATTTTTATTTGATGGATCGAAATCGGGTAGTATATTTTTATGAGTGATAGAATTGCTGGAATTTTGAGAGGTGCTTGCTGTCGCTGGTTGGGGTTTCAATGAATTTATAATATTAGCTACGTCTTTACAAGTAAAAGTAGGACTACGTGACCTTGTACGACGTACTGACGCTCCACCTTGAAGTGCTGGGCTCCTTCGGCGATCCCCAAGGTCCCGACCACGTCGCTCCAGTTCATCTCGCGTGGATGCTCGGCGTTCAGGATCAGCACGACGCAGCTGACTATGCTCCCTGACTACCTTCTCTTCAAGTGTGCGAAGTATTTGTCGCTGACGTTCCAGTTCTAGTTCCTGTTCGTGCAGGCTCTGGCTTCTATGACTGCGCTCCCGTTCACTCGGTAGCAGTGACTTCTCACCTTCTCGGATAGGGCTGCGACTACGGTTTCGGTCGCGACTTTTCGGCGTGCTTAGCCGACGCCGCCGCGGAGAAGTCACGCTATCACGTGGCATTTTCTGAAACTCGAAACAAGTTGGATTAACATTTCATTCACTGAATTAGTAACATCAAGCTGAGTACACTACAAAAATAGTACAAGCGGTTATAACTCCTAAACGACGAATCGTAGCTAAAAAATAACCTAATTTGGCACCCCCGTAGACCCACATACACCTCGCAGACTAATTTGAACTACAAAAAAAATTGACCTTCAGATGTCCTTGAGAGATCGAGTTTTAAGTTTCTTATTGTGTAATCTACTTTCTGTGATTTGATTGGTAAAACAGACATTACTATTAACTTACTAGAGCCAAAAAGGCAACATATGCATAATATTCATAGACTTTTCAAAGTCAACGCCAAATAATTTGTATTTAATAAACTTATTAGAATTGCTTTATATATATATATATTTGCCTCCAGTTCAGATTATCTTTGGCTGA
This sequence comes from Diatraea saccharalis, assembly GCA_918026875.4. Taxonomy (NCBI): domain Eukaryota; kingdom Metazoa; phylum Arthropoda; class Insecta; order Lepidoptera; family Crambidae; genus Diatraea; species Diatraea saccharalis. The sequence continues at coordinate 8,011,682 of OU893345.1, forward strand.
CAAAACGACCAGTGAAAGTAACTCAAGACCTTACCAGTAATAACGACATTAACAAAAGCATGTCATTTGAAATTCAATATAAATTAATTATTTGTGACTTACAACTGACTTTATTAGGTTATGACGTCACTTGATTATTAACATTTATCTTACTTCGTTTAGCCATGCAAAAAAAATAAGCTAAAAATCTTTAATTGGATAATAATAACGGGCATATCCCACTTCTGAAATGTAAGGTTAATCCTTCAATAAGCTATATTGAGATTGTTATTATAATAAAAACACATGGTTACCTTGTAATTACACTTTTATTGCTACTTGTTCGTAGAAAAACTCCACAATCCACCAACCACACTTTTTCCGTCCTACCTCGTTGCAAGCTGGATCAAGAATCCCGCCTTTTAAATTATATCGGTCTTTGTTCCTTCAGTGTTGCCACTCTAATCCATAAATTATATTAAAAGTATTGACAGACGAAATTATTATTCTTAATCAAAATTATGGTAATTATTAATGTAGATTAATTTAAACCTAACACTTTTGTCCGCTTTCTGTGTGTTTGTGTTGTTTATCTGTATTTGTAACGTATTGGGGATCACTAGGTAAGTCTTGTAAAGCTTGTTTAAAATAGCATAAAGGCAATTATGGATACCGATCCACCTGACCCTGGTGGCGGTATGGCTCATTCTCAAGATTTGTTTAGTTCTTAATTTGAGGACAATCAAATTTCATCAAATAGAAAACGCACTAAAGCTTCATCATCTTGTTTTGCGGCTCGCTCTATTCGTCTTTTTAAAAAAAAACCACAGTTACTATTCCTACTTTTATTAGGATAACCAACACACTGATTCCTAGATCCCGAAACGTGGAGAGCTAATGAGGACTGCTCTTCGCGGTTGCTAATGCCGAACTAACTTTAAAATATTAAAATAATTATAATATTGGAATATGCAATCTTGCACTTTACATTTACATCGTTTCTATGGAAAAGTACTGAATGTGTTGTCAGCTATTCTCAAGTACAATGTTGGGTTATAACAGCCCCCCCCCTTTTGACGGAGCTTTATCTAAATTAAGATGAAGCGGCGTTAGAAAAAATAAACATTAATATTATTTCAGGATCTAGAAAATTATAAAACATTACATTTGTAAAAACAGTAAAGTTAAAATATATAAAGAATTACAATTTTTATTTTGTATGCTTATTATTTTTAACATAACATTTTTCTAATTAATAAGATTTAGGATAATATAAAATAGTAATTAGATTTAGTAACATTGTATAATATTACAATAGTTAAGATATTTAAAAATCACAATTTTTTTTTATATAGTATATAATAATTTATTATCTTTACGATAACAGTTTAAAATTAAAAAGATTAAGTACAATACTTATTTCATCTATGCTAGTTACAAAATATCGTTTTATGATAACATTTGAAATAAGATAAATCTAACATAATACTAAGAACATGAGAATCAACTAAAATTTAAAATAGGTAAGTACATACTAGAATGAGACACAATTTTTATTTTAAGTTATAAATCAATTGTTTAAATTTCTATTGGATGGATATGATTTAATTACATCTTCATCATCAGAATGAGATGACATCTGGGACATTTCAATCGAATTTGTTACATCGGTTTTAACTTTTTTCTTAGTATTACACTGGTTAAATATTTGAATACAACAACTAGTATGATTCCGTTTCTTACTTATGCAATTATACAATTTGTAGACTATATATAAAAACATTATAACTATAAGAAAGTAAGTAAAGGCAGAATAATAGCTACCGTATTTATAAAAATGAGATTCACTTTGGAATCTGTTAAGATTATTCTCAAGATCGTCCAAATGACGAGATGCATGAGTTAATGATTCTAAGTCAATATTATTTAAAGAGATAGGCGAAAGTAATGGAATTGTCTTATTGACAATATCTTTCTTACAACAATCATCTTGGGTGATGTCGAAGTCTATGATTATATTATTTTTATAATTTGATGTAATTTCAGTAGATGGGAAGAATTGCAATGTTTTGCAGAATCCGATGCAATCGGGAGACAATTCTAATAGACCAGTGCCTTTTATAGGATAGTCTTTAATATCATCTTTACATTTAATAGTGAGTTTATTAGTTTTTGACTGTACAAAAATCCATTTATCTCCAAGTAATTTCTGCCAAATATCTATTTGTCCATGCAGCAGTTTATAATTACATTCACGAGGCAATGATAGAATGACTTCTGTAAGCAATTTCGACTCACAACAAGGATTAGTATTAGAAGATAAAATAGTTACAGATTGACATATACTAAATTCATTATTAATTTTAGAACATTCCTTTATATTATCTAATAGTGCATAATTTTGCCTATCATCTGAGATAGCGATATATGATTTACTAGGATGAATCAGAGCAAATGTCTCTGGAACATTTTTATCTGAAGGAGTTGGTAAAGGGATGAGCTTGTAAGTAGAATATTTAATAGTTGAGACGAGAGGTATACGTAAAACAAATACAATTCGATTATTATAATAGTAAGATGTTAATTTAGACACATCAATTATAGTATGGATTGTCTCTATATTAAGAGGAACAGGAAAATCTAATCTTTTGTTTCAGAGCAAAATTCAGCGTTATTTATACCTTTTATCTGAGATCTTTCGTGAGATAATTCGGGTGTTTTATTTAAACTTGATTGTTTTATAAGACTTATGCTTGCACCTGTATCTATTAGAAATCGTAAAGGTTCAGTGGAATAATTAGTCTTTAGAAAAATATGGGGTAAAGATATTTTATTTATATTAATATTAGTTTCATAAATAGGAATGTTACAAGAGATATTATTATCTCGGAAGTTAGAAGATATAGTATGCGACTCGTGGTCGAATTTATTTGAATTATTTTGGGAATTAGGATAACAATGACAAGATTTAGTAGGACTCAGCTCATTATTTGAATTAGTTAAAGATATAGAAGATTGATGCTGAGATGTTTGACTCGGGATCGTGTCTCGAGATGTAGATTTTTTAAAACTCAGACTCGGAGGCTGAGGTGAGCAATTAGTATGACTCGGTCGTCCTTGACATTGCCGAGATGATATAGTTTTATTAAGACTCAATGGCTCATGGCTGCACTGAGGTGTATAATAAGATTTAGAATAAGAATTAGGATAAGATTTGGTATAAGATTTAGTATTAATTATACTTTTAGTAAGACTCGGAGTCTGTGCCCGAGATGCAAATAGACTCAGAGGCTGTGCCTCTTGAGATGTATTAGATTTAGAAGATTTAGTAGATATAGAAAAATTTTTCGTGTCATTCAATTGAAATTGAGATTTCGGTAGACACGGAACCGAAATCTTATTTAGTTTAAATTATTATCAGCACGGGAATCGAACCCGGTCTCGTTAGTAGTGCATAACTTCACAGCACTGCTGGTAGTTGCGCGTGGCGACTGATAGTCACGTTGCGCTTGGTTAGCGTTTTCGCGGCGTTGCATATTATACTGCCGTTTACGACAAAATTCTATAGTATGACCTATATTTTTACAATAATTACATTTAAAATTACTAGAAACATTATTAGAATTATTAGGAACATGATAGGATTTGTGTAAATGAGGACGGGATTTATTGCGATTTTGGTAGCACTCAGATGAATTGTGACCTTGTTTATTACAAATTTGGCAATATTTAATACTACGAGAAGATATCTTATTGAGGTTGTATAATTTTTCTTCCTCAACAGCAAGTGTTATGGCATCATTTAAATTATTAGGATTACGACATCTCACAATAGTTGAAATACTAGGGTTAAGCCCTGTTATAAATGTGTGTAGAGCGAGATCTTCTATAGCGGCGATTCTTCCTATGAGTTGATTTTTATCATGACATGAATAGTGTATATCAGCTTGTAATCTGGTGAGGCAAGCTTCTATACGTAAAGAATATTGTGTTATAGTTTCGTTACTCGTTTGTTTGCAATTTTGAAGATCGGATAACAGATGCGATGAGTGTTTCTTCTCACCGAATGTAGACTTTAAAAATGATTTTAATTCAGGCCAATTATTAAATGTTTTTAAACTACAGGCTAACTGTGCTTTGCCTTCTAATTGAGAATATATATATTTTGTTAATATATTCTGCTGGTCTGAGGCTGCTAAAGATATTGCATTATCACAATTTGTAAGGAAGGCGGGAAGTGAATCTCGATCGCCATTGTAAGGGCGTATGAATTTTGAAAGGAAACTTATTGTAACCTTTGAAGTAGGTTCATCTTTGACGGACATTGTGATAAGATAAGGATTAGGAAAATTTACAAATATAGACTATTTATAGAGTAAAATATTAAGATAAAATTTGGACACTCACAGTAATATGGTATTCACTTTCACTATCATTGGCACTTATTTGTTGCACGTGGTTGGAGGCTCGCGCTACTTAGCACGGGCGGCGATGAAGACGGAGGGTGGAGACGCGCAGCGGGCAGCGGCGCGGTTCTCACGGCGACAGGGAAATTTGAGACACACGTGGATATTCCACGTGGTTGAAGATGGTAAAAATGAGTTGGCAGCTGGGCTGGTGCGGGCTCACGATCTACAGCGGAGACTAACCGTCGACCTCTCTAAGATGCTCGGTGTCGGTGTTCTGGTGTGGTGGTGCGGGCTCACGCTAGCTAGAGCGGAGGCTGATCGTCGACCTTGTGGTGTTGCGGCTAATGCAGGCTCAGACTTGGCTGAGACTTAATGTCGATCACTTCGCGAAATTAGACGAGAATAGGGGCCTTAGATTCAGATGCACGGACTTCGACGGAAGCCACTTACAGCATCCCACTTCTGACACCAATTGTTTTGCGGCTCACTCTATTCGTCTTTTTAAAAAAAAACCACAGTTACTATTCCTACTTTTATTAGGATAACCAACACACTGATTCCTAGATCCCGAAACGTGGAGAGCTAATGAGGACTGCTCTTCGCGGTTGCTAATGCCGAACTAACTTTAAAATATTAAAATAATTATAATATTGGAATATGCAATCTTGCACTTTACATTTACATCGTTTCTATGGAAAAGTACTGAATGTGTTGTCAGCTATTCTCAAGTACAATGTTGGGTTATAACAATCTAACCCTATTCCGGCAAAGAAAAGTTCATCTGCCCAAATTACTGCGTCAGCGCAAACCACCTACATTCTACCAGAATTTGTAGATAAAAAAACTAACTACGCAAATGATGACCTTGGTCCATTTATTGTTCACATCTCAAAAAGAGAAGAGGCTTCTCAGGGGACGGTTTTGCGACCCATTAATTTTGGCAGATTTCTTCATACCAACAATATAAAAAACATTATATTAGATGGTGTAAAGAGGGTAGGGCGGAATCGCATATCTGTCCAATTTAAATCAGCTGCAGATGCTAACTCCTTCATGGTCCATCCAGCCATTAATGACAATGATTACTTAGTCTCAATTCCTTCTTTCAATATCTCTCGTATGGGAATTATTAGAGAGGTTCCAGTTGAGTGGTCCATGGAGGAATTAGTAAATAATGTTAATGTGCCACTAGGGTACGGAAAGGTTTTCCGAGCTAGACGCTTAAACAGGAAATCGGTGATAGGAGGCTCTACTCCAACATGGATCCCCACTCAAACAGTAGTGGTGACTTTTACAGGAAAAAAATTGCCAGAACACATTTATTGTTATTATACTTCCTTACCGGTTGAAATGTACAGACTCCCAGTAATACAATGCAATAACTGCTGTAGGTTTGGCCATGTAAAGTCCCAATGTCGTTCAAAACCACGATGTTTTAATTGCGGTGACATGCATGAAGGAGAGACCTGTTTAAGCCAGGCTCCTCCTAAATGCATCCTGTGTTCTGGAAACCACCTAGCCACACATTTTTCTTGCCCAGAACACAATAGACAGAAATCTATAAAACTTGTGATGTCGCAAGAAAATGTATCCTATATGGAAGCTTCAGCTAGATTTGCACTAGTTCGCAAAACATTCGCAGATACCACTCGCGTTAATTCACCAGTGGTTCATCCCCTCTCCTCTCAAATGAATTCCCCTCCTAGGCCACCTACCACCTCATATAAAAAAACTATTCTGACTCCCCACCACTTATTGACACACAATAATATTATTCGTTCCCCTTCCTTTTCTCAACCAAATGGATGTGCTATTAATAGTAACATCTCTCCAAATATTGTGCCCAATGATAATCTAATAGAAATGTTATTTTTACAACTAACAACTTTAATTATTTTATACAGCGTTTTAATGATATCGAACTACCGTACAATATTCTACAAAAACTTACTGAGCTTTCCTCCTTTAATAACATTCACTCCAATACTTCAGTGGAACTGCAGGAGTATTAAATATAAAAAAGCTGATATTATTTACTTTATAAACTCCCACAGGCCTGTGATCCTTGCCATGCAGGAGACTTGGCTTGGACCGAGATCCATGTTCTGGATCCAGGGCTATGCACGCCTCCGGGATGACAGGAATGACGGCAAAGGTGGCTCCGCACTATTTATTTTAAGAAACATTCATTTTAATCCTATTGTTCTTCCTCCTCATGACCCTGACAATTTTAATATAGCAGCTGTCCGCGCCATGAATATTTCATTTATCTCCCCTTTATATACGTCACCCAAGTCTTCCTATTTTACTTCAAATATTTTCTATAATCAAGAACATTGAAAAGCCTATTGTGGTTCTAGGTGACTTTAATATCCATAATGAAGTGTGGGGTTGCCATACTTCTGACCCTCTCTCATCTACACTATTAGATCTCATTGATGACTTAAAGCTTTGTATTTTAAATGATGGCTCTCCAACCCGCAGGGTTTCCCCATCTCAAAACCCTAAGAGTGCCGTTGACTTAACCCTGTGCTCAGCTAGTCTGTGTTCTGGGCTTAATTGGCAAGTAATGCCTAATACTTATGGCAGCGATCATTTCCCCATCCTCTTATTTCTACCTGCACCCAGAAAGGAACCCCCAAAATATATAAATAGACAAAAATTTGTTTTATCTCGAGCAGATTGGAAAAAATATTCTGTCACATCAGATGAAAAAATCAACAATCTATCCCCTCTAAACTCAGAGGATGTAGATGCAGATTATCAGCTTTTCAAAAAATCCATAGTGTCTGCTGTAGAAGAATGTATACCGATGCGTAAACCCCCACCTAGAAACCTTTCCTCCCCACCATGGTGGGACAAAGATTGTACAACAGCCTGTAAAAACCGCAAGAACGCAGAAGCGATTTATGCCTCTTCAATGTGCTCGGAGAACTTTCTTAATTATAAAAGAGTTGCAGCAGAAACGGTTAAACTGTTAAGGTTAAAAAAAAAAGGAACGCTGGTCCAAATTTTGCTCAACTCTTTCACCAAAGACTCCCTCCACACTTGTATGGAAAAATATTAAAAGGTTTCGCGGGTCGATATCTAATATGTACCATCACAACACTTCTACAGACCCATCTCCTTGGTTAATACCCTTTATATACCTCCCTTCAACTAAAACATCCTCGTCAATTTTAGAGGCATCTTTTTCTTTAGAAGAGCTGTCCTTAGTGTTATCTGGCTTAGAGGACTCTTCTCCAGGAGTAGATGGAATCCCTTACTCCTTTGTCGCCAAAAGCGGAAAGGATACCAAGCTTTTCTTTCTAAAGACAATCAATACAATCTTCAATAGAGGTACTCCACCTGATGAATGGAAGACACAGATTATTATCCCAATCTTAAAGACAGGCAAACCGAGTAACGACCCATCTAGTTATCGTCCTATCGCTCTATCTAACACAATGTGTAAAATATTAGAACACCTCATCAAAAATAGATTGGAGTGGTATTTGGAGAACAATAACAGCCTTGCAAAAACACAGTTTGGTTTTCGGAAAGGATTAAGTACTATGGACAGTCTCAGTACCCTTGTCACCGACATCCGTATTGCTTTCTCCAAACGAAAATCAGTAGTAGGCGTATTTCTCGACGTTGCATCCGCCTACGATAATGTTCTTCTCCCGGTGCTCAGGCAGAAGATGCAACAGCTGAACATCCCTGAGAAGATACATAACTTCATTTTTAATAGCCTTTCAGAAAGATCAATTCTTATTAATTACCAAAATTCTAATTCTTCCTCTAGAAGGGTGTGGAAAGGCCTCCCTCAGGGATCGGTCCTCAGTCCCTTATTATATAGTATTTACACCCATGATTTAGACCTCTCAGTTAACTCATTTTGTAATATTCTCCAATATGCAGATGATCTTGCTTTGTATTTAGAGGTTGATAATATTCAGGATGCAAGTGGCAGACTCAACTCTGCAATCTTCTACCTAAACAACTGGCTCTCAGATCACGGTTTATCCCTATCTATCCCCAAAAGCAGTGTGGTATGTTTTACTAGATCTAGGAGCATTCCACAGTTAGATATCTCCTGTGATGGTCAATCCTTCCCCATAGAAAACAAAGTAAAATTCTTGGGTATGTTTTTGGATACAAAAATGTCGGGTGTTCAACATATAAATTACATCACAAGGAAATGTGAGAAAAATCTGAATATCCTCAGAGCTCTGTCAGGCGTCTGGTGGGGAGCCCACCCAATCACGCAAAGAATGCTTTATAACTCTCTCATTAGAAGCCTATTAGATTATGGAACCCTTCTCTTAGAACCATGCAGCAAAGTTTCTTTAAAATCTTTAGATAAAATTCAAGCAAAATGCCTCCGAATCATTCTTGGTGCCATGAAGTCATCCCCCATAAATGCTATGCAGGTGGAATGTGTAGAACCCCCCCTAGAACTCCGTCGCCAGTATTTGTCGGACAAATTTATTTTTAAGGCCTACCAATGCTCATCACACCCTTTGATCGACAAGCTTCATCTATTACACCAGTTGGTCCCTTCGAATGAATACTGGTCCCACAAAAATCTTCCCTGTTTATTGTTTAGTTATAGAAAACTAATCCACCTCCCCTCTCCTGTTTACCAATGTAGACTAAATCCCCTATTTGAAACTCCATATCAGGCTTTAATTTACCAACCGAAAATAATATTAGATCTAAATATAGATAAAAATGCTGTGGATGCTCAAGCAAAATTTAACCAATTAATGTCGGAGAAATGGGCTGATTGGCTTTCAATATATACTGACGCATCAAAATTATCAGATGATGAACATGTTGGTTCAGCGGTCTGGATCCCAAAATATAAAATTATACTAAACTTTAAATGTCCCTCGTCCTCTTCAGTTTTTTCAGGTGAAGCTATTGCCATATTAGAAGCTTTGAAATTTATACAATCCCATAAGCTCAATAGAGTAGTTATATTTTCGGACTCAAAAAGTTGTTTGCAGGCCATCGAATCTAATCAGTTTCGTTGCAGATTTAAATTTCAATATATTTTAAGAATTAAAACTATTTTGTATGAATGTCATCGACAAGATCTACAAATTGTCCTGGTGTGGGTTCCAGGGCACACAGGTATTAGCGGTAATGAGACAGCAGACGCATGCGCCAAGCAAGCTACAGTTAATGGTTGTCTTTCTCACAGTGGCGTATACCCTAACGATTTAGCCGCTATGGCAAGGAAGGATCTACTGTCTGTATGGACCAAAGATTGGAAAAAGACCTCCTCATCAAAAGGACTTCATTACGCCAGCATCCAATCGGATATTCCGTGTACCCCATGGTTCAGCAAAATTCGTAATGTCAAAAAACAAGTAATTTCTACCATAGCCAGACTTAGATTGGGTCATGTATGCACTCCGGTATTTCTAGCCAAGATCAGGGTGAAGGACAGTTCCCTATGCGAATGTGGTCTCGACGAGGGTACCACAGATCATATATTTTTCAAATGCTCTAAAAATAGTTCATCCTTATACAACTCCCTTCCATTATTCGTCCCTCGTCCAACAAATTTTAAGTCCCTATTGCCATTGGTGTACACTGATTTTGTAAACGTCCTGTGTTCGTACATAGATAGTAATAATATTAAACTGTAACAGCTAGATAAATAATGCTTCTTTACTAAGGCCCTAACAAGAATGCTTTGCCATTGTTTCAGGTACCTCAACTTAAGATTTTAAAAAACATATTTTTCTCCTTTTATGTTTACTGTTTGTTTGCTTCCACCTCCCGCCCTTGTACTTGCATAACGCCCGGTTACATTACCAACAGAGTAGTGGATAACAAGCAGAGTCAAACCGAACAAATAAAAACACCATTGCTAATGGATACCTGATGCTGGCTAAATCATAGAAGAGCCAATAACGAAGAAATTGAATTGAATTGTTCGAAGATGGCACTTTACGTGGTGCGGCCATATTGAGCGGACGCAAGCGCAGAACTCTCCGCGTTTCGTATCGCAATCCGTTTGCATCGCGTTATTATTAATGTACTCCGATTAGATAATTAAGTAATTCAATTAAATAACTGATTGTGATCTATATGCGACGTTATTTCGAAGGAATAGCTCGAACACTAGTCAGATTGCGGATGTTGACTAACCTAACTCTCCGCCGGCCCCGCATGACTTTCCGACATCAGCAGTTGGGATGTAACCGACCAAGTGGACACACAGATATCATGGATATGGAGAATCTTATTGCAAAGTAACAAAATCGAAACTTTCTCGCCCTCATCTACCTCATGACTGGGCCGTTGTCGAATCACATGTGCATCTGCCCGAATTCGACCCTGACAAAATACAAGAAGAATCGCTTGAAGCCTTCGTAAGAAGAACCAAGCGTTCGTAATATGAAGAACAGTAACCTGAACGCTGCTGTCACGTTCTTCAATTGTGGAGCAGATGGTCACTACTCTCAAGATGCCTGTAGCTGAAGAAGATGCAACGGTGGCAAGCCTGATGGCTCGTCTGCTGGTATTGCTAGTTAGCGACAAGTGGACGTCTGCACCATTGCTACCCTTGCTAGTATTTTGCAGCATTTTGGTGAGTCGTTTTCATTTTGTTTTGATACTGGAGTCGAGTGCTCCCTTATAAAGTAATTAATATCGTGAAGAATTCATGGCAATGGAATTAGTAACACTGTTAAAATTACTGGTATTGCCTAGGAGATGTAAACGATCGCTGTTGGTTCGTCGCATAGAGACTACGATTAGTATTGTGTATGGGTACCGGATGGAGGTCACCCGTGGATGCGTTGTGTTGTAGGAGGGTACCGGATAGAGGGCATCCGTGGATACGTTGTGTTGTGGAAGGGTACCGGATGGAGGTCACCCAACCACGTGATTGTTTTGTGATGACCGGATGGAGGTTGTCACAAGGTGCTGGATGGAAGCATCTGAAATTATAGAGTATTGCATACGACACTGTTTTACTATGTTATCCACGATTACCAATTTGATTTAGAAAGCTAATTTGTCTGATGAGTTTCGTTGAACTGTTAGTGATCGTTTACGTAAGATGCCAGAGGGACATGTACCAGTCGAAGTCGAAGTGGAGTTTAATGAAATGTCTGATAATAATAAATTATAATAATAATAATAATAATAAATGGCGTAGGGATGTGACGACCCCATCGCCCACTGGTGCGGCGAGTTTAGTGAGAGGATTTGCCGTATCAGTGCAATTAGTCCGCACCTAAAATGTTACTCATAGGCGAGAAGTGTTGGGCCGTGCTTCTTTTCCATCTGCCGTCATTGTGGGTGCAATCTATCTTAACGGACCCATCAGGGAATTGGGCGACCCCTGATGTATCAAGCCTACTTAAGTACTATGATGAGTGGAGTAAATAGAGCGCGTATAGGGCCGCTGCCTGGGGGTCGCCAGGGCTCGCCCGGAGCTGGCGCCGGGTCGAGCAGAATGCGAGCCAGCCAACCCCGAGGGCCGGCACGACCATCTCGCCGGCCCACTCCACCATCACCACCAGCTGGCTTGGGTCCGGCAGGGTCTTCACAGACCCAGCAATCGGTCCCCGCCGCTGGTGGAGTACGCCGCATGAGGTGGACTACTCCACAAAATGAAAACATCATGCGCGCGTACTACAGGGCGACAGAGACAGGTGTCGGCGGAACGGGTTATCGGGCAAGATTGCTTGCTGCGTTTCATACCCTGGAGCCTTCGCTGTCCGTTACGGCGCAAAATTTGGCAGATCGAGTTCGCTTTATTCTTCGGAGAGAAATCTTTACTCCAGCAGAACTCGGTCAACTACGACTCGAGGTTGTGTCGTCTATGAGTCCCGGTAGCAGAAGGCAGAGCAGAAGGCGGAGTAGCATTGCGCGCAGCACCATATGCGACCCCAATGCTACAGTGGCCAGTCCTGCTCCTGATGAGACGGGAATGGTAGACGACGCAACCGCCCAGAATTTAGAGCAGATCAGGGGATTACTTGAAGAGGCGATTCTCGAATTTCGCGAGCTCCCACTTGAGGAGAGGCCGAAAATCCCGAGAATACCCCTAAGTCGTAAAAATCGGGATGTCGTTGAGGCAGTAAGCCAAATGCTTCTACCATACTTGGAAGAAAGCGGCAGTCTCAGTGATACCAACTCGATCCTATTTGGCGCCGCATTGGCGGTCTGTCGATTCATCGGCGCCAAAGTGCCCACTGGGAGAGCTGAACGGCATACCAATGCCCGGCACAGCGAGACTCCGGCGTGGCGTAAGAGGATTGAGAAACGTATTGCTGAGACCAGAGTCAGCATCGGCAAACTGATTAGTTTCAGGTCAGGCAATACGAGGCCGAGGGTGATGCGTTTCGTACATATGGCAATGGCGGGGATAGATTTCAGTCTTGCAGACCCCGCCTTAATGCGAAATGTGTCGGAGCGCATCGATGACCTGAAGCAGAAAATTGCGGCTTGGGAAAGTCGGTTACGGCGGTACTCCGAGAGAGGGGCAAGGTTTCGCCAGAATCGTCTCTTTGGGAATGACCAAAAGAAGTTTTACTGTACATGGGAGACACGAGCTGGCCCCTCCACTGGCCAAGGACCGAATGTCACAGATGTCATTGCCTTTTGGCGGAACATCTGGTCCCGGCCTGTGGAGCACATAGAGGGCGAATGGATGGCGCCTATAGAGGAAGCGTGTGCATCGATAGATGCGATGAACCCCATTACCATAGGGTCGGATGACGTGTTGGCTGCGGTCCGTAAAGCTCCGAACTGGAAAACTCCAGGGATTGACGGACTGCACCACTACTGGTTGAAGAGTTTCCGCTCATGCCACGCATTCCTGGCCCGCCAATTCCAAGTCACTCACTTAGCTCCAAAGTCCACCAATACCGCGGATCCGTCACAATGCCGCCCCATAACGTGCTTGTGTACCACCTACAAAGCACTGACATTCATTCTGAAGGCTAAGATTGATGCTCACGTTGAGCACAATCATATCATGGTGGACACTCAGAATGGATGCAGGGGCGGGAGCCGCGGTTCAAAGGAGCTTCTCCTGATCGATGCGGTCGTGGCCCAACAGGTCAAACGCAACCGACGCAACTTCTCTGCAGCCTGGATAGACTACAAAAAAGCGTTTGACTCGGTTCCCCATACGTGGTTGAAGAGGGTCCTCGAGCTGTACAAGATCGATAGTACAGTTCGAAACTTCCTCGAGACCTGTATGGGGTAGTGGAGTACGCAGCTTAGTCTGTTCGGGGTGCAGCTGTCGGATGCGGAAGACCGAATAAAGATTGAGAGGGGTATATTCCAGGGCGATTGCCTGAGTCCACTTTGGTTTTGCCTGGCCCTAAATCCGCTTAGCACTTTGCTGAACTTTTTAACCTGTTTGGATAAACCAGGGACAGGTTTTCAGTTGAAGAGAGGATTGTTCAAAATATCTCACCTCTTCTACATGGATGATCTCAAGTTGCTTGCTCCAAATGCTCAGAGGCTGGCGGAGCTGCTGAAAATCACAAAGGATTTCAGTAGCTCCATCAGCATGGAGTTTGGGCTGGACAAGTGTGCGGTTATCCATGTGGATAGAGGTCGGATAAGTGATTCCACCCAAGTGGACCTACCGGATGGATCCACCATCCGTACCCTCTCCGAAACTGATACATACCGGTATCTGGGTATGTCACAGAATCTGGGTGTGCATATGGCGGACGTGAAACAATCCGTTAAGGAGGCCTTTTTGGGACGCCTGACTAAGGTGCTTGAAAGCTACCTGTCAGGCGTCAACAAAGTCAGGGCCATCAACGGTTGGGTCATGCCAGTCCTAATGTACACCTTTGGCATACTCAGATGGACTCAGACCGAATTGGACGCCCTGGATCGGAAAGTGCGCACAACTTTGACACTCCATAGGATGCACCACCCGAGATCGTCAGTGATGAGGCTGTATATCCCGAGGAAGAGCGGCGGTCGTGGGCTGCTCAGTGCGAAAACCCTGCACAACCGCGAGATACACAGTCTCCGTAATTACTTCCTGGCGAAATCGGAATCCAGTGAGTTGCATAGAGATGTCAAAGCATGTGATGTAGGACTAACCCCTCTCTCTTTGGCCACCGAGCAATGGCGAGAACCGGCAGTACTTAGCACCACTGACCGAGAGGCCATTTGGAGGGAGAAGGAGTTGCACGGTAGGTTCTACAAGGCGCTACACGAGCGTCATGTGGATCCGAGAGCCTCCGTGCATTGGCTGCGCTTCGGAAACCTCTTTGGGGAAACCGAAGGTTTTGTCTGTGCAATACAGGACCAGGTCATTATGACCCGAAACTACCGGAAGTATATCCTGAAGGATGGGACAGAGGACGTTTGTAGAGCCTGTCACCAGCCCGGTGAGTCACTCAGGCATATTACTTCCGGTTGTCCTGTACTGGCTAATACCGAGTATTTGCACAGACATGACCAAGCAGCCAAAATACTCCATCTCGAGCTAGCCTTCAAATACGGCCTCATAGGCGAAAAGGTGCCGTACTATAAGTATGTGCCGGAGCCAGTTCTTGAAAACGACCGCGCTCGATTGTACTGGGACCGGTCCGTCATTACGGACAAGACTGTTCCTGCGAACAAGCCTGATATCGTACTGATGGACCGGGCGGAATCTCGGGTGTTCTTAGTGGATGTCACCGTCCCATTCGATGAAAACCTCGTGAAAGCCGAATCAGACAAAAAACTTAAATATCTGAACCTGGCGCACGAGGTTACCGATATGTGGCGAGTGTTATCCACTGAGATCGTCCCAGTCGTAGTGTCAACGAATGGCCTAGTCCCGACTTCTCTTGACGACCATCTGAAGAGGTTGGGACTCCGTGACGGACCAATGATTGCGAGGCTCCAGCGGGCGATCTTGCTCGATAACGCAAGGATCGTCCGCCGTTTTCTCTCTTTGTCGCCCTGACCCCCGGCCGTCTGGCCTCCTCTGCCGGGGGGAATCCTCGAATCGTCGAGGGGTCGGGAAGAGTAAATTATGGATACGGGAATAATAATAATAATATACTTTATTGCACTCAATATGATACAATGTTTACAGGAGCTTATTATTTAAGTGGTAATGTGAATGCGAGTAAGAACTCTACCGGCCGTAGAAAGTCGACCGTACTAGTAACTAATACGTAGCCGTAGCCCGTTGGAAGTCGGTGTCTCTTGGGGCAACTCAAGTAGTCCGTGGGTGTGCGGTGGGCGTGTAGTACTAGCGGAGGTCGTGGTCTATATAGACCGTCTCGTGTGTAGTCTAAGAGAGATGCACATGTGCGATTTACAATGGTAAATGCGCGTCTGTGTGAGTGAGTTGGTGATGACTCATCGGCTATGGAGGCCGTGGCGGTAGAGATATTTACTCGGGTATTTTGGAAGTTAATATGTTAGTGTTTTAAGTTGATTTATTGCTAGATTGTTTTGAATTATTGTGTGATAACGATGGTACATGACTGTTCACAGTTTCAAATTTAATTTTAATGTAATTTAATGAAAGTGTAAATTGATCAGTTAACAATCTAAAAAAACTTAAAGTAAAAACGGTCTCTAATTATTAAAGTTTCGATTGGTTTCAAAATCTTGCTCTAGTTGAAGTCAGGACTGACCGAGTAAAGAATCTACTGCGCTACATATTTTCCCTTTCAGATTGAACCCCCACGCGAGGATGCGTGAGGCTATCAGAATAGCCGTTTCGCAGAACATCTCCATCACCTTTACGAAGATCGTTTGATTTAGTTTCCTTTTTTTTTTTAATTTTTAATATTGGCGTAGTGGCGTATTAGGTGATGTGACGACTGTTTGTGAGGTATCGTCACTTGGAGGTGGCATGAGTTACATCACTCGTATTAGGTGATGTGACGACTGTTTGTGAGGTATCGTCACTTGGACGTGGCATGAGTTACATCACTCGTATTAGGTGATGTGACGACTGTTTCTGGGGTATCGTCACTTGAAGGTGACCTGAGTTATATCGCTCGAATTAGGTGATGCGACGACTGTGATTAATAGAGTTGATAATGTGCAGAGTAGAGAGAATGATTAAATTTGACTGACTGACTGAAGTGACTTCGTTTTGTTACAAAATGAGGAGCGTAATCAGACCAAACTAGATCCGAAATACAAGGGACCGTTTAAGCTCATGGAGTTGTTAGATAGTGATCGTTATTTGTTAAAGGCGTTAAATTCTAAGAGGACGTACAAGTATGCTCATGATAGACCGAGAAGGATGCCTGAAGGTCTGTTGGTTGTAGAAGAATTGGTGGATCAAAGTGATGATCCCGTGTCCGAAGTGCCTGGCACATCGCGTGATTAAGTTGGGTAACACTCGATGGAGGTGTTACTTGAGCGATTAATGGAGTTGTTTATTTGAACAATGCTCGATGGAGGCATTAGTTGTTTATGTGCTCGATGGAGGCACTGGTAGCATAACGCTCGAAGCAGGAGTTTTGCTTGTGTTGTTAAAGGCACGAAGGGAATATAATGCTCGATGGAGGCGTTATGTGTCTTGATGTGTGTTTTCTATCACTGTATAGAATCGCGATATGTGTTCAGTTGTGTACTGATGAGAGTAAGACTTGATTTAAAGTTTGAACTTCAGATATCCTTCGAAGTTGTACCAAGGCAGTATTTGATCATTGTACATAGTTGTAATCAGTAAACATAGTTTGTGATCAGTATGCTTATGTGACCGTATTTTTACTGGTCAGAGATGACCGAGTGATGGCAAAGGCTACTGGTAGTGTTTTCATTTTTAGACTCACACGAGGACGTGTGATGCAGTAGGATGGCCGTGTCGGCGAGAAGGCGCTTCGATTGTGCGAAACGCCATCTGTCACCTTCAGTTGTCATCTGTCAAGATCTATGGTGCTTTGCGAAACGTCAAGTTATGACATTGACGGCTGTCATCGCTTGGGAGTGGTCTATGCTTGTTCGAAGATGGCACTTTACGTGGTGCGGCCATATTGAGCGGACGCAAGCGCAGAACTCTCCGCGTTTCGTATCGCAATCCGTTTGCATCGCGTTATTATTAATGTACTCCGATTAGATAATTAAGTGATTCAATTAAATAACTGATTGTGATCTATATGCGACGTTATTTCGAAGGAATATCTCGAACACTAGTCAGATTGCGGATGTTGACTAACCTATATCTCCGCCGGCTCCGCATGACTTTCCGACACATATATATATATATGTCGTCAACGAGTCGATTTTTAAATCGGAATGCCAACGCCATCTATCGGCGTTTGACAGAATCTACGCTTCACAGTGCTGGTAATAAAGCTTCGCGCCAAAATGATGGACGCGGGCTGTAAGTCGAGTCTATGACCTGTTTGTTATCGAAGAACGGTAAAAAAATAATAAGAATTTGGCGGGCTGTGAGTGCGTTGAGACTGTCTCGCGTTCCGTTGTGGATATTAAAACTAATTTAAGTAATTCTAATTATAGTGAAAGAAGTTGTTATAATTGTTTTGGATTGTAATTAGAAGATTTGTGAAAGCATTATCCTAGTGTTATTATTTGATCCGACACATCCCCACATACGCCCACGATAGTAATTAATAGATAATTATGGAAGATCAATCCGAACCCCGTCCTCCGTTATATATATGTTTACTATTATTGTTAAGTATATGTCTACCATTAACAAAACCGTCAAAAACGCTAATTTCTGGTTTTACGGTAAAATTGCAACAAAAAATGAGTTAAACAAATTATGACATCATCTCATTTAATTCGAATTATTGAAAACAATTTGACAATCCTTTGTCTACCAAAATCACAGTAATTTCGTTGTGTAAATTAATAGAGAGTTTTTGATTCTCATTTATCTTCTCTTATTGCATCCGACTGCATGCTACGACTGATATTGCATACAAGTTTGATTTTGTTGTTTTTTACTCGGGCGTTTTTTGTTTTTTTTATTATTATTTTATTTAAGAATGTCTTTAATTGGGTACAATGGCGTCGCACACTACCATGTCTGATTTTTAACGTCACCTATTTAAGAACAGTTAGTATTATTAATAATCTAATACCTCAATTATGTAAATCCGTTCAGCTGTTCTTGAGTTTGAGGTAATAAAGTATGTTACATATTTAAAGATTCATTTTACTATTCAATTGACATATTCAAAATCACCGTGCTGATCCCATACCTATAGTTTTACAGTGACATCTAACTGACAAACAGGGTTGACAGTAGTGAAATCAACTAAGTCCATGAGTGACAATTAGTGTTGTTATTGACTGTATTTAGTCCGTCAGTCGATTAATAGCAATTTTTTTTTTGAGATTCGTATTTTTTTTGCTTCAATTTAAATAAGAAATGGTTTAGATAATAAACATTAAATTTGGAGAAATGGGGTTCGCTTCGTCACAGTTTTGTAGAAAATGTGCAAAAGCGTAACGACATGCAATATTTCAACTCAATGTATCGATTACGCAAAATATAAAAAAAATACGTGTTCAATGCTCTTCAATACTTTAACTGACGGACAAACAAACAAAAGTTAGTCATCATACCTGTTATGTTGTATCAGTGATTATTTTATTAAAGTATCTGGTGTACTTAATGGGTTAAGTGTAATTTTAAAATGTACATATTGACATTGTTAGGTGATATCATAATTTAAATAGAGTAACACAGTTTATAATAAAAAATAACTAATAATCACTAGATTTTTATTTAAATTGCGGTTAAATCTTAAATGATTTAATAATAAAAAATAGTGATTCTTAAAAATAATAACAATTATAATATTCAACATATGTCGCCCACTAAATTTTCAACACCGCCAAGCGTTTTTCCTAAAAAGCCACCGCTCGCAGTGCTTCATGAAACAGCTGAAATTATAAGTAACGAGTTATTTAGGAAATCTGAATTTCCTTAAAAATATATTGAATATGATTTGATAACATCTAACTTATATCCCTATAATGAGTCGATTCGTAGCGCTGTCTCACCTAGTTACGAGACAGCGCTACGAATATGCATCGGGGTTACTAAGTTTTTCTCGCGACTTCACATATAAAAATCTTGCAGTACACATCGGTTATGTCGCAGTTTCGAAATAAAAAAATCCCAGCCCGAATGAATACAATTTACCAATTACCCTTTTCCGAGTTTGATCACAACTGCCCTACATAGTCTACTCACTAGTTGCATCCACCAAGTAGGACAACATTTTCACATACCAAGAGTCGTTCCTGTGCTGCATCCTCCATCATTAGATGCCCCTAAGTTCAATGCAGCTAAATATAAAATAATTATGAAAAAGTTAATCCATTATATTGGCCGGTATTTAACTTATACTACTATATTGACATACTTGCAGCTGCTACTCCTGTGCCACATCCTTCGCCTTTCGATTCTGTAGAAGCAGAATAGATAAATAGAAAAAAAATATTTCTTACTAATTGTAACATATGTTATTCTTTGCAACTTATTATCGCAGTCTCGTTAACAAAAAAATCGATCTGAATAGATATCCGCATTATGATACAACGCAATAATCATTCTAATCCAAACCAAGGGTATTTACAGAAACTAGAAGACATAGACCCATCGTTTTATTGTCACATATCCACAAGTCTTTTCTCTCGAATCCTAGTAAACAGACTTAATAGGAAATTTGAATTTCAACGGGCCAGAGTGTCATTGTATTGACGAAAGGTACATTTAAGTCATAAATCATCTCCATCAGTGTTTATCTGTTGCATGTGTTTCCCCACACAAAAAGACAAACAAATTCCATCTAGAGAGGGTTGGCAGGCAAAGAGATATAATATTACCAAACCTTGCCACTTGATACTGCATATTTCAAAACATATTACGGTCTCAAAGACGGCTGAATAATTAGAGATAATCCATAAGGATAGAGAGAAACTCACTAACCGGAGGTGTACTGATAACCTGATTCTAGTTTTGGAGAGCACTGAGGATAAAATAACTATGGTTGAGAATTAGATTGTGGGATCCGAGAAGATTAGAATATCTGGAAAACCAAAATCCACTACCAGGCTACCAACTTTCTATGAAAAGAGCTGCTGAATATTGCCCCAGATATAATATTTGTAGCGTCGATTGCATTGGACTCTTAGAATCAGAATATGGAAGTGAAACAACGGGGTTTTAGGTCAATTTTTTTGAACAGTGTGCGTATGCCTACCTACAGTAAAGAAACTATGACACTCATACAGAAGTCCGCCAAAAAGTTTCAGGTCATGCATAGAAAGTCTTTCAAATTTATAGTCGTGAATGCATTAAATATAAGCATGAAACATTATGTAATGGAAACCAAAATATTTATTACTAGCTGTAAATGGCAGCTTCGCCCACGTCGTCTGAGGGTACTGTGTCTACACTGACCTGCTATACTGGAGTATTACTGGATGGAGTATTAAGCTAATATTAATAAAAAAATTGCCGTAAGCATCGACTTATATATCATCATCATTAGCTTATCCACGTCCCCACTGCTGGGACATAAGCCTGCCCAATAGATGGAACCAATTATGGAAAATTTACCGCCATTTCTGTGTAGAAAGCTTCATAGAATAGTCTAGTTGCTTTATATTCCATTTTAGTGCGCAGTAGAATCCACACACCTTGCAAAAAATACAAATTTCTTTGAAATAATAGTCCTTTTAATGAAGTATTACTCAATGCCTGATCCTCACAACAACTTTATGGTCAGTTTGTTTTTGCTTTCTCAATTCAGCATTTTAAAAGATTTTAGTGCGTGACATGCATGAAATTTTGCGATCTCTTCAATTAGTAAGTATCCAACGTATTTCATTTCGTCAAAGTTTTTGTCACCCAATTCAATAATTAACTCTAATACTTTGAATTTACGTTGCTATTTATATAAAACTATTTCCTACTATTGGTAGCTCATTTCAAGCTTTTTTTAGCAATTCACAATTATCAGTTTAGTACATTTTTCGCAAACATAATTAACGCCCCTCAGTTAAGTATCTCGTCAATAGTCACCCATGCATTATTTTGTGATCCGACGAATAATTCTCCACTAAAATGTATTATTAAAAAACCGAGCAAGCGTACTAACGCCGAATTGACCAGTTTTTTGCGGTTGTTTATGGATAATGGTTTATCCATAAAAAATGCAAAAACTAGGTTTGTTGTTTTCAAAGAAGTTGTTCAAAATTTTCGAGTTAAATACATTTCGTCGACTATTACTCGGTTATCTGTAAAGTGTGATAGTTTTCCTATTCAGTTCGTTATACTCGTATACACTACTTCCGTAACCTTGAGTTTCTAACAACAACCGTTTAGTTGGTAGTGGGAGGGACATTGGACTCTAACTAAAATTGGCACTTTGAAGCTTAGATAAGTCTAAGTTTGCGACTAATCTAAGCTTCAAAGTTTAACGAAATCGAAAAACGGTGTTCCCACTCCCCTAATATTCTTTGATTTTTTTTTTAAGACCTATCCAACGATACCCCATGCAATGGCAAGATATTAACCTCGGACCGGCACATTTCCGATATTCTGCTGGAACATGTCGTTCCCTATGCGGGATATATCGGCGATGACTTCCTCTTATGCACGATAACGCTCGTTGTCACACTGCCCGTGTAACAACTGGATACCTCAAAGAAGTCGATATCGTTACATATACATAACTTTGGACTGGCCAGCGTTCAGCTCTGACTTGAATCCCATTAAGCACGTGGGGGATGAACTGAAGGGGAAGGTTCATTCCAGAACTCCTGCTCATTCATGTCTGAATGAGCTGAAATCGGCGTTGATTGAGGAGTGAGAAGGTGTCCCACAAGAATCAATTCAGAAGCTGATCAGGTCTATGAAGAATCGTTTTAGATCAGTTATTAGGGCGAGGGGAGGGAACACAAAGTACTGACACTGAATTTTAATTGTTTTATTAATTCATTATTTTACCATATTTCCTTGTTTTCCTACCTCCTTCACTTCAACCGGGATAGCTCCATAATTATTGGCTCTATTTTAATAACTTTGGTATCAATTTAAAGTTGAACCTTAAACATGATGTCATTTTTATGATAATTAAAAATATATTTATTAATCAAGATGTGCGATCTTGATTAATAAATATATTTTTAATTATCATTTCAAGTGAGTGATTTTGCTCGCGAGTGTAGTAATAAAATTATTACATCTTGTGATTGTGAAACCAACACCATTGACCACAAATAGTTAAGTACATTTTACTGTGTAGTTAAGAGCAATAATAAAGTTAAAAAATATTTATTCTGTAGAATGAGCTTCCAAATTATAAAACGCGTGGGCAAGACGATATAAGGGCGAGTGTTTACCAGAGTTGTTGCGGCATTTTTTAGTAGAAAATAATTTATGTTTGTGGCATGCTCGTTTGCGTTGTCTTACCGGCACTTGATAACAAATTCTATTAATTATAACAGAGCAATCATATTTGTTGTGATAAAGATCATATAATATCGTGGCGTGCAACTGCAGTCTTCTGGCTTTGAGTGTAAGAATTTTATAATTCTTAAGAAGTTGGTAGTAGGACAATTTACTATGGTGGCATTTATAATGTATATGGCGTAAGAATTTATTTTAAACTTTCTCAAGATTATCGGAGTATTTGTTATAGTATGGATCCCTGATTCCGATAAAAGAAATTTTCTCCAGATTAATTCTATAATCCACCCTATCGAAGGCTTTTTTGAAGTCGGTGCATATACTGTCAGTTTGTTTGTCATCATCAATATTTTCAAACAAATCAGTTGTATAGGCTAACAGGTTAGTGGTGGTAGATCTTTTATGCACAAAACCATGTTGAGGTAATATAGTAAAGTGGATAATTGGACATATTAAAGACAAATAGTACTCTCCAGGAACCTCGGGAGTGTCGGTCGTTCTGTTACACCGGGTATAGTTGAAATCAACTTACATTGCAGTATCCAAAATATTGAAAACTTATTTTTTTTATTTATAACTGGTTTTACACTATCCTACGAACAAACATCCAGCAGACCGATCCAATCAGAATGGTGTTAATTTAGGTCGAAACCCATATGTTGATTGAGAAATGCTAACATTTTCTGATGTTGATTGCTCCACCTGAGCAGTAGACGTTACTGAAGTAGTTTTTTGTATTTGGTTGGTTTGGTAAAGTGTTCCAGGTCAGCATTTTGTTTAACGAGCTGTTCGTTTTGGGCAATAAATTTTTCCATTTGTGCTTTTGTTCCTCCATTATAATAACAACTTATTACTATTTGGTCAATCACTATAAAAACCTTACAATTACAATCTAAATGCTACAAATTACAGGGTATAACTAAAAATGAAGATTAAGATCATTTGCAAAACATATTTGGTAAAGATATAATTTTTTAAATAAAATAATATTTAATGAATGTACAAGTGGAACTCTAATATTTGTTACTCATTGAAAATTCAAATAAGGGATGGATAGAAAAATGTTAACACGAAATTAAAATTAAACACAATAAAAATAAAGTAGAGACATTATTTTTAACTTATACCTAACTTGACAAAATAAAAACTAATTACATGAATAATAATGTGTATGTACATAAAATATCTTTGTTCTTCCATGCACAAAGTAACATTCACCGAACTTAAAATGCCGTAGGTGTAACTCGATTTAAAAAGTAAGAAAAGATTTCACATCTTTTCCCTAAATAAAAAGGTTGTGAAGTGACAACAAAGACAAATGTCAAAACTGATAGGGATTTTTTTATTACAAAAATCTAAATTTGACCTTGGGATGAGGCCCATTCAGCCAAGTTGCAAGAAAAATCGTCTTGTATACTAATACCAGGAATTAGTAATTGATATTATTAATTAATGAGTATTTTATATAGTTACAATTTGATACAAATTTCCTAGATTTGTCCTGAGAAATCTTTTACGCAATGGACATTTTATGTTAGTTCAGGTGTAAATTATGTAACTATATAACAAGATTAACCCTAGATTTAATTATAATATTGTTCAACAGTAGAAATTCAAATTAAGGTTTTGTTGTAAACAAAATAATTTAGATTCTATACAGGCACCTACTGGCAAATCTAATTTAGTCTAATCTGTTTTATTACAGTGTTCATTAAGTTACACAATAGTAGGTTTGGTATCAAATCAATCACCAAATTAACTCGATAAGTGATATAATCCTATCCTAATCTGTAGGCAGATTCATAAAAATAATATGGGATTTCCTTCTATACAGTGGAAGATTTTTTAAATCACAAGGAATAGTTGTGGTCGATGCAGAGTTTAATTAAATGTTGTAATAGTTTATTATTAATGTAAAAGTTGAAAATTCACATAATTATTTCAATAAATGTAATTAATTTATATATGTTTAATATCGTAATTAACATTTATTATTATTTAAAATGGGCATTGTTTTGAAATCTAGTTTAACTGAAATAATATGGCTAAATAAGTCTAAGTGCGTTATTGAAGACGACTATCTACTTCACTGTAATCTACCCTATTTATAGCAATAAAGAATTATTATTATTATTTCTGATAATTCTGTTTTGGGTATTCTGTTAAACTTATCTGTCTACTTTTTAGTTAATCCCTTTTTAATTTTAGTATAATGTAATCCTATTGTTTGTGAATACCCTAAATATAAATTATCTCCATTTTATCTTTTAATAAGTTGTGTTGTGTCTGTAATATATATGGATCTTTGATAGATTGTGTTTGTACGGTGGCGGTGAGATACGCTGGGGAGGAGGTTACCAGAGCAACAAACAAGGGCTGCGTTCAGGGTTCGATCGGCGGCCCGTTGTTCTGGAACCTCATACTCGACACACTCCTAAATGACCTCACCGCGGCTGAAATATATTGTCAGGCGTTTGCGGACGAAATTGTGGTCCTAATAAATGACAAAAAGATTAGCGAAATAGAATTTAAAGCGAATCAAACGTTATTAAGGGTTGAGAAATGGGGAAATTTGTTTTCAATAAACAAATTAAAATTTGCATCCCAAAAATCTCAAGTCATGATATTAACCAAGAAACTCAAATACAGAACCCCAAATTTTATCATGGG
Organism: Diatraea saccharalis; assembly: GCA_918026875.4. Classification (NCBI taxonomy): domain Eukaryota; kingdom Metazoa; phylum Arthropoda; class Insecta; order Lepidoptera; family Crambidae; genus Diatraea; species Diatraea saccharalis. The sequence continues at coordinate 8,037,137 of OU893345.1, forward strand.
AGGGATAACGTTAAATATATCAAGAGAAATAAAAATATTAGGAGTCACTGTTGACGAGAAATTGACATTTAATACAAATATATCACAAGTTGCTAGGAAAGCTATTAATATATACAGGGGCATAATGTCATCCGCAAAAACCACTCAGGGATTGAGTCCGGACGTCATCAGAACTCTGTATGTGGCTGTCATCGAACCCATTATACTTTATGCGGCTAGTGTGTGGGGGGGAGAAGCTAGTAAATCAAGAGTAGGAAGATGTTGAATGCGGTCCAGCGGGGGTTCGCGCAGAAAATCGCAAAAACCTATCGTACAGTCTCATTACATTCCGCCTTATTGATCTCCGGATGATTGCCCCTCGACTTAAGGATACGAGAGACCCTAGACCTGTACAAGGCGAAGAGGAGAAGCCCCAGGAAATTCTGTACGGTAGGGAGGTAGAACAGAGAGTTTCCATGCTGGAATCGAGTCACCCCAGCTGCGCAAGTGTGATAAGTTTCGAGTGCCTGGAGAACGTGAAGTAGGATGGCGAGCAGCTTGACGGTAGGGTAAGAATATACACAGATGGCTCTAAACTGGAGGGCAAAGTTGGTGCTGCCCTGACCTGTTGGGAAGGGGCAGCTGATACCGTTGCTAAAAAGTTTAGACTTGAGCCATTCTGCACAGAGTACCAGGCCGATCTGTACGCCATCCTCCGTGCGACCGAGATCGTACTAAGGAAGGAATGGAAGGAATCGCAACAGGATTCTGACTCGTCGCACCCGATCACGAAGGCCATGCAAGGTAACCTGATCCAGGTGGAGACCATGGGTCGAAAGATCCAATTTTACTGGATCTGGGCCCACGTCGGAGTGATCGGGAACGAACGGGCGGACGAGCTGGCGAAGGAGGCAGCCCTCAAGCTGAAGTGTAAAGCACACTATAACGGCTGCCCCATTTCCTACGTAAAGAGGCACTTACGCAACTTGACGAGGATGGAGTGGGAAAGCCGCTATAGGAGCGAAGACACCGCGGCTGTAACGAGGGCCTTCTTCCCAAGTACGGAAAAGGCCTTCGGTATTTTTTTTCATCAGAAAGGTGATGAAAAAAAATATAAATGCGCAGCTGTTGACGGGATACGGGGGATTTAAAGCCTATCTCTATAGATTCAAATGCAAGTACTCTCCAGGCTGCGTATGCGACCGCAGGATCCAAGAACCAGGATCTTTTGCATGTGGTGCTAGAATGTCCAATCCACACCATAGACAGGCATAATCTCCAGCAACAGCTGAAACTGAAACTAAACCTAAAAAATTGCCGCAAATTTTGAGTGACAACGAGGATAGGGACAATAGGGATGATGACTAATTTTTGTTTGTTTGTCCGTCAGGTAGAGTGTTAAAAAATATTAAACACGTATTTTTAATTTTTTTTCGTAATCAAAAAATTATTACGTTACATTGAGTTGAAATTTCGCATGACGTCACGTTAGAGTACGTTTTCTACTCAACTGTGACGTAGCGAGCCTCCACTCCTCAACTTTAATGCCTGTTATCTAAGCTATTTCTTGTTAATTTGAAGTAAAAAAAAAATACGTATCTAACATTTTTCTATTATCTGACTGACGGACTAAATAGAATTTTATTTTTTTTACCTAGTCATCATCCCTATTTTCTGAAATCTGTAAGACCAATAATCGAAAAAACGATAAAAATGAATAAAGACTGATAAAGTATTAATCTAGCGCTAACGAATCTAAATGGTCGCAATTAATTAATATATATGTATGACAAAGAATTGTATTCTAATTCAATATTATATAAATAATTGACAATGAATTGAACTGTAACTAATAATGTAATGAATTGTTACAAAGAATTTGACTAGTAAAGGGAAACTGTGATAGATGTTGATCAAAGTGGAATTGTAATCATATTGTATTGTATTAAAATTGTTTAATCTAAGCATTATAAATTGAATTGCATTGTAAAATAGTAATTTTTATTATAATTTTATTATAATTAAATGTAATAATTCTAAATGTAGTATAATAATATAATGAGAAATGTAATAACATGTAGCTAAATGAAACGAAATCTAAATGTAAGACAACCAATACTATGTAATGAAAGCCCCTCGATAGCACATGCTATACGAGCGATAGTATGATGCTGTCGAGGGGATAAATAAATAATAATTAGGACATAATTAATTTAAGTAAGACTAGGGTAACACCCGCGGACCAGGGTGGAAACACCTAATAGTAAAATAAAAAAGGTATAATTACAATAAGAACTAGTGTGAAAGTGCTGTTAGATTACTAAAGACTTGCAACTGTGTGGGAATAGACAGGAAACTCAGCCAATATTGTAAGGCCGGGCTTATTAAAAAAAAATATACTGTTTATTTTAAATTACTCTTCTCCAAATTGCATTTTGATATCTGTGCAATTTTTTTCTGTGAGCCGTATTAATATATTTATTTGTTGTTTGGTTGCGTTGTGTATCCATGATTTATCCTATTTAATTTTCTTGATAAACCATTGCGGACTTAGGGTATCCCCGTGGTATATGCCTCGCGCTATTTTTATAGGGTTGGATTTAACGGTTCCGGAGTTTGTGCAATGTTGAATACGGTTTTCAAGTTTTGCATTGTACAGGAATTTTATATATATTTCACACATGGGATTTAATTCCTACGTGTCAATTTGTTCCAAACAAATAAGTTCGTCATGGAATTGAAGCCATTTACTTTCGATATGCGGAGGTACAGGGCTGTCCCAGTCAAGTCATGTATCCAACAATCTTGAACAATTATTCTTAATACAAAATCTACTTGGTCCCTGGCACCCACTTGAACCCACGACCTTTCGCAATCCGGGCGACTGGATTTTTTAAGCATTTTGTGTTAAGAATAATATTCAGTATGGCATTGTGAATGCAAAATTAATCAAGATATAATAATCTTGAACAAGTAATTTCATATAGGCGATGACAGGGCTGATCAAACCTAAAGGGTCAAACAGACGTGCGGTTGTTGAGAGAATATTACGTTTGGTACATTTAAACGAAGTAATATTTATTTTGAATTGAAAAGTATCCTTATTTTGACTCCACTGCATTTTTATATTAAAATTTGTATCAGGGTCAAAATTAATATTTAGATGGTTTAATTTTGATTCTGGTATTTTATTTAAAAATCCAGTATTATTAAAGCTCCATTTTACTACATGAAAACCTCTCGAATTGAACTTAGCAAATATTTCTTGATAAATTTGTTCTGCAGAAGTAACACCATCTAGTGAATTCACATAATATTATTCCATATACAAATGATTTTCAGCTTAATATGCAGCTAAAGAGTATTTATCTCGACTGTCAGATGCGAGTTAATGTAAAACTCTTATAGCTAAATATGGAGACGAAGATATACTAAATGTAACCCTATTAAATTCAAAAGTACTCATATCCTCATTAGAATCAAATATATGTGCATATGTTGAAAGGCGTGATGATTATTTGTAAGTTTTACTTGAAAATACATGTTTTCGATATCTGCTATTACAGTTATAGAAAATATACGTAAATTATTGAGTAAATAAAAAATATTGAAATGAAATGAAAATTAAATGAAAATATCTTTATTCAAGTAGCACTTATGAATCGTCTAAAAAAATTTTTTTCCCCTACCACTTGTTCAAGACGTCTTTTAGCTGACAAGAAGAACAAGCGAAAGAAACTTCATCATCATCATCAGATGAAGTTTCTTTCCTGAGTCCCTGTTCCTGAGCCCCTGAAGTGGGGACGTAAAAGGGCTGATGATGATAAAAGGGCTGATGATGATGATTCATCATCAGCCCTTTTACGTCCCCACTGCAGGGGCTCAGGCCTTCCTTATGGATGGTTAAGGAGGATGGGCCATGACCCTCCACGCTGGCCCAATGCGGATTGGAGGGTATTAACGACTGCAAATGCAGCCGGGACCAACGGCTTAACGTGCCTTCCGAAGCAGCTCGAGTTAATAATTTTTTTGGTCACCCATCCTGTGACCGACCCTTGCGAAAGTTGCTTAACGACTACGATCACGGGCCGCGGCGCTAATCCAATACGCCACCGAGCTACTTAGAAAGAAACTTCCCAGCTTTTTATAATAAGTAACGATATTTACATAAATCATGTCATTACCAAAATAATATGTATTATCACAATAATAAATACAACTTTCAAAGTCTGTAGGACATAGGTTGAACATATAATTAGTCTTTATAGAACAAAGCGAAGTCTATTAATTCCATGCATTGCGATCCTTAAAATAATCATCAACTTTATAATAGCCTTTACTCATAAGTATGTTCTTTACATGAATTTTAAATTTATATATGGGTAGGTCAACTACATTTTGTGGAACTTTATTGAACATAGCAATGCATTTACCCAGAAATGATCCTCTGGTTTTCGGAAGTCTGAAGCTTGGAACGGCAAGTTTATTTTTATTTCTTGTGTTAAGATTATGAACACTACTTTTTTTTTGAAGGAATCGTTATGTTTTCTTGCATACATAATATTATCATATATGTATTGAGAGGCAACAGTCAAAATATTTATTTCCTTAAATATTTCTCAGAGAGATTCTCTAGACCGTAAATTATATATAGCGCGGACAGCTCTCTTTTGTAAAATAAAAATATCCTGAATGCTAGCCGCAGAACCCCACAACAATAGACCATACGTCATTACACTATGAAATTGACTAAAATATACCAATCTTGCCGTTTCAACATTTGTCTAGAGTCTAATTTTCTTAACAGCAAATGCTGCAGAACTCAGTCTACTTAAGAAATTATCAATATGAGAATCCCATTGCAGTCGGGAATCTAGTGTAATAGCAAGGAACTTTGTCGATTCCACCAACTCAACTTTTTCACTATTTATATTTATAAGTGTATTAACATGCCTTACATTAGGTAACGCAAACTGTATGCATTTTGTTTTATTTGAATTAAGCTTTAAATTATTACTATCAAACCACTGTAGAACATTGTCGAGAGCATCATTTACATCGTCAAAACAATCATTACCCCTCTTAACTTTAAACACTAACGAGGTGTCATCAGCAAATAACACTGTCTCGCTCAAATTCTTTGTAAAGTGAGGAAGATCATTCATGTAAATTAGAAAAAGCAATGGTCCTAATATCGATCCACAAGGGACGCCCATAGTAATGGGTGCCCCTGCAGATTTCGCTTCATTAATTCTTTTTGAATTCTAGCAGAAAATTATAATTTTATTAGATTAAGTGAATTATTCTGTAAATTAAGACCAATATAAAACAGATCATTAAGAGATTTACCTGAGCCTGTTTTACAACCAGCATCAAGCACCACGCGTGTTTTAGACGTTTGTTCATCAGGACGATAAACTTTAAATATCATAAAATCGAGTGAAGCAATTTCTGACTGACCAATACTAGAAATGAACGCGACATCAGTCGTCATTTTTAAGTTTAATCGTTCACAACATGCTTTGGAAATAAAATGGTTCATAGAAAACGTATCTAAAAAAGCACGAACAAAAACAGGTTTATTATTTTTATAAACAAAAACAGAAGCGGTAGGTAATACAGTTACATAAATATCAATATTATTCGCGTTATTAGTTGCTGTATTTAATTCTACGCGTGAACATGTAGTAATTATATTAGTGTCGCGTACCAATGGCTCGACTAAGGTATACTGGTGGGACCAGGGAGTGATGACGAATGCTCCGTAGACCCAGAGTAACCACGGTGGTTCAGTAGTGCGTGAGTGGCAGACCTAGGTTAACTTACCGTTTAGGCAGTGTTCTCAAAAAAAGACCGCTTTAGAGGTACTTCTATCACCAGGGAATCCTTAAGAGGGATAAAAAGTAGCCTGTATCTTAATCCAGACTAAGAATTGTCTAAATCCCACATTTTATCAAAATCCGTTCAGTATTTTTTGCGTGAAGAAGTAACAAACATCCGAACCTTGTAGATAAGTAGTGTTATATATAGTTAAGATAATTGTAGTAATAATTAACAGATAAGGGTCAAAATAATAATCAAGTCCCCATACGTATATACTAACAATGAAAAACGGTATTAAAAGTATAAAAGAAAAAGGATCTATGGTAATGTGGGAAAGCGTTGCATTAAACAAAAAAAAACAACAATTGTTTAAACTGATACGATTATAATGTTCTACACACAAAAAGCTACAAAACTACCCTCGCCACTCGGTCTACTTCTATTTCTGAAACAAGAAAAGTTATAAAAATTACTTATTTAATATACCTGAATATTATTATATTTCATCAATTTTTCATTCACAATGACATACTGAAAAATATTCTTGATGAAAAATCCACTATGTCCCTGGCATTCTGAGATGGGATTCGAACCCACGACTTTTTGCAATCCGGATGTCAGCTCTAACCACTGCTACCCAGGACCTTATAGAACTGACGAATTTTTCAAGCCCTTGTTACTTTTTCGCTACTACAGAACGTATTTTCATCAATGTTCAAGTAATCCACCCAAACAAATATTTTTAATTTTCGATAAAGACAAAAAATTTTTGTTTGATCAATTTTGCAATCACAATGTTATACTGAAAACTAATAATAATCCTCAGATTACGAGGGACATATGTTTACATATGTCCTCATATGTTTGATATATGTGATGACATCTATCTTCTTATCCCTACAGAAATATAAAAAAATAATTCTGTACCTACAACATAAGACAGCAAGAAGTGAGCTTTTAAGTTACGAGATCGCACTACGATAGTGCATTGCACTTAATAGATTTTATATATAAAAGACATCCAGCATCGAGTAGACCACGATTCCTGAGCTTACAACGCTCAGTCCAAAAGTAGACAATTTCCCAGTTACCTCCTAAGAATGTTTTGTTTATTTAAAGGTTTTATTAAGGTTTATTAGCCTTCTGGCCTACAACTCATACATCATAGTGCCCTGACTAGTTAGAGCATTCACCAACTAGGACCACATTTTTACAAAACAAAACGCATTTTCTCCCCTATGTATTAATGGAGCCTAAAATAAAATAGTTATTTCTTAACTATGTATATCTATTCTATTTGCCGGTATTTTACATAATCTAGTATCTGCTATAGTAACATACCTGCAGCTGCTACTCATTTGATACTTCCATCGCCTCCTAATACTATGAAAGCAAAATATATTTTAAATTATTAATTATAATAAATTATATTTTTTTTTTATTGTAAAAGAAATTATGCTAGTAATACAACAACTCAAAAAACAGATGCTCCTGTGAAAGATAGCGTACTGCCAAAATTGATAAAGTCCAACAACAAAGTGCTGTAATGCACTAGCAGCCTTGTTTACAAAATACATCATAGAAACCAGAAACGCCGCATTAGGACATATCGTAGTAATTACCCTAATGCGCAAAAAAGAAACTGGTATACTATAGTTCCACCAGTTTAAAACGATGGACTGGGCGACAATATAACAATATTCAAGAGGTCACAAACATGCTTCCAGTGAAAGAGTGTTAGACCATAATAAGCCAGAATGCGGAAACTACACAATATGTTGTACAGGCGGACAGTATTCAGTGTCAAGTATTTTTTATGTAGCATAATACCCACAATAACCTGAAGACCAGAATTAGAGTCATCATGGCTTTTATAGCAAAGAAGATGTGGACATGGGCACAGCGTCTTACATGAATGCACGAGAGTTGTTGGAATAGAGAGAGTGTAGCAAGCCATCGCAATGCGGGGTGGATAAAATGCGATAAAAGGCACGGAGATCACCAATTGTCAAAAGTGGAAGAAGAGGCAGAACGTCTCTATCCAAATCTTGATCAGCAAAGAGTTACCGTAATGATGATGATCTCAATATATAATAGATAATTAAAGACTTACGACATAAGATGACAATGGCAAAGAATAATGTTATGGCTAATTTCATTTTATTGAATTTTTCTATTGTGGTGGAGGCAAAAGATACAAGCGTCCACTGCGAAAATAAAAATAAAAATAATCCGTATTGTTAAAGAAAATCACTGGTTATTTGTTTTATTAGTTAACTATATTAGGGTTACGTTACAGAGTTTTAATGGGTATTAGATATAAATAAACATTTGACAGCATGTACACAGCAGACTTATTACTAAGACCTCAAACTAAGTAGCTCAATTTCTTGTAGCTCAATGGAAATTTTAAACAACGAATTTAAGGATTATTGGCGCTATTTATCCTTACTCATTTATCATCATACAGACTCTTCTGGTACCTATACTTTGTCCCATCTAACCAAAATGTCATAAAAGGACACAGTAATTTGTTATTGAAAAGTGTGCAAATCTGATTCTCTAAATATTGTAAACCCTATGTTGAAAGTTTATGTCAAAATGTTCGTATTTAGCGTCATCAACATATGAAAGGAATCAACGAAATAGAAAGAACAGCTCACTAACCACCACACTCAGGCCCAGTGCAGATTGATAGGTGTTAACGACTGCAAGGGCAGGCGAGATCAACGGCGCAATGTCTCTCCCGAAGTAAGGAAGACCTCATCTCATCCCATCTTACAACTGGGTATAAGGAAAGTTGCTTAGCCACCGCATCGCGAAGCCATCAAACTCACAAAATATTGTCGAAATTCTCAAGAAATCCCAATACAAAAAATTCGGAATCAAAAATGTTGCCGAAATGCACGATTGTCGCTTTTCGTTATCAATTCGTGGCCTGTGTCCAATTATTTATATTTAGTGTCTTTCGAATGTATAGTCGTGAATGCATTAAATATAAGCATGAAACATTATGTACTTTATGTGAATAAAAATATTTATAATGATAATTAAGAACACACCTTTTTGTATTGTAATAATAGGTATATATACTTATACCTTATAGACATTGTTTTCGACTATGCTAAAAATTAATAATGAGTTAGCAGCTTTATTTTCTTTATACTTATAAAAAAATATAACTATAATTTATCATACGATTTCTTCGAAGTAGAAATGTAGACAAGAAGGCGCATGCCTGACGTGGAGAGCGTTACGGAAAGTTATATTTAAATATATTTTTTTATAATATTTCTTTCGGCTGTTTGGATGAAATTTTTATTTTCTTAAATAAACAGACTTTCATATCGTCGATATAATTGTTACTACCTACATTTGAAGTCAGACGTGTAAAATCTTAGTCATCATATCTTCATCCGTATTAAAATTCATTTTCTTTAAGTTTACATTATTTTTAAATTTATATATTTTTTTAATTTATTTTCAAGAAAAATGGAAGCATGTATGCTAATACACGCTTCCTCTTATAAGAATTGAAGTTATAAATTATTCCCCATACAAACATCTACCCGTCTTTTCATTCCTTTTATAGCATTCGTATGAAATCTTTTCTATATCTTGTTTAGTGTTTCATACTTTTTCATACCGAATTTCATCTAAGTGGTTTTAGACCGAGTTACTTTCGCATTTATATTATTAGTAAGAACAGTTAAAGAAGAAGCCAAGAACCCTCTGGTGAAACAGGTAAAGTTACAAAAATATCACAATTCATGGTAAACTAACCTCAAAAGCTTATTTCCAAAATGGAGGTTTACTTCTGGGATTTATTAATTTAAATAGTATATCGGGAGGGTGGTTTTACTGGTAGCCAGTATAAAATTATCTTTTAAACCCTATACCTTTATTCTTGTACAATTGCTCACAGCAAAGCATGTTAAATGTGCCTTTTTAATAACAATACGAATTTAAGCTTTCTTGAGGAGGAGTATACATAAAAGCGGCCATGTGCAAGTCGGACTCGCAACCGAAGTGTTCCTAAATAACAATACGAAAACAGACTCTGCCAGAATACCAGCGCTGTTGCGTGAGTTGATTCTCACCGTAGTAGCACAAGCTGAGGTAGGGTCCTGATTGACCCCATCACATGTATATGATAGGTTGAAATATGTATGTTACCATCTGCTATATTCTGTATCACTTTTATTTTTTGTTTATAATTGTAATGTGACGGTCAATAAAAATACTAACTTATTTATTTAAAATGGGGGGTTTAAGCTTTCTTGAGGAGGAGGACTATACATAAAAGCGATCAAGTACGAGTCGGACTCGCGCACGAAGTGTTCCGTACTGAAAATGAGTAAATAATGCCGTTTGTTGTATGGGAGCCCCCTTAAATTTATTTTTTATACTGCTTTATAGTGTTTTTTGTTTTTTTTTGTGTTGTCGAACTGTGATGGTGCATGAAATAAGGCCTGGTGACAGTTAAAAAACCACATTTGTTATATCGGAAGTCCCTAAAATATATCGACGCTGGAAAGCAAACACGTAGTGACCTGCAAAACCAAAATGAACATTTGGAGAGTAAAATATTTATAAAAGAGCTCGACCGGGGATAGGAGGGGTTTATGGAGAGAAAAGGGATTGTGCTCGTCGGGTTGTGGAAAAAGCGTTAGAGAGAAGCAATCATTTTTGAAGTGCTCTAAATGTAAGGATATCTATTGTTACTCTTGTGTAAAAATTGCAAACAAAAATTCGAAAGTTTAAAGGAATTTGAGAAGAGGATGTGGGTTTGCCCGGATTGTTAGGCGCATTACGCAAAGGAGGAGACAATTCTTCAACACCAGCGAGAAGTGAGCCTGTTCATTGTGAATCGGAATATGACAATATAACCATTCGTAGGAAAGAGCCCTCCATATTATCAAATAATATTACTATGGAAAGGGTTCGTGCTGCGATTGCCAGCGAGTTTGATAAATTTAACATGAGTATTAAGGCGTTAATCAAAACTCAATTTAAATCTATTTCGGATGAGTTGACAACTCTTAGAACTTCGTTGGAATTTATTGAGACTCAATTCGAATTATACAAAAAGTCATCAGAAAATTTTAAGTCTGTGGCAGAGCACCTGCAAAAGGAAAATGACAATCTTCGTTCTACGGTTGAGGAACTTAATAGCAGACTAAGTCAAATGGAACAGCATGCTCGAGCACAAAATATAGAGATACAATGCGTTCCGGAGCACAAAAACGAAAATCTATTTTCAACAGTTATGCAGCTGAATAAAGTATTAGGATGTAACATCAAAGAGAATGACATTCATCATTGCACACAAACTGCCAAAATAAACACTGACAACCCAAGACCGCGATCCATAGTAGTTCAGTTTAGCTGCCCACGTGTGAGAGATACGTTCTTGGCATCAGCGGTGAAGTTTAACAAAGCTGTGACTAACCCGGAGGAAAAGCTGAACTCAACTCATCTAGGCTTGGGCGGGGCTAGGAGGCCAATTTATGTGGTCGAACATCTATCAACATCTAACAAAATTTTACATGCTAAAGCTCGAGCTAGGAGTAAAGAATTAGGATACAGGTTCGTTTGGGTAAAACAGGGTAAAATTTATATGAGAAAAAGTGAGACTTCCGAATTTTTATTGATTCGTAATAACGAATCTCTAACAAAGTTAAAGTAATTGGTCATTCCTAGATTGTTCTCATTTTCTGAATTGTATTTTTCTCTTGTAATCGCATGTTCTTTGTATTGTTTTCTATCAAAAATGAATAAATTATCAATTTATTATCAAAATGTAAGAGGTCTCCGGACTAAGACACATGATGTTTTTTGTAACTTATTATGCAGTTATTATGATGTTATAATTATGACAGAGACTTGGTTAAACTCTAGCTTTTTAGCCTCGGAATTGACTGACGATCGTTATAATGTTTATCGTAGAGACAGAGAAACTAGCGGTTATAATTGTAATAAGGACGGGGGTGGTGTTTTGGTGGCTGTTTCTAGAAGATTTGGATCATACAGAGTTGTACAGTATGAGTGCAAATGTGAGGACATTTGGATAGCTATTGAATTAAATAAAAAAGAGCGTCTGATATTGTGTGCTGTATATTTGCCACCGCCAGTGAAAAGATGTATTTTGAAAGAATTCATAGATAACTGTAACAAAAACTTGGAGTGTATCAATAATGTCCTCTTAGCAGGTGATTTCAATATGAGTTGTATTTCTTAGAATGAGACTTTTGCTTCTACATCTCTGTCCCCTGTATCTAACAACTCTCCCCTGGCAGAAATCTTACTAGATTTCATATCAACTAATGATTTGTCTCAATATAATAATATAAAAAATAACAAAAAAAAAGTGCTAAAGGACAATGTCCAAATTAGCCTATGAATCTCTAAGAATATCTTGTATATCATAATTCTTATCATATTTTATGATTAATATATCAGCTTTTAAAATCAAACGGACACTGCCCATTTTTGTAATTACTTTAAAAAGTAATATCAATACATTTGATAAACTTCAATAAACGCTGCCACCATATTTTAATAAGTTGACAAATCAGGATCTATGCACAATTTGATGTATAAACAACCAATGAACACTTAAAGCGCTTGACATTAAAATGAGACTCAAAACGTTCGTAGATTTTTAAGCGGCTGGAAGCGCTCTTTTACATACGTTTGACAATGTTGAACTTTTGAAGTTTTGTTTGACAATCGCTTTCATACTCGCGTTGTGTTTACGTCGCTTGAGTTTGTTTGTACGATTTCTTGTGTCTTGTGAATATTAGTTATAAAATAACGACTTGGCTTGAACTAAGGACTGATTTCGTCTTATTATATCGACCTCCGGCAGTGATTTACGGCATACCGACCTACTATAGACGACGACTTGGCATTTATTTAACGGACATTAACATGGAATCTGGGTGTGTTGAAGTATTTTGTGTTAATTGCGGTTCAGCTTCTGGTTGCATGGTATTAGAAGATGAGCAGATCCTTCAGTGTATACAACACTGGGTTGCTCCAAGATTGGTAAGTACATGCTCCCGATACAGAACCTACAGAACCTTTTAAAGCAAACAACAACAATCAACATTTAAAGCAAAGTAGACATACATTTCCCTACAAAAAGCAAGTAAAACAAACATTAAAAAGAATCTAACCGCACGCTACAATTGTTAAAATTATAACCTCAAATCCAAAATATATTTTTTGATTTATACATTTCTTAGAAGTGTCCGTTACTTAAACATGTATTTAGACATAAATATAGATACTTTAGAACACGAAAAGTGATAGTACATGCTTAGAGGTTCTTAGGCGAAAAATGTATGGGGGCTGGACATTGTCCTTTACTTCTTAGTAATGTTAGACATGTAAAATTGCTAAAGGCTACAAATATTATAAGCTCTATTGATCCGCTACATCCACCGGTGGAGTTTTTAGTTTCGCTAGGTTCTTCCTGTGGACGGGTTAAATTAGACCCAAAGCCAAATTTTTTTAAAGCTAATTATGAGCGTATAACAGAGGATTTAAATAGCATTAGCTGGTTAGAAATACTGAACTCTTGTTCAACTGTCGATGAAATGGTAACGCGTTTTTACGAGATTATAAGAGGATTGATTAAAGAATTCGTTCCAAAAACACGTCCCCTCGCAAATCTAACTTACCCAACATGGTTTACTCAAAACTTGATCAAAATGTTAAAGGAGAAGAACAAATACAGAATTAAAATTAAATTATACAATAATCCTTTAGACAAAATTACTTTTAACTTATTAAAACAAAGATGTAAAACACATACCAAAGAATGTTATAAGTCCTATATTTCAAATATTGAATCCTGTATTGAAAAGAATCCTAAGTACTTCTGGTATTTTATAAAACAGAAACGCAATAATGTAAACAATTATCTCCCGTTACTTACTAACGGCTCTGTGAAATTTTTGAGTACCAGTAAAGAATCCTCAGATCTTTTCGCTTCCCATTTCTCATCGATTTATACATCTGTACAAAGCAGCATCAATACTTCGACCAATCTTATGGAGCGGTTACAAGGGATACCTAATCCGAATACTCTATGTAATCTTCAATTTCCGGGGCATTTGGTACTAAAGAGGTTAAAGAGACTTGATTTGTTTAAGGGGGCAGGCTTGGATGGGATACCATCTGTATTTGTAGTAAATTGTGCCGAGTCTCTGTCACTGCCGTTGACAATTATATTTAATAAGTCGTTATCTACGGCCATCTTTCCTCATTTATGGAAGTGCCCATATTTAAATCCGGCGAGATGGAGCATGTAAATAACTACAGGCCTATTTCAGTGCTCCCTGTTTTCTCAAAGGTCTTTGAATCCCTAGTGTGCCCGTTTGTGTTACTTCAGACTAAACATTTTATTGATGCGAATCAGCATGGCCTTATGAGGTCGAGATCAACAGTTACGAACTTAGTGTCCTTTGTAAATAGTGTGTTTGAACAGGTCGATAAAGGTGATCAAGTGGATAGCATTTATTTGGACTTCAGTAAGGTTTTCGACATGGTTAATCATGGAGTTTTGCTTCAAAAATTGGATCGATGTGGTTTTGGTGCCTCCTTATTATGCTGGTTTGGTTCATATCTTGATAGCAGAAAATCTTCCGTTGCTATTAATGGTCGGTTTCGTTGCTATTCCGTTCTCATTTGGGCCCCATTATGTTTAATATTTTCATTAATGACTTAGTACATTGCATTAAGTATTCAAGTGCATATTTATTTGCAGATGACTTAAAAATTGCCAGAACTGTTGAAAATGATGAGGACAAATCTATGTTACAAAGTGATATAGACAAGGTTTCAGAATGGTGTCTGGTCAATGGAATGCGTCTCAATGTCAACAAGTGTATGTTTATAAGATTCACCAGAAACCATAATCCTTTTTCATTGCTCTACCGGATGGGAGGAATTACTCTACAGAGAGTTGACCATTTATGTGATCTGGGAGTTATACTCGATGAAAAATTTACATTTAAAAGGCACTACGATACTATCATTACCAAAAACGCTAAGTTAATGGGTTTTGTAATACGTAACTGTAAGGTATTATAGAGACCACAAACTAAATTAATTCTGTATTATTCCTTGGTGAGAAGTGGCTTGGAGTATTTTAGTGTCGCGTAGAACCCATTGTACAATGTCGATGTTAACCGTATTGAGAGGCTTCAAAAGCGTTTTGTCTGGCATCTATCCTATAGTTGTGGATTGGTGAAAAAGTTTCCATCATATTGCAGCAGACCTTTCATTTCTCCATAAAGTGCTCAGTGGGGCCATAGACTGTTCTCAAATACTAAGTGATATTAATTTCTACAATATGTTCCCAGAAGGTATCCTCGTGGTAACATTCCCCTTTTTAGATTACCACGTACCAGAAGCAGGCTATGTTCTCATGCTCTCTTAACCAGGTTAATGAAACTCCATGCATTTTTGGGCCTGAATCTGGATATTTTTTGTACTTCTCTAATTAAACTTAAAAGTTATCTTAATGAGCAATTAACAGTTCTTTGAAAGTTGCCAATACAACACTTCCCTATAAACATTCATGTACCATTGTTAACATTCTCAAATTATCTTGTTTCTGTCTCATTTTATAGTTTTTTCTTTTATATATATATTAAAAACTAAAAGTATTAATGTTGTACTGTTCATATTTAATATAAGTTTCAGTGCATGTTGTGACTGCCTATAATTGATAAGGCGCTTATAACTATAAATTGTTACCTTAATTTAAGAGTTTGTAATAGTGTACTTATTGTTGGCTGTCCTAATAAATAAAATAAAAAACATATTAAAAAAAAATCTTATCGTTACCAAAAATTGTTACCATGGACTTTTATAGGAATTATTTATCGAAAAAAAATAAAAGTTTTTCTGCTCTGAAGAACAATTTTGGTTTTGCCGGTTACTACGTGTTTGCTTTCCAGCGTCGATATATTTTATTCCAGTCTTTTAAGTTTTTGTTGAAGCGGCAAGATATTTCTCTTGATCATCTGTGAAAATTTCAACTATCGAACTATCCCGGTTCACGAGATACGGCCTGGTGACAGACAGACAGTCGGCGAAGTCTTAGTAACAGGGTTCCCGTTATACCCTTTACGTACGGAAGCCATAAAATATGGAAAGAATTATACTGCATCCTCGATATTATCTTGTCGACGGAATTATAATAGTATGATTTAGTGAAGATTTCTTTGTGATGAATTCCGTAACAGAGTTCCGTAACCAAAGGGTAAAAACCGGTACCCTATTACTATGACTCCGCTGGTGGTCCCTCCATCTGTCTGTCCGTCTATCACCAGGCTGTACCTCATGAACTGTGATAGTTGAAATTTTCACAGATGATGTATTTCTATAAATTAAACAACATTTAATTTAAACGGTTTCGTCGCGTTTGTATTTTTCTTTTAACCACGTTTCGGACCCTATTTACTTGTTAATATAAGACAAATGTGTTGACTGTCATTTTAATTAAGAGTATATGTATATTAAAATTACCTTATATTATTGGATACAAACAATATAATTGGACACATTCACACACAAAAAGAATATATATATGGCGCATCATCATTACGAAGATCGTTTGATTTAGTTTCTTTTATTTTAATTGCTAGTTACTCGATTACTTAATTACTCGATTGTAAAGAGAGCGTGATCATCGATACTTTTAATTTTATTAGAATGGTGACACTGACTTTGACAGTTCGTTTATAAAAACCAAGTTGCCGCCATTTTGGCACACATTCTGTTTCCAAACGCCGAGGCGTAAAGACATCAGATGACATCACGCTCATCTCGTTATATTTTCGTAAGAAAAGTGATAAAATGGAACACATCCTCGTTGGTATACACGCCTGCAGTGTTATTTTAAAGATAGTCCTCCGATATGGACTATCTATTTGGGCTTCGTAATAGCCCCTTCGGACTATCCGCCGACATATATTTTATGGAAACGTTAACATTATTTAATAAATTATTTTTATACTTTATTTACTCCTAGCTACCACTACCACCAGTAAACTACAACCAGTTCCAAATTTGGGAGTCTTGTCTGAGAAGAACTGGCGAATTAAACTCCGACAAGAAAAGTGAACTAGTCTTGATTTAATATTTACAGAATAAACTAACTGTATCTTTTGTTTTTGCAATGTGTGATCTGGATTCAGATTTGGTTTGACTATTCACTGGATCCCAAGCCGGTGGTATATGCTAACCTTCATCTCTATTAAAATTCGGATGTTTAAATTTCAAAAGCCTCGCGTAATATTCTAGGAATTAGTCTTTGTTCATCGCAAAAAGTTTGGATTGTCAAATCTTATGTAATGCTTAGGTCCTCCTAACATATGGACGCGAAAATAAATATGCAGTGTGTGAACATTGAAACCGTTTAAAAGTTGTCTCAATTATGGATACAGCGCGTGAAAATATAAGAAATCAATATAATGTATTTCTTTTGCCGCTATAATTACAAATACAAAAAAAAAAAACAGAAGAAAAATATTTATTACGAGATTTTCCATACATAAACTTTTACTTTTTATAAAAAAAAAAATTTATTTGGGTGGCAAAATCTTAGCACATATAATTATATGCCATCGCGGTCTTTAACAAATCAATTAAAACTCTCCAACTTTTCTTTAAAACGCATTCGTGTATCTCTTACCGCTTAGGCAGAGCTCTCAAAAATAGGCGCCCTTGGATGTACTTCGATCCCTAGGGAATCTTTAAGGGGATAAAAAGTGACCTGTATGTTAATCCAGACTAAGAATTTCTTAAATATCAAATTTAATCAAATTCCATTTAGTAGTTTTGCGTGAAGAAGTAACAGACATCCGAACCTTGTAGTTATGTAGCATGTTATATAGTAAAGATTATATTAATAATAAACAGATAGGGCCAAAATAATAATCAAGGTCCCATATGTATGTACTAACAATAAAAAACAGTATTAAAAGAATATGAACCCGTGGCAATGTGGGGAACAGTATTAAACAAAAAAAAAACAACATACATATTTCTAACTAATACGATTATAATGTTCGACGAACAACAGCTAAGAAACGACGACACGACGGGCTCCACTCGTTTCTAGTTCTATCTCTGAAACAAAAGAGGTTATTAAGAGTTACTTATTTAATATACCTATTATTATAACTGATCAATATTTCATTCACAATGCCATTCAGAAAAATATACTTAATGAAAAATCCACTCTCTCCCTGGCACTCTGAGATGGGATGCTAGACTGAAAAATAATAACAATCCCATCGCAAAGTACCAGGGACAAAAATGACTTTTTAAACATATTTCATTAAGAATATTTGTAACTATCCTTAAAATATAATTTGATATATATGATGACTGATGACCAGAGGTCGGAATTAGGTAGAGTTATTTATGTACTTGCATCGAAATGTTGATATGAATGTGGTCCTTCCCGGGATTTTTAATGGACAATCCCGTGTGGCCAACAATCTTACAACTGAATATTAATAACAACGTCAGGGAGAGACAAATAAAACAAAGATAATAAACATAAAATTTTTATTAGTTTACATTAATTTACAATACAAATTGGTATTTTGCAACTTTGGACATCCGATGTCATTGAGGTAAGTTTGGCAACGTCGTGCGTGCAGTAGTTTAAATTGTGTAAAAGTAAATAACTTTTTATTTAAAAAATCACGAGTTTTTTTCTGCTCTTTAAAATTAATCTCGGGATTTGAGGCATATCCACTTTATTCTTTCGCTGTATGAAATCAGTGTAAGTACATGAATAACTCTACCTAATTCCGACCACTGCTGATGACATCTATCTCGTCTTGCTAATATACCTACGACCACAGAAATATAAATTCTTTTTCTGTTCCTACAATAATCGACGGCAAGATAACTTCTTGCCGTCGATTGTTGCGTACGAGTTATGAGAGTGCGCTACGATACTGAATCGCAGTTACTAGGTTTTGCTGAGACTTCATATATAAAAAATATCCAGTATCTTTTTTGCCGCGATCCCTGGGCTAAGACCACCCAGTCCGAAAGTAGACAATTTACCACCTAAGAATGTTCAGTTTATATAAAGGCGTTACCCTTCAGGCCTTCAATTCATACATTGGACGAATATAGTACCTTAACCAGTTAGTTGCATTTACCAAGTAAAACCACATTTTACAAAACAAAACACGGTCCTTCATCTATTCTATTCTCATCTCATCATCATCTGTTCTATTTGCAGGTATTCTACATAAACTAATATCCGCTATATTAACATACCTGCAGCTACTCCTATGATGCTTCCATCGCCTCCTAATACTGTGAAAGCAAAATAAATTATGTAAATAGATGAAATCAATGCATAAACATATCATGAGGTCTCAAATAGGCTTCCAGCGAAAGAGTGTTGGGCTATAATAACCAGAATGCGGAAATGGAACAATGTATTGCACAGGCGTGGGCAGTATTCAGTGTCAACTAATTTTTGCGTGGCATAATACCCCTACGCTATTAAATCAAAGTTTTTGAAAATTAGTTGTGCTTATCTACAGCACAGAGACCTTAACGCCAAGTGTCAGAACACAAAGAGATAGTAACGCTGGGAATCACCGTGCAGAACTGAAATCGAAATAACTGGATATGCTTGAAGGACAGAGTTAGAGACATCATGGCTGGCATAGCAAAGAAAAAGTGGACATGGACACGGCGTTTTACAACAAAGCACGAGAGTTATTAGACAAGACGAGTCTTGAAATGGAGTCTTGAAGTGTGGCAAGCCACCGCAATGCTGGCTGGATAAAATACGATGACGAGGAGATCGCCAATTGTCACGAGTGGAGGAAGAGGGAAAACGTCTTTATCCAAGACTGGATTACTAAAAGGCCACCGTGATGATGACGATCTCAATATAAAATAGATAATCAAAAACTTACGACATAAGATGACGATGGCAAAGAATAATGTTACGGCCATCTTCATTTTGTTGAAATTTTCTATTGTGGTGGAGGCAAAAGAAACGAGCGTCCACTGCGAAAATAAAAATAAAAGTAAGCCGTAATGTTACAAAAATAACTGCTTATATTTATTTTGTTGGTTAACTATATTAGGGTTACGTTACAGAACTATGATGAGTATAAGGTATAAACAAACATTTGACAACATACTCGCTCTAGCTAGCTCGAGCTCTTGTAAAATGGATATTTGAAACAACGAAGGTAAGGAATATTGGAGCTATTTATCCTTACTCATTTATCATCATACAGACTCTTCTGGTACCTATACTTTGACCCATCTAACCAAAATGTCATAATAGGACTCGTCAACAGATTTTCTGTTTCAGATACATTTCGATCTTTACAGTCATTTGTTATTGAAAAGTGTGCAAATCTAATTCTCTAAATATTGTAAACCCTATGTTAAAAGTTTATGTCAAATTGTTCGTATTTAGCGTCATCAACATATGAATGGAATAAACGAAATAGAAAGAACAGCTCATTAACCACCACACTCAGGCCCAGTACAGATTGATAGGTGTTAACGACTGTAAGGGCAGGCGAGATCAACGGCTCAATGTGTCTTCCGAACTAAGGGAGAGCTTATCTCATCCCATCTTACAACTGGGTATAAGGAAAGTTGCTTAGCCACCGCATCGCGAAGCCATCAACCTCACAAAACATTACATTGTCAAAATTCTCAAGAAATCCCAATACGGAATCAAAAATGTTGCCGCAAAACACGCTTGTCGCTTTTCGTTATCAATTCGTGGCCTGTGTTCCAAGTAATAAATGATTTATATTTAGTGTCTTTCAAATTTATAGTCGTGAATGCATTAAATATAAGCATGAAACATTATGTTCTTAATGTAAATCAAAATACATATTTATAATGGTAATTAAGAACACACTATTTTGTATTGTAATAATAGGTACATACTTATACCTTATACATACATACTTATTATAAGGTATGTATAGACCTTGTTTTCGACTATGTTAAAAATTCATAAAGAGTTTGCAGGGCAGAGTCGGACTATCGATTATAGAATAGTGCCTAAGACCCCCTTTAGTTCGGATTTTTTTTTTACAAAGGAGTAACTTGTAATTTGACAAATTACATATCAGTGATAAGAATCTATATGTAATAAGTACTCTGAACAACAAATCATACTTCATTATGTATTTTGAATCTAGTAGGTTAATTAAACAACATAATATAGAGCTTACGTATTATTATAATGTAAAAGTGATGTCATTAATGCTAGAACTTACAAAAAATAATAACTTTGCATAAGGAAATAATTGTGTACAAACAAATGTACTTACGTAGCTAGGTACTAAAATAATTTAAAATTATGAATAAGAATCAATGAATTTATGAAGCATGAAAACATTCATATTTCTTTTTAATATCATAAATTGTAGATCGGCCTACGCCGTATTCACTTGCCAAACTACTGAAAGATTCATTTCGATTTAAGCGTTCTAAAATATCAGAATTTTCTTTAAATGTCAGAGTTTTGTGCTTTCGCTTCTGGGCTTGCAACGACATTACTAGGTACGTATAGATACGAAATACACAATGAATAAACAGTAGGTAAACAATGAACGCACGCACGCTAGACCGCGGACCACTATCCCCTGAAGTCAAATTCAAAGTAAACAATCCGAATCAAAATAAAACCTAAGCGTCGAGCGCAATAATGGTGGCGCGCACAAGTTGTGATCTATTAAAGCATGCATTACGTATCTACCAAAAAATATTCGGACATGTCGGATTACACAGGGCGCCGGATTACTGGGGGTCCACTGTATAACTACATATAATTTATCATACAAAATGATTTCTTTGAAGTTGAAATGTAGACAAGTTATATTTAAATATTAAAAAATATTTTTTATAAATATTTCTTTTAGGTGAAAATTTTATTTTCTTAAATAAACAGACTTTTTTTTATATCGTCAACATAATTGTTATTACAACAGACTCAAACTACCTACATTTGAAGTCAGACATGTAAAAACTAAGTCATCATACCTTCATCCGTATTAAAATTCATTTTCTTTAAGTTTACATTCTTTTTTAATTTATATACGATTTTTTAAAATTTATTTTCAAGGAAAATGGAAGCATGTATACACGCTTCCTCTTATCAGAATTGAAGTTATAAATTACTCCCCATACAAACATCTACCCGTCTTTTCATTCCTATTATCGGATTCGTATGAAATATTTTCTATATCTTGTTGAGTGTTTCATGCTTTTTCATACCGAATTTCATCTAAATGGATATAGACCGAGTTACTTTCGCATTTATATTATTAATTAGAACAGTTAAAGAAGAAACCAAGAACCCTCTGGTAAAACAGGTAAAGTTACAAAAATATCACAATTCATGGTAAACTAACCTCAAAGGCTTATTTCCAAAATGGAGGTTTATTTCTGGGATTTATTAATTTAAATAGATAGTATATCGAGAAGGTGGTTTTACTGGCAGTCAGTATAAAATTATCTTTTGAACCCTGTACCGTTATTCTTGTACAATTGCTCACTGCCAAGCATGTTAAATGTGCCTTTTTTAAATAACAATACGAAAACAGGCTCCGCCTCCTCCGAATGTTGCGTGAGTTGCTCTCACCGTAGCAGCACAAGCTGAGGTAGGGTCCAGATTGACCCCATCACATGTATATATGTATGTCACCGTCTGCTATATCACTTTTAATTTTTGTTTATAATTGTAATGTGTGTGTGATGGTCAATAAAAATACTAACGTATTTACTTAAAATGGGGGTTTAAGCTTTCTTGAGGAGGACTATACATAAAAGCGACCAAGTACGAGTCGGACTCGCGCACGAAGTGTTCCGTACTGAAAACGAGCAAATAATGCCGTTTGAAGTATGGGAGCCCCCATAAATATATTTTTAATACTGTTTTTTGTTACAGCGGCAACAAAATTACATCATCTGTGAAAATCTAAATTGTTTAACTGTCATGATTCATGAGATACGGCTTGGTGACAGTTAAAAAAAAAACACGTTTGTTATATCGGAACCCCCTTAAATTATATTTTATTCCGGTCAAGTTTTTGTTGAAGCGGCAAGAGAAATAAATCATATGTGAAAAATTTCAAGTATCTTACTATCCCGGTTCACGAGATACGGCCTGGTGACAGACAGACAGTCGGCGAAGTCTTAGTAATAGGGTTCCCGTTTTACCCTTTACGTACGGAAGCCATAAAATATGTAAAGTAGTAGGTATACTGCATGCTCGATATTAGTTATTTTGTCGACGGAATTGTAATAGTATGATTTAGTGAAGATTTTTTGTAATGAATTCCGTAATAGAGTTCCCTAACCAAAGAGTAAAAAACGGTATCCTATTACTATGACTCGGTTGTTCGTCCCTCCCTTTGTCTGTCCGTCTATCACCAGACTGCACCTCATGAACTGTGATAGTTGAAATTTTCACAGATGGTGTATTTCTATAAATTAAATAACTTTTAATTTAAACGGTTTCATCGCATTTGTATTTTTATTTTAACGACGTTTCGGACCGTTCTTATATGTCCATATAAGACAAAGGTGTGGACTGTCAATTTAATTAAGATTATATATTATAATTACCTTCAAAACAATATTATTGGACACATATAAAAAGAATATATATATTTTATTGGAAACGTTTACATTATTTAATTAAATTATTTTGATACTCTATTTACTCCTAGCTACATACCACTACCACCAGTAAACTACAACCAGTTCCAAATTTGGGAGTCTTGTCTGAGAAGAACAGGCGAAAAAAACTATCTTTTGGTTTTGCAATGTGTGATCTGGATGCAGATTTGGTTAGACTATACACTGGATCCCAAGCCGGTGGTACTAGTATATGCTAATCTTCATCTCTATTAAAATTCGGATGTTTTTAATTTCAATAGCCACGCGTATCATTAAAGGAATTCATCTTTGTTCAGTCGCAAACATTTTGGATTGTCAAATCTTATGTACTGCTTGGGTCCTCCTAACACATCGGCGCGAAAATAAATATGCAGTGTGTGAACATGAAACCATTTAAAATTGTTCATTTATGGATAGAGTGCGTGAAAATATGAGAAATCAATATAATGTATTATTTTTGCCGCTATAATTACAAATACTAAAAAAAACAAACAGAACAAAAATATATATTAAGGGATTTCCCATACATCCAAATTTTTTTTAAGTACGTAAACCTCCATACGCGCGGCTCGCACTTGGTCAATTTTGTTAAAGATATCGTTTCTAGGGAATAACCTATGGATATAACTCATGTTAATTTCTATAATCTGTTTGTGCCAACATATGCAGTACATACTGCTGTAATCTTCCGAGTTTCTTAGCTACTGCCGATTGACATTTAACTTAGCGCGATTAAAGTAACTTTCCTTTGTATCTAAATCACAGAACACAGAGAGACGTAAATGATTATCTATAGTATTACAGTAATAGTTTTACTTATAAATGTTGAATATGGTTTTAAAAAGTCATCGTATCGAATGAAGTGTTCATTCCCCTAATCTGTTTTCTATGGTTTCCAACAGGCCTACCGCGTTTCAAAATTGGCTTCACTTTAAATTTCATTGGGTTATTGATATATGTTATCTTACTACATATTGAGTGCAATCCAATGTATGCAAATTGAAGTCAATGTTATTATGCAATAGCCCTAGTAGCAGTCTTTTCGTTGATGATTCCCCGTACTTATATAATCGATTGTAGTTCCATCTAGCTAATCTTTTTCCTCCCTTATCCTTCACGAACACCTCAAAAAGCCTACACTACTCTGGCTAATTTTCTTGTGTATGTAGACTTGCTATAATAGGATTTCCTTGATACTAAATGTTCATTTAACCATCGTTTCATTCATTATTTATATATATATACAAACAATAATATAATTACCGGTCCCTATATCATCATAGTAGTTACAGTCAGTGTGTGTTTAAAATCGACAGTGTGTTATTTTTTTCTTTTCTCAATAGCATCGTAGTAAAATCAAATCCAAACTACTCATCCAATTGATTAAGTGTAAAAGACAATTGTTATTTATATTTCCTTGATGATAAACCTTTCCATAAGGATTTAATATCACCTACTCGATTAAACGCCTAAAGACGCACAAAAAGATTAAATACATTTTATGAATTTTTTTCTTTATTTTGGTGGCAAAATCTTAGCACATATAAGGTATATGCCATCGCGGCCTTTTAATAAATCATTTAAAACTCTCCAACTTTTCTTTAAAACGCATTCGTATATCTCTTACCGCTTAGGCAGAGCTCTCAAAAATAGGCGCCCTTGGAGGTACTTCGATCCCTAGGGAATCTTTAAGAGGATAAAAAGTGACCTGTATGTTAATCCAGACTAAGAATTTCTTAAATACCAAATTTAATTAAAATCCATTTAGTAGTTTTGCGTGAAGAAGTAACAGACATCCGAACCTT
Source organism: Diatraea saccharalis (assembly GCA_918026875.4). Classification (NCBI taxonomy): domain Eukaryota; kingdom Metazoa; phylum Arthropoda; class Insecta; order Lepidoptera; family Crambidae; genus Diatraea; species Diatraea saccharalis. The sequence goes on from OU893345.1 coordinate 8,062,462, forward strand.
GTTGTTATGTAGCGTGTTATATATAGTAAAGATTATAGTAATAATAAACAGATAGGGCTAAAATAATAAAAAGGGCTCATATGTACATATGTTCTAACAATAAAGAACAGTATTAAAAGAATAAGGACTCGTGGCAATGTGGGGAACAGTATTAAACAAAAAAAAAAAACAACATTTTTCTAACTAATACGATTATAATGTTCAACGAACAACAGCTAACAAACGATGACGCGACGGTCGCCACTCGGTTCTAGTTATGTGTCTGAAACAAATGTGTCTGAAACAAAAGAGGTTATTAAGAGTTACCTATTTAATATACCTTTTATTATAACTGATCAATATTTAATTCACAATGCCATTCAGAAAAATATTCTTAATGAAAAATCCACTCTGTCCCTGGCACTCTGAGACGGAATAATATACTGAAAAATAATAACAATCCCATCGCAGAGTACCAGGGACAAAAATGACTTTTTAAACATATTTCATTAAGAATATTTGTGACTATCTTAAAAATATAATTTGATATATGTGATGACATCTATCTCGTCGTGCTAATATACCTACGACCACAGAAATATAAAAATCTTTTTCTGTGCCTACAATAATCGACGGCAAGATAACTTCTTGCCGTCGATTGTTGCGTTCGAGTTATGAGATGGCGCTACGATACTGAATCGCACTTACTAGGTTTTGCTGTGACTTCACATATAAAAAATATCCAGTATCTTTTTTGCCGCGATTCCTGGGCTAAGACCACCCAGTCCGAAAGTAGACAATTTACCACCTAAGAATGTTCAGTTTGATATAAAGGCGTGTTACCCTTCAGGCCTTCAATTCATACATTGGACGAATATAGTACCTTAACTAGTTAGTTGCATTTACCAAGTAAAACCACATTTTACAAAACAAAACACGGTCCTTCATCTATTCTATTCTCATCTCATCATCATCTGTTCTATTTGCAGGTATTTTACATAAACTAATATCCGCTATATTAACATACCTGCAGCTACTCCTATGATGCTTCCATCGCCTCCTAATACTGTGAAAGCAAAATAAATTATGTAAATAGATGAAATCAATTCATGAACATATCATGAGGTCTCAAATAGGCTTCCAGCGAAAGAGTGTTGGGCTATAATAACCAGAATGCGGAAATGGAACAATGTATTGCACAGGCGTGGGCAGTATTCAGTGTCAACTAATTTTTGCGTGGCATAATACCCCTACGCTATTAAATCAAAGTTTTTGAAAATTAGTTGTGCGTATCTACAGCACAGAGACCTTAACGCCAAGTGTCAGAACACAAAGAGATAGTAACGCTGGGAATCACCGTGCAGAACTGAAATCGAAATAACTGGATATGCTTGAAGGACAGAGTTAGAGACATCATGGCTGGCATAGCAAAGAAAAAGTGGACAAGGACACGGCGTTTTACAAGAATGCACGAGAGTCATTAGAAAAGACGAGTCTTGAAATGGAGTCTTGAAGTGTGGCAAGCCACCGCAATGCTGGCTGGATAAAATACGATGACGAGGAGATCGCCAATTGTCACGAGTGGAGGAAGAGGGAAAACGTCTTTATCCAAGACTGGATTACTAAAAGGCCACCGTGATGATGACGATCTCAATATAAAATAGATAATCAAAAACTCACGACATAAGATGACGATGGCAAAGAATAAAGTTACGGCCATCTTCATTTTGTTGAAATTTTCTATTGTGGTGGAGGCAAAAGAAACGAGCGTCCACTGCGAAAATAAAAATAAAAGTAAGCCGTAATGTTACAAAAATAACTGCTTATATTTATTTTATTAGTTAACTATATTAGGGTTACGTTACAGAATTATGATGAGTATAAGGTATAAACAAACATTTGACAACATACTCGCTCTAGCTAGCTCGAGCTCTTGTAAAATGGATATTTGAAACAACGAAGGTAAGGAATATTGGAGCTATTTATCCTTACTCATTTATCATCATACAGACTCTTCTGGTACCTACTTTGACCCATCTAACCAAAATGTCATAATAGGACTCGTCAACAGATTTTCTGTTTCAGATACATTTCGATCTTTACGGTCATTTGTTATTGAAAAGTGTGCAAATCTAATTCTCTAAATATTGTAAACCCTATGTTGAAAGTTTATGTCAAATTGTTGGTATTTAGCGTCATCAACATATGAATGGAATAAACGAAATAGAAAGAACAGCTCATTAACCACCACACTCAGGCCCAGTACAGATTGATAGGTGTTAACGACTGTAAGGGCAGGCGAGATCAACGGCTCAATGTGTCTTCCGAACTAAGGAAGAGCTCATCTCATCCCATCTTACAACTGGGTATAAGGAAAGTTGCTTAGCCACCGCATCGCGAAGCCATCAAACTCACAAAACATTACATTGTCAAAATTCTCAAGAAATCCCAATACGGAATCAAAAATGTTGCCGAAAAACACGCTTGTCGCTTTTCGTTATCAATTCGTGGCCTGTGTTCCAAGTAATAAATGATTTATATTTAGTGTCTTTCAAATTTATAGTCGTGAATGCATTAAATATAAGCATGAAACATTATGTTCTTAATGTAAATCAAAATATTTATAATGATAATTAAGAACACACTTTTTTTTTATTGTAATAATAGGTACATACTTATACCTTATACATACATACTTATTATAAGGTATGTATAGACCTTGTTTTCGACTATGTTAAAAATTCATAAAGAGTTTGCAGGGCAGAGTCGGACTATCGATTATAGAATAGTGCCTAAGACCCCCTTTAGTTCGGATTTTTTTTTACAAAGGAGTACCTTGTAATTTGACAAATTACATATCAGTGATAAGAATCTATATGTAATAAGTACTCTGAACTACAAATCATACTTAATTATGTATTTTGAATCTAGTAGGTAAATTAAACAACATAATATAGAGCTTACGTATTATTATAATGTAAAAGTGATGTCATTAATGCTAGAACTTACAAAAAATAATAACTTTACATTAGGAAATAATTGTGTACAAACAAACGTACTTACCTAGGTTCTAAAATAATTTAAAATTATGAATAAAGATCGAATCGATGAATTTATGAAGCATGAAAATATTCATATTTTTTTTTAATATCATAAATTGTAGTATTCACTTGCCAATCTACTGAAAGATTCATTTCGATTTAAGCGTTCTAAAATATCAGAATTTTCTTTAAATGTCAGAGTTTTTTGCTTTCGCTTCTGGGCTTGCAACGACATTACTAGGTACGTATAGATACGAAATACACAATGAATAAACAGTAGGTAAACAATGAACGCACGCACGCTAGATCGCGGACCACTATCCCCTGAAGTCAAATTCAAAGTATGCAATCCGAATCAAAATAAAACCTAAGCGTCGAGCGCAATAATGGTGGCGCGCACAAGTTGTGATCTATTGAATCATGCATTACGTATCTACCAAAAAATATTCGGACATGTCGGATTACACAGGGCGCCGGATTACTGGGGGTCCACTGTATAACTACATATAATTTATCATACAAAATGATTTCTTTGAAGTTGAAATGTAGACTGTTTGAGTTATATTTAAATATTAAAAAATATTTTTTATAAATATTTCTTTCGGCTGTTTAGATTAAATTTTTATTTTCTTAAATAAACAGACTTTTTTTATATCGTGAATATAATTGTTATTACAACAAACTCAAACTACCTACATTTGAAGTCAGACGTGTAAAAACTAAGACATCATACCTTCATTCGTATTAAAATTCATTTTCTTTAAGTTTACATTCTTTTTTAATTTATATACGATTTTTTTAAATTTATTTTCAAGGAAAATGGAAGCAAGTATACACGCTTCCTCTTATCAGAATTGAAGTTAAAAATTATTCCCATACAAACATCTACCCGTCTTTTCATTCCTATTATAGCATTCGTATGATATCTTTTCTTTATCTTGTTGAGTGTTTCATGCTTTTTCATTCCGAATTTCATCTAAATGGATATAGACCGAGTTACTTTCGCATTTATATTATTAATTAGAACAGTTAAAGAAGAAACCAAGAACCCTCTGGTAAAACAGGTAAAGTTACAAAAATATCACAATTCATGGTAAACTAACCTCAAAGGCTTATTTCCAAAATGGAGGTTTATTTCTGGGATTTATTAATTTAAATAGATAGTATATCAAGAAGGTGGTTTTACTGGCAGTCAGTATAAAATTATCTTTTGAACCCTGTGTACGTTATTCTTGTACAATTGCTCACTGCCAAGCATGTTAAATGTGCCTTTTTTAAATAACAATACGAAAACAGGCTCCGCCTCCTCCCAATGTTGCGTGAGTTGCTCTCACCGTAGCAGCACAAGCTGAGGTAGGGTCCAGATTGACCCCATCACATGTATATATGTATGTCACCGTCTGCTATATCACTTTTAATTTTTGTTTATAATTGTAATGTGTGTCTGATGGTCAATAAAAAAGTTTTTCTGCCCTGAAGAAAAATTTTGGTTTTGCCGGTTACTACGTGTTTGCTTTCCAGCGTCGATATATTTTATTCCGGTCAAGTTTTTATTGAAGCGGTAAGAGAAATAAATCATATGTCAAAATTTCAAGTATCTTACTATCCCGGTTCACGAGATACGGCCTGGTGACAGACAGACAGTCGGCGAAGTCTTAGTAATAGGGTTCCCGTTTTACCCTTTACGTACGGAAGCCATAAAATATGTAAAGTAGTAGGTATACTGCATGCTCGATATTAGTTATTTTGTCGACGAAATTGTAATAGTATGATTTAGTGAAGATTTTTTGTAATGAATTCCGTAATAGAGTTCCCTAACCAAAGAGTAAAAAACGGTATCCTATTACTATGACTCGGCTGTTCGTCCCTCCCTATGTCTGTCCGTCTATCACCAGACTGTACCTCATGAACTGTGATAGTTGAAATTTTCACAGATGATGTATTTCTATAAATTAAACAACTTTTAATTTAAACGGTTTCATCGCGTTTGTATTTTTATTTTAACGACGTTTCGGACCGTTCTTATATGTCCATATAAGACAAAGGTGTGGACTGTCAATTTAATTAAGAGTATATATTATAATTACCTTCAAAACAATATTATTGGACACATATAAAAAGAATATATATATTTCATTGGAAACGTTTACATTATTTAATTAAATTATTTTGATACTCTATTTACTCCTAGCTACATACCACTACCACCAGTAAACTACAACCAGTTCCAAATTTGGGAGTCTTGTCTGAGAAGAACAGGCGATAAAAACTATCTTTTGGTTTTGCAATGTGTGATCTGGATGCAGATTTGGTTAGACTATACACTGGATCCCAAGCCGGTGGTACTAGTATATGCTAATCTTCATCTCTATTAAAATTCGGATGTTTTTAATTTCAATAGCCACGCGTATCATTAAAGGAATTCATCTTTGTTCAGTCGCAAACATTTTGGATTGTCAAATCTTATGTACTGCTTGGGTCCTCCTAACACATCGGCGCGAAAATAAATATGCAGTGTGTGAACATGAAACCATTTAAAATTGTTCATTTATGGATAGAGTGCGTGAAAATATGAGAAATCAATATAATGTATTATTTTTGCCGCTATAATTACAAATACTAAAAAAAACAAACAGAACAAAAATATATATTAAGGGATTTCCTATACATCCAAATTTTTTTTAAGTACGTAAACCTCCATACGCAAGCGCGGCTCGCACTTGGTCAATTTTGTTAAAGATATCGTTTCTAGGGAATAACCTATGGATATAACTCATGTTAATTTCTATAATCTGTTTGTGCCAACATATGCAGTACATACTGCTGTAATCTTCCGAGTTTCTTAGCTACTGCCGATTGACATTTAACTTAGCGCGATTAAAGTAACTTTCCTTTGTATCTAAATCACAGAACACAGAGAGACGTAAATGATTATCTATAGTATTACAGTAATAGTTTTTCTTATAAATGTTGAATATGGTTTTAAAAAGTCATCGTATCGAATGAAGTGTTCATTCCCCTTATCTGTTTTCTATGGTTTCCAACAGGCCTACCGCGTTTCAAAATTGGCTTCACTTTAAATTTCATTGGGTTATTGATATATGTTATCTTACTACATATTGAGTGCAATCCAATGTATGCAAATTGAAGTCAATGTTATTATGCAATAGCCCTAGTAGCAGTCTTTTCGTTGATGATTCCCCGTACTTATATAATCGATTGTAGTTCCATCTAGCTAATCTTTTTCCTCCCTTATCCTTCACGAACACCTCAAAAAGTCTACACTACTCTGGCTAATTTTCTTGTGTATGTAGACTTGCTATAATAGGATTTCCTTGATACTAAATGTTCATTTAACCATCGTTTCATTCATTATTTATATATATATATATATATATATATAAAACAATAATATAATTACCGGTCCCTATATCATCATAGTAGTTACAGTCAGTGTGTGTTTAAAATCGACAGTGTGTTATTTTTTTCTTTTCTCAATAGCATCGTAGTAAAATCAAATCCAAACTACTCATCCAATTGATTGAGTGTAAAAGACAATTGTTATTTATATTTCCTTGATGATAAACCTTTCCATAAGGATTTAATATCACCTACTCGATTAAACGCCTAAAGACGCACAAAAAGATTAAATACATTTTATGAATTTTTTTCTTTATTTTGGTGGCAAAATCTTAGCACATATAAGGTATATGCCATCGCGGCCTTTTAATAAATCATTTAAAACTCTCCAACTTTTCTTTAAAACGCATTCGTATATCTCTTACCGCTTAGGCAGAGCTCTCAAAAATAGGCGCCCTTGGAGGTACTTCGATGCCTAGGGAATCTTTAAGAGGATAAAAAGTGACCTGTATGTTAATCCAGACTAAGAATTTCTTAAATACCAAATTTAATTAAAATCCATTTAGTAGTTTTGCGTGAAGAAGTAACAGACATCCGAACCTTGTTGTTATGTAGCGTGTTATATATAGTAAAGATTATAGTAATAATAAACCGATAGGGCCAAAATAATAAAAAAAGCTTCATATGTATGTTCTAACAATAAAGAACAGTACTAAAAGAATAAGGACTCGTGGCAATGTGGGGAACAGTATGAAACAAAAAAAAACAACATTTTTCTAACTAATACGATTATAATGTTCAACGAACAACAGCTAACAAACGATGACGCGACGGTCGCCACTCGGTTCTAGTTATGTGTCTGAAACAAATGTGTCTGAAACAAAAGAGTTTATTAAGAGTTACTTATTTAATATACCTTATTTAATTCACAATGCCATTCAGAAAAATATTCTTAATGAAAAATCCACTCTGTCCCTGGCACTCTGAGACGGAATAATATACTGAAAAATAATAACAATCCCATCGCAGAGTACCAGGGACAAAAATGACTTTTTAAACATATTTCATTAAGAATATTTGTGACTATCCTTAAAATATAATTTGATCTATCTCGTCGTGCTAATATACCTACGACCACAGAAATATAAAAATCTTTTTCTGTGCCTACAATAATCGACGGCAAGATAACTTCTTGCCGTCGATTGTTGCGTTCGAGTTATGAGATGGCGCTACGATACTGAATCGCACTTACTAGGTTTTGCTGTTACTTCACATATAAAAAATATCCAGTTTCTTTTTTGCCGCGATTCCTAGGCTAAGACCACCCAGTCCGAAAGTAGACAATTTACCACCTAAGAATGTTCAGTTTATATAAAGGCGTTACCCTTCAGGCCTTCAATTCATACATTGGACGAATATAGTACCTTAACTACTTAGTTGCATTTACCAAGTAAAACCACATTTTACAAAACAAAACACGGTCCTTCATCTATTCTATTCTCATCTCATCATCATCTGTTCTATTTGCAGGTATTTTACATAAACTAATATCCGCTATATTAACATACCTGCAGCTACTCCTATGATGCTTCCATCGCCTCCTAATACTGTGAAAGCAAAATAAATTATGTAAATAGATGAAATCAATTCATGAACATATCATGAGGTCTCAAATAGGCTTCCAGCGAAAGAGTGTTTGGCTATAATAACCAGAATGCGGAAATGGAACAATGTATTGCACAGGCGTGGGCAGTATTCAGTGTCAACTAATTTTTGCGTGGCATAATACCCCTACGCTATTGAATCAAAGTTTTTGAAAATTAGTTGTGCTTATCTACAGCACAGAGACCTTAACGCCAAGTGTCAGAACACAAAGAGATAGTAACGCTGGGAATCACCGTGCAGAACTGAAATCGAAATAACTGGATATGCTTGAAGGACAGAGTTAGAGACATCATGGCTGGCATAGCAAAGAAAAAGTGGACAAGGACACGGCGTTTTACAAGAATGCACGAGAGTCATTAGAAAAGACGAGTCTTGAAATGGAGTCTTGAAGTGTGGCAAGCCACCGCAATGCTGGCTGGATAAAATACGATGACGAGGAGATCGCCAATTGTCACGAGTGGAGGAAGAGGGAAAACGTCTTTATCCAAGACTGGATTACTAAAAGGCCACCGTGATGATGACGATCTCAATATATAATAGATAATCAAAAACTTACGACATAAGATGACGATGGCAAAGAATAAAGTTACGGCCATCTTCATTTTGTTGAAATTTTCTATTGTGGTGGAGGCAAAAGAAACGAGCGTCCACTGCGAAAATAAAAATAAAAGTAAGCCGTAATGTTACAAAAATAACTGCTTATATTTTTTTTATTAGTTAACTATATTAGGGTTACGTTACAGAATTATGATGAGTATAAGGTATAAACAAACATTTGACAACCTACTCGCTCTAGCTAGCTCGAGCTCTTGTAAAATGGATATTTGAAACAACGAAGGTAAGGAATATTGGAGCTATTTATCCTTACTCATTTATCATCATACAGACTCTTCTGGTACCTACTTTGACGCATCTAACCAAAATGTCATAATAGGACTCGTCAACAGATTTTCTGTTTCAGATACATTTCGATCTTTACGGTCATTTGTTATTGAAAAGTGTGCAAATCTAATTCTCTAAATATTGTAAACCCTATGTTGAAAGTTTATGTCAAATTGTTGGTATTTAGCGTCATCAACATATGAATGGAATAAACGAAATAGAAAGAACAGCTCATTAACCACCACACTCAGGCCCAGTACAGATTGATAGGTGTTAACGACTGTAAGGGCAGGCGAGATCAACGGCTCAATGTGTCTTCCGAACTAAGGAAGAGCTCATCTCATCCCATCTTACAACTGGGTATAAGGAAAGTTGCTTAGCCACCGCATCGCGAAGCCATCAACCTCACAAAACATTACATTGTCAAAATTCTCAAGAAATCCCAATACGGAATCAAAAATGTTGCCGAAAAACACGCTTGTCGCTTTTCGTTATCAATTCGTGGCCTGTGTTCCAAGTAATAAATGATTTATATTTAGTGTCTTTCAAATTTATAGTCGTGAATGCATTAAATATAAGCATGAAACATTATGTTCTTAATGTAAATCAAAATATTTATAATGGTAATTAAGAACACACTATTTTGTATTGTAATAATAGGTACCTACATACTTATACCTTATACATACATACTTATTATGCGGTATGTATAGACCTTGTTTTCGACTGTGTTAAAAATTCATAAAGAGTTTGCAGGGCAGAGTCGGACTATCGATTATAGAATAGTGCCTAAGACCCCCTTTAGTTCGGATTTTTTTTTACTCTAGTAGGTAAATTAAACAACATAATATAGAACTTACGTATTATTATAATGTAAAAGTGATGTCATTAATGCTAGAACTTACAAAAAATAATAACTTTGCATAAGGAAATAATTGTGTACAAACAAATGTACTTATGTAGCTAGGTACTAAAATAATTTAAAATTATGAATAAAGATTGAATCAATGAATTTATGAAGCATGAAAACATTCATATTTTTTTTTAATATCATAAATTGTAGATCGGCCTACGCCGTATTCACTTGCCAAACTACTGAAAGATTCATTTCGATTTAAGCGTTCTAAAATATCAGAATTTTCTTTAAATGTCAGAGTTTTGTGCTTTCGCTTCTGGGCTTGCAACGACATTACTAGGTACGTATAGATACGAAATACACAATGAATAAACAGTGGGTAAACAATGAACGCACGCACGCTAGACCGCGGACCACTATCCCCTGAAGTCAAATTCAAAGTAAGCAATTCGAATCAAAATAAAACCTAAGCGTCGAGCGCAATAATGGTGGCGCCCACAAGTTGTGATCTATTGAATCATGCATTACGTATCTACCAAAAAATATTCGGACATGTCGGATTACACAGGCCGCCGGATTACTGGGGGTCCACTGTATAACTACATATAATTTATCATACAAAATGATTTCTTTGAAGTTGAAATGTAGACAAGTTATATTTAAATATTAAAAAATATTTTTTATAAATATTTCTTTTAGGTGAAATTTTTATTTTCTTAAATAAACAGACTTTTTTTTATATCGTCAATATAATTGTTATTACAACAAACTCAAACTACCTACATTTGAAGTCAGACGTGTAAAAACTAAGTCACCATACCTTCACCCGTATTAAAATTCATTTTCTTTAAGTTTACATTCTTTTTTAATTTATATACGATTTTTTAAAATTTATTTTCAAGGAAAATGGAAGCATGTAAACACGCTTCCTCTTATCAGAATTGAAGTTATAAATTACTCCCCATACAAACATCTACCCGTCTTTTCATTCCTATTATCGGATTCGTATGAAATCTTTTCTATATCTTGTTGAGTGTTTCATGCTTTTTCATACCGAATTTCATCTAAATGGATATAGACCGAGTTACTTTCGCATTTATATTATTAATTAGAACAGTTAAAGAAGAAACCAAGAACCCTCTGGTAAAACAGGTAAAGTTACAAAAATATACAATTCATGGTAAACTAACCTCAAAGGCTTATTTCCAAAATGGAGGTTTATTTCTGGGATTTATTAATTTAAATAGATAGTATATCGAGAAGGTGGTTTTACTGGCAGTCAGTATAAAATTATCTTTTGAACCCTGTACCGTTATTCTTGTACAATTGCTCACTGCCAAGCATGTTAAATGTGCCTTTTTTAAATAACAATACGAAAACAGGCTCCGCCTCCTCCGAATGTTGCGTGAGTTGCTCTCACCGTAGCAGCACAAGCTGAGGTAGGGTCCAGATTGACCCCATCACATGTATATATGTATGTCACCGTCTGCTATATCACTTTTAATTTTTGTTTATAATTGTAATGTGTGTGTGATGGTCAATAAAAATACTAACGTATTTACTTAAAATGGGGGTTTAAGCTTTCTTGAGGAGGAGGACTATACATAAAAGCGACCAAGTACAAGTCGGACTCGCGCACGAAGTGTTCCGTACTGAAAACGAGCAAATAATGCCGTTTGATGTATGGGAGCCCCCTTAAATATATTTTTAATACTGTTTTTTGTTAAAGCGGCAACAAAATTACATCATCTGTGAAAATCTAAATTGTCTAACTGTCATGGTTCATGAGATACGGCTTGGTGACAGTTAAAAAAAAAAACATGTTTGTTATATCGGAACCCCCTTAAATATCGACGCTGGAAAGCAAACACGAGGAAAATATTTATTTTTTTCAAAAAAGAAGTCTTATTTCCATATAAATTGTCTAAGGAACACCTTATTTGTTACCATGGACTTTTATAGGAATTATTTATCGATAAAAAAAAAGTTTTTCTGCCCTGAAGAAAAATTTTGGTTTTGCCGGTTACTACGTGTTTGCTTTCCGTGATATATTTTATTCCGGTCAAGTCTTTGTTGAAGCGGCAAGAGAAATAAATCATATGTGAAAATTTCAAGTATCTTACTATCCCGGTTCACGAGATACGGCCTGGTGACAGACAGACAGTCGGCGAAGTCTTAGTAATAGGGTTCCCGTTTTACCCTTTACGTACGGAAGCCATAAAATATGTAAAGTAGTAGGTATACTGCATGCTCGATATTAGCTATCTTGTCGACAGAATTGTAATAGTATGATTTAGTGAAGATTTTTTGTAATGAATTCCGTAATAGAGTTCCCTAACCAAAGAGTAAAAAACGGTATCCTATTACTATGACTCAGCTGTTCGTCCCTCCCTATGTCTGTCCGTCTATCACCAGACTGTACCTCATGAACTGTGATAGTTGAAATCTTCACAGATGATGTATTTCTATAAATTAAACAACTTTTAATTTATACGGTTTCATCGCGTTTGTATTTTTATTTTAACGACGTTTCGGACCGTTCTTATATGTCCATATAAGACAAAGGTGTGGACTGTCAATTTAATTAAGAGTATATATTATAATTACTTTCAAAACAATATTATTGGACACATATAAAAAGAATATATATATTTTATTGGAAACGTTTACATTATTTAATTAAATTATTTTGATACTCTATTTACTCCTAGCTACATACCACTACCACCAGTAAACTACAACCAGTTCCAAATTTGGGACTCTTGTCTGAGAAGAACAGGCGAAAAAAACTATCTTTTGGTTTTGCAATGTGTGATCTGGATGCAGATTTGGTTAGACTATACACTGGATCCCAAGCCGGTGGTACTAGTATATGCTAATCTTCATCTCTATTAAAATTCGGATGTTTTTAATTTCAATAGCCACGCGTATCATTAAAGGAATTCATCTTTGTTCAGTCGCAAACATTTTGGATTGTCAAATCTTATGTAATGCTAGGGTCCTCCTAACACATCGGCGCGAAAATAAATATGCAGTGTGTGAACATAAAACCATTTAGAATTGTTCATTTATGGATAGAGTGCGTGAAAATATGAGAAATCAATATAATGTATTATTTTTGCCGCTATAATTACAAATACTAAAAAAACAAACAGAACAAAAATATATATTAAGGGATTTCCCATACATCCAACTTTTTTTTAAGTACTTAAACCTCCATACGCAAGCGCGGCTCGCACTTGGTCAATTTTGTTAACGATATCGTTTCTAGGGAATAACCTATGGATATAACTCATGTTAATTTCTATAATCTGTTTGTGCCAACATACTCGGAAGATTACAGCTTCCGAGTTTCTTAGCTACTGCCGATTGACATTTAACTTAGCGCGATTAAAGTAACTTTCCTTTGTATCTAAATCACAGAACACAGAGAGACGTAAATGATTATCTATAGTATTACAGTAATAGTTTTACTTATAAATGTTGAGTATGGTTTTAAAAAGTCATCGTATCGAATGAAGTGTTCATTCCCCTAATCTGTTTGCAATGGTTTCCAACAGGCCTACCGCGTTTTAAAATTGGCTTCACTTTAAATTTCATTGGGTTATTGATATATGTTATCTTACTACATATTGAGTGCAATCCAATGTATGCAAATTGAAGTCAATGTTATTACGCAATAGCCCTAGTAGCAGTCTTTTCGTTGATGATTCCCCGTACTTATATAATCGATTGTAGTTCCATCTAGCTAATCTTTTTCCTCCCTTATCCTTCACGAACACCTCAAAAAGCCTACACTACTCTGGCTAATTTTCTTGTGTATGTAGACTTGCTATAATAGGTTTTCCTTGACACTAAATGTTCATTTAACCACCGTTTCATTCATTATAAATATATAAAAAAAAACAATAATATAATTACCGGTCCCTATATCATCATAGTAGTTACAGTCAGTGTGTGTTTAAAATCGACAGTGTGTTTTTTTTTTTCTTTTCTCAATAGCATCGTAGTAAAATCAAATCCAAACTACTCATCCAATTGATTAAGTGTAAAAGACAATTGTTATTTATATTTCCTTGATGATAAACCTTTCCATAAAGATTTAATATCACCTACTCGATTAAACGCCTAAAGACGCACAAAAAGATTAAATACATTTTATGAATTTTTTTCTTTATTTTGATGGCAAAATCTTAGCACATATAAGGTATATGCCATCGCGGCCTTTTAATAAATCATTTAAAACTCTCCAACTTTTCTTTAAAACGCATTCGTATATCTCTTACCGCTTAGGCAGAGCTCTCAAAAATAGGCGCCCTTGGAGGTACTTCGATGCCTAGGGAATCTTTAAGAGGATAAAAGTGACCTGTATGTTAATCCAGACTAAGAATTTCTTAAATACCAAATTTAATTAAAATCCATTTAGTAGTTTTGCGTGAAGAAGTAACAGACATCCGAACCTTGTTGTTATGTAGCGTGTTATATATAGTAAAGATTATAGTAATAATAAACAGATAGGGCTAAAATAATAAAAAGGGCTCATATGTACATATGTTCTAACAATAAAGAACAGTATTAAAAGAATAAGGACTCGTGGCAATGTGGGGAACAGTATTAAACAAAAAAAAAAAACAACATTTTTCTAACTAATACGATTATAATGTTCAACGAACAACAGCTAACAAACGATGACGCGACGGTCGCCACTCGGTTCTAGTTATGTGTCTGAAACAAATGTGTCTGAAACAAAAGAGGTTATTAAGAGTTACCTATTTAATATACCTTTTATTATAACTGATCAATATTTAATTCACAATGCCATTCAGAAAAATATTCTTAATGAAAAATCCACTCTGTCCCTGGCACTCTGAGACGGAATAATATACTGAAAAATAATAACAATCCCATCGCAGAGTACCAGGGACAAAAATGACTTTTTAAACATATTTCATTAAGAATATTTGTGACTATTCTTAAAATATAATTTGATATATGTGATGACATCTATCTCGTCTTGCTAATATACCTCAACCACAGAAATATAAAAATCTTTTTCTGTGCCTACAATAATCGACGGCAAGATAACTTCTTGCCGTCGATTGTTGCGTTCGAGTTATGAGATGGCGCTACGATACTGAATCGCACTTACTAGGCTTTGCTGAGACTTCACATATAAAAAATATCCAGTATCTTTATTGCCGCGATTCCTGGGCTAAGACCACCCAGTCCGAAAGTACATAGACAATTTACCATCTAAGAATGTTCAGTATAGTTCAGTATATAAAGGCGTTACCCTTCAGGCCTTCAATTCATACATTGGACGAATATAGTACCTTAACTAGTTAGTTGCATTTACCAAGTAAAACCACATTTTACAAAAGAAAACACGGTCCTTCATCTATTCTATTCTCATCTCATCATCATCTGTTCTATTTGCAGGTATTTTACATAAACTAATATCCGCTATATTAACATACCTGCAGCTACTCCTATGATGCTTCCATCGCCTCCTAATACTGTGAAAGCAAAATAAATTATGTAAGTAGATGAAATCAATTCATGAACATATCATGAGGTCTCAAATAGGCTTCCAGGGAAAGAGTGTTGGGCTATAATAACCAGAATGCGGAAATGGAACAATGTATTGCACAGGCGTGGGCAGTATTCAGTGTCAACTAATTTTTGCGTGGCATAATACCCCTACGCTATTGAATCAAAGTTTTTGAAAATTAGTTGTGCTTATCTACAGCACAGAGACCTTAACGCCAAGTGTCAGAACACAAAGAGATAGTAACGCTGGGAATCACCGTGCAGAACTGAAATCGAAATAACTGGATATGCTTGAAGGACAGAGTTAGAGACATCATGGCTGGCATAGCAAAGAAAAAGTGGACATGGACACGGCGTTTTACAATAATGCACGAGAGTCATTAGAAAAGACGAGTCTTGAAATGGAGTCTTGAAGTGTGGCAAGCCACCGCAATGCGGCTGGATAAAATACGATGACGAGGAGATCGCCAATTGTCACGAGTGGAGGAAGAGGGAAAACGTCTTTATCCAAGACTGGATTACTTTAAGGCTACCGTGATGATGACGATCTCAATATAAAATAGATAATCAAAAACTTACGACATAAGATGACGATGGCAAAGAATAAAGTTACGGCCATCTTCATTTTGTTGAAATTTTCTATTGTGGTGGAGGCAAAAGAAACGAGCGTCCACTGCGAAAATAAAATTAAAAGTAAGCCGTAATGTTACAGAAATAACTGCTTATATTTATTTCATTAGTTAACTATATTAGGGTTACGTTACAGAATTATGATGAGTATAAGGTATAAACAAACATTTGACAACATACTCGCTCTAGCTAGCTCGAGCTCTTGTAAAATGGATATTTGAAACAACGAAGGTAAGAAATATTGGAGCTATTTATCCTTACTCATTTATCATCATACAGACTCTTCTGGTACCTACTTTGACCCATCTAACCAAAATGTCATAATAGGACTCGTCAACAGATTTTCTGTTTCAGATACATTTCGATCTTTACAGTCATTTGTTATTGAAAAGTGTGCAAATCTAATTCTCTAAATATTGTAAACGCTATGTTGAAAGTTTATGTCAAATTTTTCGTATTTAGCGTCATCAACATATGAATGAAATAAACGAAATAGAAAGAACAGCTCATTAACCACCACACTCAGGCCCAGTACAGATTGATAGGTGTTAACGACTGTAAGGGCAGGCGAGATCAACGGCTCAATGTGTCTTCCGAACTAAGGGAGAGCTCATGTCATCCCATCTTACAACTGGGTATAAGGAAAGTTGCTTAGCCACCGCATCGCGAAGCCATCAAACTCACAAAACATTACATTGTCAAAATTCTCAAGAAATCCCAATACGGAATCAAAAATGTTGCCGAAAAACACGCTTGTCGCTTTTCGTTATCAATTCGTGGCCTGTGTTCCAAGTAATAAATGATTTATATTTAGTGTCTTTCAAATTTATAGTCGTGAATGCATTAAATATAAGCATGAAACATTATGTTCTTAATGTAAATCAAAATATTTATAATGATAATTAAGAACACACTTTTTTTATTGTAATAATAGGTACATACTTATACCTTATACATACATACTTATTATAAGGTATGTGTGCACGATAGCACCTCATCATATCTTTGATTGTTTTATTTTAAGTTTATAAAGAATGTCATTTGGTTTTTGTTTGATACTTTACTCTTTGTACTAAAATTTGTAACATAAAAGAAGAAAAATAAATCTTGCATTTGATCCCGTTTTAAAATACCTGTTTTCCTCCATCCTCCTCAATATTCTGGTCCTTCTACCTCTATTTGAACCCCTTCAATCTTTTCAAAATTCAGATTTTTTTCAAAATTCTTTGATGGTGGAAACTAGGTCACAAAGTAAGCTCCGGGACAAAAGACCTTATAGTACAAATATGAGTGATCCAGTAGCATTTGTATCTGCTGAGGCTCGTCCTCTTTCTCGAGGTTCCAGATCTACCAGATCGTCTGCCACTGTTCATGCACAAAGGTTAGCTCTGCAGGCTGAACATATTAGAAAGATTGCTCAAGTGGAAGCAGCTAGGGTCACAGCCAATGTCACAGCCAATGCCGAACAAGAAGCAGCTAATTTGGAACTAGAGTCACAACTGGCAGCTCTAGAATCGGAGAGTGGTAGAAGCTTCAAGAGCTCCCGATCGTCGGTCGAAAAGTGGCTAGATAAAATTGACAATATTCCTAATAAAGTAGACAAGAGTGGTAGGAGAAGCTCACAAGAGCCAAACCCTCCTCTTACCACAGCGAATATTCTCACTTCTAATAGTATTAATCCTACTGAATTAAAACAACCACAACGTTCTGATATAGCTTTATTAGCACAGGCAATCACTTCGCTTCGTAACGGAAATCCGAATCATAAATGCAGTGACCTACGACTGCCTCTTTTCGATGGTAAGCCTCTTGACTGGCTGGCTTTCAAAAGAGTGTTCGAGGTTACAAGAAGCGCGTATTCAGCGTCTGAAAACTTGATGCGAATTGGATCATGTCTAAGAGGTGCAGCGCGGCAAGCAGTGACGGTTCTGCTAGTTTCAGCTCCTGCCGAGGTAATGGAGGCTCTAGAATTACGTTTTGGTAGACCTGAAATAATAATTCTTAATGAAATTGCGTCGGTTCGTTCTCTATCAAAATTAAATACAGTTAGTAACGACCTTAATAGATTTACTTGTAGAGTTCGTAACTGTGTTGAGACTATAAAATTACTTCAACAAAGGTGTTATTTAGAAACGCCGGAACTTTTTCAAGCTGTTTTAGGTAAACTTACACCTTTGTTGCGAAGTAAATGGCTTGATTACTGTGGGATACATTTCTTACCTCAGGGAAAGACTAAACTTGAGTTGTTAACAGAATTTTTAACTCGTGAAGTCAAAATGCAACTCAAGTTTGGTTTAATAGTTGATCCCTCGTTATTTTATAAAAGGATTGAAAATGTTCATGCAGTCACGTCTTCTTCGGCAAGCCATCAAAATTCTATAGTCGATATTTCTACACAAAGCCATACATTTTCGCCAAATTCTAAAATACAATCTGAAATTACGCCGTGTATAATTTGTAAACAAAATCATCATTTGTCAAAATGTGACGATTTCTTAAATATGACAGTGAATGAAAGGTGGCAATTCATCAAAGATAATAAGCTATGTCACAAATGCCTTAAAAAAGGTTCTCATAGTTATAAAAGATGTAAATTTATAAAAGAGGTTTGTAATGAAAAAAACTGTAGTAGGAGACATCACAAACTTTTACATTGTATGAATACGGTGATAACACACATCGTAGAAAATAATAATGAAATCGAACCCGGGACCTCTAGCGTTTCTACTCAAGCTAATAGCAATTCAATTCAGCATTCATCGGATGTCGTCGCTCACACTTCCAGCAATAATACACGTCCCTTATTAAAATTATACCTGTGACAGTATCAGGGCCGTCTGGAAGTGTGAACACACATGCTTTGCTTGATGATGGGTCGACAGCTACCTTTATAGACGCGTCTCTTGCTACCGCAATCGGAGTTGAGGGACTCGTCTCTAAAATTCATGTAAGCTGTATGGGTGGTTTGTCCAAAGATACTGACGTGCAATATGTAAATTTTAATGTGAAAGGTAAACACTGTAATGAAACTTTAGCTATCAATTATGCTCGTGCTATTAAGGATTTAGCTATAGCACAGCAGTCTGTCTTTCTTAATAGCATTTCTAAGTTTCCACATCTGGCTGACTTAGCTTCTGAATTATGTTACGACAACGTACAACCAAAAATTATCATAGGTATTGACAATTGGGACCTTACGTTCCCCAAAACTCTTCGAAAAGGTTCTAAATTTGATCCTGTAGCTATTGAAACAAGTCTAGGGTGGGTACTATTTGGTTGGAATGGTAGTCGTACAAAGCTAGTGGATTTCATTAATTATTCTTTAGTTTCTGACAACGAAAGTTTAGAAGATTGCATTAGAAATCACTACAAACTTGATAATATCGGTATTTCAAAGTGTGAACCACGTAGTGCAGATGACGAAAGAGCTATTACTATTCTAGAACGCACTTCTGACCGGTTGCCAGACGGTAGGTTTGAAGTCGGACTGCTATGGCGTCAGGACGAGTCGACCTTTCCCGACAGTTTTAATTTAGCATTTTCACGGTTCCGAAACTTAGAAAAGAAAATGGCAAAAGATCCAGCTTTTGCGGAACGGTATAAACAAAATATATGTGATATGTAGTGTCCGACCGAAGCTTCGGCTTCGGCTTCGGCATCGGGCACCTTCGGCCAAAAAAACCATCTTCGGCGGAACCTTCGGCTTCGGCCCAAAACTAGGCCGAAGCCGAAGGTTTCACCGAAGGTCCCAGCTACCGTCGAGATTGAACGAACTGTTTCGAAAGACTGAGTGAGAGAGCGATGGACCGGTCGTGTTGGCAGAGGCCGCGAGGAGTCAGGGCGCTTGTGCACTACAATGAATTTTCAGGTCTGGCGGGCCGACTTTTTCCGGTCACGAATGACATGAAAAACTCGGATGAGTAGCTTGTGCACTTGTCCGTTTTTTTCCGGATCGGAGCGGCACATTTTAGGGTAGCTCTCTGTGAAGCTACACGTCACTTACAATAGGCACGATGAGATTTTTGAAACGTTGGTAATTGCTTGCTCTATTACTGTACGTGCGAAGACGTAGAAGACAGGAAAAATATTCCTGACAGTGCACAGGCTAGCATTACCTACATATGGCCTGACATATCAGGCCGAAAAAAATCGGACCGCCGGACATGAAAATTCAGTGTAGTGCACAAGCGCCTTCACTGTCAAATCTGTATTTCTAAATCAACTTCTATATGAGACAGTCAATATAACCTTCAATATTGAAGTTTTAAAATAATTTTAATGTTAATTGTATCTTGTAGACAATATTGAACAAAATTAATTACTGAGAAATTATAAATCATCGGCTTCGGCTTCGGCTTTTGCCGAAGGTTGTGGCGATTGTCGATTAATCGGCTTCGGCTTTGGCTTCGGCCAAAAATAGACCTTCGGTCGGACACTAGTGATATGCTAGCTAAAGGATATGCGGAACCATGCCCCCATGATCCGTCATCCTCTAGCTCGGTCTGTTGGTACTTACTACATTTTGGCGTGGAAAATCCCAACAAGCCAAATAAGTTGCGAGTGGTACACGACGCTGCTGCTCAAACAAATGGTATTAGTTTAAATAGTCTCCTCCTGACTGGGCCCGATCAACTTCAATCACTATTTGATATTCTCATTCGCTTCAGAGAAGGGAAAATAGCTATGACGGCAGACATAAAGGAAATGTTTCCTCAGTTTAAAATTATAGAAAGTGATAGGGATGCGCAACGTTTTTTATGGAGAGACAGCCCTAATGAACCTTTGTGTTATTATAGAATGTCGTCTATGATATTTGGTGCTGTGTCTAGCCCCTTCACAGCTATTTATATGAAAAATAAAAATGCTCTTGAAAACACTACACCGTGCGATTGCTTGTACTATACCATCATAAAAGAACTGCTCACGCAAACAATGAGACGGTCGTCAATGAGATCAGACAGGCCTACTGGATAATTAGCCTGAGAAACACCGTCCGCTCTGTGGCACATAATTGTCAGTTTTGTCGAATCCGCCGTGCCATACCTTGTCAACCTCTCATGGGAGACCTACCAGAAGCAAGGCTAGCTCACCATCTTCGGCCATTTTCCTTTATTGGCCTTGATTATTTCGGTCCTATAACAGTTTCTGTAAGCCGCAGAACAAAGAAAAGGTACGTAGCCCTTTATACATGTCTCTCCGTTCGAGCCATACATTTGGAAGTGGTCAACTCTCTTTCTATGGATGCCGCTATAATGGCCCTGCGAAGGTTCATTGCTCGCCGCAGAACACCATCTGAAATTTACTCCGATAACGGAACTGCATTTGTTGGTGCTAACAGACAACTAAGAGCTCTTTATGAAAATGCCATTCTAGAATATTCGGCGACTGAAAGGATACGCTGGAAGTTTTTCCCGCCTTCAGCGCCTTTTATGGGGGGAGTCTGGGAGAGACTGATAAGATCAGTTAAAACTGCCATGAAGACATCTTTAGACAACAGATCCCCAACTGACGAAGTTCTTAGAACTCTTTTATGTGAAATCGAGGCGATTGTCAACTCACGTCCACTCACTCATGTTTCAACGAACCATGAAGATCAAGAAGCCCTTACACCTTTTCACTTCATTTTGGGTTCTTCATCTGGTAGGTCCATTCCAGCTAATTTGGACACTTCAGACCAGTGCAGTAGAGTAGGGTGGCGAAAAGCTGTATTAATGGCTGATGCCTTTTGGCAGCGGTGGCTTAAAGAGTACCTGCCAACCCTCATCCCAAGAAGATTCAAAGAGAAACTTCGAATATTAATATCGGTGACGTTGTCATAATAGCTGACAGTTCCTTACCAAGAGCTTCATGGCCCAGGGGTCGTATCACAGCGCTTCACCCCGGCAGAGATGGCGTGGTGAGAGTCGTTGATGTAGAGACTCGTACGGGTGTGCTTCGTCGTCCTTTGAAGAAACTGATAATTCTTCCAGTTTAAAAAAGGGACCATGTGCACGATAGCACCTCATTATATCTTTGATTGTTTTATTTTAAGTTTAAAAAGAATGTCATTTGGTTTTTGTTTGATACTTTACTCTTTGTACTAAAATTTGTAACATAAAAGAAAAATAAATCTTGCATTTGATCCCGTTTTAAAATACCTGTTTTCCACCATCCTCCTCAATAGTATGTATAGACCTTGTTTTCGACTATGTTAAAAATTCATAAAGAGTTTGCAGGGCAGAGTCGGACTATCGATTATAGAATAGTGCCTAAGACCCCCTTTAGTTCGGATTTTTTTTTACAAAGGAGTACCTTGTAATTTCACAAATTACATATCAATGATAAGAATCTATATGTAATAAGGACTCTGAACTACAAATCATACTTCTTTATGTATTTTGAATCTTGTAGGTAAATTAAACAACATAATATAGAACTTACGTATTATTATAATGTAAAAGTGATGTCATTAATGCTAGAACTTACAAAAAATAATAACTTTGCATTAGGAAATAATTGTGTACAAACAAATGTACTTACGTAGGTACTAAAATAATTTGAAATTATGAATAAAGATTGAATCAATGAATTTATGAAGCATGAAAATATTTATATATTTTTTTAATATCATACATTGTAGATCGGCCTACGCCGTATTCACTTGCCAAACTACTGAAAGATTCATCTCGATTTAAGCGTTTTAAAATATCAGAATTTTCTTTAAATGTCAGAGTTTTGTGCGTTCGCTTCTGGGCTTGCAACGACATTACTAGGTACGTACAGATACGAAATACACAATGAATAAACAGTAGGTAAACAATGAACGCACGCACGCTAGACCGCGGACCACTATCCCCTGAAGTCAAATTCAAAGTAAATAATCCGAATCAAAATAAAACATAAGCGTCGAGCGCAATAATGGTGGCGCGCACAAGTTGTGATCTATTGAATCATGCATTACGTATCTACCAAAAATATTCGGACATGTTGGATTACACAGGGCGACGGATTACTGGGGGTCCACTTGTAACACTGGAAAATTTGATGTTGTTTTATTTTAACTTTCACAACATTTTATTAGTCTTGTCTAGTAATGTTCATTGATTGATTGATTTCTAAACATTGTTTTTAGGATGTCAACTTACCATATTTTTCTGGTAAAGCCATTAGGGCATAAAAATTGTTTTCACTGATCTAATTTCATTATTCCTTAACCGGTGACAACCTTCCACTCTTATTTACCAGTCTATCAACCACCAAGATACAAAATAGAACCATTAGTTTGTCTCAAAATTATAACTTTAACTATTTTCTCATTTGCTTCCATTAGAGATAACCTTATTAATTTTACAAATAAAATTGAACCTATTGTTTACAAAACACCAAAGCATTTATTTTGACACTTGGTGTACGTTGCGAAAGCCGTAATTAACCTTAGAACTTACCTTTACATATTTATATTTTCTTCCAAATTAAATTTATTTTCCCTATTTTTAATAACAATTAAGTAGTATTTGACCTTCTTTATAGAATATGATCAATTCGTTAAAATTAATGATTAAACGAACTTACCAAGTGAAGTTCTATCATAATTATACGAAGCGCCTCGTTCGAAGAGATTAGTATTTATTTGATTAGATTATATTACTAGTAGTATCGCATATGTGTCACTACTCCGGCACTATAGTTGAGATTTCTTTGCATTTGCTTTTTTTTTTTTTATTATTACGAGGGTAGTTCTCATCTTCTTAGTCGATACCGTTCCCTGCCATCTTCATTAAGTTTAGAGATAGATCTGGTTTATTGATGTATTTCCGGAGAACTTAGTATTGGGAATAATGTTCACAGGGTTGGGCGGGTTTACTAATCTCTTCGAACGAGGCGCTTCGTATAATTATGATAGAACTTCACTTGGTAAGTTCGTTTAATCATTAATTATACTTCGCGCCTCGTTCTCGAGATTAGTATTTATTTGATTAGATTATATTACTAGTAGACTTTGAGAGTGTTGAAAATAGATTTAGGAAATATCATCAATAAATGACGATAACTTGCTTTTTATATATATAAGTATTTATTAATTATTAACAAAAAAAGAACATAAAGAGAATTGTTCAATTTTGGCTTTTGGTGGACAAGCTAATAAGTAAAAAATATGTAAACAGTAAATTATTATTAAAACTGAAAGAAAAATTATTTTTAATACTCTCGTCATGGGAAACTAAACATTAAAAATATCACATAAAAAAGTATTTTTTGGATTCGGATGTGTTTTGTTAACATATTTCACTGTGTTTCCATATCAATAAATGTTATTGAAGTACTATTACTAATAGTATCGATTAATCGATAAGTTTTAACTTTAATAAAAATAAAAGTAATTAAAGTATTTATATATTAATACATATACATTAGGTAATCTTTTGCAATATCATGTATCATATATATTAAAAACATAAGAAATAATCCTTTTTGGTTAGATATATAAGTTAATTTACACAAACTATTGATTACTTTTTAATTGATTAATAATTCTTATAGGGCAGCACCATTTCACTTTTGTCAACAAAGACATTTGAGTGATAATGATAATTCTTACGTTTTGATTTTGTTGTTACTTTCGACCAATTTATTTATTAACCTCTCGAAATGATGACCCGGCTATACCTATGGACACCAAACCAAGCACAAGTAGAGGACATCGTCGGCAGCTTTGTATAAATTGTGAAAGATCTATATTACGTACTAGATCACATCTGCAAAAAATATCCGTCAAAGAAACACATTAGTAATATAATTATTAATTGGATATCCCCACGACAGGTAGGATTATAGTTATATTTATTTATTTTGATTATTTTACCATAATTAAGCTTCCTGTATGACAAGTAAAACATTAATATATCGCTGCCCTATCGTTTAAGTAACATTTTGTTGACAAATAATTTAATATTATATAATACTCTTTAGGTGTATGGCAGATCCATATCGCGTCTGTCATCCATGTTAGCAGCAAGCAGATATAATATTCTGGAACCTATACAGATCATTACCGGATTATAAAAGAGCACTTGATTCACAAGTATATTGTTTTGTTCCTGGTTGCGACTCACCACAGCGACTGACCATTCCCACATGGTATCAGGTAAAATTGTTTATTATTTTTGCCTTATTATTGTAAAAATAGTGAAACTAGTTTGTGAGCTTTGTGCCTCTTATCCTTACTTATATTATAAACTAGAAAAATTTGATTGTTAGTTGAGCTTGTTAACAAACTTCGAAACTACAAGACTGATGTAAAAAAATCCTTTTACTTAAGGGAAGCTACATCTTTCATCAGGATGATATAGGCTACTATTTACATGTGCGAAGGTGTGGGAATACTGTACCTGTAGTTCAACATTTAATGTTAATTTATTTTTTAGTAGTAATGTACAAATGTACTGGAAAGGTGTTTTAAAATAGTTCTTTCTGTTAATAGACGCAGATGTAAATGCGAGTTTACAGCCACTCCAAGCCGAAGAGTGTTCTCGAGGGTGAGCACAAATTAGGAGAATAGTTGTGTTTTACTGCAAGCACACGTCATGAGAGGCCATGGAAGATTTAACGATAAGGACATCACGTGACCAACTTATATAAATGTAGCTGCTTTTTTGACCACCCGAATGCCAGCCTCCAGCTGAAGACAAACTGTATGAGCAGTGTAACTTATTTATTAAGTGATCATGTAAAGTCTATTCTTATAAATAAGTGTATTTAGAAGTACTGTCTTTTGCTTGTAGAATTGTATTGTCAAATTACAGGTAAATATGTGTAAATCTATAATTTTTTTATTTAACCATCTCTGCTTCTTATTTCTAACCTTAAGACATGAAATATTGAAAAATAATGTTTTTTATAACTGTAGATAATGTCCACTCAAAGTGAAAGTGCCCATACAAACTGAACAATTCCTTTTGACATTTATTTCCATTCTAAATTATAGTATAGGTAGTAATTACGAAATTTTGATACACTGATTTATTTATTTAATGGTCAATAATTGATTGGGCTAATGATGTACAACCATGATTATGAATAGGCCTGTTGTAAAATTGTGCGAACACGGTAGAGTTGCCCCTCCAGCCCGCAGTATTACGGATCGCACTGACGGCTTTTTTAATACCTATAAACAGAGCATCAGATTTTATTAAGGGAGTTTGTCTCATTAATATAACATAGTAGTGTTTTTGCTGGACACACATTTGGCCTACTATTGAAAAATGGTAGATAAAGTATTGGTTTCTCACGACTTGGTTTTGAGTCTTAATAATTTGTGGTATTTTAATAACAACCTGACTGTGAGATATGTGTATGTTTTTGATTTCGATTTTTGACAACGTCTGCATTCTATGTGCCGTAGTTAATGCCAGTAAGGTTAATGTCTTTTTAGTCAATTGCTCTAACGTTAGGTCCTCATTTGGGAACCATTGGCTTATCTGATCTAAAACGCAATTCGTATCCCATGTAAAGTTATACTTTGGAAGGGGTGGTTGAAGACGAAACACACCCTTAAGAATCTCTGAACTCTGTCATCTTTACCTATGTGTGATCCTAATAAAAAAGATAAGGCAGATCTGCATGAATTCAATGTACCTAATTGACCACCATCGTTAAACAACACAGTAAGGAAGTAAATAACGGTAGGGACTGAAGCTGTAAATACGTCAATGGAATTATTATTGCAAAAGGTCCACGATTTTTTTTTTTTTTTTAAATATACGTCATATTGACTGAGTGAATTAGGGATAATGAGGCTAACATTATATCCAAGGAGGAAGTTGGTAAGCTCCTTCTTGATAAGGCGTTCCTGGTAAGGTTGCTGCCACCAGGGTAATCGATTCGTGAATCCTTCGGGAATGTATTCAGTAGCGACGTCGTCCCTGTGTTTGAGACGGTGGCGGGCGGCGGCGGTGGTGGCGGCAGCGGTTGCGGCCGCGGCCACTACCTTGGGGAGGTAATCTGCGCGGGAATGCAGGCTCGCGACTCCTCTGCGATGGGCCTGGTTGCCTGTACGCCGGCCCGGGAGCTTTCCCGTTTAACTGATTCTGATTAGATATTTTTTGCCGTTTACTTATATTTTTTGTAGAAGGGTCAGCCTTTAATTCGATTCCAGACTTGTTTATTGATTTTGCTGTCATAAGAGTTTCAGTCTATGTTTCGCCGAATAAAAATGAATCGATCTTTTTTAATGAAAACATTATAAAGTTTCTTCTAGTAACTGAATCGCTATGTTGAATATCGCACAGTAAACGACTGCGGTCCATTAGCTAAAGCAGTTATTCTTTATCCTTTTCCTTAGAGTTAAGATGAGTAATAATTATTTCTCCAAGACAAGCAATAGCACTGGCCACTGGCGTTTGTTTACCCTCTATGCCTTTGTCCCTCTTAAGAGTATTTTCAAGTATGGCAGCCTTGATTTCAGGGTTAAGTTTTGGAGCACTAATAAGAGAGCAATTAGCAGCAATTGGGTACTTCGCTATCAGCTCCTTACGGATATCCTTATTAAGCCCCTCTATGGTAATATGAGTTAGTCGACAAGCGAGTCATGTGGTTATACCGAGCTTCTCTAAGTGCGAAGGATCTTCGCCGAGAATTTCAAGGACATCGGTGTCCAGATCATTTTCGTTATGGACCCCTTCTTGGGGCCGTAACTTTGACTCGACAGGTGGTTCGTTAAAGGTCGTCGCGTCGACACAGTCATCCTCAGTGTATAGTATAAGTTTTGAATGTCACTGATACCAATCATGGATTGTGGATCATCGTCATAATGAGGTTGTTCTAATAACCAATCACTCGGCACCATAGGTGGGGTGGCAAAAAGATAAGAAATTCGTTTGAGATTTTCATTCATATTATGACTATGACGATCATAGTCATCCATAAAAGTATGCGACGAATCAACCCCAACGGCAGTTCAGGTGCATACTTTTTGTTTTAACGTAAATACGTTATAGTCTGATAGGTACGATATGTACAATAGCAGTTTTAGATAACGATAGTTATCTTGTCAAAGTTAGGTAGATCCCCAATGGATTGAACGCTAACTGATTTATTGAATGCGTTGAATAAGCCCCAATGACTTTTCTGATTGCATTCCGTACCAATAAATTCGGGCACATGTCACTAACTGAACTTTCCTTATCACATATTTTTTGTTCTAATTTACGCATTTTCTTTTGAGGATGTTTTAACTCTTCTTCACATGTTCTAACTTTCGTACGTTTCGGCATTTTAACGATCTGTTATACACGTTATTGGGAATACGACCGGAGCAGTCGGGCACTATAAAGCGAATGAAGATGGCAGGGAACGGTATCGACTAAGAAGATGAGAACTACCCTCGTAATAATAAAAAAAAAAAGCAAATGCAAAGAAATCTCAACTATAGTGCCGGAGTAGTGACACATATGCGATACTACTAGTAATATAATCTAATCAAATAAATACTAATCTCGAGAACGAGGCGCGAAGTATAATTAAAATAAATAGCTATTTCGAAAACACACTTTTTTATTACAAAATTATTAAATCAGACTTCAGGTTTTAGAACGTTGAATTAAGAAAATAAAGCTATAGTGTGAAGTTGTCACCTAGTTATATTTCTTTGTATGCAGGGTTTTGTCAGTTTTTTCATGCATATTTGCATGTGTCCTATAATTTTATTTTCAATTCAATAAAACATAAATATTTTATTTATGTATTTTTCCTATTAAATTTTTAAAGGTCAAAATTTGTAGCCATTGTGTGTTGTCCGTGAAACGGAGTTGCTTCATTTAACAGCTGTTCAGGTCATATGAGTCGAATGGTGATGGAAATCGTATTTAAGTCGGAACCCGGCTTTGTCTTTCCTTTTATTCTGCTGATCATCTAAGAGTGAAGAGAAGTCTACAAGTCCACCGTGTCTCGGCTCGTTTTGTTGAATACGTGGGGTAAGTTTCCTATTGTCTTATTTTCGAACTTTTTGTAACCCTTGTTTTGACATTGAATTCTTTGAACAAGGGAAACGTCTTTTCCTTGTTTTCTTGAAGAAGGACCCCCACGAGTTGTTACCTTGATAGGCTTGTGATCTAAGACTTTCCTATGGTTCCACAGCTTCCATTCGTGGTGATTTTGAAGCAGGGAAGGCCGAGCAGTGCTGCGGATTTGTGGGCGCCGGCCGCATAAGTGTTTCTTGTTGTTTTTCGCCTCTCAAACCGTGAGTACCATTTTCGTGCATTAACGTGTAGAATCCTTATTTTCTTGATTATCATATTGAACAGATAATTCTTTCGCTTAGATTGAATCGTAGCATTTTGGTTAATAGTAAAATGTTTGAACTACCCCTATATATTTTTCTTAGTCACCCTCATAAATAATTAAAACTTTTCATGAGTTGTTAGAGTCTGTATCTTATTAGTTCTAATGAAATAAAGTAAAACAATTGAATTACTGGTAAATTTGAAAGTGAATAAGCGTCCGCTGTCTGCGACGGACTGAATATTATATAGTAGATGTACAGCACTCTTTTGTCCGATACAGGAGATGCTGTCTGGTACTGGCTGTATTGTACTGGTTGTCTGGTACTGGCTGTATTGTCCTGACTGTCTGGTACTGGCTGTATTGTACTGGCTGCCTGGTGCGAGTTGTCCGATACAGGTTGACGGTACCACCAGTAACCGTATGTAAATGCTATATCGCTCCATGTGGATGGGTATCTGTGGTTTGACCCACCTACATTACTGAGCTGAATAAAAAGGAAGACCTGATTGTTTCGCTGTTGAGGTGGATGAAATTTTATTAAATTTATTTAAACAAAAAACAAGCTGAACATTGAGCTGTGCCCAACTATTATTGTGTTTAGTAGCATTAAGTGTTATAAATGTTATTTTAAGTCTACGAATTATAACGCTGGACAGTGAGACCGTAGGACAACAGACAGCCCCCGGTTTGTTGTGTTGCCGTACTCCTTCTGAGTACGGCAGCGAAGCCAAGGTCAAAATATACCCTTTTATTTTTTTACTTTAAGGGGGTAATTGGTAATTTGTAATTGGTAATTTGTATAAAAATTGTAATTGAATTTTAAAATTGTTATTTCAAAAAAACTTCATTTATAAATAAATTGTACACAGTTTATATTTCTTAATTTTTTTTTCTTCTCAAACCAAAATAAAGGAGAAATCCGTTACACACTGTATAACTACATATAATTTATCATACAAAATGATTTCTTTGAAGTTGAAATGTAGACAGTTATAGTTATATTTAAATATTAAAAAATATTTTTTATAAATATTTCTTTCGGCTGTTTAGATGAAATTTTTATTTTCTTAAATAAACAGACTTTTTTTCATATCGTCAATATAATTGTTATTACAACAAACTCAAACTACCTACATTTGAAGTCAGACGTGTAAAAACTAAGTCATCATACCTTCATCCGTATGAAAATTCATTTTCTTTAAGTTTACATTCTTTTTTAATTTATATACGATTTTTTAAAATTTATTTTCAAGGAAAATGGAAGCATGTATACACGCTTCCTCTTATCAGAATTGAAGTTATAAATTACTCCCCATACAAACATCTACCCGTCTTTTCATTCCTATTATCGGATTCGTATGAAATCTTTTCTATATCTTGTTGAGTGTTTCATGCTTTTTCATACCGAATTTCATCTAAATGGATATAGACCGAGTTACTTTCGCATTTATATTATTAATTAGAACAGTTAAAGAAGAAACCAAGAACCCTCTGGTAAAACAGGTAAAGTTACAAAAATATCACAATTCATGGTAAACTAACCTCAAAGGCTTATTTCCAAAATGGAGGTTTATTTCTGGGATTTATTAATTTAAATAGATAGTATATCGAGAAGGTGGTTTTACTGGCAGTCAGTATAAAATTATCTTTTGAACCCTGTACCGTTATTCTTGTACAATTGCTCACTGCCAAGCATGTTAAATGTGCCTTTTTTAAATAACAATACGAAAACAGGCTCCGCCTCCTCCGAATGTTGCGTGAGTTGCTCTCACCGTAGCAGCACAAGCTGAGGTAGGGTCCAGATTGACCCCATCACATGTATATATGTATGTCACCGTCTGCTATATCACTTTTAATTTTTGTTTATAATTGTAATGTGTGTCTGATG
The DNA here is from genome assembly GCA_918026875.4 of Diatraea saccharalis. Lineage (NCBI taxonomy): Eukaryota > Metazoa > Arthropoda > Insecta > Lepidoptera > Crambidae > Diatraea > Diatraea saccharalis. Next base: position 8,093,573 of record OU893345.1, read on the forward strand.
GTCAATAAAAATACTAACGTATTTACTTAAAATGGGGGTTTAAGCTTTCTTGAGGAGGAGGACTATACATAAAAGCGACCAGGTACGAGTCGGACTCGCGCACGAAGTGTTCCGTACTGAAAACGAGCAAATAATGCCGTTTGATGTTTGGGAGCCCCCTTAAATATATTTTTAATACTGTTTTATAGTGTTTTTTGTTAAAGCGGCAACAAAATTACATCATCTGTGAAAATCTAAATTGTCTAACTGTCATGGTTCATGAGATACGGCTTGGTGACAGTTAAAAAAAAACATGTTTGTTATATCGGAACCCCCTTAAATAATATTTTATTCCGGTCAAGTTTTTGTTGAAGCTTTCAAGTATCTTACTATCCCGGTTCACGAGATACGGCCTGGTGACAGACAGACAGTCGGCGAAGTCTTAGTAATAGGGTTCCCGTTTTACCCTTTACGTACGGAAGCCATAAAATATGTAAAGTAGTATACTGCATGCTCGATATTAGTTATCTTGTCGACTGAATTGTAATAGTATGATTTAGTGAAGATATTTTGTAATGAATTCCGTAATAGAGTTCCGTAACCAAAGAGTAAAAAACGGTATCCTATTACTATGACTCCGCTGTTCGTCCCTCCCTATGTCTGTCCGTCTATCACCAGACTGTACCTCATGAACTGTGATAGTTGAAATTTTCACAGATGATGTATTTCTATAAATTAAACAACTTTTAATTTAAACGGTTTCATCGCGTTTGTATTTTTATTTTAACGACGTTTCGGACCGTTCTTATATGTCTATATAAGACAAGGGTGTGGACTGTCAATTTAATTAAGAGTATATATTATAATTACCTTCAAAACAATATTATTGGACACATATAAAAAGAATATATATATTTCATTGGAAACGTTTACATTATTTAATTAAATTATTTTGATACTCTATTTACTCCTAGCTACATACCACTACCACCAGTAAACTACAACCAGTTCCAAATTTGGGAGTCTTGTCTGAGAAGAACAGGCGAAAAAAACTATCTTTTGGTTTTGCAATGTGTGATCTGGATGCAGATTTGGTTAGACTATACACTGGATCCCAAGCCGGTGGTACTAGTATATGCTAATCTTCATCTCTATTAAAATTCGGATGTTGTTAATTTCAATAGCCACGCGTATCATTAAAGGAATTCATCTTTGTTCAGTCGCAAACATTTTGGATTGTCAAATCTTATGTAATGCTTGGGTCCTCCTAACACATCGGCGCGAAAATAAATATGCAGTGTGTGAACATGAAACCATTTAAAATTGTTCATTTATGGATAGAGTGCGTGAAAATATGAGAAATCAATATAATGTATTATTTTTGCCGCTATAATTACAAAAATTAAAAAAACAAACAGAACAAAAATATATATTAAGGGATTTCCCATACATCCAAATTTTTTTTAAGTACGTAAACCTCCATACGCAAGCGCGGCTCGCACTTGGTCAATTTTGTTAAAGATATCGTTTCTAGGGAATAACCTATGGATATAACTCATGTTAATTTCTTTAATCTGTTTGTGCCAACATATGCAGTACATACTGCTGTAATCTTCCGAGTTTCTTAGCTACTGCCGATTGACATTTAACTTAGCGCGATTAAAGTAACTTTCCTTTGTATCTAAATCACAGAACACAGAGAGACGTAAATGATTATCTATAGTATTACAGTAATAGTTTTACTTATAAATGTTGAATATGGTTTTAAAAAGTCATCGTATCGAATGAAGTGTTCATTCCCCTAATCTGTTTTCTATGGTTTCCAACAGGCCTACCGCGTTTCAAAATTGGCTTCACTTTAAATTTCATTAGGTTATTGATATATGTTATCTTACTACATATTGAGTGCAATCCAATGTATGCAAATTGAAGTCAATGTTATTATGCAATAGCCCTAGTAGCAGTCTTTTCGTTGATGATTCCCCGTACTTATATAATCGATTGTAGTTCCATCTAGCTAATCTTTTTCCTCCCTTATCCTTCACGAACACCTCAAAAAGCCTACACTACTCTGGCTAATTTTCTTGTGTATGTAGACTTGCTATAATAGGATTTCCTTGATACTAAATGTTCATTTAACCATCGTTTCATTCATTATTTATGTATATAAAAAAAATAATAATAATATAATTACCGGTCTCCATATCATCATAGTAGTTACAGTCAGTGTGTGTTTAAAATCGACAGTGTGTTTTTTTTTCTTTTCTCAATAGCATCGTAGTAAAATTTAATCCAAACTACTCGTGCAATTGATTAAGTGTAAAAGACAATTGTTATTTATATTTCCTTGATGATAAACCTTTCCATAAGGATTTAATATCACCTACTCGATTAAACGCCTAAAGACGCACAAAAAGATTAAATACATTTTATGAATTTTTTTCTTTATTTTGGTGGCAAAATCTTAGCACATATAAGGTATATGCCATCGCGGCCTTTTAATAAATCATTTAAAACTCTCCAACTTTTCTTTAAAATGCATTCGTATATCTCTTACCGCTTAGGCAGAGCTCTCAAAAATAGGCGCCCTTGGAGGTACTTCGATCCCTAAGAAATCTTTAAGAGGATAAAAAGTGACCTGTATGTTAATCCAGACTAAGAATTTCTTAAATACCAAATTTAATTAAAATCCATTTAGTAGTTTTGCGTGAAGAAGTAACAGACATCCGAACCTTGTTGTTATGTAGCGTGTTATATATATAGTAAAGATTATAGTAATAATAAACAGATAGGGCCAAAATAATAAAAAAAAGCCTCATATGTGTGTTCTAACAATAAAGGACAGTATTAAAAGAATAAGGACTCGTGGCAATGTGGGGAACAGTATTAAACAAAAAAAAACAACATTTTTCTAACTAATACGATTATAATGTTCAACGAACAACAGCTAACAAACGATGACGCGACGGTCGCCACTCGGTTCTAGTTATGTGTCTGAAACAAATGTGTCTGAAACAAAAGAGTTTATTATGAGTTAATTATTTAATATACCTTATTTAATTCACAATGCCATTCAGAAAAATATTCTTAATGAAAAATCCACTCTGTCCCTGGCACTCTGAGACGGAATAATATACTGAAAAATAATAACAATCCCATCGCAGAGTACCAGGGACAAAAATGACATTTTAAACATATTTCATTAAGAATATTTGTGACTATCTTAAAAATATAATTTGATATATGTGATGACATCTATCTCGTCGTGCTAATATACCTACGACCACAGAAATATAAAAATCTTTTTCTGTGCCTACAATAATCGACGGCAAGATAACTTCTTGCCGTCGATTGTTGCGTTCGAGTTATGAGATGGCGCGACGATACTGATTCGCACTTACTAGGTTTTGCTGTGACTTCACATATAAAAAATATCCAGTATCTTTTTTGCCGCGATTCCTGGGCTAAGACCACCCAGTCCGAAAGTAGACAATTTACCACCTAAGAATGTTCAGTATAGTTCAGTATATAAAGGCGTTACCCTTCAGGCCTTCAATGCATACATTGGACGAATATAGTACCTTAACTAGTTAGTTGCATTTACCAAGTAAAACCACATTTTACAAAACAAAACACGGTCCTTCATCTATTCTATTCTCATCTCATCATCATCTGTTCTATTTGCAGGTATTTTACATAAACTAATATCCGCTATATTAACATACCTGCAGCTACTCCTATGATGCTTCCATCGCCTCCTAATACTGTGAAAGCAAAATAAATTATGTAAATAGATGAAATCAATTCATGAACATATCATGAGGTCTCAAATAGGCTTCCAGCGAAAGAGTGTTGGGCTATAATAACCAGAATGCGGAAATGGAACAATGTATTGCACAGGCGTGGGCAGTATTCAGTGTCAACTAATTTTTGCGTGGCATAATACCCCTACGCTATTGAATCAAAGTTTTTGAAAATTAGTTGTGCGTATCTACAGCACAGAGACCTTAACGCCAAATGTCAGAACACAAAGAGATAGTAACGCTGGGAATCACCGTGCAGAACTGAAATCGAAATAACTGGATATGCTTGAAGGACAGAGTTAGAGACATCATGGCTGGCATAGCAAAGAAAAAGTGGACATGGACACGGTGTTTTACAACAAAGCACGAGAGTCATTAGACAAGACGAGTCTTGAAATGGAGTCTTGAAGTGTGGCAAGCCACCGCAATGCTGGTTGGATAAAATACGATGACGAGGTGATCGCCAATTGTCACGAGTGGAGGAAGAGGGAAAACGTCTTTATCCAAGACTGGATTACTAAAAGGCCACCGTGATGATGACGATCTCAATATAAAATAGATAATCAAAAACTTACGACATAAGATGACGATGGCAAAGAATAATGTTACGGCCATCTTCATTTTGTTGAAATTTTCTATTGTGGTGGAGGCAAAAGAAACGAGCGTCCACTGCGAAAATAAAAATAAAAGTAAGCCGTAATGTTACAAAAATAACTGCTTATATTTATTTTATTGGTTAACTATATTAGGGTTACGTTACAGAACTATGATGAGTATAAGGTATAAACAAACATTTGACAACATACTCGCTCTAGCTAGCTCGAGCTCTTGTAAAATGGATATTTGAAACAACGAAGGTAAGGAATATTGGAGCTATTTATCCTTACTCATTTATCATCATACAGACTCTTCTGGTACCTATACTTTGACCCATCTAACCAAAATGTCATAATAGGACTCGTCAACAGATTTTCTGTTTCAGATACATTTCGATCTTTACAGTCATTTGTTATTGAAAAGTGTGCAAATCTAATTCTCTAAATATTGTAATAGGGTTAAAAGTTTATGTCAAATTGTTCGTATTTAGCGTCATCAACATATGAATGGAATAAACGAAATAGAAATAGAAAACAGCTCATTAACCACCACACTCAGGCCCAGTACAGATTGATAGGTGTTGACGACTGTAAGGGCAGGCGAGATCAACGGCTCAATGTGTCTTCCGAACTAAGGAAGAGCTCATCTCATCCCATCTTACAACTGGGTATAAGGAAAGTTGCTTAGCCACCGCATCGCGAAGCCATCAAACTCACAAAACATTACATTGTCAAAATTCTCAAGAAATCCCAATACGGAATCAAAAATGTTGCCGCAAAACACGCTTGTCGCTTTTCGTTATCAATTCGTGGCCTGTGTTCCAAGTAATAAATGATTTATATTTAGTGTCTTTCAAATTTATAGTCGTGAATGCATTAAATATAAGCATGAAACATTATGTTCTTAATGTAAATCAAAATATTTATAATGATAATTAAGAACACACTTTTTTTTTATTGTAATAATAGGTACATACTTATACCTTATACATACATACTTATTATAAGGTATGTATAGACCTTGTTTTCGACTATGTTAAAAATTCATAAAGAGTTTGCAGGGCAGAGTCGGACTATCGATTATAGAATAGTGCCTAAGACCCCCTTTAGTTCGGATTTTTTTTTACAAAGGAGTACCTTGTAATTTGACAAATTACATATCAGTGATAAGAATCTATATGTAATAAGTACTCTGAACTACAAATCATACTTAATTATGTATTTTGAATCTAGTAGGTAAATTAAACAACATAATATAGAGCTTACGTATTATTATAATGTAAAAGTGATGTCATTAATGCTAGAACTTACAAAAAATAATAACTTTACATTAGGAAATAATTGTGTACAAACAAATGTACTTACCTAGGTTCTAAAATAATTTAAAATTATGAATAAAGATCGAATCGATGAATTTATGAAGCATGAAAATATTCATATTTTTTTTTTAATATCATAAATTGTAGTATTCACTTGCCAAACTACTGAAAGATTCATTTCGATTTAAGCGATCTAAAATATCAGAATTTTCTTAAAATGTCAGAGTTTTGTGCTTTCGCTTCTGGGCTTGCAACGACATTACTAGGTACGTATAGATACGAAATACACAATGAATAAACAGTAGGTAAACAATGAACGCACGCACGCTAGATCGCGGACCACTATCCCCTGAAGTCAAATTCAAAGTAAGCAATCCGAATCAAAATAAAACCTTAGCGTCTAGCGCAATAATGGTGGCGCGCACAAGTTGTGATCTATTGAATCATGCATTACGTATCTACCAAAAAATATTCGGACATGTCGGATTACACAGGGCGCCGGATTACTGGGGGTCCACTGTATAACTACATATAATTTATCATACAAAATGATTTCTTTGAAGTTGAAATGTAGACTGTTTGAGTTATATTTAAATATTAAAAAATATTTTTTATAAATATTTCTTTCGGCTGTTTAGATTAAATTTTTATTTTCTTAAATAAACAGACTTTTTTTTATATCGTGAATATAATTGTTATTACAACAAACTCAAACTACCTACATTTGAAGTCAGACGTGTAAAAACTAAGACATCATACCTTCATCCGTATTAAAATTCATTTTCTTTAAGTTTACATTCTTTTTTAATTTATATACGATTTTTTTAAATTTATTTTCAAGGAAAATGGGAGCATGTATACACGCTTCCTCTTATCAGAATTGAAGTTATAAATTATTCCCATACAAACATCTACCCGTCTTTTCATTCCTATTATTTTTTCAACGATATGGAGTAGATTATGATGAAACCTTCGCACCAGTAGTGAGACACTGTTCTCTACGAGTACTTATTGCTCAGGCTGTGAAACAAGGTTTAAGCATTGATCAAATGGACGTGAAGACAGCATTTCTAAATGGGGAACTTGATGAAACTGTCTACATGAAACAACCGGAAGGATTCGAAGAAAAAGGAAAGGAAGATCATGTTTGTCTACTGAAACGTTCATTGTACGCATTAAAACAAGCTCCAAGAGCGTGGAATACTCAACTCAATCATGAGTTATTAAAGTTGGGATTCAGGAGATCTAAAAATGAATCTTGCGTGTACACTAGATCTAAAGGAAATGTTGTGATCATATAAGCGGTTTATGTCGATGATATGTTAATTTTTTGGAATGATGAAGATGAACTACGCAAAGTTATGAGGGATCTTATGTCAAAGTTTGACATGAAGGACTTGGGCAAAGCGGAACTGATCCTGGGAATGCAGATTACTCAAAGTGATTTAGGGATCAAAGTGGACCAATCAAAGTATATCAACAAGGTGTTGAAGAACTTTGAAATGGAAGACTGCAAGCCAGCTGCTACACATGCGGTTACAGGTTTAAATCTAAGCAAGGCTGGACCGGAACTTAGACCTGATCCTGACGTGCCCTATCGGAATGTGATAGGCTCATTAATGTATTTGGCTGTATGTACAAGACCAGATATAGCATACGCTGTAAATTATTTAAGCCAGTTTAATAGCCATTATGCTGAAGAACACTGGATGGCTGCATAACGTGTGCTAAGATATCTTCAAGGAACCAAACACTATGGACTTATGTATAAGAGAAGTGTATCAGATGAAATACATTGTTATGCGGATGCAAGTCATGCTTCCTGCTATGATAAAAAGTCATATTCAGGAGCAGTATTTATGCATATGGGAGCTGCTGTCAGCTGGGAAAGCAAAAAGCAGAAGACCGTTGCATTATCAACAGCTGAAGCGGAATACATTGCAATGTCTGAAGCCGCTAGAGAGGCAATTTTTACAAAAAGATTTGTGGCTGAAATAATTGGCAAGGAGGAGATGCCAATTAAGATATTCAGTGACAGACAATCAGCCATTGCAATCGCGCACAATCCTGTGCATCATCAGCGTACAAAACACATTGCAGTACGTCATCACTTTATAAGGGAAGCAGTTGAGCATGGGCATATTGAGTTAGAATATGTACAAACTGAACGCATGGTTGCTGACTCTTTGACTAAACCTTTGTTAAAAGGTAAGTTTGAGTGGTGTACGTCAACTATGGGTGTTGTATGAATGTTGTATGGGTATGATATGAGTGTTGTATGAATAGGTATGGAATAAAAGAGATACACGCTGACTCTTATCAGAATTAAAGTTATAAATTATTCCCCATACAAACATCTACCCGTCTTTTCATTCCTATTATAGGATTCGTATGAAATCTTTTCTATATCTTGTTGAGTGTTTCATGCTTTTTCATACCGAATTTCATCTAAATGGATATAGACCGAGTTACTTTCGCATTTATATTATTAATTAGAAATGTTAAAGAAAAAACCAAGAACCCTCTGGTAAAACAGTTAAAGTTACAAAAATATCACCATTCATGGTAAACTAACCTCAAAGGCTTATTTCCAAAATGGAGGTTTATTTCTGGGGTTTATTAATTTAAATAGATAGTATATCGAGAAGGTGGTTTTACTGGCAGTCGGTATAAAATTATCTTTTGAACCCTGTACCGTTATCCTTGTACAATTGCTCACTGCCAAGCATGTTAAATGTGCCTTTTTTAAATAACAATACGAAAACAGGCTCCGCCTCCTCCGAATGTTGCGTGAGTTGCTCTCACCGTAGCAGCACAAGCTGAGGTAGGGTCCAGATTGACCCCATCACATGTATATATGTATGTCACCGTCTGCTATATCACTTTTAATTTTTGTTTATAATTGTAATGTGTGTGTGATGGTCAATAAAAATACTAACGTATTTACTTAAAATGGGGGTTTAAGCTTTCTTGAGGAAGAGGACTATACATAAAAGCGACCAAGTACGAGTCGGACTCGCGCACGAAGTGTTCCGTACTGAAAACGAGCAAATAATGCCGTTTGATGTATGGGAGCCCCCTTAAATATATTTTTAATACTGTTTTATAGTGTTTTTTCTAAAGCGGCAACAAAATTACATCATCTGTGAAAATCTAAATTGTCTAACTGTCATGGTTCATGAGATATGGCTTGGTGACAGTTAAAAAAAAAACATGTTTGTTATATCGGAACCCCCTTAAATAATATTTTATTCCGGTCAAGTTTTTGTTGAAGCTTTCAAGTATCTTACTATCCCGGTTCACGAGATACGGCCTGGTGACAGACAGACAGTCGGCGAAGTCTTAGTAATAGGGTTCCCGTTTTACCCTTTACGTATGGAAGCCATAAAATATGTAAAGTAGTATACTGCATGCTCGATATTAGTTATCTTGTCGACGGAATTGTAATAGTATGATTTAGTGAAGATTTTTTGTAATGAATTCCGTAATATAGTTCCCTAACCAAAGAGTAAAAAACGGTATCCTATTACTATGACTCGGCTGTTCGTCCCTCCCTATGTCTGTCCGTCTATCACCAGACTGTACCTCATGAACTGTGATAGTTGAAATTTTCACAGATGATGTATTTCTATAAATTAAACAACTTTTAATTTAAACGGTTTCATCGCGTTTGTATTTTTATTTTAACGACGTTTCGGACCGTTCTTATATGTCTATATAAGACAAAGGTGTGGACTGTCAATTTAATTAAGAGTATATATTATTATTACCTTCAAAACAATATTATTGGACACATATAAAAAGAATATATATATTTCATTGGAAACGTTTACATTATTTAATTAAATTATTTTGATACTCTATTTACTCCTAGCTACATACGACTACCACCAGTAATCTACAACCAGTTCCAAATTTGGGAGTCTTGTCTGAGAAGAACAGGCGAAAAAAACTATCTTTTGGTTTTGCAATGTGTGATCTGGATGCAGATTTTGTTAGACTATACACTGGATCCCAAGCCGGTGGTACTAGTATATGCTAATCTTCATCTCTATTAAAATTCGGATGTTTTTAATTTCAATAGCCACGCGTATCATTAAAGGAATTCATCTTTGTTCAGTCGCAAACATTTTGGATTGTCAAATCTTATGTAATGCTTGGGTCCTCCTAACACATCGGCCCGAAAATAAATATGCAGTGTTTGAACATGAAACCATTTAAAATTGTTCATTTATGGATAGAGTGCGTGAAAATATGAGAAATCAATATAATGTATTATTTTTGCCGCTATTATTACAAATACTAAAAAAACAAACAGAACAAAAATATACATTAAGGGATTTCCCATACATCCAACTTTTTTTTAAGTACGTAAACCTCCATACGCAAGCGCGGCTCGCACTTGGTCAATTTTGTTAACGATATCGTTTCTAGGGAATAACCTATGGATATAACTCATGTTAATTTCTATAATCTGTTTGTGCCAACATATGCAGTACATACTGCTGTAATTTTCCGAGTTTCTTAGCTACTGCCGATTGACATTTAACTTAGCGCGATTAAAGTAACTTTCCTTTGTATCTAAATCACAGAACACAGAGAGAAGGTAAATGATTATCTATAGTATTACAGTAATAGTTTTACTTATAAATGTTGAGTATGGTTTTAAAAAGTCATCGTATCGAATGAAGTGTTCATTCCCCTAATCTGTTTTCTATGGTTTCCAACAGGCCTACCGCGTTTCAAAATAGGCTTCACTTTAAATTTCATTGGGTTATTGATATATGTTATCTTACTACATATTGAGTGCAATCCAATGTATGCAAATTGAAGTCAATGTTATTACGCAATAGCCCTAGTAGCAGTCTTTTCGTTGATGATTCCCCGTACTTATATAATCGATTGTAATTCCATCTAGCTAATCTTTTTCCTCCCTTATCCTTCACGAACACCTCAAAAAGCCTACACTGCTCTGGCTAATTTTCTTGTGTATGTAGACTTGCTATAATAGGTTTTCTTTGATACTAAATGTTCATTTAACCATCGTTTCATTCATTATTTATATATATAAAAAAAATAAATAATATAATTACCGGTCCCTATATCATCATAGTAGTTACAGTCAGTGTGTGTTTAAAATCGACAGTGTGTTTTTTTTCTTTTCTCAATGGCATCGTAGTAAAATCAAATCCAAACTACTCGTCCAATTGATTAAGTGTAAAAGAAAATTGTTATTTATATTTCCTTGATGATAAACCTTTCCATAAGGATTTAATATCACCTACTCGATTAAACGCCTAAAGACGCACAAAAACATTAAATACATTTAATGAAATTTTTTCTTTATTTTGGTGGCAAAATCTTAGCACATATAAGATATATGCCATCGCGGCCTTTTAATAAATCATTTAAAACTCTCCAACTTTTCTTTAAAACGCATTCGTATATCTCTTACCGCTTAGGCAGAGCTCTCAAAAATAGGCGCCCTTGGAGGTACTTCGATCCCTAGGGAATCTTTAAGGGGATAAAAAGTGACCTGTATGTTAATCCAGACATTAGTCTGGAGTAGTTTTGTTAAATTTGGTATTTAAGAAATTATTAAATTTCTTAAATACCAAATTTAATCAAAATCCATTTAGTAGTTTTGCGTGAAGAAGTAACAGACCTTGTTGTTATGTAGCGTGTTATATATAGTAAAGATTATAGTAATAATAAACAGATAGGGCCAAAATAATAAAAAAAAGCCTCATATGTATATTCTAACAATAAAGAACAGTATTAAAAGAATAAGGACTCGTGGCAATGTGGGGAACAGTATTAAACAAAAAAAAAACAACATTTTTCAAACTAATACGATTATAATGTTCAACGAACAACAGTTAACAAACGATGACGCGACGGTCGCCACTCGGTTCTAGTTATGTGTCTGAAACAAATGTGTCTGAAACAAAAGAGGTTATTAAGAGTTACTTATTTAATATACCTTATTTAATTCACAATGCCATTCAGAAAAATATTCTTAATGAAAAATCCACTCTCTCCCTGGCACTCTGCGACGGAATAATATACTGAAAAATAATAACAATCCCATCGCAGAGTACCAGGGACAAAAATGACTTTTTAAACATATTTCATTAAGAATATTTGTGACTATCCTTAAAATATAATTTGATCTATCTCGTCGTGCTAATATACCTACGACCACAGAAATATAAAAATCTTTTTCTGTGCCTACAATAATCGACGGCAAGATAACTTCTTGCCGTCGATTGTTGCGTTCGAGTTATGAGATGGCGCGACGATACTGATTCGCACTTACTAGGTTTTGCTGAGACTTCACATATAAAAAATATCCAGTATCTTTTTTGCCGCGATTCCTGGGCTAAGACCACCCAGTCCGAAAGTAGACAATTTACCACCTATGAATGTTCTGTTTATATAAGTGTTACCCTTCAAGCCTTCAATTCATACATTGGATGAATATAGTACTCTAACTAGTTAGTTGCATTTACCAAGTAGAACCACATTTTTACAAAACAAAACACGGTCCTTCATCTATTCTATTCTCATCTCATCATCTGTTCTATTTGCAGGTATTTTACATAAACTAATATCTACTATATTAACATACCTGCAGCTACTCCTATGATGCTTCCATCGCCTCCTAATACTGTGAAAGCAAAGTAAATTATGTAAATAGATGAAATCAATTCATGAACATATCATGAGGTCTCAAATGGGCTTCCAGCGAAAGAGTGTTGGGCTATAATAACCAGAATGCGGAAATGGAACAATGTATTGCACAGGCGTGGGCAGTATTCAGTGTCAACTAATTTTTGCGTGGCATAATACCCCTACGCTATTGAATCAAAGTTTTTGAAAATTAGTTGTGCTTATCTACAGCACAGAGACCTTAACGCCAAGTGTCAGAACACAAAGAGATAGTAACGCTGGGAATCACCGTGCAGAACTGAAATCGAAATAACTGGATATGCTTGAAGGACAGAGTTAGAGACATCATGGCTGGCATAGCAAAGAAAAAGTGGACATGGACACGGCGTTTTACAACAAAGCACGAGAGTCATTAGACAAGACGAGTCTTGAAATGGAGTCTTGAAGTGTGGCAAGCCACCGCAATGCTGGTTGGATAAAATACGATGACGAGGTGATCGCCAATTGTCACGAGTGGAGGAAGAGGGAAAACGTCTTTATCCAAGACTGGATTACTAAAAGGCCACCGTGATGATGACGATCTCAATATAAAATAGATAATCAAAAACTTACGACATAAGATGACGATGGCAAAGAATAATGTTACGGCCATCTTCATTTTGTTGAAATTTTCTATTGTGGTGGAGGCAAAAGAAACGAGCGTCCACTGCGAAAATAAAAATAAAAGTAAGCCGTAATGTTACAAAAATAACTGCTTATATTTATTTTATTGGTTAACTATATTAGGGTTACGTTACAGAACTATGATGAGTATAAGGTATAAACAAACATTTGACAACATACTCGTTCTAGCTAGCTCGAGCTCTTGTAAAATGGATATTTGAAACAACGAAGGTAAGGAATATTGGAGCTATTTATCCTTACTCATTTATCATCATACAGACTCTTCTGGTACCTATACTTTGACCCATCTAACCAAAATGTCATCATAGGACTCGTCAACAGATTTTCTGTTTCAGATACATTTCGATCTTTACGGTCATTTGTTATTGAAAAGTGTGCAAATCTAATTCTCTAAATATTGTAAACCCTATGTTGAAAGTTTATGTCAAATTGTTGGTATTTAGCGTCATCAACATATGAATGGAATAAACGAAATAGAAAGAACAGCTCATTTACCACCACACTCAGGCCCAGTACAGATTGATAGGTGTTGACGACTGTAAGGGCAGGCGAGATCAACGGCTCAATGTGTCTTCCGAACTAAGGAAGAGCTCATCTCATCCCATCTTACAACTGGGTATAAGGAAAGTTGCTTAGCCACCGCATCGCGAAGCCATCAAACTCACAAAACATTACATTGTCAAAATTCTCAAGAAATCCCAATACGGAATCAAAAATGTTGCCGAAAAACACGCTTGTCGCTTTTCGTTATCAGTTCGTGGCCTGTGTTCCAAGTAATAAATGGTTTATATTTAGTGTCTTTCAAATTTATAGTTGTGAATGCATTAAATATATGCGTGAAACATTATGTTCTTTATGTAAATCAAAATATTTATAATGATAATTAAGAACACACTATTTTGTATTGTAATAATAGGTACCTACATACTTATACCTTATACATACATACTTATTATAAGGTATGTAGACCTTGTTTTCGACTATGTTAAAAATTCATAAAGAGTTTGCAGGGCAGAGTCGGACTATCGATTATAGAATAGTGCCTAAGACCCCCTTTAGTTCGGATTTTTTTTTACAAAGGAGTACCTTGTAATTTGACAAATTACATATCAGTGATAAGAATCTATATGTAATAAGTACTCTGAACTACAAATCATACTTAATTATGTATTTTGAATCTAGTAGGTAAATTAAACAACATAATATAGAGCTTACGTATTATTATAATGTAAAAGTGATGTCATTAATGCTAGAACTTACAAAAAATAATAACTTTACATTAGGAAATAATTGTGTACAAACAAATGTACTTACCTAGGTTCTAAAATAATTTAAAATTATGAATAAAGATCGAATCGATGAATTTATGAAGCATGACAATATTCATATTTTTTTTTAATATCATAAATTGTAGATCGGCCTACGCCGTATTCACTTGCCAAACTACTTAAAGATTCATTTCGATTTAAGCGATCTAAAATATCAGAATTTTCTTTAAATGTCAGAGTTTTGTGCTTTCGCTTCTGGGCTTGCAACGACATTACTAGGTACGTATAGATACGAAATACACAATGAATAAACAGTAGGTAAACAATGAACGCACGCACGCTAGACCGCGGACCACTATCCCCTGAAGTCAAATTCAAAGTAAGCAATCCGAATCAAAATAAAACCTAAGCGTCGAGCGCAATAATGGTGGCGCGCACAAGTTGTGATCTATTGAATCATGCATTACGTATCTACCAAAAAATATTCGGACATGTCGGATTACACAGGGCGCCGGATTACTGGGGGTCCACTGTATAACTACATATAATTTATCATACAAAATGATTTCTTTGAAGTTGAAATGTAGACAAGTTATATTTAAATATTAAAAAATATTTTTTATAAATATTTCTTTCGGCTGTTTAGATGAAATTTTTATTTTCTTAAATAAACAGACTTTTTTTTTATCGTCAATATAAAAGAAGTCTTATTTCCTTATAAATTGTCTAAGGAACACCTTATTCTTTACCATGGACTTTTATAGGAATTATTTATCGATAAAAAAAAAAAGTTTTTCTGCCCTGAAGAAAAATTTTGGTTTTGCCGGTTACTACGTGTTTGCTTTCCAGCGTCGATATATTTTATTCCGGTCAAGTTTTTGTTGAAGCGGCAAGAGAAATAAATCATATGTCAAAATTTCAAGTATCTTACTATCCCGGTTCACGAGATACGGCCTGGTGACAGACAGACAGTCGGCGAATTCTTAGTAATAGGGTTCCCGTTTTACCCTTTACGTACGAATGTAAAGTAGTAGGTATACTGCATGCTCGATATTAGTTATTTTGTCGACGGAATTGTAATAGTATGATTTAGTGAAGATTTTTTGTAATGAATTCCGTAATAGAGTTCCCTAACCAAAGAGTAAAAAACGGTATCCTATTACTATGACTCGGCTGTTCGTCCCTCCCTATGTCTGTCCGTCTATCACCAGACTGTACCTCATGAACTGTGATAGTTGAAATTTTCACAGATGATGTATTTCTATAAATTAAATAACTTTTAATTTAAACGGTTTCATCGCGTTTGTATTTTTATTTTAACGACGTTTCGGACCGTTCTTATATGTCCATATAAGACAAAGGTGTGGACTGTCAATTTAATTAAGAGTATATATTATAATTACCTTCAAAACAATATTATTGGACACATATAAAAAGAATATATATATTTCATTGGAAACGTTTACATTATTTAATTAAATTATTTTGATACTCTATTTACTCCTAGCTACATACCACTACCACCAGTAAACTACAACCAGTTCCAAATTTGGGAGTCTTGTCTGAGAAGAACAGGCGAAAAAAACTATCTTTTGGTTTTGCAATGTGTGATCTGGATGCAGATTTGGTTAGATTATACACTGGATCCCAAGCCGGTGGTACTAGTATATGCTAATCTTCATCTCTATTAAAATTCGGATGTTTTTAATTTCAATAGCCACGCGTATCATTAAAGGAATTCATCTTTGTTCAGTCGCAAACATTTTGAACAAACAATGCCTCATCATAGTATCAGCATAGTAGTTACAGTCAGTGTGTGTTTAAAATCGACAGTGTGATTTTTTTCTTTTCTCAATAGCATCGTGGTAAAATCAAATCCAAACTACTCATCCAATTGATTAAGTGTAAAAGACAATTGTTATTTATATTTCCTTGATGATAAACCTTTCCATAAGGATTTAATATCACCTACTCGATTAAACGCCTAAAGACGCACAAAAACATTAAATACATTTAATGAAATTTTTTCTTTATTTTGGTGGCAAAATCTTAGCACATATAAGATATATGCCATCGCGGACTTTTAATAAATCATTTAAAACTTTCCAACTTTCCTTTAAAACGCATTCGTGTATCTCTTACCGCTTAGGCAGAGCTCTCAAAAATAGGCGCCCTTGGAGGTACTTCGATCCCTAGGGAATCTTTAAGAGGATAAAAAGTGATCTGTATGTTAATCCAGACTAAGAATTTCTTAAATACCAAATTTAATCAAAATCCGTTTAGTAGTTTGCGTGAAGAAGTAACAGATATCCGAACCTTGTTGTTATGTAGCATGTTATATATAGTAAAGATTATAGTAATAATAAACAGATAGGGCCAAATTAATAAAAAAAGGCCTCATATGTATCTTCTAACAGTAAAGAACAGTATTAAAAGAATAAGGACTCGTGGCAATGTGGGGAACAGTATTAAACAAAAAAAAAACAACATTTTTCTAAATAATACGATTATAATGTTCAACGAACAACAGCTAACAAACGATGACGCGACGGTCGCCACTCGGTTCTAGTTATGTGTCTGAAACAAATGTGTCTGAAACAAAAGAGTTTATTATGAGTTACCTATTTAATATACCTTTTATTATAACTGATCAATATTTAATTCACAATGCCATTCAGAAAAATATTCTTAATGAAAAATCCACTCTGTCCCTGGCACTCTGAGACGGAATAATATACTGAAATATAATAACAATCCCATCGCAGAGTACCAGGGACAAAAATGACTTTTTAAACATATTTCATTAAGAATATTTGTGACTATCCTTAAAATATAATTTGATATATGTGATGACATCTATCTCATCGTGCTAATATACCTACGACCACAGAAATATAAAAATCTTTTTCTGTGCCTACAATAATCGACGGCAAGATAACTTCTTGCCGTCGATTGTTGCGTTCGAGTTATGAGATGGCGCTACGATACTGAATCGCACTTACTAGGTTTTGCTGAGACTTCACATATAAAAAATATCCAGTATCTTTTTTGCCGCGATTCCTGGGCTAAGACCACCCAGTCCGAAAGTAGACAATTTACCACCTAAGAATGTTCAGTTTATACAAAGGCGTTACCCTTCAGGCCTTCAATTCATACATTGGACGAATATAGTACCTTAACTAGTTAGTTGCATTTACCAAGTAAAACCACATTTTACAAAACAAAACACGGTCCTTCGTCTATTCTATTCTCATCTCATCATCATCTGTTCTATTTGCAGGTATTTTACATAAACTAATATCCGCTATATTAACATACCTGCAGCTACTCCTATGATGCTTCCATCGCCTCCTAATACTGTGAAAGCAAAATAAATTATGTAAATAGATGAAATCAATTCATGAACATATCATAAGGTCTCAAATAGGCTTCCAGCGAAAGAGTGTTGGGCTATAATAACCAGAATGCGGAAATGGAACAATGTATTGCACAGGCGTGGGCAGTATTCAGTGTCAACTAATTTTTGCGTGACATAATACCCTTACGCTATTAAATCAAAGTTTTTGAAAATTAGTTGCTTATCTACAGCACAGAGACCTTAACGCCAAGTGTCAGAACACAAAGAGATAGTAACGCCAATTGTCACGAGTGGAGGAAGAGGGAAAACGTCTTTATCCAAGACTGGATTACTAAAAGGCCACCGTGATGATGACGATCTCAATATAAAATAGATAATCAAAAACTTACGACATAAGATGACGATGGCAATGAATAATGTTACGGCCATCTTCATTTTGTTGAAATTTTCTATTGTGGTGGAGGCAAAAGAAACGAGCGTCCACTGCGAAAATAAAAATAAAAGTAAGCCGTAATATTACAAAAATAACTGCTTATATTTATTTTATTAGTTAACTATATTAGGGTTACGTTACAGAACTATGATGAGTATAAGGTATAAACAAACATTTCACAACATACTCGCTCTAGCTAGCTCGAGCTCTTGTAAAATGGATATTTGAAACAACGAAGGTAAGGAATATTGGAGCTATTTATCCTTACTCATTTATCATCATACAGACTCTTCTGGTACCTATACTTTGACCCATCTAACCAAAATGTCATAATAGGACTCGTCAACAGATTTTCTGTTTCAGATACATTTCGATCATTACAGTCATTCAAAAAATCAAAAAATAAAATCAAAAATGTTTATTTACATATCAAACCAGTGTGAAACATTTATTTGTGATAACATTCCTAGTAAGTATTTAAAAATACCTGTATCAGGATGTTATCGCTCTTCAAGACCGGATTAAACATAGGTAAGTAATTAAATTAAAAGATAAAGTTTGTGTGTGTGTGTGTGTGTGTTTATGCGTAGGCAATGCCCTTTTTTTGCCAATTGTTCAATTGTTAATTTTATATTGATAATTAATGCTTTTCCAACTTATTTGTCAATCTTTAGAAGAAGTTCTGTTTCTTAGTATTTTATGATTTTGAGCCAGTTTAAAACATTTATTTTACAAGTGTGTAAGTTCATTGGGTATATATTTAGAGTCCTATTAATAATATTGTATGAATGAGTAGCTTGTCTATGATATTGTCTCGCAGCAAAAGCTGTTTTTACTGTATTTAGAGGAATAACTTTGTGTTTTCTTCTTTTATTATTTAATTTATTAGGATCATATTGAAGTGATCTATGCAACTTCAATACAGAGTTAAAAATATATAATTTCCGAATAGTTAAAATGTCACCATGTCCATACAGTGCCTTAGTAGAGTATTTGTAAGGCAAGAAGTACATTACTTTTAGTAGCGACCTTTGGGTTCTTTCAACTTCCAAGAATTTAAGTTTAGTAGCCCCTCCCCATACAGTAATACAATAGCTCAACACCGGTTGGGCCAGAGCACCATAAATTTTATTTAAAGTTACTTTATCAGCAGCATGTCTAAGTTTTTTAAAAATCCACACGAGTTTCCTAATTCTAGCCATAACCATTTCTAAGTGAGATCTTGATCAATAATAACTCCCAAGTATCTAATAGTTTCAACTTTCTCAATACCCAAGCAAGAGCAAGTGGCACTTCTGGGATTTCCACAGCTATGAATGCGAATTTTAAAGTTGCTGTTAGGTTGAGTTCTTTTATCTATCGAGAAGCATATATAGTTAGTTTTGTTTATGTTGAGAGTTAGTAAATGTCTTTTTAACCACCCGGCAACCAATGCAAGACCACTCTCCGTTTTCCTACACACGTCAGACCATGTATCTCCCGAGAACACTATGGCTGTGTCTTCAGCATATGTAAATACCTTCGCATTTTTGATCTTCAGATTGCTCAACTCATTTATGTACATAAGAAAATAAGTAGGACCCAACACGTTACCTTGGGGGACACCATTACTTATATCGACTTGATCGCTGATATAACTTCCCAACCTAACTTGCTGTTTCCTATTTTGCAGGTAGTCTGTCAATAAGGTAAGGGGTACTCCCCTGAAACCAGATCCCTCCAGTCTCTGCACAAAGACAGGAACAGAAACAGTGTCAAAAGCTTTTTTTATCAGCAATTATAGATGTCATTTTAGTAACTGCGTCTTCAGTTGATATTCCTTTTCTGAAGCCATACTGTGAATCTGATAGTATTTTATATTTGTTTAGGTAGTTAGTTATTCTTATGTTTATAAGCTTTTCTAATATTTTTGACAATGACGTAAGAACTGATATCGGGCGATAGTTGTTGACACTGCTTCTGTCACCACTCTTATAAACAGGAGTTACTACCGCCCGTTTTAGAGCTGCAGGAAAAATACCTTGCTCAAAACAAAGGTTGAATAAGTGACAAAACACTGGTACCACATGTTTATGCGCAAATTTTAAAAATTTAATAGGTATACCGTCCCATCCAGGAGCACTATCAGACCTGAGACCCATTAAAGTTTCATAAACTTCTATTTGATCAGTCTCCAGAAGCACAAAAGATGAAGAAAGTGTAGAATTAGATCTGGAGGACTCTCCGGCATGACTGCTATCAATTACTAGTTTTGTCACAGCATCATCAGAAATGGAATTATTTGTATTGCAATTTGTATTAATTTTATTAGCTAAGTTAATTCCTATTTTAGAAAAATACTTATTAATTTTGTTAACCGACTCATATGCCCCATTTTCTAAGTTAAGTAACTCATTTTCAGAACATTCTCTGCGCTTTAGCCCTGTTATATTGTTAATATTTTGCCATAATATTTTAGAATTCTTATGTGCTTTCGCAAGCTGATCTCTCTCATATCTACGTTTTAGTTTTTTGATTAAATTGTTAGTGAAATTTCTATACCGTCTATAAGTTATTTTTAAGATTTCATTTTCTGGATCTGTTCGTAGTTGTTTCTGCATTTTGTTTCTATTTGTGATGCAACGTACAATACCAGCTGTGATCCAGGGTTTACTAATACGCTTATTTCTTCTAATTTTTTCTTCTAGCGAGTCTTTTATTAAATCGATTATTTTTTCTGTTAAACTATTTGGATTACTACAGATAAGCAATGAATTTAAATTCTTTTGCTCTAAGGTTTTAGTTGTCTGGTCAAAGTTAACGATTTTTGTAGTTTTAGGATATGTACTAGATTGAGTTTTAATATTTGAAAGTTTTACTAATACCGTGGCGTGATCCGTGATAGATGTGTTTATTACATATACAAATGAGCTTTTGTTATTTTTGTCAAGCTTAACCATACAGTGATCTAGACAAGATGTATTTCTAGTAGGTAAAACGTGACCTGGAAGGATCTCATGCATAGAGAGCATGTTCAAATAGTTTATACGATTATTTCGTTCCTGAGTATTTTCATTAGATTTGGGAATCAAGTTAATGTTAATATCTCCTGTTATTAGAATGTTTTGATGCCTCTTTATAGTTTCTAAGTGAGAATTTAGTGACTCTAAAAAGTTATCTGCATTTAGATTTGAGGGAGAACGGTATATGCCTAAAATTGTAAGATTCTGGTAAGTAATTTGTAAGCAAGTGGAATGTTGGAGATTAATTACTGTGATCTGTGTATCGTAGATATTTTTAATGTACACTACAACCCCATCGTTCTGATTCATGTTATATATTGAGCTGAATGCGTTATAGCCACCAAGAAAAGGAATAGGTTTCTCACAATTTAGCCGACATTCAGTCAAAATTTGTAAGTCAATGTCAAAATTTAGTTGTTTTAAATTAATTTGGAGATCATCGAGATTGCTGTATACACTTCTAATGTTTTGAGTTATAATAGAAAAGTCGTTGCTGCTTTTTTGAACATATTTTGATATTTCGGAGATATCACATCGTGAAGAATACGTCATTTCAGTATTATCTATTACATTTATACTGTTTAATGTGCTATTCATTATAATCTATTATATTATTATTATTTTTATTTCGTGTTTTTATACTGGTATTTTTATTTGCGGTTTTTTTATTTGAAAATTTTAGTATTACAAGCCTTAGTCCTGGCAGGACAACTAACTCCATTATATTAACACTGTACAAATTACCAAAAATATTCCATCATTAATAAATTGGACATGTGAATGTAATAAATGTGAGTAAAATAAGAAATTTTTTGTATATAAATTATAGTGTTTAAGAGAAAATTTAAATTAATTGTATTATGTTTGCATGCATTGAACAATATTTCTTGAAATAAAAATATGATTATAAAAATATGAGAGGGAATACAAAGTTTACATTCAGTTAGTCATGCACTTTGTAAAAGATGATTTACTTGAGCTTCAGTCTTGATCAGGATTACTGGTGTGTTTTCTTGCTTGCGGATGTAAACCTTTCCATAACTGGTCCAGCAGAATTTATAGGCTTTACTTTTAGCTAGGTCTCTCGCTAGGTAGAACAGACGCGAACCTTTTGCGGTGAGCTGTTCGTCGATAAATATGGGAGTGTCTTCGTTCGTCGTAAATGCTAGATGTTTGGCACATAACTTTTCTTTACGTTTGACATTATGCGATTTACACATTTTAATGAAGTTATTTTTTAATAATGTTGACGAGACTTCCACTACTATTGGTGTGTTGATAACATTTTTTGAGCTTTTCACCCTATATATATCGTGCACATCACCTTCCGTTATGTTACAGCCAATAGTTTTAGACAGGTTCAATACCATATTTATTAGATTGTGTCTATTCTCTTCCCTTGCCTTCGGGACATTCTTAATTTCAAAATTGTTTTTTCTATCATTTCTCTGTAGCTCCTCTATTTTATCTTCCAACAGTACTATTTGCTCTCGGTCTTTTTTAGCTTGCATTTCAAATTTTTTCTTCATTTTGACTGGAGAGGACACTTATAGAATTTTCAATGCTTTTATTGGTTTGCTGAATATCCATCAGGGTAGGAGTAATTTTCTTTAGTTCATTATGTTGATTAGAGATTATTTCTTCAATCATTATCTTTAATTCTTCTTTAAATGAGTCCATCTCCAACCCATGCCCTGTGTCGATTTTCCTCTTCACAATTCTTTTTGGTATAAAATTTGGCGGTGTGGTAACCAAGGTAAGTTTGGAATCCGAAAATGATTTATCCATATTGGTTACCAGGAAGTAAGGAAAACAAAAGAGGTTAAAGAGTTTATCAAACTTTTCAACGTACGTCAAAGATTTCGTCTCAAGCAGCAATGTACTCGCAACTGGGTGTATCCTTTTTACTAGGACGTTAGGCGTTTTATGCGCGTTACATATGATTGGCAAGTTTATCGAAAATGCAAAAAATGAGGTTGCCGTATTACCCAATTAACCAAAAGATGGGTGTGTCCGTAAAGCACACAGCATATACGATGAGTTGGTTGGATGGTTGATTTACAAGGTACCAGGGCAGCAGAAATTCAAAGGAACTCACTTTTATGAGATGGTTGTTTCACTATTCCTCCAGTTTATGCACTCCTATTTTCTTCTCTTGAATTTTTCACTTTATTTATTAAAAAATATTTACGAAAAGATAATAAACTCAGTTTCAAGACACGTTTGGCTTGTGTAGCGGTCCGGGGGGAAGAGTCATTTGTTATTGAAAAGTGTGCAAATCTAATTCTCTTAATATTGTAAACCCTATGTTGAAAGTTTATGTCAAATTGTTCGTATTTAGCGTCATCAACATATGAATGGAATAAACGAAATAGAAAGAACAGCTCACTAACCACCACACTCAGGCCCAGTACAGATTGATAGGTGTTAACGACTGTAAGGGCAGGTGAGATCAACGGCTCAATGTGTCTTCCGAACTAAGGAAAAGCTCATCTCATCCCATCTTACAACTGGGTATAAGGAAAGTTGCTTAGCCACCGCATCGCGAAGCCATCAAACTCACAAAACATTACATTGTCAAAATTCTCAAGAAATCCCAATACGGAATCAAAAATGTTGCCGAAAAACACGCTTGTCGCTTTTCGTTATCAATTCGTGGCCTGTGTTCCAAGTAATAAATGATTTATATTTAGTGTCTTTCAAATTTATAGTCGTGAATGCATTAAATATAAGCGTGAAACATTATGTTCTTAATGTAAATCAAAATATTTATAATGATAATTAAGAACACACTATTTTGTATTGTAATAATAGGTACATACTTATACCTTATACATACATACTTATTATAATGTATCTATAAACCTTGTTTTCGACTATGTTAAAAATTCATAAAGAGTTTGCAGGGCAGAGTCGGACTATCGATTATAGAATAGTGCCTAAGACCCCCTTTAGTTCGGATTTTTTTTTACAAAGGAGTACATTGTAATTCGACAAATTACATATCAATGATAAGAATCTATATGTAATAAGTACTCTGAACTACAAATCATACTTCATTATGTATTTTGAATCTAGTAGGTAATAAGGACATATTTAAACACCAATATATAGATTAAGAATACATTTATTACCGAATCACAATCTTACAGTTACGTATTTATTTCATACTACTTCACCACTAATGCTAATTCTAGTTCTTATATAAGAAATCACTATAATCTATTTTATTATAAACTAAGGCAAATATACAAAAATCATATGATACAGCAATACCAGAGGAGATCTTACCGCTTGCTCGTCCGAACAAAAAGTGCGCTCTCAACCGAGTGCATCCATTTTATTTCCACAGAGTACACCAACATGAATATACCACAGACTATTTATGGCACCAGAGTATGTAAGTATTATGAAAATGTGCTTCGGCGACAACATCCGGCCGTCCTGTTACCCGCATCCGTCCCGGCATGCGGTTTAGTCTGGTGCAGCAGCTGAGAACACACAAATACATAGGTGTAAAGCATATATATATTTTAGACCTTGTTCTACAAATCAATACAGAGCTCTTTGTTTCAACTATTCCATCGCCGGTTAGTTAAACAAAATAGCTCCAACAACTGCTCAATTTACTAGAACCACTATTGGCGTTCCAAAACTTGACTGTTCCATCAGCGGTCAGTCTATTAGAATCTTTGTTTACCCTAGGCGATGCCTCTGTCCATCCCTAGTTGCATTTCACAACAGATTCTAATAACATTTGAAACCCAACAATTGTGTTCGAAGCAAATGCACTTGACAATAAAATATATAAAATAAATGACTCGACAAGAATAACAATTAAATATATAAATACAAGTTACTTTAATTTATTACCTCGACAACATCCTTGGCCGTCCTTGTTGTACTATTCGTCCGTTTCGTCACCAATTCGAATCCACGGTTTCATATTTTCAGCACAAGAGACTCCCGTGTAGTGTTTAGAAGTACGTTGGGTTCCGCACATATCTGTGACTTTGTAACGGTCATTACCTAATGCTTCTTTTACTTGGAATGGTCCCTTATACAAAGGCAGAAGTTTTGTGCTTTGTCCTTCATTAGATTGGCTGGGTATTTTTATAACAACTAATTCATCTGGTTTATAAATGCGAGCCTCTTTGCGCTTAGAATCAAATGCCTGCTTTTGTTTTTCTGCGTTAATTTTTATATTATCATTTACCGTTTTTCGAAGTGACGTCACATCAATGGTTTTTTCATTATCTGAGTCTATTAACTTATCTGAGTTAGTAGAAAGTCTGTATCCAAAGAAGATTTCACTTGGTGATGCCGAAGTAGTCTTATTTATTGTACTATTTATGCCTAATTGAATGTCAGAAACATGTTGGTCCCACTTATTACTATCAGTGTTCCCACTGGAAGCACGTAAAGCTTCTAAAATAGTACGGTTGTAACGCTCCACTTGGCCATTTGAACGGGGCATTGCTGTAGCTATTATATGATGTCGAATATTTTTATCTATACAATACTTAACAAATAATTTAGAAGTAAAAGCACTACCTGCATCACATATGAGGCGTCTAGGGTTACCAAAAACTTTAAAAATTTTATTTAATTCATTGATTACTACCTTGGATTTAGTATTTCGAACAGGACTTATAAAGACAAATTTAGTAAAAGAATCTACAATCACTAACAAGTACGTATTCTGATTAATCGTTTTAACAAAAGGTCCTAAATGATCCACATGTAGGGTGTGGAAAGGTCGTGCATATTTGGGAATTGAAAAAAGTTTTCCTTCCTTTTTACCGTGAACATTTTTATAATAAATACAACTTATGCAATTTTTAATATCTTTTGATACGATTTTTTTCATCTTTGAAAACCAGTACAATGAGCGTATTCTTTCAATTGTTTTATCAACAGCAAAATGTCCTATATCATCATGGTTTGATCGAATGACTTGCCAAATACAAGGTTTTGGAACCAACCATCGCCGTCCGAATTCTGTTCTGCGATACACTTTATTTCCTAACAGTTCATAATCACGAAATATTTTCTTATTACTCTCGGCCTCTCCTGACTCTAATATATCTTTAATGGCACAAATACTGGGGTCTTGTAATTGCACGGATAGTAACCAATCACCTTCAGAAATCGACAATATGCTTTCATTGATAGGGCGAGACGACTTAATAACAGGATTCCTACTTAAAGCATCAACGTGTTGCATTTGTATGCCTGGTCTGTGAACTACTTCAAACGTGAACTCTTGTGTCAGAAGTACCCAACGTCCTATACGAGAGTTTATTTCTTGCTTGTTTATTGTATGCTTAACAGCGTTACAATCGGTAATTATCTTAAATACGGCACCTAGCAAATAATGTCTGAACTTTTTCAATCCTACGACTATAGCTAAAAACTCTAATTCAAACGAATGATATTGTTTTTCATCATTAGAGGTTTGTCTACTGTAAAAATGAATAGGCTTTTCGCCACAATCAGTTATTTGAGTTAGTATACACCCTAATCCATCACG
This sequence comes from Diatraea saccharalis, assembly GCA_918026875.4. Lineage (NCBI taxonomy): Eukaryota > Metazoa > Arthropoda > Insecta > Lepidoptera > Crambidae > Diatraea > Diatraea saccharalis. The sequence continues at coordinate 8,120,220 of OU893345.1, forward strand.
GCTAGCGTCAGTGTACATATTTATGGGTAAACTAGGATCAAATATTTTAAGCAATGCATTATGGATTAATTCGGATTTCAGATTAGTAAAGGCTTCAATTTGTTCAGAGCCCCATTCCCACAAGGAATTTTTCTGAAGAAGTTTAGTAAGAGGTTTTGATATGAGAGCGCAATTTTTAATGAATTTACGAAAGTAATTAATAAGACCTAAGAATTGCCTAACTTGATGTATATTATTAGGTTCTGGGTATTCCTGAATGGCTTTAAGTTTTTTCTTGCCTGGACGGACCCCTTCGTTTGAAATGTCATAACCAAGAAAGCTAACAGACTCTTTTAAAAACGTACATTTTTCTATGTTTACTGTAAGGCCATGACTTTGCAATAATCCAAGTACTATCTCTAATTGCTTTATATTTTCTTCAATAGATTCCGTAGCTATTAATAAGTCATCCATGTAACATATAACATCGCTAAATCTTAACTTTCCTAGCACATTATTCATTAATCATTGAAAGACACAAGGACCATTGCAAAGACCAAATGGCATTCTCAAAAATTCATAGTGCCCATCGGGTGTAATAAATGCAGTTTTAGGTATTGACCTATCATTGACCTTGACCTGATAATAACCTGATTTTAAATCTAACGATGTATATTCTTTACTTCCTTTTAATTTATCAATAAGTTCATCTACAATAGGCATAGGATACTTCTCCTTAACTGTTATTTTGTTAAGTGCTCGATAATCTATAGATAATCTTTTTTCGCCTGATGACTTATCTACTAACAAAACAGGACTCGCATAAGGCGAGCTGCTTTCTCTTATTATATTATTTTTTAAAAGATCATCTACAATATTCCTTGTGACTTCCTTTTGAGATTCTGACATACGATAAGGGCGCTGATAAACAGGTTTATTTGAAAGTACTTCGATATCTAGCTCTATGCAAGTAGTTTGACCTAAAGACATCATATCGCTAGCTATTACATGTGAATAGCGGTTAAACAATTCCGTTAATATCATTGAATAATCTGCCTGCACTCTTTTAAACAGGGAAGATTCAATCAAAGTTACTTGATCATGACTTACAGCACTAAAAGTAAGGGTGTTCCCTATCCTAGTATACATGAGGCTACTGTCTTCAGTGAAGTTTCTTCCAATTAAAATAGAGCAACCAGCTAAGTCATCACAAAGATAAAAATCTATAATTAATTCCACATTATCTACTTTAAGATGTCCTTTAACATATTGAAAAACAGTTACTGTAGAGGTTTTAAGAAGGTTAAAACCGTTAAGCACAATCGGAGGGTTCAATATGAGCGGCTTCAAATTTAACTCTTGAGCTAGTTTTGAAGTTATCAAAGTGCAACTACTACCCATATCAATGAAAGCTTGATGTTTATAACCGTCTATTTCTACAGTTTTACAAAACTTTTCTTTAGAATTTTGTGAAATAATAAATTTTATTTCAGCCTCTTTTTCAACTTTTGTTTTGGTTTTAATAAGTCTTTGGCATGCTAATTCTAAATGACCAATTCTATTACATGAGTTACATTGAACGTTGTCTTTTTGGGGACACTGAAACTTCTTGTGACCTTTTTCGCCACAACGGAAGCAACTTAAATTCGAGAAATCATTTGTGGGTACTTCAAAATTTGTATTATTATTCGACTTTCTATCCACAAAATGTTGGCGAACGGGATGTCGGTTTGATATATTGTTAGGCTTTTGTGAAGGTTTCGAATCATATGTATAAATTTTTCCATGTAAAAATGATGATAACTCGTCACAATACCGAAAACTACCCGCCTCAGCCGCTGTGCTAATATTTTTATCACCAATAGAGCCTACTATAATCGAAATAATATCTTGTTCTGAAAACGATAACTGCATTTTATCTATCCTACCCTTTTGCTGAAAATAATATTCATACAATGATTGACCTTCGGTTGGTTTAGCTTGCATAAGTTCTTTAAGCAGATTATACATGTTTCGACTTATTAGAAAAGTATCTCGTAATGTGCTACGCCAGTCTTTCCACTTCCACGTGGTCCACCGGGTTTCTGTCTTTTGTAATGAATCATACCACGTTTTCGCGGTATTTCGTAATTTTTGTAATGCCTGATATTTAATTACGCGATCTGACCAGCCAAAAGCTTTTGCATTAGCTTCTACTACATTTATCCACATACTTATATCATCTATTAGTGGATCGAACTCCGGAATAACAGAAGACAATATAACGTTTTGACTTACTGCAGGTGAACCTTGCCTGACACGTTTTGATTTCCTTCGCCTTTGCTGTTCTTCATCGCTGCTGGACGATGTTTTTACAGAAGTCGACGAACTGGAACTCGAAGGTGAAGGTCTTCGCCTGGCCCGGGGAGCCCTTGTACGCTTACGGCTTCGCGGCATGCTGCGTGTTTTAATCCCACTTCTGATAATAAGGACATATTTAAACACCAATATATAGATTAAGAATACATTTATTACCGAATCACAATCTTACAGTTACGTACTTATTTCATACTACTTCACCACTAATGCTAATTCTAGTTCTTATATAAGAATTCACTATAATCTATTTTATTATAAACTAAGGCAAATATACAAAAATCATACGATACAGCAATACCAGAGGAGATCTTACCGCTTGCTCGTCCGAACAAAAAGTGCGCTCTCAACCGAGCGCATCCATTTTATTTCCACAGAGTACACCAACATGAATATACCACATACTATTTATGGCACCAGAGTATGTAAGTATTATGAAAATGTGCTTCGGCGACAACATAGGTAAATTAAACAACATAATATAGAGCTTACGTATTATTATAATGTAAAAGTGATGTCATTAATGCTAGAACTTACAAAAAATAATAACTTTGCATTAGGAAATAATTGTGTACAAACAAATGAACGTACGTAGGTACTAAAATAATTTAAAATTATGAATAAAGATTGAATCGATGAATTTATGAAGCATGAAAATATTCATATTTTTTTTTAATATCATAAATTGTAGATCGGCGTACGCCGTATTCACTTGCCAAACTACTGAAAGATTCATTTCGATTTAAGCGTTCTAAAATATCAGAATTTTCTTTAAATGTCAGGGTTTTGGGCTTTCGTTTCTGGGCTTGCAACGACATTACTAGGTACGTATAGATACGAAATACACAATGAATAAACAGTAGGTAAACAATGAACGCACGCACGCTAGACCGCGGACCACTATCCCCTGAAGTTAAATTCAAAGTAAGCAATCCGAATCAAAATAAAACCTAAGCGTCGAGCGCAATAATGGTGGCGCACACAAGTTGTGATCTATTGAATCATGCATTACGTATCTACCAAAAAATATTCGGACATGTCGGATTACACAGGGCGCCGGATTACTGGGGGTCCACTGTATAACTACATATAATTTATCATACAAAATGATTTCTTTGAAGTTGAAATGTAGACAAGTTATATTTAAATATTAAAAAATATTTTTTATAAATATTTCTTTCGGCTGTTTAGATGAAATTTTAATTTTCTTAAATAAACAGACTTTTTTTTATATCGTGAATATAATTGTATTACAACAAACTCAAACTACCTACATTTGAAGTCAGACATGTAAAAACTAAGTCATCATACCTTCATCCGTATTAAAATTAATTTTCTTTAAGTTTACATACTTTTTTAATTTATATACGATTTTTTAAAATTTATTTTCAAGGAAAATGGAAGCATGTATACACGCTTCCTCTTATCAGAATTGAAGTTATAAATTATTCCCCATACAAACATCTACCCGTCTTTTCATTCCTATTATAGGATTCGTATGAAATCTTTTCTATATCTTGTTGAGTGTTTCATGCTTTTTCATACCGAATTTCATCTAAATGGATATAGACCGAGTTACTTTCGCATTTATATTATTAATTAGAACAGTTAAAGAAACCAAGAACCCTCTGGTAAAACAGGTAAAGTTACAAAAATATCACAATTCATGGTAAACTAACCTCAAAGGCTTATTTCCAAAATGGAGGTTTATTTCTGGGGTTTATTAATTTAAATAGATAGTATATCGAGAAGGTGGTTTTACTGGCAGTCAGTATAAAATTATTTTTTGAACCCTGTACCGTTATTCTTGTACAATTGCTCACTGCCAAGCATGTTAAATGTGCCTTTTTTAAATAACAATACGAAAACAGGCTCCGCCTCCTCCGAATTTTGCGTAAGTTGCTCTCACCGTAGCAGCACAAGCGGAGGTAAGGTCCAGATTGACCCCATCATATGTATATATGTATGTCACCGTCTGCTATATTCTGTATCACTTTTAATTTTTGTTTATAATTGTAATGTGTGTGTGATGGTCAATAAAAATACTAACGTATTTACTTAAAATGGGGGTTTAAGCTTTCTTGAGGAGGAGGACTATACATAAAAGCGACCAAGTACGAGTCGGACTCGCGCACGAAGTGTTCCGTACTGAAAACGAGCAAATAATGCCGTTTGAAGTATGGGAGCCCTCTTAAATATATTTTCAATACTGTTTTTTGTTAAAGCGGCAACAAATTTACATCATCTGTGAAAATCTAAATTGTCTAACTGTCATGATTCATGAGATACGGCTTGGTGACAGTTAAAAAAGAAAACACGTTTGTTATATCGGAACCCCCTTAAATATCGACGCTGGAAAGCAAACACGTAGTAACCTGCAAAACCAAAATGAACATACGGAGAGGAAAATATCTATATTTAAAAAAAAAAGTCTTATTTCCATATAAATTGTCCAAGGAACACCTTATTTGTTACCATGGACTTTTATAGGAATTATTTATCGATAAAAAAAAGTTTTTCTGCCCTGAAGAAAAATTTTGGTTTTGCCGGTTACTACGTGTTTGCTTTCCAGCGTCGAAATATTTTATTCCGGTCAAGTTTTTGTTGAAGCGGCAAGAGAAATAAATCATATATGAAAATTTCAAGTATCTTACTATCCCGGTTCACGAGATACGGCCTGGTGACAGACAGACAGTCGGCGAAGTCTTAGTAATAGGGTTCCCGTTTTACCCTTTACGTACGGAAGCCACAAAATATGTAAAGTAGTAGGTATACTGCATGCTCGATATTAGTTATCTTGTCGACGGAATTGTAATAGTATGATTTAGTGAAGATTTATTGTAATGAATTCCGTAATAGAGTTCTTAACCAAAGAGTAAAAAACGGTATCCTATTACTATGACTCCGCTGTTCGTCCCTCCCTATGTCTGTCCGTCTATCACCAGACTGTACCTCATGAACTGTGATAGTTGAAATTTTCACAGATGATGTAATTCTATAAATTAAACAACTTTTAATTTAAACGGTTTCATCGCGTTTGTATTTTTATTTTAACGACGTTTCGGACCGTTCTTATATGTCCATATAAGACAAAGGTGTGGACTGTCAATTTAATTAAGAGTATATATTATAATTACCTTCAAAACAATATTATTGGACACATATAAAAAGAATATATATATTTTATTGGAAACGTTTACATTATTTAATTAAATTATTTTGATACTCTATTTACTCCTAGCTACATACCACTACCACCAGTAAACTACAACCAGTTCCAAATTTGGGAGTCTTGTCTGAGAAGAACAGGCGAAAAAAAACTATCTTTTGGTTTTGCAATGTGTGATCTGGATGCAGATTTGGTTAGACTATACACTGGATCCCAAGCCGGTGGTACTTGTATATGCTAATCTTCATCTCTATTAAAATTCGGATGTTTTTAATTTCAATAGCTACGCGTATCATTAAAGGAATTCATCTTTGTTCAGTCGCAAACATTTTGAATTGTCAAATCTTATGTAATGCTTGGGTCCTCCTAACATATCGGCGCGAAAATAAATATGCAGTGTGTGAACATGAAACCATTTAAAATTGTTCATTTATGGATAGAGTGCGTGAAAATATGAGAAATCAATATAATGTATTATTTTTGCCGCTATAATTACAAATACTAAAAAAACAAACAGAACAAAAATATATATTAAGGGATTTCCCATACATCCAAATTTTTTTTAAGTACGTAAACCTCCATACGCAAGCGTGGCTCGCACTTGGTCAATTTTGTTAACGATATCGTTTCTAGGGAATAACCTATGGATTTAACTCATGTTAATTTCTATAATCTGTTTGTGCCAACATATGCAGTACATACTGCTGTAATCTTCCGAGTTTCTTAGCTACTGCCGATTGACATTTAATTTAGCGCGATTAAAGTAACTTTGTATCTAAACACACACAGAACACAGAGAGACGTAAATGATTATCTATAGTATAACAGTAATAGTTTTACTTATAAATGTTGAGTATGGTTTTAAAAAGTCATCGTATCGAATGAAGTGTTCATTCCCCTAATCTGTTTTCTATGGTTTCCAACAGGCCTCCCGCGTTTCAAAATTGGCTTCACTTTAAATTTCATTGGGTTATTGATATATGTAATCTTACTACATATTGAGTGCAATCCAATGTATGCAAATTGAAGTCAATGTTATTACGCAATAGCCCTAGTAGCAGTCTTTTCGTTGATGATTCCCCGTACTTATATAATCGATTGTAGTTCCATCTAGCTAATCTTTTTCCTCCCTTATCCTTCACGAACACCTCAAAAAGCCTACACTACTCTGGCTAATTTTCTTGTGTATGTAGACTTGCTATAATAGGATTTCCTTGATACTAAATGTTCATTTAACCATCGTTTCATTCATTATTTACATATATATATAAAAAAAAAACAATAATATAATTACCGGTCCCTATATCATCAGAGAAGTTACAGTCAGTGGGTGTTTAAAATAACACAGTGTGTTATTTTTTTCTTTTCTCAATAGCATCGTAGTAAAATCAAATCCAAACTACTCATCCAATTGATTAAGTGTAAAAGACAATTGTTATTTATATTTCCTTGATGATAAACCTTTCCATAAGGATTTAATATCACCTACTCGATTAAACGCCTAAAGACGCACAAAAAGATTAAATACATTTTATGAATTTTTTTCTTTATTTTGGTGGCAAAATCTTAGCACATATAAGATATATGCCATCGCGGCCTTTTAATAAATCATTTAAAACTCTCCAACTTTTCTTTAAAACGCATTCGTGTGTCTCTTACCGCTTAGGCAGAGCTCTCAAAAATAGGCGCCCTTGGAGGTACTTCGATCCCTAGGGAATCTTTAAGAGGATAAAAAGTGACCTGTATGTTAATCCAGACTAAGAATTTCTTAAATACCAAATTTAATTAAAATCCATTTAGTAGTTTTGCGTGAAGAAGTAACAGACATCCGAACCTTGTTGTTATGTAGCGTGTTATATATAGTAAAGATTATAGTAATAATAAACAGATAGGGCCAAAATAATAAAAAAGGCTTCATATGTCATGTTCTAACAATAAAGAACAGTATTAAAAGAATAAGGACTCGTGGCAATGTGGGGAACAGTATTAAACAAAAAAAAAACAACATTTTTCTAACTAATACGATTATAATGTTCAACGAATAACAGCTAACAAACGATGACACGACGGTCGCCACTCGGTTCTAGTTATGTGTCTGAAACAAATATGTCTGAAACAAAAGAGGTTATTAAGAGTTACCTATTTAATTTACCTTTTATTATAACTGATCAATATTTTATTCACAATGCCATTCAGAAAAATATTCTTAATGAAAAATCCACTCTGTCCCTGGCACTCTGAGACGGAATAATATACTGAAAAATAATAACAATCCCATCGCAGAGTACCAGGGACAAAAATGACTTTTTAAACATATTTCATTAAGAATATTTGTGACTATCCTTAAAATATAATTTGATATATGTGATGACATCTATCTCGTCGGGCTTAATATACCTACGACCACAGAAATATAAAAATCTTTTTCTGTGCCTACAATAATCGACGGCAAGATAACTTCTTGCCGGCGATTGTTGCGTTCGAGTTATGAGATGGCGCTACGATACTGAATCGCACTTACTAGGTTTTGCTGAGACTTCACATATAAAAAATATCCAGTATCTTTATTGCCGCAATTCCTGGGCTAAGACCATCCAGTCCGAAAGTAGACAATTTACCAACTATGAATGTTCTGTTTATATAAAAGTGTTACACTTCAAGCCTTCAATTCATACATTGGAAGAATATAGTACTCTAACTAGTTAGTTGCATTTACCAAGTAGAACCACATTTTTACAAAACAAAACACGGTCCTTCATCTATTCTATTCTCATCTCATCATCTGTTCTATTTGCAGGTATTTTACATAAACTAATATCTTCTATATTAACATACCTGCAGCTACGCCTATGATGCTTCCATCGCCTCCTAATACTGTGAAAGCAAAATAAATTATGTAAATAGATGAAATCAATTCATGAACATATCATGAGGTCTCAAATAGGCTTCCAGCGAAAGAGTGTTGGGCTATAATAACCAGAATGAGGAAATGGAACAATGTATTGCACAGGCGTGGGCAGTATTCAGTGTCAACTAATTTTTGCGTGGCATAATACGCTACGCCCTACGCTATCAAATCAAAGTTTTTGAAAATTAGTTGTTAACTCCAAGTGTCAGAACACAAAGAGATAGTAACGCTGGGAATCACCGTGCAGAACTGAAATCGAAATAACTGGATATGCTTAAAGGACAGAGTTAGAGACATCATGGCTGGCATAGTAAAGAAAAAGTGGACAAGGACACGGCGTTTTACAAGAATGCACGAGAGTCATTAGAAAAGACGAGTCTTGAAATGGAGTCTTGAAGTGTGGCAAGCCACCGCAATGCTGGCTGGATAAAATACGATGACGAGGAGATCGCCAATTGTCACGAGTGGAGGAAGAGGGAAAACGTCTTTATCCAAGACTGGATTACTAAAAGGCCACCGTGATGATGACGATCTCAATATAAAATAGATAATCAAAAACTTACGACATAAGATGACGATGGCAAAGAATAATGTTACGGCCATCTTCATTTTGTTGAAATTTTCTATTTTGGTGGAGGCAAATAAAAGGAGCGTCCACTGCGAAAATAAAAATAAAAGTAAGCTGTAATGTTACAAATATAACTGCTTATATTTATTTTATTAGTTAACTATATTAGGGTTACGTTACAGAATTATGATGAGTATAAGGTATAAACAAACATTTGACAACATACTCGCACTAGCTAGCTCGAGCTCTTGTAAAATGGATATTTGAAACAACGAAGGTAAAGAATATTGGAGCTATTTATCCTTACTCATTTATCATCATACAGACTCTTCTGGTACCTACTTTGACCCATCTAACCAAAATGTCATAATAGGACTCGTCAACAGATTTTCTGTTTCAGATACATTTCGATCTTTACAGTCATTTGTTATTGAAAAGTGTGCAAATCTATTTCTCTTAATATTGTAAACCCTATGTTGAAAGTTTATGTCAAATTGTTCGTATTTAGCGTCATCAACATATGAATGGAATAAACGAAGTAGAAAGAACAGCTCACTTACCACCACACTCAGGCCCAGTACAGATTGATAGGTGTTAACGACTGTAAGGGCAGGCGAGATCAACGGCTCAATGTGTCTTCTGAACTAAGGAAGAGCTCATCTCATCCCATCTTACAACTGGGTATAAGGAAAGTGTTAGAGCAAGGAGTTTTTACCCATGTATAAAATACTTTTTTAGAACAATTTTACTCTTCTGATTTATTTGACACAATGTTTATTTTTGTAATTAGCTGTCCATGCCTATTGTTTTTTTTACTTCACTTCTATTTTGATGTTCTTGCAAACTATAAATAAAATTCATAAAATCTTTATTTAACGTGTTTGCATATGCATAGTATCCACTTTAAATATATTTGAAACATTGGTGGCCCTGAATCGGGGTTCAATAATAGGTTATAAGGCCTGTGCACGTATTATGTGAACATCGCAGAGGGTGTTGAAAATTTAGACCCAGGTAGAAGTCAAGACAAGCATCAAAAATGGCAAGTCATAGTGGTTTAAGCATGCCACAAATGGCGAGACTAGAGGGCAGTTCAAATTATGCGACGTGGAAAGTGCAAATTGAAATGGCACTTGTCTACGAAGATCTATGGGACTACACTAGTAAGGAGCCAATCAAAACTGATGCAGCAGCTGTAAAGGCAGATAGAAAAGCTAGAGCCAAGATAGGTATGATGTTGCAACCTGAATGTCTTGTGCACATACGCTCTGCGAAGATAGCTTAAGAAGCTTGGGAGAATCTAAGCAAGATGTTTGAAGATAAAGGCGTGAACAATCGCTGCCGCCTTCTATCAAGACTAGTCAGTCTAAAATTGGAACAATTTTCGACGGTACGGGCATACGTCACAGGTGTGTTGACAATAGCCCAGGAGCTAAGAGATATAGGAAAAAAAGTGGACGATGAGCTTTTAGCTGCCCCTCTCCTACAAGGCCTTACGCCTGAGTTCCAGCCTTTGAAAATTACGATTGAGAATAGTCAGACTGCACTAACGTCAGATTATGTAAAGAATAAACTGTATCAAATGGAGGATACGTACAATGACTCAACAAGTGGAAGTCAAACGTCAACATCAGCATTACTGACAAAGAAGAAAGGAAACAGAAATAGCAAGGGCAATACTAGCAAGCCAGATAAGAAACAATTGAAATGCTACATCTGTGATGGCCCTCACAAATATTATCAGTGTCCAAACAAGGAAAATTCAAAGAAGGAAGCTCATCAAGCGTTTGCCTTCGGAACAACATTGAAGTCTGAACCTGGAGAAGATTGGGTGATCGATTCAGGAGCTTCGACGCACATGACGAAGAACAAAGCTTGGATGAAAGATGTATCGAAGACTGCTAGACCTTTGAAAGTTATGTGTGCGGATGGAAATGAGGTGCTGGGTGAAAGTGTCGGTAAGGTTGTGACTGATAAGATGACGGTAAGCGATGTTACTTATATTCCAAATTTAGCTTCAAACTTGTTGAGTGTGAATGCTTTAACTAAGAAAGGCTATGTTTTAATGTTTACAGAGAAAGGATGTGACATTTTTAAAAGTAATGGATGTGAAGTCTATGGTGAATATGTTGGATCAGGTGTAGAAGAACGAGGTATTTACAAAATCAAAGACTGTTTATACGGTTCTGCACTAGCAACAACGGAAGGTGAGCAGAACAATCAGATTTTATGGCACAGAAGGATGGGACATCTAGGCGAAAGAAATTTAAAATTACTGAGGGACAAGATGGCAATTGGGGTGAGTTTTCCAAATTGTAATTGCAAACTTGAATGTGTTTCTTGTATAATGGGAAAACAAACGCGGCAACCTTTCTCTAAAAACGGTTCGAGGGCAACTGAAGTTTTAGGGATAGTACACTCGGACGTGTGCGGTCCTATGCGTGTACCCTCTGTTAGTAAGAACTTTTATTTTGTAACGTTTATTGACGATTTTACGCGCAAGACTTTTGTATATTTTTTACAACAAAAGAGTGAAGTTTTTGAAAAGTTTAAAGAATTCAAAACTTACGCTGAAAATGAAACGGGCAAGAAGATCAAGATACTGAGATCGGACAACGGTACAGAGTATGTCAACAAGAAGATGGATGACTTCCTGAAAGTGAACGGGATTCATCATCAACTGACTGTTGACTACACGCCAGAACAAAATGGAGTCGCGGAGAGGTCTAATCGCACAATTTGTGAGAAGGCAAGGAGCATGTTGCATGATTCCGGACTACCACAGCGTTTTAGGGCGGAAGCTGTCGATCATGCAGTATACCTGAAAAACAGATCACCGACCATTGCGGTGAAGAATATGACACCAGAAAAAAAATGGAGTGGGAAGAGTGTGATCTGAGCAAGATTAGGATCTTCGGATGCAAAGCATTTATGCATATTCCGAAACAGAAGCGGACCAAATGGGATGCAAAGAGTAAAGAATCTATTCATACCGGCTTCTGTGATAACGCAAAAGCATACCGCCTTATAGAAACTGCAACAGGGAAGCAATTCAAGGCTAGAGATGTAGTTTTCCTGGAAAACTGTAAATATACAGAATCGGAACCATCAGCAGCATCTGAAGTGGAGTTTATGATGTTTTCTGAAAATGAGCAAAGAAATGGAATTGTCGATTTACACACGCCTCCAGAACCAGATGCCAACGGAGATCACAATAGAAACTTGGATGTGGAAGTGATAGAGTTTGAATCAGAAAGCCCGACATCTGAAGGAGATTGTGGTGGCTCAATATCTGAAATAGAGGAACGTGATGTAACAGATACTGAACCAATTATACTGGAACCAGAACCTGAAGTCGCAGGACCAGATGCTGAAATATTTGAAGACTGCGAATCAGTTGACGTTCCTGAAAATGTTCAACAGGAAAATGAAAGGAGATATCCACTGAGGGATAGAAAACAAAAGGAGTTCCCTGACTACATCTTATATCTAGCTGAAGTGGAACGAGATCCATTGACAGTGCGCGAGGCACTATCAAGATCAGACAGCGAAAAATGGAAACAAGCAATTCAGGAGGAGCTTCATGCGCTGAAGAAAACTGGGACATGGACTCTCGTAAAGCCGCAAAAGTCGTCCAACGTCGTTGATGGCTATTCAGAACCAAAGAAGAGGCAGGGGCAGATATAAAGTACGACTTGTTGAAAGAAGATTTAGTCAACGATATGGAGTAGATTATGATGAAACCTTCGCACCAGTAGTGAGACACTGTTCTCTACGAGTACTTATTGCTCAGGCTGTGAAACAAGGTTTAAGCATTGATCAAATGGACGTGAAGACAGCATTTCTAAATGGGGAACTTGATGAAACTGTCTACATGAAACAACCGGAAGGATTCGAAGAAAAAGGAAAGGAAGATCATGTTTGTCTACTGAAACGTTCATTGTACGCATTAAAACAAGCTCCAAGAGCGTGGAATACTCAACTCAATCATGAGTTATTAAAGTTGGGATTCAGGAGATCTAAAAATGAGCCTTGCGTGTACACTAGATCTAAAGGAAATGTTGTGATCATATAAGCGGTTTATGTCGATGATATGTTAATTTTTTGGAATGATGAAGATGAACTACGCAAAGTTATGAGGGATCTTATGTCAAAGTTTGACATGAAGGACTTGGGCAAAGCGGAACTGATCCTGGGAATGCAGATTACTCAAAGTGATTTAGGGATCAAAGTGGACCAATCAAAGTATATCAACAAGGTGTTGAAGAACTTTGAAATGGAAGACTGCAAGCCAGCTGCTACACATGCGGTTACAGGTTTAAATCTAAGCAAGGCTGGACCGGAACTTAGACCTGATCCTGACGTGCCCTATCGGAATGTGATAGGCTCATTAATGTATTTGGCTGTATGTACAAGACCAGATATAGCATACGCTGTAAATTATTTAAGCCAGTTTAATAGCCATTATGCTGAAGAACACTGGATGGCTGCATAACGTGTGCTAAGATATCTTCAAGGAACCAAACACTATGGACTTATGTATAAGAGAAGTGTATCAGATGAAATACATTGTTATGCGGATGCAAGTCATGCTTCCTGCTATGATAAAAAGTCATATTCAGGAGCAGTATTTATGCATATGGGAGCTGCTGTCAGCTGGGAAAGCAAAAAGCAGAAGACCGTTGCATTATCAACAGCTGAAGCGGAATACATTGCAATGTCTGAAGCCGCTAGAGAGGCAATTTTTACAAAAAGATTTGTGGCTGAAATAATTGGCAAGGAGGAGATGCCAATTAAGATATTCAGTGACAGACAATCAGCCATTGCAATCGCGCACAATCCTGTGCATCATCAGCGTACAAAACACATTGCAGTACGTCATCACTTTATAAGGGAAGCAGTTGAGCATGGGCATATTGAGTTAGAATATGTACAAACTGAACGCATGGTTGCTGACTCTTTGACTAAACCTTTGTTGAAAGGTAAGTTTGAGTGGTGTACGTCAACTATGGGTGTTGTATGAATGTTGTATGGGTATGATATGAGTGTTGTATGAATAGGTATGGAATAAAAGAGATAAAATTGAGGAGGAGTGTAAGAGCAAGGAGTTTTTACTCATGCATAAAATACTTTTTTAGAACAATTTTACTCTTCTGATTTATTTGACACAATGTTTATTTTTGTGATTAGCTGTCCATACCTATAGTTTTTTTTACTTCACTTCTATTTTGATGTTCTTGCAAACTATAAATAAGATTTATAAAATCTTTATTTAACGTTTTTGCATATGCATAGTATCCACTTTAAATATATTTGAAACATTGGTGGCCCAGAATTGGGGTTCACCAATAGAAAGTTGCTTAGCCACCGCATCGCGATGCCATCAAACTCACAAAACATTACATTGTCAAAATTCTCAAGAAATCCCAATACGGAATCAAAAATGTTGCCGAAAAACACGCTTGTCGCTTTTCGTTATCAATTCGTGGCCTGTGTTCCAAGTAATAAATGATTTATATTTAGTGTCTTTCAAATTTATAGTCGTGAATGCATTAAATATAAGCATGAAACATTATGTTCTTAATGTAAATCAAAATATTTATAATGATAATTAAGAACACACTTTTTTTATTGTAATAATAGGTACCTACATACTTATACCTTATACATACATACTTATTATAAGGTATGTATAGACCTTGTTTTCGACTATGTTAAAAATTCATAAAGAGTTTGCAGGGCAGAGTCAGACTATCGATTATAGAATAGTGCCTAAAACCCCCTTTAGTTCGGATTTTTTTTACAAAGGAGTACCTTGTAATTTGACAAATTACATATCAGTGATAAGAATCTATATGTAATAAGTACTCTGAACTACAAATCATACTTCATTATGTATTTTGAATCTAGTAGGTAAATTAAACAACATAATATAGAGCTTACGTATTATTATAATGTAAAAGTGATGTCATTAATGCTAGAACTTACAAAAAATAATAACTTTGCATTAGGAAATAATTGTGTACAAACAAATGTACTTACGTAGAAATTACGAAGGCTGCGGCCGGAGGATCGAAAAAAAACCGATTTAATTATAATTATTTATTAAAATAATGTTACAAAGTATTTTATTAAATCTAAAACTTATGTTAGGTTCGGACGAAGTAGGTACCGAGATGTAGTAGGTGCGATGGTGACATCGAAGCGCGAAGCACGAGGCGTCGACTCAGCAGTCACATGTCGTAGACCGATGTTCCATACTGCTGAATTCGCAATTACACAATTATAATATTTTATTGTGTAAAATATTAGAATAAGCGACGTGAGCTCGTTCGTGGTAGTATAGGCATGTAACACCTCCACCCGCAGATCAGCAACTATTTGAGCACTTTGAGCGAAAATGTTGATGGTAGAGATTTTTCTCGCTTATTTTCTCTTATTTCTTTGGGATCTTCATATTTGGGCATCTTCGCGTTATCTTCAATGTCGTTGCTGGATGCTGGATTGTTCCGAGGCTGACAGCGTCTCCGGAGTATAAATATTATAGCGAATATGATGGCACAGCTTATTAGTATATAAAAAGGCATCGTAGTATGATAAAGGGTCTTGAGGTGCAATGGATGATTGATTTGCAGTGGTGTGTCTACTGACATTCTCTCCTGGATGCTGCGAAGTTTTCCTAGGTCGATCGCGTTCAATTTAAAGTGTGTAAGGGTTGTAGCCGTTGTTTTGTAGTTATCTGGTATCTCCATAGGTTTTACTGGTTGACCTTGAACTTCATCATTGGTGTTAATAATAGTAAACTCTTTTGTATGAATAGAGCATTTCTTCGGAATCGTGGCAAGGTAGCTTCCTTTGAGAACAACGTGATCTTCGCGGCCACACTGCAACTGGACCACTGTAGATTTAGGAAATGCAAGTGTGTAGTGGCGGTCATCGATTTTCTCCATGGCTTCCTTTTCTAGTGTAATGGACGTCGGGTTACATGATCTATCTATAGATTTGTCAGAGATTAACTTATAAATACAGTCTGGTTTACGTAGTTGATGGTTTACATTTTCCTCACAGAGATAAATCTGGCCGTACTTCGGGCATTCAGCCTCTATGTACATGGAACGTAACTCGTGTGTTGCTATATAGGAATAAGGAGGAACTATAATGGTGTGGTTATTATTAGGAACAATACATAATTTATATAGTTGATAAATATCTGGGGAGAGTATGGGAATTTTAAATATTATAACTATGCGTTTATCTGTATAATATGAACCTGTCTTTATAATGTCATAATATTGTCTTAGTTCTAATTTTAATAACTGATTACTACTATAAGTATTACCTAACTTATTCATAATCAAACCTTTTTTTTTTTTTTTTTTTTTTTTTTTTTTTTTTTTTTTTTTTTTTTTTTTTTTTTTTTTTGACGCTGAGAAATGCGTTACGCATACCCGCTTCTGTGCAATCTCTAGTCTCTTTCCCATCTAGTTGGAAGGACCCACACAGGCAGAGCCCTTATCGTGGATCCCTCCCCCCGTGTGACTGCAGCTTCGCTGGAGTACGGCTCGACCACAGCCCTGAAAGGGCGCTATCAGGCCTCATCTACCAGCGTCGCTGCTCCTCTCTGCGCGGCCCCAGACCCGGCACTTGCCCGACCCGGACGTCACCCACACCGCAGTGTGAGTGGCGTCCGAGCCCGACAGCCAAGCCTGGGGCCGCGCAAGGAAATTCCCTCACCTGTAAGATACAGGTCGGCTCCTCAGCTCCTCTTACTAACTGCGTCACAGGTGCACCTGGCAGACGTAACCCTGCCAGGGAACCAGACGACAGTTAGCCGCTCCGGTTGTCCCCCCTCCAACGAATAGACCCACTAATGCGAGCCCATTGCGTTGGAGAGGTCACCAACCGGTTCCGCACGAGCAGTATGAGGCACGGGAACCAGCCACGGCCTCACCCACTTGGGTGGTGGAGAGCACCTCACGCTCCCCATCACATGTTCTGCGGGGAGAGACGCCTCTGCACAGACCAAACAGTGCGTTCTCCCACGACATCCAGCCGCCTTGTGCCCCTCTTTACCGCACCTGAAGCAAAGTCCAGATCGATCAGTTCTGGAGGGACATACCCTCCTCACATGCCCGACGCCCATGCATTTGAAACAACGCATGGGCTTAGGCTCACACAACTGCACCCTCGCTGACGACCACCCAATTCGCAGTCTACCCTCTTTTACTAATCGGTTGGCAACCACAACCGGACATCTGGCCAAAGCCAAATTAGAGCCATCCGTACCCTCTATGATTGGACCCATGATAACATGGTCCAAAGGACAGCCGCCCACGGCCGAAACTGCGGCCCTCACGTCATTGACGCTGATCGACTCATCGAGACCCGTGATGCGCAAGTTCGCGCGTTTGACAGGCCTCGAAACTACAACATCCTCCCCCAACAGCTCCTTCAGCTTATCCGCTAACTGATTAGCTTCCCTCTCCTTGTCGGCGCCCGGGACCTTTAATAATCTGGCCCCGTTTGCAGCTGTTGCGACTATGACTCCCTGGATCCCAAGGTCCGAAAGGTCTATCCCTCTCCTTGCTCTGCCCAACACTCCACCATAGGTAACACCCTTCGCCTCCGCTTCCGGAGGAATAACGAGCATCACCGCAGTGGTCGTCGGTTCTTTCCCTTTTCTCCTTCCTCTTTTCTTGTGCGAAGGTGGCGGCTTTTGTGCCATTGGCACAGGGGCTTCCACCTTCGACCTCCCGTCTTCCTCATTCCCTTTCCTCTCTTTTCCTCTAGTCCTCTTCCTTTTACCGACCACTTGAGCCCATGTCATCTCCTGAGAAGACTCAGGATCAGGCTGGTCACTCGCGGTCGATATCCCTCCACCATCCGTCTCCGCCTCCGTCTCCATCTCGGAAGAGAGCCGAACTTCCTCAGGTGGCCCGTCCGTCTGACAAGCAGCACCCACTCCCACGTTAAACAGCTCATCCGTTTGGCAAGCCATTTCTACTGTCTCGTATTGGCCTTGACAGCCAGCATCCCGTCTCTCAATCACATCTAGAGTTTGGCAGTCTTTGTCCAGCCTAGCAGCCGCCTCAGCCACATCCATCAAAATCTGACAGCCGACGTCCGCTCTATCGACCACTATTGCCGCAGACTGACAGCCAATTTCCCTCATCCTCTTTTTGGCCACCCCCACCTGGCAGCCAAAGTCCGTCCCATTGCTCATAGTGAAGTGTGAGGACTGGGTCCAGGCCTCTCGCACACGCACACGCCGCGAGCGACACTGAGTCCAAACTTCACGAGTGTTCATCCTCTTTTTCTTTTCCTCGTTAAGTTCCTCGATTGAGTCATCCCTCTCTTCGATATAGGCGAGGTTTTTGTCCAGGAGTTTACCCGCCTGGAACATATAATCCTCCACCTTAAGCCACCATGCATCATATACTTTGAATTGGTCTTTGAGGGCGATATGTCCAGCCAGACCAATCTCTGCCAACTCCAATGCCAGCTCCGACCCACCGACGCACTTCTCCTTGTAATGGGCTTCCTTTTCCTCGCTCACATCCGCCCGAGCTGGGCCCCCTCACAATCGAAATTTTAGATTTAGTATTCTTCATCTTGTTCCCACGAGTAGTGAGCAACTACAGGTCAACACGAACAGAGGCTCTTTATCCGTGCAAGCCTAGGGTTATGAAGGCGGGGGTCGGCCGGTCCCCGCCTCCAGAGGCCGTGTAGCGACAGCCCCTCCGGCTGCCACTCATCCCCTCACCCACGGCTAGCTTGGGATTAGATGCTTTTTATCGTGGGTTCACCACGCAGAGACGCCTAGCGAAAGGTAGCTCCTCCGGTTCTGCACAGAGCAGAGTGACGGATTAGCCGGTGGTTGTCGGTAAAATCACGACACCCACTGCTTATGAGAACCATAAACAGCAGGCCCACCGCCTTCGCTGGCACAGCCGCGACTCAGAATAACTCCGAGGCGCCCATCCAGCCCGGACCGCGCCGCCGCTACCCGACATGAGATCGGGACGCCGACCCGGAACCCATCCTCTCAAGACTCCCTTATCAGGGAAACACCCCGGAACGTGACCCGAAACTGGGTCTTACCGCCCCCCTATGCTCCTCTCGACGGCCTTGTGAAGGTCAGAGACGACTCTCCTAAAAGGAGGGGTCGAAACGACACGAGCACACTGCCCTCGCTGGCACGGCCACTACCCGCGATACGCAGGGCGCCCGTCCAGCCCGAACCGGGCCGCCGCATCACGACTTACCGTCGAGGCGCCGGCCCGGAGCCTACACTCGTGCATATCCGCACGTGGACGGAGTTTACCTCCGTCGCCCTCTCAAACAAACACTCGTCACTCATAACATGAGTCAACGAGCCCACTGCCCTCGCTGGCACGGCCGCTTCCCGCGATGCGCGGGGCGCCCGTCCAGCCCGAACCGGGCCACCGCATCACGACTTACCGTCGAGGCGCCGACCCGGAGCCCTTACTCGCGCGTATCCACGCGTAG
Organism: Diatraea saccharalis; assembly: GCA_918026875.4. Classification (NCBI taxonomy): domain Eukaryota; kingdom Metazoa; phylum Arthropoda; class Insecta; order Lepidoptera; family Crambidae; genus Diatraea; species Diatraea saccharalis. Next base: position 8,139,708 of record OU893345.1, read on the forward strand.
ACAGAGTTTATCTCCGTCATCCTCAAGTACAACACTCGCGCGTATCCGCGCGTAGACAGAGTAATATCCGTCGTCCTCAAGTACAATACTCGTTGTCGACGAGCCCACCGCTTCCACTGGCACAGTCGATCGCTCTGGTACGCGCTCCGCACGTACGTATGGGCGTCGACCGCCCAGCCCGAACCAGGCCACCGCATCACGACTTACCGTCGAGGCGCCGGCCCGGAGCCCATCCACTCAAGACTCCCAATGAGGGAAACACCCCAGGCGTGACCCGAAATTGGGTCTTACCACCCCCCTAAGCTTTCTCACGACCGAACCGGGCCGCCGCATCACGACTTACCGTCGAGGCGCCGGCCCGGAGCCCATACTTGCGCGTATCCGCACGTGGATGGAGTTTACCTCCATCGCCCTCTTAAACAAACACTCGTCACTCATAACATGAGTCAACGAGCCCACTGCCCTCGCTAGCACGGCCGCTACCCGCGATGCGCAGGGCGCCCGTCCAGCCCGAACCGGGCCACCGCATCACGACTTACCATCGAGGCGCCGACCCGAAGCCCTTACTCGCGCGTATCCACGCGTAGACGGAGTTTATCTCCGCCATCCTCAAGTACAACACTCGCGCGTATCCGCGCGTAGACAGAGTGATCTCCGTCGTCCTCAAGTACAATACTCGTCGTCGACGAGCCCACCGCTCCCAACGAGCCCACCGCTCCCAACGAGCCCACCGCTCCCACATAATCAAACCTAAACTATCTATATCGATCATCGAGTGATGAGTACTGGACATATGGATAAAAGCTAACGTATTTTCTATTCTTATTAACTCATCAGATAAATCTTGAATATTATTACTAATTATATTTAATATTTGACCTACTTTCATAAATTTAATTAAACTATATCCCACATATGAATTTTTATCTAAAAGAGATTCTATAGCTTTACTCATTTTGTCTTGATTATCAGTTATTTGAGATAGAATATTACTATTATTAGTAATCCATTCTTTACAGATGCTAATGTGCTTATTTAATTTAGATGTAATTTTATCCTCGTTATCTTGTATTGATATAAGAGCATCATTATATAATTTTGCGTCTGTGTAATCGAGGTTGCCTGTTATACTTTTTATGACTGTCCCTAACCCATCAATAAGACCCCTTTTGACTCGAGCAGGCTCTAAACTAGATAACTGCTTAGCTGTTTTTATTAATTTGTTACGCAAATGTTCTACCTGGAATTCGTACAGCACATATGTATCGTTTTTTACATTATTTTGGAAGTCATAAAGCTGCCTTTGTACATGATTCAATTTTTCTTCAATATCGGTTAAGTCTATGTAATGAATAAAAGCATGGTAATGTGAGATAAATCGTGTGGGTCCTAATTTGAATGGTAAAAGTCCTGGTCCATTGTCTAAGCTTTCAAGTCGGATCTCCTGGGCCGACGTCAGGTGGATGATGAGAGTCAGAAGAGTCCTGTAACAATTTATTGGATTTAGGGACACGTTTCAGTCGGGATTTCGCGATAGGGCCTTTTTTTCTGGTGGTATATACATGAATTGGTAAATCAGCTAAAACGGTGTCATGAGTATATCTGGGTGCTATTTTTTGCCGGGAAGCTGTGGGGTTATTAACGAATATCTGTTGCTGAGGCTGGTATTGGACCTCCGCTTCTCGATCCTTATTTCTATTCTCTATGATTTTAGTTCGCTCATGCAAGGATGATTCGTTTATAATCTCATAAACCATTTTCATTTTATCTTTATGAGTCAGTACGTATTGCTGCATTAGATGTTCTGTCATGTCAACGTCTAGTGGGTCTCTGGGGTCAAAGTGTCCTCTTATGATGTCATATGGTCTACATTTTGTAAAACTATGTATGGATGAATTGTATGCTAATATGGCGTATGGCATTAAGTTAACTACAGGTTCATTTTTATGTTGCAAGTTGAGTATTCGAAGGTGTTCTAAAATGGTGGAATGGAATCGTTCTATGATTCCATTGTCGTTTGGACAGTGAGGTAAAGTTTTATGATGATTAATTTTATGGAGTCTAATAAATTCTGAAAATAGCTGATTGCAAAATTCTGTCCCATTATCCGTCACTATTGTTAGTGGTAAACCATGGTGTGTACAAAAACGTAATAAACTTTGTAATATACTCAACGCGGTACCATCTCTTAGATGGTATGCTTGACCATATTTGGAGAAGGCGTCTACAAATGTTATATATTTTTCATTTTGAGCTGTGAACAAATCTAAATGTACTATTTCTAATGGTTTAGTAGCAGGAGGAACGATATTAAATTGTGGTCTGATAGGATTTCTATCATATTTACTTTGGCCACATATTGTGCATTCATTTATATACTTTGTGATTTGATCTCGCATCTTAGGCCAGTAGTATCTACGAGAAAGAGCGAGATAGCTTTCATTAATTCCGCGATGATTGGTTTTGCCTTCATGATAGTGTCGGATAATGTCTTGTTGACGCATGTATTCTTTAACGTCTTCTAATTTTACTTTAGATAAAACGAGACTCATTGCAGAACTTTTAAAATGTTTTTGTATAATAGGCACTATAGAGTACATACCTAAGGGTGGATTTATCTGTATGGCGGTCTTTATTTTAGGGTTAACGTATTCTTTAATTATATTTATTATATCTTGCTCTAGGTTGGACTCTGATACTTGAACAACTATTCTTGTATGAGTGTCAAATGGTTTAATGACGGAGGGGCGTTTCTTTACATCGTTTACTATGGTTATACAAATCTGTCTATGAAATTTGTTTAAGGGCTCGTCTGTCAAGGGTATTTCAAGGATGGGCTCCTCATTACTTGTGTGGGCTGTCATAGTACGCGAATTTGATACGGAACCTGGAGCGTCAGGAGCGTTGGGGATCATTGAGTCAGTTTCTTCATTGTGCAATTCAATCCGAGATAGAGCATCGGCGTTTGTATTATTTTTTCCTTTCTTATATATTATTGTATAGTCGTACTCAGAAAGTTTTAGTCTCCACCTTGTCAGTCGAGAATTGGGTTCCTTAATATTCATTATCCATTGAAGGGGCTTGTGGTCAGTGATAATTTTAAATTTACGTCCAAACAGGTAAGGTCTAAAATATTTGGTTGCCCAAACTATGGCCAAAAGTTCCTTTTCAATAACACTATAATTAAGTTCACTGTCATTTAAAGTCCTAGAAGCGTAACAAACAGGTTTGTCATGTCCTATTGGTCCTTGAGAGAGTATAGCTCCTACGGCTACGTTAGAGGCATCTGTGGTGAGATTGAATTCCTTATTAAAATCAGGATATTGGAGAATGGGATCATTGGTGAGCAACATTTGACATTTTTTGAAGGCTTCTATGTATTCAGAGTTAAGGGTGACTTTATTTGTTTTTTTAAGGCATTGAGTGAGTGGTTTGGTAATTCTAGCGAAATCGGGGATAAATTTTCTATAATAACCTATAAGACCAAGGAATTGCTTGATTTCTTTGGGTGTTTGTGGTATGGGATATTTTTCTATAGCTCTAATTTTATCGGGATTCGGCTTAATGCCGTCTTTAGTAATGATGTGACCTAGGTATGCGGTTTCTAATTTTAAAAATTCGGATTTATCCATCTGGATTTTAAAATTGGACTCTCTAAGTCTGGAGAAAACCTTTTCGAGATTTATTATGTGTTCCTGGAGCGATGTGCTAAATACTACTATGTCATCTAAGTAAACTAGGCAAATTTGATTCTGGAGACCTCTAAGGACATTGTCCATGACTCTTTGGAAAGTTAAAGGTGAATTTTTTAAACCCATAGGCATGCGTAAAAATTCGAAGTGTCCATGTTCTACATTGAATGCTGTCTTAGGTATATCGTCTGGATTCATCTCGACCTGGTGGAAGGCACTAGCTAAATCTAGGGTTGTAAAGTATTGGCATTTACCTAACTTGTCTAGTACGTCGGTAATATTAGGTATGGGGTATTTGTCATCAATCGTTTTATCGTTCAACTTTCTAAAATCAACTACGAGTCTCCATTTTTGTTTTCCGGAAGCATCTATTTTCTTTGGAACTACCCAAATTGGGGAGCTCCAGGCAGAATCTGAGGGCCTAATGATTCCCTGATCTAACATTTTTTTTATTTGATCCTGTACCTCTTGCCTATGTACGAAGGGATACCTGTAACTTTTTGTGTAAACAGGTAATTCATCTTTAGTTTTAATACAATGTTTGATTTTGTTAGTCAAAGTTAAGTTTTCCCCTTCAATATAAAATACATCTGAATATTGTTTGACTAAATTTTCTAAGTTAATTTTTTCTTCCGGATTCAAATGATCGGTTCTTAATTTTGATAAAACTTCGTTAATGCGTGCTTGTGACTGATCGGTATTAATATATTCTATGTTAAATATTTCCGCTTTAGCTGGTTCATATAGTGATAATATTAAGTCTCTCTTTGTGTTATTTTCTATTTCTATAATTCCGCGATTATTAATAACTTTCGTTACGCATTCATGAACCATACAGTTACCTAACAATTGTTCTTTAACGTAAACGTCACCGTCCGGCGTATTAAATGGTACTTTTATGAGTTTAGATGAATGGGCCGAAATTACGTCTTCATATAAATTAACGTTGCGCGAATCGTACATTTTAATAAGATTTTCAGAAGAGCGAGTAAAAAGGATTCTGTTTTTGAGATCAATCTTTGCTTCCCATTTGTCTAGCAAATCTAAGCCTATTAGACCGTCGAAATAATTATGGAACTTATATAAAAATAATTTTATGGCTTCCGGATCGTTGAACTCTGTAAAACAAGGTAAGGTTATAGAATAATTATTTCTAGATGTTGCATGCACATTGGTTACTTCAAAAGGGTCGTGGTTCAATGGTAAATGTGAATAGTACTTATGCACAGCCTCTGGACTTATGAAAGATTGATTAGCACCGGTATCGATGAGAAGCTTTATTGGGGGATTTGAAATCTCGATATAAGGTAGGTGCCGTTGGGTTTGCAGATTGACTTCTATTTTGGTTTTCTTAAAAGGTAATCGGGTTGAAAATCCTCCTGTTTACTACAAGATGGTTGGGGTTCTATTTCTGTTGTAGATTCGATAGTATTGTCATCGGCGTAGTATTGCAAGGAATTTTGTGCGCGAGGGTAATCAGTCGAGTCACCCTCAGGGTAGTAGTAGTTATAGTCGTTATAGTCTTCCTGGTAATGGTCGGGGTAGTAGCTGTCATAATAACTGTCGTTATAATCACCGCATTCATTAAAGTTCATCTCTCTAGTTTTAAAATAGTTGGAAGGCGGTGGGTTACCAAATTTAGTCCAGTCATGTCCTGATGGTGGTAAGACACGAGGGGTAAAGTGCGAAACTCCACTCATTGGCTTGGGAGAATTCTGTTGGAATTGATTTCTAGGGGGTAGTCTAAACATATTACTTTGGGGGTTGTAATTTGGAGGAGGAGCGCGAAACATTTGTTGTGTGCGAGAAGGCATCCTGTTCTGAGGGTTGTTCATTTGAAAATTAGGCAGTCTGTTTTGGGGATGATTCATTTGAAAATTAGGTTTCCACTGGAATGAAGTACCCTGATTCGGGGGTAGAGGACGTAGCGAGTGATTTGGCATTTGAAAAGAATATGGCTTCGGTTGATATAACGTGGGTGCTACTTTTACAGGTTGAGCCGATTGCGAATAAAGAGGTGCAGTTTTACGTTCAGACACAGATTCATTACGCTGTTGCAAATATAAGACATTTAGTTCTTCTTGGACAAATTCCAGAGCTTTTTCTATTGATTCGGGTCGCATACAGCGAATACGGGACCCTAAAGGTTCTTTAAGACCTCTAACAAATGATTGCATTGTTAATTTTTTATAAAGAGTTCTTTTGGCTTCCACTGTAGTGGGTAATGTTTCGTGAAGTGTGACATACGTCATTATAGTACTGAAAAGGTTCTGGCATTTGTCATAAAATTCTTGTGGTGTGCTACTTCCTTGTGTAACTAAAGCAAGGTCGTTGTATAACGCTGTTTCATCTCGTTGGTCTGAAAAGTTATTAATCAGTGCTGTGCGAATACCATTCCAATCTTCCGCAATTCCGTTCGAATTTATTGTTCTCGCAGCGGAACCAGTTATCTTGTTAAGTATACCATTGATTAAACATAAGTTACTTAGTTCGTATCCTTGCTCTGCGCTAATATGCTGGGTAACAATTTGATCACATATTCTAATGAATCGAGTAAGAATGTTAGGGTTTCCATCAAACTCGGGTACTGGGCGTAAGGCCTTGTAGATAACATCTGGATCGTAACCTGCCATTTCTATCTCTGGATACTCGGGAATAGATTTAACTTGTCTACACTTATCTAATATTTTATGCCTACACTTACGAGAGGAAAGATCCTCTTTAGGTTTCCTTGGGTGGAAAATTTTGAATGATTATATATAATATATATAAGTAAGTACTATAAAACTACAAGGAAGCAACACGAGTAAAAATTCTCATGTACTTACAGTATCATTACGGCTTTTCTCTGCGTATCAATGTCTGGATACTTCCTCCTGGGGCTGCGTCCTCGTGGTTCGGATTTTCGATAAGGGCTTGATAGCGCGAGCAGCCACGCGGGGCGAATGGACAACGATTTTTGGAGACCAGAATCGAACGCGCACTGCTTCGAAAATCCTACCGACTGCGCCAATTACGAAGGCTGCGGCCGGAGGATCGACAAAAAACCGATTTAATTATAATTATTTATTAAAATAATGTTACAAAGTATTTTATTAAATCTAAAACTTATGTTAGGTTCGGACGAAGTAGGTACCGAGAATGAATGTTCTAAAACTGCGATGGTGACATCGAAGCGCGAAGCACGAGGCGTCGACTCAGCAGTCACATGTCGTAGACCGATGTTCCATACTGCTGAATTCGCAATTACACAATTATAATATTTTATTGTGTAAAATATTAGAATAAGCGACGTAAGCTCGTTCGTGGTAGTATAGGCATGTAACATAGGTACTAAAATAATTTAAAATTATGAATAAAGATTGAATCAATGAATTTATGAAGCATGAAAATATTCATATATTTTTTTTAATATCATAAATTGTAGATCGGCCTACGCCGTATTCACTTGCCAAACTACTGAAAGATTCATTTCGATTTAAGCGTTCTAAAATATCAGAATTTTCTTTAAATGTCAGAGTTTTGTGCTTTCGCTTCTGGGCTTGCAACGACATTCCTAGGTACGTATAGATACGAAATACACAATGAATAAACAGTAGGTAAACAATGAACGCACGCACGCTAGACCGCGGACCACTATCCCCTGAAGTCAAATTCAAAGTAAGCAATCCGAATCAAAATAAAACCTAAGCGTCGAGCGCAATAATGGTGGTGCGCACAAGTTGTGATCTATTGAATCATGCATTACGTATCTACCAAAAAATATTCGGACATGTCGGATTACACAGGGCGCCGGATTACTGGGGATCCACTGTATAACTACATATAATTTATCATACAAAATGATTTCTTTGAAGTTGAAATGTAGACAAGTTATATTTAAATATTAAAAAATATTTTTTATAAATATTTCTTTCGGCTGTTTAGATAAAATTTTTATTTTCTTAAATAAACAGACTTTTTTTTATATCGTGAATATAATTGTTATTATTACAACAAACTCAAACTACCTACATTTGAAGTCAGACGTTAAAAAACTAAGTCATCATACCTTCATCCGTATTAAAATTCATTTTCTTTAAGTTTATATTCTAGATTTTTTTAAATTTATTTTCAAGGAAAATGGAAGCATGTATACACGCTTCCTCTTATCAGAATTGAAGTTATAAATTATTCCCCATACAAACATCTACCCGTCTTTTCATTCCTATTATAGGATAAGTATGAAATCTTTTCTATATCTTGTTGAGTGTTTCATGCTTTTTCATACCGAGTTTCATCTAAATGGATATAGACCGAGTTACTTTCGCATTTATATTATTAATTAGAAATGTTAAAGAAAAAACCAAGAACCCTCTGGTAAAACAGGTAAAGTTACAAAAATATCACAATTCATGGTAAACTAACCTCAAAGGCTTATTTCCAAAATGGAGGTTTATTTCTGGGGTTTATTAATTTAAATAGATAGTATATCGAGAAGGTGGTTTTACTGGCAGTCAGTATAAAATTATCTTTTGAACCCTGTACCGTTATTCTTGTACAATTGCTCACTGCCAAGTATGTTAAATGTGCCTTTTTAAAATAACAATACGAAAACAGGCTCCGCCTCCTCCCAATGTTGCGTGAGTTGCTCTCACCGTAGCAGCACAAGCTGAGGTAGGGTCCAGATTGACCCCATCACATGTATATATGTATGTCACCGTCTGCTATATTCTGTATCACTTTTAATTTTTGTTTATAATTGTAATGTGTGTGTGATGGTCAATAAAAATACTAACGTATTTACTTAAAATGGGGGTTTAAGCTTTCTTGAGGAGGAGGACTATACATAAAAGCGACCAAATACGAGTCGGACTCGCGCACAAAGTGTTCCCCACTGAAAACGAGCAAATAATGCCGTTTGATATATGGGAGCCCCCTTAAATATATTTTTAATACTGTTTTTTGTTATAGCGGCAACAAAATTACATCATCTGTGAAAATCTAAATTGTCTAACTGTCATGGTTCACGAGATACGGCCTGGTGACAGTTAAAAAAAAAAACACGTTTGTTATATCGGAACCCCCTTAAATATCGACGCTGGAAAGCAAACACGTAGTAACCTGCAAAACCAAAATGAACATACGGAGAGGAAAATATTTATATTTTTCAAAAAAAAAGTCTTATTTCCATATAAATTGTCTAAGGAACACCTTATTTGTTACCATGGACTTTTATAGGAATTATTTATCGATAAAAAAAAGTTTTTCTGCCCTGAAGAAAAATTTTGGTTTTGCCGGTTACTACGTGTTTGCTTTCCAGCGTCGATATATTTTATTCCGGTCAAGTTTTTGTTGAAGCGGCAAGAGAAATAAAACATCTGGAAAATTTCAAGTATCTTACTATCCCGGTTCACGAGATACGGCCTGGTGACAGACAGACAGTCGGCGAAGTCTTAGTAATAGGGTTCCCGTTTCACGCCTTTACGTACGGAAGCCATAAAATATGTAAAGTAGTAAGTATACTGCATGCTCGATATTAGTTATCTTGTCGACGGAATTGTAATAGTATGATTTAGTGAAGATTTTTTGTAATGAATTCCGTAATAGAGTTCCGTAACCAAAGAGTAAAAAACGGTATCCTATTACTATGACTCCGCTGTTCGTCCCTCCCTATGTCTGTCCGTCTATCACCAGACTGTACCTCATGAACTGAGATAGTTGAAATTTTCACAGATGATGTATTTCTATAAATTAGACAACTTTTAATTTAAGCGGTTTCATCGCGTTTGTATTTTTATTTTAACGACGTTTCGGACCGTTCTTATATGTCCATATAAGACAAAGGTGTGGACTGTCAATTTAATTAAGAGTATATATTATAATTATCTTCAAAACAATATTATTGGACACATATAAAAAGAATATATATATTTTATTGGAAACGTTTACATTATTTAATTAAATTATTTTGATACTCTATTAACTCTTAGCTACATACCACTACCACCAGTAAACTACAACCAGTTCCAAATTTGGGAGTCTTGTCTGAGAAGAACAGGCGAAAAAAACTATCTTTTGATTTTGCAATGTGTAATCTGGATGCAGATTTGGTTAGACTATACACTGAATCCCAAGCCGGTGGTACTAGTATATGCTAATCTTCATCTCTATTAAAATTCGGATGTTTTTAATTTCAATAGCCACGCGTATCATTAAAGGAATTCATCTTTGTTCAGTCGCAAACATTTTGGATTGTCAAATCTTATGTAATGCTTGGGTCCTCCTAATACATCGGCGCGAAAATAAATATGCAGTGTGTGAACATGAAACCATTTAAAATTGTTCATTTATGGATAGAGTGCGTGAAAATATGAGAAATCAATATAATATATTATTTTTGCCGCTATAATTACAAATACTAAAAAAACAAACAGAACAAAAATATATATTAAGGGATTTCCCATACATCCAAATTTTTTTTAAGTACGTAAACCTCCATACGCAAGCGCAGCTCTTACTTGGTCAATTTTGTTAACGATATCGTTTCTAGGGAATAACCTATGGATATAACTCATGTTAATTTCTATAATCTGTTTGTGCCAACATATGCAGTATATACTGCTGTAATCTTCCGAGTTTCTTAGCTACTGCCGATTGACATTTAACTTAGCGCGATTAACGTAACTTTCCTTTGTATCTAAATCACAGAACACAGAGAAACGTAAATGATTATCTATAGTATTACAGTAATAGTTTTACTTATAAATGTTGAGTATGGTTTTAAAAAGTCATCGTATCGAATGAAGTGTTCATTCCCCTAATCTGTTTTCTATGGTTTCCAACAGGCCTACCGCGTTTCAAAATTGGCTTCACTTTAAATTTCATTGGGTTATTGATATATGTTATCTAACTACATATTGAACATTGAGTGCAATCCAATGTATGCAAATTGAAGTCAATGTTATTACGCAATAGCCCTAGTAGCAGTCTTTTCGTTGATGATTCCCCGTACTTATATAATCGATTGTAGTTCCATCTAGCTAATCTTTTTCCTCCCTTATCCTTCACGAACACCTCAAAAAGCCTACACTACTCTAGCTAATTTTCTTGTGTATGTAGACTTGCTATAATAGGATTTCCTTGATACTAAATGTTTTGTTTTAAACAAACAAATAGATAGCGTTTATACAGATTTTCGAAAGGCTTTTGACAGGGTGGATCACAAAATACTGCTTGAGAAATTGGCTTTTAACGGTATTCGCGGGGATTTGTGGCGCTGGTTTAAGTCCTATATAATGAATCGCAAACAGGTGGTGGTAATCAGTGGTTGTGAATCAGAGTGTGTTTCCATTCTTTCCGGAGTACCACAGGGTTCTATACTGGGTCCGCTCTTGTTCAATATCTTTGTAAATGATATACACAAATGCTTTAAGTTCTGTGATTATCTCTTGTATGCAGATGACTTGAAAATCTTTCATGAAATTAACAATTTCGAAGACCACCTGAGATTTCAAATGGATCTTGACCGTTTTACCGCATTCTGTGTAAATAATAAACTCAGTCTTAGTATCAACAAGTGTAAAAGTATTATATTTACAAAGAAAAGGGCAAAAAGTGTCTTTGGTTACAAATTATCTAATACGAATATTGAAAATGTTGAATTCATTAAGGACCTGGGAGTCACACTTGATTCGAAACTACACCTAAACATACACATTGATAACATCATTAAAAAAGCCTTTAAGATGTTTGGTTTGGTTATGCGGGCAAGTAAAAACTTTACTAAGTCATCTACTCTGATGTACTTGTATTGCTCACTGATTAGACCTCAACTCGAGTATGCTGTACCCGTCTGGAATCCCTTCTATGATAAATACATATATCAAAGCTCTTGAAAGCGTACAGAAAAAGTTCCTTCGGTCTGTGCAATACAGTATCGTAGCCGTCTAACTTATTTGCAACTCTGCGATAAATACAACGTCCTAAGTCTCAAAAACAGGCGATTGATATTGGATGCAAAGATACTCTACGATATATGCCACAACAAGTACGACTGTGTCTCATTGGTGGGTAAATTACATTACAGGGTTCCTACTAGAGCCCATATCCGAAAACCTACTGTATCCTTTGCAACTAGCAGATGCCGCACCAATGCTGGAATGCGTTCACCTTTTCATCGCTTAGTACATTCTTACAACGGGTTTTTCAGCGCGATAGATATTCATAACTTGCGACCAGGATGTTTTAAACGCGAATTGTATAAAGCACTGTCTGACACATAAAGCTATGTCATGAAATTGCCAAATTATTCAATGATTTCATGCTCAATCTCTTCTTGGATAGATCATTGTCAGGTATCACCGTTTGTTACATTTCATATATATTAATTGTGGTGGATGTCATTGGTGGCAAAATTATCAATTTGTTTTGTTATGTCTGCGTGTAATATATATTGTATTTTGTCACTGTTTGTCTTACCCAAATAAATAGAAAAAAAAATGTTCATTTAACCATCGTTTCATTCAAAAAAAAAAAAATATAATTACCGGTCCCTATATAATCATAGTAGTTACAGTCAGTGTGTGTTTAAAATCGACAGTGTGTTATTTTTTTCTTTTCTCAATAGCATCGTAGTAAAATCAAATCCAAACTACTCATCCAATTGATTAAGTGTAAAAGACAATTGTTATTTATATTTCCTTGATGATAAACCTTTCCATAAGGATTTAATATCACCTACTCGATTAAACGCCTAAAGACGCACAAAAAGATTAAATACATTTTATGATTTTTTTTCTTTATTTTGGTGGCAAAATCTTAGCACATATAAGATATATGCCATCGCGGCCTTTTAATAAATCATTTAAAACTCTCCAAGTTTTCTTTAAAAAGCATTCGTGTATCTCTTACCGCTTAGGCAGAGCTCTCAAAAATAGGCGCCCTTGGAGGTACTTCGATCCCTAGGGAATCTTTAAGAGGATAAAAAGTGACCTGTATGTTATTGTCTGGATTAATCCAGACTAAGAATTTCTTAAATACCAAATTTAATTAAAATCCATTTAGTAAATTTGCGTGAAGAAGTAACAGACATCCGAACCTTGTTGTTATGTAGCGTGTTATATATAGTAAAGATTACAGTAATAATAAACAGATAGGGCCAAAATAATAAAAAAAGCCTCATATGTATGTTCTAACAATAAAGAACAGTATTAAAAGAATAAGGACTCGTGGCAATGTGGGGAACAGTATTAAACAAAAAAAAAACAACATTTTTCTAACTAATACGATTATAATGTTCAACGAACAACAGCTAACAAACGATGACGCGACGGTCGCCACTCGGTTCTAGTTATGTGTCTGAAACAAATGTGTCTGAAACAAAAGAGGTTATTAAGAGTTACCTATTTAATATACCTTTTATTATAACTGATCAATATTTAATTCACAATGCCATTCAGAAAAATATTCTTAATGAAAAATCCACTCTGTCCCTGGCACTCTGAGACGGAATAATATACTGAAAAATAATAACAATCCCATCGCAGAGTACCAGGGACAAAAATGACTTTTTAAACATATTTCATTAAGAATATTTGTGACTATCCTTAAAATATAATTTGATATATGTAATAACATCTATCTCGTCGGGCTTAATATACCTACGACCACAGAAATATAAAAATCTTTTTCTGTGCCTACAATAATCGACGGCAAGATAACTTCTTGGCGTCGATTGTTGCGTTTGAGTTATGAGATGGCGCTACGATACTGAATCGCACTTACTAGGTTTTGCTGAGACTTCACATATAAAAAATATCCAGTATCTTTATTGCCGCAATTCCTGGGCTAAGACCACCCAGTCCGAAAGTAGACAATTTACCACCTAAGAATGTTCAGTTGATATAAAGGCGTTGTTACCCTTCAGGCCTTCAATTCATACATTGGACGAATATAGTACCTTAACTAGTTAGTTGCATTTACCAAGTAAAACCACATTTTACAAAACAAAACACGGTCCTTCATCTATTCTATTCTCATCTCATCATCATCTGTTCTATTTGCAGGTATTTTACATAAACTAATATCGGCTATATTAACATACCTGCAGCTACTCCTATGATGCTTCCATCGCCTCCTAATACTGTGAAAGCAAAATAAATTATGTAAATAGATGAAATCAATTCATGAACATATCATGAGGTCTCAAATAGGCATCCAGGGAAAGAGTGTTGGGCTATAATAACCAGAATGCGGAAATGGAACAATGTATTGCACAGGCGTGGGCAATATTCAGTGTCAACTAATTTTTGCGTGGCATAATACCCCTACGCTATTAAATCAAAGTTTTTGAAAATTAGTTGTGCGTATCTACAGCACAGAGACCTTGACGCCAAGTGTCAGAACACAAAGAGATAGTAACGCTGGGAATCACCGTGCAGAACTGAAATCGAAATAACTGGATATGCTTGAAGGACAGAGTTAGAGACATCATGGCTGGCATAGCAAAGAAAAAGTGGACAAGGACACGGCGTTTTACAAGAATGCACGAGAGTCATTAGAAAAGACGAGTCTTGAAATGGAGTCTTGAAGTGTGGCAAGCCACCGCAATGCTGGCTGGATAAAATACGATGACGAGGAGATCGCCAATTGTCACGAGTGGAGGAAGAGGGAAAACGTCTTTATCCAAGACTGGATTACTAAAAGGCCACCGTGATGATGACGATCTCAATATAAAATAGATAATCAAAAACTTACGACATAAGATGACGATGGCAAAGAATAAAGTTACGGCCATCTTCATTTTGTTGAAATTTTCTATTGGGATGGAGGCAAAAGAAACGAGCGTCCACTGCGAAAATAAAAATAAAAGTATGCCGTAATGTTACAGAAACAACTGCTTATATTTATTTCATTAGTTAACTATATTAGAGTTACGTTACAGAATTATGATGAGTATAAGGTATAAACAAACATTTGACAACATACTCGCTCTAGCTAGCTCGAGCTCTTGTAAAATGGATATTTGAAACAACGAAGGTAAGGAATATTGGAGCTATTTATCCTTACTCATTTATCATCATACAGACTCTTCTGGTACCTATACTTTGACCCATCTAACCAAAATGTCATAATAGGACTCGTCAACAGATTTTCTGTTTCAGATACATTTCGATCTTTACAGTCATTTGTTATTGAAAAGTGTGCAAATCTAATTCTCTAAATATTTTAAACCCTATGTTGAAAGTTTATGTCAAATTGTTCGTATTTAGCGTCATCAACATATGAATGGAATAAACGAAATAGAAAGTACAGCTCACTAACCACCACACTCAGGCCCAGTGCAGATTGATAGGTGTTAACGACTGTAAGGGCAGGCGAGATCAACGGCTCAATGTGTCTTCCGAACTAAGGAAGAGCTCATCTCATCCCATCTTACAACTGGGTATAAGGAAAGTTGCTTAGCCACCGCATCGCGAAGCCATCAAACTCACAAAACATTACATTGTCAAAATTCTCAAGAAATCCCAATACGGAATCAAAAATGTTGCCGAAAAACACGCTTGTCGCTTTTCGTTATCAATTCGTGGCCTGTGTTCCAAGTAATAAATGATTTATATTTAGTGTCTTTCAAATTTATAGTCGTGAATGCATTAAATATAAGCATGAAACATTATGTTCTTAATGTAAATCAAAATATTTATAATGATAATTAAGAACACACTTTTTTTTATTGTTATAATAGGTACCTACATACTTATACCTTATACATACATAGTTATTATAAGGTATGTATAGACCTTGTTTTCGACTATGTTAAAAATTCATAAAGAGTTTGCAGGGCAGAGTCGGACAATCGATTATAGAATACTGCCTAAGACCCCCTTTAGGTCGGATTTTTTTTTACAAAGGAGTACATTGTAATTCGACAAATTACATATCAATGATAAGAATCTATATGTAATAAGTACTCTGAACTACAAATCATAATTCATTATGTATTTTGAATCTAGTAGGTAAATTAAACAACATAATATAGAGCTTACGTATTATTATAATGTAAAAGTGATGTCATTAATGCTAGAACTTACAAAAAATAATAACTTTGCATTAGGATAAATTGTGTACAAACTAATGTACTTACGTAGGTACTAAAATAATTTAAAATTATGAATAAAGATTGAATCAATGAATTTATGAAGCATGAAAATATTCATATTTTTTTTTAATATCATCAATTGTAGATCGGCCTACGCCGGATTCACTTACCAAACTACTGAAAGATTTATTTCGATTTAAGCGTTCTAAAATATCAGAATTTTCTTTAAATGTCAGAGTTTTGTGCTTTCGCTTCTGGGCTTGCAACGACATTACTAGGTACGTATAGATACGAAATACACAATGAATAAACAGTAGGTAAACAATGAACGCACGCACGCTAGACCGCGGAACACTATCCCCTGAAGTCAAATTCAAAGTAAGCAATCCGAATCAAAATAAAACCTAAGCGTCGAGCGCAATAATGGTGGTGCGCACAAGTTGTGATCTATTGAATCATGCATTACGTACAGTGGACCCCCAGTTATCCGGCGTACATCATACAAAATGATTTCTTTGAAGTTGAAATGTAGACAAGTTATATTTAAATATAAAAAAATATTTTTTATAAGTATTTCTTTCGGCTGTTTAGATGAAATTTTTATTTTCTTAAATAAACAGACTGTTTTTATATCGTCAATATAATTGTTATTACAACAAACTCAAACTACCTACATTTGAAGTCAGACGGGTAAAAACGAAGTCATCATACCTTCATCCGTATTAAAATTCATTTTCTTTAAGTTTACATTCTTTTTAAATTTATATACGATTTTTTTTAATATATTTTCAAGGAAAATGGAAGCATGTATACACGCTTCCTCTTATCAGAATTGAAGTTATAAATTATTCCCCATACAAACATCTACCCGTCTTTTCATTCCTATTATAGGATTCGTATGAAATCTTTTCTATATCTTGTTGAGTGTTTCATGCTTTTTCATACCGAATTTCATCTAAATGGATATAGACCGAGTTACTTTCGCATTTATATTATTAATTAGAACAGTTAAAGAAAAAACCAAGAACCCTCTGGTAAAACAGGTAAAGTTACAAAAATATCACAATTCATGGTAAATTAACCTCAAAGGCTTATTTCCAAAATGGAGGTTTATTTCTGGGGTTTATTAATTTAAATAGATAGTATATCGAGAAGGTGGTTTTACTGGCAGTCAGTATAAAATTATCTTTTGAACCCTGTACCGTTATTCTTGTACAATTGCTCACTGCCAAGTATGTTAAATGTGCCTTTTTTAAATAACAATACGAAAACAGGCTCCGCCTCCTCCCAATGTTGCGTGAGTTGCTCTCACCGTAGCAGCACAAGCTGAGGTAGGATCCAGATTGACCCCATCACATGTATATATGTATGTCACCGTCTGCTATATTCTGTATCACTTTTAATTTTTGTTTATAATTGTAATGTGTGTGTGATGGTCAATAAAAATACTCATGTATTTACTTAAAATGGGGGTTTAAGCTTTCTTGAGGAGGAGGACTGTACATAAAAGCGACCAAGTACGAGTCGGACTCGCGCACGAAGTGTTCCGTACTGAAAACGAGCAAATAATGCCGTTTGATGTATGGGAGCCCCCTTAAATATATTTTTAATACTGTTTTTTGTTAAAGCGGCAACAAAATTACATCATATGTGAAAATCTAAATTGTCTAACTGTCATGGTTCATGAGATACGGCTTGGTGACAGTTAAAAAAAAACATGTTTGTTATATCGGAACCCCCTTAAATATCGACGCTGGAAAGCAAACACGTAATAACCTGCAAAACCAAAATGAACATAAGGAGAGGAAAATATTTATATTTTTCAAAAACAAAGTCTTATTTCCATATAAATTGTCTAAGGAACACCTTATTTGTTACCATGGACTTTTATAGGAATTATTTATCGATAAAAAAAAGTTTTTCTGCCGTGAAGAAAAATTTTGGTTTTGCCGGTTACTACGTGTTTTCTTTCCAGCGTCGATATATTTTATTCCGGTCAAGTTTTTGTTGAAGCGGCAAGAGAAATAAATCATATGTGAAAATTTCAAGTATCTTACTATCCCGGTTCACGAGATACGGCCTGGTGACAGACAGACAGTCGGCGAAGTCTTAGTAATAGGGTTCCCGTTTTACCCTTTACGTACGGAAGCCATAAAATATGTAAAGTAGTAGGTATACTGCATGCTCGATATTAGTTATCTTGTCGACTGAATTGTAATAGTATGATTTAGTGAAGATTTTTTGTAATGAATTCCGTAATAGAGTTCTCTAACCAAAGAGTAAAAAACGGTATCCTATTACTATGACTCGGCTGTTCGTCCCTCCCTATGTCTGTCCGTCTATCACCAGACTGTACCTCATGAACTGTGATAGTTGAAATTTTCACAGATGATGTATTTCTATAAATTAGACAACTTTTAATTTAAACGGTTTCATCGCGTTTGTATTTTTATTTTAACGACGTTTCGGACCGTTCTTATATGTCCATATAAGACAAAGGTCTGGACTGTCAATTTAATTAAGAGTATATATTATAATTACCTTCAAAACAATATTATTGGACACGTATAAAAAGAATATATATATATTTTATTGGAAACGTTTACATTATTTAATTAAATTATTTTGATACTCTATTTACTCCTAGGTACATACCACTACCACCAGTAAACTACAACCAGTTCCAAATTTGGGAGTCTTGTCTGAGAAGAACAGGCGAAAAAAACTATCTTTTGGTTTTGCAATGTGTGATCTGGATGCAGATTTGGTTAGACTATACACTGGATCCCAAGCCGGTGGTACTAGTATATGCTAATCTTCATCTCTATTAAAATTCGGATGTTTTTAATTTCAATAGCCACGCGTATCATTAAAATAATTCATCTTTGTTCAGTCGCAAACATTTTGGATTGTCAAATCTTATCTAATGCTTGGGTCCTCCTAACACATCGGCGCGAAAATAAATATGCAGTGTGTGAACATGAAACCATTTAAAATTGTTCATTTATGGATAGAGTGCGTGAAAATATGAGAAATCAATATAATGTATTATTTTTGCCGCTATAATTACAAATACTAAAAAAACAAACAGAACAAAAATATATATTAAGGGATTTCCCATACATCCAAATTTTTTTTAAGTACGTAAACCTCCATACGCAAGCGTGGCTCGCACTTGGTCAATTTTGTTAACGATATCGTTTCTAGGGAATAACCTATGGATTTAACTCATGTTAATTTCTATAATCTGTTTGTGCCAACATATGCAGTACATACTGCTGTAATCTTCCGAGTTTCTTAGCTACTGCCGATTGACATTTAACTTAGCGCGATTAAAGTAACTTTCCTTTGTATCTAAACTCACACAGAACACAGAGAGACGTAAATGATTATCTATAGTATTACAGTAATAGTTTTACTTATAAATGTTGAGTATGGTTTTAAAAAGTCATCGTATCGAATGAAGTGTTCATTCCCCTAATCTGTTTTCTATGGTTTCCAACAGGCCTCCCGCGTTTCAAAATTGGCTTCACTTTAAATTTCATTGGGTTATTGATATATGTTATCTTACTACATATTGAACATTGAGTGCAATCCAATGTATGCAAATTGAAGTCAATGTTATTACGCAATAGCCCTAGTAGCAGTCTTTTCGTTGATGATTCCCCGTACTTATATAATCGATTGTAGTTCCATCTAGCTAATCTTTTTCCTCCCTTATCCTTCACGAACACCTCAAAAAGCCTACACTACTCTGGCTAATTTTCTTGTGTATGTAGACTTGCTATAATAGGATTTCCTTGATACTAAATGTTCATTTAACCATCGTTTCATTCATTATTTACATATATATATACAAAAAAAACAATAATATAATTACCGGTCCCTATATCATCAGAGAAGTTACAGTCAGTGGGTGTTTAAAATAACACAGTGTGTTATTTTTTTCTTTTCTCAATAGCATCGTAGTAAAATCAAATCCAAACTACTCATCCAATTGATTAAGTGTAAAAGACAATTGTTATTTATATTTCCTTGATGATAAACCTTTCCATAAAGATTTAATATCACCTACTCGATTAAACGCCTAAAGACGCACAAAAAGATTAAATACATTTTATGATTTTTTTTCTTTATTTTGGTGGCAAAATCTTAGCACATATAAGATATATGCCATCGCGGCCTTTTAATAAATCATTTAAAACTCTCCAACTTTTCTTTAAAACGCATTCGTGTATCTCTTACCGCTTAGGCAGAGCTCTCAAAAATAGGCGCCCTTGGAGGTACTTCGATCCCTAGGGAATCTTTAAGAGGATAAAAAGTGACCTGTAGGTTAATCCAGACTAAGAATTTCTAAAATCCATTTAGTAGTTTTGCGTGAAGAAGTAGCAGACATCCGAACCTTGTTGTTATGTAGCGTGTTATATATAGTAAAGATTACAGTAATAATAAACAGATAGAGCCAAAATAATAAAAAAAGCCTCATATGTATGTTCTAACAATAAAGAACAGTATTAAAAGAATAAGGACTCGTGGCAATGTGGGGAACAGTATTAAACAAAAAAAAAAAAACAACATTTTTCTAACTAATACGATTATAATGTTCAACGAACAACAGCAACCAAACGATGACGCGACGGTCGCCACTCGGTTCTAGTTATGTGTCTGAAACAAATGTGTCTGAAACAAAAGAGGTTATAAGGAGTTACCTATTTAATATACCTTTTATTATAACTGATCAATATTTAATTCACAATGCCATTCAGAAAAATATTCTAAATGAAAAATCTACTCTGTCCCTGGCACTCTGAGACGGAATAATATACTGAAAAATAATAACAATCCCATCGCAGAGTACCAGGGACAAAAATGACTTTTTAAACATATTTCATTAAGAATATTTGTGACTATCCTTAAAATATAATTTGATATATGTGATGACATCTATCTCGTCGTGCTAATATACCTACGACCACAGAAATATAAAAATCTTTTTCTGTGCCTACAATAATCGACGGCAAGATAACTTCTTGCCGTCGATTGTAGCGTTCGAGTTATGAGATGGCGCTACGATACTGAATCGCACTTACTAGGTTTTGTTGAGACTTCACATATAAAAAAATATCCAGTATCTTTATTGCCGCAATTCCTGGGCTAAGACCACCCAGTCCGAAAGTAGACAATTTACCACCTAAGAATGTTCAGTTGATATAAAGGCGTTGTTACCCTTCAGGCCTTCAATTCATACATTGGACGAATATAGTACCTTAACTAGTTAGTTGCATTTACCAAGTAAAACCACATTTTACAAAACAAAACACGGTCCTTCATCTATTCTATTCTCATCTCATCATCATCTGTTCTATTTGCAGGTATTTTACATAAACTAATATCCGCTATATTAACATACCTGCAGCTACTCCTATGATGCTTCCATCGCCTCCTAATACTGTGAAAGCAAAATAAATTATGTAAATAGATGAAATCAATTCATGAACATATCATGAGGTCTCAAATAGGCTTCCAGGGAAAGAGTGTTGGGCTATAATAACCAGAATGCGGAAATGGAACAATGTATTGCACAGGCGTGGGCAGTATTCAGTGTCAACAAATTTTTGCGTGGCATAATACCCCTACGCTATTAAATCAAAGTTTTTGAAAATTAGTTGTGCGTATCTACAGCACAGAGACCTTAACGCCAAGTGTCAGAACACAAAGAGATAGTAACGCTGGGAATCACCGTGCAGAACTGAAATCGAAATAACTGGATATGCTTGAAGGACAGAGTTAGAGACATCATGGCTGGCATAGCAAAGAAAAAGTGGACATGAACACGGCGTTTTACAAGAATGCACGAGAGTCATTAGAAAAGACGAGTCTTGAAATGGAGTCTTGAAGTGTGGCAAGCCACCGCAATGCTGGCTGGATAAAATACGATGACGAGGAGATCGCCAATTGTCACGAGTGGAGGAAGAGGGAAAACGTCTTTATCCAAGACTGGATTACTAAAAGGCCACCGTGATGATGACGATCTCAATATAAAATAGATAATCAAAAACTTACGACATAAGATGACGATGGCAACGAATAAAGTTACGGCCATCTTCATTTTGTTGAAATTTTCTATTGTGGTGGAGGCAAAAGAAACGAGCGTCCACTGCGGAAATAGAAATAAAAGTAAGCCGAAATGTTACAAAAATAACTGCTTATATTTATTTTATTAGTTAACTATATTAGGGTTACGTTACAGAATTATGATGAGTATAAGGTATAAACAAACATTTCACAAAATACTCGCTCTAGCTAGCTCGAGCTCTTGTAAAATGGATATTTAAAACAACGAAGGTCATAATAGGACTCGTCAACAGATTTTCTGTTTCAGATACATTTCGATCTTTACAGTCATTTGTTATTGAAAAGTGTGCAAATCTAATTCTCTAAATATTGTAAACCCTATGTTGAAAGTTTATGTCAAATTGTTGGTATTTAGCGTCATCAACATATGAATGGAATAAACGAAATAGAAAGAACAGCTCACTAACCACCACACTCAGGCCCAGTACAGATTGATAGGTGTTAACGACTGTAAGGGCAGGCGAGATCAACGGCTCAATGTGTCTTCCGAACTAAGGAAGAGCTCATCTCATCCCATCTTACAACTGGGTATAAGGAAAGTTGCTTAGCCACCGCATCGCGAAGCCATCAACCTCACAAAACATTACATTGTCAAAATTCTCAAGAAATCCCAATACGGAATCAAAAATGTTGCCTAAAAACACGCTTGTCGCTTTTCGTTATCAATTCGTGGCCTGTGTTCCAAGTAATAAATGATTTATATTTAGTGTCTTTCAAATTTATAGTCGTGAATGCATTAAATATAAGCATGAAACATTATGTTCTTAATGTAAATCAAAATATTTATAATGATAATTAAGAACACACTTTTTTTTTATTGTAATAATAGGTACATACTTATACCTTATACATACATACTTATTATAAGGTATGTATAGACCTTGTTTTCGACTATGTTAAAAATTCATAAAGAGTTTGCAGGGCAGAGTCGGACTATCGATTATAGAATAGTGCCTAAGACCCCCTTTAGTTCGGATTTTTTTTTACAAAGGAGTACCTTGTAATTTGACAAATTACATATCAGTGATAAGAATCTATATGTAATAAGTACTCTGAACTATAAATCATACTTAATTATGTATTTTGAATCTAGTAGGTAAATTAAACAACATAATATAGAGCTTACGTATTATTATAATGTAAAAGTGATGTCATTAATGCTAGAACTTACAAAAAATAATAACTTTGCATTAGGAAATAATTGTGTACAAACAAATGTACTTACGTAGGTACTAAAATAATTTAAAATTATGAATAAAAATTGAATCGATGAATTTATGAAGCATGAAAATATTCATTTTTTTTTTTAATATCATAAATTGTAGATCGGCCTACGCCGTATTCACTTGCCAAACTACTGAAAGATTCATTTCGATTTAAGCGTTCTAAAATATCAGAATTTTCTTAAAATGTCAGAGTTTTGTGCTTTCGCTTCTGGGCTTGCAACGACATTACTAGGTACGTATAGATACGAAATACACAATGAATAAACAGTAGGTAAACAATGAACGCACGCACGCTAGATCGCGGACCACTATCCCCTGAAGTCAAATTCAAAGTAAGCAATCCGAATCAAAATAAAACCTAAGCGTCGAGCGCAATAATGGTGGCGCGCACAAATTGTGATCTATTGAATCATGCATTACGTATCTACCAAAAAATATTCGGACATGTCGGATTACACAGGGCGCCGGATTACTGGGGGTCCACTGTATAACTACATATAATTTATCATACAAAATGATTTCTTTGAAGTTGAAATGTAGACAAGTTATATTTAAATATTAAAAAATATTTTTTATAAATATTTCTTTCGGCTGTTTAGATGAAATTTTTATTTTCTTAAATAAACAGACTTTTTTTTATATCGTGAATATAATTGTTATTACAACAAACTCAAACTACCTACATTTGAAGTCAGACGTGTAAAAACTAAGTCACCATACCTTCATCCGTATTAAAATTCATTTTCTTTAAGTTTACATTCTTTTTTAATTTATATACGATTTTTTTAAATTTATTTTCAAGGAAAATGGAAGCAAGTATACACGCTTCCTCTTATCAGAATTGAAGTTATAAATTATTCCCATACAAACATCTACCCGTCTTTTCATTCCTATTATAGGATTCGTATGAAATCTTTTCTTTATCTTGTTGAGTGTTTCATGCTTTTTCATACCGAATTTCATCTAAATGGATATAGACCGAGTTACTTTCGCATTTATATTATTAATTAGAACAGTTAAAGAAGAAACCAAGAACCCTCTGGTAAAACAGGTAAAGTTACAAAAATATCACAATTCATGGTAAACTAACCTCAAAGGCTTATTTCCAAAATGGAGGTTTATTTCTGGGATTTATTAATTTAAATAGATAGTATATCAAGAAGGTGGTTTTACTGGCAGTCAGTATAAAATTATCTTTTGAACCCTGTACCGTTATACTTGTACAATTGCTCACTGCCAAGCATGTTAAATGTGCCTTTTTTAAATAACAATACGAAAACAGGCTCCGCCTCCTCCCAATGTTGCGTGAGTTGCTCTCACCGTAGCAGCACAAGCTGAGGTAGGGTCCAGATTGACCCCATCACATGTATATATGTATGTCACCGTCTGCTATATCACTTTTAATTTTTGTTTATAATTGTAATGTGTGTCTGATGGTCAATAAAAATACTAACGTATTTACTTAAAATGGGGGTTTAAGCTTTCTTGAGGAGGAGGACTATACATAAAAGCGACCAAGTACGAGTCGGACTCGCGCACGAAGTGTTCCGTACAGAAAACGAGCAAATAATGCCGTTTGATGTATGGGAGCCCCCTTAAATATATTTTTAAATACTGTTTTTTGTTAAAGCGGCAACAAAATTACATCATCTGTGAAAATCTAAATTGTCTAACTGTCATGGTTCATGAGATACGGCTTGGTGACAGTTTAAAAAAAAAACATCTTTGTTATATCGGAACCCCC
Organism: Diatraea saccharalis; assembly: GCA_918026875.4. Taxonomy (NCBI): domain Eukaryota; kingdom Metazoa; phylum Arthropoda; class Insecta; order Lepidoptera; family Crambidae; genus Diatraea; species Diatraea saccharalis. The sequence goes on from OU893345.1 coordinate 8,164,584, forward strand.
TTAAATATCGACGCTGGAAAGCAAACACGTAGTAACCTGCAAAACCAAAATGAACATACGGAGAGGAAAATATTTATATTTTTCAAAAAAAAAGTCTTATTTCCATATAAATTGTCTAAGCAACACCTTATTTGTTACCATGGACTTTTATAGGAATTATTTATCGATAAAAAAAAGTTTTTCTGCCCTGAAGAAAAATTTTGGTTTTGCCGGTTACTACATGTTTGCTTTCCAGCGTCGATATATTTTATTCCGGTCAAGTTTTTGTTGAAGCGGCAAGAGAAATAAATCATATGTGAAAATTTCAAGTATCTTACTATCCCGGTTCACGAGATACGGCCTGGTGACAGACAGACAGTCGGCGAAGTCTTAGTAATAGGGTTCCCGTTTTACCCTTTACGTACGGAAGCCATAAAATATGTAAAGTAGTATACTGCATGCTCGATATTAGTTATCTTGTCGACTGAATTGTAATAGTATGATTTAGTGAAGATTTTTTGTAATGAATTCCGTAATAGAGTTCCGTAACCAAAGAGTAAAAAACGGTATGCTATTACTGACTCCGCTGTTCGTCCCTCCCTATGTCTGTCCGTCTATCACCAGACTGTACCTCATGAACTGTGATAGTTGAAATTTTCACAGATGATGTATTTCTGTAAATTAAACAATTTTTAATTTAAACGGTTTCATCGCCTTTGTATTTTTATTTTAACGACGTTTCGGACCGTTCTTATATGTCCATATAAGACAAAGGTGTGGACTGTCAATTTAATTAAGAGTATATATTATAATTATCTTCAAAACAATATTATTGGACACATATAAAAAGAATATATATATTTTATTGGAAACGTTTACATTATTTAATTAAATTATTTTGATACTCTATTAACTCTTAGCTACATACCACTACCACCAGTAAACTACAACCAGTTCCAAATTTGGGAGTCTTGTCTGAGAAGAACAGGCGAAAAAAACTATCTTTTGATTTTGCAATGTGTGATCTGGATGCAGATTTGGTTAGACTATACACTGAATCCCAAGCCGGTGGTACTAGTATATGCTAATCTTCATCTCTATTAAAATTCGGATGTTTTTAATTTCAATAGCCACGCGTATCATTAAAATAATTCATCTTTGTTCAGTCGCAAACATTTTGGATTGTCAAATCTTATGTAATGCTTGGGTCCTCCTAATACATCGGCGCGAAAATAAATATGCAGTGTGTGAACATGAAACCATTTAAAATTGTTCATTTATGGATAGAGTGCGTGAAAATATGAGAAATCAATATAATATATTATTTTTGCCGCTATAATTACAAATACTAAAACAACAAACAGAACAAAAATATATATTAAGGGATTTCCCATACATCCAAATTTTTTTTAAGTACGTAAACCTCCATACGCAAGCGCAGCTCTTACTTGGTCAATTTTGTTAACGATATCGTTTCTAGGGAATAACCTATGGATATAACTCATGTTAATTTCTTTAATCTGTTTGTGCCAACATATGCAGTACCTACATACTGCTGTAATCTTCCGAGTTTCTTAGCTACTGCCGATTGACATTTAACTTAGCGCGATTAAAGTAACTTTCCTTTGTATCTAAATCACAGAATACAGAGTGACGTAAATGATTATCTATAGTATTACAGTTATAGTTTTACTTATAAATGTTGAGTATGGTTTTAAAAAGTCATCGTATCGAATGAAGTGTTCATTCCCCTAATCTGTTTTCTATGGTTTCCAACAGGCCTACCGCGTTTCAAAATTGGCTTCACTTTAAATTTCATTGGGTTATTGATATATGTTATCTAACTACATATTGAACATTGAGTGCAATCCAATGTATGCAAATTGAAGTCAATGTTATTACGCAATAGCCCTAGTAGCAGTCTTTTCGTTGATGATTCCCCGTACTTATATAATCGATTGTAGTTCCATCTAGCTAATCTTTTTCCTCCCTTATCCTTCACGAACACCTCAAAAAGCCTACACTACTCTGGCTAATTTTCTTGTGTATGTAGACTTGCTATAATAGGATTTCCTTGATACTAAATGTTCATTTAACCATCGTTTCATTCATTATTTATATATAAAAAAAAACAATAATATAATTACCGGTCCCTATATCATCATAGTAGTTACAGTCAGTGAGTGTTTAAAATCGACAGTGTGTTATTTTTTTCTTTTCTCAATAGCATCGTAGTAAAATCAAATCCAAACTACTCATCCAATTGATTAAGTGTAAAAGACAATTGTTATTTATATTTCCTTGATGATAAACCTTTCCATAAGGATTTAATATCACCTACTCGATTAAATGCCTAAAGACGCACAAAAAGATTAAATACATTTAATGATTTTTGTTCTTTATTTTGGTGGCAAAATCTTAGCGCATATAAGATATATGCCATCGCGGCCTTTTAGTAAATCATTTAAAACTCTCCAACTTTTCTTTAAAACGCATTCGTATATCTCTTACCGCTTAGGCAGAGCTCTCAAAAATAGGCGCCCTTGGAGGTACTTCGATCACTAGGGAATCTTTAAGAGGATAAAAAGTGACCTGTATGTTAATCCAGACTAAGAATTTAGGCAGAGCTCTCAAAAATAGGCGCCCGTGGAGGTACTTCGATCCCTAGGGAATCTTTAAGAGGATAAAAAGTGACCTGTATGTTAATCCAGACTAAGAATTTCTTAAATACCAAATTTAATTAAAATCCATTTAGTAGTTTTGCGTGAAGAAGTAACAGACATCCGAACCTTGTTGTTATGTAGCGTGTTATATATAGTAAAGATTATAGTAATAATAAACAGATAGGGCCAAAATAATAAAAAAAGGCCTCATATGTATGTTCCAACAATAAAGAACAGTATTACAAGAATAAGGACTCGTGGCAATGTGGGGAACAGTATTAAACAAAAAAAAAACAACATTTTTCTAACTAATACGATTATAATGTTCAACGAACAACAGCTAACAAACGATGACGCGACGGTCGCCACTCGGTTCTAGTTATGTGTCTGAAACAAATGTGTCTGAAACAAAAGAGGTTATTAAGAGTTACCTATTTAATATACCTTTTACTATAACTGATCAATATTTAATTCACAATGCCATTCAGAAAAATATTCTTAATGAAAAATCCACTCTGTCCCTGGCACTCTGAGACGGAATAATATACAGAAAAATAATAAGAATCCCATCGCAGAGTACCAGGGACAAAAATGACTTTTTAAACATATTTCATTAAGAATATTTGTGACTATCCTTAAAATATAATTTGATATATGTGATGACATCTATCTCGTCGTGCTAATATACCTACGACCACAGAAATATAAAAATCTTTTTCTGTGCCTACAATAATCGACGGCAAGATAACTTCTTGCCGTCGATTGTTGCGTTCGAGTTATGAGATGGCGCTACGATACTGAATCGCACTTACTAGGTTTTGTTGAGACTTCACATATAAAAAAATATCCAGTATCTTTATTGCCGCAATTCCTGGGCTAAGACCACCCAGTCCGAAAGTAGACAATTTACCACCTAAGAATGTTCAGTTGATATAAAGGCGTTGTTACCCTTCAGGCCTTCAATTCATACATTGGACGAATATAGTACCTTAACTAGTTAGTTGCATTTACCAAGTAAAACCACATTTTACAAAACAAAACACGGTCCTTCATCTATTCTATTCTCATCTCATCATCATCTGTTCTATTTGCAGGTATTTTACATAAACTAATATCCGCTATATTAACATACCTGCAGCTACTCCTATGATGCTTCCATCGCCTCCTAATACTGTGAAAGCAAAATAAATTATGTAAATAGATGAAATCAATTCATGAACATATCATGAGGTCTCAAATAGGCTTCCAGGGAAAGAGTGTTGGGCTATAATAACCAGAATGCGGAAATGGAACAATGTATTGCACAGGCGTGGGCAGTATTTAGTGTCAACAAATTTTTGCGTGGCATAATACCCATACGCTATTAAATCAAAGTTTTTGAAAATTAGTTGTGCTTACCTACAGCACAGAGACCTTAACGCCAAGTGTCAGAACACAAAGAGATAGTAACGCTGGGAATCACCGTGCAGAACTGAAATCGAAATAACTGGATATGCTTGAAGGACAGAGTTAGAGACATCATGGCTGGCATAGCAAAGAAAAAGTGGACATGGACACGGCGTTTTACAACAAAGCACGAGAGTCATTAGACAAGACGAGTCTTGAAATGGAGTCTTGAAGTGTGGCAAGCCACCGCAATGCTGGTTGGATAAAATACGATGACGAGGTGATCGCCAATTGTCACGAGTGGAGGAAGAGGGAAAACGTCTTTATCCAAGACTGGATTACTAAAAGGCCACCGTGATGATGACGATCTCAATATAAAATAGATAATCAATATAAAACTTACGACATAAGATGACGATGGCAAAGAATAATGTTACGGCTATCTTCATTTTGTTGAAATTTTCTATTGTGGTGGAGGCAAAAGAAACGAGCGTCCACTGCGAAAATGAAAATAAAAGTAAGCCGTAATGTTACAAAAATAACTGCTTATATTTATTTTATTAGTTAACTATATTAGGGTTACGTTACAGAACTATGATGAGTATAAGGTATAAACAAACATTTGACAACATACTCGCTCTAGCTAGCTCGAGCTCTTGTAAAATGGATATTTGAAACAACGAAGGTAAGGAATATTGGAGCTATTTATCCTTACTCATTTATCATCATACAGACTCTTCTGGTACCTATACTTTGACCCATCTAACCAAAATGTCATAATAGGACTCGTCAACAGATTTTCTGTTTCAGATACATTTCGTCCTTTACAGTCATTTGTTATTGAAAAGTGTGCAAATCTAATTCTCTAAATATTGTAAACCCTATGTTGAAAGTTTATGTCAAATTGTTCGTATTTAGCGTCATCAACATATGAATGGAATAAACGAAATAGAAAGAACAGCTCATAAACTACCACATTCAGGCCCAGTGCAGATTGATAGGTGTTAACGACTGCAAGGGCAGGCGAGATCAACGGCTCAATGTGTCTTCCGAACTAAGGAAGAGCTCATCTCATCCCATCTTACAACTGGGTATAAGGAAAGTTGCTTAGCCACCGCATCGCGAACCCATTAAACTCACAAAACAGTACATTGTCAAAATTCTCAAGAAATCCCAATACGGAATCAAAAATGTTGCCCAAAAACACGCTTGTCGCTTTTCGTTATCAATTCGTGGCCTGTGTTCCAAGTAATAAATGATTTATATTTAGTGTCTTTCAAATTTATAGTCGTGAATGCATTAAATATAAGCATGAAATATTATGTTCTTAATGTAAATCAAAATATTTATAATGATAATTAAGAACACTTTTTTGTATTGTAATAATAGGTACATACTTATACTTTATACATACATACTTATTATAAGATATCTATTAACCTTGTTTTCGACTATGTTAAAAATTCATAAAGAGTTTGCAGGGCAGAGTCGGACTATCGATTATAGAATAGTGCCTAAGACCCCCTTTATTTCGGATTTTTTTTACAAAGGAGTACCTTGTAATTTGACAAATTACATATCAGTGATAAGAATCTATATGTAATAAGTACTCTGAACTACAAATCATAATTCATTATGTATTTTGAATCTAGTAGGTAAATTAAACAACATGATATAGAGCTTACGTATTATTATAATGTAAAAGTGATGTCATTAATGCTAGAACTTACAAAAAATAATAACTTTGCATTAGGAAATAATTGTGTACAAACAAATGTACTTACGTAGGTACTAAAATAATTTAAAATTATGAATAAAGATTGAATCAATGAATTTGTGAAGCATGAAAATATTCATTTTTTTTTAATATCATAAATTGTAAATCGGCCTACGCCGTATTCACTTGCCTAACTACTGAAAGATTCATTTTGTATGAAATCTTTTCTATATCTTGTTGAGTGTTTCATGCTTTTTCATACCGAATTTCATCTAAATGGATATAGACCGAGTTACTTTCGCATTTATATTATTAATTAGAACAGTTAAAGAAGAAACCAAGAACCCTCTGGTAAAACAGGTAAAGTTACAAAAATATCACAATTCATGGTAAACTAACCTCAAAGGCTTATTTCCAAAATGGAGGTTTATTTCTGGGATTTATTAATTTAAATAGATAGTATATGGAGAAGGTGGTTTTACTGGCAGTCAGTATAAAATTATCTTTTGAACCCTGTAACGTTATTCTTATACAATTGCTCACTGCCAAGCATGTTAAATATGCCTTTTTTAAATAACAATACGAAAACAGGCTCCGCCTCCTCCGAATGTTACGTGAGTTGCTCTCACCGTAGCAGCACAAGCTGAGGTAGGGTCCAGATTGACCCCATCACATGTATATATGTATGTCACCGTCTGCTATATTCTGTATCACTTTTAATTTTTGTTTATAATTGTAATGTGTGTGTGATGGTCAATAAAAATACTAACGTATTTACTTAAAATGGGGGTTTAAGCTTTCTTGAGGAGGAGGACTATACATAAAAGCGACCAAGTACGAGTCGGACTCGCGCACGAAGTGTTACGTACTGAAAACGAGCAAATAATGCCGTTTGATGTATGGGAGCCCTCTTAAATATATTTTTAATACTGTTTTTTGTTAAAGCGGCAACAAAATTACATCATCTGTGATAATCTAAATTGTCTAACTGTCATGGTTCATGAGATACGGCTTGGTGACAGTTAAAAAAAAACATGTTTGTTATATCGGAACCCCCTTAAATATCGACGCTGGAAAGCAAATACGTAGTAACCTGCAAAACCAAAATGAACATACGGAGAGGAAAATATTTATATTTTTCAAAAAAAAAGTCTTATTTCCATATAAATTGTCTAAGGAACACCTTATTTGTTACCATGGGCTTTTATAGGAATTATTTATCGATAAAAAAAAAGTTTTTCTGCCCTGAAGAAAAATTTTGGTGTTGCCGGTTACTACGTGTTTGCTTTCCAGCGTCGATATATTTTATTCCGGTCAAGTTTTTGTTGAAGCAGCAAGAGAAATAAATCATATGTGAAAATTTCAAGTATCTTACTATCCCGGTTCACGAGATACGGCCTGGTGACAGACAGACAGTCGGCGAAGTCTTAGTAATAGGGTTCCCGTTTTACCCTTTACGTACGGAAGCCATAAAATATGTAAAGTAGTAGGTATACTGCATGCTCGATATTAGTTATCTTGTCGACTGAATTGTAATAGTATGATTTAGTGAAGATTTTTTGTAATGAATTCCGTAATAGAGTTCCGTAACCAAAGAGTAAAAAACGGTATCCTATTACTATGACTCCGCTGTTCGTCCCTCCCTATGTCTGTCCGTCTATCACCAGACTGTACCTCATGAACTGTGATAGTTGAAATTTTCACAGATGATGTATTTCTATAAATTAAACAACTTTTAATTTAAACGGTTTCATCGCGTTTGTATTTTTATTTTAACCGTTCGTATCGGACCGTTCTTATATGTCCATATAAGACAAAGGTGTGGACTGTCAATTTAATTAAGAGTTTATATTATAATTACCTTCAAAACAATATTATTGGACACATATAAAAAGAATATATATATTTTATTGGAAACGTTTACATTATTTAATTAAATTATTTTGATACTCTATTTACTCCTAGCTACATACCACTACCACCAGTAAACTACAACCAGTTCCAAATTTGGGAGTCTTGTCTGAGAAGAACAGGCGAAAAAAACTATCTTTTGGTTTTGCAATGTGTGATCTGGATGCAGATTTGGTTAGACTATACACAGGATCCCAAGCCGGTGGTACTAGTATATGCTTATCTTCATCTCTATTAAAATTCGGATGTTTTTAATTTCAATAGCCACGCGTATCATTAAAATAATTCATCTTTGTTCAGTCGCAAACATTTTGGATTGTCAAATCTTATGGAATGCTTGGGTCCTCCTAACACATCGGCGCGAAAATAAATATGCAGTGTGTGAACATGAAACCATTTAAAATTGTTCATTTATGGATAGAGTGCGTGAAAATATGAGAAATCAATATAATGTATTATTTTTGCCGCTATAATTACAAATACTAAAAAAACAAACAGAACAAAAATATATATTAAGGGATTTCCCATACATCCAAATTTTTTTAAAGTAATTTACGTAAACCTCCATACGCAAGCGCGGCTCGCACTTGGTCAATTTTGTTAACGATATCGTTTCTAGGGAATAACCTATGGATATAACTCATGTTAATTTCTATAATCTGTTTGTGCCAACATATGCAGTACATACTGCTGTAATCTTCCGAGTTTCTTAGCTACTGCCGATTGACATTTAATTTAGCGCGATTAAAGTAACTTTGTATCTAAATCACAGAACACAGAGAGACGTAAATGATTATCTATAGTATAACAGTAATAGTTTTACTTATAAATGTTGAGTATGGTTTTATAAAGTCATCGTATCGAATGAAGTGTTCATTCCCCTAATCTGTTTTCTATGGTTTCCAACAGGCCTACCGCGTTTCAAAATTGGCTTCACTTTAAATTTCATTGGGTTATTGATATATGTTATCTAACTACATATTGAACATTGAGTGCAATCCAATGTATGCAAATTGAAGTCAATGTTATTACGCAATAGCCCTAGTAGCAGTCTTTTCGTTGATGATTCCCCGTACTTATATAATCGATTGTAGTTCCATCTAGCTAATCTTTTTCCTTTTTTTTTGCATTCCGCATGTCCGCTCCCCCCATGCGCTGGGGTTCACGGGGTCTGTGGGACTCCTCCTGTGGTCCCGCCCCCAGAGTGGGGGCTAGACAAAATACAGGAGTTTACCCACTAAAACTCAGCGATGTCCCTCTCATGGTGGGCGAGGCGCGGGATCGGCCCGAAGGCCATACACCGCGCAGTTCGCCCCCAAGCTAATCTTTTTCCTCCCTTATCCTTCACGAACACCTCAAAAAGCCTACACTACTCTGGCTAATTTTCTTGTGTATGTAGACTTGCTATAATAGGATTTCCTTGATACTAAATGTTCATTTAACCATCGTTTCATTCATTATTTATATATAAAAAAAAAAAAACAATAATATAATTACCGGTTCCTATATCATCATAGTAGTTACAGTCAGTGTGTGCTTAAAATCGACAGTGTGTTATTTTTTTCTTTTCTCAATAGCATTGTAGTAAAATCAAATCCAAACTACTCATCCAATTGATTAAGTGTAAAAGACAATTGTTATTTATATTTCCTTGATGATAAACCTTTCCATAAGGATTTTATATCACCTACTCGATTAAACGCCTAAAGACGCACAAAAAGATTAAATACATTTTATGAATTTTTTTCTTTATTTTGGTGGCAAAATCTTAGCACATATAAGATATATGCCATCGCGGCCTTTTAATAAATCATTTAAAACTCTCCAACTTTTCTTTAAAACGCATTCGTATAACTCTTACCGCCTAGGCAGAGCTCTCAAAAATAGGCGCCCTTGGAGGTACTTCGATCCCTAGGGAATCTTTAAGAGGATAAAAAGTGACCTGTATGTTAATGCAGACTAAGAATTTCTTAAATACCAATTTTAATTAAAATCCATTTAGTAGTTTTACGTGAAGAAGTAACAGACATCCGAACCTTGTTGTTATGTAGCGTGTTATATATAGTAAAGATTATAGTAATAATAAACAGATAGGGCCAAAATAATAAAAAAAAGCCTCATATGTATGTTCTAACAATAAAGAACAGTATTAAAAGAATAAGGACTCGTGGCAATGTGGGGAACAGTATTAAACAAAAAAAAAACAACATTTTTTTAACTAATACGATTATAATGTTCAACGAACAACAGCTAACAAACGATGACGCGACGGTCGCCATTCGGTTCTAGTTATGTGTCTGAAGCAAATGTGTCTGAAACAAAAGAGGTTATTATGAGTTACCTATTTAATATACCTTTTATTATAACTGATCAATAATTAATTCACAATGCCATTCAGAAAAATATTCTTAATGAAAAATCCACTCTGTCCCTGGCACTCTGAGACGGAATAATATACTGAAAAATAATAACAATCCCATCGCAGAGTACCAGGGACAAAAATGACTTTTTAAACATATTTCATTAAGAATATTTGTGACTATCCTTAAAATATAATTTAATATATGTGATGGATGACATCTATCTCGTCGTGCTAATATACCTACGACCACAGCAATATAAAAATCTTTTTCTGTGCCTACAATAATCGACGGCAAGATAACTTCTTGCCGTCGATTGTTGCGTTCGAGTTATCAGATGGCGCTACGATACTGAATCGCACTTACTAGGTTTTGTTGAGACTTTACGTATAAAAGATATCCAGTATCTTCTATACCGCGATTCCTGGGCTAAGAACACCTAGTCCGAAAGTAAACAATTTACCAGTTGCCTCCTAAGAATGTTCTGTTTATATAGAAGTGTTACCCTTCAGGCCTTCAATTCATACATTGGACGAATATAGTACCTTAACTAGTTAGTTGCATTTACCAAGTAAAACCACATTTTACAAAACAAAACACGGTCCTTCATCTATTCTATTCTCATCTCATCATCATCTGTTCTATTTGCAGGTATTTTACATAAACTAATATCCGCTATATTAACATACCTGCAGCTACTCCTATGATGCTTCCATCGCCTCCTAATACTGTGAAAGCAAAATAAATTATGTAAACAGATGAAATCAATTCATGAACATATCATGAGGTCTCAAATAGGATTCCAGCGAAAGAGTGTTGGGCTATAATAACCAGAATGAGGAAATGGAACAATGTATTGCACAGGCGTGGGCAGTATTCAGTGTCAACTAATTTTTGTGTGGCATAACACCCCTATGCTATTAAATCAAAGTTTTTGAAAATTAGTTGTGCTTATCTACAGCACAGAGACCATAACGCCAAGTGTCAGAATACGCAGAGAGGTATAGAGATGGTAACGCTGGGAATCACCGTGCAGAACTGAAATCGAAATAACTAGATATGCTTGAAGACCAGAGTTAGAGACATCATGGCTGGCATAGCAAAGAAAAAGTGGACATGGACACAGCGTTTTACAAGAATGCACGAGATTCATTATACAAGACGAATCTTGAAATGAAGAGTGTGGCAAGCACCGCAATGCTGGGTGGATAAAATCCGACGGCAAGGAGATCGCCAATTGTCACGAGTGGAGGAAGAGGGAAAACGTCTCTGTCCAAGACTGAATTACTAAAAGGCCACCATGATGATGACAATCTCAATATAAAATAGATAATTAAAGACTTACGACATAAGATGACGATGGCAAAGGATAATGTTACGGCTATCTTAATTTTGTTGAAATTTTTTATTGTGTTGAAGGCAAAAGAAACGAGCGTCCACTGCGAAAATTAAAAGAAAAGTAAGCCGTAATGTTACAAAAAGAACTGCTTATATTTATCTTATTAGTTAACTATATTAGGGTTATGTTACAGAGTTATGTTGAGTATTAGGTGTTAATAAACATTTGACAACATACTCAGATTGACAACATTGCTCAGATCTCAAACTAAGCAGCTCGAGCTCTTGTAAAATGGATATTTGAAACAACGAAGGTAAGGAATATTGGAGCTATTTATCCTTACTCATTTATCATCATACAGACTCTTCTGGTGCTTATACTTTGACCCATCTAACCAAAATGTCATAATGGGACTCGTCAACAGATTTTCTGTTTGAGATACAATTCGACTTTTACAGTCATTTGTTATTTAAAGTGTGCAAATATAATTCTCTAAATATTCTAAACCCCAGGTTGAAAGTTTATATCAAAATATTTAGCATCATTAACATATGAATGGAATAAACGAAATAGAAAAAACAGCTCATAAACAACCACACGCAAGCCCAGTGCACATTGATGGGTGTTAACGACTGCAAGGTCAAGCGGGATCAAGGGCTCAATGTGTCTTCCGAAGCAAGGAAGAGCTCATCTTATCCCATCTTATTTCTGGATATTAGGAAAGTTGCTTAGCCACCGCATCGTTGAACCATCAAACTCACAAAACATTAACAAACATACATTGTCGAAATTGTCAAGGAATCCCAATACAAAAAAACAGGGAATCAAAAATGTTGCTGAAAAACACGCTTGTCGCTTTTCGTTATCAATTCGTGGCCTGTGTTCCAAGTAATAAATGATTTATATTTAGTGTCTTTCAAATTTATAGTCGTGAATGCATTAAATATAAGCATGAAACATTATGTTCTTAATGTAAATCAAAATATTTATAACGACAATTAAGAACACACCTTTTTGTATTGTAATATTAAAACCAGTTTTTAGATTGAACGTGTTTTCTTAATGCCTTTGTTAAAACTAGAAGTACTTTTTCAAGACTAAAATAGTACAAGTACCTAGTTTTAACTGTAGCACACACTCCAAGTTAGTCATATTTTACATACCAAAATCATCTATTTCTCCTCCCACTTTTTCTCCATTAACAGCTGCGTTCAAAAGGACTAAAAATTAAATAGTTATTTTAGAATCAAATCTTTTGTATTGGCCGGTATTCAACATAAACTACTATACCATATTAACATACCTGTCTTATTGTAATATACATCGCAAGAACTATTAAAGAGTATCTCAATATCCATTGCTCGAAATTCCTATTCTAGAAGAAATATTGCTAGTCATACAACAATTCAAAACAAGAAAGCCTCTGTAGAAGATAGCATACAGCTAAAAATGATAAAGTCCAACAAAATAGTGCTTTAGATTACACCGGCAGTCATGTTTCCACAATGCGTCATGGAAACCAGAATACCTGCATTATGGCACATCGCAGTAATCACCCTAATCCACAAAAATGGAATTAAAGAAACTAAAACTAAACTAACCTACATACACTCAACTTAACTGTCACACATCTACAAGTTTTTTCTAGTTAGTAGACTTATTAGGAAATTGGAATGTTTCAAACCAGAGAACATTCACATCGATGAAAGCTTCATAAAATATTCAATCTCATCGCAAAAGGGTGTTATAATGAAAGACGCAATATCACCGTAGGTGTTTACCCTAGCATTAGAATGCATATTCCGAAACATGTAATGGGCTCGGAGAGGCCAAAAGATTATTCATAGAGAGATACTCACCAACCGGAGATTTACTGACAGCCTAGTTCTAGTTTCAGAGAGACTATGTCAACGATATAAGAGGATTGAAAGGTGGGATATGAGAATAATGGAATATATGGAAAACTAAAATCTTGAATAAGATTACTGGAGTCACAAATCGACTACTGGCCGTTGGTTCTAGAATGGCGACCTCGTACCAGATGACGGTCAGTGGGTAGACCCCAAGTGCACCGACGATTTTTAAAGATTGCAGGAAGCTGCTGGATGTGGGCAGCGTGGGACCGATCGTCGTGGAAATCAATTGGGGAGCCTATGCTCAGCAGTGGGCGTCGTACCGCTGTTGATGAATTAATGAATTAATAATACCCCTATTTTTTTAATCAAATTTTTTGAACAGGGTGTGCATGCCTGTGCTTACAGCATATTTCTATGCTTTTCTGCGTAATCTGAAACTTCTAGGTGTTATGCAGAAAAGCACGGAAATAGTAATTAATAGTAAGAATCACCCTGCAGCATCGAAATTGGATAGACTAGAGTTAAAAACACCATGGCTATCATAGTAAAGAAAAAGGACATATTACAAGAATGCACGAGTCGTTGGACAAGACGAGTCTTGAAAGAACAGATATCAGAGGGCGTCGCACACCACGGTAATACTGGGTGAATGATATTCGATAGCACGGACGTCCAGACTGGGGGTACAATATCGCTAAAAGTGAAATATCTACTGGATATAATACTGGATTACCAAAAGATCATCATAATGATGATAATAATCTCAATAATAAATAGTTATAAGATCAGGTAATACAATGGATGATTTAAGACTTACGACATATTACGATGACGACAAAAAAATATGATGCTACGGCTATTTTCATTGTATTGCACTATTTTATTATGGTGAAGTCAGAAAAAAACAAACATCCACTGCGAAATAAAAATCAGCTGTTATTTGAAAATAAAATAGCAGCTAACTTTTATTATAGTAGTGAGAGTATATTAGGGTTACGTTACAAAATTAAGATCACTGTTAGGTTTAAATTAAAAAAATATTTGACTACATTGCTATAGCTTGGAAATTTTAACTACGGAAATTTTAAACAACGAAGGTGTTGTGGTCCAGATAAATTCTCCTTGTCATATTGAAACTGTGTGTGTGTGTGTGTAAGTATTGTAGAGTAATAAGTACTTTCTACCGCTATCGGGTAATCATCACAATATGCCACCAATGTTCGTGCCACCAATTGCTGCCCGGCCATTACTAAAACAGCACAAACTACCACTCATGCCCAGTGTGGATTGTTAAGTGTTACCATCTATCATAAGAAAATATACGGCATCTCAAAATGTTGCCGAAAAACACGCTTATCGCTTTTTGTCATCAATTCGTGACCTGTGTCCAAAGTAATAAATTATTTATATTTATATCTTTCAAATTCATGGTTGTGAATTCAATAAAAATAAGCATAAAACATTATGTGATGCAAACCAAAATTATATGTATCAGTAACTAAGAACATAGGCGGATGACCCTATTATGGCAATTTTTCGATTGAAATCCAATTTAAGCCATTTTTAAAATGAAGAAAAGTGAATCTTGAAGTTTCAAATGGCCAAAGTGGAGCAGTGACCAGGGTCATTTTCCCTACCTTTTTACGTACTGTAATAATAATAAACCGGCCAAGTTTGAGTCGGACTCGCGCACGATGGGTTCCATACTGAAAACGACTAAAAAATCACTTGTTGTATGGGAGCCTCTTAATTATTTATTTTATTCTGTTTTTATAAAAGATTTATAAATAAAATATTTATTGATATAGTGACAACAGAAATACAGCACCTGTGAAAATCTCAACCAACTGTCACGGTTTATAAAAAACAGCCTGGTAACAGCAAAAAAACACGTTTGTTATAACAATATTTGATCATACAAAGCAATTTCTTCAAAATTTGAATTTGGATAAAAAAGTTTATCTCTTCCAATAAATTGTCTAAAAGTTTATCGAAAGGTAAATTGTGCAAATTTACCTTTCGATAAACTTTTTTACCTCTTCCAATAAGGAAGAGATAAAAAAAAATTGTGCCTTATATGAGTATATTTAAATTGTTTTAAGAACTTCACCCTATTTAATAATGTCATGGCTGGTTTACAAACAAGAAAATAAGTTGTAAGTAGATTTTTTAAACTTATTTTAAGTAAGTAAGTACTTACGTGTAAACTTACTAATTAGTATTGAGTTAAAATTAAGGTAACTACTTATAAGCTATATTGAATTAAAAATAAGAACCTACTTTCTACTTAATTACGTGTAAGCCAGCCATCAGAGACTAAATTGACACATGCTAATGTCAAATTGAGAAATGTGTTACCAGCTTTTTTGAGAAGTATTGACTTACGATTAGATGATAATCTCAGTAATAAAATGCATTATTCATTATAAAAAGCCACTTTTAACATACATCATTCTTCATTTAACACGTTGAGTGCGAACCAGGTTTGAAACACCTAGTTAATGTTTCACTTGCAGTGCGGCTAAGAAAAACATAAACTTCTCTGTCGTACGAAAGGCATAATTTCTATAATATATAAAAATTAATTAATATATAAAAACTTAGATATATTAAAGTTAATATATTTTTACGCAATAGGGAATATACGTAATAATTTTATTTTATAGAGGAATTAAACACATTCACCATTGAATGTTCCAATATTATAAAGAGATAATTAAAATTTAAGATGTAAAGAAAATGGTGAGATAATGTTTAAATATGTAGCAATGTTAAAGCTTCAAATAATAAGAAATGTGTAATGCTACATGAGTTTCCACTACGCAGTATGGGCGGCTGTGGACCTCTGGTCAGGCCATAATGTGGAAAACAAGAAATTTCCACCTTCCATGAGGATATGGCCATCTCCTTTGCCAAATTGCCTTAGTGTGGACCAAACCACTGTTCAAGCAGTGCAATGGTCGCAATACAATAGCGTGTCTACCTACCGAGGAGTGCAATGCTTGGAGTGGTTACCATCTAGCCGGTTATACGGACCCTAAGTATGGAGTCATCGTACTCCACCCGTTATCCTCCACACCGTTTGGAGTGTGGGATTACCAAGCCTCGATAGAAAGAACTAACTTTATAAAGGTCATTCATTATTAGTATTACGATTTCTTCGAAACCTGCTACCGAATTTATACAATTTCCTCGAAACTTATAAGAAATGAAGATTAAATTGATGTTACAGCCAGATAGAGTCTGGACGTCCGTCAATTAGAATAGCAGCTTTTTAATTAGCGACTTAATTTTTCAGTACTGTAGCCTAAAGAAGAGGCTACAGTACTGAAAAATTAAAAAAAATACACTGAAGTACCTTCTCCACGTTAGTATCTCTTCAGACATAGGCCGCGAGACCCGCCATGCCAAACTCGCACCATTTTCTCAAATAATATGAGTATAGATGGAGTCATCTTATCAAATAATATACTATGGTGCGTGGTAAGTAGCAGTGGAAGGTATAAATATTCTACAAAAAATTAGCAATGACTCATACGTAGTACAAATAAAACTCCATTTTTTATAAATAAAAGTTATATCAATAGATATGATTTAATATGAAAATAATTTCTATATGCTAAATTAATCTTGAACTAGTATGGAATTTATTGAAGGAATAAGAAATATTAGAAAAACAACGTAATGACAGTATACTTGATTTCAAAAATAAAATTAAAGCTTTAGAAAGAAGTGCCAATGCAATTAAATAAGAAGTATTTTTAAATTCGAGAACGAAAATAAGCAATCATTATCCCAGATAGTCATTGACATAGTCCTTAAAGATTGATATTAAGGGCTTCGGATCTTCGAATTATTTTTTTTTGTGAATTTTGGATTTAAATTTAGCCACTTATAACTTCCAAAAACATGGAATTATGCTCTATCCAAACTGTTGCAGGGAATGGTTGTACGTCCTCTTTAGTACTTTTAGAAACGGACGCTTATGAGAGCAACCTCGTCATCCCCCACCTAAAAACAACTTCACTATTGTATGGAATAGAATTTCAAATTATAATCTAATACGATATAAACACACACTCTCCTATCCAATGGCCAATATTTTTAATTTGTGTTTGGAACACGGTATCATAAAAGCTCATGACTATAACTATATAACTCGGAAGCGAAACTGCATTGACTGGCAAGAATGATCAAGTACTAAAAATATTAAATACCTTGGTATCAGGGTGGAATTTAAGTTAAATTTTAACGCATATACAAATTTTAATAATAATAATATTCTTTATTGCACGCTAGACAGTACATAATACAGAGAAGATAGAAAAAAGAGAGAGATTACAAAGGGCGACCTTATTGCTATGTAGCAATCTCTTCCAGGCAACCCGAGGCAAAGAAAAACATGAACTATATAATAAAAAGAGGTAACTGCTAGAGTTCAAAAATTGATATATATATTTAAAACTTTTAGACATGTCGCCGATAGTAATCTATTATCGAGTGTTTACTTGCCCTTATTTCAATCATTATTAACATACTGTGTAGAAATTTGGGGTGGTACAACTAAGGATTTTTTGATGCAGTTGGAACGGGCTCAAAGGGCCGTGTTAAAAGTAAACATATTCTGCTCCTTTTTGTTCCCTACTCGCGATTTTTATCAATTATGTTTCTTTGAGTCCGCACATTATTCATCCCGCATGCAGTCTTAACATACCACTCGAAGTAGATTTTTACGCAAATAAAAACACCCTACGGCGCCATTTCACAGTTTACTTACCTAAGTTTAAACATTCGTATGTGAATAAGTATCAATGTTATTTAGCTTCGTTAAAAAAATGATAAACATTATTCCTTGAGCAGGTCTAGCTGTAAGGCAGCCGTTATAGAACTACTAAAAACTTTAAACTATGAGGAACCCGAAGGAACGCTGAAAACTGTTGTTTAGCATCTGACTTCGGAATAATTTTGTTCTTGTCATCTGTTAATACTATTATTGTAATGGAAGTGAATTTCCGTTATTCGACTTAAATTTCCTTGGATTATAATGTAATGTACAGATAAAAGGATAATTCTTTTTATCTGTACATTACACTACTCACATACACTCACGCCCACTTTTATTACAGAGCTCTCGCACTCAAATGGAAATTATGTTGATATTTCATTTTTTTTATTATTACTATTTGATTAACATTTATCAATTGATATTTTTTAATTATTGAAACTAAAATGTTATATCTTTGATTTATACATATGTTATCATTAAATGTTGTATGCTCATATCGGGTTGGCACAAAAGTAATGAGACACTTGGTTTAAGTTTTTACTTTTTTATTATTATTACAATAAAAAAAGTTTAGTCAATGATGTAATTACCATTAGTATCTAAGACTTCTTGCCAACGATCCAGCAAAGTTTGGATGCCTTTTGCCCAGAACTCTGATGGCTGTGCCTCGAAAAAGTTGTTCAACTCCGCCTCTACGTCAGAGAAATCATTAAATTGTTTACCCCGCAAATGCTGTTTCAGGGCTCTAAACAAATGATAGTGTGATGGGGCGAGGTCTGGGAAATAAGGTGGGTGGGGTATCGTCTCCCAGCCCAAGTTCTCCAACTGCCGGCGAACCACAGATGCGACGTGAGGTCGAGCGTTATCGTGCAGTAAAACCACATTTACTCGTCTTCGTCGTTTTTTCTTGATAGCGGCAGATAATTTGGTAAGCTGGGTTGAATATTTGTCAGCGTTTATAGTTTCATTGTGTAATAGCTCATAAAACAGTATGCCTTGCGCATCCCAGAAACAGTAAAGCAGATTTTTTCGGCGGTTCTTTTGACTCGGCTTCGGTTGAGTTGGTGGCGTTTCTTCTCGAGGCAGCCAAAAAGCACGACGTGTATCGTTTTCGTAATAAATCCATGATTCATCTCCAGTAACCAGATCTGACAAGAACTCTTTACGACGGGGTCGCAGCAAAAGTGACTGACAGATAGCGACACGGACTGCACGACTGGCGTCTGTAAGGATGTGCGGTACCCACCGAGACAAAACTTTTCGATAACCAAGCTCATGCAGATGGTGTTCCACGGCGTGGTGACTGCATTTAAGTGCTTCCGCTAATTCACGAGTGGTAGCATCCGGATTCAACTGCAGTTCGCGGCGCAAATCGTCATCATTCACTGCGGGTGGTCGCCCTGAGCGTGGCTGACTTTCAAGGCTCCTGTCTCCTGATTTAAAACGGTCAAACCATCGGGACACCGTCGCATGGCTTGTACTTCCAGCGCCTAATGCATTGTTGATATTGTCAGCCGCAGCCCGCGCACTGTGGCCTAACAAGTACTTGTATAAGCATAGTATTCGAACTTGTCGCTCGTCCATTTTTCTTCAAACTGACTAAACAAATCGCGAGCGCGTTTTATATACCCTACACCAGAAGTACCTAGAATGTTCTACAACATTCTAGAATATTATCGAAAAAATTGATTTTAAAAAGGAAATGTTATAGATTTTTCTAGTGTGTCTCATTACTTTTGTGCCAACCCAATACTAAGACCGTATAATGATGTAGGAGCTTTGGATCCTGACATTCAGGTTTAGTATATAAACCTCATTCGGGCACAGAAGCTACTTAATTGTAAAATTGAGTGTCAAAGCATATGTAATTTATGAAAATAAATGTTATTATCATAAAATTATATCTTTCATAACTATAGAGGAAACTATGATGCCTAACTCCTCATGCATTTACTAAGATACTAGTCCAACACCAACGTCTTCGAAGTAGTATTTAGTACTATAGGTATGTTCTTAATTATCATCATAAATTTTTATTGCATTCACGACACTAAATATAATTTACAAATAAGGGCACGAATTGATAACAATTAGAGATAAGCGCTCCTAACCATAAGATTCCATGATTCCGTATTTTTAATAGTTTTTCGGATATTAACAATGTAATTTCTTAATATACTTTACCTGGGTCGTTATATATTTATAAAAATAGTTTTTTTATTTTTTAAATACAACTCTCCGTGAAAAGTAAAAAAATAAATATGAAGTCAGAATAATGGTACTTTGCTAGAACGAGAAAGACACAGGGCGTACGATAGCACATCGCGGAATATTCGCCATAGACAAAATGTTATCTTTCTCGCTCTAGCAATAGACGGTTCCGAGTGGCAGAAAGGATAGGGTAATGATGAAAGGCGATACCATTGTGTTAGATGTAGCACAACTGATGACTTGTTAAATGTTAAATAGGGCTGATGACTTGACTTTGCAATTTTAAGATTTTGTACCTCATTTTGGCTATTTTAAGATAATTTAGAAAGTTAGGAATAAGTCAAATTTGATACTTCGCATCTAGCAACGGTATAAGCTTTGCCAAAATACGCCGTTTTAAAGAATATGTGCGGTAAAGTAATACATGTGAATTAGAAGTCCCAAAGGGCCAAAAGGGGAGTTGCCGAAACCGGACCATTTGCCGTAATAACACTTTCCATAGCTATTTGGCTAACAACACCGGTTTGAAGATGTCAACTTTTCTATACCGGGTCTATATGTTGTGATACCTTCATTGTTTCAAATTTCCGACGAGTATCCCTAAAATACTTTTACTATGAAAATAAAAAAATCCTATTACTTTAAATAGGCGGATGCACGTTTTTCTGCTTCCACCTTAATTGAATATTGCAACAAGATGAAGATAGCGGTAACATCATTATTTTTCTTCGCAGTTATATTTTGTGCAGAAGGACAATGTCGTAAGTCTTTAATAATTATCTGGATTATAATACTTTAATACACCAGCAGAGCCACCGCTATCTCTAGCCATAACTATAAAAACGTTTTATCATGAATATGATTATATTCTTTTATAATGCTCTTGGTTTATTTAGATGTTTAATCAATAGTTTTAGTTTTCTGAATTATGTTCTGACTCAATCAAAATACAAATTTCGAAAATTGAAAGAGACCAAAATGTTCGTAAAACATACAGATAATTCAAAAAACATACGAGTATCATTATATTCAATGAAAAATACAAGATTTTTCATTGAATATTTTTATCTGTATAGCATTGAGAATGGAAAATTGATCATATATAATAAACGTATCATTGTAAAAGAAAATTAACGTGTTAATTTACTTGTCGTAGTTGTGGCTTGAGTTATAGTGAGAGCTCGTTGATCGCGCCTCTGAAACAGAAACTTTGGACTTCTATGCGTGTACTAAGAAGCATAAAATTAGACACATTAAAATAGAACATTATAACTTTTTTTATAATGCTTAACAATATATTAAATTATTAAAGATAAAATACGCATTCTAATGCGTTTGAAACTTTTGTGAGTTGAATGTCATGCAGATATATCATCCAAGAAAACTGTAATGATTTCCTAAGCCATGGTCGAAGTTTGTTCAACCAATGGTACTTGGTTTAATGCTCTAATACTCGTTTTCACTAAACTTAGGAGTCGCCCATAACTTTCACCAATGACAAGGAATCACTTAACTACATTAATCAATCTCTATAGCTATTATGGCATTTATGATAAAAAAAATTAAACATCACATACATTGCTCTCATTCCACGATGAGTAGCTAAAACCCCCGTGTTATGGAGTATCTGAGACAACGAAGGTACTACAACACCCAGACCAGAGACAATAAAGAAAAGATCATTTTCAATTGATCCGACCGGGACTCGTACCCGGGACCTCAGAGATGGCGTCACCTTGAAACCGGCGCGCGAACTACTCGGCTACGGAGGTCGTATTCGCTTAATATGACAGATTAAAGAAAAAATATTTAAAATTAATCTAATCAGTGTAGACGATGCTTAAGATTAGGCGTTTCCTAATTAAGCTATACCTTGTTCTAGGTTAGCGATAGCGGGTGTAAGAGCTCTTAGACTAATATTATTAATATACAAACTAGTCAACTGTAATCTTTATAAGGTTATGATATATATATGATATGTTGATTGTCGTATACATACGACTATGTATAATTTTTTTAAATGTTTTTAACAGCTTTCGTCGCCAAAACTGGTGGTATTTTCGACGTAAGTACACTGATTATTATTCATCAGCATCGTCATCACCAGCGTATAAATGTCCCCATTGCTAGAGCTCCGGCTTTCCCAGTGCGGATTTGTGGGTATTAACGACTGCAGATGCAGCCGATTATTATTAACATTTTATAAAATTATCATTATATTGCTAACTATTAGAATGTAATAAATATGGTTATACTACGCGCTTCTAGTTATTTATTTTTTTAGTATTTACCTGTGTATTCACAGCAATACCATCATGTGTGCTGGAGAGAGACACAAAAGGAAAATCATTATTTTTATTATCAGAGATTTTCTTTTCTGAGAATAAAAGATTTAAATACACAATAATGTATTAATATATTTCGTCTTTTAAAAGTTTCATTGTGTTGAACTATAGTGAATTCGAACCAAAGTACACCGTATTACCCCGACGCCAGACATGTAGGCACTTTGAATGTGACATTTGATAAATATTCACGATCTTCACTTTAAAACTCTTCGCGTTTTTTTTTTAAGATATTGAATGAACCTTAACGCTTCTTTGACGTTGTTCGGAATTCTCTAAGCAAAGTGATAGTTACAAATCTCCTTGAAAGCTATTGGGAAATGTAGAACGAAATTAATTGTCTATGGAAAAGTATATAACATTTTCCATTTAATAATATTTTAATAATATTTTAATAAATAAAACACGTTTTAGTGATCTGACAGCATCGTATTGACAGTCTATATTTTATCGTCTAAATTTTCATTTTTACATTCATAAAAACAAAGAGGTCGGTTGATAAGAATGACATTATACAACCGCCACATTACCCCCCTACGGAGAAAAGGAAACCAAACAAAAATAAAATAAAATATTATTCTAAGAATTAAGAAAACGAACACGTCTACCGTATCTTGTTACATAACCTGAGGTTGAGTCAGAAGGTAGATTCTTATTTGCCTTTGAAGGATCCGCAAGAGCAAGTGGAGCATGTGTTTCAGTGCAAGGAAAACTTTCCAAATGAGCAGGCTTAACACGATCCAATGATACCTCAATTTGTTTACCATTTACATCAAGTGACGCAGTTTTTTCTTTAAGAGCGATGATGCGGTAAGGTCCAGTATAAGGTGGTACCAGTGAGCGTCGAATAGTATCATCACGCAAAAACACGTGAGTAGCGTTTTTTAGATCTTTGAAAATAAATGGAACTTGTGTAACATGACGAGATGCTGGAATAGGACGAAGTTTGATAATTTTATTTCGTAGCTGAACCACAAAATCAGTCAAATCAACGTTAATATCAAATGAACCCGACCAAAATTCTCCAGGCAATCGAAGAGGTTCACCGTAGAGAAGCTCTGCGGAAGACATTTTCAAATCTTCCTTGAGAGATGTCCGCATACCAAGCAATACCAACGGGAGAGCTCTAAGCCATGAATCACTATGACACATCAAAGCAGCCTTAAGTTGTCGGTGAACTCTCTCAATCATTCCGTTGGCAGAAGGATGATAGCTGGTAGTTCTAATGCGTTTGGAACCGCAGAACACTAGAAGTCGATGAAACAAATCGGACTCGAATTGGCGGCCTTGGTCTGTTGTTATAATCGAGGGTACACCAAATCGAGAAATCCAGCCAAATACAAAAGTTTCTGCAACTTCTAAAGCACTTATACCAGACATGGGCCACACTTCTGCCCATCGCGTGAAACGATCGACTGCAGTGAGGCAATACTGGTAATGACCGACTATTGGAAGTGGACCTATAATATCTAAATGAATGTGTTTAAACCTAGCCGAAGGGCTAGAAAAAATACCAATTGGTGTAGCATTATGTCTAGTAACTTTGCTGCGTTGACAACGAATACAAGATCGAGCCCAAAGCTTACAGTCTTTATTAACACCAGGCCACACAAATCGGTCAGCTACAAGACGAGCTGTAACTCGACTACCGGGGTGGCTAAGATTATGAAGGTCGTCAAAAATCTTTCTGCGAAATTCAGATGTAACATATGGACGCGCTTTATTAGTAGAAGTGTCGCACAATAGAACAACATTCGAACCGGGTACGGTGACTTTCTCAAGTTTCAAACCAGTCTTTTTCGGATTGGCCAAGAAATCTTGAAGCTCATCGTCCTGTAATTGTGCCTGTGCTAAAGCAATAAAATCGTCTTCTAAAGAAATAGCTTCAACTCGAGACATAGTATCTGCCACAATGTTTTCAGCTCCCTTTATATAAACAACATCTGTTGTAAATTGGGAAATGAAAGACAGCTGATTAAGTTGAATAGGTGGTAATTTCTCACGTCTTTGGGAAAAAGCATAGATCAATGGCTTATGATCTGTATAAATAGTAACATGTTGTGCCTCTAATATATGACGGAAGTGCTGAATTGCCTCATAAACAGCTAAAAGCTCCCTGTAATACGCAGGCCAACCAGATTGGCGAGGTGTTAACTTCTTGCTAAAAAACGCCAAAGGTTGCCAACCATTTGAAACCAACTGTTGTAGGCATGCTCCTACATGAGAATTCGATGCATCCGTAAACAGACCTAGAGATTTGTTGGGAATTGGATGCATTAAAAGTGTTGCTTGTGAAAGACTTTCTTTACATTCTACAAAAACACGCTCTAACTCAGGTGTCCAGGGCATAGGTTTGTTACCGGTAAGTTTTGTATCAGTCAAGGCCTTTATTAATGGAGCTTGGGTTTTAGCTGCATGGGGTAGAAACCGACGATAAAAATTTAACATTCCTAAGAACCGTCTAACACCTTGGGCTGTTTTAGGTAAAGGATATTCTTGAAGAACAGTGATACGTTCTGGAGGAGGACGAGTTCCTTGTCTAGATATACGGTAACCAAGAAACGTTACCTCGTCAACCCCAAAAACACACTTTATTGGATTAATTACAACTCCATATTGATCCAGTCTTTGAAAAAGAATACGAAGATGCTGAAGGTGCTGTTCCTGACTTTGGGAATACACCAAAATGTCATCGACATATGGAAAACAAAAATCTAGGCCGAATGTGACTTCATCTATAAATCTTTGAAATGTTTGACCAGCGTTACGTAGACCGAACGTCATAAAGGGAAATTCGAAGAGACCAAATGGAGTAGTAATTGCAGTCTTGCAAATATCATCTTCAAAAGTAGGAATTTGTTGGTAAGCTTTTACCAAATCCAATGTTGAAAATATAGTGCAACCAGCAAGATTATGAGCAAAATCCCCTATATGACGCACGGGATAGCGGTCTGGTACAGTTCGAGCATTCAAAGCACGATAGTCACCACACGGACGCCAGGACAAATCTTTTTTAGGTGCCAAGTGTAAAGGTGAAGACCAAGGACTTTTAGAAGGTCTGGCTGTTCCACATCTTACCATATCTTCGAACTCCTTTTTTGCAATCATAAGTTTTTGAGGGGCAAGACGGCGAGGGCGACAAGAAACGGGTGGTCCGTCAGTTGTTTTTATATAATGCATAGTGTTATGCTTTATTTCCCGTGGAAAACCAGGAGGTCGTATAATAGAAGGAAAATCCAGTAAAAGTCGTTGATACGGTGAATCAGGTAAAACAGTGATAGCTTTTACACTAGACTGCGAACATGAAGCAATAAAGACAGTTGCAGAGAGTCCGGTCTTGCCATCCAATATTTTTTTATTTCTACAGTCTGGAAGTAAATGATAGTAAGCAAGAAAATCAGATCCAATTATTGCAGTACTGACATCCGCAACGACGAAACGCCAATGGAAATCGCGCTTTAGACCGAGATCTAACTTTAAATTAATTGTACCAAAAGTTTTAATAATACTACCGTTTGCTGCATTTAATTCATAGTTAGTCGGTAAACATCTGCTCTTCAATAGTTTTCTAGGATAACAACATATATCCGAACCAGTATCAACTAAAAAACGAACGTTAGAATTACGGTCGTTAATAAAAAGGCGGCGAGATGAAGTAAAACAATCAGCTGCCGCCGCTACTGATTGTTTGTCATGTTTTTCTGAGTCCACGAGCAAGGACTAACACATTTTAAAGCCTTGTCTTTAAAAATTTTGTGATACCAGCAAACGTGCAAAATTTGTGATTGTGACTGATTGCGCTGACCACGAACATTCATTAAAGTATCTACCTGATCAGCAATTTGATCAACTCTTTTTGCTAAATTAGATATTGTATTAGAAATTGACAATCCTGACGTTGCGTAAACCGATGGTGCGGAATCGGAGACATCCATTATACGATCAGCTAATTCGGCAATATTATTGAGTGATAAATCAGGTTGAGTTGTTAAAATTGCCTGAATGCTTTGTGGAAGAGCACGCAAAAATAAATGACGCAAAATCCTTTCATCGTTAAAAGATGTACCCGCTAGTGATTTTAAATATCGTAAAAATTGCGATGGTTTTTTATCACCCAATTCTGACTCGCTTAATAACTGATGGAAACGTTGTTCATCAGAGCAACTCAAGCGTCGAATAAGTTCCTTTTTTAATATGTCAAACCGTTGTTCTAAAGGTGGATTCGTAATTATATCCTCCACTTCAGCTGCTATACGAGAATCGAGTTGCGCAACTACATAACTATATTTTGTATTTTGTTCAGTAATCCCTGATATAGTAAACTGTGCCTCTACCTGAGCAAACCATACAGTAGGTTTATCTGCCCAAAAAGGAGGCAATTTAGCTGACACCTTACATATATTGCTCTCGAGAACAGCAGATGTGGAGGGTAAAGATTGGACAATAGAGTCGTTGTTAAGCCTGCCCTTAAGAGAAACATTCTCACTTAATATAGTTTGCACTTGAGATTGCAATACTTCCACCAGCCGTTGCAATTCTGTCAACTCTACTTCTTTACGCTCTGTCATGTTCGTTCACTTAAAAAATAAAATAAACATTAATAGTAAAATAAAAATAAAAATACTAACTTACATGAAAATTAGGTAGAGTGGCGGTAATATAGTGTCGTTAACTTCTATATATAAAATATATATATATATTACTATTGTTATACATAAATACAAAGGACACGTAGTTTTATCTGTTGTTGTTGACTTGTTGTATCTCTTCTGACTTCAGAATGCGATAACTATAATGACGTCTCTTTGTTGGTCTTCAGTTTAAAATGTTGTAGACACAGAAACAGCATTAACTTTAGCAACGACGATCATCAATGAACGTGGAAATGGACTTCTTATTAATTCTCGCACCCATTTGAAATGTAGTATGTCTTGTTTTAGATACTTCGAAGCACGCCAATAAGTTGTATGGTTGTAACTTAACGGTATCTTTATATTAAACAATCTGGGGTCACCAATATGGAAAAGTATATAACATTTTCCATTTAATAATATTTTAATAATATTTTAATAAATAAAACACGTTTTAGTGATCTGACAGCATCGTATTGACAGTCTATATTTTATCGTCTAAATTTTCATTTTTACATTCATAAAAACAAAGAGGTCGGTTGATAAGAATGACATTATACAACCGCCACATGTCTATGACATTTATATCATTGAAGTCGTCACTCCTTCTAAAAGCTATTGTGACTTTAAAAGTAACACAATAAATCACTGTCACACTCACAACCGCTATATTTTTTAAAGGCATTCAAAGAATAGTGATTCAGGTAATTCAATAGTGATTCAGAAAACCTAATCCGGTTGCGGGTTAAGTCAGAAATTTGAAAAACTTTATTTTCTAATTATTTTAGTCAAAATTATATCCAAGAAGATCTGTATATCGAAAGCAGTGTCAATTCCACCTCGGCTGCATCATAAACTATTAAAAAATCGATTACTTTAGAATTATGTAGTTCAAAAATAGAAGAAAGATTATTTTCTGAGAAACAGAGTAGACCTTCTGACCCAACGTATTGTTCCGAACCAAACAAAGTGAACGCACCACGTAAAGGGTACTTTGATACTTTGTCACATATTTGTGTACATATATTTTTAAAATTGGTTGAAAACCTACATCATACGCGGAGGATATGTGTTATAATTTAAGCAGGTAGGAGACAACTAATTTTAAATAAACTGAAAAAGAGCTGGCATCTTAAACCTACAAACATCCAATACCATCAAATCTGTCTTCATCATCATCAACCCTTTTACTTCCCCACTGCAGGGGCTCAGGCCTTCCTTATGGATGGTTAAGGAGGATGGGCCACGACCCCCCACGCTGGCCCAATGCGGATTGGAGGGTATTAACGACTGCAAATGCAGCCGGGACCAACGGCTTAACGTGCCTTCCGAAGCACGGAGTAGCTCGAGATAATAATTTTTTGGTCACCCATCCCGTGACCGACCCTTGCGAAAGTTGCTTAACGACAACGATCGTGGGCCGCGGCGCTTATCCACTACGCCTGTCTAAATCTGTCTTATTCTTATTTAATTTTGTAAATTAATTTCAGTATTATCTTTTTATTGATGTAAAAAATATGGCTTCTGGACGCATGCTATAATTGTATATAATTTCCACAAAATTTTCATCAAAATTAAACAAGATACCTAAACCTGTACTTTGACTTTCTTTTTATATAGCGGCAATTTTATGTTTGATCACCAACTATATTAGCACCGCCTAAGGCGCTGTCTCCACGAGCGAGAGAATCGCGACGAGTTCGCGCTTCTATCGTGGGGTCATCTCCACAAACAAGCAATTATTCCGCCAACGTGTTATCACGACTTGTGCCGGAATCGGACAGTGTCGGCAACGACTCTTCGAAATCACCGCATTTCCTTGACGATACGTTGTTCTTTTATTTATTGAAAGAGTTCAGTTAGATGCAAAATAAGTAGTGTCTCAGAAAATAATATAATTCTTTATTATAGATGTTCTTTAAAAAGCTTAATGACGCTACATTTTACAGCGCGGCCGCTGCGCGCTCGTGGGCACGCTTCCGATGGCGACGATACCGCGGCGATACGACGATGTTACTTGTGTACATTGCCATCGCCGTGTGGAGACTCGTTCATAGAGAGTATATAGAAATACGTGTCACAACGATAATATTGCCGCGATTCTCTCGCTCGTGGAGATAGCGCCTAACGGGAGCAAAATTTTCTAATATACGTACAATGCCAACGGTAAAAAAACTTATCAACTAGTAGGGTAGGTGATCTGGTTTTAGCTATTTTGATATTATGACCTAGACATGGCCATTTCAAGAGTTATGACGAAGTGTACTTTTGACACATCACAGTTGTTAACGGTGACTTTTAATTTTGCCATAATGTAACATTTTAAAAACCATCCGGGGTAAATTATTATATTTGCCAACGCGTTAGTTAGAATAGAACGTGTTGTAGCGTCAAATGGCTAAAAAGGGGGACAGTGGCCAAAAACCGGATCTTGTAGCCTACTTTCACTAGATAATTAAATAAATGATAACTATTATTCCAGCTGAGCACCAACATTTTATTATATATAATCCGAATGGGAAGGTGCATTACAAAAGAAGTTGTAAGTACACACAATCAGATTAATTTTAATCACCTAATTATTTATATGAATCTACAATAATGAAAATTAAGAATATTATTGTTCTATAAAAAATAAGCAATAAGCGATTATTATCATAAACAATGCAACATATTATTTTCTTATACGAGTATATGAATGATATACTAACTACAAACTTTTTACATAAATTGTACTTTTTCCTTACTTGCAGTCTACGATCGTGTCACGTTTTTTATTATTGGCTTATTTGGAAGAAGCTCTTCAAATATCTAAAGAACCGGTGAGGTCATGTTTTCTGTAATTGTCAATAATTAGAATAGTTGTCTTTTCATATTGTAGAGAAATAAACACTCAAACGTTATTAATGAGCATGATCATTGATCTTAAATATGAAGACTAGGTGATGGACTACTTTGCGGGGATGTGGGGCACCATTAGCTTAATGTTCCAATGTTCCCACTGCTGAATTGAAAGTAGAAAATGGGGTCGATAGAGCCAGGACCAACGGCTTAATGTGCCTTTTGAAGCAAGGAGAAGGTAATAAATTTATGGTCACCCATCCTATGACCGACCTTTACGAAAGTTGCTTAACTTCCTCGTAGCAGAGTAGTCATTAAACAGATGCGCATACATATTAGAATACAATAGAGATATAGGGAGTTTTTCACCATTCATCTACAACATGTCTATACAAAAACGGTTTAATTTCTTTATAGCAGTATTAAGGTGAACATCCATGTGTCAGCACGCGCGCACCGGACGCACGACCGGACGCTCGGCCGACGCAACGGATTCTAATAAATATTCCTATTAGAATCCGTTGCATCGGCCGACAGTCGCTTTTTATCATATCGACAGATATGTGCAATGCGTTGCTTGTCGTGCGGCCGGTGCGTCCGCGCTGAGACAGTGGATGAACACCTTTAGCTTTCGGCCACTCAAATAAAAAGCAATTCGCTTACCCAATTTTTTCAAATGGGTCAGAAAGTTTTGTGGTCTGTTCCCAATTCTTCAGTTATTCGTTACTAGTGATATGCCAATCTTACTCCCCTTTTGCAAAAGTAGTGTCCATTTTACCGATACAATATAGGTTTAATAGGTATTTGAAATGCATTTAACTTATAAATTGTTTTCCAGGACTTATCACCTTATGATCGAATAAAATTGGTGAGCATATTGTAATAAATTAATATCAATTTATAGCTTGATTCACAGACATTTAAGTAAATTACATATATCTATAATGCGTGCACTTTATATTTGATTCTTTTTAGTTGATATTCAGAATATTTGATTCTGAATATCAACTAAAAAGTTTATATATTAAAATCATAAGTATGTAACTTAACTCGCAAATGACGTCAGTTGTTCATAAAAATCAAAAAAATATAGATTGCCTCAAAAAGAAATTTATTTCATCAATTTTTGGATTCACAATACTATATTGATGAATATTTATAATGAAAAAAAATAATATTTCTTTGGATTTTTTGGGTGTATGCTTAAATGTTGATGAAAAAACACTCATTAGTAGCAGAGTAGATAAAAATATACTTAACAAAGCGTATATGTGCCTAAAAAATTCGTCAGTCGGTTAGCTCTTAGATAGCTAAATAGATAAAGGTAAGATATATATTTATATAACAAATAGAGGCATATTCTCAAATCACCCTAACTGTTTTATTAGTCTAAAAGGCAAGCTACATTTTTTCGATAATTTTGGAGATATTCTCTCGAATAATGCTCGATAGATAAGGGTATTTTATAGGTATGAAAATACAGTGATCATTATTTTACAGTGATGACCCTGATTTAGCCAGGAAACCTGGATTATCTAACATATGAAACCTCTCACAATCAATTCTTCTTTCGTATCTAAAAGACTATGCCAAGTACATCCTAGAGACTATGCCAGTTTGTTTCATTACGCTTTTTGTTTCCTGACACCACCTTTTGATTTCATCGTGAACGTCCTTCCACGGCTTTTACATCCTAACAATTTCATTTGGTTCATTCAATTTCGTCATTTTTTCATTATTATTTTCAATATATTATTTTTGAACAATTTTACTCTTCTAGGATGGATATATTTTACAGTTACTCGGAGAATTACGAGCAAGTAAGTACTTACAAATCGTTTAGTCAATTATTATTAGAAGTAATAGTGAACACGTCGGAGAAAAAATATATTTTAAACTATAATATTGAAATTAAATATTATATATGTATTTAAAAAATGAGAGCAAGGAAGGGGCGTGAGTGCATGTAGGAAATGAACGTGTTGTGAATCTATAATTATCTAATAATATAGATAATTGAATCATACTGATTGTCAGTAACATATATAAACTGATAATGGTATATTTATAAGTATTATCATTGTTACCCTATTTCTATATGCCGCCTTACATATTATCTGTGCCTGATTCTCCGGTTGATTGGGACTTGGGAGAGAATGTCTAAAGTAATAAGAATGTTTTACGTGCAAAAAACTCTCAATAAATAAATAACTAAAAAGACATACTAAAAAGAAATATTAAGAAATAAGCTTTCAACACTATTAGTTAAGGCCACCGCTACCTGAAATATACAAACTCAAGTTTATTTTTGTTTGCAGATTTAGCTCAATACCCAACTATAAGTCGTAAGTGGATGCATTAGCTCATTAGCTCAATAGATGATTTAGCTCAATACCCAACTATAAGTCGTAATTATTAAATATTTAATAATAATAGTTATTTTCCATATAGTTATTATACAAGACGTTTAAGGGGAAGAGCCGAAGAGATTATTTTTCCATTATAACATTTATGGGTTACGTACTAAAATGAAAAACCAAACTACATTATAAGCCTTTTCAATCCCCCCTGGATTCAATAAAAAAAAGAGCTCTATGGTGTTATTTTTTGTGCTCAACAGCAGGACTGAAAAATATTCTTAATGAAAAATGCTTGAAAATCCACTTTGTCACTGACCTGTCCCTGTTTTTCATTAAGAATGTTTTTCGGTATAGCACTATGAATGAATAATTTAACAAATATAATATGTATATATTATTTTTAAAGATAAATAAACATACTTATATTATTACAGAGATTTTGAAAATTCCGGGAGTTCAACGTAAGTAAACATTTTCTAATCACCAGTCCATAATTTTTTTTGGAGGTAAGAATGATTTTAAATTATTCTAACACCAATGATTACGAGATATTTCACGTTAATTTAAATACTGCATGTGGATCTCTGCCTTTTCGTTCAAAATTTTCGTAGAATATTATTTAGCAATATATTCATTTGCCAACTTAGCATATTTTTTTTGTTTCCCAACTTCGCCGTTACCAATTGTACGTTTGGTGTGCTTTTTTTTATTTATTTGCATTAAATAGTTTATTGTTTACCAAATGTTTTATTAAGTCGATTCTGGCTACAGTCAACCTAACACGGTCCTCTTTTGATCACTCGTCATCATACCTAATCTTTAATGTGACTTAACCTCACTTTACAAAAGCGTTTCGATTCTACAATGCCAGAAGAATTTTTAATGGATTTTAAACAATATTTATTTCGACTCTTTGGGTGGATTGCCTGAACATTGATAAATATACACTCTATAGTAGCAAAAAAGTAACAAATGCTTGAAAGATTCGTCAGTCCTGTTAGGTCCTGGGTAGCTCAGTGGTTAGAGCAGTCGCCCGGATTGCGAAAGGTTATGGGTTCGAACCCCATCTCAGGGTGCCAGGGATTAAGTGGATTTTTAAGCCTTATTCATTAAGAAAATGAAATGTTGTCATACATAAATTTGCTAATGAAACATAGGCGTCTTTTCTTCGGCCTGCTTCATTCCTTAAAGAAATTCAAGATTCCCATAGAAACAGTTTCACCAGCAGGGTTCACGAACTCACACTTATATTATTTGTAAATATTTAATGAAACTTGATTAGTTTCCTATATGGCCATCATGTTAAAGACGACATCAAACGGCTTTAAATAAAGGCTACAATTGCTAAGCTACATTTTGTAGAATCTATTATTGTGCAATAATTTTCAAATGATTTAATTTTTTTACAGAGGTTTTGAAATTTATTGCCGAAATTGCAGGTGAGCAAGCAAATAATATATTAGTACTAATGGAGGTTTTTCATTTCAAAATCACGAATTCCTTCTAAATGAGAAACGCATAACTGTTTGATGAATTGTTTGATGTCATTCATATTTATAGTAATATTTTAATCATTCGTCATCAGCTTTTTACGTACCCACTGCAGGAGCTCAGGCCTTCCTTATGGATGGTTAAGAAGGATGGGTCATGACCCTCCACGCTGGCTTAATACGGATTGGAGGATATCAACGATTCCAAATGCAGCCGGGAAGGCGCAACAGCTTAACGTGCTTTCCGAAGCACGGAGTAGCTCGTGATAATAATTTTTTGGTCATACATCCCTTGCGAAAGTTGCTTTATAACAATGATCACAGGCCGAGGCGCTTATCCACCATGCTACGAAACTACTCATTTAATTCATTGGTCTATTTTTATCTATAATATAGTTGAAGTTTCTAACTTTGCTTGTGGAACACAATTTTCCGAAATACTGTTCATGAAAATTCTTTCACATCGGGATACTACGTCACACGCAGATGATACTAAGTAATGCTTTTTAGCATTTTTTATTCAAAGGATTTAAACTTGCCTCTATTACTAAGACTCCGCTGTTGATCCGACAATAGATCATCAGGTTGTATCTTACGAACCGCGATAGTGAGACAGCTCATAGTTGATGTATTTCTATTACCTGTTGTTATTATAGCACAAAAGCTTAATAAAAAACAATTATTTAGAAAATACGTTTGTTTCATGACAGCCACATAATTTTTTTTTGCATTTTTTATAGATAATAATCGGAACCTTTCGTACGTTAGTCCCACTCTCACTTGTTTAATCAGACGTAAAACATAAAAAATAATAATCCATCACTAACTTTTTTCAGCAACGATATCTAGTAAGTAATCAATAGCTTTCTTATATAAAAAATATGTATATACTGCCCGTGGGTGTAGTCAAACCTGTTACATGGTCTTCTGGGATTACGTATAATTTAAAATATGTAATTGTGTTTAGATTATATATATCTTATCTACATCAAGTCGAGGTAACATTACGGTTACCTGAAAGTAATTGTTTAGTGATAAGGCCGCCAATTCTACTGTAAAAATGTGCTCATATTCATGTTTTTCTTGATGGTGTACAATAAAATTTTCATTAATTCATTCATGCATCTTTCTGTTCTACCAGTCACTCATGTCATATAGTGACAATAAGCACTCTATTCGGTTATAACAGCCTCGGAACGCAGCGCTGTCGTACAATCAAATAGAACCTATTTCAAAAGGTAATAAATGACTTAATTTAATTAAAGCTCTTACGTGACAGCACTGCGTTGCGTTGCTGTTTTTTGCAACAGAATACTAGCAGACTTGTAAGTAAGTACATATTCATATCCTGGATAACTTAGTGGTTGCTGGAGCAGCCGCCCGGATTGTGAAAGGTCTGGGTTCGAGTCCCATCTCAGAGGGCCAGGGACAAAGTGGATTTTTATGTATTATTAATTTAAAATAATTTCAGTATAGCACTGTGAACACAAAAACTATCAAATATAATAATTAACTAATATGTCAGTATAAATTGTAGTTATCCTCAGCAGAGTGATCGAGTAACTCCTCTAGCTATATTTTTAGACATAGGATATGACAGCGGTTTTTTTAACGCAGCCGCACCCGTCTAGAAAAGGGCAGGCTTAAGACAAGGCCGACCTTCCTGGTGAAACCCGCTGCGGGTATCCTCGGAGGCGGGGGGAGGACCTAGTATCCCGCAACAAGCCCGCCGGATACGACGCCTTAGCGATGTTAAAACGCTATTACATTTCGTTTTACTACTTTAACATGTACGACAAACAAATGAGAAAGAATGAACAATGTGGATTTTACTAATATTTCCATCATAGTCATTAATCCCGGACTTATCCACCAAGAGACGTGCCAAGTAGTAAAATGACACGAAATATCTTTATAATATGCGCTAAGATAGAGTATCCTATGGTTAGACATAAACGGTCGTATGTCTGGTCGATAAAATACCAAAGTTTTTCAACGAACAAAGGGTTCATTTTCATAGTCGAAATTTCCAGAATGGAAAAAGGAAAAACAAAAGGTTGTTTATTTGTTCTGCTGCTTTGCTACCACAACGGTACTCGTATTTTTAACAT
The DNA here is from genome assembly GCA_918026875.4 of Diatraea saccharalis. Taxonomy (NCBI): domain Eukaryota; kingdom Metazoa; phylum Arthropoda; class Insecta; order Lepidoptera; family Crambidae; genus Diatraea; species Diatraea saccharalis. The sequence continues at coordinate 8,200,570 of OU893345.1, forward strand.
ATTCATAACGACAAAAAATATTGTAATGCGTTAAACTATTAAAGAATCTAATTAGAATGTCTTTCAAATGTAAGCTGAAAAAGAAATATTTTGTTTGAAATAGAAATTTTCAAATATAGAACATTCATTACAGCTTAAAGTCGTCATTAATCCATGATTGTGTATGTGTGTGTGTGTACCATATAATCGTTTATGTATCTGTATAGTCTATAAAATATGTACCTAGCTATATCCTACAAATATGTATAGATAATTGTTTTTATTATTACTGTAATACATACTATTTCGATAATGACATGATTGATATAAATGTCGTTATTTCTGATAAAGAGCTGGTATGTTTCTTTCGCTTGTTCTTCTTGTCAGCCAAAAGACATTCTGAACGAATGGTGGGGAAAAAAATCGGATAATTCAAAATTCATTAGAATTAAGATTTAAAGTATTTATTTTTAATGAAATTATATTTTCACAGATGTTGCGAAAATTATACAAGAGCAGAGTGAGTCTTTATTTCTTCTAAGTTTACTTATTTCTGCTAAAGAAAATCATCATCGAAACATTTATATTCCAGTACATTTGGTTGTACGAAAAGAGAATCATCGAGAAATCTTGTTTTCCGAATTCAAATTCTCTTCTCAAAGATCTTTATTATCTAACCAAAGGTATTTATGGCATTAAGGGCAAGAGCACTGAACATTTTGTGTTTCTTCGTGTTATCAATAGTAAATGACACTTTTGTATACATAAAAATAAATTCTGCAGATGGTATTTTCTATAATTATTTGGAACACCAGTGGAAATTACAATAAACCTTTCATTCAAAATTATACCAGTAAATCATACAGAATCGCCAAATTCTATTTAAGGTGGCCACAACATGCTTTTAAAGAGTCAACAATTAACTAGGTTCAAAAACTAGCGCCAATCGTCAAGTGCTAATGAAGTAAATAAATATGTTCCAAACTCAACTCTTTTTCAGAATCATTGAACACTATTGCGGTAGCTGGCGGTAAGATTAACGCTTTGACAATAAGATTAGGTGCTGTAGGAAAATGAGTATGCATAATAATACTGCACGTCATTAAAAACATCAACTGAGGACAGCTAAAATATTATGAATCGGTTGTAGGAATCAATTCATGTTGATGTCCCACTTCGTGGTCTAATATTGGGCCAGGAGGTAAATTAGAAGTAAATATACATAAATAAAATGTACCCTATAAAACCTAGCGGCATTATGTGACGGGTTCGATGCTTGGGCAAATAAAAAAGGCTGACTAGCTTGAGAATGGATTTATTTATGGTATAAAGGATAAAGTAAAGAAACTGTAACAAACAAAAAATGAATATAAAAACAGTTCGTGTGTTAAACTAAATATACAATTAAAATTACCAAATAAAACGAATACATACTCCTTTTTGGGTTTCTTGATAAAAACTTGAATCGTCCAAGTTACAGAATATACTTTTATTATATTATATTATTCCTATTTTCATTGATTATTAATTAATTATTTAATTACTCATTCATTATTATTAAAAATAATGCAGCAGCATTTAAATGAGAATTACTATGCCATCTTAATATAAAGTCTAAAATCATTGATTAAACTTTATATTTATTGGCACCAAAACAGCGGATGTTATTGATATCCGACCATGTCATAAGAAAATGTCTTCATTATATAGGTCTTATGTTACTCCATACTCAGAATTAAGATTTAATTGCGTTGTTGTTTTTGAAATACGTAAGAGCTAGTATAGCAAATAAAAATCACAATTTAATAGACATTCGACTCGCATATGTTTAATTTTAATAGTGTAAGTTAGTAATATTGATACTTTAGAGGAGAAGAAACAAATTATCAAAAATAGACATCCTGTAAAGTATGAGGAATGGACATGCCACCAGTTGGCTCTGATGTACATATATATATTATCAGTACAATAAAAGCGTGATGTTGTAATAATCAAGGGTTCTATTCTAAAATCAAGTTTTCGACGACGAAATAATCCAATATATATCAAATCGATCTCAACAATACAGTGTCTTATGCATATTCGAAAATGAAATCATAAAAAATATAATATAGATTTATTTTATTTTACAAGTTACTGAAAATATAAGATTAGTGATTATTTCAGTAGTTAATTCGACGTATAATAATGAAAAGTATTGACAATGTGTTCTTATGTTTTGAAATGGAACCTAATTCAAACTGTGCTCAAATGAGACCACAATTGTATGCACTCAAGTGTAAAAAAAATGTAATTACAGCAGTTTCATCTTGTCCGCTATTAACATACGGAGCTGGCGGCGCAGGATTATCGACTTATGGTTTGTTTAACGGGTGCACAACATAATTAGGAAATAAAATCTTTTGCATTCCAGTATCTAAAAAACAAATCAAAATTATGACTATTCTTTAACTATTCTTCAATACATACGACAGAAAACATAAAAGTTAAATGTTTATTTCTTAAAAAAAAAGATTTAAAAGCCTGCCTGTAAATAATCTACTTCCATTTTTTGTAATAAGATTTAGCAACGGTCTTAAGTTAGTCCCGAATTTTATTACGAGACTTATAATTCATCATCTTATTGTACATTCATTAATTTTTAAAACGATTGACATACAAAAACTCTTATTTGTTGAAGAGGGCAATATTGTGTATAAAATAAATTGTATATTTTTATATATTTTTTTTTTCTTAAAAACCAATAGTTTCAAATGTCTTATATTCTAGTGGCTTCATTCATATATCTTATATTTTGCGCATAATAAAACGTTCTAATATCTCCAAAGCAGGACTACGTTTCTACCATAGACTATTTTAACTCATCTACAGGTCTTTTATTCTTAAGTCTATGTAAATCCAATGTTTTATGGTCACAAAACATGGTATTCGTCAGTTTTATCTGCATAAATCATAGTTTAAACCAACTTCTGGGCGTTCAAACTACGGAAAAAGCAGCAAAGGAACAACCCCAAAGGGGCAGTGTTATGTGAATGCATTTTTTGGAATGATTTGTTCCCGTAATCGGCGTGAATATTATTTTTACTACTCCAGCGGGATCGAGTGTATCATATTACAGTGGAAGTAATTTAGGAGCAACCACAACGAATAAAGGAACATCAATGGGGTACATTTTAGAAATAACTTTTATTTTTGTAATTTACATAAAATTATTATTTTTATACCTCAGGTGGATGATAGGTTATAGGAACACGAGCAAAGAGTATCTATTGTCTTACGCATACGGAATTTTCTATTTAATTTTGGGGCCCTCATGTATAATTATGTAATATATAATTATGTAATATAATTATGTAATAACGGCGGGTAGACAAAAGGGGCTATTACGAAACCCAAATAGATCGTCCATATCGGAGGACTATCTTTAAAATAACACTGCAGGCGTGTATACCAACGTGGATTTGTTCCATTTTATCACTTTTCACACGAAAATATAACGAGATGAGCGTGATGTCGTCGGATGTCTTTACTCCTCGGCGATCTGAAACAGAATGTGTGCGAAAATGGCGGCAATTTGGTTTTTGTTAACGAACTGTCAAAGTCAGTGTCATTCTAATAACCTTCAATTTTTAAAATTCTAATAACTATTATAATAAAATTAAAAGTATCGATGATCACGCTCTCTCTACAATCGAGTAATTAAGTAATCGAATAACTAGCAATTAAAATAAAAGAAACTAAATCAAACGATCTTCGTAAAGATGATGCGACATACTGTCTTATAATTTTAGCATATTTAGTTTTCTTTGACTTGATGTTTCAAGAAAAGATAGAATTTTGCACTTGTTGGACCTGGCTTTGCTGTTTCTATCACTGTTCTTTGATTAGCAACCATAATACGTTTGTAAGTGACGTTTAAAACTAGAAGGATGGCTAGAAGACAAAATGAGGTTCTTTAAGAATCACCAGAACACCTTATATTATATCCCTTACCTAAATCCGCGTTGTAGGCATTCCATCAAATGCTCATATTTTCTTTAAGAAAACTGCAACAATACTGTATGCCAGATTTGTTAATTTGTTTTCTTTTCTACATTTAATAAGACCTCAAGAATTGGCGACAATAACATTTAATAATCCATTAAAAATGTACATATTCAGTTAAGACACAGTATATTTTACCCATTGCTTCGGAAAAATTCCATTCCCACTTTATTTTATTTATTTTTTATCTTTTTGGTTCTTCATCAAAATACGCATTATTTTGATTTTTAAATTTATTTTTTATTTTAATATGTTCAGAGACTTCGAAAGGGTCAGGCGGAGGAAGCAGCACAGGAACACCCACAACAGGGACCGGTATGTTTATTTGGTGTATTTTTGGATTGAAAAATTGTTTCCGTAATCAGCATATATATTAATTTTACTACTTCAACGTGATCTAGTGTATCAAACCAGTATATCGAACCACGAAGTCCTGCGTTGCTACAGAAGCAATTGCAGTGAGCTCGGGTATCTCAATATTTTCATTTATTAAATGATTATTCGTTCTTGTAATCGGCAGACAGTTAATGTCTTTTAAATTTGCGGCAGAAAGTATTCAATATGCACAGGTTTTTATTTTTAAATCTATGCGAATATGTTTTTTTTTATGTTTAGTACTTCATCAAAATAATGCGTATTGATTTTTAAATTTATTTTTAATTTAATATGTTCAGGAACTACAAAAGGGTCAGGCGGAGGAAGCAGCACAGGAACATGCACAACAGGTAGCTGTATGTTTATTTGGTGCATTTTTAGATTGAAAAGTTGCTTCCGTAATCGGCATATATATTAATTTTACTACTGCCACGAGATCGAGTGAATCAAAGTCCTGCTTTACTGCAAAGGTAACTGCTGTGAGTTTGGATATCTCAATATTTTCATTTATTAAATTATTAATCGTTCCAGTAGACGCCAGACAGTTAATATCTTTTAAAACTGCTCCAGAAAGTGAAATGAAATGAAATGCAAATGGCTTTTATCAAGTCAGTTTGTTTCAAACACTTTTGAATCGTCCAAAATTTTTTTCCCATACCACTTGTTCAGAACGTCTCTTAGCTGAAAAAAAAGACCAACAAAAGAAAACTCTAGCTTTTCGACACATCATAATGCTCTAATTTCCCCAACAGTATTTCAGGACTAACGCAGTCGAATGCTTTTGACAGATATGTCTTAAAAGTGCAAATCTAGCATCTGTGGTACATTTTCTGATACAATTACCTCTGCTAAAACCAAATAGATTTTTGTAAAGAAATTTATTTACGAAAAGTGTGCAAGCAGTTGCTTGTAAATAATTTTCTCAAATACTTTACTTGGCGCTGGTAGTATAGATATCGGTCTGAAATTACTGGGATCTGACTTGTCGCCTGCCTTGAAAAGTGGGATTATTTTACCATATTTCATTAAATCAAGAAAAGTGTCTTCATTAATGCACTTATTAAAAATTTAAGCTAATTTAGGTGCAATAGATGGTATTATAGATTCGGTAACATAAGTTGAAACTCCCTAAAGATCTTCGATTTTTTTTACATTCATGGAATAAAATGTTTTAATAATTGAATGGTCGTTAAAATGTCTAAAATAAAATTCAGTATTGCACTTATCAACAACTGACTCTGGATGAGTAACCGCAAGTACAGAACATGAACTAAGATTTCTAGTGATTTTTATTGGTGTCTTAGAAAAGAATTATCAAATGTATCGGCAACTGCTTTATCTGTTTTAATAACTTTATTGTCAACCTCTAATGAGTAAGTGCGCATATTACATTTAGTTTTCCCGTTCCTTGATTTATGATAGAAGAGGTTGTTTTTATTTTGTTTTCTAAATTGTACTTCGAAAGGGTCAGGCGGAGGAAGCAGCACAGGAACATCCTCAACAGGAACTGGTATGTTTATTTGGTGCATTTTGAGATTAAAAATTTGTTAACGTAGTCAAGAGATTAAAATTATTTCGGACTCACGAAGATCAAAGGAGCATAGGAAACACGATCAGCAAATGCCAGAATAGTATTGATACTTATTAAACAGATTGTTTTTTTTTTTCATCCTGCAACACTTCGTTGGTAATAAGGTTTCAACCGAAACTCTAGAAATAAATTAACAGATAAACTTATATATTTTTTTATTTTATTATTTGGGCTACTATACTTTAAAAAATATAAAGTACTCGGTGATTTTTAGAATGGAATGTCGTTGGATACACTCCTTAATGCAATTATAAAGATACAACAATAAATAATACACATACGAGCATTAATCTACTATTAATTATAAGTTCTATTACGCAAATTAAACTCCGATTATAGTACGAGCTTGCGCTGCTTAAATCTACAGTAATCTTTTTTTTATAAAACAATGACAATTTGTTTCTCTAATCGGTATTAATACTTTTTTATTGTACCAACAGGCACGAGTGGCAATTCTGAAAATAGAAACGCAGCTGCAGCGGCCGCAGGTATCTCAATATAGTGCATTTTTTTAAATGATCATTGATTACTGTAATCGGCTTAAATAAATTATTTTTTACAACAGCCGCGACCGAGACTGGATCAAACTAAAGGAATCGGCTCAGCAGCAGCTGCAAGCAGCTATATGTATATATAGTGCATTTTTTGTTAATTAATAGCCGTTCAAACAAATCAGCATCAAATAGGCAAATTGAATATTGTTGTTGTTTTTGTCGTACGGACATATCGCAAAATATATCATAAATTTTATTGCTGTTTATAAAGTTTCAACCGAAACTCTAGAAATAAATTCCACTGATAAACTTATATTTTTTGGTTTTATTATTTGGGCTACTGTTATAGGCTTATAGAGTAAAACAAATATTGAAATGAATTATAGATCATTTATTTGATGCACACCATAATATCGGGAGGTGACAATTACAAGAGACTATAAAAAATCTTATAACAATAGAACATCGTAATTAGGTTCTATATTAATAATAAACCTATTTGGTTATTTATGTTTGGTATTAAACAGATTGGGGACCTAAGCCAAAACTTAAACATAACTCTTTTTTTAATTAATTACTCAAATATTTAAAAATTATAAATATAAATATTAATTTTCTAAAGGAAAAGGACAAACTTTCATTAAACTAGTTCTTATAATAGAACCTTTAGAAGTTTTTACATCTAATGCTCTAACTTTGCCATCTTTACCTGGTAATACATTAACTATACGCCCAACTGGCCAATTCAAAGGAGAAATATTATCTTCTTTTAAAAGAACCATTGTTCCTACATCTAAATTAGGTTTATTACCTTTCCATTTTGGGCGTCTTTGCAACTTTACTAAATATTGGGAATGACATTGTTTCCAAAAATGTTGCTGCATTTGAATACACTGTTTCCAAAAACTCAATTTACCTACATTTACATTCGTTAAATTTAATTCAGCATAAGCCACTAAAGAGGATCCCGTGAGAAAATGTCCAGGTGTCAAATATGACATATCATCCTGGTCTCTAGACATGAGTGTCAAGGGCCTCGAGTTTAATATACTCTCAATCTGAACTAATACAGTATACATCTCTTCATATGTTAGAACAGAATTAGCAACTACACGCTTAAGATGAAACTTAGTACTTTTTATGCCAGCTTCCCATAAGCCACCAAATACAGGCGAATAAGATAGTATAAAATGAAATGCTATTCTTTCTGAATTACAATAATCAAATACTTGATTTTGGTGGTTACCAGAATTCTGCATTTCAAACAGTTCATTTAAAACATTATTTGCACCCTTATAATATGCAGCATTATCACAATATATTTTTGTAGGCTTATTCCTACGAGATACAAATCTTTTTAAACATGCTAAAAATGTATTAGTTGTCATATCTGACGCCAAATCTATATGAATGGCTTTTGTAGTGAAACAAACAAAAATTATTACATAAACCTTCGTTATAACAGGCTTACGAATTCGACTTTGCTTGATATAAAAAGGACCTGCACAATTAGTACCTACTATTTGAAATGGACGAGTAATATTGACTCTTTCTACAGGCAATGCACCCATCAATTGAGTAGCTGCTTTAGCTTTCAACCTAAAAAAAATTATACATTTATGTAAAACAGATTTAATTTCTCTATTAGCATCAATAAGCCAATATTTATCTAATAGACTACTAAGAACCAACTTTAACCCAGCATGTTTGAGTCGTAAATGTTCTTTTAAAATAATTAATCTATTTATAAAAGATTTCTTAGGCAAAATAATAGGATAGCATTGTGAAAAAGGTAAGTTGGAGTTACTTAATCGTCCTCCCACTCTTAATAAACTTTCAGAATCAATAAAAGGATTTAAATTATTCAAATTAGACTTTAACTCAACATTTTCTTTTAAAGATTGAATTTCTTTAGAAAAATACTTTCTTTAGAAAAATACTCTAAATTTATACAAAAGTTAAACCTAGTGGACTCATATTACCTGTATACTTAGCCGTATTTTGCTTACAATTATTTATAAACCTTTTTATGTAACAGAATATAATTGTTAACTTTTCAATATCAGAAAACTTTTCTAAAAATGTCAAAAACTCAGATAACTCAGATAAAACACTTCTTATATTTCTTTCTAAATGAAAACCCTTATGCGTGTAGGAATCTACCTTTTTTGACAAAATGTTAATCAATAAGGTGTCCCAATATTCAATAGGCTGATTTAAGTTTTTAAGTGCAGCTAAATGTAAATTTACTGTGTTTATAAGTGTTCTTAAATTATTAGAAGTACACTTTGAAAAGGCTGACATATTTAATATGCTATTTACATGATAATTTACAATTTTAGGTATGTTATAGTATCTGTCATTAAGTGTCGTAACTAACCTTTCGTATCGTTTTCATTCCTTAGATTCATATCACTAATTTTGCTCATATCGATAACTTTTTAGTGTTTTCCATTTATATTCCTTACTTTTTCCATTCTATAACAATGGACCTTCAATTTTATACCTGTAACCATTAAAATTTTGTAATATAAACTTATCCAAACCTCTACGAACTTTCGTTCTATGTTTTTTACTACTTACACTAATGTGAAGCCTTACCTGTAGTTTTCATAGTTTTTCATTATACATTTTACCAATTCTAATCATATTAAAGTACTTATTTATATATTATAACACAAATTATAGCTAATTTTAATTGTTTTGACAGAATTGACATCAAAGTTTTTCTTCGTTGCTATGGTTATATTTGATACTCTTCATGAAAATTGACTCATTGTTTGTCAGTTTTAGGCATTGAAACTTTGTAGTTTTTGAATTTTTAGGGTTCTAATTTGAAATCATTTACTTCCAAATTTGAGTTCATCTTCAGGTATATAAAGCCTCGCCCAAATAGTTCTTGATCACTTCAATGGCAACAGTTGCCCAAGTTAGCTTTTTGAGCTCGTACAAAACTAGCTAAATTCTTAAAAGGCCTATTTTCCGGGGCCGACTGCCCCGAGAACTCTTCAAAGTTACGGTCTCAAAGTCACTTGACACCATTTTGGCTATAATTAAATAAACACTAACATTATTCTACTTCCTTCACCACTTTCAAGCTTAGACGCAAATACTTTCTCCTGAAGCTGTCTTCGAGTCTTCATCTGGAGGCCTGAGCTGTTGATTCGTTCTGAACTACAAAAAAAAACATCTGCTCGACACATTGAGTGACGCGTCGTTGAGAAGGTGCTCCGGAACTTCGCCGCTGACCCACGACCCATCACCAGAAGCCTATCGTTGACGACCACTATTTCTACGTTGACGGAACGCAACTTCACCGCTGACCTCCTGCCCATCACCATAACACCTATGTTGACGACGGATCTACGCTGACGCAACGGACTTCACCGCTGACCCACGCCCCTTCACCAGATCACCTACACTGACACACTCACTCACTACATCACTTCTCACCTCACCAGTCACCTCGTCCCTTTTATTTTTTTATTTAATTTAAATAAATTATTTAATATTTATTATTTAATATTTAATATTTATAATTATTTAATTTAAATAAATTATTTTATTTAATTTATCATCTTTTAGTTTTTTTCTTGTTTCATAACATAAGAAGCTCAAGAGCAACTTTATAATTTTCACCTACCAAAGGCAATTTTTTTATTAAATCCAATGCTTCCTCATGCAACAATGAGCGTACATAATATAGCTTTTCACATGAACTTAACTTCTGATCTTTATCAATTACTGATAAGAACATATTTATAAAGGGATAATAATCAATTACATTTTTACCATTATGAGGCTGCAAATTAATTTTAGGTAAATTACTGAAATCTCTCTTAGGAGCGATTTCAATGACCGAATTTTTTAAATGCCTATCTAAAATAGATTTACTATTGAAGTACTTACTCTCATAAGTTTCATAGTCTTCATCATCATCTGGATTAAACGCTAGTATTTCCATGTTTAATTTTTCATATTCTTGATAGGCCTCCACAAGACGCGCTCGCCTTTCTTGAAGAGCTTCATATGTATATTCACTCAATTTATTAGATATGATAAAGTTGTTAATACGCGTTATAATACCTTATTATATCCCCGATGAGATACAAGTTTAGGCACAGTTTCATTATTTGTTTCCATGACAGATTTTAACAAAACGCTTACGAGATTCTAAGACTGAGATGATAAATTTTATCTAAGTTATCTGGCATAAAAACCTATATACAATAATATAAACTAACTTATAGGTATTTACACTGTTAATTATTAAGTAATAAGTAAAAGAACAGTTTACAAAATCACAACGGAAAAAATCAAATAGATTTCTTATTTGACGTTTACGTAAAGATGGCGTCAGCTCACACACGGTACTTTGCTTACGACGCAGTAAGGCCGTCACACACGTCGCTGCCGTCGCTGCATAATGTTCACAGTCGACCAAAGAGTAATATACAGTCAACACAGATCTGCTTTCGCTGAGCACCGTTCTCGTATCATAGCAACGATATTTATTTATAGATAAATAATTTTCTTGACAAAATATGGCGGCCAAATTAAAACATATTATACGGTAATAGAAACCTTGTATGTCTTGATCGCCTTCTCTTAGATATTTTTTTAGCAGAAAAAAAAAACTTTGTTACGCCGTCTGAGATTCCACTTGAGGTTTCAAATATAGTATCTTCGCCTATTGGACGTTCCTCCACAGCACAGCGTTATAATCACAAAATTCTTCTTCTTGAAGAATTTCCTTCTCAGTGTTTATAGAACACAAACTGGTAAAACTCACGATGAAGGACCATTTTTAGCTCTGTTATAGACAGAGTAAAACAAATATTGAAATGAATTATAGATCATTTATTTGATGCACACCATACTATCGGAAGGTGACAATTACAAGAGACTATAAAAAATCTTATAACAATAGAACATCGTAATTAGGTTCTATATTAATAATAAACCTATTTGGTTATTTATGTTTGGTATTAAACAGCTACTATAAAATAAAAATATTCAGTACTCTGTGATTTTTAGAAGTGAACGACGCTTGCTACACTCCTTAAAGCAATTATAAAGATACAACGATAAAATGTACACATACGAGCCTTAATCTACAATTAATTATAAGCTCTCTTGGGCAAATAAATTACCATTATAGTACGAGCTTCCGTTGCTTCAATCTGCAGTAATTTTCTTTTTATAAAACAATTTTAGGGAAATGATGATTTGTTTTTCTAATCGGTATAAATACTTTTTTATTGTAGCGGCAGGCAAGAGTGGAAAATCTGAAAACGGAGACGCAGCTGCAGCGGCCGCAGCTGCAGCGGCCGCAGGTATCTCAATATAGTACATATTTTTAAATGATCATTTATTACTGTAATCAGCATGAAACAAATTATTTTCTACAACAGCAGCAACCTCGACTGGATCAAACTCTAAAGGAATCGGCTCAGCAGCAGCTGCAAGCAGCGATATGTATATATAGTGCATTTTTTGTTAATTAATAGTCGTTCACACATATCAGTATTAAATAGGCATATTAAATATTGTTGTTGTTTTTGTCGTACGGACATATCGCAAAATATATCATAGATTTTATTGCTGTTTATGAAGATTCAACCGAAACTCTAGAAATAAATTCCACTGAGAAACTTATATTTTTTGGTTTTTTTATTTGGGCTACTATAATATAAAAATATTCAGTACTCTGTAATTTTTAGAAGTGAACGACGCTTGCTACACTCCTTAAAGCAATTATAAAGATACAACGATAAAATATACACATACGAGCGTTAATCTACACTTAATTATAAGCTCTCTTGGGCAAATAAATTACCATTATAGTACGAGCTTCCGTTGCTTCAATCTGCAGTAATTTTCTTTTTATAAAACAATTTTAGGGAAATGATGATTTGTTTCTCTAAATACTTTTTTATTGTAGCGGCAGGCAAGAGTGGAAAATCTGAAAACGGAGACGCAGCTGCAGCGGCCGCAGCTGCAGCGGCCGCAGGTATCTCAATATAGTACATATTTTTAAATGATCATTTATTACTGTAATCAGCATGAAACAAATTATTTTCTACAACAGCAGCAACCTCGACTGGATCAAACTCTAAAGGAATCGGCTCAGCAGCAGCTGCAAGCAGCGACATGTATATATAGTGCATTTTTTGTTAATTAATAGTCGTTCACACATATCAGTATTAAATAGGCATATTAAATATTGTTGTTGTTTTTGTCGTACGGACATATCGCAAAATATATCATAGATTTTATTGCTGTTTATAAAGATTCAACCGAAACTCTAGAAATAAATTCCACTGAGAAACTTATATTTTTTGGTTTTTTTATTTGGGCTACTATAATATAAAAATATTCAGTACTCTGTAATTTTTAGAAGTGAACGACGCTTGCTACACTCCTTAAAGCAATTATAAAGATACAACGATAAAATATACACATACGAGCGTTAATCTACAATTAATTATAAGCTCTCTTGGGCAAATAAATTACCATTATAGTACGAGCTTCCGTTGCTTCAATCTGCAGTAATTTTCTTTTTATAAAACAATTTTAGGGAAATGATGATTTGTTTCTCTAAATACTTTTTTATTGTAGCGGCAGGCAAGAGTGGAAAATCTGAAAACGGAGACGCAGCTGCAGCGGCCGCAGCTGCAGCGGCCGCAGGTATCTCAATATAGTACATATTTTTAAATGATCATTTATTACTGTAATCAGCATGAAACAAATTATTTTCTACAACAGCAGCAACCTCGACTGGATCAAACTCTAAAGGAATTGGCTCAGCAGCAGCTGCAAGCAGCGATATGTATATATAGTGCATTTTTTGTTAATAAATAGTCGTTCACACATATCAGTATTAAATAGGCATATTAAATATTGTTGTTGTTTTTGTCGTACGGACATATCGCAAAATATATCATAAATTTTATTGCTGTTTATAAAGTTTCAACCGAAACTCTAGAAATAAATTCCACTGAGAAACTTATATTTTTTGGTTTTTTTATTTGGGCTACTATAATATAAATAATTCAGTACTCTGTGATTTTTAGAAGTGAACGACGCTTGCTACACTCCTTAAAGCAATTATAAAGATACAACGATAAAATGTACACATACGAGCCTTAATCTACAATTAATTATAAGCTCTCTTGGGCAAATAAATTACCATTATAGTACGAGCTTCCGTTGCTTCAATCTGCAGTAATTTTCTTTTTATAAAACAATTTTAGGGAAATGATGATTTGTTTTTCTAATCGGTATAAATACTTTTTTATTGTAGCGGCAGGCAAGAGTGGAAAATCTGAAAACGGAGACGCAGCTGCAGCGGCCGCAGCTGCAGCGGCCGCAGGTATCTCAATATAGTACATATTTTTAAATGATCATTTATTACTGTAATCAGCATGAAACAAATTATTTTCTACAACAGCAGCAACCTCGACTGGATCAAACTCTAAAGGAATCGGCTCAGCAGCAGCTGCAAGCAGCGATATGTATATATAGTGCATTTTTTGTTAATTAATAGTCGTTCACACATATCAGTATTAAATAGGCATATTAAATATTGTTGTTGTTTTTGTCGTACGGACATATCGCAAAATATATCATAAATTTTATTGCTGTTTATAAAGTTTCAACCGAAACTCTAGAAATAAATTCCACTGAGAAACTTATATTTTTTGGTTTTTTTATTTGGGCTACTATAATATAAAAATATTCAGTACTCTGTGATTTTTAGAAGTGAACGACGCTTGCTACACTCCTTAAAGTAATTATAAAGATACAACGATAAAATGTACACATACGAGCCTTAATCTACAATTAATTATAAGCTCTCTTGGGCAAATAAATTACCATTATAGTACGAGCTTCCGTTGCTTCAATCTGCAGTAATTTTCTTTTTATAAAACAATTTTAGGGAAATGATGATTTGTTTTTCTAATCGGTATAAATACTTTTTTATTGTAGCGGCAGGCAAGAGTGGAAAATCTGAAAACGGAGACGCAGCTGCAGCGGCCGCAGCTGCAGCGGCCGCAGGTATCTCAATATAGTACATATTTTTAAATGATCATTTATTACTGTAATCAGCATGAAACAAATTATTTTCTACAACAGCAGCAACCTCGACTGGATCAAACTCTAAAGGAATCGGCTCAGCAGCAGCTGCAAGCAGCGATATGTATATATAGTGCATTTTTTGTTAATTAATAGTCGTTCACACATATCAGTATTAAATAGGCATATTAAATATTGTTGTTGTTTTTGTCGTACGGACATATCGCAAAATATATCATAGATTTTATTGCTGTTTATGAAGATTCAACCGAAACTCTAGAAATAAATTCCACTGAGAAACTTATATTTTTTGGTTTTTTTATTTGGGCTACTATAATATAAAAATATTCAGTACTCTGTAATTTTTAGAAGTGAACGACGCTTGCTACACTCCTTAAAGCAATTATAAAGATACAACGATAAAATATACACATACGAGCGTTAATCTACACTTAATTATAAGCTCTCTTGGGCAAATAAATTACCATTATAGTACGAGCTTCCGTTGCTTCAATCTGCAGTAATTTTCTTTTTATAAAACAATTTTAGGGAAATGATGATTTGTTTCTCTAAATACTTTTTTATTGTAGCGGCAGGCAAGAGTGGAAAATCTGAAAACGGAGACGCAGCTGCAGCGGCCGCAGCTGCAGCGGCCGCAGGTATCTCAATATAGTACATATTTTTAAATGATCATTTATTACTGTAATCAGCATGAAACAAATTATTTTCTACAACAGCAGCAACCTCGACTGGATCAAACTCTAAAAGAATCGGCTCAGCAGCAGCTGCAAGCAGCTGCAAGCAGCGATATGTATATATAGTGCATTTTTTGTTAATTAATAGCCGTTCACAC
The DNA here is from genome assembly GCA_918026875.4 of Diatraea saccharalis. NCBI lineage: Eukaryota > Metazoa > Arthropoda > Insecta > Lepidoptera > Crambidae > Diatraea > Diatraea saccharalis. Next base: position 8,215,985 of record OU893345.1, read on the forward strand.
AAATCAGTATTAAATAGGCAAATTAAATATTGTTGCTGTTTTTGTCGTACGGACATATCACAAAATATATCATAAATTTTATTGCTGTTTATAAAGTTTCAACCGAAACTCTAGAAATAAATTCCACTGAGAAACTTATATTTTTTGGTTTTTTTATTTAGGCTACTATATTATAAAAATATTCAGTACTCTGTGATTTTTAGAAGTGAACGACGCTTGCTACACTCCTTAAAGCAATTATAAAGATACAACGATAAAATATACACATACGAGCCTTAATCTACAATTAATTATAAGCTCTCTTGGGCAAATAAATTACCATTATAGTACGAGCTTCCGTTGCTTCAATCTGCAGTAATTTTCATTTTATTAAACAATTTTAGGGAAATGATGATTTGTTTCTCTAATCGGTATAAATACTTTTTTATTGTAGCGGCAGGCAAGAGTGGAAAATCTGAAAACGGAGACGCAGCTGCAGCGGCCGCAGGTATCTCAATATAGTGCATATTTTTAAATGATCATTTATTACTGTTATCAGCATAAAACAAATTATTTTCTACAACAGCAGCAACCTCGACTGGATCAAACTGTAAAGAAATCGGCTCAGCAGCAGCTGCAAGCAGTGATATGTATATATAGTGCATTTTTTGTTAATTACTAGTCGTTCACACATATCAGTATTAAATAGGCAAATTAAATATTGTTGCTGTTTTTGCCGTACGGACATATCGCAAAATATATCATAAATTTTATTGCTGTTTATAAAGTTTCAACCGAAACTCTAGAAATAAATTCCACTGAGAAACTTATATTTTTTGTTTTTTTTTATTTGGGCTACTATAATACAAAAATATTCAGTACTCTGTGATTTTTAGAAGTGAACGACGCTTGCTACACTCCTTAAAGCAATTATAAAGATACAACGATAAAATATACACATACGAGCGTTAATCTACAATTAATTATAAGCTCTCTTGGGCAAATAAATTACCATTATAGCACGAGCTTCCGTTGCTTCGATCTGCAGTAATTTTCTTTTTATAAAACAATTTTAGGGAAATGATGATTTGTTTCTCTAATCGGTATAAATACTTTTTTATTGTAGCGGCAGCCAAGAGTGGAAAATCTGAAAACGGAGATGCAGCTGCAGCTGCAGCGGCCGCAGGTATCTCAATATAGTGCATATTTTTAAATGATCATTTATTACTGTAATCAGCATAAAACAAATTATTTTCTACAACAGCAGCAACCTCGACTGGATCAAACTCTAAAGGAATCGGCTCAGCAGCAGCTGCAAGCAGCGATATGTATATATAGTGCATTTTTTGTTAATTAATAGTCGTTCACACAAATCAGTATTAAATAGGCAAATTAAATATTGTTGTTGTTTTTGTCGTACGGACATATCGCAAAATATATCATAAATTTTATTTCTGTTTATAAAGTTTCAACCGAAACTCTAAAAATAAATTCCACTGAGAAACTTATATTTTTTGGTTTTTTTATTTATTTTATTTTATTTTTTATTTTATTTTATTAGGGTGGCTAACTGCTTGAATTACAAAGTAACTTACAAACTATTTGATGAGAGCAAATGACAAGCCTCCACAGATAGCGGTAAATTTAACAATAAACAAATATCTCTGACCTTAGTAAAGAACAATGTTATTTAAATACATTGAAGTGCAAAAAAACATAAAGTCAAAATCACCAAACTAGAGAACATAAAACAATATAAATAATAAATATCAATCAATAGCACTATGGGAGTTGGCTATAATTGCGTTTATGTATGACAAGCTGTCCGAGAATATGTCAAGAGAAGTATCTTGACCCTTGTTAGTGGCATTAACTAATTTAGACACGCGAATAAGAAAGGCATTGCTACGGTGAACTGTACGTGAAAATGGAGTATGGAACAAATTTCTAGGACGACAGTGTCGAGGTGGTATATTTAATTTAATTTTTGCAACCAGTTCAGGGCAGTCGACTTTATTTTGCGCTATTTTAGAGAAGTAACGCACATCCGAGATTTTCTTTGGGCTACTATAATACAAAAATATTCAGTACTCTGTGATTTTTAGAAGTGAACGACGCTTGCTACACTCCTTAAAGCAATTATAAAGATACAACGATAAAATATACACATACGAGCGTTAATCTACAATTAATTATAAGCTCTCTTGGGCAAATAAATTACCATTATAGTACGAGCTTCCGTTGCTTCAATCTGCAGTAATTTTCTTTTTATAAAACAATTTTAGGGAAATGATGATTTGTTTCTCTAAATACTTTTTTATTGTAGCGGCAGGCAAGAGTGGAAAATCTGAAAACGGAGACGCAGCTGCAGCGGGCGCAGCTGCAGCGGCCGCAGGTATCTCAATATAGTACATATTTTTAAATGATCATTTATTACTGTAATCAGCATAAAACAAATTATTTTCTACAACAGCAGCAACCTCGACTGGATCAAACTCTAAAGGAATCGGCTCAGCAGCAGCTGCAAGCAGCGATATGTATATATAGTGCATTTTTTGTTAATTAATAGTCGTTCACACAAATCAGTATTCAATAGGCAAATTAAATATTGTTGTTGTTTTTGTCGTACGGACATATCGCAAAATATATCATAAATTTTATTTCTGTTTATAAAGTTTCAACCGAAACTCTAGAAATAAATTCCACTGAGAAACTTATATTTTTTGGTTTTTTTATTTGGGCTACTATAATACAAAAATATTCAGTACTCTGTGATTTTTAGAAGTGAACGACGCTTGCTACACTCCTTAAAGCAATTATAAAGATACAACGATAAAATATACACATACGAGCCTTAATCTACAATTAATTATAAGCTCTCTTGGGCAAATAAATTACCATTATAGTACGAGCTTCCGTTGCTTCAATCTGCAGTAATTTTCATTTTATTAAACAATTTTAGGGAAATGATGATTTGTTTCTCTAATCGGTATAAATACTTTTTTATTGTAGCGGCAGGCAAGAGTGGAAAATCTGAAAACGGAGACGCAGCTGCAGCGGCCGCAGGTATCTCAATATAGTGCATATTTTTAAATGATCATTTATTACTGTTATCAGCATAAAACAAATTATTTTCTACAACAGCAGCAACCTCGACTGGATCAAACTGTAAAGAAATCGGCTCAGCAGCAGCTGCAAGCAGTGATATGTATATATAGTGCATTTTTTGTTAATTACTAGTCGTTCACACATATCAGTATTAAATAGGCAAATTAAATATTGTTGCTGTTTTTGCCGTACGGACATATCGCAAAATATATCATAAATTTTATTGCTGTTTATAAAGTTTCAACCGAAACTCTAGAAATAAATTCCACTGAGAAACTTATATTTTTTGTTTTTTTTTATTTGGGCTACTATAATACAAAAATATTCAGTACTCTGTGATTTTTAGAAGTGAACGACGCTTGCTACACTCCTTAAAGCAATTATAAAGATACAACGATAAAATATACACATACGAGCGTTAATCTACAATTAATTTTAAGCTCACTTGGGCAAATAAATTACCATTATAGTACGAGCTTCCGTTGCTTCAATCTGCAGTAATTTTCTTTTTTAAAACAATTTTAGGGAAATGATGATTTGTTTCTCTAATCAGTACTTTTTTATTGTAGCAGCAGGCAAGAGTGGAAAATCTGAAAACGGAGATGCAGCTGCAGCGGCCGCAGGTATCTCAATATAGTGCATATTTTTAAATGATCATTTATTACTGTAATCAGCATAAAACAAATTATTTTCTACAACAGCAGCAACCTCGACTGGATCAAACTCTAAAGGATTCGACTCTGCAGCAGCTGCAAGCAGCGATATGTATATATAGTGCATTTTTTGTTAATTAATAGTCGTTCACACAAATCAGTATTAAATAGGCAAATTAAATATTGTTGCTGTTTTTGTCGTACGGACATATCGCAAAATATATCAAAATTTTATTGCTGTTTATAAAGTTTCAACCGAAACTCTAGAAATAAATTCCACTGAGAAACTTATATTTTTTGGTTTTTTTATTTGGGCTACTATAATACAAAAATATTCAGTACTCTGTGATTTTTAGAAGTGAACGACGCTTGCTACACTCCTTAAAGCAATTTTAAAGATACAACGATAAAATATACACATACGAGCGTTAATCTACAATTAATTATAAGCTCTCTTGGGCAAATAAATTACCATTATAGTACGAGCTTCCGTTGCTTCAATCTGCAGTAATTTTCTTTTTATAAAACAATTTTAGGGAAATGATGATTTGTTTCTCTAATCAGTATAAATACTTTTTTATTGTAGCGGCAAGCAAGAGTGGAAAATCTGAAAACGGAGACGCAGCTGCAGCGGCCGCAGGTATCTCAATATAGCGCATATTTTTAAATGATCATTTATTACTGTAATCAGCATAAAACAAATTATTTTCTACACCAGCAGCAACCTCGACTGGATCAAACTCTAAAGGAATCGGCTCAGCAGCAGTTGCAAGCAGCGATATGTATATATAGTGCATTTTTTGTTAATTAATAGTCGTTCACACAAATCAGTATTAAATAGGCAAATTAAATATTGTTGTTGTTTTTGTCGTACGGACATATCGCAAAATACACTGGACCGCAAAGAAAACGGGTCGGTTAGAAAATCTTCAATAACTTGAAAACTACCTCACCTAGCTTTATGAAATAAAAACTCAATTAAAAAATATTTAATGTTATTTAACATAGTATATAAAACCTTTTTATTTACTTTAGATAATTGTGTAAGAAAACTGGCAATGAAGATAATGGTTGTTTTTCAATTTAGTTCTTAAAAAATCAAAGCATTAGTTTCGCATTTGTTTTAGTTTTGACATAAAAACTACAATAAATATCGTGTGTTTGTCATACAAAAATTGTATTCTGAAGTCATCATGTCGTTAACCCCTGAAGAATGCACCAGGATCCTGACAATGCTTGAAGATGGGCGCAGTCAACGCAATACAGCGAGAACTGTTGGTGTGAGTCTTTCCACAGTTCAGCGTTTCCATGAAACTGGATCCAGCCTAAGAAGACCAGGAACAGGCCGAACGAGGTGCACGACTGCGCGGGAGGATCGCTATATGGTGTCAACAATTTTGAGAAATCGATTTCTTACGGCCGTTGAGGTAAAAAATCACCATTTACGAGCTGGAGGAAACTATCTGAGTACAGATACAGTAAGGCGACGTCTGGCTGAAGCAAATTTGAGACCATTATGGCCTGCAAATGGCCCAAAATTAGAAAGACACCACTTAAACTCAAGGCTGAGTTATAGCAGAGAACACGAAACTTGGACTCTGGATGACTGGTCAAGAGTTATGTTTTCAGACGAGTCTAGATTCTGTTTATACAAGCACGATGGGAGGAAAAGAGTGTACCGAAGACCGGGAGAGCGCTATAACCAAGCTTGTATAGAAGAAAAAGTACCATATGGCGGTGGCTCTATACACGTGTGGGCTGGGATTTCTTCCGAAAGCCGTACTGAGCTAGTAGTGATAGAAAATGGCAGTTTAACAGCAGAACGATATGTAAATGAAATTCTTAATGACTATGTTGGTCCATTTTTAGTAGATATGGGCGAAAATGCTGTTTTTATGCAAGACAACGCCCGCCCGCATACAGCTCAGATAGTGTTCGACTATTTTCACGAAGTAGGTATCACATGCATGGAGTGGCCAGCACGAAGCCCCGACTTAAACCCCATCGAACATGCATGGGACGAACTGGGACGACGTGTACGTCAACGGAATCCGCCGCCAATCACGCTGCGTGAATTGAAAGGAGCTTTGATCGAGGAATGGCAGAACATTCCGCAGCATCGCCTTAAAAACCTTGTGGAAGGTATGCCGAATCGCATAGCCGCAGTTTTGCAAGCTCGTGGAGGCAACACGAAATACTAACATGCGTAAAATCGTCACATCTTTATACAATTCATATTTACGAAAATGTCAGAAAAACTACCTTTTTCATTCGTTTGACATTTATTGAAAATAGACAACTTTTAATTTGTATTTTTTTATATTCAATAAATAACAATTAAATAATCTTTAATTTAGTTTTTATTTCATAAAAATAAGTTAAGTAGTTTTCAAGATATTGACGATTTTCTAACCGACCCATTTTCTTTGCGGTCCAATGTATATCATAAATTTTATTCCTATTTATAAAGTTTCAACCGAAACTCTAGAAATAAATTCCACTGAGAAACTTATATTTTTTGTTTTTTTTTTATTTGGGCTACTATAATATAAAAATATTCAGTACTCTGTGATTTTTAGAAGTGAATGACGCTTGCTACACTCCTTAAAGCAATTATAAAGATACAACGATAAAATATATACATACGAGCGTTAATCTACAATTAATTATAAGCTCTCTTGGGCAATTAAATTCCCATTATAGTACGAGCTTCCGTTGCTTCAATTTGCAGTAATCTTCTTTTTATAAAACAATTTTAGGGAAATGATGATTCGTTTCTCTAATCGGTATAAATACTTTTTTATTGTAGCGGCAGGCAAGAGTGAAAATTCTGAAAAAAGCAACGCAGCTGCAGCGGCCGCAGGCATCTCAATATAGTGCATTTTTTAAATGATCATTTATTACTGTAATCAGCATAAAACAAATTATTTTCTACAGCAGCAGCAACCTCGACTGGATCAAAATCTAGAAGAAGCACCAAGAGGAAGGATCAGCAGCAGCAGAAAGCAGCGGTATGTCTATATAGTACATTTTTTTTGTCAATCAATAGTCGTTCAAACAAATCAGCAACAAATAGGCAAAATAAATATGGTTATTGTTTTTTTCGTACCTATCACCCTCTTTGATTGCATATTGATAATATAAAATATCACAAATACTACTCACATTCCGAGATGAGTAGCTAAATCATCCCGTTTTATGAAGTATTATCCGTTTTCTACATCAACCAGACGGGGCATCGAAACTGAGACCTCAGGGATGAAAACCACTCTGCTACGGAACTCGAAGAGGTAGATTAATTTCAACAAAAAGAATTAAAGTATGAATGTGAAAAAGGATGTAAGGAAAAGAAAAAACAAAAACAGTGCAGTGATTATGTGTAAGATGATATACATATGTAAGAAACGACTGAATGTGGATATCACGGCTAATTGAGAAGTAACAAGAACAATTTGCACCTTCCCCAAGTAAAATTATATTTTTACAGGTACGAGGTCGTGAGGATCAATAAGCGGCGCCATAGCCTGTACCTACATATCTCATATCATTAATTATTATTGCAGAAAATTAAATATAATAGATAAAAGGTTTCAACAAAAACTCTACCAATAAATTCCCTGATAAACTTATAATTTGTGGTTTTATTATTTGGGCTACTATAATAATAGCTAAAAATAACCTATGAAATTGCCGTTCTGCCGTACTGGCTATTACAAATCAAAATATTTTTTTTGCAGATAATTCTAATTTCAAATTCATTTTATTTTACAAACATGGAACAATTTTTTTCTAAAATCGTAATTTTTTTAATAGTTAGTGTTTTGTTTTCAACGCATTAGAACATTTTTCGCCGTCATGGATAACTTAAAAATTCGAGTAATTATGGAGTATGAGTACCGTCGTGGCAGCAAAGCGACACAAGCGGCACGCAACATGAACAACGTTTACGGAACGAATACTACAAACGAATGCACGTTTGCCCACTTCTGTTCTGGAAATTTTAACCTGAGAAATGAACCCCGTGGTCGTGCGAAAACTTTGGTCGATAATGACGAATTAAAGGCCGTTGTGGAAGCTGATGAAACTCAATCTATGGCTGAATTAGCAGCAGCTTTCGACGTTAACATGAAAACAATATTGGTTCATTTGCGTCAAATTGTCAAGGTAAAAACGCTTAACAAATAGGTACCCCATGAACTCAATGATCGCCAGCGCGAAGTACGCATCGAGACGTGCCTTGCACTGCTCAACAGACATACAAATGAAGGAATTCTGAAGCGCATTATTACTTGTGACGAGAAATGGATCCTGTTCGACAATCGTAAGCGAAAACTTTCGCCTAGAAAAGTGATGGTTGATTCTTACCAAACGGGACAAGCATTACTGCAGATGTTTACTGTGAAGAACTGAACACAATGATGGAGAAGCTCGCGCGTCTCCAATCAGCTTTGGTCAGCCGAACGCTCCCCTGCTCCTGCACGATAACACGCGACCTCATACTGCACAGCAGACGGTCTCCAAGCTACAAGAGCTGGGGTTGGAAGTTCTCCGTCATCTGCCGTACTCACCAGACCTTGTGCCTACAGACTTCTACTTTTTCCAGAATTTGGATAACCTCCTGTCCTGCTGATTTAGGGCATCAATAAGCTACTAATGCATTAGCAAAGATGCATCGATTGCATGAAAATAAACTTTATTTATTTCATGAAAAACGGCAATTTCATAGGTAAAGACCTAATATAAAAATGTTCAGTACTCTGTGATTTTAAGAAGTGAACGTTACTGGCTACACTCCTTAAAGTAATGAGGAAGTATTTAAAAAATAAAGAAACTACAAAAATGTATTTCGTTATATGGCAGCACAAATCTCGATGACACAAATTGTACGATCTATTATTTATTTATGCCGTTAGACCAAATTTTATTTTATTTTATTTTATTTTATTTTATTTTATTTTGTTTTGTTTTGTTTTGTTTTGTTTTGTTCTGTTCTGTTCTGTTCTGTTCTGTTCTGTTCTGCTCTGCTCTGCTCTGCTCTGCTCTGCTCTGCTCTGCTCTGCTCTGCTCTGCTCTGCTCTGCTCTGCTCTGCTCTGCTCTGCTCTGCTCTGCTCTGCTCTGCTCTGCTCTGCTCTGCTCTGCTCTGCTCTGCTCTGCTCTGCTCTGCTCTGCTCTGCTCTGCTCTGCTCTGCTCTGCTCTGCTCTGCTCTGCTCTGCTCTGCTCTGCTCTGCTCTGCTCTGCTCTGCTCTGCTCTGCTCTGCTCTGCTCTGCTCTGCTCTGCTCTGCTCTGCTCTGCTCTGCTCTGCTCTGCTCTGCTCTGCTCTGCTCTGCTCTGCTCTGCTCTGCTCTGCTCTGCTCTGCTCTGCTCTGCTCTGCTCTGCTCTGCTCTGCTCTGCTCTGCTCTGCTCTGCTCTGCTCTGCTCTGCTCTGCTCTGCTCTGCTCTGCTCTGCTCTGCTCTGCTCTGCTCTGCTCTGCTCTGCTCTGCTCTGCTCTGCTCTGCTCTGCTCTGCTCTGCTCTGCTCTGCTCTGCTCTGCTCTGCTCTGCTCTGCTCTGCTCTGCTCTGCTCTGCTCTGCTCTGCTCTGCTCTGCTCTGCTCTGCTCTGCTCTGCTCTGCTCTGCTCTGCTCTGCTCTGCTCTGCTCTGCTCTGCTCTGCTCTGCTCTGCTCTGCTCTGCTCTGCTCTGCTCTGCTCTGCTCTGCTCTGCTCTGCTCTGCTCTGCTCTGCTCTGCTCTGCTCTGCTCTGCTCTGCTCTGCTCTGCTCTGCTCTGCTCTGCTCTGCTCTGCTCTGCTCTGCTCTGCTCTGCTCTGCTCTGCTCTGCTCTGCTCTGCTCTGCTCTGCTCTGCTCTGCTCTGCTCTGCTCTGCTCTGCTCTGCTCTGCTCTGCTCTGCTCTGCTCTGCTCTGCTCTGCTCTGCTCTGCTCTGCTCTGCTCTGCTCTGCTCTGCTCTGCTCTGCTCTGCTCTGCTCTGCTCTGCTCTGCTCTGCTCTGCTCTGCTCTGCTCTGCTCTGCTCTGTTCTGTTCTGTATTCTATTCTGTTCTGTTCTATTCTGTTCTAGTCTATTCTATTCTATTCTGTTCTGTTCTAGTATATTCTATTCTATTCTGTTCTATTCTATTCTATTCTATTCTATTCTATTCTATTCTATTCTATTCTATTCTATTCTATTCTATTCTATTCTATTCTATTCTATTCTATTCTATTCTATTCTATTCTATTCTATTCTATTCTATTCTATTCTATTCTATTCTATTCTATTCTATTCTATTCTATTCTATTCTATTCTATTCTATTCTATTCTATTCTATTCTATTCTATTCTATTCTATTCTATTCTATTCTATTCTATTCTATTCTATTCTATTCTATTCTATTCTATTCTATTCTATTCTATTCTATTCTATTCTATTCTATTCTATTCTATTCTATTCTATTCTATTCTATTCTATTCTATTCTATTCTATTCTATTCTATTCTATTCTATTCTATTTTATATCTGTGCCCAATGACAATTGTGCACAACACTTGACACTTAGAATACAGTTAATATATTTTTTTTAAATACAACATAAAACAACCAAATTAGTAACTATGATTAAATACTGTCATTAACCGAAACAATAACATCAATTTTAAATTACATAATCGGTTCCAGCTCATATAAAAGTTTATGAAATGTGGGAACACTACAATTAAAGATATCACAACTGGAACAGATTTCGTTAATACTGTAAATACTGTCATTAACCGAAACAATAACATCAATTTTAAATTACATAATCGGTTCCAGCTCATATAAAAGTTTATGAAATGTGGGAACACTACAATTAAAGATATCACAACTGGAACACACTTAGGTTGTAATGAGTACACATTCTGTTAAGAGGGTTATTTTGTGGAACACAACTGGAACAGATTTCGTTGTAATGAGTACACATTCTGTTAAGTTAAGAGGGTTATTTTGTGAGACATTATTTTTAGAAGGGGGTACTGAAAATAATCGCTGCGAACGCGGAGACTGAGTCGGCACCCGAATAAAGTTTTCCCAGCAGACTACTATCAGATAACCCATTAGCTATTTTGTGCAAAGTGCGCAAATCGTACATCCGTCTACGTTGCTCTAATGAGATCATATTGAAATAGCTAAGGCGTTCAGAGTATTCAGACAGTTTCCTACGCAATCCACTTTTTGAGCATAAGGCACGTACGAATCTACGTTGAATAGCTTCTATTCTATCAATATGAGTTTGATAAATAGGGTACCAAACTGATGAGCAATACTCCAAAACACCTCTCACTAGCGATCCATACAAAATTAGCAACGTTTTTATATTTTTAAAAAGTTTGGCTTGGCGTAGAATGAAGGATAGCATACGATTAGCCCTACAACAGATATAATCATAATGAGGCCTAAAAGTAAGAGTAGCATCATAATATACTCCCAAATCCCGAACGGTCCCAACTCGACTCAGAGCACTACCACCGATTTGATAACTATAAAGTTGTATGGATTTGGTAACTAGAGTTAATATCGAGTTGAAATTCAATAAGTTGAGTTACGCAAACGCAACTCGATTAAAACAAACGAATATTTGAATATATTTCTTTTTTATTTGTATAAAGGAAAATGGGAATTAACTTAATGGAAGTGAGCATAGGTATGAAAATTAATAGAATTAATGCTGTGAAATTATTAAAAGTAGCATTCAGCTACAGTATACAACAATATTACCGTGAAATAGTTTTTTTATAAATAAAATACTTATGCCAAAGCAGGTTTAGGCATTTTTCATTGTAGCATTTAACAAAAGTAGTAAAAACAATAACAAATACGTAAGTTAGTTTTGTTGCTCTTAATTGTTACTTGAAATTACAGTAACAAAATACATCAAACCTCAACAATGTTTTTATATTATATGTGGTGAATGAATAAATAGGGTTTATTAATCAGTAACAATGGTCGTAAAAAACTATAATTATAATAAAAAATCCGTTTCTTATCTATATACTTACCCGATATGTATTAAATACACCAGGTTCTTGTACAAAATAACATGATTTCTGACTAAGATGATGTTTGTGCAAAGTACAACGTGCTAATAAGTTGTCCTTTCTAAATTAAGATTTTTTTAACAAACTAAGATCAGTTATTTTATACTATCGCTAATGAACTTGCATGTCGGCGACGGACGTCGAGCCAGGTGTTATGTTAATTCGTACGGTGGGTATGTGCTTTTTCTGGTTCTTACAATAATATTGTCAATAATATATTGACTCTCTACTCAATCTACTGTAGAAATCAGTTTTATTGTAATATATTACTTATTAAGTACTAAGAGTAGTCACGATCTCTTAAAAATCTCTGCGACACCACGTCGTGTGCGTCAGGTCATTACGTTCCCTGAAATATAGTCGAGCGAAGCGATGGCTGGCACATATGGAAATACCGCACATAAAAAAAACAAGCTGAATTTTGTTCTTCATTCCAAACCGGAATTCGGATGAATCGAGTCAATTTAAGTTACGAGCAACCAATAAGTTGACCCATCACTAATGTTGACATATAAACCAAACATCGTTTCTGTACACGTTACATAATAAATAACTTAAACTTCAAATAAATTTAAATAAATTTGATAGTTACATATTATAAGAAACACGAAACGATGTCTTATTTATTAATGTTCGATACTCAATTTAGTTTTTAAACGATAATTTGAATGAATATCATGGACATTTATCCCAAATTCGCTAGTGACATCTAGTTTGATTTCGAGAACTAATTTTTATTTTTTAAATACTTCCTCATTATAAAGATCCAACAATAAAATATACACATACGAACGTTTATCTACAATTATTTATAAGCTCTCTTACGCAATTAAATTCCATTATAGTACGAGATTCCGCTGCTTAAATCTGCAGTTATCTGGATTTCTTTTTTGATAAAACTTTTTTTTGTGATAGATCTAAGATATTAGAATAGATTGCAACAGGGTTGACTGGTAAAATTTAACCGCAATTATTGATATTTATTTTACCGCAATTATTTTTTGTAACTACTTTTTGTTGTTAAATAGCAGTCATATGTTTTTTTAAGTGAACCTCACATCATTTGAAAGAGAATGATGTAAAGAATCGAAATAACCTTGTTTGCCTGCTCTTAATTAGCCGCAAAGCATGAATTGTCAGGTGTAATTAGGTAATATCTTATTGTAAATTATTTACATTTCTGTGTTTTCAAGTGAATTATATATCAGGTTAAATATTTCTTTTATCTCAATTAAAAACTGGCCCATTGTGAGTCGGACCTTCGCACGAAGTGTTCCGTACTGAAAACGAGGAAATAACTTGTTGTGTGGGAGCCCTTAAATATTTATTTTATACTATATTTTTATATTTGTTATTATTTACAAATATAGTAACATAGGTATACGACCAGAGCCCCAGCAGTGAGGACAGTAATGCTGGCTGGAGATGATGATGTTTTTGTTTTTTCGCAGATCATATCAAAATCATTTGACTGTGATCAACTTAATCACTTTTTATGTAACCTTTTGATGGAAGAAAACCATATACTTATATTAAGGTAAAAATCTGACAGATGCTTAAATAATAGCTATGTCGGAATATAAAGCAGGATACGAAGAACCTGCACCCGAAAGGAATCTAATTTAAAACGAATATCCATAGGAAATGTAGATATTAACGTGGACATACCCGTATAAGCTGAATGACCTTTGTTTAAAGTATGTTTTTAATCTCAGAAACCAAATTGATACATGCAAATTAAGAAATAGTGATACCAACTTTTTTGAACAGTGTTGACCTAAAACCGGTGTTTTGGAAAAATTGGTATTAAACAGTAATCTTAACATTTGACATGATTTATTGTATTGTTCATGATAAAACGAAAATTTTGACATCCATCATTCTTTCATTTATTATGAGGTGTAACGTAAAAAAATTCGTTTAAAATAAATGATTATATAAACATCTTGTCCAGAAAGTGGAAACACTTTCTAATAAAGACATTTTGAACACAATACACGGTTTGTTCGGAAAAATATTTCATTTTCTGGTGAAAATGAAACATTATTGTTTATTTTTTAAATATTTCCATAAAAAATGTATTAACCATTCTGGTTTTTACCATTTTTTGGATGGCTGGACATAAAATTACTGATATTAGCTGACAAAAAAAATACTGTCACAGTTGATGAAGTATTGATAGTGAAGTCCAAAATTTTATTTTTTTATTCAATTTCATTTAGTTATTTTTCTCTGTGAAATTCATAGTTAACTTCGAATTACTAACCTACCGAATACGTTCTTTCCACAATGCTTATCCATAATATTCTTTTTGGATCGAGCAAATTTCGTTCAGGCGTTGAAATGACGCATGTAAGTGGCCTACTGCATCTGGGAGCAAATCTTATTTGCCTACACTATATTCCCAATAATCTTCAAGGCATAACACATGTTAGGGTAAAATGAAGCTTTTAGGAAACTTATTTGGAGACGTATGGTATCAAACGTTATAGGAATACAGTGATATTTTTATGGAACAAAGGGATTTTAGTCGTATTATATTTACAATTTTGAACAAAATCTAAAAACACAATATCTTTCGATTTCTTTGAAGTGAGTTTTTGTTTTTTAAACTAATTACTTAAATAAGAAGTTACGGGACTAAGATCTTAAATTAACTAAACCTATTGTTTATTATTGTTTGCTTAATAATTTTCAATTATGTGCTCTTAGAAAATATTTCACAGAAATAATGTTAAATTAAATGGTAATTAGCACCCAGCTTCACTAACTTTTTGTATCAATAAAAAACGATATAAATTCATGTAAACAAGTAACCTTAAATCCTTCTCCTTTGTAGTTTATATCATTTATCTGTTATCTGAACATCATATTAGGTATTCACATTTGAACATATAGGAAAATAATAAAATCAATAATATTATATGGAAATCATTTATTTTCCTTTAAATTCGCTTTTATTTACAAATATACACACATTATCATTCAAACTATACAAAAAATAAAATTCCTATTTACATTCAATGCTAGGTCGATGGCAAAATTATATTTCAATTTACATGGCGTTAATTCAAAATTTGCTTACTAAACACCTTATTTTAGGTTTTTCAAAGCATGCTTCGTGAGAGCCGAGAATTCCAAAACTGGATAAATGTATCTTCATATTTGTGTAGAATATAAAGATTACATTTAGGGATGCCAAGCGTCCGGATAAAGCCGGACGTAGTTAGGCTTTTGATTGCGTGTCTGGCCAAAATAAACCGTGCCCGGCGTGTCGACTTTTGATAGGCTTTTTTCATTTGAGTCATATTTGGAATCAAATTCGAATATTTCGAAAGAAGCTCGAAATAAAGTACTTAGACTGATTTTACATTGTATTTTAGTTTTATTTCCTTATATTTAAGAAAAATATGGTGAATAATCAGAAAAAGTTTAGTTTTTATAATATACAATGTTTAATACTAACACACAATATCCTCGACAATGTAGGGTGCCTTTTCCATACTAGCTACTCTGACCGGCTTAATAGCCGGCTAAACGTGATTAGGGTTGCTAGATCACTAAATCTAATGATTTAGTGATCTAGCAACCCTAATCACGTTTAAATATAAGGTGCTAAAATATTAGTAAGAGATATTTTAACAGACAATTTTCGCCTCTTAATGTTAATTTAATATTAATCCTTCTAAGTTTTAAAAAAGTTATATGTAAATATTTTAGTTTTAACTAAGATTAAAATACTCTGTTTATTAAAAAACAAAAAGATAATTATTATATAACTGGTGTAAACTCGAGTAGCCCAGTGGTGTAGTGGTTAAGCGCCACAGCCCGCGTTATTGTTAAGCAACTTTCGCAAGGGTCAGTCACGGGATGGGTGACCAAAAAAATTATTATCTGAAGCTACTCCGTACATCGGAAGGCACGTTAAACCGTTGGATTCGTAAGCATTTAACCCATCCTCCTTAACCATCCATAAGGAAGGCCTGAGCCCCTGCATTGGAGAAGTAATAAGGCTGATGAGCTCCAACTTATTTGTACAGTCCACACCACGTCTGACTATACAAATCGTTATGATTTTAAAATTAAATGGAAAAAATTGAGATATTATGGTAACCTGATATGTAGCCGTGTGTAGTTCGAACAGTTATGGTACTATGGTAGAAATTATTGTATTTAATCCAATTTAAAATATTTATGTCATGTTTTGAGAAATATATCACTATTTTGAGAAACAACTTCAAATTAGCGCCATGTAAAAATATTATCTTTTCACATTTACTGTATTATTTTATCACAGATTATTAAATATAAATTATTATTCATAATTTAGGTGCGTCGCGTACCAACGTCACTATAATATTTTATTATTAAGTTATATTTATACAATTTACATAAATACATATAATAGTTAAATTATGTGTTTGTACAATTTATGCAATTACTAATTGTTTTACTATCTTAGGAAGAATCCTTGGTAGTAGTATCTAGGTGATGCGAGACCTGGAATAAGAAAGAAATTGATTAGTTTTTTCTTCTTCTTTATCAGGCTATTAATATACCCACTGTACCCCAAGGTACAAGCTATCTGTGTAGATGGAGGCAAATCAAATCAACCAGGGAAAATTGACCATGCGGACCATGTACGGATTAACGTGTTTTCCAAAACACGGAGGAACTCAATATAATTGATTTTTAGGGATCCCTAATCAAAGTGTAAATTGAGCCCCTA
Organism: Diatraea saccharalis; assembly: GCA_918026875.4. NCBI lineage: Eukaryota > Metazoa > Arthropoda > Insecta > Lepidoptera > Crambidae > Diatraea > Diatraea saccharalis. Next base: position 8,232,504 of record OU893345.1, read on the forward strand.
TTACTAACTAAGACTAAGCGTTAAGACAACCGTTTTAGTTTTGGAAAATAAATGTCTCCTTGGTGCGTGTATGCTCACTGTAATAGCTAGGCGCATGTTTAATTTGGTAAATTCCTTTTGCAATGAAAGATAATTATTCAGGTGTTAAAATGGGAAATGAAGCAGCACTATAGCCATCCACTGAAATATTTTAGGAGTTGACTTTTCTTTTATTTTTTGTCTACACATCGACCAACTTATCTTGGAATTGAAAATCAAGACGGCGCTATACGAACCTGTAATTTTCGTATAGAGCTTGCTTCGAGTAAGAGAAGCAAGGTCCAGATAAGCACTTTACATTACATCATTAAAGGACATCGCCGAAAATGGCCCCAATTCCATTAAATATTAATACTTCAATAATAATTACTGATTTATTTATTAAATTGGAATCAAATATTTATTTGACACGGACAAGCTGCAATCCAAAATTAATATTTAAAAGTACTTTTACAGTAACATTTTTATTCGCAAATATTCATATTCAATATACTTAAATTCTATTCAGTCAGGTGGATGTAATTTACACGTCAGATCAAGAAGATCATTTATTTTTATTAGATAACCTTTAAATCATCGAACACAAAAACATTAAATTAAATTGACCGAAAATAAACTTAAATTTATTAAAAGCGCCATCTCTTGGTGATTTTCCAACTAAAACATAAGGACATAAAAACTGAATATTATACAAACTAAATTCATTAACTGTTGATAATTCACTCTTGTTTATTCAGAAAGATTGATATTCATACGACATATCCTAAAAACTACTTTGTTTCTATTACATTACCTTTATATTTCTCGTAAACATATTAACATCATGTCATTTATGTATTTAAGGCGCCATCTTTTGATGTAAACCGTCAAAAAGCTATAGGTTTTTTAATTTTAAGCTTATCAATAGGTATATTATTTAACTATTAGAATGATTTATTTGTCTACTGATTGACTTAGAAACTTTTACAAATCACAACGAAAAACCGACTTTCTTAAAGTTGAGTTTTTTTGCTTCGACAATATAGACATCAATATCATATCATGTACTTAGAGTGCCATCTCTTGGTGGTTTTCCAAACAAATTATAACCTCAAAATGAATTATATTTTGCGTGATAATAAGTTCTAAAACTCGGTCGCGGTATAATAAATACATTATTTAGATAAGTAAGGTAAGTAATAAGAGAATTAGTTAGTGACACACAATAAAATAAGTATTTTCCTACATTTTTTTGGCTCTGGGGCCACCAATGTATGGACGTTGAGCAATGTCCTTTAAAAGAAAATAATACAATATTAAATATTAAAAGCGCTAAAAAGCTATAGAATAAGGTTTTAGATATTGTGTGACGCGGTGGATGTTTCTATTTTTTTATATGTCATCGTGCTATGAAGAATTGACAGCATTCCCATGTCTGGGCACCATTTAGTCCAGACTGGTCAATCTCCTTTCAACTGAAAGTTCATTAACCATTTGGATATTGTGCTCTACGGTGCTATCCACTTTAAACAAAGCGTTTTGTAAAGCGCATAATAACACCTATTGATATTTTCAAAAATGTTGGGAAATGGATTTATAAATTTTTTGTAAATTATCATTATAAACTTAATAAATAATTATTTATACTCAGTCATTATTTTATTTCTATATCTATCAGTTTGAATCTATATCCTTTATTGGGTTCTCCCTAGCTTCAATTAATCATTGCTTAGACTGTTTAATATAAATGTTGACTAATAACTTTTGTTATCTCAGCGTAAATTTAATCCGACCTTGTTTAATAATATTACTGGTCAATTCATTGGCACAAGATTTAAAGAACCAACTTAGTGCCGAGCTCGACAGACTTCCGATTAAAAGAACTGTAGCAATAATCCAATAACTGAATACAATTATTTTAAAAATACAAAAGGTCAACCTTCATTTGTGATTTCACTGTTAAAACGGTATTTTCGTCGGAATAAATGTCCGAAACTGTTACGTAAAAATAACTAATTCATTTGTGAAACTTTTTCATATCTGATTGCTTAACTTTCAATTTATCACCATAAGTCAATTTTATCAATGATGAATGATCCTTTTATTGATTTCTAATCACCTTTACGAGAAATGATTAAAAAATCAATAAAGTAAACCACAGGTAACCCGAAATAGGGTGGGATATCGGGGTACCCGGGGCTGCTGATCTTTTAACCTATATTATTTATTAGTATTTAACTTCAAATATGAAGGTATTAGGATTTCTTATTATTTTTAAATTGGAAATTTCCGATGTCATAATGTTATTTGCAAATGTTTTTAGGAATTATGTAAATCTTAAACATTAAACGAATTAATTCGGCAACAATACCACGGCACTTTCAATATGAATGAGAGGGATAATCACTCAAGTTCAGTTGTATCAGCGGATACCAGAGAGCTCTCGACTCCTCACAATCTATATTGCACCGTCTTTCTTAAATTCAAAGTCGAAATTTCTAAATTGCATTCCCGTAGTCGGATTTCACGCTCGCCGGTTCGGAAATGCACAAAGTTTCCTTTTGTGGCGTTTCTCATAACTTGATTTGTGACGGCGCAACCCTTCACGAACGGTTCCGGCACGGCGCCGCAGTGGCGAGACGCGTCAGTTCCGATCCAGCGTACGGTTATATTGTTAAAAGGAAGCGATAAGCTTACGTCAACAAGTTATGCTTGTGATATAAACAAACAAATTATTATACTAAACATAGCATTTGTTTTATATGAATGACATTTTACGAATTAAATACATCCAAAACAAATCCTTATTAGGGACAGAACTAACAACACAGTTTCAGAGAATCCTGTGCAAGTGCAACATCCAAGAGCGTATTATAAAAAGGCAGCAATAAGCTTTCGAGTCGACATGCAATTAAATATACTAATTAACAATTAAATATATTTTCATCCGAAATGCGAAACGTCGTGGGTTCGAATCCCATCTCAGAGCACCAGGGACAAAAGTTAATTTTTTAAACATTTTTCATTAAGAATATTTTCCAGTTGTAAATGCAAATATAATAAATATATAAAGTTTAAAGATATATTTCACTTAGAATAGATTTCCCTTCATCGTCATTTATTTGAAACGTATCAGTTAAAATATAATGTCAAATGTCAAGGTCAAGCATAAGCAAGTGATGCTAGAATATTAACAAATTTTAATATTCTTAATATGTTTATCTAGTCTGTTTCATATTCTTTTGCTATTTTTTACTGCATTGGCTTAATGCCTTAAGTTATATTACCAAAAAAACTAATATTATCAAAAAATAATTAACATTAATATTATAATGTAATTATCACACAGAAGGTAATTACGTTTTAATAGTCACTAATGTAGATTTGTTAAAAAATATTACGCTCTCGCCATCACCTGTCAATAAGTTTCCGCTTAAATACAGACAAACAGAGCACACATAACAGATGTGCAGTTTTAACTCAGACAAGACCCTTGTTCATTAAAATCAAAACCGACTCAAACTTAAGATATTAATTTTAGAGAATATATTGCCACTTGATATTACCTATAAATACCTCAATATAAACGTTTTTCATAAACCAAACAATATTGATAGGTCTTTAATTTTGTAATGTTCAATAAGCAACATGAAATAAAATCTTTTACCTATTATTAAGTCGGGTGAAAAATCCCTTTGCGTTCTATTTGACAAGACGTTTTATCTTTAGTACCTAAATGCATTAGTTCCATTTTGTATGATTATTTTTTTCTATCCTGTAAATAGTAACGAGATCCCGTTGCTGTAGATGTTATAGGACTTTTAATACTGCGTGGTTGTAGAATTTTGGGAATTCACCAACGCCATCGAAAAAGGTAGAAGAAAGGAAATTGCGTTTTTTTTTTATAAAATTTCCAAAATTGAAGTATGTAAATAAAAATATGAAACTCCGCACACCAGTACACACCGAAATGTCATAGTTTTTATAGGACCTGTCATTCTTTTTCATTGTTTATTTACGACGTGTAAAGAAAACTTTCATTTTTAAATCAAAATAGTGGAGTTTAAGTGAGAGCATTACTATTTGTAAAAACAGTTAAAATATTAGCAGAAAAATAATATAATATAAATAACAGTTCTCATCCCTATTGAGTATAACAATAAGAAATAAAGAATTCATAATGGAAAATACATTTTCTCATACAAAGCTTTTAATAACTGACAATAGAACAGAAACAACTCCCTCCATAAGATAAAATACATGTCTTGGATGCCAGCAAAAAAGCTTATGAAACTTTGACATGTTACAAAAGTTAGGAAACTTCGGAGAACGCAATCTCTTTTCTTCTTTTAAAAACAATCGCTTTTTCTAAAATAACCTTTTTTATTAACAGAAAACAATATAATCTTCTGTGAATGAAAAAAAAGTTATTGATTTATTTTATTTTACAGTTTTTAGAAGAAATACTAATACTTAATAAAGCCAATTACAAGTTTTCACACATTAACAATAGTTTAATTTAAGACCCAAACGTGGGTCAACTAACATGGCAATTATTGCTTTTTCTTTTCAACATTAAATCAGTTCAAAAGCATACTAATTAATTATAAATTTATCAAGTATATTACTAAAATATTTTTTAAAAATAGCATTATAGAATTAATGTACGCCTATACTTTCTTATTGATCTTTCTGCAGCGTTGATAAACCACGAAGTATTCTAACAAAAATTACTAAAAAATAATAATAACAAAACAGTTGCTTGTTTAAAGAACGGAAAGGATTAATTTAACAAGTGCACATGACAGAATGCCCTTCGCTTTTGAGAGAACAAACATATTAATATGTATTAGATAAACATAAATATCACGGCTAGAAATGGCAGAGGCGGGATGTATGGCTCTGCAATTAATTTTGTAAGTCCAAACTCTTTTATTAAATCATAAAATCCATGAGCCAGTGAACACGATTCGGATATCACAGATACGTATTTAGGGTTAAATGTTAACAAATGCAAATGTAATTTGTAATTTGCAAATGTAACGTTAACCGTAATATATTTTTTTATGATTATTCAAAAATATGTCCAGCCCTTGCTGAAATACTGTGTTTATTTATTTTTACTGTTTATTATATACTAGCTTTCCACTAGCGGCTTTGCCTGCGTGATCCTTAGGGAACTGTTTAGTCGGACAAAAAGTAGCCCATATGTTAATCCAGACTTAGAATTTAATTTGATCATTCAACGTTTAAAGACAAATTGAAGCAATTGTTACCATGATAACGTTTTAATTTCTCATAAAAACTTCCACTCCTATTTTTATCCTTTTATTTCTGCTTTATTTTCGGAATAATTTCGTCCAGTAATTTCAGAGCCCATTCGATACAAATAAACAATATTAGTATAGATTTAATGAACCATTATAAGTAAAGTATGAGTAATTTTTGGATTTTACAATCTGTTTATTTCCTTTTTTTTCAAACAATAATCCATTGAATATAGTATTTAAGTTTAAAACACGTTAAATATTTGAAGATGATATTTACAAAATGTTAGATCTATTCATTTCTTTTTTAAATATCTACTTCCAATTCAATCGTAAAATACATTCATAAAAAAGATAATTATCAAAACTAAACAATAAGTTCTACATCCCTTAATACGTCCCTTGTGACAGAAATTGGGATATGTCAATTTCATAAATTAAAATGCGTTTGACCGTGGTCTGTGGGGCCCACGAGATTAAGAGCATTCCGAATTGAATGTTTGCTAAAATGGGTTAACACTGGACCCGAAAATATAAATGAAGTCATCTAGAAATTTCACTGAACACAATTAAAAAGGTCCGCTGATGAATAATTGAATTTACTTTATAGAAAACGTTGCTTATTTTATATTTGTTAATTAACTTTTGTTTGTATTTTATATTTCAATTTTTTTAAATTATTATTATTGGCAGATGGTTTTGTAAATTGTAAATAAAGAAATAAAATTACAGACAATTATAACTTATTTTTTATAAATTCAATAAGAGATCATTTAATATTAAAAACTACAGCATTAAATAAAATTGCAATTTGCGGGTGTTGAATAAGTAGTTCTTTCAATTAGGTGAGCATAAACTGCTAATGCCGCAAAAGATAAAATACTGTTATACAATATTAATTAAACAGTATTGAAGAAATGCTCTTTGGATGATCAGTGGCCCAATTATTTAATTTTTAAATCTATCACGATCACTCTGAATGTAAATTTGAAGATAAACACGAACTTCACGCTACAACTATTTGACGTATGATATAATTGACGTTAATCGGAAGTGTCTAAACAAAATGATATTTACAAATATCTTTGAAAATTATTGGGAAATGTTAAACGAAATCCATTGCTATGACATTTATATCATTCGAATCATAATTCTTTCCAAAAAGCGATTGTGACTTTAAAAGTTATACAATAGGGATGACGACTAATTTTTGTTTGTTTGTCCGTCAGGTAGAGTGTTAAAAAATAATTAACACGTATTTTTTTATTTTTTCGTAATCATGAAATTACGGCGATACATGGAGTTAAAATTTCGCATGACGTCACGTTATGGTACGTTTTCTACTCAACTGAGCCGTAGCGAGCACCCACTCCTCTACTTTAATACCTGTTATCTAAGCTATTTCTTGTTAAACTGAAGTTAAAAGAAAATACGTATTTAGTATTTTTCTATTATCTGACTGACGGACTAAATATAATTGCATTTTTTTTACCCAGTCATCATCCCTATTCCATAAATACTATCACAACCTATACGTTCGAAAAGGATAATGAGAGATTTAAAATTAGACAAATTGACTACAGAGATGCGACCACCTAACTCTCGGAACCATGATTTTCTAGACTTTAAAAACGACGAACGAGTAATAAAAAATTAGGAAATAATCGTTATTAATTATAGATTTAACAACAATTCAGTCGTTTATCCTCCAAAAAATATGTTAAAGTAGTAAAATAAACCAAATATCATAACATTGCTAAAATGTCGCATGGCTAGAAAGTGAGGTGTTCACCCATATGATTCGAATATATCATCTGCCAAACGGCTGTCTGTAAATTATAGCGGCTCTCAGTCACATTTACAAAAAAAAACAGTGTTGACCAGTGGTCTGTCTGATTTTAAAAACTGTCACAAGCACTTTAAAAGTACAGTGGCTGTGATAGTGATTTATGGAATTGTGTAACTTTTAAAGTCACAATCGCTATTGTAACGAATGATAGTTTGACAATTCATTTCACTTGACATTTTCCAATAGCTTTCCCATAAACGTTCTCGTTCATTCAATATCTTTAAAAAAAAACGTCGCGTTCGCAATTGGTATCACATGTCAAATAGTTATACCGTGAAGTTCGTGAATATCTAAAATTTAAGATGTTTATGATAGATTTACGAGAAGACTTATGCAATTAGGGTATGGATTCACACGGCAAACTGAGGATTTCATTGATCCAGCGATGAAAATCTTGTATTAGACAATTTTTATCAATACGATGTCATGTTCAATACGACTAACAATATCTGTTTTATACATTGAACTGGACCCTATTAGAGTAATATAGCAACATAATTTGGACAGGTATAAAAAGACAACAAAGGGAAACCTGTGAAACATACAAAACATCACAGTAATATTTCTTTGTACGTAAATCCCAAATGTCATTGTTCACGAAGTCCATAAATTATTCATACCATTTGATATTCACGTAGATGTTAGTTTGCTACTTTGAGTACGGAGATGGCCAGTTGACTGAGCCAATAAGCCGAGATAAGGTACATATTTGATACGCAAGTCGAAGATTGGTCTCAATTATGAATGATGTTTTATAATATAAGAAAAATATCGAGCGTCCTATCCAGTGAAATTGCAAATCTAAAAAAAACATTACCTATGTGTACTGTAGTTTAAAAAATGTATGTCATATGAGTCAAATATGTGTAAACTTTTATATTATCAAACGTATCTAATTTAAACTTTATAATTATAACAATATAGTTTATTTAAAGTAAGTTATAGATTCATTATTTCTAAAAAAATAATAATGAGAAATATAATACTTAATTATATCTGTAATTAAATATCGAAAAATAATAATACGGCTATTATCGGCTCATCAATTGGAACTAAATAATTTCGTTATAATCTGCTGCCAACATTTTTTTATTTATTATAAGGCAGCGCAAAACCGCGGTTCGTCTAGTCTATACTAATATTATAAAAAGGAAAAATTCTAGTGTTTATTTGCATCGAACACGATCCAAAACTACTGTACAGATTTTGAAAATTCTTTAAAGTTCATAAAAAAATCTTCGGGGGTTAATAGCTAGTTTTTTATAAGCATCCTGTTAACCCTTCCTAATCTCAATAATTCAATAGAATTGTCACAGAGTCACGACATCAAAAATGTGGAATTCGACGCATGCAGTTCTCATTTCCGTGATTCGCCACGGCCATAATAGCTCTGCGACTAAATAAGCAAAATGGGCAAGCCGAAATGCCTTTCCTTGTCGTAGTTACCTTAAACGGTTGAGTCAACTGGTCATTTTGTTACCGTTCCGGCTTATGACTGACTAACCTTCACGATTGCGGATCAACATTTTCTTACACTATCAAATAAACAATTTCTTTTGTTCTCTAGCGCCTATAACGTATACCTTAGTTTACCAGAGATAAATTAAGTTTATTGATATCCCAATAACACTTCTGCAAATGATAAAAATGTCAGATATTTTGTTTGTTTTAATCACAGTTATTTAACGTTTTTTTTTTTGTTTATTTATGGTTGCTATTCCTTTTGTACCATCAAAACTTAAAAAAATAACTAATTCTTATTTATTACCCTTATTTTATGCGGCCACATGAAATTAAAAAAAATAATCGTTAAACTCCTGTTATATTATTATGTTATCTTAGCTGTTTATATTATAGAAAAACGCAGTTTTATGAAATGAAAAACAAAACTAAACGTTATTTTAGAATTAGAATTTTTGAATTATAACAACCTAGAAAAGTATTTTTTCGATTTTAGGGGTTATTTTTGTTTTGGAAAGGGTATTTTTGTCGGTCCGTCTGTCTCCAGTCTGTTGTATCTCACGAACCGTGACAGCTAGACAATTGATACACACACATGTATGATGTCTTTCTATTGCTGCTAATAAACATAAATATTTAAAGGAGGCATACAATAAACGTGTTTTTTTTGGCATTTTTTATATATTATTATAGGGAACACTTTGTGCGCGAGTACTACTCTTACTTAGCCAGTTTTTGGAAGTTTAAAACATCTCTTATTAAAAAACTTAAATTTTCAACAATGCCTCTTCTATTTATAATTTACCTACTATTCATAATTGAAATATATATATTTGAGAAGAACACACCGCGACCATTTATATAGCAGGAAAGAAGTGTGCAAACAATATGGCGCGACAGTGCGTGTTAATAAGAGCTTAAAAGTTAAAGTAATGCTGTCAGTTTTGAAAAAGCTCACTCGTAAATACTTTATGCCGTTCCTAAACGAAATATGATCCAAATTAAAGGAACTGTCAATCAATCACAATTTTGTAATATGTCTAGCTCGAACACAACTAGTGACTTACTACCGCAAATTTTAAAAGGAACTCTAACGTTATTCTAAATATTAATTATAACTCATATCAACCTCGATATGTCGAGAGGCTTATCGATTATTGAAATCAACACCATTGGTAATTTCCTTTTACAATACACAATTAACTAAAGAGTTTATTATGTACAGTCGTATGTAATTTAAATAGACCATTGTAATGTAACTTTATGCAAGATTTGAATTGCATAGTAGAAGTCTCTCTTTCGAAAATGGATACAAGTGAATCTGTTAAAATAAATATATCAATAAATCGATTCCATTATTTTACCCATTCAATCGCTTTAATTTAAAAATTATATTTTATACAAGGTGTAATATTATGTGCCAAAACTTCGTGAATTGAATGATTTAATAAATATGCTGAACAACTTTTACACTGAATTCTCGAAAAATAATCAGCTGTTTCATAATGTTGTGATTAATTTTTCGTGAATTCAGTATTACTCCCATAGTAGCAATTGTTCAGTATATTTAATTTGTCCACCCCACAAAGTCCTAGCATGTAATAATATTACATCTTATATATTATTATAATAAGTTCGACACGGAATATAGGACATTCGCTTAAATTCGGTATAAAATGACGAATTTTCAAATGTTTACGATATTTACCGTACTTTTTAATACTTTAAAGTATTTTTTAGTTTGCCCATCTACAAAGAGGCTTTTATGTTTCGCTGACACCTTTTAGGTAACCCTAGAAGCCTGCTTGGAAAATCCAAGTAAATATACCAATTTATTCCTTTCGTTTTGATAAATTGATATAAAAATTGGAACTCATTGTACAATAAAAGAAAAGTAACAGCATGTTAATTGTCAGCGGTGCAACTCATGCATATTTATAATGTGCAACTTATATATAAAGGGTAAATAAAACATGAAAAAAATATCTAAATTTATTAAAATTATGTATAAATACATCAGCTCTATTTACAGCTCCATTCACACAACACGACTGTATACAATGCAAAATGTTTATACTTCAGTTTTGCCCCTCATAACAACATTAATATAACATAACAAAACTAATTACATAATTTAACTAATTTTCTTTTTATTAAAACCATGTCCAGGGATTGTCTAAATTAGGGACACATGCGGATTACCATGCTTCAGCGATTTAACTAAAATAAATTACAATTAATATGCTATTCTACTTTGAAATTATATTTATCATCACATTTATATAACAATAATGTTTCTACAAACGCAATTTTGTATAGGAAATATACATAAGTTGTTAAAAGGTGTACAATATATTTTAATTATAAAACGATCAAAGTTTAAGTTATTGAAATTAAATAATTTTTTTTAGTGATAATGTATTTGTTAATTTTGTTTTGTTTTATAACAAGGGAAATAACAGATAACAATGTTTAGAATAGCATATCAAGACTTAAGTTTTCGGTATTTATAATCTCTTCAATGACTTTAAAGTACACTTGTTGCTTTGATACTACATCGAACCTTAAGAGTTCAGATTTCTAATATTTACAAGGACATTAATGAAGTACCAATAAATCGATGAGTTTTCACAAAGCTAAGAAAACTTAAGTTAAAATTGACAAGGCAAGACAAACATAAAATTTACATTTAATTTATGAATTCATATTCAAAATGCTGAAATTTACCAATATATAGTTTTTGACATAAAAATATGTGATATTATTATTATTAAAAAGAAAGAAAACTATTGGATCTATTTAAAGAATTCCTTCACCTATGACAAGCTACATCAGACGCATGTAATATAGATTATAGTAATATTACATGGATAAAGTCGCGGGAAAACAACAAGTTCTACTATACAATTATTGAAGCGTCTACTTTGAAGAGATTATAGTTACCGAACAGCATTAGTGCTAACTACTTGTTTACTCATCGGCCGTAGGGTTTACCTTGGGAACCTCCAGGTACAAAGCCGTAGCCAGATGCACCCACTACAACACCGCTGGTTTGGGATGGGTCGCCGGGGGGCGAGGGGGGGAACACAACGGGCCCTGAAACAGTAATATTTATCTTTAAATACAAAACAATTAAAACAACTTATTAATTGTTTTTGGTCACCCATTCATGAACCAGCAGGCGTCACTGTTAAGTTTACGCAATTGATATAAACCTATAAAAATTAGGGCTCATGAACAGCCGACATATAAAGTCTAGTTACCCAATAAGAAATATATATATTTCCCAACATAACCATACATAAGTATACATGAAAACACTTCTAAAATATTTATATTTCTTCTGATTCTTACTTTTAAAAGATATTTATAAAATATAGTAATATTTCCAATTCATTATCCAGTATATATTAAGCTATAGTTTTACCTAATTTATCGATATTGACCTTATTAAATTCAATTCGTAGATGTTTATCAGAAACTTTAATGATAATAAAATAAACGACTTAATGTCTCTCGATAACTACCTTGTTATATAAACAAAAAACCAAGAAAAACATTTATAAGAAGCTTACTTTTTAGTATTGTTATTTTTAATAATAAAATGAAACTTTTAATACGCCTAAGCAATTATTGAAAAGAGGTAGAGGTACATATGGGAAAGACATTTCTAAAAGGGTGTGTGATATATATATAATGTTATACTATTGATAGTGACAGTAGTCGACTACGCGTCTGGTTTTAATCCGTAACGGAAAAAGCTAAAACTGGAATACATATATTGTATTCCAACATCCAGTTCGCTATTAAACCGAAACACATTGGCGTCAGCACTAACCTTACTATCAATATCGACTAGGTGTTCCGTAATGACACCGATTTCAATCTAAATCACAGTCAATTTTGAGCAAATTACTGAAAATAACAGGCGTTATATTCGACAGCCTTAAATTAAGATAAATATCAAAATGATATAGTACTCTTATATCAAATAAATCAAATATCTCATCATCATCATGATTATAACAGCAATAACTCTACTACTTAACCAAGAAATTAATGTTATAAATGTAAAAGTAACTTTGTCTCTCTGTTACGCTTCAATAGCCCAACCTAAGTACATTTATTACACATATAAATATATTCCCCTATCAATTTACCACTTTTTTCCAAAATCATTATTATCGCTGAGAAGTCATTTTCCTCGCTTCAAATATATACGTCATATATACGTCATTTCACGAAACATCATAGAGGCGTCGCTATTAACAGAAGACCTTCTTTGAATACGGTATCATTACAATTTGAGGATATTCATAGATTATTTAACTTTTAAACTCTTTATAAGTATATAAAGCCACGCAGTTTGTTTTATTTATTTTTTTATTGTAGGCCCAGATCCGAGACGCGACACGCAACCGACGTTGTCGGTTTTACAACTTCCACGTGATGCAATTAAAATAAATATCTACATTAATTAATAGATAACATCTGTTGGGTGGTTGTGAAATTGATTTAATACCTTATTATCATTTTTCTACATACATTATGCAGTGTATTTTTGAAAACACAAAAATATGGTGTACACCAAGACAGGTTATTATACAAAACTATGTTAACGTAATGCATAGCGAATGATATTAAAATTGTACGAAAATGGCGTATTTTGGTTCAATTTTAAAGTTCTCAGATATATTTTGTAATTCCCAAAATTATTATTTATATATAATGGCAATACGAGTGGTCGCCCTATAACTTAATAACCTACAGTGTTATTCTGTTCATAAGAGCCTCGATCTTGTAATTTGAACACAACGCTGTCATTATTACGCTTTTAAAAGATGACAAATGAATAGTTTTCTGAATTCTCCTTGAACTTGTACTATAAAACGATATTACTTACCAATTTTCTTAGTAAAAGTTCAATGGAAACTATCCTAACCATTTTGATTTCTCTGAGTTCCTGAAAAATTCTTCTGTCGCAAATATCCTTTTTTACATCTGACCGTGAAACTTGGTTGACGCGACGGTCAAATTAAGTGTAATGACAGACAGGCGAATAATTATAATAATTATACAGTACCCTAAATCTTTTGCAGGAGTAATAGCTTATTATATTTTGTTAATAAAAGTGAGAAGGCACAAGCCCGCGTAGTTAATTTTGTTTCTGGGTTGGTGAGCGTCCACGAGTCCTCGCTTTTTGCCCGACGGAGCATGGCCGTTCATTAAAACGCTGGCCCTTCTAACTTATGAGGCTGTTTATCACGGACGTCGTTACTTCAAAGTTATCACGGTACGGTGAAGACAGATGGTGACCGTCATTTGTTATAACTGTTATCTAATATGACAGATACCTTCGTTTCTATTTAAAAGAAGAAATTACTTGAAAATATATCATAGTTAAGTAGCTCAGTGGCGTAGTTGATAAGCGCCGCGGTCCGCGATCATTGTTGTTAAGCAACTTTCGCAAGGGTCGGTCACGGGATGGGTGACCAAACCCTCCAATCCACATTGGAGCAGCGCGGAGGGTCATAGCCTTAAATATTAGCCATCTTCCTTAACCATCGATGAGGAAGGCCTGAGCCCCTGTAGTGGAAACGTAAAAGGGCTGACTATGATGATTTATCTAAATATCTTTATTGATGTTTACACAACGCCAAGTAACGCCTCAAAGCCAATTAATGTCTTCAGATTGGGATTCTTAAATTGCAATACAAATGATGTTATATAAAGTTTATTTGAATTTATAAGTAACAAAAATAAATATTTGTATAACTTTGCATTTGTTAGTATTTTTAGAACTCCGGAATTTGCCAAATAAACACAAAACTGTTTATCAAACGAACGTAAAATGTATTTTGGTCTCTGACAACTTCTGTGTTGCATGGACAAAACTGGTTTGCAAACATGCAGGAAGTGCAGCTGTACAATTGAGATATATTTACTCTCATTCTAGAAAACAATACAATTGACCTTCGAGAATTTAAGAATATTCAAGATCATTAAAGTATTAAATAACTGAAACTACATAATTTAATTATAAAACTAGAAATCCTGAAACCTGTAATTCCTAATTTTGCAGTTCAAAGTTTCCTGTGATAAGCTATTAGATTACACAAAAATATATACAAAATTGTATAACCCTTCTGAAAATTATACGTGCACCAATCAAACAGAAAATAATTCCACTTTTATTCATATAAGCAATAGGTGTTATATTCCACTACCTGTAACATAACCTTAACATAATGTTATACACATTGAACATGTATTCTAAAACATACAAACAAGTATCAACTATGTAAAATAAATTAAAGGAAATTGATTTTCTTGTACACGCAAAATTAAGTTGTTATATTCTATATCATAACTCATTCAAAATTCATTTATCAAAGTACTTATTGGTTAAGTGGCAATTATATCAAATTGCGTTTATCTACCAAATTGACTTTTCCAAAGTGTTTATCAATTAAATCCGAGCGGTACGCCCACAGAGAAATTGCAGGACAGAGTTGCGACAAAAGCGATTATTTCAAATGTAGATTTGGTTGCGTAAGAAAGCTTAAGCTGTGTAAGTACACTTTATCAAGTACAAGATACGATGTCGACTATTAGTTGGTAAACTGACACCAGTTGTCTTATGGAAATAGAGATATAAAAAAGAAATCCTTAAGATTCCGCACCCAAATGATAAAACGGGAACCCTATTACTAAGCTGTCTGTATATATGTCTGTCACCAGGCTGAATCTAATAAACCGTGAAAGTTAGACAGCTGAAATTTTCGCAAATTATTTATTTATTTATATTAAAGGGGCTCCCATAAATAATCGTGATTTTACAGAAACCTTCATGCGCGAGTGTGACTCGCATTTGCCTGGTTTTTATCATAATATCACAAAGCATGAGCTTCATTTGGAAACTGAATCTTTACCTAATAAGCTCAATAAAACTCAAAAGAAAAAGTGTGAAAAACTTTTCCAAAGACACACGTTAAGAGGGGAAAAAATTACCCTTGAAGTATCAGTACAATTAATTCCACTACTTAAACTGCTCTACATATTTGCTTATTCACATGAAAAGCTTTAATACTTTCATAATGATTTTAGCATAACAATCATCGTTCGTATTTCAAAATTATTACCCAAAAAAAATCTTGTGGAATTATGTTAAAATCAAAGAGGTTATAATCACCATTAACTTTTTTTTGTTAAATTCAAAAATAGAACCAAACTACAAATCATTACATTCTTCTATTATCATAGCTGCTATAAAATTCATGATTACTTTATAAACATCAAACATTGAGACAGCAACCGATAGCATATTCCATGAGATCTTTCAAATACTCATTCTATTTGAATATTAAACAGAGGAGACGGTACAATCAGTTCTAAAATAACAAAAGCGACGTCCGAAGATTGATTCGGGCCAAGTTACGTTAATTTATAATTAATTAAACTGCTCGACTTTATTTAAATAGAATTTGGTCCAATTTACATGCCGTAATGTTGACTTGAAGTTCAAGTGAGAGGTGGCGGCGTATATATACTTAAAAATAATTTAATGCTCGGGAATACATATTAAGAATTCGTTTGCGTTTTGAATTGCAAAAAATATACAGTTTAGATAAAATGCAAGCCAAAATCAACCCTTTTTGATTTCAGTGGAGATTGCCGCAGATATCGAAACTGATTTTTGAAAGTGGTAAAGTTATTAAATTTGTTTGTTTGTTAGGTAATCTACGCAAATACTGATCCGATCATGAAAATTCTTTCACCTACGGGAAACAGCCTCAGCTTTACAACTATCGAAATGCTTATTAGCAGCCTTAAAAGTTCTATTGTATAATATCTCAGTAAAAATATCTAATAACTGAATTGTTTAAACATCAAAAATGTTGACAGCCAAACGGAAAGGAAAATCCCATATCTTATAAGATACATTAAATATTTATTTCCATCGTCCATTCTATAAATATTAAAAGATGCTTATTCTGAGAAAGTAGAGCGATAAATCACTCCAAATTTGCCAGAGGTTTTAGATTTTCAAAGAGCAAAATAATCAGCATCCCATCCTTAGGAACTACTTACATAGAAACATTTTTCTAATTCACTTCAAAAATAATTACCACCAATTGCAAGTACACGTAATCTGTAACATCCATTATTTATTACATAGAGATATAAATTAATATAAATTCATATTGGGTACATAAAGAATATATTATTTAATTACGTATCTTAACATTTTATAACAATGAGCTAAGACTGCCACTTTTATAGAATCAAATCTACATTAGTAACCACTTAATGTTATTCTGACGGTTTTAATGTCATGGTATTTTAATTTTAAAAGATTATTATCCCACCATGTCTTTCACGAGTGTCACGTTTATACCATAATCTAGTTGTGACAGAATTTATGGACCATTCTAATGCACTAAAAAGGTCATCTTATTGCGTAACCATTTAAATAAGAACAAAAATGGATAAAACATTCGTTCTTTTATATATCGACCTTTTTATTTTTTTTGGCGATTAGATTTTTAAATAGTTTCTCATACACGCTGTTCGAAATTTAAATTTTATGTTGACAAAGAGTTACCAGCCTCTTTAGACTAATGTTATTATTATTTTTTTATTTGAATATTTCACTTAAGTCTCTTGATATTTTATATTGCTATCTTGTGATCATCAAAGTGTTTTAAATATATATTTCTTGCTTATTTTGTATTTAATTAAATTTACAGACCACGTTACTATATTTATTTCACACAAAGTATGCTACTTGAAAACACAAAAAATAAATAAACAGGATGCATTTTTACACTCGCAAATATGAAGATATCAATTTAACCTAAAACCAATTTATTTTATATTTTGATCATAGCATTTCTTCTTATAATCCTTCTGGTGGAATAGTAGAATTGTATGCCTAAGGAAGGGCTTCTTGGATGAACCAAAGCAGATACGACCGGGACCAACATATTGATGTGCCTTCCTTTTTAAAGTTAAATTTGCTTAACCTCGACAAACCGAACGCACTAACTACTGCGTTAAAACTCTTCAATTGTAATTTTATCTAACAATTAACATAATAAAATCATGCATTTATTTAGTATAGTACAGTTACTACAAACACGTAGGAGTTTTCGTAACAACGCCTTATTTACGTGATGAATATCGTATAGTACATTCACGGCCAAAACGTTTTCGGTTGTTATTGTGAAATTCGACCAGATGATTGAATGTTTGCTTGCGTGGCCCGACGCGTGCACTGCCTCGATTTTATAATGATCGCATGGACAATGACTCTGAGTAGCCATTACACTGGCTGTTATTAGAAATAAGTAGATACCAATTACGGTCATTCATAAATGTTATTAAGAAATCGTTGACAAGTGTTATGAAATATTAAAAAGCTTACGTTGTTTCAACAATGGTGCTTATGTGGCTGCAAGATAAATTATAGTTCATACCATTTTAATCCAACCATTACTTTTATTGTATTAGATAGATTGGTTGATATGCTAAATGTATGTATACTGAATAAATTATTTTTAAGATTTAATGACGTCTTTAAGCTCTAATGCATTAACTTGACAAATTTTTCGCTTTAAGGTGAACGTCCACTTTGTATGCACATTCGCATAAAGTGGGTGATAGACGTGCGATTAAGGGAGCGAACTTGTGGCTCGACGACCTTTTTACGTACGGAAGGTCGCGTACTCGCACGTCTATCATCCATTTTATAGTAAAGAATGCGATGCATCACTCACACTCTAATAACGTCATGCAGATTACTTTCATATAGTTAATATAGAGTTAATATGCGAATAATCGTAACGCTAGCGTTATGTCAAAACTTTGAAATGGTACCTACTTCTAATTAAAATCAGGATGCAACTTGTGATTCGTCGTATTAAAAATACAATATCATGTTAGAAACTAAACCGAAAAGTGCAATCAGACTACCTTTATTAATCATTGGTTAAGAATTTTTATGTTTTCTTTTAACATATTAATTTAAGAGTAAATAAAAGCTATAACCAGAGATACACTCTCATAAATATTATATATGTAAAATCGCTTTGTCACTTTGGTACTATAGTATATATTGTAAATTATTTTGTTATCCTTCAGATAAGTCTGTACCTACTTATACGCTCCTACTATTAGCGTGTTTAAAATTGAACTCATTAATTATTTAACTAGAAATAATTCAAATAAATTTCTTAATACCAAGTTGAAATTAGTTTAATTATGGAAAATGACAGTACTACTAATTCATAATATTTAACGACTAGTATAACATTGAATTCCGAGTGTATTATTGATATTTAAGGAATAAGTAGACTATATCTTTCACTAGCCTTAAACTACATGTCTTAAGTTTATCACTATTGGCGAGTAATTTGATCTGTTAGCAGACAGATTTTATATTTTGTCACAGATAACATTTTGAACGGTTGTTTTTTATTCTTTTTCATAATTTTTATTATTTTAATGATTACTATATTAATACTTATCTAATTACCCTTTGTAATTGAGTAACATGCAAGTCGCCAATAGTCACCAGGCTCGGTTCTCAACCGTGTCAATATAGCAATTACTGTTTTATTTATCATGGCTTTGAACTATTTGTAATATTATCATGAATGATAGTAGTTGTAAATGTCAAAATTTGTCCCTTTGTACAAAACATAGTAATGTTAACAGGTCCTATTAAAAGCACATTGCCGTAATAATTCCCGATTCTAAAATCCACTGAGCCCAATTCACGTATATACGTAGGGAAGATTTGAACAATAGGTGATGATATTTATGAGATGATAATAATCTAAAAGCTTAATTTTAGTTAGCTAATTACTGAATAAATTTGATAAGTAGCATTTACAGGGAATCCCCCAGTTCGAAGTCGCGAGTAATGATCAAGTTTCTGTAAATAATAAAATTCGTTACAAGATCATAGCACACAGGATAAGTTAACTGAAGTGGCATATCTGTCGACGAACCAATTAGGGTAAGCGAGTTCTAGAGTGGAAACCACAAGTCGATAAGCATGTTGTAGGAAGACCTCTAAAGGTCGCTGGATGAAAATAATCTAAAACAGAGCAAAGTGGAGCATATTGGACGAGACCTTGAACGCAAGAGAAATGCAACCTTAAACTAGGGCTCTCCGACCACGCATCCGCCCTAAAAAGGACAGGCTTAAACGAAACCCACTACGAATACCCTCCGGAAGGGGATAGAAATGAAGCAGTGGGCTGCTGTGGATTGATATTGACAATGATTTACGTGGGAGTATCATGACTCATGTTAATTTTTTAATACCTCGACTTTGAAGGTTGCATCCGCCCTTCAAAGTAAAGGTATTATTAAAGCCCTTATATAAGATAATATCACGTCCAATCCCTACTTTAATATCAATTATAAATACAACCTAATTGCGAAATATTAATCGCCTTATAATGCTACTACTTTACGCATACATCCTTTGTGAGTCACCTTTTGTTAGAGCGTAAAGAGGCCGTAATGCGTGTCGGCGGATAAGCGTTTTTTTATCTAACGATGAATGATAATTACAACCGTAAACATTCTCACGATTACCATCGAATCTTTGTCTAGTAGATAGTTATAAATCATTAGTCAAATATTACACAGGTCAATACTTTGTGTAAATATGCATTAAATACTCCGTAGTCGCGTATTTTTTTTATAAAGACGAATGCAACAAATTCGAATCTAGATTTATCTAGATTAATATCGAAGTAAGATAAATTCAAATCTAGCTTTGATTTTGTTTCTTCTTCTTCGCATTCTTGAAATGTTTATTATGCAAAATATCATTTACTTTAGCCGGAGGTTATAGAAAATGTATGTTGTTCTGTGCAACATCTTGTGCCCTGACTTATGTCAACAGTTCAATTATGAATCAAAATTGAAGCGGAATTAAGTAAGCTTAACCGGTTTACTTAATACAACAAAAATCTAATTTTCATTATGCCTACATCATTCATCAAATATGTGAACGTTTCTGTATTTTAAGATATGCGATGGTTAATATTCTAAATAGATATATAATAGAAATGGGACTCGACCCCATAACCTTTCGTAATCCAGGCGACTGCTCTAACTACTGAGCTACCCGGGACCTAACAGAATTAATGATTTTCTTAGGCACCTATTTCTTATTTCGCTACTACAGAGCGTATTTTCATCAATGTTCAGACAATCCACCCAAACAGCTGGGTGAAATATTTTTACAAATATTTAAACTTTGGATAAAAATGAAGATTAGTTCTAAGTGTCGACTTTGATAATATCCTATTAAATGATAGCAATATACAGTAGCTCGTTGGTGTAGTGGATAAGCGCCGCGGCCCGCGATTATTGTTGTTAAGCAACTTTCGCATGGATCAGTCACGGGATGAGTGACCAGAAAAATAGTATCTCAAGCTACTCCGTGCTTCAGAAGGCACGTTAAGCGGTTAGTCGCGGCTGCATTTGCATTCATTGGGCCAGCGTGGAGGGTCATAGACGATCCTAATTAACCATCTTAAAAAAGGCCTGCTCATGCAGTAGGTGCGTAAAAGGGCTGATAATGATGACATGACAGCCTATTGTCAACATACCTGTATTAGCTCTAGGGTCTCTCGCTGCTGCAGCCGATATGCCATTATAACCCTGTGAGCTGAATCCGGCATCAAAGAATCCATCGAAACCATTGTAGCCGAACTGTGCGCTGGCGAACGCTAAGCATGCGCAAAGCACTATCACCTGAAACAAAGAAAAAAACACATCAGAATTCGTCTACATAATATTAAAATAATATTAAATATATAACTGACAACTAAGGTGCCCAGAAGGCTGGGAACGATTTGATATAAATTATCTAAAGTTTCTTTGTTTTGAGGATTGTCCATCAATCACGCTGGATACTGAACGGATTTTTATGAAATTTAGTATACATATAGGGTATTAGCTGATTTAGATAATACGATACTCTTTATCCCACACTCTGTATTTTAATAAATATTGCATTACAATATTTTAACAGCATTTATTGCCCAAAGAGATTATTTGAAAAATCAGACCGAATTTTGCATTTTCTGTTTTATTAATTCATTCCAGTTTTGTTTTTTATATAATAAAAAACATAAATTAAGGTACATAAACACAGGTGTTTACAGACACAGTGCTATTTTCTTTAAGATTAATATCAATGTAGCGTTGTGAATGGAAAATTGATCAAATCGCTCACTGAATACTACAGTGGCACGACTCAAAAACCATTATTTCGAGAAAATGCCACAACATTGTGGTGGCATCCTATAGATAATTTAAAGAAAAAATAAAAAACTTAACAGTAATAATATATTACAAACGATTTAACTGTTATGCTAAAAAAAATATTTTCATAATTATAAATAGATTAAATTTTCATAAATTCGGAGAGCGTTTCCCGAAATATGGTTTTTGAGTTGTGCCACTGTGGTATTCACTGAGCGAAATATACTAACAAGTGACTGTTACAATTTTGAGAATTTCACTGAATTTTTCAATTTGATATTTTGAATAATTTTACATTTATAATGCTATATTGACTAACAAATATCTTTAATGGAAATTATATTTTTGTTAATAAAATTTTTGGGGCTATTAAAAACTCATTTGAGAGATAGCTGTTACCTAGCAATATATTTTAAAATATTTAATATAATATCCATGGTTCATGTGCATAAAGAAATATCTTCTGTTATTAATCTATCAAAATGTTATTTATTTTTAGACAAAAAGACAGTGAATCAAAAGTCTCAGGGGCATCTGCTGAAAATGAGTGCCGTAGAAAATGTTACTTCGGCTCATACTGAGTAAAAACCCGTTTGGTATAACTTATTATACTTGTTTTTTTGATATGTAATATTATTATATTCTGTATTTTATGCCAAATAACGATTTCTATTGTATTCTAGTGTACAGTGAAGTGATTTCCTAAAACAATCTCTAATTCCAATTTAATCAATTGACTTCTATTTGTGACGTCAACTTTTCGAAATACTCGACAAAGATTCAAACCCGGAACCTTTTTACGGAAGGCGTGCTACCCGATAAAGTCAATTTAAACAAACTAGTTTTACATAACGAAAGGTTGGGTTAGTTAAAACTATCACTAACTCGAGACCTTGGTAACGTTTATAGAACATTATGCTTACATGTATTCGACCCCTTTGTTATAAAAAAAAAAATAATGCAAGCCCAAACAACGGTACAGTTCAAGGCAAATTATTCAAACGGAGATTTCATAAGCTAAATAAAAATGATTGAATTCTTTTTGGCAGGCTACATTGGTATTCCGGTTCAATTAAATCAACACAAAAAACTTTTTAAAACTATTGTTTTTTTTATTTCATAACTTTTTTGAAAGCTCGTTTTCACTGTTGACCGTGACATAAGAAACTTTAATTACTATTTATTGTTATTCGAGCAACTTTAATAACATTTCATTTATTTCGTGTGCAAATGCACAATATCCATATGGACTTAGCAAATATTAGCACACATAATTGTCTGTCAGTATAACGAGATATATTTTTGCTATATCATTAAAATAATGCCAGTTACATATTGTGTAGTGTAACAATATAAAATTAATAGCATACGATAATTTAGTCGGTGAATAAATTAGGTTATACAATTAGGAAATACATATCGTTTTGTCGATCTGTTGGCACAAACAAGATATTGTAACTATAAATTGCACAGCGGTTGGTCTTCTGCGACCTTGCACGCAATCAGTCAATTATGATTAGTCTACTTTTTAAATACTAACTATATATCCTTATAGGTGATTATGTGGATTAAATTTTCAAAATTTGGAACTAAAAAGCTGTTTAACAGGCTCTCACATTCAAGTAGAGACATGTGACACGTACCCTAAAAATTGTATTGTCGACCTTAAGTTTTACAAATAAATACAACCCAGACAGATAGAACGAATAAATATAATATCAGCGGAGGAAAATTAAAAGGATTCTATTAGCGCCCTTACTATACGAGTAAAAAAAAACATTTATCTAAAACATATATTTTTTTAACCAATTGACTTCAATTGGAATCTTAGAGAAGCGAAAAAAAAAAATTTTATGTGTAATTTATATGGAAATAGTATCAACATCAAAACAATTAGAACCACCTAAAACAATGGCAAAAAAGTTCTTTCGAATAACCGGACATAAATGAGAATACAATAAAACTTATTCGAGGAAGTGAAACAGCTGATACATTATCGTATTACATAATAACGTGAGTCTCGCATGTGCAGGACTGGTTCTAGGTTCAAAACAGGCGTCTGAACTTGGTTTGTGACCTCCACTGAGGTCTGCACAAGGCGGGCCACATGTGATATGCTGTTTAGCACGTGCTTGGGAATGTAGACGAGCGACCGATACGTTATTACACATAAGACATTATTAATGAAACGTCTATTTTTAATATGTATTTACCACCCAGAAAAAAAAATAGTAATTAAAAAAATATTTATATAAAATCAAGTAATAATTTTGTTATGATAATAAGGAAACTTTGATGCAAAAAAGTATATTATATTCTATATTTACCAAACAGCTTTATATTAACAATTTCTTCCGAAATGTAAAAAAATAATTTCTTTCAAAACAGATATTTTTACCACATACATATAAAGGTTGAACTTGACGGACTGTCAAATCATTTTCTTGCTTCTAGTCGAACAACTGCAGATACTATGAATATTATCAAACTGTAGTATTATATTCTAATTCAGAGCACAATATACATATATTCGAGTAATATTATATTTGCATTCTTATTATTAATAGGTCAAACCTCAATAAATTATAGAAATACGTTTCTAACAGCCTACACATTTCACAGACTTGCTTCATCGGCAAAATTGAGAGTTAAGCTGTTGCAATGAAAGCAGTTGTTTTAAATAATTTATATGGCTCTAGTAATTGGACTTATGACGTGATATATCTAGCATTATCAAACAAATTTAAAGCTACGACCCGTTATAGGTGTGCCAAATAGTGGTCTTGTCGCCCGTCTGTTAAGAATGTATTCGCAATGCGAAGCGTATTCAAGTTTGTATCAAGTATTCTGGGTATGATAATAATATAGATTTGCATTTATTGAATCTGTCTTAGTCTGGTGAGCGGTGCAAGTAGAGAAATTAAAAATGTATGAAACTCGTAGTTTAGGGCTGGCATGAATTTTGCATTTACAATACTATCTTTATATTTATCCTATAAATACTAGAAACACAATCGTCTGCTTGATACTTGAGATAGCTTTTTTCAAGTATTTTCAAGATGTAAATAGAATTTAACATAAAAACTTTACTTCTTAAGACATTAATTTTAAAAAGAAAACGTATCACTTATTCTAAGATCTAAAGATTCTCTCCTTGCTTGTTTACTGTAGTATCATTCGTTTAATTACGTTTACAATATTTTGATTTTCGATTTCTCGCAAGACCGCTTTCCAATATAACCATGATTGTAATGACTTGCTATTAAAACAAGGCTAGGTTATATAACAAATTTTCAAGTTGTATGCATTTTTACGAAGTGTCGCAAGCGCTATGTTAGCTCAACGGTAAATGCTACTCACTGTTCCATGCAATTCTACATCAATTTCGAACAAAATTAAAGTCTTTATCTAGAAAGTGAGCAACACAAATCTTAGGAAATCTGCCTTTGAGACGTCTATTATAACGTTAAATAAATATACAATAACTCAAGACTTTACATACAGCACATTTAATCGGTTAAACTGTGTCTAATTAAGTTAAAGAAAAAAAAGGACTTAATTAATTTAGAGTAACTGCTTAGAAAATTATGCAAATTAGTTGTCAACTGATTCGTGAAAATATACATATCTAGGTTACCTCGTTAGGTGGTACACGTAAAGTTGTAGGAAACAATGGAAATAGGCATGAAGATTAATACAAGAATTTTATTTTAACAAATTAGGTAAGAAATAATTGGACTTTTCTATTTAATGTCGTGTAAGTTATTATCTCTAACTTAAACAACTTTTAAACGATTTCATTGCGTTTTTATTTATTTTTATTGACATTTCGGATCCGTTACAGGTTCCGTGTTCACAGAAGTCATAAGTCTTGTCATGTATGGATAGTGAAAATATAAGAAATTAATAGTTATTATCTAGTTGTTTCTGGTATCAAAATATTCTGGTATAAAAAATCATCGAAATCAAAAAAACTGTATAACAATACATTCTAGATATTTTTGAAAGTTATTGTATCTTTTATTCAGTATGTTTTTAGCTGTGAAGAATAAAGGACGAAAGGAACTCCACAATGTTTAAACATACTGATTATTTTCGCACAAGTTCGCCCGCGTTAATTATAGCCTGCGTATGATGTAGTTTCTTGTAGGTGAAAGAATTAAAAAAAAATGGTCTATAATGGTTTATAATATTAATATACATTATAGATCTGCTCTTAAAATTAAATAATAAACTTTATCTAAATGATTTTATCGATAAATTCACTGTAACTTACTATGAGAACTACTTGTGTATTACAACTAGTTGGCATCATTTGAATATTGCGTGAACGGACTACATGCCGAGTAAACTATAAAAGCAAGGTTTCTTAGTTAATGTTCGTCTCGCAGAATAGTTTGCAACCGACCTATCCCAATAACAACGACAAAACAATTTCCACAAATAATTTTCATTTAGCTTTATGTTTTTTTTTTATAATATGACTTTAAACCGCCACGCTTTTTAACAAGTAAGAGTTTAATTAATTTGCCGATACTATTAGAGAAACTGTCGATCAAAGTAATATATACAGGTACTTATTAATATTTTAGGATTGTAACTGTAATTTTTTTTTACTTTAATTATTTCGTTAGAAAATGTATGATTTAAAATATGCAAAATCATCTCAGGAAATAAAACTACCGCAAAAATATTTACAAATAAATATGTATATTATAGATATAATAGGTTGTCCATACCCCTAATTTTAATCATCCCTAATTTTAATTAAAATAACTAGTTTATTTAGACAGTGATATGTTTACATAATTAGTTAATATGAAGAGACAGGTAATATAACACTCAAATTTAACTCTACACTTATTGAAAGCAACGTAAAATAATGTTATCACCCAATACGCATACTTGTGGTCATGTGCAAACAAGCGTGCTGTTGAAATCTGACCTCTATGCTCATTGGGTTAAGGTTGGCATCGACACCATGACGTGTACGCGTGCAGTGAAACCAAATCGAATGTGGACCATCTAATATTGTTATAGCGACTTGAAAAACTATTTTTATAACGAGCAAGTATTCTTATAAATTTTAACGCTCTGTGTACATAAATTCACATAAAGCCTTCACTAAATTAAATCTTTTTTGTATTGAAAATTGACAAATACTTGTATCAGTTTGTAGCCGCAAGAAATGTGTAACACTTTTAGGCACAATACACATTTATAAACCGTTTTTGAGTTGTAAGTAATTTGCTATCCTCCATCTCATTATATACATATATATAGACAGACCCTAAACATAAAAATTACCGGACTCAGTAACATGTTATATAGACCGACCCTAAACATAACACTTTATGTGAAATCACAGACACCGATAAAACGTGACAAGTTTCGAATATTGAAATTCTCAAATTTATTTTTTTTATAAGCAGTTTAGCTCCTTATTGTTTAGCAGTTCTTTGTTTCTCTCTTAATTGTTTATTATTTTTTTAGAACCATATTGCTTTGTAATGTTGGTATTTTCATTACGGTATCGCACCTTTCCCTATTAATTT
Organism: Diatraea saccharalis; assembly: GCA_918026875.4. Taxonomy (NCBI): domain Eukaryota; kingdom Metazoa; phylum Arthropoda; class Insecta; order Lepidoptera; family Crambidae; genus Diatraea; species Diatraea saccharalis. Next base: position 8,259,947 of record OU893345.1, read on the forward strand.
TGACCTCCACATGTTTCCTATTATTAAGACAGGATAAAATTTTCTGAACTAACTCCAAACCTAGAGCTTCTCCCTCTTGACCCTGTATTAGATATATAAACCATCCTCTTGAATCACTCTATATATTTATGAAACCATATTAAAATGCGTTGCGTAGCTCCAAAGATCAAAGCGTACAAACAATGGAAGAGAATTCGTTTTATATACTATAGATATATAATAAAGAACTTTTCGGCTATATGCATTGTATTTAAAACAAGGCAAATACTACTAGCTTTATGTTCTTATAAAAAAGTTCGCCTTTCAAAACGCAATCCATTTTTAAATATATGTCGTTATAGTTATTTTGCAATGTCACAAAAGTAACTACGTAATTTTGACATTTATGATCAATTAGTCTTCATAACGGTAAGTGTTATGTGCGTCTATCTGTAAGTCTATACGAACGCACTTAGCTACGTTTGCGACATAGTTATGTCGCAAGAAACGGTAGCTATTGTCCCGGTATTATCCACAACTGGTATTATTTAACAACACATTAACTAAGCCTTTGTTACTTTGGTCAAATCTTTTGACCTAATAGCGGTTATATTACTAATGGCCAGTTGCACAAACGTCCATGATTCGTTTAAAGCGACATTACAGATACAAATTCATTGACATTCATTAGAGCTTAAAGGCGTCTTTTAAACTTAATGAACGCTTGTGAAATTGACCGAAAGTAAACTGGGCATTTCCATAGTCTTTGTTATTTCGAATCACTTTCTTGAACGAAGATACTGTCGCCTTATTAGTCTTACAGTTTTTGATCACCGGAGTGATAAAAGACAATCAGAATACGTATGCCATGCAGTTCCGCAAACCGATCAGAATACACAGAAAAATGTAATTAAATGAAACCTATTACAGTTGGGTTTTTAGAACTACAGAAGTCAAAACCACTACTTATTACGAAATATTCAGTAAATAGTCTTTAAAAAAACTACGGCTTAATTTAGTGGTTGTTATAATATATTTTATACGATATTTTCAATTATAAATATTTTATTGATGAATACGCCGTTTTTACCTCCGGTTAACCTTTCAGCATTGTCCCGACGCCAATTAGAGAATTTTTTGTCGAAGCAAAAAGCAATAAGTGATTGTGAATTAAAGAAAAAATATATCCAACGAATAGAACTATTGTTGAACCGTAATTCTATATAATTGATTATGGTTTGAAAAAAAATGTGACTATAAATATAATATGAAAAGGCTATCGTTTCTCAAAAAAATCAAGATTTTCTTATTTATTAAAAATATTCAAACTGTCATCTTTAATAAATACTCTTAAGCGTGTGCTATTTATTTTAGTAGTCGTACTGGTTAGATTTCTGTGAACCATTTCAAACTTTTCCCATTGAAATAATTTACTATGCCTGTCATGAAATATATAACCTCATTTCTATACTTGTGATAAAACAGGAGTATTCGTTATATGCAATACCGACATTACACTTACAAATATAGCCTGGGTATTGCATTGCAAAATATAGAAATTCATTTCAGTTCAATTTGCAGATGCAATGAAACATAGCGAGTAACAATTGAGATTTACGAGAGCAGGAATATCGAAAGCTTGTTCCAATTAATTGTGTTAGTAAATTATTGTCATACATAATTTATGAAATCGATGGAAATGGTTTACATCTGTAATGTAAACCATTGCGTGGTTTGTAACATGAAACCTATGAAATACTTCAACAACTGTATAAAATTATTATTTTGGCGAAAGAAATCTATTATTCGAACGTATTTAAAAGCAAACATCGAATATTTTCTTTTCTGTTTTATCTATATTTCTAAATAAATATTATGATGAAGCATTGCCTAACTTTAATTGAAATAAAGAATCACAAATACTTAGATTGAATTATAGAAAAACTGAGAAACTTAATACAAAATATTTTAGTTGATATATTCGATAAATGAATTCAATACTTCGTATCCATGGGAGAATACATTTTAATCATAGGTAAAGCTATAATTTGTAAATTGTTTATTTTTACGTCAAAATATCACTTTTTGATTACATAAAATAAATGTAGAGAGCCTATAAAAACCAACGAATATGGGATAATATATAGTAATTTATATTTAAAAACATAATAAAGATTCACATTGTCCTAAATCACCTAATTTTGTTATAATTAGTTTATTACAGATATGAGTTGATAAACAGTGTCTTTGATTCAATATAATAAAACCAAAACGTTTTAATATTAAAACTTTTTAATATATGAAATTTCATGGAGGCCTTATGCAAATAATAACGGAGGCTTTACGTAACATTACATTTATTGTAATATTATTTAACTATGTAGCTAGCTATTATAATGCGTACGTGATAATCATATGCCTACAAAAGCAAGGATATCCTTGAAAATAGCAACTTGGGGTGTAAAGGTAATAATCATTACAAAGATCATCTGAGATCTCGTGAATAAACTTATTATGATTTAAGCAGATATTTTTTTCTGTTAAATACACATCAGGAGCGCACTTAATAATTGTTCGTGAACTAAAAATTAAGAGAGGGCGTACATGATTATTTATTTATGTATGTAGTACAAGGAACTATCGATTTTTCACGAATTAATTATAAATAATAACAATCAATTGAACAGAGATATAGATCGCTGATAATTTTGATTGAAATTAAAAATGACATTTTGATTCATTGCAATAAAATCCTACTTTACGTAATTCAATAACAAAATGTGACGATGTAGAAACTCTTAGAGGAAAGCTTTTGTCAACGTCGTTTCTATTATTAAATTATGTGATTTTTCATGCATAAATTCTTCTCCACAAACTAAAGAAATATTGAAAAAATACACTAATCAAAAGAATTTTATTAATGCTGCCAATTTAATACTTTATTCGTTTTTACCGCATTTTATTTCTCCGTACTTATTTCTTGTAGATTGAGAGCTCGTGACCAAAACGTGCAAGAGTTTTATAAAACTTAATACTTTGATATATGCAAGTATTAAGGGACATCAATCAGTACCCAGTGCGGAGGCCAGATACTGGAACACCTGGTGGCGGCAATCAAAACATACTTCAAACGATTACTGAATGTGTTTGTGCCACTAAATGAAAGTGAGTATTTTTTTTTTCTAATGAACTTCTAATCATTTAGTAGTAAATTTACTTACAACAACTACGACTCTTTTTCAAAGCACATTTTCACACAAACTTCTCAGATCTGCTGATTCGCCACTTTAAATTTTATTTTAAACTACTAAAAATCACGCATAGTATAGTTTACACAACGACCGGGTGGTCCATCACCTGACCTCGGCACTGGGTGCTTACTGATATATAACCTCAGTACTTCCACATACTAAAATATCAACCGTTAGAAATTTCTTTAACGTTTTGGTCACGAACTCTTGTACTATAAAGTATACGGCAATATTTAATACGATAGACCACTGAATTGTCATATGAACGAAGGTTACGTCTAGAGCGAGACACGATTGCTGACCACACGGTGTCTGCTCTGTCGAGATTAGGGCCGACCAAATAATTTATATTACGCAAATACAATCACTTTTATAAAGCCCATCAAAGTCAACCTTAACAGGCTGAATTGAGCCACAAACTTTTTGATATTGTCTATGATCTTTATAGGTCTTTTATTTTCATTTTGTTTATGTGGCTTGTCAAGTATATCTATAGTCCGTGGAATAATCTTAATACTTTGATAAATTCGTAATCTTAAACACAATGGTGTTAAAAAATATTCAAAAGAAAAAGTGAATATAGATGCAATAAATTATATTTAAGAAAACATGACAATTTTCAGAAAAATGAGCTAGTTTTTTAGCTAAAATTTAACTAAAATTAATATGCACAAAAAAATATTAGCAAAATGATACGAATGATTTGATGATTAAAATATTTTCCTTTCCTTCATGAAATTTTGGACAGCCCTAAACTGAACGCTTATTATTATTTAAAGCCTATTTAAGCCAATTTTGTCGTTACTATCGATAAATAGAACTGTTCTATATCGAAAACTTTACGGAGCGAGGTCACATTGTACAAAAAAGTCTACGATTCAGACAAATGAGGTGAAAGGTAAATGCCATAGGCACAGACATTATTAGGTCTTATTTTACTTCTGCTTCTGACCCACACCCCGGGTACGCCCATGAGAGCTCTCTGGCAGTCATGTAGGAACTTTATGTGTTCTGTGGTAGAAACAATAGGCTAAGAAGATAAATAGCAACAGAACGATTTTTAAATTTTACTTTATTTAAGTAATTCATATTGATTCGAGGAGCTCGGCGCAGTGGTTAGTGCATTCGGTCTATCAATGTTTGTTAAGCAACTTTCGCTGACCGGCCATTGCCATAGGATGGGTGACCAAAAATTTATTATCTCGAGCTCCGCCGTGCTTCGGAAGGCACGTTGAGCCGTTTGTCTCGGCTGCATCTGTCAGTGGGGTCCGATTTAAGTCGACTCCATCCATGGCCTAAGCCCCAACTGTGGGGACAATAATAAACTGTTAAGATAACATATTGATTTTTTGTATGTTGCGGAAGTAAAGTGAAATCATAGTTTCTTCTTTGTTGCTAATGTAAGTATTTTTGGAAAATTTCAAATACGGAAATCTGAAATTTCGATCGAAGATACAGGTTGTGTTTAATGATATGTCATATCGTAAAAACCCATTAGCGTCTTAATAAATTCAGTCAAGGCGGACGTGCAAAATAACATCCGTATTTCTTTACATATATGGGTAATGTAATACTAGTTCCTTACATATGAAATTGCCATTACCAATGGGGATTGTCTAAGATTATTTTATAGCTACATACGTATTTTTTGTTGATAATTGATACATGTCCTAATACTATATTTGATCAATTTTGCATGCAGAGTGCTATACTGATAAATATTTTTAAATGAAAACCTGGGGCTGGTGGATTTTTTAAGCACTTTTTCATTAGAAATAATATGTCAAATTTCCGCTTGTGATTTTGTACTCTACCTACAATATATTAAGGTTTTAAATCAAGTAGAGAACTAAAGTACGGGTATCGAAGTTAAAAGCCTGTCAAGCATATATCTGCCAAGAATACCAACCCGCAAAACTTCAGTTACTCCATGGTTACATGCTTGATTTTGCAAGCGCCATGATCAAAATATCTAGATCTCGATAAACATAAGATACATTACTATGTATATATACATTACTAACAATTATACTAAATCCGTACAATGCATTGCGTATCGTATGTCCGCTACGTGGATCGGACAAAGTGGATGCTCACCTTAAAAAGTCAGCGTGGACGACCACCATAATTTGACAAAGTTGACAGTTAAGTGACAAGCGGTAATTTTCTCAACTAGGTTATGGTTCGATAATAAATACATATCAAATGTATTAAAATTTGCATTACATTAAGTAGTTCAAAATTGTAAGCTGTGTATGTTAATTATGTTTAATTTGTATACTGCGGTAAATAAAATAAAATGGAATTCCAATTGCCTACTTGTGGCAATTGCAAGTGAAGTAACTGTAATGAACGTTAGCAAATTGAAATTTACAATTCTAAGTTAATGACAGACTATAATAAATTTTAATTATAAATCATAAAATTAATTGTTATAATTAAACATAAGTATTTTATATGGAAAGATAAAAATAAACTAAGCATTTTAGTAATATTCCGATTAACTTATGAGCTGCATAAATTCTTATATTATTTGTTTGTAAAAATAACAGATTGGTGAAGTTTAATTGAGCCCTGAATGTTCAATATATGTGTGATTTTTCTCATTCATCTTTCTTTAATTCACTAGCCTGCAGTCTCTTTACTCAATCGGTATAGCTTCTTTTAGCCAAAGGTAGACTGATAGAGATTGCTAACTTAGCAATACGACTGCCTTTTGCATCGATGTTTTTAATAATATTTGTTTTCATGTTTATGTTTTACTGGGCAATAAAGTAACGTTCATTCATTAATTCATTCATTCGTTCATTCATTCAGTCATTCATTCATTCAATATCGAATCTATACTAATATTATAATGAAGAAAGATTTGTTTGATTGTTTCTTTACATCGAATAGGCTCCAAAACTACAGGACCGATTTTTTAAACTCTTTCACTTACGGGTAGCTAGATGATACGGGGTTGACATAGACTATAATTGAAGAATGCGAAGTCGCGGGAAATCGCTTAGTTATTTATAAAAATAGACATACGACAACAATGCCATATTAAGCATTATATACTAACTGGTTCGTTTTATTTTGTTCTATTTCTCCCAGGGTGGTATCTATACATAATGTAAAAACAAGTCGCTTCCCGCTGTCTGTACGCTGAGATAATTTTAACAAACACAGATTTTAATAAGGTTTTCAATAAAAGATATAGTGATTCAAGAGGAAGGTATTTGAAGGAGATAAGTTATAGTTTCTCCCGAAAACTGCAAATTTAGGGATGAAAATGGGAGTGGAAGTTTGTATTGGAAATTAAAACGTTACCATGGTAACCATTGTTTACTATTCAATTTGTCATTGTAATTATATCCATGTCATTTTATAAATCGATATACAAATCAATTATTTAAGCTGTTGACACATGAGTAAATAATCCTACTTGTATTATAAAAGCGAAAATTGAATCAGATCACTATTCATAATTTTTATTTTGCAATCACAGTTTTTAGTCTTTCAAATATTTTACATTATCTCTTACAATTTATCACGCATTAATAGAAAGATATAAAATACTTATAGTATAATCTAAGAATCATAACGTAATACAAAACTAGCTAAATATGAAATTTCCTTTATATGTCATGAATATCGTCGTGAAACTTTTAAGTTAAAATTAGTACATCCTTAGTTTACAATTCGTAGTGTATTGAATCCCAGAGAGACAAGAAGTTTCATATGTTCACTCTTACACCAGCAAAATTCAAATAAAAACCAATATAACTTTCTTATTTCATTGAACATTAAATACGAAAGCATTCAATAACCCTGTGTAAATATAACATGGTATGTACATATGTGGTGCAAATGCGCTCCGTGTACCCGCCAGACCGGTTCACACTCAATTTCCGCCTTCCGACTGCTACACACACTGTCCTTCTATCAACACACATCACAATTAAGTAATACCACACTAATCCTCACGCACGACCTCGGTCACGTACGTTCAACCTAAGTATTGAATATTAACAGTTTTGCAACATTTAAAATCGACACTTAGGGTCATCCTGACATATAGAATCCTTCAAGATCGTGTGTGATCTAGAATAAAAATTAAGATATAAAATTAATTTATATTATCGTCAACAGCATCGTTTGCATTGGAAATCTAATCGCTTAATTAGTTGCAAACTCTCAGCTGTCGTAAAAATAAATAATATAGCGGTTTGTGTTAAAAACACCCAAGATTCTTGGGAATGTCGACGGCAATTAGATTGAAAACGCACGAGACGCGAGGCCAGCTATTATGTAAATATACACAATGACAAGGCCCGTGCAAGTATTAAAGTTATAACAAGTGTACACGAAGCCTTGACTCGTATACAGAGGTCGAAAGCCAGAAAATTGACAGAAGGAAGTGAACCATCCCACAATGGGAAAATTGCCCATTCTGATGCACGATTTGAAGGTCGCGGCAGTGGTAAAGCCAAGTCTTACGTAGCAACAATAGTGACAAAGCTGATTGACCGAACACTATTTAAAAGGCGAATAAAAATATTGAGCTTTATGTAAGTGGACACAGTGGCGGATTTACTAAAAAGTAAAATAAGGCAGCAAAAAAAACGTTTTTTGTCTTCGTAGATCAGTAAGAATATTTAACAGAAATCGATATATTTGTATTTATATACTTAATGTTTTAGATCTATTTATGCAAAAATATAAATATCCACTTTATTAATAAACATATAAGAACCATAATTTTAACTAAACATGAAACTGTAAAAATAATCTACAAAAAAACTATATACCCTAGTTCACAATCATATAACAAGGCAAAAAATTCATAGCCTGTTTGCAAAAAGTATAAATCTACTACTGTTTCTGTCTCAAAATATATCATAAATAGTTGAAGTGATATCCCTATTATATGACAACCTTTTTCTTATAATTTATTAAATTATATATATCTCTGCTATCTAACTTCCTAGACCAAAACAATATAACCCTTAATAGGTAATCAGGGAGATGATCAGACTCGTAAAACCATCCGGCCGCGGTGATAATTAAATGCTTCACAAAAAAGAATCACTGACTAAAAAACAATGTCACTGTATTATCTAACGACAGCAAATCAAAAAATCACGTACCATTACCTAGGCAAGCACAATTCGGCATTGTTTCCGAAAATTCTCGAAAAAAGTATTGTTACAAATTAAGATTTTCGAGTATTGCACACATCGTGTTACCGAAGAGTGTACATAAATAAAATCCACGACGGATTTCGCTTTCCACGGCAAATATTATGTGGAGCATTCGGCAAACAACACTTTCGGTTTTACGTAATATCGTACAAAAATAAACTTATCATCATTCCTCTATTATTTATCTTCATAAGGCAATTCTAAATGAACGCGTATCGTTTTTGATTCATTTTTCAGTGTCTTTATTATATAATTGTGACATTTAAGCTTAAAACTACGGTATTTACGCCCGTTTTCACTAACCTAGAATAAGGCATAGCTTAACTAGAAATCACTTAATATTAAGAATAGCTTAAGTATATTTTTCGTTTCATCAAACTTGTAACGTTAGGTAATACCTTACTAAAGTTTACACTTGCTTAGGTAGGCAACGTTTGTCTCTTTACACGTAAACAGACAATAACAACAACTTTTAACATTAACTTTTAATTACAAGTTTAAGATACGCGATATTGTAATGTCTCGGAAGAATTTTGAAATTTTCCGTAAATAAAATTGTACATACCATATTTAGCCAATTACAACTCATGAGGTAACGACATTACCGACGAAATAAAAAGAACGTTTTGTGGGACCAATCGTGTTAGTGGTAGTTGAAACGGGTATAGTACTTAAGTACTATACCCGTTTCAACTATATATATATATTAAAACCACATGTGAAGCCCATTTATTCGACTTTTACGACTTATACAAAATAACCTAACTGACTAACTCAATTTTTTTTGCTTCTAAGAATTTTTATCTATATTTGTTTTAAAGTAGAATTGCTTTTATGTTTCCTAGTGCAAAGACATCGTTGAAAACTAAATTTTACCGGTTATGAATATCCGTTTTTTCATATATTGTTATATAAATGACGTCAAAATAAAAATAAAAAATACAGTGAACGCCCGGTAATTTTACATTAAGGATAAGGATACATTTATATATGTTTTTGTTAACTATAAATCACCGGTTTTTTGTTATTTTAACACCATTAAGCACACATTGTCTGTTTCTTATTATTTAAAATATAAATTTTGTATTTTAAGTGAAACAACGTTAAATTAAGTTATTCACCTTTCAAGGTGATGAAGGTCACTTTTTAGATAAATCAGTCAAAAGAATAAACGAATTACATTTTAAATTAATTGTACCGTTAAGATAAAACAATTGTTTCGTTGATAGATATTTCATAAATATTATATAGACCAGTTTAATAAAAAGTATTTTCTTTTAATTAAATTTGAAAATGGAACGAATTCTTTATGAAATCACCTGTTCGATATGTTAACGGAATCTTTAAAACTGATACTGCGACTTTACGTTAAAAAATAAGATCGTTAAAATTTTAAAAAATGGAATTCATCCAATAGAATGAAAAAAATACTATACGAATGCGTTATCATACAACCAAAAAATAAGAATTGCGAAATACTAAACAAATGAAAATTATAGAGGAAACGCTTATAAATGGTTAATTTATATTTAATAGTTTCCTTTAAACAAACAATAGCGACTTAAAATCTGTGTACCTACAAACGATATGCATTCAGCATTATACACACAAAAAATGCTCTACATATAGTCAAATATAAAGTCTACCGATTTAAATACCCGTGTAGTTAATTTAAAAAAAAAGTTATGTTTTATTTTATTGTTAGTATCTATCTGACATGCCAATCGTGAGAACAATTCCGTTTGTTACACGATCACCCTTGGCCGTAATTAATCAAATACTTTATACGCAAGCCAGTTACGATATGGGTTTGGATGGCTGATTCTGGCCCACTTTGCTTACAAATTATAATCTAGCGCGATGATAATTCTTGATAGTTATTATACACGTTTAAATTATTATTTTTTTTTTGTCAGTTAAACCTGTGGTTAAGCTATCGAGCTGTTTTTGTGAATGAGTGAGCTTATCTTGTGATTTTTTTTATTAAATATGAAACTGATTAAACTTTTTTCTCGACAACCGTTACTTTATTAATAGATTAATATAGAAAATTATAATGAAGTATTACAATAAAATACATTTTTTATATAATTTACTGACTTTTTAATTTTATATGTCAATGAATCGAAACGAAGAAATAATTCAAAACAGAATAAAGAGGAATGGTTCTTCGTAAAATTTAATTAGTAATTTATTTCTACAATTCGTTTGTCTCATCTGACAAACTATTTAATAAATATACATAGTTTAGAAACATTTTATATATGCATACGATATATAACACTCAATGCATCACGTTTTACTTACGGTAATTGCTAACACACGTTAAAACAATTAGCACCTTTTAACTTGAAAGCCCTTACATAGAAAAGCAATAACATCGATTCAAACTCCATAGAGATGGGAATTACATGATGGGACGCAAAGAGATCCAATATATCTGTAGTAAGTCAATTTCGGATATTTAAGAGGTTTGTGTCATTTTCGCTCATCAAAACATTCGATTTCACAAGTTATGAAGTCATTTGAAAAATAAACCGATACCAAAAATACTAAATACTTTAATAAATTAACGAAGAAATAAAACAAACGTATACAATATAAATTAACTCAAAATAAATATACTATGTACCATAAATTTTTGTGATAATATACAAACAATAAGCATTTTGTAATTATTTCATTAAAAAAATGCTTAGGCAGTTAATAACCTCTCTATTTCTGCCTGGTGGGACTCTGGTGAGTTTGATTTTAATTAATTTGATTACATATAAGACACCTTTCCAGAGCCCGCAATCATTATTACTGATATCAATCCTAAATATTCTTTTACCGCTCACTTATGTCATAATTATATCCGTTAAAGGAGTGAAAACTGCGCATCCCTATTTGAGCTTGATAATTATTTATCCGAACTGTTGTACCATTGCCCAACTAGGAAGCAAGTGCAGTGGGCAACAGTGACGTAACATTTAAGATAAACATTGCAAATTAATTTGACTGGATGTTATTACGAAAACACTAATCATCATTAGTTGAGATTAATGCTAATTAAGAGTACCTTCATTTTCTTTTAACTTTCAAAAAAGGTATATTATTGTTTAGAGTTATTCATTCGATTAACTAAACAATTGTATCAGATATCGCCATATCCAATCACTGTTTCAGTTTGTTTCAAATTTTACTTTCTTCGGACATTATAAAAAACGAATAAGCTAAATCCTGCCTTTCTCGAATGATACTTTTACTTACGTATATAATTTCCTTTACATAGAAGAATTCAAAAACGAAATATCGCCACATTGCATTGTAGTTAAGTTTAATTTGTTTCCACACGAACTTTAAAAAGCATTCTAAATTCAAAATAAAAATGAAACCTCATTATATCATACCTATTGACAAATTTTTTGACTATTGAAGTTATAAATTTAGGTCAAACTCTTATAAATATTTTAAAAGCCAATAAGCAAAAACTTTTTAGAGCTGTGTGTAAAAAAATCAAGTAGCAGTTTCGAATAGTTCGGATAAATCTTTGGATTGTGCGCTTATGAACCGTCAGCCAGCTTTCATTAAATAAACAACCATTTTACAATAAAATCTTACAAGAAAATCTTCCGATTAACTGGTTTAGAAATACGTTTTGTGTCGAGCTGTGCTAACCGATCGCGATAAAGTCATAATTTATCGGATTGAAAAATAAATCCAGCTGATATTATCCCCAACTGCCACTTACATTCAGGCTTAACCATAAGGTTCATAAACTTAGATAATAACCTAACTGAAAGCGATGTAATTTATTTTAAACTACACTGACTAAAGCTTTACTAAAAAGGAGGATTTTGTTTCTCGTTTTCAAAAAAGGTGAGCGGCTAATTACGTTTGAAAATATAATAACATAGCAAGGGTAAAATGAGACAGAGAGAGAATGTCAAAATTATTTTCAATTAGAGATTTGTATTTTAAATTAAACGTAAATGATAAATTACTAGTGTTGAATCGCTTTGCAATAAACTGAGTAACATATTTATCAACTTTCACAATAAAGAAAATATTGGACATTTTTATAATATCCTTGAAATTAAGATGTGCTTTGTTTTTTAGTCAAAAAAATATATACTAATACACGTTTTATCGAAAACACTTGTAATTATTGGTAGTGTATTTTTACTTGGGTGTCCCGCTTTTATTACGTACTGGTTGAATCTTTCTTTCAAATATATTACCATTCAAATTATTTTGATATTTTGAAGATAAAAAAGATAAATTTTGTACGAGTATGTAACATAATGCTCAGAATCTCAAATAGGAAGTAGCTAAAGCATTTGAGTGAAATACAAAAACACATAAGATACTGAATTCGGCAGTATCCCACTCGAGTTTTAAAAAGTTTTATTAAAAACGGATACCTTCAAAGCGGCATGTGGGCCACTCTACTACTGATATCGAAAATCTGCATACCAAAAAATTAAAATGAAGAACTTTTATAATATAATACATTCCCAGCAATTAAGCTATTAAATAATTAAGAAAATATATGACTCTTTGAGAGATGAATACAACTTCATGAATTTAACTTACCTATATTACTTATATATAAAGTAAAATACTAAAAAGACTCTGAAAATCGTGAGACTGATCTCTCTATTCATACAGTATAACCTTATTGTGCGCGTAAGTTGTATTATAAGTTAAGTTAATCTAAGTACAACCTTCAGTACCGAATACACTTAATCGCACTCTATTGCAACACTTTGTGGCGATATTAAAGACATATTAGGTGTATAACTTAAATTTTACGCCACTCAAGTAGATCACTAAAGCAATCATGCTATAAAATACCTCAAATTAATAGATGGTATATTATTTTGTTAACTGGAAACTTGACCAAATAGTTTTCTTTATAAAAAGATCAAAATTAAAAAAGTATCTAAAATCAAAGTAATATTTTTTCCGTTTTCCTTGTTTTTTTATCAAAAATTTAATTGTCACTTTGCGTCATTATTACAGACTATATTAATTAGTATCTGGACACGACAGTTTAACTGTGTGGTAACTTCTTACCACAAAAATTGAACATTACTTCTAATGTTCAATTTTTCTATTAGTAATCACATCGAATCTAATTTGTCTCATCTTATTGAATTGCAGCTGATGTCTGATTGTCTTTTTCTCAAACTTATTAACGTATATGAACTGCAAATGTAGAAGCTCAGGCTCTACCTATTTGGTAGCTAATAAGACTTTTAATACAAAAGCTTTGACTAGGTATAAATAAGTTGATATCCAGTAACAGTAATTCCAAGTAGCTTTCATTTAGTAGGTAAGCTCTGAAATCCGTAGCTTTTGTATTTGTCACATTTTAAAAAAATAAATGAGACAATATTTTATGACATTTCATAATACATTTCATATTACTAGAGTGGACATCTTATGACATGTCATTTATTATCTTCTTTTTTATTCCCTAACCGAGAATCGAATGCCTATTCAAATAATTGCATTATAATCAAATTCCTCTATAATCAATTTGTAACACAAATTTAGTAGGAATATGCTTAAATATATTGAAATGTACGAGTATTACGCAGGCCAAAAATAACATTTATAAAGTATAGCGTAGTGTTACCGGTCCAAAAGAAAGTAAAACTTTAATTACAATCTAGTGAACGTTACAAATACGCTTAATATTCGAAACAGCTTTGTTTTTTGTCTTGTTTGTATAAAACTTTTAATGTAAATATTAATATGTAAAGATACTTTTAGAAGACTGTCATAATGTAACTTTAAATCCGATAAATTATTGCCTTTGTAGAGAAAACATATTTACCAAGTGTTGTCTAATTTTTATCAATAAATTTAATGTTTAACCGATAATTAACATAAAAAATGCAAATTTTATTTTCCCGGTAGAGATTTACAAATAAATATGCAAAACCAATAATTTACTTGAAGGTTTCGTGTTGTAGATCAACAACTTATTACTTGTTTATTTTATTATCGAGTCAGTATGGCATTGATAATCATTTGTAAATACAACCTAATTCTAAATACATTAAAAGCTTCATTGGGGCAATTATATTATTGATAAATTTAAATTAAATGATATTTTTCGCGAATCTTAGGTATTTATTAAATTTTAATTATTTCAAATTAATCTATTAAAGGGTCAATTTTAATGTTTTCTTTCTACTTGACTCTATTTTCAAATAAAAGATAAATAATAACAACCAGATATTTATCCTAACATATGAAAGCCGTTTTTATCCGGATAGTGGAGAATTTTCCCAACATATGTGATTCCAAAAATTACCGACATATCCATAGTCCGAAAATCATTTGCGGCTCTATAATATAACATCCAAAAGCTCGTAAGAATAATCTAAACTAAACGACACATAATTTGATAATAAATGTATCCAATATAAATGACTATGATATTAAATAATATGCTAATAAGATCATAGAGCCATTTATCAATCTTGCATCATTTAATACTTAAATAACAATAATTCATCATCATTGATCATTTGTTATAACACAAATTAAACTTAAGTACATTGCATTATTGAACAATGTTTCAACAATGGAATGGCTAATGTGTATATTTAAGAAGGACAAGCGCCAAAATTCTCTACTATATCTAATTAGCTGTTAAACATTATGACAAAGGAATTCCCAACCATAATTGGAACATACTATTGTTCTAAAGTAAACCATGAATGAAATAACTTAATTTCATCTAATTTGAATAGATCATTTTTAAGTATGATATTATATAAGAGCGTTTTGTTATGTCTTTTTTTATTGCTCATTATATTTGACTAGTGCTAGATTGTTAATAATTATCTGATTTATATAATTAATTAATTTAGCAAATAATAATATATAAACTTAATAATATAATTTCAAAAGTAATTTATTCTTGGTTTATATGTTTATGGTTGAAAAAAAATTTTCTACTACTATTAATAACATTCATAAAAACTTACGATTTTAATGTTGTTCATTTTGCGTTAAGTAGGTAACACACTGTCACAGAATAACACTGTTAGCGCACGCAAAGGTCGAGCGTCGCAGACGCACGCGTTGATAGACTGCAACGGATACCGCTGACCACTCCAACTGCAATAAAATGTGGTGGTGCACTCAACTACCGTTCTAGTATAACACGTATCTAATAACTTATATATTAAAAAAAAAAGTTTCGAAGTTTTCATTTAAAAAATTACGAAAACGCGCGCCCTTGGCCGCTGTTTTTTTTTTAATTTTGTTTTTTTTCGTACGTACAGAGTGTTTGATGTAAGCGGTGTGCGAGTGTAGGTGGTAGTAAGCTGAGCTGCCGCACCGTCACGTTATATAGGACACGACGACCTTACACAGCGGGAAGTTTACACCACGTGCTGCTTCAACCTTATCCCAGAGGCTAATCGTTTTTTTTTTATTTACAACCCTTAGATATAAAACTTTTTTTAAGCTGAACAAACATGAGTTTTTTTTAAAGGTTTTATGTCAAGCTTATTTTAAAGAATATTTTAGTCAAAACCAGTTGTATCTCTGATTGGCAAATTTTATATATTATTCTTAAGTTTAGATATAGGTAAAGCTTTATAAAATGAGTTATACCTATATCCTTATATAAGCGGAACTTAAAGATAAACCATGCATTCTAATAAAATAGATGAGAATAACCGAATATGGAACAGTATCCCTAATATAGAATAAGACCGATTTTTTTTCATAAATTGTCCAAATAGAGAAAATTTTGCAAATCTGCTATCTGATAATAAATTCGTTTGACTTATTTCAAAATTTTTTCTCTTTAATTATAAAGAACAATTTAAGAAAGAATTTCAGTATTCCATATTTCGGTTACTTTCATTCAACTATTTTTCTATGATTATGATATAAATAAAACAATTGTATTAGAATGATAATTAAATTTTATTTTAATGATAAATTATTAGCTTTCTGAGAAAAATATTTTAAAAACATACAATGCCAATACCGATCTCAGTACCGACTGATATAATAAATACCAATGGATACATTACCTTATCGTTTACATTTAAAAAATGTGCTTAACGTGGTATTCCAGATATAATTAAGAAAAAAAATGCTCTTTCAGAAAAGATTTGCGGTACGTCGATTTTTTTAGTATAGTTAGATTAGAAGGAGTTCGATGGCAAAACGCTCAGTTTACGATGCAGAAGTTAGGAACTTTGTCAAAAAGGCCTGACTAAGGTGGGGTGACCAAAAATGTATAACCTCGAGTTGATAGTATGCTTCAAAACGCATGTTAAGCCCATGGATCCGGATGCATCTGCAATTGTTAACACCCACCAATATGCACTAGGCTCATTTGGTGGGGGTCATGGTATACCTATTCGAGTCCATAGCCACGTGTGTATTCCAGTAGTGCTGTCGTCGGACGGTAAAAGGCTATAATTAAAAATACCGAATTTTGATGAAATTAACATTTTTATAGATATTCGTTTTGCTCATTAATCGTAAGCGATGTAGTTTATTTCCAAAATAATGTGAAAATTATAACGAATGTTTTTCGCCGACCGACATAGCTGAGTGACGCACGCGGGTTTCAAGGTGTCACCGTCTCAGAGGGCCCTGGTTCGATTCCCGGTCAATGCAAAAAATAGACTTATCTGTATTTTCTCCGTTCTGGGCGTTGTGGTACTTAAAAATATGATTTTAGTCAGAAGCATTGCTTATTTCATTTCTGGCATTTTTTTAACACTGACTTACTATAGCGAGGCTCCAATAATTGATTAACTATAGCGAGGCTCCAATTGCGCGGGGCCCGTAGTATTTGCTATTTTTGCTACGTGGCTAATCAGACCGTCGTTGTTATATAATTGTAGATACCTATTCAATATTAAAATTTTGTTTCTTTATTAGGCAATTTTTTTCTCATATATCAAACACTCTATTAAAGTTGGATAATTGTCAAAAAATTAAAAAAAACGTTGCACTTTCAAAATCGGCGAAGGTCACATCTATTGTGTGATTTATAAATGTTATAATAAACAATTA
This sequence comes from Diatraea saccharalis, assembly GCA_918026875.4. Classification (NCBI taxonomy): domain Eukaryota; kingdom Metazoa; phylum Arthropoda; class Insecta; order Lepidoptera; family Crambidae; genus Diatraea; species Diatraea saccharalis. Next base: position 8,277,414 of record OU893345.1, read on the forward strand.
AAATAATACATTAATTATACATTGACATTTTTAAAGTACTGTTGAAACATTGAAACTAATGCGAATAATAACTGTTACATTTTCTAGTAGAGAACATTATGTATTTTATTATTTAGTGCAGTTAACGCTAGATTGACTCCCACAGTTTTATTAATAAAGAAGGTTGGAGTAAATTTACGCTTAGACTTCACTTAGTATTAATCTAAATTCATATTATTAAACAGAGACTAAGCAAAAGTTGAAGTAATACGAAGTTCTACAGGAGTACCTAAGAGTAATATTAACTCCTTGAAGGTAGTAGGTTTATTTATTCTTTGTATAATATGAATTTGGACTAATACTAAAATTACATTTTTGGCGTAAATTTACTCTGACGCTAAACCTTGTTTATTTATATCACTGCCAGGGATTACGAACGTTCCGAAAATGGGAATTTCATACTCGGTATCTTTCGTAATCAATGCTTTTTTTAAAAACGAATGGTTACTTTTTATTCCCATTTTAGTAGCACTATAGTGCGAAGATTTACAACAGATTGGCGCAGTATACAAAATCTGTGAGCGAAATTCAATTTTTGATCTTTGATCATATAATCGAAATATGTTCGATTCTGAAAAACCTTGATCCTGGATCACAAATGAAAATGCTTTCAAAAAAATATGAACTTTCTTTTGAACTAGTTAATGATATACTACAGGTTTTCGGGCCCTGCTTGCTCCTAGTCTATACTAAGTAATGCATATAAATATCTCGTATCACGATTAATGTCATTGATAAATTCCAAATAATAAACTGACTTTAATCCAAATTCATGTGTTTTTTTTAATTTGGCCTCACTTTAATTTAAGCATAGTTCTTATGTCAGCTAGTCTAATATAGGTTTAAACAGTTCTATTTGTTGTAACTGCTAAATCAAACAATGGCTTTTCCTTTTGTCATAAATTTCTAATTATCATGTTTCCGTCGCCATGTCCGTCGTGACATCACGTCAGTTAATTCCTCTTTTTTTGTGACGCAATTTTTTATGACGTCAAAAGCACGTGTAAAAGACGTATTAACGTATAAAAGACGTATTAATCGAACAATGGATTCAGAAGCCGACTTTTAACTGTTGCGTGTCGTTAATTGTATAAAAAGATTCAATATCTACTTACATTATATAATTAACATAAACACTAACAGAACATTTGCATAAGTTATGTTTTTTAATCCATTATGATAATTATTTTAATTTTTTTACAAGACAATTCCAATTGAAAATTCGCCATTTATAAAATAATACCCTTAGAATTAAAAATGTCCAAATTCTAATAGTTTTCAAGAATTGACAACCTTTGACAACTCGAAAGTATATTGCCGCGAATGTGATCAAACGTCAAAATCAAAATTGCAGCTCACTGACAGTTTGAAATTTAAACTATTCCTTTATTATATCGTATCAATAATAGACTTTTTTATTTTTTTTTATTTTAGTATAGTCATGTCGTATCCATTGTGGGGTAAATGTGTGTGTGTAAATGATCCAAGTTGTTGTGATTCTATTCTTTTTAGGCCCAATTTAGGCCCCTATAAAATAATGATAATAGTAAATTTTTTTGGTCCCTAACATCTTTGTTACAATCGAATGTACTTTCAAAATAGGTCTTTATTTTTTGCTTATGAAGATTGTTACAAAATTTGAACAAGGACAAGATGTATAAAAAAAATTTGCAAAGAAAAATAAAATTTTGTGTAACTTTTTATTGTATAATTTTTTTTTTATAAAATAAAGGGGAGATGTATTATTAACATATGATATATGAAACGGAACACAATCTTGAAGCGGCAATGTGCGGCGTCCTTTCCCGGCCAGCTCTCTTGTAAAATTTTTCTCTGAACAACTTTAAGTGGAACATTATAAAATGAAATTCGTATGGCTCTAAATCATTGTTCTAATACATTACAGATAAGACAGTAGAAACCAAAAAGATTTTTATATATGGAAAAACTGTAGGTAAGTCTCTACAAATCTATAGCAAAGTAAAACCCAAAATAACTTGTGACTTCTCCAATATTAAACCAATTGTCACGATAAAATAAATGGATAAACCTTTTTTTTATTTATAACACAACATCACATACATTGATCGGATACCAAATGCAATAGCTTTATCCATATTATGGAAACCTGGCACAACGAAGGTACCACAACACCTACACGCGCGACAATTTACCACTGAAAAATTATAATAGGCTGAGAAAATAATTTCTTTGATTATTTTTGCAAGATATTTAGATATATTTGATATCGTTATTTAACTAGCTTACGTCAGAAAATTAAACAGTTAATTTTATTTTATAAGCCAAAAATAAATATAACTATAAAACTTAAAACAAAGTAAATATAAAAATGTGAACTAAAATAAAAATATATATATTAAATCAAGGATGAAATATATTGAAATACAAAATTAATAATCGGCTAAAGTTATGTATGCTCTTGATTAGGTTATCAATATCCTGTCAAGGAATATTGTCTGGTGCTACGGAGATAAAAAATTTTTATATCCTACATGTTCCCAATACGGTTTCCATCTCATGAGCGTGCTGCCCACTCTATGGATGCCACATCGTTCTGCAGCAACCAATTAGGAAGGGCCCAGCACTGATCGTTGGGCGTTACTGCAGATGCAACTGCTTAACGTTTCAACATGCCTTCTCCGGAAGAAGTACATAAGAGCTTGAGATGATAAATTTTTGGCCACCCTTTCTTTAACGATATTCGGAAATGCATTACTTAATACCCACTCCTCCAGCGCGGAGTCGGTGGATTATGAGGGGTTTCCTCTTGCGATCCCAGGAGTATACCCACTATATCTTATCGACGTCCCTCTCCATGGCTGCCGAAGACATCCCGGAGATCTTTTCTCTCGCGGTTCGATCCCTCGGTCACCCATCCTATGATCCACTCTTGCTCGTCTTTTTTTATATCAGTATAGCATTATGAATGCAAAATTAATCAAATATAATAGTTAAAAAACTAGTTATACACTATCGTTTATAAAAAAAAACAGTCTTCAAAATTTTTTTATAAAATGATTAAAAATTCAAAAACTTCTATTGAGTTTGCGCGGGGATTATGTGAATGTTAATATTAACCCATCTTCAATAGAAGTACGTTATTTTAAATTATTTTCTTACTTTTATTATTATTTTTGAAAGTCTGTTAATTAACCTTCAAAACTATTTAATTCAATTTTAGTAACTTATTCTGTCACCTAAATTAAAAAAATAATTAATCGAACAAAAAGAACCATTTCGTCTAATAATAAAGTCTTATTTACTAGAAATATGTGGACACATTAACAAAATTATTCTTAATACAAAATGCTTTAAAATCCACTAGCTCCCTGGCACCCTGAGATGGGAATCGAACTCACGACCTTTCGCAATCCGGGCGACTGCTCTAACCACTGGACCTACAGGTCTGAAGAATCTTTCAAGCACTTGTTACTTTTCGCTACTACAGAGCGTATTCTCATCAATGTTCATGCATCTCAAGAAGTAAACTATCAAATGCATAAGACATATCAAACAGACAGACGCGGTCTCGAAACTATAGGTATTGATAACTATAAATAGATATAAATGAAGACATAACTTCATATGTTACCGTACCCAAATATAAACTGAAGGTAATTATGTATTTTTAATTACACACTGCACTTACATTTTAAGGCTATCGAGTCGTGTAAGGCTCCAAAACTAAGATATTTGTCAGCCTTAAGCACTAAAACAATCAAAAATTATTGCACAGCGATATCTCTTGTCATATTAAGTTGATAATAAACTACTTTAACGTGTTAAACCTACTTGGTTTTAACTTGAACTCTGGCAGTCAATGTAAAGAAAAAAAAATAAAAGTCCTATATTTAAAATCAGTTTATAAATATAAATACTACATGGCACTTACGTAACTATATATAGAAACACTTATACGTATAGGAATACTTCTCTGCCAATAACGAAATACTGCAACGAAAATAATTCTCCGACTTCAAAATTGAAAAGGAGGACGTTATATGTTCGACGGCTATGTAGTTTTTTATATGATTTTATACTTAGAATACAGACATTCATAAAAATAGGAACAAATAAAAAACACCTCGGAAAATATAAATCAATTTACGATCTCATAACATACATGGCGTCAGATCTCAAAAAAGTATGATCATAAAAACCCTACTAATATAATAATAACGAAGTATCTCTGTGTCTGTTGTTGTTGTGTAGAGACTCACGCTGAAAAGTCTCGCCGAGTCTTCTTGGCGAGACGAAATATAAAGGAATGAGAAAACGAGAAACATATCACATTCACGAGTCTCGGGTGTTCTCGGGGCTTCTCGGCGTGAGTCTGTCTGGCCTGTTATGCTTTCACGCCTCAATTACTGCTTTGTGATTTTTATGAAATTTGGTACAGAGAAATCTAACCTTGAGAAAGGGCATAGATCATTTTAGCAAACCCTTTTATCCCGCACAAAATGAGACTAAATCACAGACCAAAGTTAATTTCTATAAAAGTATCGTCAATTTCCAAGTCACAAAAATATTACCTTTAACTTCCCACGCATAAACAATTCTAACTCGTGTAAATTTTAATTAACATGAAGAAGATTGACATAACCTTTTCTCAATTTGGAACAGATTTTAGTTCAATGGTGGTAATCTCTATGCTAAATTCACAAGAGCATAAAGTATCGAATACTTTCATATACTGCCCTTGCGCATTGTAAAATATATTATTAATGGTGGCAAAATTGGAGCAACAGACGCTGTTCCTAACTTCCGCGTATGTCTGGTTCTGTAGGTGAATGCCCGCTACCGGACACAATGTCAGTGAAGGGTATGACGTTTTAAAGGTAAGCTGGTGGTGGCTGTACTTCTACTCTTCTACCCTGTGGAGCATATCGGCTTCGTGCACATCGGCACGTCTCGTTGTCGGATTGTTTGTCGAATTAATCGTACAACCAGTTGCTGTACAGATTTATAAGAGCTTAAGTGAAGCTATTTTCTATGCACAGTTTAAAGCAAAGTCGTCTCCCACTATTAGTCGCTGAGATCTTTTAACTGGTTAACAGATTTGAATGCGGTTTTCGTCAATATACAGCGTGATTTAGGAGAAAAGCTTATGTTACTGATATTAGACTTAACATATTGACATTATAGTATAAATTCACTTGCGATAATTTAAAAAACTTACTGCACTCACCCTTATCGTCTCGATCTAAGTTTGTGACGATATATGTATGTATAGATTTATGGACATATGTATGTTTTTTACACGCAAAACCTACTAAACAGATTTTGATAAGAGTTATTATAGTCCTAAATTAACTTATAAATAAGCTACTTTTTTGTCTCACTAAACTAATCCCTAGGGACCAAACTAGGGCGGAAAACTAGTAAGAATACATTCCCAATTTTTTTATTATTAAGAATAATTTAGAATTGCCATTGAACTCATTCTAGAAGGATTTCGGTAGTATTTCGTAGAGTATTATTGAATTATTTTAAGCACGCAAGCGAAATCGAATGTATCGCTTAATATGAAAGGTTATGTCAGTATTTTATTTCTTTTGGCATAATCGCGAACACAACATTGAACTTGAAACCGTTGGCATTGACCCAATTGTCACTTCCATGGTTCAATGATCGGACCAACCTTTGTTGATGCACTGTTGGTCTTCATTATGATTGAAACAATAAACTCTTAACCATGTCTATAAAAAAGGTTAGATTGCACATAATATATTTCTTTTAAAAAATATATTTTACTGCAAATAATTTCGATGTCTATAATAATTCTAAAATAAAAAGCCATGGATTTCAATTCTTTTTCTGTAAAATGACATAATAAAACAAAATACAAAAGAAAATATTTTTAATATTTTATGTATAAAAAGTATACGAAAACTTATAAAGAGGTTTTACTGTCGTCGTCGTTGGAAATAGGCTTTGTTATTTATATGTCAAAATTCAATATCGTTCATTCAGCTTAAGGACTATAAAAGTCAAAAATCGTGATACATGTTAAAATCTACGGCAAGAGACCTTTTACAGAGAAGAACAGAAGAGGCTCAACGTCAAGGAGTCTATTTCTCTTCCTGCTTTAGACAGATAGAATAAATATTTATGCTCGCATAAAAGAAATAAAAGAGTATACAACACATAAGAACAGTACAAAAAGCGGCCTTATCACTTCATCTCTATCAAACAAACTTCAATAGAAATAAGTAATACCAGCAAATTATGGTGGTAAGTGGTGTATAAACCCTATTCAATGTGTTAAAACAATATGGCGAAGTATTAAAAAAAAATATTGGTTCCCGAAATCATAGTAGATGTCGCTACGGTACGTTCTTGATTTTTACATGACAACCCCTCCGGTTTGCTTTCATGTTTAAAAGTAAATTAGTTTTCATAACTCAATAAACAACTTATATTCGATTTTTACTTTTTCGTATTTGTAGTGATATCTTAGTTTCGTACTTTTCAAATTTCAGTTTTTTTATATGTTAGTTAGTAGGAACGGAAATTACTGTCTTTGGTCCATTCGTTTCCTGCAAAAATCCACTATTGCTAGAGTCGCCATTTACTGGAAATGTTTTTTAGCGTTTTCGTTTTTTTAAATACTTCCTCATTACGATTATCATTATCATCACCAGCCCTTTTACGTCCCCACTGCAGGGGCTCAGGCCTTCCTTATGGATGGTTAAGGAGGATGGGCCATGACCCTCCACGCTGGCCCAATGCGGATTGGAGGATATTAACGACTGCAAATGCAGCCGGGACCAACGGTTTAACGTTCCTTCCGAAGCACGGAGTAGCTAGAGATAATAATTTTTGGTCACCCATCCCGTGATCGACCCTTGCGAAAGTTGCTTAACGACTAAGATCGCGGGCCGCGGCGCTTATCCACTACGCCACCGAGCTACTATTATTATTATATACTAATGTAAATTATAAGTATTATAGCTCTACTTCTTACTCTCTTTTTTTTCTTTTCTTCTTCTTCTTCTTCTTCTCCTATTAGTCCCACTGAAAAATAACTTTATTAGTAAACATCACTTTACATTACAATAATAATGTCTCAATTGTAATAAAAACTGTCGCAATGTAATTGTGATGCTAAATATAAATTTAAAAATCTTCAAATAAATCTTGAGTATTTCGCTTCACATAAATCTTGTGATATCATTTAATATTAAAATAATATGTGTGATATGAATCATAGGTTTATTCTGGGTCTTTATTTATCTTCTAGGAACTAGCATTTAAAGTAGTTAACTATACCTGTTTGAAGCTATTTTATAAATTCTGATTCGCACTATTGACTTCCGGAAGTAAATCAGGTGTGTGATAAACAAGATAATTACGACATCTATCAGATCTTTTATTCTGATTCATAAATAAACGTCTGGTTAGATTGGAATAAAAGAGAACTTTAACCGACAAATAAATACTTGAAATAGGTACCTTACTTATACAAGATCACAAAATTTGCCCAGGAGTGTGACCGCATAACTTTCAAACTATAATTCTAGTAATAGCCATAGGCGTAGCTAGGAGGTCAGGGTGGGCCGGCTTGCCCTTCGGGGCTGATACAGGGAGTGATGAGGCTGGTCTTCTGTGGCGCATCGACCTACGGGGGGGGGGGGGGGATCCACGATAAGGGCTATGCCTGTGTGGATCCTCCCAACACGATGGGTAAGGTTACCGGAGATTGCACAGTTGCGCATCTCTAGTCTCTAATCAGGGGCAGCTGGCCGGTTCGCGCACCGCTGTCTAGCCCCTTCGGGGGTGGGGCCGCAGGAGGAGTCCCACATTACCCGTGGAGCCCGCGCAGGGTGAAGCGGGTATGCGTAACGCATTTCTCAGCGTCAAAAAAAAAAGGGTGAAACTTTGTGTCGGTAAATTCTCAAAAGTCAGACATGGAATGACATTAGACACATATTTTTGCTTCAATTTAACAAATGGCTTAGATAATAGGCATTAAAATTGAGGAGTGGGGGCTCGCTACGTTACAACTATGTAGAAAATGTACAAAGATACGATGTCATGTCATGCGACATTTCATCTTGATTGATCACGCATAAAATTAAAAATATGTGTTGAATATTTTTCAATAATCTACTTGACGGACACTGACGAAGAAGGGGGAATAGCTAGTTTCTATTCAAATAAGATACATATTTCTATTCTAATAAAAAACATATGAATATTTAAACATATGATAAGGCAGCCTTCACCTTGCTCTAAGCTCTCGCTAACTCGCTATTCGAGCGTAGCGTCGTTAAAAAATCTGTTATTACCTAATACAAAGCTAACGGGGTCAAGTGCAGCCGTACCATTGGCGGGGTAGGTGTATTGTTAAGCCTGAGACAATGAGGGAACTTGAGAATTGTAAGATTTGTTGTGTCTCGAATGTGATTATGTGACAAATTGATCGTTATCAGTTCTAAAAACGGACGGTTGACGCTTAATTATAGTAATTGAGGTGTTTCTTACTGTCTGGTGGATGCACGCCTGACATTGGATGTCGAAACATGTAACTTCCATTGTAAGGACTTGCTTTTGTCTGTACCTCATTCATATAAATAAATCATTACTGTATTGTAAGGACTTACTTCATATTAATATAAAACAAAGTCATTGTTTAATTGCATTAATTCATATACATCTATTTTAACTGACTTGAAAAAAGGTGGGCATATTCAACCGCTAGTGAATCGATTGTGACATAAATTCTTTAAGAACGTATAGAAGAAGCGGCTGTTAATAAATAGATTTATAGCAATTTGGATCTATACTTTATTGTTAACCTAAAAAATTTAAGTCCCTCTTTTGTCAGCAACCATACTAAAATTATAAACCGACTTTAAAATCGAAAAATAATACTAAATAATTAATTCTAAAAATTAACTCTGTTTTGATTTTGGAATATTTGCCATGCTTTGACTTCGTACCTAGTACCTTTTTAATATATAACTGATTATAACCGGTTTTAGCTTTTCGAAATCCTGAATAAGTATTTAAGAGAGAAAAATGAACACTTTTAAAGTTCACCTGCAATAAGTCCTTTCTTAAAGTTAATATTCTGGAGGTAACACTTAATTCATTAAATGGAAAACACGGTGCGTGAATCATGCGTGCGGAACATACTCGCATGCGCGAATAATTCAGTATGAGTCTGTCCTAATTTTATCTATTCTAAGTGCATACAAATAGCTTGTTTGAAAATTTAAGAACATGTATGTTCTTGATGATTTCGTGCCTTTTTTAACAATTATACATCTGTGTGGGTGGTACACTAGCAGCTGACTTCTATTTAGGGTGCTGTGTAAAGAATTTTGAAGAAGTGAATGAAGATACATAAAGAAACGAAAAATCTCATCCTTTTTTAATTTTAAAATCTGATTCAGACCAGTACATGCCATATATTGTAGGTGTTACTGTCCATTGCAAATGTTACTTTAAGTTATCATCATCATCAGCCCTTTTACTGCTCCACTGCTGGTACTCAGGCCTTCCTTATGAATGTTAAGGAGGATAGCCCATAATACTCCACGGTGGCCCAATGCAGATTGGAGGGTATTAACGCAAATGCAACCGGGATCAACGGCTTAACGGTAGCACGGAGGCGCACGAGATTTTTTTTTTGGTCACCCATCCCGTGACCGACCCTTGCGATAGTTGCTTAACAACAACGATCGCGGCGCGCTGTGGCGTTTATCCACTACGCCACTGAGCTACTCCGAGTTACTTTAGATAACATTATTATATTTGTGTTAGTAATAAATAGACTGAGAGCTCGTGGTCGTGGCATAAATAAATAAATATCGGACAACATCACACACATTGATCCGATTCCGAGTAAGTAGCTTAGGCACTTTTGTTACGGATATCAGAAACAACGGGGGAATACAAATATATACATAATATAAATAGAAAACACCCAGACACAGAACAGACATAATTGTTAATCACAAAAATATTTGTCCTGGGTGGGGATCGAACCCACGACTCTCGGCGCAATAGTAGGAACGCTACCACCGCGCCATTGAGCCAACAGTTTTGTAAAAGATCCAGAGATCTCTTGAATCACATCACAGAGGTAACATAACTCTAACCTCTGGTAGGTATGCTTATATATAAGGTAGAATAGGGAACCCACCTACGGAAGCGTAACATAGACTAATTTACGCAGGCCAAGTAGCGGGAAGCTAATTTTAGGAATTTATTATAACATGTTAACAGGTAATGTGCTTGCAAATGGAATGAATGTTCACGAGTTAGTGATTTAAATTTCAAATTAACTTTAAATATTATGTATATGAATGAATATTTTACGTTAATTTTTAGTAAATTCCTTGCCCTCAAGCTGTTCTTATGTTAGTAAAACTATAATGTGTAGGTAGATTACATTAAACCTCCATAATAACTACTTACCTTACCTACTACTGTTTAGATTGTTGGTTTTGTATAATTGATGTGTGTTTCTATATCAACATTCGGCGTTCTTAATAATATTGGCCTTTAAATCAGAGGTCATTTTATTACTTTTACCGATATTACATTATAAAATGTTTCTTTCACAACCTTTTGTCAATGTTAATATGAACCTATAGACATGATGAAATGGTAAGACAGGACATGTAGCTGACCATTGTGCAAAGATCTACTCGATTGGAATTGGATTGGATTCGAATATTAACTATAAAACAGGGCTTAAATAAATATAGATGGAATAGATGATTGTATTCCATTTGATTTCATAATCAAATAGGAAGAATGGGCCATATCCCTCCACACGGGCTCAGTGCAGATTGATGGGTGAAACGGAAAAGAAAGAAAAGAAAAAAAACAGAAAGAAAGAAAAGTAATTCATTCAGCACACATACAAACATAGGTACATTTTTTTCAATAGACAATCAATGTAACCGGTGTAGTGTCCAAAAGGAGCCAACTCGACATATGCTGCAGTTGACTGCAGCGGCACTTTTCAGTTGGCACCTCAAAAATGAAATAATATTAAATTTTTGGTAGCCCATCCTATGGCCGACCTTTGCGAAATTTGCTTAACAACCATATCGCAGACCAAGGGCGCTAACCATTGCGCTTTCGAGCTCCTCAAAAACAAACAACAAATTAATACAAAGTGGTAAGGATTGAAGGAGCCCTACACCAAACTAAAGAAGCCTTGAAATAATGATGATATATAACACACATGTCACACATATATTTGAGACATATACAAGGGTTCAGAGTGATAAATATCTTGATAATTATAAAACACTACACAAACTTTTTTTATACTTTAGGACTTGATAATAAGAGTGAATAATCTTTAAACAACTATCAAATATGGTTTATTTTGATAGAGAATTTTTTTTAGGATGAACCTATCTATATATAAATGTGATTTCACAGTTATTTTTTTCTAATTTTTATAGGTAATAAAAACTAACAAAATAAGTTTATTCAATGATAAATGTCTTCCTGTATTTTAAAAATTGTTGCCAGTAACTATGGATAGTTATCAAAAAAATATATTATTTTGATAATTACGAACCCTAATATATAATAACCCCTTATAACGATTATGATTAGAGTAGCTCGGTGGCGTAGTGGATAAGCGCCGCGGTCGGCGATCGTTGTTGTCAAGCAACTTGTACAAGTAGCGTTTCGGATAAACCCGGACATAGGTAGGCTTTTTGATTGCATATCCGGCCAAATTAACGATATCCGACTTGTCCCGCTTTTGTCGCTTTTGGCTGTTTACATTTCGCAAACGAGCGAGTGCCGAGCATGGCCGAGCGCAGACGAATGAACAGGTTTATGATATTATTCAAAAAAGGTTGGATTACACATACATCTTTTTTTATTGTCTAGGTATTACCGAGACACAAAATCCTCTAATGTAGTCTGGTCTGGTCTGTCCAGCTATTAGATTTGACGATCTGTCAACCCTATCAAGGTCGATCACTAGATACGAGAATAGTTTTAAATTAAATGTATAATAATAATAATAAAATCTTTATTTGCAGAAATATGGATTTACACGTTGTTAACAATTTTTAAATGCCCAGGGCGACGTGCAAATATTACAAGTCATACATGTAATTTAAAAAAGAAATATAAAAATATCAACATAATTCAAAAAAAAATTAAATACAAATTGTCACTAAAATTGAATAAAATTGATATAAAAAAATGTCAGCTTCTTTATCAAATAATTAAAAAATAAATTAATACAAAAATGTCAACTATAATAATTACATAAAGTTTATATACCTACTATAAATTATCAAAATGTACCAATGAAAATGAAATAAATTATCAAAATGTGCCAATGTGCCTATTAGACTAGACCAAAGAGGTTCATTTTCTTCTTCAGACCGAAAATCAAATCCGTACCAGCGTACGAACCACTCGGCTTCATATTCAGATATCGTTCCACTTGTAACCTTAATTAACATTACTTATTAACTACCGGGAGATTACGTTACGGTAATACCTACACATGTGCACACCTATATTAGTACTATACCGTAAAATAATATAAATATTTAAATGGTGATTTGTATTTTTAGATTACGATAACCGTCGCAACCGGAAGGTGAGATGGCGGGCAACCTTGCGACCACTTCCGACTGCTAATCGGAAATTGCGGGTTCATACCGGTCTTAACGCGTGCACTAATGAAATTAATTAAAATCGAAGTATTTATCTTTTTAATTGTGAAACTTCATAAATATTATTGCAATAAAACACCTATAGATTTCTCTTTATTCATCACAGGTTTCTTAAATTTATTTCAAATAACCCACTATCAAAGTTTACTGGTTTCGATGGACCTTATTCTTGTTAAAATATGAGATTATACATAGAAGATTCACTCCACTAATAGCTAGTTGCACAAACGTCTTTTAAAATTAATAGCATCAGTTTAAAACGACATTACCTATACAAATTTGAAGTCCATTAGAGCTTAAAGGAGTCATTAAACCTTAATAGAAGTTTGTGCTACTGATCGTAAGTGTACCACTGCGTAAGACTGTGTTTGGTTCTAATTTTCCAGTGTGTAGAATGTGCAAATTAGTAAATACATATAGCGTTTTATCACAACTCGGCTTGGAGAACCAGGCGTTAGTGTCAGGACGCCACCAAAATCATGATTATATAATACTTACTTACACTTGAAAAAGGCTACGATGTAACAGAGAAAAATTATACACTGCAAAAATATGGTAATATAAAATCGGGTCACATGGACCGTGGAGGTTTGTGCCCCGGTTAAAAAAAAATCGTAGAGCCGGGTCTGGGAGTTACACTAGTGGCGTTACGCGTTGTGTAGATTATACTAATGGGGTTAAGCAGTTGCTGTACTAGACTACTTGAGAATTACGAATCCCTATCCATATAATAAGACATAATAAAACTACAGACTTTCGCAGTGTGATGAAACAGCAACCGCAGAATATACGTAATATTAGATATGTAACTGATAATGTATCCCGAAATTATATGTAGGCATTGTAAAATGAACTCAGGCTTGTATTGTTCATAATTCCTAATAAAGTCTAATAATTCTCAAGGCAATGATCTCTTACAATACAAAGGTACAGAGATATTACTTTCATCATCTAATATTTTTATAGGACTTTTACTAGACGAAATGCGGAAGAGAACTTTTCTGCATTGACAAGACAGTGAATCATATTGACATTGGATTAATCAACAACATATTCCGTACTCATTAATCTCAATTGATCATGGCTTTGTCGATACGTGTCCATTTATTAGCGTAACTTCGGCAACATGTCAATATATCATTGTCGATAGTTTTTGCGAAAGCAATTAGGTAGTTCTCAGGGAGTCAAAACCTTGAGCTAACGGCGAATTAGTGAATTTATTAACCGTGTTTGTAGTTTTAAACAATTATATTTTCAATTTTAAAATTTCCAATTAATAAATTTCATGTTCTCCCAAAAAATCATATGATAACACATAATATCGATATTTTTTGCAAATCTTTTCTTTCTTTTGTATTTTTTTACACTCTGTAAGGAGTCCCCATCCGTAAATCCATTTTACAATATGCAGACGTCATTGAATAGGGATGATGATTATTTTTTGTTTGTTTGTCCGTCAGGTAGAGTGTTAAAAAATGTTAAACACGTATTTTTTTCGTAAATATAAAATTACGGCGTTACATGGAGTTGAAATTTCGCATGATGTCACGTTAGAGTACGTTTTCTACTCAACTGTGACGTAGCGAGCCCACACTTCTCAACTTTAATGCCTAATATCTAAGCTATTTCTTGTTAAATTGAAGTAAAAAAATAATACGTATCTAATATTTTTCTATTATCTGACTGACGGACTAAATAGAATTGCATTTTTTTTACCCAGTCATCATCCCTATTATCGATTAACAAACGCATATTGCGAAAATCAATCGGTATAGTAGTATCGAAACAACTCAGCTGTGGCAGATGGACGGGCAGATTATAGATACATATGGGGCAGATCTCACCTATCAAAGGGGCAGACAGACAACAAGGATACCGACTATTCCATGAATTAATGGTGTAATTCAGATCGTTATGTCTTTTTTTTAAATGCCAATTCATCTTTTTTAACAAACATTAAACATAATTTAATTCCAGTATCTGAGAAAATCCGGAAAGGCGGTTAATTATGCCTGTGACTATATTTTACAAGTGTCAATGTCAAGGGAATATTGACAGCTAGTTACTCATGATAAAGGACCCTGAGCACTCGAATCGCCTCGCACTTGTTCCGTTTTTTTATCTGCCAAAAATTAAATTCGGAAGTTGTTTTACTTGAATTTTTACAACTATCGAGTCAATGCTAGGTCGTTGACAATTGTTAAATTCAAAAACGTTATCGGAATTATTATCTTTTAATAATTATTATCTATGCGTCTGATCTATGATTTTCTTTATGATTGTTGGGTTTCTTTTTAGAATATTTAACAGTTGAAAGTATGATATTAGTAGTTCTCTCCCTACCTATCCTATCTATAGAGAATATAATAAGATGCCATTCGAAACTCGTTTTGGAGAAAAGAGTGGTGATGCCCTTTGAGCCCCAAGGTATCGATATTTTTTTTCTCGGCGGGCTAGACATAGATTTCTTCCAATTTGCACGATTCTGAGAGCCTAGTCTGTTTGTCGACAAACCAAATTTAGAAAAATGCCGAAACGTTCTTATTATTTGTTCGGTTTAAAATCATATTCGTAATACTTACATCTAAAATTATGTTCGCAGTTATATCAGTGTGGATATCAGAGTTCGTCTTTGTGAATCTGTAATATTATCAAAGCTGAATTATTCCGATTGTGTTACTGGCGAATGCTTCTGACGCTTGCTGACTCATACAAAAAAGCTAATACAAAGAATTCAAAATGCATGCGCTGGGTTTTGTTTCCCGATCTCGCGCAGGTCGCATGTCACACCGATTCTTAATAAACACAACTTAATGAATGTGGAGTCAAAACGTAAACTGCATTTTGCGAGCTTGCTTTCCGGTGACATTAAGACTCAGAACCCTTCATGTTTATATGACAGGCTTCAATTTTCTAACCGTAAATTATAACCGCTTTGTGTTTGATTTGCGCGAAATATAAAACAGCTGCTTTCCGTTGCAGTTTTAGCTATTCTGCAACTTAATGCTGGAACAATATCCAATGTCACTTTACTGGTCCCAAAAGTTACAATTCTATTAGTATTCCTAATAGGGGTATTAGAAATACTAATAATATTGTAAATTTTAAGACCAAATTTATGGGTTGTCTAATGAGAATTCAAAGATTGAAATAGAGGTGTACAATTATATCGATACTGTTTGCGAGTTATTATTATTAGTTTTATAATCTTAATGTTTAATTGTTGCTTTTATTTTGTTGAAATTATTCATTTGTCTTCATACATTTTCCAATCTTATTTGATAAATTTAATTATATTACTGTAAAGATTGTAAGTTGATGAATCATACAAAAAATTTATAAGTATGTCTTGTAAATTGCACTTAATTATATGTGGTTCTAAACGTGCTCTTCCTTATTTTATATTATTAGTTTGTTTATTTATTTATTAAGGTATCCGCTGAAAATCAGCGCCGCAGCTTAAACACAGCGGCATATTCCCGACCGGAGACCTTTTTAGTACCTTATATTAAATGATCTATTACCATACTGTTAATCTTATGTACTTGTAATTTTGGCCTAAATAAATACTTTTCTATTCTATTTTAATAGGTCGGACAGACTCTCGCCGAGAAGCGCCGAGAATACCCGAGTCTCGTCAATGTGATATGTATCTCGTTTTCTCATTCCTTTATATTTCTTTCCGCCAAGAAGTCTAGGAGATACTTCTCGACGTGAGTCTGTACATGAGGCCTGTGCCGCTTATAAAGAATATATATATGCTCAGCAGAGTGACGGGCGAATCTACCTTACAGGTCCTACCTCCATTGTGTCAGAAATTATCGTAAAATGCGTTTCTTTTGAGTCGTATTAACGTTTCGAAAATAAACGAAATTTCTCGCTCGTCTCCACCATATGCAACTTTTTTATACAAGAGAGCCGGTTCAGGGTTATATGGCGAATATTATTAAAAATATAAGTAAAATAAGAATATTATACAAAATATAAGAATATTATTAATATAAAAACTCAAAAATTACTTGTCTATTTAAAAAAAACTTTACAACACATAACATAAGATGCATTCTCTTAAATAAAAAGGTTCCAAAAAGTAAGCTGAAACATACTAAGACACTTATCAAAATTGTTTCAATAAAACATCGACTATTACTAATATAAATACTATTATTATCATAAATAATAAACAAACTTTAATCATTATGTTGTCTTTGAACCTATAACTTCCTTATATAAAGTAGTACCTATGTTCATTATTCCATAGTGATATATAACGCGGAACTTCTTACCCCGCATGTACCAATCGAATGCAAAAAGTGATTAATTATGGATAGACGACCGTACCTTTTTGACACGGTTTTAGCATTTGACATCATAACTCTATTAATGCCTGTACTGGAGAAGGTTTAATGACGAAATGAAAAACATGAGTTAGAATCACACATCTAGTGGTAAAAGCTCATAACGTAATAAACACTGCTCTTCCAATGTCGCCATACACACATAGCTTTAACCGGAACTTCGCCACAAAACTGTGAAACCTTGATCCAGTTTCCAATATTAGTTAACAATCACTTTCTTTTCAAATACAATAACGTTTTGAAAGAACAATGGCCATCTGCCTAACATGCTTGGACTAGTAAAATCGAATAAAACGTAACTTGATGAAACATATGTTATTTTGTTTGCCTATGCAACTAGAACAAAGAAAGACATTAAATATATTTTTAAAAGCTGGGCTATCGAGTAATTGGTAATATGTTTTTGAGGTTATGTCGTATTATTTAAACTGTAGCATTTTGAGTTAGAGGTATTACAGTTGAAATATATAAAACACACGTCAGATAAAGCCTAATCGTAGTCCTAGAAGTGCATACTTTCACATAATCCATATCTGATAGAATATTTTTTATTGACTGTAAGAAATAAAATCATTTTTGTGAACCAATGAACATCAAAAAAAAAAACTAGAATATTTAAGATTGCTCTCAATAACTCTACTTTTCTATCTTACACTATAACTTACATAAAGTAGTAGTGAAAACACTAATTTCAAAAGGATATAGCAAACAACATGTTGATTTTTCTTTTCTTTATTACAACTCTAATGAATACCTCATCACGGAATGCTGCAGGAGCAGCTACATTCTGTTCGTGTTTGGCCCATCCAAGATACCAAACTATATTATATTGTCATTATATGAGCACAGCATCCCAGTGTACATCGACCAATAAGACAATTACAGCAGTGTTCTCTTATGCCATCTAACCCGGATGTGTCATTATTTTTTTTAATGTACCTACACAAAATATTGTTTCCTCCCTATGTCTCGACTTAATTCTACTCCTTATAATTAGGACTTTATTTATATTTAAGTCTAATTCTAATAAATCCAGAGAATCCGGTATTTCTCTCCAGATCTCAATTCTCTACTGCCCATGGAACCTAGTATGCTCCCCATAATACAGAAGGTAATATAAAATCACCGCCAAAGTTACAAAACAGTCTGCGTAGAAACACGTCTACACATATTTGTCTAAAAAAGGGAGGTCGCAATCGATTGAATACTGTAATATCGATTCTAATGAATAATCATTTGTTTTTAATTCCATTATAAATTAACTATTTTCCTCTAAGAAACATCTAATTATATTAGTAACCTAATCTAAGTTTTATAATTTTCACGGATTTATATGGTTAGTAAATAATATAAGATTTGTAACAAATTTGTTCTTTGAAAAGAGAGGGATTTCTCTAGGAATGACATTATTAATAAGATGCGTTCAAAAATAACATAATTTAAACTGCGTTCTAAAAATAAAGACATATTTTAGAGAGGATTATCTTTCTTTTCCCAGCTTTAAAAATAAATTGTTGGTATATAATAATTACATTCAACTTATACTACATTTTGGTGATGGTTCCATCTTGGTACAAGAACTTTTTTTTTCGTAGTCCATTTTGACCATTGTTGTTTCTCAATAATAAAAACCTTCTTCTTTCCTTTATATATTGATGTGTAACTACTTCAGAGGAGTACGTGCGATATCGGTGGCCTAATTGCATTGGTAATTTTGGTTGACATTTCAATCACCAACTCAGAAATTAGGACTTCACATAGAGGCCAATGTTAATGAGCCATCATTGTGAAGATTGTCACGAAAGCATCTCATTATATATTCTTAGACTGTCTACTTATCAATGGACAGCCAATAACCTTCACATAATACCGGTTAGTTAATTTTAATCAGACGTTAGAGATGAGTGCATGGCAATTATTGCCATGCAATGACTTTTTCGTGCGACCTCACGTAGATATTGGGTAATTATCTAATATACACTAGTTTGTCAGGCGATGTCAAGGAGAACAAATAGCAACACGAAAAGTATGTACTCGAAAGTAAACACGGATGTAAGTCAGGTTATCACAAATAGTTAATGAAAAATGCTTAAAAATGTACTAGCCCCGGGTACCCCGAGCCCCAGGGCTTGATACCAGAGGCTGGTCTTTTTAAGCACTGTCCTCGCGTTAGCCTCATTGATTAGCCCAGTGGGTAGAGCAGTTATTCGGTTAACGAAAGGTCGTGGATTCGTATCCCATCTGGGGTTTTTGGATTTTTAAACATTTTTAATAAGGAACGTGAGCGGAGGTACGAGAGGTCCTTAGAATATTTACTAGTATAGCATTGTGAATGCAAGATTGATAATACTACAATATGTCGAATTTCTGCAATGAATTTAATCTCTAACTCGATGAATTAAGGTTTAACTTTGTATTGCCTGTACATCACAAGATTTTGTGTAAGTAGGTAATGTCGATTGATTGAGTTGGGTTTCATCTATGGTTAGTGTGTAAGAAAATATAATAGGGCAAGTTATTTAGTAATAGAAATATCTACAAAATTACAGTTTTTATTAGTTATACCCATTTTCCTGTTTTGCACTGATCAGAATGACGGCCGGTTTCTGAATTGAGAAAAGCACAAAATCTCAACTTATTATTCTCAATATCTTAAGTTTTTTACATTGCATAAGGCAAAAAGTCCTAGTTTTATCAAATTGCTATCAACTGATCATTAAAAAATTATAAATCAGAAATGAAAACCTGTTTAATTGACGTTTAAAATGGCTTAAGCACGGTTTGGCAAATGCTCAAATTCAAATTCTCAATTCAGTAACCTGGTATGAGTCTAGCGTTACTAATCACAATCAGCATTTTTTTTAATGAACTTACGTACCTATAAGTGTAATTCTATACGCATTATTCTTTCGCTATCCTCTTTCTCGTATTTATATGATTGTTCATGAAACAGACAGGGACAGGACATCTTTCATCATCAGCCCTTTTACGTCCCCACTGGAGGGGCTCAGGCCTTCCTTATGGATGGTTAAGGAGGATAGGCCATGACCCTCCACGCTGGCCCAATGCGGATTGGAGGGTATCAACGACTGCAAATGCAGCCGGGACCAACAGCTTAACGTGCCTTCCGAAGCACGGAGTAGCTCGACATAATAATTTTTTGGTCACCCATCTCGTGACCGACATCTTTAATGTTTATAAATTACAAAAATGAATAATTAGTGCGTAACAAATTGTATCTGAATCAAAAATTTAAGTTTTTTACCCAGGGTAATCGAATTTACACAGAGACCGCAAAATTATTATACCTATAAACCTCCATTGTGTAATTCTGATCAATATTAAATAAACTACATACCTAGATGATTAAACTTTTATTAGCTAACAATTATTAGATTAGAGAGAAAGAACACTAAGTAGGAATTAACATCCCATCCCCTAACTATGTTATATTTATTCTACAATCCTGTGTGATTCATAAAAAAAAAAGTTCTGTCAAGAACGCACATACCTGCAGTGGATCCTGGGATCCAGTGGCGGACTAGGGGCCCGGGGCGGCATCAGGCTCGGACCTACAATTTTTCTCAACCGAGGCAGAAAATTGATAATGCGTTAGACAGCTGCTAAAACTATAAAACTGGACATATGGAAGATAGCCAGTAGAACCCCAATTTATGATTTGATTAAGGGCACTTGCAACCATTTGGAGGCTCCCCAGGACAAGAGGTCCGGGGGGACCGCCCCGCCCCCCCTTAACCGCCACTGACCGGATTCTTTGGCTTTAATGGGTAAGTTTATAAAATAAATAAAAAGAATGTATGCCCATTAAGTATATTTTATTGAATAAATGTATTAATAATAAAAGCCCAATATTGTTAATATGTAATGGTTATATCTGCTTAAGCTAAGTACTAAAATAATGAACAAAACGATAAAACTGTCATAAATAACTTAACGCAATAGTCTGTAATGTAATTTTATATAGCATTGAAAATAGAAATTTATTGTAATACAGATGATTTTGTAAACAATATATTGTATAGATATTTATAATTATAATGTATAATACTTTATGTATATTGGCTTGTTTCTCAATTGATTTTAAAGACATAAATTATTGCCGATTGGGATGAACGCATCGAAAATATCCAATACAGAATTTTATTTTAAATTATATTATGAAGCGGTTACCGTGTTTTAAGAATACACTTAACAGGCTAAAATTTCTCGTCCCTTCTTGATGGCAAAACTTTGAATGTTAATTTCGCAGAATTTCGTTTGGCATATACTCTCTTATGGACCTGTCCCCAGAAGGGTGTTTGTCACACCATGCTTAACAAATTATGCCAAAAGTAATTATGCCAAAGCTATTCTGCCACCTAGTATGCTATTGTTAATTCGGAAATACATTCGGCCGATCGATATATTTAATAATTTGTATGTATTATAAATATTCGTCTAAAGAAAATTATGCCAAATATGTAAGTTTTAGATTATCAAGTTTCTGCCAGATAGAAAGGAAGGAATGAAATTTTATCTTTTTTGATATTTTACGATTTTAAAAATAAATAACATAAAGATCATCCTATTCAGTCTTTCCCGTTACTCATTACACAGTTTCCCGGTTGCTGAAATAAAGGATGCGCATTTCTATAATATATATTCTTTATTTGTCTTATTAATACGGAATTTAAACCATTAGCGTAAATTAGCAATGACAGAAGAGAAACGTCAAATTGAGACGTGTTGAAATATTTCTATCGAATATTGGTTTAAACCATCTACTAAATTAGTCCTTGTTTTATAATAAGATGGTCACTAGTAAATTCTTACTTATTCCCGTTTTCACTTAATTGGGCCACTCATTATCATCCAAACCTAACCCCTAAATATTTGAGATTCCTGAGACTCTACTGTGTAATGGAAACTCTTATGGATCTGGTAAAATGTCGCCTTGAATTATCTATCTTTTTAATTATTGGCCTTATGGATTTCACTAGTGCTTCGCTCTTTTTAATTTATATTTCAAACAGCTATTTTCCCGCGACTTCACCTGCCTAAATTATAGCCTATGTTGCCCTCATATGATGCTTCACGTAGATGAAAGAAATTTTTAAATCGGTCCAGTAGTTTCAGAGCCTATTCGATGCAAAAAAAAACAATCAAATCTTTATAATATCAGTAAAAAATTTAAAAATCAAATTTAGATTTGAATTATGAGTGTTACTTAAAAGGAACGTACACAACATAAATTCTTCTGATACGCAGTAGAGCCACTGGAATCGCCTAAGGAGAAAATGAGTTTGTTTACCAAAACCTAAGTGCCACCAAAAAATATTAAGCCTAAAATTCACGCCTTGCACTAGGCATTAGCGAACTGTGATAGATCACAGAAGTGTTATGGGACATAAAAATCAATTCGTTTATTTGGGGCATTAAACAACTCTGCTTAGGCGATTCATAAGATTAAGAGCTTTCTGATAAGCTACGCCTTGTAGGATAAAAAAGCAAGTGTTAACTAGAAATCACTTAATATTAAAAATAGCATAAGCAGATTTGTCGTTTCACCAAACCTATAACGTTAGGTAATGCTAAGGCATTGTAAGCAAAGCACTTGCTTAGATAAGCAACGTTTGTCTATGATTTTGCATGCTTCAGTTCTTCTTTTTGCGTTTACACAATTCCGCAAATGTCACGTTAGTCGCCTTTACACGTAAAAAGACAATATCAAAAATATTAATTTCAAGTAATAACACAAGAAAAAATATATGTGTTCTTGTATTTACACGTCCATATATAAAAAGTACGAAAAGTCAAATAATATCATTGTTTGTATCTTAATTTTAATATATAAACACTTTAATTCCAACTTACTAAATTGATTTTATCCTTTAACACATCCGTTATGGCCAAAGAGTAAATGTATCTGTCACATTACGCAATTGCCTAGCGTAAGGCATCATTTAAGCGTTAATGTCGTTAGGTGGCTCCTCGTCATTGGTGGAATGCATTTTTACCTTTGACAATGTTCAAATATTTAGAAATCAGATTTGGGCGAGTCCTAAGTGAAAATGAGCATAAGTCACATAATATATGAAGTTTGTCCAATATGCGTTTGAATTGATGACCAGGACTCGTCCAAGTGAATTTTAAAATGTAAGCGTAAGCTTATATTAGTAAGCTTGTAATCTCTAAGAAACATTGATGATAATCAGAAATAGGAACATATCGCAATGTGAAAAAAACAAACTCAATCATTTTAACCTATTTGTCATATCTATGGGATTAATCATGATTATATGTATTTTATACTAAGCCACTAAAAATAGGGTATATGCATCGGACAAGACTATTATTAACCAAAAACTATGGCTATCAAATGAATTGAATAGAAAAGTTTATTTTCAAATTAATAGAGGTTAGTTATTTATTATCCGATTATTAAACAGTATGGCGGACTTGAGAATGGACTTTCTGTGTTTTTCGCTCAAGGGTCGCATAGTTTCATAGATTTTGACGTTATGAGTATATTTCTACATTGGCCTCATCGAGATTTTAATTTTGCCTTGACCTTTTTTTTTTGTTTTACCATTATAAAAAATATACAATAAAAAAGGATGCATATACCCTACTTCCTGCAATATTTAATCTTAAACGCTAAACATACAAGCTGAAACATTTAAATTTATTAGTTCGTTAAATCTAAAGATCCGTTATGGGGAAAATCATAAAAGGGGTGATTGTTTTTTTTTTTTACTCAATCAAATAGTATCAAGAAAGCATTATTAATGAAAATTCGTCAATTATAAACTAGCTTGGCTAGAAATGGAGTTTCTTGGAAACAAACTACTAGAATCGCATACAATCGGGTTTATATTTATATTTTTTGTCAACAAAGTATTTCATCTTTACAAAAATAGAGAATAGCAGACTATAAGTGTGAAAAATAAAACTAACTTTTTTTCTAAAACATTAGGATTCACGGGAAAAATGTATTAAGAGACATTTTTAAAATTTTACAGGAAAGCACTTCAAAGCTTAGATTTCAGAAAAGTGCCCCAATCATTATAAAACCGAGATCAAAAGAAGGAATTCTGAATAAGTATACAACTCAATATTGTCTAGTATGTCACATAAGACATTTTGGAAGTGCACCCTCGAAATTTTTTTTTGTTTACTTGTTGACATTGTTTTTATTTTACATAATAATAACTTAATTAAAAATAATAATAATACATATACAGGGTGTAAGCGTAAAGTTTCAAGCTGTAGAGGAAAGTCTGAAACTATAAAACTAGCATTCTGCCAATGGCTACGCCAGCGTGGTCCCTAGGGAGCTTTTTTTTGAATACCAATTCATATCATATATTAATATCACATATATGATACGGATATAATTACAAATACAAATTGAATTGTTAGCAATGGTTGCTATAGTATTTTAATTAATAACATTTTAAGTCCCTATTCAAACATCCACACCCATTTTCATTCCTTTATTTGGTGTTTTTCGGTATATGTTGTTACGAGTTCGATGCTAAGGCAAATGAATAAAAGGCTGACTAAGCTTGAGTACCTGATTTAATAAAGGGTTAACAAAAAAAAACCGTAACAACCAAAAAAGGAATATAAAAAGTTTGAATAATTAAATAGAAAAATTCGGGTCTGGTGAATTATTTTTTGATTTGATATAGTATACATTTTTCTTGAGTTCGAACTCATGAACATAACGGAAACAGGTAATAATAAATACATTGTAATACTTTTTTACAACAAATGGCTATTGATTGTAATTAAGAATGTATAATGTTTCTAACTCGATGAAATTTCACGAACTGATATTCATATAGAGCATTGGATTACTCAAAATTTCAAATTACGAAAAGTGAATATTAAAAATAAATGATATTGAAGATCAAAGACAAAAAATTTGCATGCAGATACCTAGGACGAAATAAACGGTAGTACGACGCACCGTTAGGGCGCTTGTGCCCTACACTGAATTTTCAGGTCCGGCGGTCCGATTTTTTCAGGTCCGATATGTCAGGCCATATGTAGGTAATGCGCGCTTGTGCACTGTCAGGAATTTTACCGTCCGGAATTTTACTTTTCTCTGTTCCGGACCGGTTTTTTCAGGTCCGTGATGGCGGCAATGAAAAACGTGTTAACGCTTGTGCACTACTGTGTCCGAGATCCGGAAAATTCATAAGGAATAGGCTTGGGAAAAAATAATCGATTTGAATCGATATTTATTTCGGCAATATTGTTAATTTCCAATAAACTTATAATCGATATTTATTGTTGATTATAAAATGCTATATTTTATATGATGATTTAATATAGTTGGTATATATCACTGCATATGCTTTGGAAAACTCGGTATAGTTCTAATTTGATCAGCATATGGTTCTAGTATCGATACTTAGCTAGATTTTAGAACCGCATACGATGTGGCTACCCATAGATGAAAGATTTTTTAAAATCGGTTCAGTAGTTTTGGAGTCTATTCGTTGCAAACAAACAAACAATCAAATGATTCCTCTTTATCATATTAGTATAGCTAAGAATATCCGTTCTTAGGAACCACATCATCGAGTTTAATGACAAGAAAAAGTGCATTCATAAATTACACTAAAATCGATAATATGATTCTGAAGAACAGATTTTCGTGTCTTTTAGTTACAGATTTTCCCATTCTTTATAAATGTTACACCGTGTATATGTTATAAAAAAGCAATACAATTATCTCGACAGAATAATTTTTTATATATATTTTAACACATAATTTAAGATACAAGAAAACATCAAACACTGATCGTATATAATATTATGAATATACGTTTAGACAAAGAACATGCGACTATACTGCAAGATCTTGTCCATAACACGAAGACGTTTAGGGTTACGCTCTAACGCGCTGTTGTCGAATTTTTCACCGCTGCAAAGAAAAATAATGTGACCAATTAGGATATAAATCGGGTAATTATTTCACTACCTAAACAACTTTCAAACGATTTTATTGCGTGTATTTTTTGAGAAAAATTTTAAAAGACATTCAATGTACAAATTTAATAAAGACATCCATTTAAGCAAACTATCTACAAAGTTATAGTTAAATTATTTTACTTAATCAACACTGACAGTTAATGACAGTTAATTATCAACACTGACGAGTAAATAAAACATCAGGGCCAGAAAGGTTGAGAACAGCTGGACTCGACGTATAGTAATATAACGCGACGTTTATCGTCGTTAACGTAGACAAGACCTATCAATTCAAATGATGAATGAATGATTTACAATTAAAACCAAACTTATTTTAATAAATATAAGGTTTAAAATAAAATACAATCGGCGAGGTAAGAGTCATGTCCAAATTTGATATAAAAATTTGCCAACACGACTAGTGATACGATGCATCTCAAAATGTAGCTTATTTTTATTCATATTTTCAGGTAATATCATATTTTCGGGTTGTAAATGTCATTTTACAATGTCTATTATAAATAATCAAAGTATTTTCAATAACAGTTTTGTTTCTGAGCAAACCCACGCGTCGCTCATATTGGCAAACATTTGAACAAATATTCGATGTTCTAAGACATACATGGAGTAGTATACTATTATATATTTTTTTACCAACCCACGCGTTGCTCAACATGGCAAGCATTTGAACAAATATTCGATGTTCTAAGACATACATGGAGTAGATAGTATACTATTATATTTTTTTTAAACGAAAATTTGAAAACCATCTTGATGTAGTAGTTCATGTTCTCGAGTATAAACATGTAGGTTTGTATCGGTCTGGGTGTTTTATATGTATATGGAGTATCGATTTAAAATATAACCATTTAAAACAAAATATGCGTTGCCTGAAAGTGACGAATTAAACCATAAAATTTAATTGCTTAAATCGGTAATTGCATATTAATAGTTTTTATGGAAATGACTTCGGATCCAGTAATTAGTTGAATAAATTTCTTTTCATAAACATGAATAAACAAACAATAAATTATATATCAAATGTTTTGTAATAGTAATTTAATTACTACAAACGATAAAACGATGATAAAATTTTAGTAAGCTATGTTCTTAATTATAAAAAGTGTGCAAAGATAATAGATAGGTTTTATAATTGTACTGTTGTTTACTTTAAAAACCTCCCACCTCCCTAAATAGGAAATCGGACAACTTTCTAAAAACTGTTTTAAATTAGTCAGTATGTGGGCTTCTTCCCATTGAAATATTATTTGATGTAAATTTAACCTTAATTATGTACCCAAAACAAGGTTTAAAATTTAAATGTTTGGGGACGTAAAATCATTTGTAGGGTAAACAAAAGGGATGTTTAGTGAAAAAAGATAATTATAAAATTCAGTGCGAAAAAAAGAACACGTGACAGGTCAATATATGTATGGAAAGTGAACATGATTCTTTAGATTAGTATAGTATAAGAGCTCCTTACCGTTAACTCTCAGTATCCAGTGCGGAGATAAGATGCTGGAACACTTGGAGCCGGCGGCATAATTCAAATGGCAACATACAATGATACCATTTCAAGTACTAACGATTGAATAATCAGAGAGAAACTTATCTCAATATAAAACTCAGTAGCTCAGCACATTTCAAAAGTTGGTACTACAAATCAGCCCCGAATAATAGTCTCGTAATGGTTGAAAATTTATTAAGGACTAAATATAACGTTTATGTTAAGAAAAAAATACTCTGCCTTTCACTTAGTAAAACAAACACTTTCAGCAATCATCCAGGTGTTCCAGGAGCTGACCTTCGCACTGAGTGATGAACACTCACTTTCCATATCCTGATGTATCAACCGTTACAAAACTCCTGCTCCACTACTAAACAATATGAGATCGGAAATAAAATGAAAATAGTAATACTCACTGCGTCAGCGATCTAGCGCGCAAACACGCCAAATGCGCATAGTAAGTAGGTGTTGGATATGATACAGCTCTCATGCAACGGGAATACAAGTGGCATAAGTAGTATGTGAGCTGTTCCACTTCATCATGAGGTATACAACCGTCGTTGCATACAGCGTGATAACGTGTCGGCCTCGCTGTACCTTTTATAGCTTGATGTGACACCTAGATATAATTTACTTGTTATTTCAATACTTTTATCACATAATAAAATATTGACCAATATTGAACAAAAGCTAATTCGATTTGAGGTTAAATATGTTGTATTAGTGTGGATAAGCCCCTGAATAATAGTCCAAATCAAAATGATGTTTGTTTAAATAAACTCAATAAAGGTACTTTTGAATCGTCCAATATATTTTTTCGGGATGTCTTTTAGCTGATAAAAAGGGGTGCGCTTCATTTGTTATAGCAATTTTTTATATAATTTCAAATCAATAACGTTATAACTATATGATGAACATTTGTAAGAACGACTATTATCATAATTTTGTTTAAAATAACTCTTGTTTTAAATAATATTAATTCGCCTAAAACAATTCATATAACACTTAATTTGTATAACATTAATTTGTCTTTGTTCATTTCTATAATATAACCATCATTCTATATATTACTCTAATAAACTTGGGTTAAGAAACATATATAAATAATTTCAAATGTTCATTATTTTAACCCTTTACCGCATATGGGCCCATATATGGTATTGAAGTTTTAATTAATTTTTATTTCCAAACTAAGTATTATAAAACAATTCAAACTATTTTAATTCATTAAATATATATTTAGCAATAATAAAACGCAAAAATATTGTCTATGGTTTGATGACATTTCGAAATAACCTCACTTTTAAGCAAGTGGGCGAAAAAGCAGAATCGAAGTGCGAGTTGTTCATTTTCAAAAAACTATAACAGAGTAATACGTAAGTACTTTTTGATAAAAAAAATATTTTCATGGAGTCGATATATTCATCTTTCTCGACGAATGATAATTTTTCCGCTTTTCAATTGTTTTTTATACTTTACAGCTAGTTTTTTTTCGATTCCATATTTGGTCTCGTATGCACTAAGACATTTTTTTGCTAGGACAAATATGGAATCGCATGCGCTCAAGCAAATTAGCATTTAAAGTTTTATTTATTTATAACAGCTAAAATTTTATACATATTACACATTTTTATACATTTTATTTATTTATTATGCTTTGCTTGCTTCAAAAATTTGCCTTTTCTCTTGCTTGGCAGAATGGACCCAGCGCGTTTTTACGGAAAAAACCTTCATACTAATTTCATTCCTGGTGATGGCATGCTAAGTGATGATGATGATTTAGATTCCGAAAGCGATGTTCCCTCAATGCCTGTCCCATTCAGATCAAATCTTGGAACACCTATATCTAAAAAGACGAGAAAATTCCCAGAAAAACATCAAGAGCTTCCCTAAACTCTGTAAGGACGGACAGTATAGGTCATTGGCCTGAATGGCAGAAGAATCGTCAGCATTGTCAAGTATGCTCAATGAAAACTTATACTAAATGCTCCAAGTGTAAAGTTTTTTTATGCTATAATGAAAAAAGAAACCGTTTCTTTCAATTTTTAATATAATTATATTGTTATTATTTTTTCAATATTCTCTAAATTCTTTGTTTTACTGCATACAATACCATATGTGTCTGTAATGGTTTTTGTCTCAATGCATACGAGCCCATATATGGTTCCGTAAAAAAAAATCCAAAATATAAAACTTTTTCAAAATTTCTTTCTCAATATGTCTTATTGATGATTAAATAAAGCTATTTCCACACTGAAATATTTTTTTTTTTTCAACGCTATAATAAATCATGCAGTAAAGGGTTAAATAATGTTATATGTATGATATTTGATTCTATATGAAGTTACTACTATAAATATTTAATAATCGATATGTTAAACAAAATTATGTTATTCGAAGGTATAGGTTGTAAATTGTATGTATTTTGTTATTATGCCATATATTATACACCCGATAAAAAGAACGAGTTATTGAAACTTACCATCTCTAACAGGAGTAACGACATTTAATAAATAAATAAATATAATATGCATAAAAGTAATCACTTATCGAAATGGCTGAAACACCTTAAGCTTATAGTAATCTTTCTAGATAAGTATTTTTTTAATTATAGATTTAAATAGATTTATGTATGTAAGTGTTTCTTTTTTGTATATTGGGATTTTATTGTAAAAACGAAGTCCCCTGAATTAATCATAAACTTTTTGAAGTCTAGTAATAGGCATGTTCTGCGCCTACTCTAAGCACGAAAACCAACGAGTGTTTTGTAAACTTGATAAAAAATTTAAACATAAAATATATAATACCAGATAGAAGTCCAGTTCACTGGCGTGAACTATATTGGTGTCAACTACAGTCCCCGGGTCGACGTTATCCGGACTATTTGGCAAGAACAATCTGCAAAACAAGAGATAGTATATCTCAATAATTAATATGACTAACAACTACAATAAAGTCAAAATACAATAAGGTAATGTCGAAAATCTGTACTAGAAGTACAGATTTTCTCTTACTCTTACTGTACTCTTCACAATGTACACACCACCGTACGTCTGATTACCACAATATGTCAAATTTCTGCAGTTGATTTTAAACTCTCCGATCAAAACATTAAGATTTAAAATGAAGTGGAGAAGTTTGATAGATTTATATAACTTGACATGGTTTTATATGCATGGTTTTATATACAACTATGATATTTGATAAAACTCCTATTCACAATACGAAAGAAACATATATCTAAAAGGCAAACACTAAAATACCCAACCTTCACCAAGTAATAATACTAGTATAATATCTGAGACTATTATAATACTTTTATAATATCTGAGACTATTATGAATACTAGTTCTTCGTCCAATTTATTTAATCAAAATCAGTTACTTCTCTAAATAGTTCTTCACTAGTTTTAAATAAATATCAATCATTATTGCATGGATACCTCGTATGATGACGTTTCTGTACCAGTAGAAATAGCACTTCCGGCTTAGCATTCGGCCCAGCCATAGTTTTGTAGGCGTTATGGACAGCTTGCAGTTCACTGTTCATCACCTGTAATACAATAAATATGTGAAGAGCCTACAATAAAGCATTAAATTTTAGAAATCTCATAAGAAGAAAGAAAGAAAGAAAATTTATTGACCACATAGGTTGATACAATAAAGATTTAACTTAAAGGTAAATACATTTATTAAGGGTGCTTTATTTAAGAAATATATACTCTATAGGTCCGGGACCGGGGGTAGGGATATATACCGGGACTCTAACAGGTAAATTATTTATGACAATTAAACTTTATACAAGCCCACATAATCGGCATACATTTTAAACAACGTCAATTGCTAATTTGCTATTCTTTCAACAATAACATAAAACTTAAATAACAAAGTAGATCATGACATTACGTCAAAATGTCTCCACAATCAATTACCGTCTTAACTTTTTCCACATTAAGGTTTAAAATCAATTGTAGCAATATAAACGTCCTATGCAGAAAACATCATTATTTTAAAAGTATATAATGTCACACATACAGATAATATTATTATTATTATGGCATTGCATGCAGTCATTTTACTTCACAGCTTAAAGATTTATTACATAAGTGATAATAGAAAAACGTATACGATGGATGTAAATTAAAGCAATTTTGACATTAATTACTTGTGCAAATTGGCCTTCAGAGACACCATCTCGGAACACGAAAATCTTCTTTGGCAGAGCTTTCTGGTGTTGACGATATACCTTTAGATGATCAACCATCATCTCTTCAAATTCCACAATCATCTCTTTCTGCGAAAATAAATGAATACAATGATATTAATCCATTTCTTTAATTTTTTCACCTTTTTTCACTATATTCCCATAACCGTTACAAAAATAATGTCACGTTTTGTTATCGATATTCAAAACAGTTTTCAGATATCGCTATCAAGGAATGGTTGTTGACTGCTTAGTTAAATATTCGCAATATCAAAACGCAAGTATATTGCATAGTAGTAATATGGATATGACTTTCCCTTTATCTCTTTTGCATCACGGAGCTTTGCTTACATTAGAAAGAGAAGGAGCGAGTATTGTGTATTTGAGAGCGTTTAGCTAAGTAACCGACTTAGCTTAACTCTCTTAAGTAGACCTTACTGCTATGAAACTAAAGATTTTTTACCAGATTAGAGATTCCATAACTGGATGTTGGATATGATATTTCCTTATCTCTTTTTGCCTTACGGCATTACAAAGAGAAAGGGCGAATATCAACATTACACGTTTTGAGATACAATACAGTTTTTTAGTTTAGTTTTGTTGTAGAGCGCTGGGAGTTTGTAATACGCGTTAACAAATTAGAAACAAAACAACATTTTTTATATCAGACAACACCACATATATTACTCAGATTCCAAGATGAGTAGGCAAAGCCCCCCGTTTTATAGAGTAGCTGAGGCAACGAAGGTACCACAACATCCAGACACCAAACTATATAGAATAGTCTATTTTCTACATTGACTCAGCCGGGAATCATGCCAGGGACTCCAAAGATGGCAACACAACAAGGGAAACGTATGTTTAGCTTGTGTTATCGATACGATATGATAATGCAACTCATAGCGTTTTTCAAATACGTTTTGATATCGAACTGATCCCTACTTTGTATTATACCATAAAACTTAACGAATACAGATTACGATAGGGTTGTATTATAAGTGAAAATACAGGTTTCTGTTATATGGTCAGTAAACATGAGTCATTTGAACGAATAAATAAATTCCGCCATTTATTTGAAAAATATTACGTTTTGAAAACTTGATAAAAGCAGGGAAATACATAAAGGAAGGCATTAAATTAATTACATTGAACGTATAAACTTTAATTATAACAGCTATAAACATAAACGCACTAATAACCCTATACGTTTTTCGCTACCGAAGCATTATGTGACGCCACTTTTGCTTGAATATGTAGGGAACGTTTTCAGCCGACTAGCAGCAGTTTAACCATAACACCGTATCTCCGAAACTATTAATCCCAGACATACTTTTACTTCTACATTATTACTAAGATATTAATGGACAATTTATTTATAAAAAAAAAATGTCAACTAGCTTATTAAGGACGCCGCCGCTATTCAGACGCATATTCATATTTATCAACTCTCGGCGAAGACAACAGAAGAGAATGTCTAAAGGCCGTTAATTTTCAGTAAAAATGTTAGCGTATACATAAATTAATTAATACACACCTTTGGTGTTTGAATACTAAGCTCGATGTTATACATAAAACATTTGGGATCGATCGAAGCTGTTACAGCCGCGATGCTCGGTATAGAGGTCTGTAAAGAAGAAAAAAATATATATAAATCTGTAAAACTTGTCAGTTGGCTACTTGACTTATGAATTATGTTGGAAATGGTAAGTTATAGCAAAAATAAAATAATATTTTCTTGTCATAAAATTAATTTAAAGTATGTGTTATTTTTTCAAAATTAACTTGCGATTTATAATCTGTGAATTACAAGAACCGAAACGAAGGCGACCATGACGAAACATCATGTGACGTCACATTTCAATAAACTGCACGTCGACGTCTTTGTTGCGAATGCAAACAGTAATGTCTTTTGAAATGTGACATCAAAGCTCGAAATATCACATAACTGACCGTTTTCGGGGGACAATTTAAATTAACGAATAATAAAATATTTTTTTCTCTATTCAATAACACTTTTTCAGTTTAATAAATCTAATAGTGGTTTAGTATGATCTTATAAAAGGTTTCAAGTGCTTTCCCAACTCATTATAAAACAGTTGATTAGCCAATGAATTACTTTGGCGACAACGTTCATTGGTTACCTGATCAGGCGAGGGATGTGTGACATCAGCGCCAACCACCATAACTCCCCCATCTCTCAAACATTTTGGCATGCAACGACCGTCCAACGCTTGATTTATGCCCATCAACTTTGAATTCACCTGAGATTAAAAATAAATATTAACAACAGTATTATAAAAGATTTTTTTTTTAATAAGTAACATATAAAGTTTCAAAACTTTTGAACACATTGCCATACTCAGAGACGCTAACTACTAAAAATTAATCAACATTTTCGTTTGTTCGAAATTTTCTTTATTTCTATCGTCTTTACTATAGTTTTATCTTTAAAAGAAAAAAAAATCAATAACTTTTAGTTTATGTAAAAAAATAACGTCCGAACGTGTAATTTAAAGAAAGAAAACTACATTATCGAATTTATAAGTTTCTCAATAGAAAAATATCATAAAGTTAACACTAAATTCATCATTTCTTTCGTTATTTTTAATATTTTGATAAATTAAAAATAAATAAAATACGGAACATGCACATTTTATGAAAATATACATCGTTATATGACTGTAAAAAATACCCGGCATCGAAAATCTAAAGTTTAGTGACAATAATAATTTTTTTCTATTTTTTGGGTAACCAAAAAGTTACAAAGTTTTTATAGGTTAATTAGTAGTTTAGTAGTATACTATTTTACTAACTTTGACACCAGCACTATATACCACATATTTATTTATTATATACAATTAAAGAGTGGATGTGAAGTATATTATAAAAATGTTATGAGTATAATATAAACTTCATTGAAAAAAGGGACAATACTAGAACTAGTCGTTGGTGCAAATCGCAAGATAAAATTGCATATTAAGGTAGTTTTGTTAGACATAGCGTTATTTGAATGAATATGATATATAGTGTACTGATCCTGAATCTAGCGATTGGCCTCGCAATTTAAAAAAGAGAGAAAAAAAATGTTGAAACTTACGAGTACAGCAATTCCTTTAAACTAAATTTGCTAAGTAAATTTAAGGAACTGCTGTACTTATATTGCGAATCATAAATGTTGAATTTATGTTTCGTCATATAATTTTCCAGCTAGAGCTTTGAAAAATGAAACTTATTATGGACATAATATGTAACATACAATGGTACTATTTTAAACCCCCCTTTGATTATTCTGCGACATAATATGTTGATGTTATTGCATCGATGTTAACTTTTTGTAAAAACGACATTCCTATTGTACATTTTCAACACATCCACTCAGACAAGTTGCATGAAGTTTGAATATTTTGAAGTTATCATATCTTTTTTTGCACTTTTTAATAATTACTTTAATACAAAAACAACTTATGTGAAAAAAATGTTATATAGACCACTCTAAAGCAATAATGATCGTAATAAAATATATTTAACCCTTTTTTTAGTCAAGTCACTTTGTGGTCGACTTTTGTGAAAAACTTTTACAATAATTGTATTGATTTGCGAGTAATTGATTAAAAATCGTTCTATGACACTATCCTTTGTCTCTGTCTCATTAACGGACGCGTTGATTTCCTCTCGTTTACTTTTTATTTCCTTAAAGCCCGATTTAAATAATAAAATACGAGTACAAATTATGAAATGCTTACCTTTAGTAGAATATTTTTAGCCGTTTGTGGATTCATTCTAGTTGCAGCTGTTTGTTCTCTTATACACTGGGTGAGGATTCCAACATCGCGTTCAGCTAATTGTTTAACCTGTTATGGAAACAAAAATAATGGAAATTTTCATGGACAGCAATCAAATATTTATTTATGTCCAACTGCTGGGGTTCAGACCTTCACAATGGATGGACGAATTAAGTCCATTAATAACCCACCATATGGGCCCAGGGAGGATTGGTAGGTGTTAACGACTGCAGATGCAGCCGGAACTAATGGCTTAACTTGGAAGCGCTCGATATAATAAATTTTTGGTCACCCATCCTATGACCGGTACTTGTGAAAGTCGCCTCACAACTATCGAAAATTACTCCTAGTAACTGAAACATCTGAAGCCAAGTAGTTCATACGCCAGTTTCAGGGAATCGCCGTTTCTAAGGTCCCGGGTTCAATTCCCGGTCGGGTCAAAACTGCATAATACGAGGACTTTAGCTACTCATCATGGAATTGTCTAATATTTATTTATTAAGTATATTCATATATGCCGGGTATGATTAATATTATTTATTATATTACATAAGCGTCAATAATTCATATTCTTGTACAAAAATAATTAAAATACATTAATCAACAGATCCAACCCCAATTTACACACACCAATCATCAATTGAAATGTAAATTGAAATCACCAGTTCCCTTACAAAGGTGT
Source organism: Diatraea saccharalis (assembly GCA_918026875.4). Taxonomy (NCBI): domain Eukaryota; kingdom Metazoa; phylum Arthropoda; class Insecta; order Lepidoptera; family Crambidae; genus Diatraea; species Diatraea saccharalis. Next base: position 8,313,665 of record OU893345.1, read on the forward strand.
AGTAGGTATTTTATATCACTAAATCTATCAAATGAAAATGCAATCTAATAGCGACAGTGGGTAGATCTTAATTATTTAAAGAACTATTTTAAGAACACTCACGTCTTACACTATGTAGCTTGTAAAGGCATGAGGCTTACTTCTATTATTAACACTTATAAGACTTATAATGAAATCAGAACGTATGTATGTATTATATCCATTTTTAGGGTTCCGCTGTCAGTCCGTTTGTCTGTCTGCCTGTCCATCTATCACCAGACTGTAACTTATGAAACGTGATAATACGGGTGTAGAAGATTTTTATATAAAATTTTTTTTATAAATATAATTGAAATATATATATATATATATATATATATATATATCATATATTAATTTAAAATCTAAAAAATTTAATTCATGTTCAAAATTTTCCGCCAAAACGCTATGTCAATGTCAAAGTAAAATTTATGGCATCTTCCTCAGAGGACTGTGACGTCACGCGCTGTTTGCGGTCACGTGACAACGATTTTAAAATCAGTATATAATATATCTAAATAATATTATAAATAAAATAAGCACGGTAGTATGATAATCAGTAATAGCATATTAAATACTACCAGAAAAACTACCTCTACACACGTACCGCTTTAACAAATACTTTAACATATAATAAAATAAATATTTAAGGGAACTCCCTTGCAACAAACACGATTATTTGCGTTGTTCATAGGTTTTTTTGTTATTATTTATAATAGACTAAATTATTACTTACTCTGTGATAATAATCACGTCCTCTAGCAGAAACTATAATGAATAAAAATTTGACATTCTTCTCCAGTGCCGAGAACAAGACGTTCTGAAGGTCCCTTATGTTGACATTGTAATGAGTTAATGCGGGGGGGGACACGTTCATGCCCATTTGGCGGCCCATTTTCATCATCTAAGACAAAGGAAACATCTTTTAAAGAAATTATACAATAACGTATTTATAGTTTCAATTTTTTGAGTATAATCTTAGATTAGTGTACACAACATGAAACGACCTAAAACTGTTGGGGCTCAGGCCTTCACTATGAATAGAATGAAATGAAATCGAATATGGGAAAATGGGTCATGACCCACCACGAGGGCCCAGTGTGCATTGGTGGGTATTAACGACTGCAAATTAACCGCTAAAAATGCCTTCCGAAGTACGGAGGAACTCGACATAATAAACTTTTGGTCACCCATCCTATGACCGGCTCTTGCGAAAGTTGCAAATAATTGAAATAAAATATCGAGCTTTCCAATACGTTTCAATTCAAACAGTTAATTTTTATTTATACATAAGAATAAACAATTTTTATTTTAACCTAACTGTTTTCCCATGACTTCGTCCGCGTAAATTATAGCCAATCACCCAAGTGCGATGTAGCTTCTTGCTGGTAAAAGAATTTTCATGGATCTGTATTCCCTAAAATTACCCCAACAGAGTTAGAAACTTTACCTTCTTATAATACTAGCAACGATTTAATTTCAAATGTTAGTGAAGTCCAATTAATAATTACTAACAGTCCATTTTTATTAATAAAGAATTATGATATCCAAAAATGTCAAACAATTTGGACAGCGAGATAGGTACTCATTAAAGATAGCACTAAAATAAGACTAATCGGCAGTTGCACAAACGTCCCTTAAAACATTAGTTTAAAGAGACATTACCCATACAAATTCGACATTCATTAGAGTTTAAAGGCGTCGTTAAACCTTAATGGATGTTTGTGCAACTGACCGTAAATATAAAACTAGAAAAAACATAATTAGTTCAATTTTAATGAAAATTATAGACTATGTCACCCGCATATGATGTGGCCTCCCATAATCAAAACAATTTTTAAATTATCTCCGGTAGTTTCGGAATCTATTCAATGCAAACAAACAAATATTCCCTCTTTATAATATTAGTTAGACTTGAATACTGAATTGAAACACCTAAAAATATGTAAAACAAATGCGTCTTCGTATTTCTGAAGATGTCATTTAAAACATATCTTCTGTTTCAATAGAGTCAACACAGCTAATAAGAAAGTATAATTTTAAATATTTTAATTTTAAATATAAAATAAATATTTTCATCTTACCATATCAATAACTCTATTAAAGTCGCAGTTAGGATCACATTCGATTGCAAGGAAGCCCCAAGACTGCAAAGCCTCGGGACGATACACCTGATTGGCTTGCCATGCACCTTTTCTGTATATAAACGTAGTTTAGTGATGTTAAAAGCTTGTATAACGGTGTCTCGTACCACCGTTCATTTAAGTCAGAACCTTTTTTATTATTTATATTTCTTAATTTGTAATTTTGAGTAACACGAATGTCAGTTCGGGTTCGGTGAGAACACGTTATGTAATTTAATAATATAAATCCTACAGGCTACAGCGCACAGCCTACCTACATAATATATCATTGCTTCTTCCAGTGGTTTGCCTGGAAGAAATCGCTGTTAAGCGATAAGGCCGCCTATTGTGCAAATGACAATTTCCCATGTTTGTAAGTTATTCTTTATTTATCTCTGTTCTGTGTTGTAATAAATATTTTTATCTTATAAATTAGTAAAGAAATGTGTAAACGTATATCTACATTAGATACTTTTTATAACTCACTCATTTATATAAGTTCTACCTAATAAAGAAAAGGGGAAATTGTAATTGTTTTATTAAAGTACATAATTATACTACTTATCATAATAGTTGTTACAGTTTTTTTATTTACACCATAAATGTACCTACTTATCAAACCTAGTCAGCCGTTTCATTTTCTACCAACAACTAAGCACCGAACCCGTTACAAGCTTATATAGATAGTTCAAGTCATTTGTCATCTTGTAATGACACAGCTTTCTTTGTAGAGTAAAAAGAGTAAAGTATTATTGAGCATAGTAGGAATATTGAGATATTTTTCAAAAAGAGTGCAAATTTATCCCATAATGTTTTATTACAATAATAGCATATTTAGATGTAAAAAGGATGATTATATAATTCATCTTTAAGAAAAAAATTAACGAAAAATCGAAATTTGTTTGTTGCTAGTGCTGCCATTAATCAAGCTTTACGGCATATTTTGTCGCAGCTCTAAAAATCAAAACTACAAAAGCTTCAATGTTTATTATTGTTATATAGTAACTTTTGTCTATTAAATGTTACTCATATACAAAAAAAAAAATATTATAACCAACCTGGGTTCAAGTGTCTGGCCTCGGCCAACTTCCAACGTCGGAGGCTTTAATATTTTGGCATTGACGGGATAAAACTCGTTTGAAATTTTCAAGCCAAATTTCGCAAACGTTGGATTTCTCGAATAATTCATCTAAAACATCAAAATAAAAAATAAATCTACACATCAAATCGTCATCATCATTATGTACATAACACCAGAACAATGTTAAAACCCAAATCAGGCACTTACTCTTGAACGCAATCGCAATGTCAATTTCAATCCAATCCAATGACGATTTTAATTTACATCAAACCTTAGTTTGTAAAATATAAGACTCAATACATACTCAATTGGTCAGTTGCACAAACGTCCGTTAAGGTTTAATGGAGTCTTTAAGCTCTAATGAATGTCCAATTTGTATGAGTAATGTAGCTTTAAATTAATGACAATATTAATGGACATTTGTGCAACTGGCTGAATGTCTGTTAGTTCATTCAATAACCACGCAGTATTGAGCCATTTGGCACATGTCACAATTGCAATGTCAATTGACTGCGATTGCGTTCAAGAATAAGCATGCAAGTAGGACAATAGAGTATAAAAAAAATGTAACTGTAATAAACGTGCATCCATTTCCTTGCGTATCAAACTCTTTCATCTGTAATTTGTGAGCAAATAACCTGTGAGAGTTCCGGTATATTGTTTTATATTTACACTAGCTTTCCGCCAGCTATGGAACTGTTTATTTAGATATAGATTCATATTTATAACACGCATATAATTACAATGAAAAATTGAATAGTAAACAATGGTTACTATGGTAACGTTTTAATTCCCTATACATACTTTCACTTCCATTTTCATCCCTTTATTTGCTTTTTTCGATATAAAATATAGCCTACGTTCACCGCATATAATGTAGCTTCCCGTAGATGAATAATTTTTAAAATCGGTCCAGCAGTTTCCGAGCCTATTCGATGCAAACAAACAAATAATCAAATCTTTCCTCATTATAATATTAGTATAGATATATATATATATGTTTACTCACGTTTCTTATAACCTCTTCTATTTTTCGTTTGCGATCATCTGGAGGTGTGGCCGCTTGCCTGACCATTGTCGATAGTTGCCTCTCATTTAGTTGCTTATTTTGTGCCTGCATTTAAGTATGACATTATAAAAAAATATATTAATTTCTTAACAATAAAAATTAATTATAAACAATTCAAGTATTAACTAAAAAAATAGTAATAGGTGAGCAAAACCTGTAACAAACTTCGCTGAATAAGAACATTGTTGATTTATTAAGCTACACCCTCTTGAGAAACTGCAGGTAATGGGTTTATAAATATTCTGTCCACCATTTTTATTTCAATTATTGTACAGTACTACCAATAAAATTTGTTTATATGAGTTTGTTATCTGGCAGCCGTCTTAATAACATGGCGGACCACCAGGAGCCAGTCATCTTAGGAAACACAATATAGTTTGATATAATCATGTGGCACCGCGTGGCCCATTCTCCCAATTCAATTCTATACACAGGGAAGACCTGTCCATACAAATCCACTATGCGGCTATTTACAGTTGTAGATATAATTTAATGTAAATATCAAGGGGTAAGTTATTTTAACCCTTCGATTCATTTTAAAGTTTGGAAGCTTATTCATTAAGCAAGCAAGCACTAAAAGCATTAGCTCTTTCATTAATCGTAAGAATTTGTGGTAATTCAATAGATATTGGCATGACATGGTAACAAATGCATAACAGACACAGCTTCAGCGGAATTTGTAAGTGGTTCGAAGCCAATGTACCAATAAAACTTACCTATTATTTTTCCTAAAGATATCCGGAATCCATCTTGAGTCAAGCATCATCCTTTTTGTGACGTTTCCGGTCCAAAATACTACCTCCCATCTTACTTCCGGCGCCTGTGCTGCCATCTAGTTTGCGGGTAGCGAACCAATGACTTTTAGGCACGAACGCTTACCGTCATTATACCTACTCTAGATGCACCAGGTAGAACTTACCTGGATTCCGGATATCTTTAGGAAAAATAATAGGTAAGTTTTATTGGTAGTTAAAACTCTCTATTATTTGTTCCGTTCGATATCCGGAATCCATCTTGAGTGATGTGTTTGTTATCTCCTGGTGAGTGCCATTGGTGACGCTATAATGTGTTGCAGGTATAAAAAGTCAAATGTAGTCTGATGAGAAAAAATAATGCATATTATAAGTATATTATGCTATTACATACATAGTACATATATTATGCTGTTACATAACAATGCAATTATAATAATTATTCAAGTATTTCGGTAATCTAAGCTAAATAAATATTGGCTTATCTGTTATCGGTCAATATCATTAATGAATTGAATGGAATAATAAAAATGTAAATACATAGATATCGGAATTTTCTTGATTGTCCGATTTATCAGTTTTCGATAGGACTTCCTAAAAGTATATTCTTGGCGCCAGTTTTACAGTTTCAGTAATTTATCCATCGGAAACAATTCCAGTCAATTTAGAGATGGAACTGCAGATGTAATAGACCCTGAAGAATCTTCTACATTATGTGCTTCTATTTAGCATTTTTGAGAACAGAGTAGTTAACTCGTGAAAATTACTTCTTTTTGGGGCTCTTTCAATACAAAAATTGATCGCGTGTCCAATACATGCAATCGAATGATTTGTGTCAGTTAATCATTTCTATCCAGGCTGTCATAATTACTATTATCTGTTTTTAATACAAAATGGGGTCATAAGACAAAAAATCATTTTCGTTACTTCAAAGGTTAAAAGGGTTAAATAATGGATTCTGCGACCTTGAAGATTGTGAAATTGTGCTAAATTTCCAGCAACTTAAATAGAGTCAATTCTGCCAATTTCTACGTAAAATTTCCATTGTACTATATACCTGAAGTCTAATATTATTTGTGCAATGTCTTCCTAACAATTCAATATTGACAGATATATTTATTATTTTATGATCTAGTAACAAGAATGTGTCATAAAGGGTTGTAGTCGAAGCGCTATTGACCCTCCACCATTACGCCGACATTAGCAGAATTTCCCTACCGGGCACTTGTTATTTGCAGAATTAATACTAGTAGATATTTATAGTCGCTTTACATTAACTCGATAGTTTCAAGATTTTCTTTATTTTATTTTATTCTGCCCGACTTTTAAATAAATTTTCTGAATTTCGGGGGATGAACACCTGTTGCCATACCTATTGCAGTATTTGCGGAAACAAATCGTCAGCCAAGACACTTCGTCCCATTTTGGAACAATCATAATGTACTTACTTGCCTTGACGCTTACTGGAGTCGAGAAAGTATTTGCGGAATCATGTTTGAATAAGGCCAGCTTGCATTTTCACTGATGACGTCATGCGTTATGACCTATTAGTTTGCTCGTTCGTCACATCCATTGTCATGTACCTGGGAATGACGTGTGCTTTTGTCGATGGAATAAGTTCACATCTGGTGAACGTTGGGCTGCTAGATTTAGTATTCAGGCTATGCATAATATCTGAATCTGCCTTGTTCGTGTCATAATTACAATAATATCCTAGATTTGGTCCCCCATCTTTGTTTATGTACGGGAATCAGTACAGTTCTCTTAGCATTTACATCTAGGCATTCCGCGAAATGAAGACTCGCGTGAGTAATTGCCTCGAGTTGAGCACTCGAACAGATTTCCTATGCACCTGTCCTCGGATGTTGAGCGATTTGCGTTGCATTTATTGGAAGGTATCATGATACAACAGTTACTTACCATTTAAAGTCATTCAGTACTGGGTCTGGTAATCCGAATAGGTAGTAATAGTTTTAAGCTGTCGATGTTAGTATTGCAGTGTGCGACAGTGTAACCACCCTCTTCGAATCACAAACGAGGCAAAGTCGAGTCTCCCCATTAGGAACTGGGCCTGTCTGAGGGACTAACCGCCTTGTACAATCTGATGCTGAAGTGCCATGCGTAGCGGGAAGCGTTCGGTTCAAACAGGGACTTCACTAAATGTTCAGTACTGAGTCTGGTAGTTTGATTCGGTGGTAATGGTGATCTTTGGGCAACTGTCGATGGTAGTATTGCAGTGTGCGATAGTGTAGTCACCCTCTTCGAATCACAAACGAGGCAAAGTCGAGTCTCCTCATTAGGAACTGGGCCTGTCTGAGGGACTAACCGCCTTGTACGATCTGATGCTGAAATGCCATGCGTAGCGTGAAGCGTTCGGTTCAAACAGTGACTTCGCTGAATGTTCTGTACTGAGTCTGGTAGTTTGATTCGGTGGTAATGGTGATCTTTGGGCAACTGTCGATGGTAGTATTGCAGTGTGCGACAGTGTAATCACCCTCTTCGAATCACAAACGAGGCAAGGTCGAATCTCCCCATTAGGAACTGGGCCTGTCTGAGGGATTAACCGCCACGTGTAGTCGCCTCGTGCTGAAGTGCCATGCGTAGCGTAAGGCACTTCGGTTCCGACAGGGACTTACCCCTGACTTCCCCGGCACTTCCCGGCACCTCGTGACCGTGTTGGTCACGATGCACCAGGCAACGCCGAGGAAGTTCAGAACCAGCACGCACTGCTCGAAGTTGAGAGACCACCCTAAGCGCTGCTATTGTGGTAGCGCAGTTGTTGTGTTGGTCTATGTAGCAAAGTTTTTGAGTACCGATGGCAGTCCAAAGAGACACGTCAGTTGCATTAGGTAGGTTGTTGTATGCCAGTCTCAAGAACCTGTGAACCAGATGTTGTTCGGCGATACTCAAATGAAAATACTTTTGGCTCGGATATATTTTCGTAAACCATTCGTTTTGTATGAGAATGTTCGGAATACGAAAATTATTGATCAGTCGAAAAGGTTTTATTTTGACAAATCAGTGTCGTTTTAAATGTAATTGTCGGGCTTTAACATTAGAAAAGGAAATGATACAAAACAGGGTGTTTTTTGTAATCTCTAGTATATTAATTTGAGCATTGCAAACGATATTTGAAGATGGCTTAAAATCCCACGCATAAAAATATAATTTTTATACCATCACATACCTACATAGTTTAGATACCAAATGATATAGTTAAACACTTGTATTATGGAAATCTGAAACAACGAAGGTAACAACACCCAGACCAGAGACAATATAGAAAAGCTCATTATCTGCATTAACATGACCGAGAGTGGAATGCGGGAGCTCAGAAATGGTGACACCTTGGAACTGGTCAGCCACTCGCCCAAGATCCGACATATGCAATCTGGAACATCCTGATTGTTCCATAAACTTACAGATCGCATTAGATAGCCCCCTCCAATGTGTCATGTCATGCATTGTATTTATTTCTAAAGTTTAATGAACTGGTCTCATTACCATTTAAATATTGGTGTGTACTTCTGGTAATCTACCTTGAATCAACTTGCAGTTGCAACCATTTTATGCACCCCCTTGTTTTTTGGGTGCAATATACTATTATCAAAGAAGAACTTGTTCGTTCTTCCTATCAGCCAAAAGACGCCCCGAACGAGTGGTGGGGAAAAATGTTGGACGATTCAAAAGAGAAGTCTATTTGGATAAATATTATTTTGACTTTGACTTTGAACTCTGAATTTGGCAAAAATTTCTGTAAAGGCACCTCAAAAACTTCTCCACGGCTCTGAACACATCAGTGCGTCTGCCACTTAATATTTGGAAAATATAATCCTTGATGAATGTTGATTAGATTTTATCAAAAAGCTCTTTAGCATTAAGGTCTTTAGCAATAGATCAATCTACAATTTGTTGTAAACTAGTTCTAAACTAATTGTTTCATACTTTAATTCTGTTAAGGTATTTGTTAATGCTGTAGATTGTACCATTTCTATAAAATATAACTATAATGATTTCTATTCTCGCAAATAAAGATCTTAAATCATCAATTGTTGTAGCAGAAACAAATCGCCTCAACTTATAATTTAATTTGAGCATGTTTCATCTAATTTGGTTTCACCATAGACTGGGTCTTTAACGTTATTAAGAAAAAATAAATCCTATTTGAACTTATGTTGATTGTTTTACTATAGTAGGTACATAAAGAAAATTATCACCAGTCGCAACCGCTGCAAGTAGGAACTGTTCAGGACCGTGGGGTCGTAGGGAACGTGATGGTGGCTGTGTTTGCCATAATTGCGGTCCTGGTATGGATACTATGTGCTATTTTGTTATGGAAAAATGCACAGGTGGATTTAGTTTTCCAGTTTTTATCATGCATTATCAAAAATGTCACTGGTTGGGGTAACAAATCGAATGCAAATCACTTACAGTTTTTCTCGCCTCTGTACCTTACTTGCTCTCTCCGAGCTGGAATCCGACGACACTGTTCGACGAGCTCGAAGACAATAAACACGCCTGCTTCAATGCTGTTTTCTTTGTTTATTTCGCTGTCCCGTTGCTCCATCGCGAAGGGAGGTTAATTTTATATTCATTTCATTTTAATTTTAACACTAAACTATATAATAATAAGTATAATTTGTGCACATTTTATGTAGGACCGATGTTTTCGCCACGAAAAACGACGCTATAATGACGGTAAGCGTTCGTGCCTAAAAGTCATTGGTTCGCTACCCGCAAACTAGATGGCAGCACAGGCGCCGGAAGTAAGATGGGAGGTAGTATTTTGGACCGGAAACGTCACAAAAAGGATGATGCTTGACTCAAGATGGATTCCGGATATCGATTTAGTGCTAATTTCATCAGTAAACATTATCATCCCTACAATTCTGTGAAAATTACTGTTCTTATTACTTTATTTGATTTTTGAGTACACCAAGGAAAGCTCAGTATTTTTTCTTTTTCATATATTACCACAAGCCACAGAGACAATGACTTTCATTTCCTTTTAGGTTCTTTATTAATTTCCATTTGCATGTTCTATGGATATTAGTAAAATATGTTTTCCTTATAAAAACATATAGTACAAAGTAAAGCACTTTTTTTTTTATACAAAAGGCTAAATAACTCCAATCTTAAAGTTCAAAATTGATAAGAGAAACCTTGTTGTTATTGTACGAAATATATTATTATATAACCCTGATGTACTCCAGTGTATTATACCTATTTTAAAACATAAATACTTATTCTATGTTATACAAAATGAAATTTACTTACAGTTACCTAAAAGCCATATAATGGTGTAGCGTGCGGAAAACAAAATTGCATGTATATCTAATTTTGCATGGTATGTATGTGGAATTAAATGTGATGTTGCAAGGTACTTTAAATAAGGTAGCCACACTTTGTTAAGAAGTCCTAATGATAATAAAACCAATAGACATATTTCAGTTGACTTTTTACCTCATAGGGTATCAAAAACAAGAGATCTTCTTAACCGGCTCTACCGTATAATTATTACTAAGCCTGGGCATGCAGTCTAGGCATTGACAGCGATCGCAGAGTTCACTGACCGAGCTGTCCAACTCACGATTATTACTAATTTGACAGTTGCACCCGGTACGTGGCTAACAAATAACAATATACCTCACTGCAGAGATTAACAATAATCGTTAAATTACGATCGCTATGACTTAGCGACCAAATTCGGTAAGATTTCGAACGCAAACACTGTCGAAACTACAGCTTCAGGGTAGTGGCCGTTTGGCATTTAAAATGACTCTCCAAATTTTTTCTAGGCATTAGGTATCGTTAATAGATCACATATATGAAAAAAAAAACAGTATGTAAAATTTTCAAAATGAAGTGTAAACTTTTTGTAATTACAAGATAATTATAACATTCGCATTGTCACATTAGTTATGAACGAAACGAGCAGGGGTAGCAAGGGGCGCGGGCGCAGGGGATGCGCCGCGCATGCGCCGCGCATGCACCGCCGACGATATCTGCTCGGTTTTTTATTTAGTCGGCAACATCAGTCACCCGCGCATAATCCCTTTGAACGCACGCGCTTCCGCCTTTGCTTCCGTGTTGCGCGCCACCCGCCGCAGCCCCACACTTCGCGCGTCGGAATGTATTCCAATCGCGAATATTACGAAATGGTGCGGTGTTACATTTTAAGCGGTGAAAGTTTAAATGCAGCTCGGAGACTATACGAAACAGAATCCATCCCAGCCCTGCAAAATCAGGGATTAATAAACCCCGCAGTACCTAGTCGCGAGACATTTTTGGCTGTGAACCAAAGGCTATTGGACTATGGTCAATTTACTACGCCTGCTCACGCTCGCGGAGGTGGAAGATCAAGACTTGCAGTTGAAATCGAAGATGAAATCTTGGATTTCTTCGAAAGGGACCCGCGAGCCAGTACACGAGATGCCGCACGCCGATTTAACGTAAGCCACTATGCCGTGTGGAAGCTGCTGAATGTGACAGGGCTACACCCTTACCACTTCCAAAAGGTCCAAGCTCTACACGATGGAGATAATGTGCCCCGTCGCACCTTTTGTGAATGGCTGATTGCACACCCTAATGCCAACATTTTGTGGACTGACGAAGCATTGTTTACTCGTGTGGGGCTTTATAACCATCATAACGAACACTGGTGGTCCTTCAGAAATCCGCATATGATTCGGGGAAACCCACCATCAAGTGCGCTTTAGTGTCAATGTGTGGGCCGGTGTTATAGGCACGAAAATACTGGGGCCGTACTTCATCGAAGGGCCGCTCACCGGCGGCAACTTCCTCGATATGTTGCGGCATGTCATTGCCGATTTCATGGAGGACTTGCCCGTGGCCTACTTCCGGGATTTTTATTTTCAACTGGACGGTGCACCACCCCATTACGCCGCCGCCGTCCGAGATCATCTCACCATAGAATATGGTGATCGATGGATTGGACGCGGAGGCCCCATCGTGTGGCCTGCTCGATCGCCGGACCTAACACCGTGCGACTTTTATTTGTGGGGTGAAATCAAAAGACGTGTGTATTTTGAAGAAGCACAAAGCCTCGAGGACTTAAAAGTGCAAATTAGTGCGGCATTTGACCACGTGAAAAATGACACTGTAGTGCTCGCCAAATTAAAAGACAATGTGCAAAAACGTGCAAGACTCTGTGTGGAGAGGAACGGTATGCACTTTGAACAATTATTAAAGTATACGTAGGTAAATAGTTAAATTAGGTAGGATAAAGTGATTAGTTGATTATGTACATAAAGTTGATGATTTTTTAAATACGCCTGATTGCAAAGAATATCTAGTTAAGTACCTACTTTTTTATTATTGGTTTAACTAAACAGAATTTTAGGTAACTTGATATTTGCTTACCTACTTATTTATAAATTTAAAGCAGTATAGTTATTGTAATAGTAGGTATCTAATAGAATTTTTGCAATTTGACGGTCCTAAGCCCGTAAAAGTATGAAGGAAAGGTTTCAACTTTATGTACCATTTGCCCTAGCATAAAAAAACGAAAACATTTTAGGTAGCTGCTACTAACTCGCAAACGTACTTGTATTACTATCAATGAATTGCGGGAAGGGAGGGGGGGGGGGGGAACTAACGTAGCGCGTAAAGCGCACGTACTGGGCAGCGGGAGCGTCCACAAATGTATGTTTTTTGAAAATAACTTGGTGACGATATAACTCAACATTTTTGTTCTAAACGACATAAAAAGAAAAAACACGTATTTCATTATTTGTCGTAAAGATTAACATACTAAAATTTGGAGAGTGGTTTTAAATCTGCATTGCATATAATAATGTAGTAATTAGATGGATGAGCTAAATGTGACATGCATAAATTGCTTTAATATAAGATGAATTTGCGGAATCTTGGCATTATAAAAGCAAGGCATAAATTCGCACTATATATATCAATTTATATCATAGTCATAAAGCCTAGTATTAGATTATACACAAGCTTATGAAGGCATGATTTTATATAAGACAAACTCACACTATGCGTTGAAATCAACTATTAATGTGACCGTTTCAGCTTAGTTTACTAACCTTCATTTTTATTATATCATAGTCAACAGTGGTTAGAATAAAACCTGCTTTATCTTATTTAAATTCACTGAGGTGTCTGAGTGCACTTCGAAAGCGAATACGCTTATCTAAGTTTAGAAATTCTACTGATTCAATTATTTGTAAAAAAAAAATACAAAACAAGATTGATTTTACCATTTCGAAACTCACTTCACTTATGCCCCGAAACCTTAATACCAATTCAAAGTTAAGCGGATGTCGCTTTTGAAATTAATTCGGACACCCGAGTGAATTTGAATTCGGGTTCGAATTTTTACAGAATAGCTCTGCTGATCTGGAATTCCTATTCCGTTAGAGAGATTATTGAATCATATTAAAAAGGTATTTTTTTTGTATGGTCAATAAATTACGGCGATACATTGAGTTAAAATGTCGCATGACGTCACATCTGTCTTTTTCTACATATTTGTGACATAGCCAACCCCCACTTAATGCCCTTTATCTAACCCATTTCATGTTCAATTGAAACAAAAATTAAATACATCTCTTATATTTTTCTATTATCTGACTGACGGACTAAATACATTTTTATAGGTATAAAAATACCTAGGTATCATCCCCATTGAACAGTGACAAGCACACTTTAGTTTCGTTTTCAATACGGAAAAAAATTACGTTCATATGAAAAGCGCGCGTTTGCGTCTCTGAATCGGAATCCCTGATTTGGTAACCGAACATATGCGGCCAGGCTAAAACCTACAGTTTATCTACATTTTATTATATATTATTATATCATATACATTATAGGTTAACGCTTGACTACAACTCACCTGATGGTAAGTGGTGATGAAGCCTTGGGTGAAATGGTCCTAGCAGAACTAACGCGCGTTTTAGAGTCCCCGCAGACTACAGGCTTTCTATCGGCCGATTTAGTTCAATCGGCGTCTTAATCAGTATGAAGAGGTATGTAAGTGCGCACATTACAGAGATTTAGTATCGGCCGACAAAGTTTGAAGGGCTCCACAATTACATTCAAACTAAATTATCGGCGAACTGTCGGCAGACTGCTTGATCAGTCCCCTTCCCGCACACTTGCCGACTGTTTCGTGGGCCGATGCTCTTGGTCTTTGCCTCTTTTGCCTAGGTTGGTTGTGCGTTCAAAACAATCAGGGCTAGATAATCTTAAATATGTGTCCTTTTCCGCTATTGAAAGTTCTATTAATTTGACAGTTCCTTGAAACTGTTTATGGTCATGACATAAATATGGGACATAGTTACGTACAACTAATAACGCATTACTTTTATAAAGCTACCAATTATATCAAGTATAAAGATATAATAATATGTGCAATCAACACTATACACCACTGATTTCGCCACCAAATCTAGTGAATGTAATAGATCGGCCGACTGTTAGTTGACTGGTCTGTACACTCAAGTCCAACCCAACTGTTTAATTGGCCCTAACTCTCGGCCAATGAAAAGTCTGCAGTTTGCGGGGATTCTTATAATGATCGAGACAAAAATATTTAACTTTAAACGAGTGAGACGACGATAAGAATCAACGTGAGCGTGAGCGTGACACATAATGTGTGAAGTGTATACACTATATTATTAATAAATGCATATTCATCACAAAAATAGTTCTATAATATATTGCAAGACAGAAACATATTTAAATGTATTTGAATATTAAAAGGGGGCCTTTAATATATTTTTTGTTTTTGTTCAGGGTTATCCTAGACGATTTTCGCTATCAGAAAAACCATATTTGATAATTATTTAAAGATGATTCCCATTTAATTACAAGTCCTAAAGTTCAAAAACCATATGAAAATATAAATAAAATAAAATATATGTAATAATGCTAACCTGACCATAAGCCACTTCGAGAAGTTCCATTGGATAGTAAATAGTTTTCTCGCGAGGTCCAACCCAAACACAGTTTTGATCGGGATACTGGAGCCTGAAAAATTTATCAAAGTTTGAAAATCATTACAACATTTGACGTTCAATATATTATGTATACGTCAAACGTAATAAACAGTCATGTCTCAACCTTAGACTTGATATAATTACAATAACGTTAATACAAAGGTACGTGCGATAGCAAACAAGATATGCCATCCAAACACAAACTTTAAAAAACTAAGGCTTGTTAATTGTAACTTTTTGTATATTCACTAGCCGACCCGGCACACGTTGTTTTGCTATATAAATTTGGGGTGGACCCTTATCATTTATATTAGTATAAAAATAGATAACTACTTATTCGCGACCTACTGAATATATCAATTTCATCAATATCAGTCAAGCCATTTCGCAGAAGTATGGTAAATAACCGTGACATGAAAATTTATTGGATTTATTTAACTAGATGTAAGGTTGGAATCCCTTTTTTTTGACGCTAGGAAATGTATTTCTAAAACCTAGCGATTTCTCTCCATTAAAGCGACGAAGACTATTTTCAGCTCTTTAGTGGGTCTTTCTCTTCAGCGGTCCAGGGTATTCTGCAGCGGGTTTCACCAAGTAAACCAACTACGCTTCACCTTATCAGATCCCTCGTTAAAGCTTAAGTTGCATTACCAGATAAAAAGGAAATAGAAAAATTGAAATATCACCTCGCGCCTTTGATGCGGATGAAGTACTCAGCCACAGTCATGGACTGTTTGGCTCCTGTCTTTGGATCTTCGTATGTGAAACGTTCCCTAGTCGCAGATCCAACGAGACCATTGACAATAAATTCACGCTTTTGACCAGTATTAGTCTTATCACCTCCGACCGTTGCCACCACCTGAGTAATAAAAAAAAAAGATGAACTAAAGTTCTGAACATAAAAGCGACTGAAGAAAACATAAATTGACGTTTAGTCGTCATAATCCTGCCTTTTAATGTCCCCACTACTGGATGTAATAGAATCGAAGCTAATAGAGAGAATAGACCATGACCCACCGCCATACGGGCCCATTGCGGATTGATTGTTAACGACTGCATATACCGCCGAGACTATCAGTTCAACATGCCTTCCGAAGCACTGATGAGCTTAAGATAATCTTTTTTTAGTCCCCATACATATACGGGAGGAGAATTACAGTCACAAACTCTCATTATTTTCACAACGTAGCAATAACTTGTGTGAATGTGGTAACTCATTAGTTCAAATAATTTTGCACACGCCGCTGATCC
Source organism: Diatraea saccharalis (assembly GCA_918026875.4). NCBI lineage: Eukaryota > Metazoa > Arthropoda > Insecta > Lepidoptera > Crambidae > Diatraea > Diatraea saccharalis. Next base: position 8,329,939 of record OU893345.1, read on the forward strand.
CGTGATCATAGGTTCAATGTAACTTTATCTGATCCAGTGCCACCTCCAATTTTATAATAACTATTAATTTTAATATTCATATATAAAAATAAATATGTAGGCATTTTAATTCTATCAACAAAACCAAATAATTTTTACATTGAAATACAGGGAGGAACAAAATGACCGACACAGCCGAAAGTATCAAGTTAGGTTACATGCAAACGTTCATTTTATTAGACAAATATTTAAAAATAGAGGAGGTGTAAAAATGGAGAAAAAATTTAAAATTCTAAGTGTTGACAACCCTTTAACGTGCATGCGCCATATCGATTGTGCGCAGATTACAACGGACCGCGAAATACATTAATTTAATTTAATTATTTACCGATATCTTAATGATAGTCGATGCTAAAAATGTTCAATTCTTCTCTGAAGACAGCTAAGCACGCTCTTTTGCATGCCAGTGTATGCAAAAGATATGCACGTGCAAAACACAACACATTTCACACAAAACTAAACACAATCTTCACTAAACAAAACTTAACACTCAAGACGAACACTCTAGTATCTTATTAACAAAAATTCAATTAAAAATGCACTAGAACAAAACAAAAATCGACAAAAAAAGACACACAGCGGTGCGTCGGCGGCGATGCGCAACAACACTCCAGCGCAAAAGGTCGGCGGTGACTGAGGGGCCAGAAAATACCGACAGAATAATGAAGCCGCCTGGCGGCTGGCTGGTGGGTGGGGCTTTGATATCGAGGGACGAACTCGGTTCACATTTTTTTATTCGTCTTTTGATATCACGCATTTTTTAATATTCTTTTTAAATGCTATTTTAATAACTAATTACTCAATGTTTTTAAAACAAAGTTCATTTGTGTTAATGATGAATCGCTGGAAGATTTGTGAGTTTATCGAGTATAATTAACGATCCCGTTGTTAAAGGAGTATTACCCCATTCAAACAATTTTTTTGGAGAACTGCTCTTTTAAAATAACGTAGGTTAATGTTAGACTGATCTCTCTACAATAATTTAGGAAATTTTACACTCGGTTTCTTAATTGTGAATTTAAAGTTAAACGTCTCAAACTAACATCACTTAGTTTTCGTTTCCGATTTTAGTTTTTTTGATGATCAGTTGATAGCAGTTTGATAAAACTAGGACTATTTGACTTGTGAAATTAAAAAAAAAATCTTAGGTTATTGAGAATAAGCAGTAGAAATTTTCTAACTTACTTTCAAATCAGAAACCGGCTGTTAGTCTGTAAATCGATTTAAGCATTTTGACTGCCTCGTTTATTGATTGTCTGGTAGAATTTGCATGAATGCAGTCTTATAAATCACAAACTAGTTTATTTCGTTTTTAGAAATGAAGAACTCAATGACCGATTAAAACTTTTCCTTAGTACGTCCCAAAAACAGCTGACTCAGGGTTGAAAACACTCATTTTTTTTTCAAAAAGTTTGTATTTTAATATCTCCGAAACTATTTGACCTAGACTTATAATTTTTTTACATCATATTAAACACAAATAGTACTCTCTAGGAACCTCGGGAGTGTCGGTCGTTCTGTTCCACCGAGTATACCTGTCGAATACGTCAATAGAAACATACAATAATATATAGATAGATGCATATGTAAATTTCAAAACATATTGTATTTAACAAAGCATACTAACTCGCAGGCCTTTGAGGAAAGATTGGAAGCTCTCATTGGCACGGCCTCTTTGTACCTCTACGGGTTTTACTGGATCCAATCTGAAGTCACGTTTCAAAGCTTCAATCAAGGGCTGTTGCCTAGGGAACCCCTTGTGAGCAACTGTTAACAAATAAAACTTGATTAATTATTGACACCACCAAGACATGCATGCAGAAATTTCTTGTAGATAGCTGTCCTACCTTTCAGAAAGAATCGAATAAAACTATAAAAATAAAGACAAATTTCTTAATGTATATATTAACATTAAGATGTTATTGATAGGTGACTTGATGGAACCTTTTTAGAAAATATAATAAAAAAAAGCACCATGATTATTTGTAGATCTGAGCATAATCAAAATAATAAATTACCATCAATATTCACGAAGGGCATAGATGTAAATATTGCGGATTGGAAAAGACCAGTCCACATTTCCAAACCATCGCCAAGGTCGATGGGTCTAGAGGGTCGCTGGAAAAATTGTCGGCCGGCCTGGAAATAGATTACTCATTAGTAGGGCTTTTTAACAAGATTTGAATGCTTAGAGCGCTTGAACAAGTTAAATAGTCCACAGTCGATCTCAAATAGCATTCAATCTTAAATAAAGTAACATTTATCTTACATGTTACGCCTTTCTGGGTCCAATTTAATGCCACACGCATACATTCAATTGTAGTCCTACTTTTATAACTTTTAATACTTATTATGTTAAGAGTCTCAGTATCAGCTTTGGAAATATTCAGAAATTTCCTTAATAATATAATTTACCTTAACATATGATTCCAATGTACCCTGTCTTAGTATAACATCTATGCATTGTATCGCCTCAGTTGGTGGACTAAGGGAAGTGCCGCCACTTTGCATATAGCTGCAATGAAAGAAGTCAATAACATTATACATATCATAGAAAAATACTTATAAATTCAACCATCTCATATACAAAGTAAGAACATAAAGAAAATTAGAGGAGACTGGGGATTACTGTGAGGGGTGTAACTAGTAACAGCCGGTTTTATCCGCGATTTTAAATATTGCATTAAGTCGTGCTTTTGTCTTTTATTAAACTTTTATGAAATCTAAATAAGATTAGGTGTTTACCTATTTCTAAAATGAAGACTTTAGCTACATAGTATCATTTACAATACAAAAGTTGAGAATACTTTTAGTTTAGTGCGAGTTCTCAACATCATTATAATTATTTTTCAAATTTATGAATCTTAACAAAATTGACTTGAAATTTCATTGTTTCAATTTACCCCATGCCATATAACAAGGTGCACAGTGTAAAAAGCGTGATTTTGTAATACTAGTATGTAGTTACATGAATTGGGAATAATAGTTTAATGTGATTAATATTAGGATTCTATACTCAAATACAAAATAAACTTATATACTAAGAATAAATATAATTCAAAGGGATTAAAAAATATAACGAAATTAATAAAAACTGTTACAATAATCCCAGTCAGGGAGTAGGGGATGCTTAAGGTAATTTCTTGACTATTAAACATGCTTCAGCAAATAGGGTTTCGTTACTTAAGTTTTTGATTATTTTTAACCCCAAATGCTTTGTAGTTTTGTCTAGTCTCATGTATGGGTGAATAAAAAACATTAAATTATTACAATGCTCTATATAGTTGTATCTAAAAAACATACACAGAGTTATAGATATTGTATTTTATTTTTAAATAACACAAATCGGCTAGTCAATCTCTGTATATTAATATCTATTTATTTATTTAACATTACTAAAGGGATAACCCAATTAAATAATCATGTGTATATTATACATATAGTTATGCATGTAGTTTCTCCCAAACAATTTGATTACGGTATGCAAACAGGCATTCGATGGGATTTGGTGTTACTCTGATATGCCATCATAACCTGTATAGGTATTGAATACAGTCTCAAAAAAATCAAAACATTTGAAGATAAAAAAGGATTACTTACGTATTCAGTGTTCCCAAATCAACAATACCCGTGAATTTGTAAGATACTTCAAAACTCATTGTTTTACCATTATTGTCTACAAACTCCACCTACAAAACAAGCATTAAATATAGATACGGAATTATAGATAGAGAAAGATGATGACATTGTCACTAGATTAAAATATGTAATAGTCTTAATATAAACACACAAAATTAAATGAGGTTAAAAGATTTTTTCAATGAGTACACTGTCACTGTCCTTCTCCCGTATAAGTTATTGAAACATTATCCTTTTTTTATTAAATTTAATAGCATAATAATCGCGCAATAAACAAAAAACACATAGCCAGCCTAATCTAGCCTCACCTTTAAATAAGGACTGTTATTACAAAAGAGAAAGGAAAGAGCTTTTGCCCAAATTGCCCTCAAGGATATTTTTCACAGAAGTTTCAAACTATAACGAGGTTGTCAAAAATCTAATCAGCGGACGGTAGTAAATAAAGTCGGCAATGACAAGTAATGCAGGGAGGGATCAGGGATCGTATCATGCCTCATTTCGACGGGTATGTATTTTATTATGGTGTTCACAATTCGAAATATCAATTTTTCTCAGTTGAATTTTAATTCTACTCCAAAGCATTAAAGTTAAAAATTATGTGGATAAATTTGACACTGTATGGCCTGATGTGCTGTTGACTATTCCTGAATCATAGACCTATTTTCAAAATCATTTAGTTTATTTGAGAGCTTAAAGCCTGGAATACATAATATGCTACTTTAAGCACTTAAAAACTATACGCTCTAATTGAGCGCGCTTATTTATTGTATGCTCTGTGAGTGTGTACATTTTCTCATGAAAGCAGAAATACTTTTTTATTGACAATATTATCTGTTTATTCTCCGAGGCTTCACGCGCGTAAATTATAGCCATGTCACCCGCGTATAAAGTTTTTTTTTAAATCCTTTAGTTTCGCAGCCTATTCAATTGTAAATAAATAATCAAATATTTTTTCTATACTAATATTATAACAGTATACATGACAAACTTCAGTTGTGCCAACGTAAACATCGGCTCCGTATAAAAAAGTCAATTTAAAATCGTAAACGCAAGATATAGTAAGAATAATAGTGAACAAGTGCAAATGACTAATAAAAATAGTGATATAAATAAAATTTACAACTCAGCTATCGACAAGAACACAAAAATAGTGAAAAGTGACAATATCAACATATAGGTACTATATTGTGACCAATTAACAGTTTCTTCTTTTAGTGAACAATTTTTTGTGATCCACTGTGTGAATAGCAGAGATGATATAATTAGATAACCCAACAATATCCAACTGTAATTAAAAAGTTATAAATTCTAACCTGAAAAAATATTTAATGCTTTGTCATCGTCGTTACAAAAGACAAGACTTAAGCAAGAAAAATTAAAGGCGCCATCTAGCGGTCTTGTGAGGAACTGCGTAGCAAGTATTGGCAAATAACGATACTACAAACCTACTTGAAAGCAAGCACGATATCTAAAACCAACGTATACCTTAGCACGCATAAATATAAACAGAGGGCGCTAATAATAAAAATGGATGAAATTAAAGAAATGCTACAAAATATGCAGATGGAAATAAGGCAATACAAAGAAGAAATGATGGCTATGAAGGAAGAAATAAAAACTACTATCATAAACAACATCAACGAGAAAGTTACTGAATTGGAAACAAAAAATGAGAAACTAGCGCAAAAATTACATGCAGGAAAATTGGCAATTGAAAATCTAGAGCGTTCCATGAGAAAGAAAAATATTCTAATTTTTGGAGTTGAAGAACAAGAACATAACTACCGAGAATTAGAGGCAACAGTTCTAGATATTATTAATAATATATTAAAAATTAAGTGTGAGAAACATTATATTGAAACCGTGAGAAGACTTGGAAAAAAAGGTAATAAGATCAGACCTATTGTGATAACTTTACTTACTATGGGAATGAAAATACAAATATTGAAAAATAAAAAGAACTTGGAAACCACGTCTTACTATATAAAGGAAGACTATCCGCAAGAGGTACTTAAAAAACGAAAGGAACTTCAATCAGAAGTAGAGAAAGCAAGAGATCAAGGTAAAAAAGCGATAATAAAATACGATAAACTAGTTATATTCAACAATAAAATCCAACAGATGGAATCTACAAATACGCATAATAAGAAGAGAAACTTATCGGTATCCCCTGAACAAGCCAGTAACTCTACCAGTACAGAAAACAAAGTTAAGAGACAACCCACAAAAATAAACAAGACTAATAACATAAACAATTACATCATAAAAAAGCCAACGCTTACACTGTCTGAAAAAACTACTACAATGCATAACTCAAATCAAACTAAAAAATAGCAACCAACGCTGGCCCCTCTCAATTTCCCAACACGGCTAGTCACCGCGGGAGATTTAGACTACAACCCTCCAACGTGCCAAAAACTATACATCTGCACATATAATGTAAAGTCACTACTATCACCACAAAGAATGATATTGCTAAAACATTCTCTGGAAAAAATAAAATATGACATTATAGGCCTAGCAGAGGTAAGAAGAGACGGTAACAATATTCTAGAAGATGAAAATCATATTTTCTGTCACACCGGGCAGTCGAAAGGGCTAAATGGAGTCGGATTCATTATTAAGAAAAAATACAAAAATAATATAGATAACTACATAGGTATGTCAGAAAGACTATGTTTGCTAAATTTAGACTTTGGATTGATAAAGCTTTCAATTATTCAAGTTTACGCCCCTACCTCAGATGCAACCGAGGAAGAGGTTGATGAGTTCTACAACCTATTAGAAAGCGCTCGGAGCTTATCAACGGGTAGAGTAATAATAATATTAGGAGATCTAAACGCCAAAATAGGCCAGAGAAATCCCGAAGAAAACATGATCATAGGACCATCTTGCTATGGTAAAAGGAACCAAAGAGGTGAAAAACGTGTACAATATGCGCTCAAAAATAAATTTACAATAATCAATACAATATTCAAGAAAAACAAAAAGAACTTATGGACATGGATTACACCAGATCAACGAAACAAAAATCAAATTGATTACATTTTGAGCAACAATCCAAGACTCTTTAGCAATATAGAAATAATAAACAAAATGTCTTTTCCCAGCGACCACAGACTCATTAGAGGAACAATAACACTAGACAAACAAAAGAAATCTAGAAGAACATTCGATTCTATCCCAGTTATCAACTTATCAAGCAAGGAATCGCAAGAAATATATTTATATAACCTAAGCACAAAACTAGAGTACGTAGTCTGGGATAAAAACGACGATATAGAGTCCTATTACACCAAGATAGAATATGCCATACAAGAAAGTCTAAAGAAATCAACATCTATAAAAACAAAGAAAGAAATAATATCTGAAGAAACTAAAAACTTAATTATGAAGCGCAAGACTCTACAATACAAACCCTCAAAAGACAAGGAAGATAAAAAGGAACTCTCAGCACTTTACAAAACCACAAACAAATTACTAAAAAGAGACTACGAAAAATATAGAATGGGAATAATTGAAAAGCATCTAATAAATACGGGAAGTCAAAAGAGAGCATATAAACAGTTAAAAACAGAAAAAGCCTGGATCCCTACGCTCAATTCCAAAAAATCGGGACAGAAGCCACTTACAAGAAAAGATTTGGTTAATATTGCTTCTGAATTTTATGAGAAATTATATGAAGATCAACAAATAAAAAGTAACTGTTACAAAAAAACTTTAGAATCGATAGGCACGAACACAGCAATCCAACTCTTTGATGGTGACGAAATTATGGACAAAATCCAGAAACTGAAAATAGAAAAGAGCCCAGGCGAAGACAACATCCCAAATGAAGCTTTAATAATCGGAAAGTACACATTAATAGAGCCAATCACTACTCTTTTCAATAAAATACTTGAAAAACAGGAAGTACCTTCTACGTGGACAAAGTCACGAATAATCCTTATTTATAAAAAGGGAGACCCAGCAGACATCAATAACTACCGACCAATCAGCTTACTACCAACAATGTATAAATTATTTGCAATGTGTCTGGAAACACGGATAGAGTTAACCCTAGAAAAAAGACAACCAGTGGAACAGGCCGGTTTTCGCCGCGGATATTCAACAGTCGATCAAATACACACAGTAGACCAAATAGAGAAATATGAAGAATACAAGAAACATCTTTACCTCGGCTTTGTTGATTACGCTAAAGCGTTCGACTCTATCTCACATGAGAGCGTATGGGAAACACTAGAGCACCAAAACCTCCCATACACATACATCAATATAATTAAAGACATTTACAGAAATAGCACAAGTCGTGTTAAACTGGATAGACTGGGCCCTGAATTCAAAATAGGTAGAGGCGTGAAACAAGGAGATCCACTGTCACCTAGGATTTTTATAGCTGTACTGCATCATATAATGGAAAAACTAGACTGGGATAAAAAAGGAATACCCATTGATGGGAAGTACCTGAGCAACCTAAGATTCGCTGACGACATAGTCCTGTTTGCTAAGTCATCAAAGCAGCTAGAAGCTATGCTGACAGAACTAAGCAACGTTAGCAAAAACATCGGCCTACTACTTAACACTTCAAAAACAAAGGTATGTACCAATGGCGAGAAAACCCCCATCCTAATAAATCAAAAGCCTGTTGAGTACGTGGACAGCTATAATTATCTAGGAAAACAAATATCTTTCAAAAGTTCAAGACATATAGATGAACTAGATAGACGAATAAATATTACTTGGAAAAAATACTGGAGTCTCAAAGAAATAATGAAATCCAAACTTTCAGTTTCCCTTAAGAAAAAAGTTATGGATTCCAGTCTACTACCCTGCCTATCGTATGGAGCCCAAACCTGGATATTTAATCATAAAACAATGTCAAAAATTCGTTCGTGCCAGCGGGCTATGGAGAGAAGCATGCTTGGTATTAAGATCACAGATAAACAAAATAGCAATAACATAAGACAAAAAACCCAAGTAATAGATGCATTACAACATACACGACGTCTGAAGTGGAGATGGGCCGGACATATGGCCCGTTATTCTAGAGACAGATGGCCAAATCGCGTCACCAAATGGCACGGTCCGTGCGGTAAAAGACAACAAGGCAGACCTAGAGTTCGTTGGAATGACGACATAGTAAAATTAGTGGGAGGGGACTGGATGGACGTCGCGAAAGACAAGGACAGATGGAGGCACCTGGAGGAGGCCTATACCCGTAAGGGGCCATGACAGTGTTTAAGAATATTGTTTTTTCCTTTTTTTACAAATATTGTTACCAATAATCTGTGGATGACAGCAACCTTAACGCGGGTTTCCCAAGACGTGAAGAGTGACGTCACATTTCAATAAACTAACCGTCATCGTTTTCGTGGAGAATACAACCAGTATTCATGTTTATTGAAATGTGACTTCACAATTCAAAATGTCAGGTGACTAATCATTTTCGCGTGTCAATTTAAATCAATTAATAGAAGTATGTTTTTCTTTTATTTAATAACACTATTTGAATAAAAATGATTCTACAGGTTTAATATTTCGAATACCATTCTCAACAGTGAAGTAGCCAATACAGTACCCCGTGGTCAGTCTGTTATAGACTGCTAGTGTATAGAAGTTTCTTCCTATTGTTTTAGATTGTGATACTTACATTAGTAATGAAGCGATCATATTCAGTAACATTCGGCAATTTTTCTACAGTGTAACAATTTTTCATTTGATCAAATGCAATAACAGCATTTTTAAAGTGCCTGCTTTTAGAAATTGCATACGCTTTCGGTAGTGCCTTCTTGGGTCGATCGGGTTTGATTGAGACATCATATCGATACTGCAAAAAAGAGTTAAGCAATTATATTGACATACTAAAAATATTTAACTTTCCGTCCAGAATAAAAAGAAACAGATTATCCAGTATTATGTTAAATTTATACAAAGAGATTAGACTTCAATTTAAACAACAATTTCAATGGCAATAAAAAGGTTGCTTTTAAGAAATGGTCATCGTTTTAAGAATAAGAGGTTCAAATTAAATATACAACTTACTATTTTCAATGGTTGTATAGCCATCTGTAAGTAATTAGTGATCACTTGTATTGCTCTTATAGGCACTGTGTTCCCCAAAATTTTTTTAGGTATTTTATAACGACAAAGTGTATCTCCACCACCAGCTGTGGGAGCATATGTAGCGATAGCTTGACTCTGTGCTGTTGAAGCTGGTCCAGGTCGAACAGGCATAACCGACGTCGGGGGCAATGAAGATGAGCTTGAAGGAACTGGCTGTGGAAAACTAGATGGAACTTGGGATGATCTGGGACGTTGATCAAATGGCACATCGCCAGTTCTTTGTGGGTGCCCTCTCCCTCTACCTCGGCCAGCACCTTGGGCAACATTTTGACTTGAACCAGGTCTAGGCTGAGAAAAGCCTGGAGGAGGAGCTGAAGCCTGAAACGGCTGTTCACCACCTACAAATTCTGTTTTCACACTTGATGCAGGAGGCACAGCATGTGGCTGTTGAGTTTGCCATGCTGACCTTTGAGAAGGCGGAACTTGAACAGGGTGTGCCTGAACAGGTTGTGCTTGAACATGTGCTTGAACAGGGCGTGCCTGAACAGAATGTGCTTGAACAGGTTGTGCTTGAACAGGTGGCACCGCAACAGGTTGTGTTTGTACAGGTTGGACAGGAAGTTCAGAAGAAGTTGGGGCAGTTTGTTTCTTTCCCCTTTTCCTTGGTCTTCTTTTCGATACACCTAGCCCAAGCCCATCTTCTTCCTCTTCTTCCTCCTTTTGCTCTTTTTTTGGTTGCACTTCCACTACACTGGGAGTGGAAACAGTTTTAACTGTAACGGAAGGTGTTACAACTGGTTGACTAAGAGGTTCTTTCTCTTTTTTCTGAGGTTCTTTCTCTTTTTTCTCTCTTTGTTTTGTCCCACCACTTGTTAAACCAGTGTATTCTTTTTCAACGTCAGCAACAGATTGACCTTGTGATGTTGAAGGAGTTTCAGTGACATTTAATGACTCCAATGCACTGGCAGTCTCTTCCACTGGTGTGGATTCCTTCTTTCCCTTTTTTTTACCTGAGGGAATGAAAATTATTTGTAATATAAAACACATTTGTGGATAATCATAATACTAAATCAATAATATTATAAACTCCATTGAGAAATAACATTAAAGTATACAAAAATAAAGAAATATTATCATATTATCACAAAACACATTTAGCTGCAATTATGAACAAATATGAACTAATAAAGATTTGTCTACTGGATTAGATAGACCAATCGAATCCTGATTGGTCTGCTGACCTTTGTTCTGTCAGCCTGACAGATTATTCAGGGCTTTATTTTACCAGATCTTTGTAACTAGGCCTTTTCTTTAGTTATAGAGTGGACACCATCATTGAATAGACTACATACTTGCATTTCATATACTTGTAATACATAATAACAACACATACATTATTATATTCTATAGTTAATTCCAATCTTATCAATGCACTCCACTCCAGAAAAAATGTTGTGAATCTAGTGTGTTATTTGGCGCTAATCGCCTATGACTACTATTGTTAGTTTCATACAAAGAGATGATTATCTAACATTAAAAACTTTTGTAGACTTTTAAAAGCTACGAAGAAGAATTTGCTTCTTTATGGTTAGATTTATTGTTAGGGCCAGCGTAAACTTAAATATTAGCTTCGATCTAGTTACGTAAGTGAAACTATGGTTTTCCCATTAAACTTATTGAAGGTATATTTTGCCCTCAATAACTTTAATAGGAATTTGTTATATGACATAAAATTTGGAGGATACATCTGTCTTATTACGCAGAACTTTTGGGAATTCAACCCCAAAGGGGGTCAAAAGAGTAAAAACATTTGTATGAAACTTCTTTGCTTTTGGACCTATAAGGATGAATTGGTATTTGAGAAGTTTAAACTCAATGGTATTGGAAGCTTTATGGGGAATCAAAATGTTACCATAGCAACCATTGTTTACTATTTTATTTGTCATTGTAATAAGTCTATCTTAATATTATTTATAAAGATTTCCTTATATATAGATGTAAATTCGGCATTTGAGTACATTTTATATTACGTTTTGAAAATATTTGAGTACAAATAATTTTATATATGAAAGAAAAACAAATTATATATTTTGAGCTATACTAGATGGCACTAAAATTTATTTCAATATTGCACTGTTTTGGTCAAGGTCGAGTTTTAAAACAAAATATATCCAGAAAAAAGTTTAAGCTTTGCCATGCTTTTTAATTAAATTGTGTAAGGGCTAGCTGCTCAATTGGATGTACATATAGTTTACCTGGTTGGCTACTACATATTAATTTTTGGTTGTGAGCTTATTTTATTTTGGTAACTGTCTGGTAATCTCTTACTATGATATCATGAGCGACAAAAAGAATTGTTTAATTATTGCATACTAACATTATATAGCGAAAGAAGGTCTATGTATATAAACAGACATATGTCTGTTAAAATATTATATTATCTATCACACCTAACCCACTAAAAATAATTGACTTGAGATAAGTCCCTCACTCGCGAGGTGCCTCGTTTGAGTTCCTCATTTCGACAAAATGAGGGAGTACTCGTTTTTCAATTTTGAAACACCTCATTAAGTTTCTCACTTTTGGAGTGAGGAGCTAAATGAGGTTGTGGACTTTTTGAGTGAGTAACTAAATAGCGAGTTGTTTCGAATGAAAAGGCGACTCGATATTCAAGATTGAGGGAATGGGTTAAGTTTTATGAGTTTTTGGAACGATTCAAGTTTGTTTGTGTTTCTTCGCAATACGTCTTTAATATTTTATAGATAATTGATATGAATTAGACTAAGTAAATATCAAAGTTAATAAAAATGTATCTGTTTTATTTAGAAATGTATTTATATGATTCGAAATATAAATGATTGATCGATTTTAAAAATGGGACATTTGACACTATTAAAAAATAAGTTCCATGTTGTGGTCATTCTGATAAATGATAGTCTAGTAAAGTTAATTTCTTAGAATCTAAAGACAAAATATGTTTTGTTTAGCATTAGCGACTCCCTCCCTCATTTTGTACCAAACGGCAACGTTGCGCGCGCCTCGCTACGTACTCATTCGCTGCTACTGTAACATTACCTATCCTCACCTCAAATGAGTGGTGACTCGCGAGCCCCCTCACGAGGGAAAATGAGGTCCTCACTCATCCTCATTAAAAAAAGAGTCTTTTTATAGTGATAAAAGGGTTGAAATATGGATTTAAAGTCAAAGATAAAATCATAAGACTTGATATTCAGGTATTTTACATAATATAATAAATAATATTTGTTTTTAAAAATGCCATTCAAAGTAACTATACCACACAGACAAAGCCACAGTCATAAGCTAATTTTGTTTAAATCTGAAACTAGCAGTAAATAATACCATTATGAAAAAGTAAAAGCTGAGAATGTGATAATGAGATTAAGTTACTTTTACCGATAATAGAAAAACAGGATAGGCTATAAAATTTTGTCAAGTTAACAAAATTAATGGGAATATTATAAAATATGTGTTAATTTGTAACATCAATAGAATTGACAGAAACTCCAGAAAATCTGTAGAAAACTGATAAATATTCTGTAGTATTCTAAAACAAAGCTATTTATCTGAAAAACTCCATAAAGCATTAAGCTCATAGCAGATAGTGTAGATGCTATAATATTTCATCATAAGATATAATTTAACATCTTAAGCTATCAAACAATAAAAATATAATATTGAAAAACTTTAACTTTTTTAATTCAAGGAGATAGACAAGTGTTCTGTAAAACTTATATACAAGGTGCTGATTTCTTACATTTTCATGGGCATTACTCATTAAATAAAACTATTTTTAATGGAAGTAGTACATTTATATATGATTTCATGATGTTTCAGACCCTTTACAGGTTTACCCTTTACCTGTAAAGGGTAAACCTTTACCTGTAAAGGTTCTCCCATTAAACTTATTGAAGGTATATTTTGCCCTCAATAACTTTAATAGGAATTTGTTATATGACATAAAATTTGGAGGATACATCTGTCTTATTACGCAGAACTTTTGGGAATTCAACCCCAAAGGGGGTCAAAAGAGTAAAAACATTTGTATGAAACTTCTTTGCTTTTGGACCTATAAGGATGAATTGGTATTTGAGAAGTTTAAACTCAATGGTATTGGAAGCTTTATGGGGAATCAAAATGTTACCATAGCAACCATTGTTTACTATTTTATTTGTCATTGTAATAAGTCTATCTTAATATTATTTATAAAGATTTCCTTATATATAGATGTAAATTCGGCATTTGAGTACATTTTATATTACGTTTTGAAAATATTTGAGTACAAATAATTTTATATATGAAAGAAAAACAAATTATATATTTTGAGCTATACTAGATGGCACTAAAATTTATTTCAATATTGCACTGTTTTGGTCAAGGTCGAGTTTTAAAACAAAATATATCCAGAAAAAAGTTTAACCTTGAATATAAATAAAATGTATATACAAGATAATAAAAAAATGAGCAATATGGATAATATATTTTAATGTATTGAGCCACTGAATTGTATGGCGAGCAATATTTTATTGTAAGACATAATGTTATAGCATCTTCACCATCTGTTAGGGCCTAACACAATCTTATTGTAGGTACTATGTTATCAACTTATACTTTTATGTAGTTATGTAACATGTATTATTCAATACCACACTTCATATTGAGTAACACGTAACAATTACTCATTATTTTTATTCTAGAAGTAGAATTAAAAGGCAGTGCAAAATATAGATAGCATTTCAACAAGTTTTATCATGAGTATTGAATAAGTTGACTACTAAATAATGTGGCCAATTTAATAATACACCAAGAATATACAAAGTAATTAAATAACTTTTTCCCAATATTTAGGGAGTAATAATTAAATTTAAAAACCACATAACCCACATAATAAATAAAGCACCCACAACACTTACCGCCTCTTCCCATTGTAAACTTTTTATTATCTGTAAATAAATTTTTTTATAAGTATTTATAGCAACTTCAAACCACATATAAGAGTAAAATTAGACACATACTATGGTGTTTAATCTCTTAAAAGTGCTCTAATTTGAAAAATCCTTTCACTATTTGAAAGAAAATCGTATCAAGGTTTACTCAAAATCAAGGCGTTGTAGGACAATTTATATTTAACTTCAAAATGTAAATGATGCAACATTCGTATCTTTATAGGTAAATGCCCGTCGATTCTTTTTTCTTAGATGTTAATTAAGGGAATGACAACAAATGAGAACTTAGTAAAATATTACCAAAAAAAGTAAAATATTCAAGTAAAAATTATTTTAGGCGTAAACTCGTACAATGCAAGAAAGATTTTGCAGAAAAAATAATTCATTGATAGACAAACAAGCCACTATTAGTCATTTGTATTAGACAAAAGTATGTATCGATATCGTAATCTCATCGCAGAAAAGAAAACTTACTTTTTTAATTGCTGAAAACGAAGATAAATATTTTGATTCTTTTATCTAGCGAAACTGTATTTTTATTCACTTTTCACACGACAAAACACTTATTTCATTGGTACTTTGCACGTAATTTATGTATTTATGTTCACTTTGAACCACAGAGCACTATAAACTTTTAAACAAAGAGTACAGTGCGTGCTCTATGTACTATAAAATAATAAAAATTTCTCCACTTGAATTAATGCCTTATGTGATTAACTTAAAAGTCAAAATACGCGTAATGTGATGGAACAACTTGATAAAGCTATCATAGATTTACTCTATGGGTATCTATAGTGGGCGTAAACACGGTCATTTTGCTTGTTGAAATGTTCTTCAATGGTGAACATTTTCTCGTCAGTAAACAAAATGTTCCTGTGCTTTCCACCTGCGTAGCGAACGAGCAACTGTTTTGATCTTTCTACCCTTTTCGTCATTAAAGCTCGATTGAGGGTATGTCCGGTATATCGACGGTAAGCCCCAAGTTTTAGGTCATCTTTGATTATTCGGGACAGAGTCCAAGGCTTGATCTTCATTTTACGGGATAAAATCTTCTGCTTTCTCAAGGGATTTCGTCGAATTCTGACTCGGACCGCGTTGATAGCCTGTGTAGTTCGAGCAGTACGCAGACGGCCTGACCTTTTATGGACATCAAAAGAGGAGGTCTCTACGAACCTATTGATGGTACGATACACAAACATCCGACTGATACCTAGCTTCTGTAGGATCTTCTAAATCACAGAAGGCTCAATTCCCTCCTTATGCAGTGCATTAACAGTGATTCTATCTTCTTTAACACCCCACTCCATTTAAAAATATTTAATTTATGACAAAAATCTTGTTGTTTTACAAAGACTAACTCTTAATAAATAAATGGCATAGCAGCGTTCCAAATTCGAAATTCAAAAATTTGGAAAATCTTTACTTTTACAATTGTAACAGAATTTATGGCCAGACTAGGTAAATAGCTTGCATGGAGATAGGTTAAATAACAGTTAGCTGGTGCAACGTATCTATGAATAAATAAATATAATAATAAAACCTTGAATCTTTTCTATTTCGTGTTATTGTCCAATGCCTACACTAAGTATAAAAATAATTGTAATTTATGTTGTTAGCGTTTAATAGTTTTATTACCTGCCCATGCACGAAAAAGAGCTGATGATAAAGTTGCTTATCATTTTTAAATTATTTGTATATTTAATGATTTTACTTCAAAAAACCTTACCAGTTTTGAAAGCAGTGGGTCCCATTTTTTTATTTGCCCCAGGGCCCTAGGTTACCTAGCTACGCCACTAGCTTTTAATAGGACACTCCCAGATGTGCGGGCTCCGTGGAGGGTGGGAAGCGGACTGGATGAATTATACACCATACAAAACATGGATACTAACAGGTTCAAATCACCGTCACAAACAGACACCAATACACCCTCTCGTGAGTTGGTCTTAATGGCGGCCCACAACATGAGGGGACAAACACACTGCTGGAGCCAGGTTGGACACAAGTGGGCAAAAAGGGTGGAAAGGCGGCAGAGAAAACTCTGTCCGCCACTGCCCAGACTGCTCTACAAGTGTCCAAACGCAAGGAGAAGCAGAAGGCACGGATGCAAAGAAAGAAGCAGCGCAGGAGGGAATCCCGAATGTCAGCTTCTTCTAGCAACCAAATTGCCCCGAACACCGGCACGGTGGAGGGAACGCAAGGGGGAGCGAAAGGTGGGAAACAGGGTGACCTGCCACTGCCCAAGCAAGCCCAAACGATGCCCACTACCAGTCGGGACAAGGCACTGAGAACGTATGGGGGAGCGACAGACAACTTGTTGCCTGAGCAAACCTAGGCGGGACCGGAGCCAAGTTATGGGAGGGACCGCCTACTGCCAAAGTGGAAAGGGAAGGGGAAGGGAAAGGCAAAGTCCAGCGCCAAGAGGGCCCGACTCGACGAGACTGTGTCTCCGAGGGGAGAGCCCAAAAGGCAAAAGACGGAGCCGTCAACCGGACCCAACTCTATCTCCAAGCGTTCCTACGCTTCCGCAACATCGGCAACTGTAACCGCCTCCACATCGGAAACTCGATTCGCTGTGACGTCGAGCGAGGGATACAACTCTCGTGAGACGGCCGAGCTAGTCGAGGAGAAGATTAAGGAGGGGATCATGCAGATTGCCAGTGAGACTGCGTTCCGCGAGTGTTCCAAGGTCGCCCTGGTGTTTAGTGGGAAACCGCTTTACGTTGGTACAAACCCTAGAGTGGGTACGACAGCAGGTACGGAACGTACAGAGCCCAGATGGAGGAAATCTTGTTGTCCTTAGGGCCAAACGGGTTAGGTGCGGCTTCGTTCTGCCTAAACTCTGGAACAAGGATCGAGTTATGCTAGGCAAATGCCTGGCGATCGGAAATCCAGACTTGAACATCGAAAAATGGCTGCTCAACGGTGTTCACCTGCAGCCGAAGTTCGAAGCAACCTTCGTTCTCCTATGGATACCTGAGAAGGACGTATCCGCGATCCTGGCTAAGGGGCGCAGACTCTGTTGTATGACAGGATCCGTGTACCTGAAGTTCAGGGACGCGAGAGGGAAGTACGTCGACACTCCGCCGACGAACAACCCTAGTGCGACTTCCTCAGTATCGGTACCGGAACCAACACAGGCCGCCACTTCTGCGCCGATACCCACACCGGCACCCACGCCCGACGCCGGCTTACCACACGCCACCGCCACGTCCTCGGCGATTCCAGACGACGCCATCCCCGGTCCTTCGCACGAGGCCTCATCGCCTCTGAGTGCGGGATACCTCCTGGGGCTGAGCGAGCTGGAGATCGAGGACGTCAATTGCGAGGACGATAGCGTCCCACTGCAGTAGTGCGAAGATACTGCAAGCCAACCTCCAACACAGCATCACCGCAACGGCTCAGCTTCGGAGATGGTTGGAGGTAAATACAACAGCGGTCGCACTGATCCAGGAGCCTTGGATCAGGGTGGCGAGATAAGAGGACTTTCCAGTCTGGGAGGTAAGCTCATTCAAGCCACTGCTAATGACGTAAGAACCTGTATACACACTACCAAAGACATTAGAACACAGACTTTACACGAATTTCTGTTCCAGAGATCTCTGCGCCACAAGGCTGACAATGAAACATGATAATTATAACTGCGATATGATCTTAGCGTCTGCTCACATGCACGAAAAGGAGCGAGTTCCACCAGAGGAGGTTGCCTCACTGGTCCGCTTCTGCGCGCAGGAAAATGTGGAACTGATCATTGCAACGGATTCAAACGCTCATCACCCCCTGTGGGGAATGGAGAAAAGCAACATCAGAGGTAACCAACTTGTTGAATTCCTTCTGACCACTAACTTATTGATAATTAACAGAGGAAACGAACCCACCTTTGTGAGCAAGATCGGCAGCTCCATAATTGATCTTACTCTCGCGACCCCGAAAACGGTGCCAGCGATATCGGACTGGCACGTATCAAAAGAGGCGTCATGCTCTGATCATCGGTGGATTCGGTTCATCTTACAGGTACCGATCACTAACCCCATCCCTAAAAGGTACCCCAAAAAAACTAACAAAACCCATTACAATCGTTTGGTGTCAGAGAAACTAGCAGCAGCTTTTCTCCCTTTAAGGCGGCAGGAAGCGATTTTCCCAGCACTACTACAATGGGGAGGCGAGACTATTGACACAGCACTCACCTGTATACTACAAGCGTGTCTTGCTCACCAATACACGCCACACAGATGGAGTGAAGTAAAGGTAGTATTTATACCCAAACCGGGAAAAACCGACTATACTAACCCCAAATCCTTTTGGCCCATCAGTCTAACATCTTTCCTACTCAAAACTCTGGAAAGACTATGCGACAGATATGTACGAAGTGGTGCACTGAGCATTTCTCCGATACATAAACATCAACACGCCTACTTTGCAGGTAAATCTACAGAATCGGCTCTCCATCAACTAGTCGGTAAGATAGAATTGGCCCTTCACAACAAGCTCATCTGTCTTGGCACTTTCATCGATATCGAAGGTGCCTTTGATAGAACCAACTTCACCAGCATTGAGGCGGCTCTCAAAAGACATGGAGTAAAGCCACAAGTTATAGACTGGATCGTGAATATGCTGCGCAACAGGATAGTTCGGGTGGCAGGTGAGGATAGTACGGGGGCACTGGTGGCACGGGGATGTCCCCAAGGGGGAGAACTCTCGCCGCTACTGTGGAACCTGGTGGTCAACGACCTGATCACACTCCTGAATGCAAACCATTTCTACACCATAGGGTATGCCGATGATATCACAATATTAACTCTAGGCACCCATGCTGGTATAACCTGCAACACCGCGCAAGTCGTCCTAAAGAGAGTCGAACGCTGGTGTGAAAAGTACGACCTGACCGTGAATCCTACAAAAACGGAACTGGTAATGTTTACAACCAAACAATGTAGGCACGTTTCACCTACCGAAACTATTTGGTACAACACTACAACGGTCCAAGGAGGTAAAGTATCTAGGCCCTTGACAGTAAGTTAAACTGGAACAGCCACATAGAACACAAAATTAAATCAGCGAGCGTCATCCTGTGGCAATGCCGCAAAATGATAGGGAAGCGTTGGGGACTTGCACCAAAACTGTTCTTGTGGCTCTACAACACAGTAATACGACCGATGGTAAGTTATGGTGCCATTGTTTGGTGGCCAAAAACTACTCAGTCCTCCTGTGAAAACAAACTGCAAAGCTTCCAACGGCAGGCGTGCTGCGCCCTGATGGGATGCATGAGCACGGCGCCCACGGCAGCTCTGGAGGTAATGTTGAATATTACACCGCTACATATTTATATTAGACAGGAAACGGCCAAAACAGCGTTGAGACTAAAAAATCATAGACTGGTAAGGTTCGATACCGCTAAACATCTCAATGGCTTACTGAAGGAATGGCTTAACACCCCGCTTGTTGAGGCGGTGTGCGACAGAATCGAATCCACCTTCATCTTTGACAAGAAATACAAGATACATCTTACGGACAGTGATGATCCAAAGGTAACACACAGGGCCCTCACAGTTTTCACGGAAAGCTCCAAAACCTCAACAGGCACAGGAGCTGGTGTATTCTCTGAGGACCTTAACATACATCTCTTCCTGCCCCTCAGCCCATACAATACAGTCTTGCAGGCTGAATGTATGGCGATCACCCTAGCGGCGAGAGCGATAACTACAAGGAAGGTAACAGGATCAGAAATCCGGATCTTCTCGGACAGTAAATCAGTCCTACAGGCTCTCAAAGGAAGTTTTGTCCGATCGAGTCTTCTACAGGAATGTCACCAGGTTCTAAACATGGTAAGGACACACAATATAATTACTATCCAATGGATAAAGGGACACAGTGGATCACGTGGAAATGATGCAGCTGACGAACTGGCACGCAGAGAGATGCAATACCAATGGGCCCGGAACCGATCATTCCTATTCCGGTAAGCTGGTTAATTGGTAGGATACGTGAACACTCGAGTAAACTACATCAACAATACTGGCACACTTTGGAAACCTGCAGGCAGGCCAAACTTGCACTACCCCGAGTGAACGCTCGCCTCTCCAAAGCCCTCCTACAGCTAAGTAAACCACATTTGCGCCTGGTAACGGATGCTATTACTGGTCATGGCAACTTTAACAGGCATCTTTTCAATCTAGGTGTCACTGACAGCCCCTTGTGCAGAGGATGCATGGAGGCGGAAGAAACAGCCACTCACGTCCTGCTGAAATGCAACGGAGTGGCCAACTACCGGGCAAAGCACCTCGGCTCGCCGGGTAACCTCCAAGAGGCCATCGCAGATGTGAAGGCACTCGGGGCGTTCCTGGCAGAGCTGGGCTGGCTGGAGTAGCATCCGGCCACACACCCTCCACACGCAAAATAGGCGCAATTTGGTCGTCGAGTTGCGGAGACGCCCGTTGTGAGAAGAAGAAGTTTAAATTACGATTCAAATAAAATAAAAATAATTTGAAAGTTAGATATTATAAGAAACACGAAACGATGTCATATTTATTAATTTTCGATACTTCTTCTTCTTTTATTAATGGCTTATCTGCGCGTTTCGCACAATTCTGCCAATTTCACGTGAAAAGCTATTACACGGTAGGGACATTTATGAGAAAAAAAGGTTTTGGAAAGAGGCTTTTTAAAAATCTATTTCACTTCCTATGACAGTTTAGCGATCCTGAAACAAAATACAACACATTTTACGACATGCAGGACATTACACAACAAATTCACCTATGGGTACCGATTGAGTAGGGGGGGATAAAATATTTGGACTTTTACTATTTAATTTTGTTATTTAATATAAATTTAATTAGTATGCTTAACAAAGGTGAATTAACTAATTGAAGGATAGTTTTGACATTTAGGGGCCGGGGTATATCATTTGGAAGGGAATCATATAAGGAATAACGAAGTTTGGCGCATTCAAATAACACATGTTCGACCGATCCTTCATCCAGTCCGCATTCACAAAGGGAATTGTCCTTAACTTTAATTTTGGCTAAGTGGACAGGGACGCAAGAGTGTCCAAGTCGAAGGCGACACAATACTGAAACCACTTGTTTTGGAATATTTTTCCGACGGAGATACCAAGGTTTATAGGGAATTATTGGTTGGAAGTATTCTGCCAATGTGTTTCCCGCGACTGATATAAATGAGAATGAGTAAGAGGTAGAAAATCTTGACATGGTAGTTTGGAATAGCTAGCAGTACCACTAGATATTGCTATACGAGCACATGAATCCGCCGAATCATTGAATTTTATGCCACTGTGGCCTGGGATCCAAGCCAACACCAGTTCTAAGTTTTTCTTTCTACATCTGTATAACGCTCTCTAATTTTCTCTAATTTTAAGTATAATAGGAAAACGAGATTTAGACCTGGGTTGGAAGAGATTGATTGAAGACAACTCATTGAATCAGATAAAATTAAAGTTTCAGATAAAATTAAAGTTTTAAAGAGTAGCTCGGTGGCGTAGTGGATAAGCGCCGCGGCCCGCGATCGTAGTCGTTAAGCAACTTTCGCTAGGGTCGGTCACGGGATGGGTGACCAAAAAATTACTATCTCGAGCTACTCCGTGCTTCGGAAGGCACGTTAAGCCGTTGGTCCCGGCTGCATTTTGCAGTCGTTAATACCCTCCAATCCGCATTGGGCCAGCGTGGAGGGTCATGGCCCATCCTCCTTAACCATCCATAAGGAAGGCCTGAGCCCCTGCAGTGGGGACGTAAAAGGGCTGATGATGATGATGATGATGAAGGTTGTGAGATTCACAATATAAGATAGCTTCTAGAATAGCTATTGCTTCACCTGTAAAGACCGATGAGGGTGAAGGAACTTTTAAACTTAATGCTATTCTAAACTTAGGTATCCACACTGCAGCACCAACACTACTCGTGTTTGACAGTTTTGAGGCATCTGTAAACATTTGAAAGCCAATGAGGCCAGTTTTTAGCAATTACTTTATTTAAATCTTGGTTTGCACTGGGAGAATGTTTTTCAATACCCAAATTCAGTACTATGTTAGGGTTAAAAAGCAACGATTCAAAGCTATTTAGGAATAGAGGATTACGGGGGGATTTCTCGATCATTATAGAAGGGCGACAGAACTCCGAGTAACTCGTTAAAATACAGGGAATTTTTTGATGTGAATTGGGACCTATGTCAGTAACGTCGACAAGTTTGTGTAGTATAGCTAGCAACGGGTGGGATTCATTTTGTAAAATTTTGAGGACAAATCTATCACTAAGATATTGCCTACGAAGAAAAAGAGGGGGGTCAGCAGCTTCTATTTGGAGGGCATTAATGGGGAGGACTTCAGAGCCCCTAGAATAATACGCAGACACTTTGATTGAATTTTGTTTATTTTGTCTAATGCGGATACATTGCAAGGGTCGACAAGGAAGGAACCATAATCGAAGTGACTGCGCACTATGGCGTTATATATTAGTTTTTGGGTAACTGGGTGTGCACCCCACCAAACACCAGACAGCGCACGAAGAACGAGCTCAGGAATTTAACAGAGTCTTTTATTTCTATGACAGAATTTTGAAATTTTATAACAGGAATAGGGACATTTCGTTTTTTGGTAATGATAACAGCACTTCACTTTGGTGGGAAGATTGATAACCCGTGTTTTTCTAACGTATCATCTGCGTATTGGAGAGTGTCGCAAAAGCAATTTGTGGAAAGCTCCATATCATGCGTGTATAAACAATATAAAATGAGACTAAGGATTGATCCTTGAGGTAACCCTTTCCAGATCGTCCTTGCCAGTGAATGATTTTGATGCCTTATCGGGATGGATCTAGTTGTGATTGAGTTGCAAATGAACCGTACTAATATCTCAGGAACACTCAGCTGATGCATTATTCGATACTCAATTTACTTTTATTACGTCAGACACAACATTTGAATGAAAATCATAGACAATATCAAAACATCGCGACTAGTACGAGTCCAAGAAATAATTTTTATTTTTTAAATATTTCTTCATTATAAAAAAAATAACCATAGACATAAGTCTAGTTTCTTTGTTATGAAGATTACTCACTTGCTCGAGTACATAGGCGCCTATTACACTACCCAATCTATCGGGCACGATTTATCGGCCGCGATTTAGGGCGGTTGGTGTCGTTGTGATTACACTGCACTAGATCGCCTCCCTAACTCAGTTGGCATGTAAACGTGGCGTTGAAAGGATGGCTCCTTGGCTCACAAAGTACCAAAAAATTGGCATAGCCCATACTTTAACTGCGGGCGTAAATAATAAAACAAAATGTTGGGTGAAAAATATTTGCTTCTAAATGACCAACTATGCAGTTTGAACTACTACAGAATGAGTTCTGCAAAATTTGATCATATATTAATCTTAGTCTTACCTTATATAGCGCAAAACAGCGGTTAGCTGTGCTGTAACCTTAAAATTTTTAGCAACGGGAAATGCATATCATGAATTCATGACTTACAGCGCTACTTATAAACGTGGTATAAAATGTTATACCGAGAATATGTGTAGAATACGCAAAATGTCAACTTATAAACTCGGTGTAACTTATGCTTAGCATAACCTGGATGTAACGTTCTAACAAAACTTATTCCACCGATATTCCGCCCGTCACCCTAGTATAACTTTGGTGTAGCAACGGATTTGTCAAATGACATTTTGATATTGTTGATGCTTTATTGATATTTACCAAATATTTACCGTATTAGATAATTTTTAATAATATTGAAACGTGTGTTTATTGAAATATGGCGTTTAGACAATACAAAAAGTGGAAGAAATTAAAAATTTGATCAATCGATCGCAAATGTTTAGGACGAGAAGAAAATCTAAAATATTTAGAACTAGAAACGATCCCTTCCTTTTATACAATGACGACGAATTTCGTATAAAATATCGTTTTTCCAAAGACGGCGTCGTATTGTTAGAACGTTTATTTGGCAGTGAGCTATATTGCAGATACTGATAACGCTGAGATACTACTTTCACTTGCCATTTTGATATTAAATTCAAATTCAAATTATTTATATTAGTTTATAATTGAATTAATAATTTACAATAACTTGCACAAAATCACCCGCGTCTTGTTCAAGGAATAACCACATGTAACATCAATCAACCAAACGTTAAACTTGCGTTAAACTCAGTGATATTTGACACTTCAACAGACAAAATACTTTCTTTTTTTCGTTTTTGTCTATAAAATGCGGCGTTGCCGCTACGTGCATCGAACGTAAGGGTGGAATACTTACGCCGAAGATATACCAAGTTTATAAGTCAAAAGATATTCTTCCGTTATTATGAGCATATACCGAGTATAACTATTCTTGGTATAACGATTGAATAACCATAGTTTAATGAATTTTTATAAGTAAGGCTGTTAAAGTATAAATACTCAATAAGTTTATTGTTTCCATAGGTAATTTAAAATAATATTACATAATTAAGTTAGTCTTACTATGGACCCTATCGGGCACAACAATAATATAAAGTTTATTATAGCATTAGTTTTTATTATTGTAATTTATATAAAATTTATAATTGTACCAGACACATGCAAAGACTATCTAGAAATGTTTAAAACATTATATCATATTGATATATATATATATATATATATATATATATATATATATATAATGTTCTTATATTATTTATTTTCCTTTTGAGAAGACATTTTTGTCTGTTCGCAAATTTCGTTGTCGTTCACTGACGTCTCACACGCACGCTGCGCAACAACGTGGCAACAACCGACTGAGCGCTCTAACACCCTAACAGCGATCACATTACCCGATAAATCGGCCCTAACTCTCATCGGGCGATCGGGCGCCCACGTTCACCCGATATCGGGACGCTAACGTAGTGTAATAAGCGCCATAGAGTATTATTGTTCTGTGTATAGGTCTGCCTTTTTATATTACATTACTCTTTGGTCTGCATAGGTCTCTCGACTAAAAACGGGGCCTCGAGTCGCATCATGAAAACATTTAATTTGCTCTTTGAGAGAAAAATATGGAAAATGATAGTGTAAAGCTGAAGTTGGTGTAAGTAAAGAAATGGAAAAGAAGAGCTGTTGAGAATGTGCTGAGAGCTTGAATTTTTTTTTCGACGGAGAGATCTATCTTTTCCTGCGATATAATTGTGTTAAGTTGAAAGCGGAATAAGATATTTTTTGTAGTCATGAGTATTGCGGTGTCAGTTACAGTGTTTGATTTACGCACATATTCATCAAAATATGGCTTTTCACGGAGCTGGCATTAATTTAAACTGTAGTGCTACTAATGAGACAGGCAATGAAACTCATATAGTGGAAGACTTGTCTATAATTCCACTTGAAAAAGACAGTTTTGGTGAGTGCTCATAAACATACCATTATGCCGGCGTGTTGGTGAATTTACATTTGTGGACAGTGAATCCTCGAATTATTGCTCCGATCTTTGTATTGATAATGTTAATAATAATCACGTAATAAAAAAAAACAGTTTTATCAAATGTTTGTATATTAACATTTCTTGATACTTTTCATAGGTGATATCTATGTAAATTTAACTCATAAACGTAGGCGATCTAAGCTTTGTTCAACCCAATGGGTATATTATGGGTGATGGAGAATTAGGTATACTCATATAAAATTGTCTCTGGGTTTAAGTTTTCATACAACAAAAGGCTTTCAGACTACAAAGCTGCTCAATTTGGGATTGAAGCAAAGAATGTGATGTTGTCTAATGTTTATTTACCTCACCCAGTGCTGATTATAATACTCTCACAAGTTCTCAGTATTTATTTAAATTTATTCCAGCGATATGTGAGTTATGTGGAAGAGTTGGACGTCGTGATAATTTTTATTCGAAGAACAATAAATTTTGTACTTTGCGATGTCATGCTAGTTCTAGTAGGCGTAGATATTGTAACTGGAGTTTTAAGGTTATGGAAAGTACTGAGCATATGGCTGGCCTGATACCACTGGAGCCACTGCCACAACTACAACATTGGCAAGTGGCATTGAATGATTTGCAGGTGAGATTGAAATGTTACTCTCATCATCAGCCCTGTTCCATACTTATTGCAGGGGTTACAGCCTTCCTTATGGTTGGTTAAGGGGGATAGGCCTTTACCCACCATGCTGGCCCAATATGGATTGGAGGGTAACAACTGCTAATGCAGTTGGGACCAACGGCTTTACATGCCTTCTGAAGCATGAAATTGTTTGTAATGGTATTTTTGCAAGGTGCTGACACAAATTTATACATAATAACATAGTTATACATAGTTCACATAGTTATACATAGTTCATTTGATTAGTAAATATGATTGAGTATAAATGTGAATTATATGTGTATGTATCATATTATTTGATAATGAAACTGGCAGATATAAATACCATATATATCTGCCTAATAATAAATGCCCAATGTTTAGTAAATCCACTTATTTAAAAAATACTGTTCCTGTTAAAGCTTTGTTTCGTATATGAATGCTGCTTTTTCACTATTTATATTAAGCTAAAATCTGAATATTCAGTTCTGGTTTTGAATATATTTGATTTGAGTACTTCATATTTTCTTGGCTACACAACATGCTTTAGAACTAAAAGGCAAAAAAATTTTTGTAAGATTTATTTTATTTAAAAGTCTATAAAATCCTATGAAATCATAAATATTTATTTTATATTTGTTAACTATAGTCAACATTTTTAAACTTACATTTGTTAATTCAAAATTTAAGGGACTAATTGACAAAAATAGACACTATAACAGAGATATATAAAGACACAAAGAAACTATTAAAATATAATAGATATCAGACACAATACAAAATATAACCAAAAAGAAACTTACATATTCTAATTATAATAATTAATTAATTGTAAATTGAGGTTGGCCCTTTTCGGCAAGAGAGTAGAGTATATACAATTATTTTGGATGCAAGCAATCTATGCTTGCTTCCAAAATAATTGTTTACTATACAAACACACTTAACTATCAGGATTACTGAGACACACTCTGCCTAAATAAAAACAATGAAATGATAAACCAAATAATCCAGCTGAATATCCAGTTTGGTTAAGCTTAAACCAAATATTCTTTGGTATTCGCTTATTCGGTGAAACTACTAGTCGGCACATGTCTACTTAATACCAACAATTGGTTCATATTTATAGTAAGCTTATAAACATATCATATTAAGAAATAAGTATCACAACAATTTATGTTCTAGGCTGGACCATTAAAACATGCTGCCACATTAGTTGCCAATAGTTATGAATGGAAAGATGAGCTATTTGGTTGCGATTTCCTTGCTGCACCTGTAAGTCTGTTCAAGCATGCGCCTCTACATGAAATGTGGGATAGCACATTTGAAGGCATGAAGGTTGAAGTTAAAAACACAGACTGTGAGAATAATTCTGAAAAACTTAATGATTACTTTTGGGTAGCTACTGTATTAAAAGTAAGCATATTATCGTAATTTAATAAATATATGATTCATATTATTTTCAAATTAAATAGCACGTCAGGGGCCTAATTATCGAATTCTAAAATTTTTCGAAATCCCTTTCAGTTTCACTTTCGAAATCCCTTTCAAGTGAAACTTCACTCTACAACTATTGGCATGTGAGAGCAATGTTTTTTTTTTTTTGAATGATTGAATGAACAATATTGTTAATTGGATTTGACTAAGCAAAGTGCTACATGCTTCAAAGCAATTCAAAAATGTCAATTGTAGGAATTGATTGAACTGCAATCTTTTGCAGGTTCAATAAAGTTTTTTAATTTTAGAAATCATGATTCATTCGAAAAGCGATTGTAACTTGATGGATTGCGATGGATTTAAAAATTAGACAATTAGATTTATCTGGAAAAAAAAAAATCGTAATAATAACATTTATCTAAACGAAATATGCTTGAAAAATCACCTAATAAATATAAAACATTTTAACTTATAAATATTTAACAAAAATATTTATTAGTCATAATGAATCAGTTGGTGTCACTTATCAAAAACATTTCATATTTAAGGTCAAAGGTTATATGGGACTACTGCGTTATGAAGGTTTTGGTAGTGATGATACCAAAGATTTTTGGGTGAATTTGTGTTGTTCAGAGGTGCACCCTGTAGGCTGGTGTGCTACACGTGGCAAACCTCTTATACCTCCTCGTAGTATTGAAGATAAATATACAGATTGGAAAAAGTAAGTAGAGGTGAATTCACAGGCAGGAGGATGCTCTCCCCCCCCCCCCCCCCCCCCCCTTTCATTAACATGCTTATAGATACAATGTTTTTACTTGACACATAAAAATAATGATACCTCATCTTTAATAGTTAGTTTCGTACATTACCATAGTTACGCTCCGTTCTGTTTCCATTTGCTGCCAAATTATGGTTTACTTGCAAAATACAACATTATTTTTCATGGAGTGTTGTCCTAATTGATTGCGCTCTAAGCCATAAGTTATATGAAATGAAATTATTTTGAGTATCATACAATTTTAGGTTTCTGGTCAAACAACTAACAGGAGCTCGTACTCTGCCAGCCAATTTTTACAGTAAACTAAATGATAGTCAAGTTTCAAGATTTTCTATTGGTTCTATCATGGAAGTTGTTGACAAAAATAGAATATCACAAGTAAAGGTTAGTATTTTTTTTAAATAACGAATATAGTATCAAAAAAGAAGTCATGGCAGACATATAATTTATTATCATAGACATAATGTACATCATGTACACACGGACGCACGTCAGGTTACCACAATTCGTCAAATTTCTGCAATGGATTTTGACCATTTTAAGGTTTAAAATCGAGTGGACTTTAACATTTTTGTATAGTCTGAAGTGCAGTTGACTGTACAAGAGAAATTTACAAATTGTGGACTTAAACCATAATGTCATTCTTTTCTAATTTTGACAATAGGGATGATGACTGGGTAAAAAAATGCAATTCTATTTAGTCCGTCAGTCAGATAATAGAAAAATATTAGATACGTATTTTTTTTTACTTCAAATTAACAAGAAATAGCTTAGATAACAGGCATTAAATTTGAGGAGTGGGGGCTCGCTACGTCACAGTTGAGTAGAAAACGTACTCTAACGTGACGTCATGCGAAATTTCAACTCAATGTAACGACGTAATTTTATGATTACGAAAAAAATAAAAAAATACGTTTTTAATATTTTTTAACACTCTACCTGACAGACAAACAAACAAAAATTAGTCATCATCCCTATTAACAAAACCATTTTTTTTAATGATCGGTAAATTACTTAAAAACATTCGTGAAACTCTTTTCAGCATATGACCGAAAGTCATGTAAAGTCATGTATTTAAATTTTACTAATCAAATCTTTTCAATGGGCCCTGACTATAAGTCGTTCTGTTCTGCATTAAAATTTATGATTTGTTTTATGTGTGTATCGATTATAAAATTATTTTAATTGTGACGTTATTTAGTATTACATAACAGAATTCTAAACTACTGGGCTGGGCTTGTTTCTTTCTTTTTAGATTTTAATTAAGTTAATTTTTTCATGTATTTTAAAAAATTCGTTTTTTTTTGTTTTTCTTTAAAAAAATTTTTTATATTATAACTATAACCAACGGATTAGTCGTCATACCAATAGTAAACACAAATTGATTTTTATAGGTAGCCAATGTCTGTGAGATAGTAGGCAAGAGATTACACGTCAAGTATTACGACAGTTCTCCAGAAGACAATGGATTTTGGTGTCATGAAGATTCCCCATTGATACATCCAGTCGGTTGGGCGTTTCGCGTTGGTCACCCTCTAGATGCACCACAGAGTTATTGTCAGAGAGTTGCTGCTGGCAGATACATAGCAAGCGATACCTGTACTGATATGTTTTACAAATATCCAACTAATGAGCCTCCGTTATTCGCTGAGGGTATGAAGTTAGAGGCTATAGATCCATTGAATTTGTCTGCTGTTTGCGCTGCAACTGTAATGCAAATATTGAACGATGGATATATGATGATAAGAATAGATTGTTATCCGGCGGATGCAACTGGTGCGGATTGGTTCTGTTACCATCAGAGATCGCCGTGTATATTTCCAGTGGGCTTTGCGCTGGCTAATAATATTCCCCTTGTGCCACCGTCTGGGTAAGTTGATACATATTATTATAAGGATATAAATAATGTTTTAGTGTAGAGTCTGTTCTAATGGTTCATTGTTTATTTTTTAGTTTTCTTTTCAACCAATGTGAAAAAGAGCTCCACTCATGCTTAGATGATTATCGTACGAATTAACAGGAAGACTACTATAGGGCTGTCGACTAATTTTTGTTTGTTTGTCCGTCAGGTAGAGTGTTAAAAATATTAAACACGATTTTTTTATATTTTTCGTAATCATAAAATTACGGCGTTACATGGAGTTGAAATTTCACATAACGTCACGCTATGGTACGTTTTCTACTAGACTGTGACATAGCGAGCCTCCACTCCTCAACTTTAATGCATGTTATCTAAGCTATTTCTTGTTAAATTAAAGTAAAAAAAATACGTATCTAATATTTTTCTATTATCTTTCTATTAGCATTTTTTTTACCCAGTCGTCTATTTTCGAAATTCTAATACGACTCTAAAGACTCGCATTTTTCGATGTAATCGCATATAATTTGTGATGCAACACAGATAGGATGATGATTCTGATGCACGGATAATCGTCATGGATATAAGTTTAAAAATTCTAAGGATGATTCGGATCGGATAAGGTGTCATGTTAATTCGTACGAGTTATCTAAGTAGTTGTACTATCGCAAATAATTAATTTTTGTAGCCAAATGAACCTACATCAAATTATAACTGTCGTGTTTTAAGATGCTTTTATGAACTAGTCTAATGCCGTTATGTATATAGTTTTCAAATTTGGAAATATTACTCGTTATGTGATGCCCTCTTGGTCACTGAAAAGTTACAGGAGGTCAAAAATGGCCCAAATGACTTCTAGAAAAGGTCAAAATGTCCGTCCATCCGCCTGCGGTTTAGATCAAAAATTATTGGCACGTGAAAGTTGTAATTTGCCATTAGTATGCACGTTAATTATACCGACAAAATTGTAAAGTAAATTTTCGAAAAATACATCATCTAAATGTAAAGTGGGGATGATATTTTCTTCGTCTTCTCTGTGGTGTGGGGCATCGTTGAATATGCCTTTTAAAAGATTGGGAGTTTGCGAAAGCAGTTTCTCTGTTTAGTAAAAAGCTAATTTTCTTTAGAGTCAAATTTGCCCCCTCTACCAACTAAACGGTCGTAAGTAAAAATTCAAATATATTAACGAAGTAAAAAGGAAAACTATCATACTTAAGTTGGCTTTACAAGTAACAGTCGACCAATTGTATCTAACTCGGAAAATTGCGAACAACTCCATTGAAAACAACAAACATGTTTTTTTATACTTTTTTTAATGGATAATGGTACGGAACCCTTCATGCGCGAGTCCGACACGCATTTGACAGGTTTTTCATGAAAGATCTTTTCATTATTTGAAGGTACACACCTGAAGAGTTCGGTTGGGAGCAATACCTATCAATGACAGGCAGTAGAGCTGCGAGCCGTTCGTTATTCGCGGCACGTGGCCACGTGGTCTCTCACGGTTTCGTTGCCGGTATGCGTTTGGAATGCGCCGACCTTATGGATCCGAGATTGGTTTGTGTCGCAACCATAGCCAGGGTAGTCGCGGATTTATTGAAAGTGAGTTTTTAGTTTTATATTTCTCGTATTATGATTACTGCTTGTATGAAATATGACACCTGTAGGTCTGTTCTTTTTCGCCGAAAACGAAATTCAAAGAAAAGCATTTTTTGATAGTTTATGATGCAACGGAAGTATTATAAATTACACAAATAATAAATTACAGTGTGCTTGATATTACTTCAAATATTATATATTGAAGTACTCGATGAGTGAATCTGTGTTTTATGCAAGTATGTTTCTTATGTTTATTATCTTTTGCATTTCTTTTTAATAATTAATTTAAAAGATAGCTATCTTTATAAGTTGCGTAAATCTGTAATTGGCTTAAGTTACTATCGCATCACAATATTATAGTATGTATTTATAAATAAGCTGTGGAGTGAATTTCTGAACAAATAAAAAAAAATGTATCGCTTGGTCCCTGGCTGCATCTTCAATCGTTCGCAATCCAATCAGCACCAAGCCCGTGCTGAAGGTTATAAACCTTTGTCCTTATTTGACACCATACATAGGGAATGGCTGTGCCCCAGTACCGTCGACATTAACCGTCTTATTATAAAACGAGGACTAACTTTAGCCATCATCAGCTCTTTTACGTCAACTAACTGCAAATGCATCCGGAACTAACGACTTAACGTGCCTTCCGAAGCACGCAGTAGCTCTACATAATATTTCTTTTTCTGGTGACCTATCCCGTGCGAAAGTTGCTTGACAACAGCGATCGCGGACCGCGGCGCTTATCCACTAGGCCACCGAGTTGCTGTAATAACAATAAACTCTAATTTAACCGAGTAACTTATCCTCGTTTTATAATAAGACGGTCATCATCATCATCACCAGTCCTTTTACGTCCCCACTGCAGGGGCTCAGGCCTTCCTTATGGATGGTTAAGGAGGATGGGCCATGACCCTCCACGCTGGCCCATTGCGGATTGGAGGGTATTAACGACTGCAAATACAACCGGGACCAACGGTTTAACGTGCCTTCCGAAGCACGGAGTAGCCCGAGATAATAATTTTTTGTTCACCCATCCCGTGACTGACCCTTGCGAAAGTTGCTTAACGACTACGATCGCGGGCCGCGGCGCTTATCCTCTACGTCACCGAGCTACTCACTCAATCAAACGGTGATGGTTTGATATTGATGCAGGTGCACTTCGACGGGTGGGGCGCGGAATACGACCAGTGGTTGTGGGCCCACAGTACGGACATGTACCCTGTGGGGTGGTGCCGCGCCGTCGGACATCGACTGGAGGGGCCCCTGCAGCCGCCCCCGAGGCACGTGCGCCGATTGCCGGCCAAGCCCGCGAGACGCAAGCGACGGCACCAACAAGGTAAGTGTATACAGTATACGGTGTGTGTGACTGCGAAACCGTACTGACAAGGACGCAGCTACTTCATCGAGCTAACAATAGAGCGAGACAAAGCAAATCACCCCATGAAATCAAGTATGTGGAGCTGTCGGTAGCGCTTATCCACTGACTGGTTAGCGAACAAAGTGTCTTAAAGCCAACAGCTAGCAAATTACTGCACGGAGATAAAGAAACTGAGCATTGAGATAAGCAATTAGAATCTGAAACTGATGTAAAATTAAAAGACCTGTTACTTTGATTCGTAATTACTTCATTTTAATAGAAAACTATTGAAATACATGCCTTCTTTATCGCCTGTAAAAAGAGCTCTTGGCAAAGTAGCTGTGTCTCGACAGTCACCAATTTGATCCACTTCACAAGACATTCCAAATTAATTATATAAAGTTCTTTAGGCAAACTGATATAGTTTCAAATAAGCATTTGTTGAAAATTATGTTTCGCCTTCGCATGCGCTTGCGTCGGTGTATTAACGGCATAAGGTCAATATATGTATGTCGTGGCCAGACCACAATTGATCAGTTCATGTTGGGGCCGACCATTTCATGAAATGGTTATATTTAAAAAATGGCCATCCAACTTTTATCATATTGTTTAATGATATGGCAATCCACGTTTGCTTTATCATTAATGTAGTATCCAAAAAAAGAAATCGAATCATTTGTTGAAATAGCTTGTATAATAAATAGCGTTATGTTATTCTATGGTCTGAAAAAAATAACCTCCCTTAAATTTCTAACCTATCACTTGACCTACAGTAGTAAATCATATAACAAGTTTAGTTCAATTCATATCTCAAAATTTTAATTTCCTTCAATGTATTTTTATCATCCTATGGATTTAGATCAAAATCCCGTCTTTAGCCTAATCCACACTCCGAGTAATAATTACTTTTCTCGTTACTTTGTGTAACTCGATGTGCTGTCAACTGTATAACAAAATTAAATTTAAATAAAATTCTTTTTAAGGCCTTGTTCCGATAACATTTTCACAAATTCTGCCAATATTTACCGGCTTTTTTTATTTTCGATGACGTCTGCGATTACTTTTATATGTTCGTTCATTGTTGTAGTGTACAATAAAGAATATTTAACTAATTAATTAATCTGTTAAATACATTACTTCAGTTGCTAAACCTACAACTCAACCGCCAAACACAACAGAAGAGAGTTCGCAAAATTCAGACTTGGCTGACACAAAAAGTTTATCGCCGCCAACTAGTGTTTCTGAGGTATCTGCTGACACAGAGAGGACGGATAAAGAAGAGACGTCCGCCAAGATGGACGTAGATACCGATTCTAAGATTAGCCACGAACCAGCGGAAGAGCTAGCCGATGTCGCTCCCGATTTTACGGTAAGTTTACTTACCCATTTTTAATTTTCAGATGTGAGCTTCACTACATAGTATAAAACAAAGTCGCTTTCTCTGTCCTTATAACCTTATGTATGATTAAATCTTTAAAACTACGCAACGGATTTTGATGCGGTTATTTTTCATTGATAGGGTGGTTTAAAAAGAAGGTTATTATGTATAATACAAGACCACGAAGCCGCTGGCGGAAAGCTAGTAAATAAAATAACGGGGCCATTGTACAACCAATTTAGTTTTAAATAAATTCGTGATAATTATCAAATTAATGTTAGATTTATTGTGTAATATGTTGATCGATGCCAGATTGAAATGGATCACATATTATCCATATGATTTGATTTCTTTATATCAATCGGCGAGTTTGATCTGATCACGATCTAGATTGACTGTGTAAAGTTGTAGTAGTTATCAATATTTTTTATTCTATAAAAGCATTAAGAGCATATAACATACTATAGTAAATTAATATAAGGTTGATAATGGATAATTCTGTAGCCAAAGAAACTATTTTTCTTTAGACCTCCCGTATAAAATACAATCGACATTAGAATTTTTCCGATTCTGTTCACATTAATTTCATAGGTTCGTCATGTTTCCATACTAAGACGATCTCCGTGACGATTGGTACCCCGTGCTCAAAGTGTCGCCATCTCTAAGTTCCGGGTTCGATTCCTGGTTGGTTCAATCTAGAACATGAAATTCTCTGTTTCGGTGTGGATGCTGTGTTACCTTTGTTGTTTCAGTTTTCTATAATAGTGCTCTAGCTACTTCATCTGAGATCTAAACAATGAATG
The DNA here is from genome assembly GCA_918026875.4 of Diatraea saccharalis. Lineage (NCBI taxonomy): Eukaryota > Metazoa > Arthropoda > Insecta > Lepidoptera > Crambidae > Diatraea > Diatraea saccharalis. The sequence continues at coordinate 8,365,912 of OU893345.1, forward strand.
TGATATATTTACATATTTTATACAAATATTTATTGATATGATTCCTTTAATTCGTCTCCTTTGGTGCGTTTCGTGCCTTTTACACATTTGGCGTATCTTCACACGACTATTTCAATGATTTTTATAAATTAAATTAATTGCTTTTTAGTTATTCCAAGCACATTCACTTTTTCAATAAAAATAACAATACACAACAAATATGTCATATAGTGCTGTGATAGTTAAAAATTTCGTTTTTAAATTTTTGCAGACTACACCCATAGATACATCTCAAGATTCCAATCAAAATATTACGCCATCTCCTCCCGAAACCCCCGAGGTGAGCGTTAACGATAAAGTGATACCTAGACTAGTCAATACATCAGTGCCCTTAGACGTTCTCAATAATGTGGAACCAGAAAATTGGACCACAGCAGACGTAGCAAAGTTCCTCACAGTCAACGACTGTCAGCCTTACTGCGTCAACTTCAATCAAATAACTGGTCCAATGATGCTACAATTGTCTAAAGACGAAATCATAGAACTGTTAGAAATGAAAGTGGGTCCGTCTTTAAAGATATTCGACTTGATACAACAGCTAAAGTGTAAAATAAAACAACCACAGTGCAGATTATTGAGTAGCTTTAAGTAGTTGGCATGATTGCGTGTTGGACTTGATATTGAATATTATGAATATGTGGCCTTTTAATGTTTGCTACTGCAGTATAAAGTTGCTCTTCAATAAGTACTGCTTAGATTTAACACGCTACAATTTGTAAAGTTTTTGAAAAACTTTGTCATTGTACTGTAACAGCGCTACTTATAAACGTGGTATAAAATGTTATACCGAGAATTAGTGCAGAATACGCAAAATGTCAACTTATAAACTCGGTGTAACTTATGCTTAGCATAACCTGGATGTAACGTTCTAACAAAACTTATTCCACCGATATTCCGCCCGTCACCCTAGTATAACTCTGGTGTAGCAACGCATTTGTCAAATGACATTTTGATATTGTTGATGCTTTATTGATATTTACCAAATATTTACCGTATTAGATAATTTTTAATAATATTGAAACATGTGTTTATTGAAATATGGCATTTAGACAATACAAGAAGTGGAAGAAATTAATAATTTGATCAATCGATCGCAAATGTTTAGGACGAGAAGAAAATCTAAAATATTTTGAACTAGAAACGATCACTTCTTTTTGTACAATGACGACGAATTTCGTATAAAATATCGTTTTTCCAAAGACGTCGTCTTATTTTTAGAACGTTTATTTGGCAGTGAGGTATATTGCAGATACTGATAGCGTTGAGATACTACTTTTACTTGCCATTATGATATTAGTTTATATTTAACTTAATAATTTACAATAACTTCCACAAAATCACCCGCGTATTGTTCGAGGAATAACCACATGTAACGCCAATCAACCAAACGTCAAACTCAGTAACATTTGTCACTTCAACCGAATCACGGACAAAATACTTTCGTTCTTTCGATTTTGTCTATGAAATGCGGCGTTGCCGCCACGTGCATCGAACATAAGGGTGGAATACTTACGCCGATGATATACCAAGTTTATAAGTCAAAAGATATTCTTCCGTTATTATGAGCATATACCGAGTATAACTATTCTTGGTATAACGATTGAATAACCATAGTATAATGAATTTTTATAAGTAAGGCTGTAAAACTGTAATTGTGATCACAAGAAGAATAATGTTAAGGAGCCTGTAAATTTTACAATTTAATTATATTGTGACTATATTAATATTCATCAATGAATTTATTTTGAGCAAGTGATATTGTCTTGAATGTGTTTTGAGGCAGCTCCTTAGGCTATGACAAAATGTATATTTGTCCAATTTTTATAATTGCCTTGTTTTTTTTTTTAATTATGGCGTCTTCGCAATATAGGCGTTTAGGTTATTAATGAAGTGATTCAGTTTGTGTGTTATAGCAATAACTAATGGTGTAGTTTTTGAGCGTGTGTTGTATAAGACCAGAATAAATATTACATTGTAACTGAGTAATAATTTATTGGAACATTTTTACTTCAGTTATATTAGGACTTAGCGTATGATGTAGCTCTGTAGGCGAAAGAATTTTAAGTTTCAGTAGTTTCGGAGCCTATTCTATGCAAAGACAATCAATACTTACCTCTGTTATATTAGTATAGAAAAATGCGAGTATAATTTCTCAGGCATCTGGTCTAACAGGAACATATTTTTACCAAATACAATAATTTTCCTGTACTGGTCAACCAGAGCTGACATGTACAAAAAATGTGTATGAAGTGTGATTGAAATAATAGTGTTAAATATGGATTATTGTCTGTCAATTTGAAAGCAATGTATTTATTGATACATTTTTTTTAAATATAATTGAATACCCGTCTAATCATTCTTGTCATATCAGTATACATATTATTTTTCTATTTTAACCTGCATGATTTTTTTTTAAATAGATACAGATTATAGATGTTGCGGGTGTGGATTTTTTATATTGTAATTAGCTGTAGCTCAGACCTTCCCTATGGATGGAATAGAATGGGGAGAATATGCCATAACTTATCACGCGGACCCAGTGCGAATCGGTGGGTGTTAACGACTGCATATGTATAGCCGAGACCAACGGTTGAACGTGCATGAAGCACGGAGATGCTAGAGATAGTAAATTTTTGGTCACACATCCGCAGGTGCTTTAACCACTGCACCATCGAGCTCCTCGATATTATCGTAGACCGCTTCTACTTCAATATCCGCATCTGCGACATACCTAATACAGATATTGATATATAAACAAATCAACATATTATGTATTTACAGTATCAATGAATAGAAAATGTTATTGATTAAACATGTAATTTGTCTTACATTAAAGTTGATAAGGTTCCAGTGCATGCAAAATAGAGCCCAGTATTTATTTTAAAGCTAATTATTTTTGTGAAATGCAATCGCGCTGTTCTTAGTGTGATTTTAATTATGCGTTATAGTGTGTATCAATAATTAAAAAAACAAATTTGTTTACAACAAATTTTTTTCATTGTTTAAGCTTTATTCAAAATATGTAGTTACTGTGAAACTGTCGTATGATTGTATTGTTTTCTATTTCATGAAATCTGTCTGTAACTATTCTTTTTATAGAAATCTTCTTTAAAAATATTATTCAACCCAAGTTTGTTTTTATTATTGTGCGAGATCATGAGCTTTATCTAATTTTATTAGTTTCAAGCAACATCACCAGTACCAATTTTCAAGTTTAGAAGATTCATTAGAGCTTAAAGTCATCTTTAATACTCAACGGATGCCCCTGTTACGCGACATACAGAAGTTGATCAACTAAGATCGCATATAAAGATGATACTTCATAGCGATAAGTGGAGAAACTTCAAATATTTGTGCTTTATTATATATTGAACTTTATTTGTGTGCAAATAGTTTTCATAGCTTTACCTACGATTTATTAGCAATTATACATATATGTTTTTTTTTTATAATGAAGGGGAAACGAACTTAAGCCTCAAACTAGGGTTCTCAATGATTCGTTTTTGGACTACCTGCACGCGTAGCATGACAAACTCGAGAAACGCTTTGTTTACACTCATTTGTCAGTTGCTTGGGTCGAGAAAAGTGACATTTGAGTGTAGACAAAACGTTCTCGAGTTCGCCATGCTACGCGTGCTGGTAAAATTCGCTGCGGTACACCTTCGGTGGTGGGGGCAAGGATCCGGGATCAAGCAAAGAGCCCGTCGGCTTCACTCCACAGATTACACATATCTTTTAGGGTCTGGACCACTCTATTTACACTTATCAAAAAATAGTTACCATGAAGAATAGAATTGCTACACACAGCAAACATCGCGGAAGATGACATGTCTTTCAGTTATTCCCAAGGAATGAAAACAGTAACTCATCAATTAGTATTTTAATAACAGTGATAGTATTATTAGTGTGTAAAAAATATTAGCTTATTTAATTCACTAAAGTTTGTCGAAATCAGTACATTCTCCAGTTTATAATAGGTAGTAGGTTTTTGTAATCGGTGTGGTACATAAAGAACCCGGGATCAGAATACGGCGATACGGTTGCCTGGCAGAAATTGCTCTTTAGCGATAAGGCCGCCGATTGTACAACTTAACTGTATCAATTATAATTTCTCTATAATTTATGGTGTACAATAAAGAATTTATTCATTCATTCATAGATCTTACGACGAGTATGCAATCTGAATGTCATTTCATGTGTATCTGTTCTGACGTTCTGCTACCGACAGTTACGCGACGCATCTTTCGTCAAATATGCGCCGAACCTAATATTTACGTGGAATAAAAAAGATGCCTTTGCCTTTAGATTCCGCGGAGCTTACTTTGAGAGACGTTAAAATGATAGTATTATCATAAAAGTATTTATTTTATTTAGACAATATGGGTGTATACAGTAAACGAAAATAAATATAGATTCTTTTTTATCTGGTAGTGTTTAATATGTTATTACCGATAATCATACTTTTGTGCTTAGTATATTTATAATATTGCTTAAATTGATTATATTATAAAATAAATATATTATACAATATGCATTATAGATCGATACTAGTTTTAGATGGGCGTGACGTTAAAGCGACGCCATGACAAGAAGGCGTTATCGTATAGCGGGAAATATTAAAAATGAAATTTCTTATATTTTCACGCGTACTATCCATAAATTAAACAACCTTTAAAGGGTTACATCGTGTTTGTATTTAGTTTTATCGACGTTTCGAAATAAGAACCTTAACCTTATGTGAACACGTAACATGTGAAAGGTTCGAAAAGTTAATAAAACTAAAATACAAACGCGATGAAACCGCTCAAAAGTTGTTTTATTTATGATGAAATTTTTGTTTTCAGATTTAACTTACTATATGAATGATACAGTTTTATAATTTTTTTTAGATATATTTCATGTATATTTCAAAAAATAAAAAGTATACAAAATGTCGTCTACATGGTGTAGAATTTGAATCTCGAATGTAGAAATGTTGACATCTAGCAGATGTTAATGAGTCTCAAGTCGCACTTAAGTCGAGTTACGCCAAGAATTTTTTTCGAGAAAGTCATATGCCAGTTAGATATAGTTTATTGGCGACGTTTTTGGTTCATCTTTAATCAACGGGTGATGGTGATGCTGGCCTTTTTGGTGACTTAAACATGGTTAATATTTGAAAACAACATTTAAAAGATAAATAACAAATATAGAAAATATCAGCACGTTTTATTACACCTTACATAGAATAGTAATACAGTCTTTATTCTCACTGTAGATTGTCTTGTGCTATTTTCCTTTGCAGAGGTTCACCCTGGATGATTTTATATCGTTCAATTACCACTTTCTAATCATCCTAATTTTTGACTCAAGTCCTGAGACTTCATAATTTCTTTCATATACCAATATTTCTTCCACTTATTGGCTCAAAGTGTATTCAACCTTACTTATAATTAATTATTATGTACTTTTTTACATGGACGGATTTATTGAAATGATTTTTGTGAATGCCATACATGATTTTCATTCACCAATAGACTTCTTTGTTTGTGTTCAGATCCTGAAGTATTTGAGTTGTTATTAGCCTAAAATAAAAGAAAGTAATAAGTTGGGATCAGTAAAGTTTTAGATCTTGCCCGACAGTACAGAAGAATCACTCTCTTGGATTTTCAAATTAAATTACTCATTTATTACTCTATGCTGAAATAGGGACAAATTGGTATACATAAAGTCGGATTTTGCTTAGAAAACCTGAATAAGTTATAAAAGAACTTGTCCTGATTCATTATCTCATTCATCATCGTCGAACGTTGAAGAACTTTTTTGAAGTTGGATCCATGATCTTTTTTCAGTAGAATTATTTTGTGGAGTAGATACACAATATTGTAAGGGCGGATTTTAGGAAATGCAATCAATAACGAATGAGGAAGTTTTTAATAAAAATTAGTTCCTGAAATCAAACTAGATGTCGCTACGATACTTTCTTGATTTCTCCATGACAACCCTTCTGAATTTCTTTCATGTATAATCGTAAGTTAATTATCAAAACTCAATAAACAATTATTATCTAAGTTATGAACTATGCAAATTTCAGTTTTTTAAGTAAGACTATCTTTGGTCCATTCGGTTCCTGCAAAACTCAACTTTTGATAGAATCGCCACCTAGTGAGATGTTTTTTTAGTGCTTTCTTTTTTTATTAAAATACTTCCTCATTTCCAACCTCTATTTCACCCTTAGAAGTAGAATTGTCCAAACGATGGAACAAACAAGTTTCACGACTACACAAAAAATACCTTTCTTTCAACCCTTATTTCATCCCATCAAGCGACTGAATTTTCGTTAATCAATTTAGTGAGTGTTTTGTCCACAAATAATTCATCATAGATCAAACTTCAATATTTTATTAGTTTATGTTCGGCAACGTTATATAAGTCATTGAATTTATTTGTATCGTTATATGTATCTACTTTTATTATGTATATTTATTAATTTTAACAACAAACCACAACTGAGTTTATATCTTAGATTATTTTGTCAATCTTTTGTTTTTAATTAGGCGGGAATTTATTGGCGCTTATCGGGAAAAAACCAATTTGGCCATAAATGCCCGGACCATTATCCCATTACTCTTCGGGACATATCTGCAGTAGGCGGCAGTGTAAAGTGGTTGATGCTGTTTATATTTTTGTCTTAAATAATATTACGCCAGTAAGATATTTGTGCTCAAGCTGAAGCTCAAGTTCTTTTCTTACTTTGAGACTTTTTGAATGTATTAAAATTCCAAAAAGAATGAGATCAGTCTCCTTTTCTCCATATTTATATTGCATGATGTTTTTATTACCTCATTGTATGAATGGGTACTGTAGAAGCGTATAGCACACAGCACATAAGATTGCCTGATCTCTGAGCGTGGCATTTGTGGTATTCGGAACTCCAGTATGTGTCACACATGCCATCAGCCCAGTCATCTGAAAAATTTTGTTTAATTAATAATACTTAAAATTAGTGAAGACGTGGTTATGCGTAAAAGTTCATATTCGTTGCACCAAAGTGCCTGAACAAAAGTGGGGCACTTTGGTGGGGTTCCACTTGTTATTTAGCAGACTGACGTTTGTGCAGCATGAAGATGGCTGATCCAAACTCCCCAATAAAAAAAAAAATTATCACCAGCCTTCTGTAATGTCCCTACTGTTGGTGCTCAAGTCTTCTTTATGATTGGAATTGAATCGAATCGAACAGGGAGATTGGATTATGATCCCACACGCGGGCCCAGTGCGGATTGTTGGGTATTAACGACAGCAGGTGTAGCCAGGACTATCGACAAAACTAAATCATTCGGCAGAATACAAATAATTAAAAAGATGCCGAATATTCGGCGAATCTCTATTAATTACCTATGAGTGCACACGCACAATAAGTAGACTATTAAGATAGTCTTATCACGCAAAGTATAAACGATTTGGAAGAAGAATGGGGCGCGACTTCGTGGATGGCGCGTTGTCTACTAAAAAAGCACTCCCCAATTTAAAATATAAATAGTGTTAAACTTTGTAAAGGCTGCTTTTCCCCTATAACACACTAGTTTGACCAAAAATTATAATCTCAAACTCCGTGCATCGGAAGGCACCTTAAGTTACATTGAAGAATGTATTAAATAAAGCTAATAAAATTAGATTTCGTATATTGTCACGTGCACTATTGCACAAATATAATAAATGAAACAACTTTTAAACGGTTTCATCGAGTTTGTTTTCGTTTTATTTAATATCCAGTTCGGTAAACGTCAAACCGAATAGTATTCGGTGAAACTACAATTCGGCGCATCTCTAGTGATTAATATGTACCGATTAAACTCGAACATTAACAGAATCTTTCACAATTATATTATAAACGATTTGGAAAAAGAGTGGGGGCAAGTCTTCGTGGATTGCGCTATCTAGTTTTATTAGAAGAATACCTTTGTAGTCGTCGTTCTCTTTATTTTTTAATTCAGGCGCCAAATGCCTCGCAGTTGTGACGTAGAATGTACGGAGTATGTCGGTCCGATGCGCTCCTGACATACTCCGATTCTTTTGATTTGTAACATTGACGTGACGCGAGTACACACATCTCCGTTTTGTTATGTTGATTGCTAAAATACTTTAAAAAGTTTTTGATTATATAAGTGCTTGATACTTAAAAGAACTTAATAGCATTGATTTGATCTTAAAATATAATGTACGCATGAACGTATATGTCGCAGACTGGTCGATTACAAGCACAGAGGATTTCGAGATTATTAATTTTTGGAATTACCACTTTCACCAATTGAATGCGTTAACAGATGCGCCATGGAGCTCCTCATATGTTAGGCACTAGATACAAAATAAGTTTTTAAAAATTTGAGTGTTATGTATGTATTAGTTTAATATAAGATTATTGTTTAATGTGTGTTTCAATTCTATAATAGTGAGGGTATACCAACTTTATTTTAAAATTTTATTACATATGATTGATTTGTTATGTGGTACTTGTGGTAATGTATTTAACATTAAATGAGAACTTACCCTAATATAGTAGGTTCAAAGGAAATACTGATAGGGAAATTTCTTGGGTAAATTAACTTTGCTTCCTTGATTATTTGAGCGTATCCTTCCCAGCACTGTAGTACGATTTCATCAATCTGTGATAGAGCTGGTGTGGCTCCACAAATCACCAGTATGTATACATCTGCTAATAATTTACAAGTGACTGCTCTAAATGCTACCTGAGAGAAAGATAGTTTTGGTAGATTTATCTTTGGGATTCACCATGCGGGTCCACCACGGTGGATATTAGTATATTTCATAGTGTTAATTATCTTATCCACATTTTACATAACCTTTTTTCCCCACAAAATTTAAAGATATTTTAAGACCAGACTTGAAAAATAAAGTTTTAAGCATTAATATTTATGCACTTTTGGTATGGTTTTGAGTCATGTCATTTTTGTTTCAAAAAATCCAGCATGGCATTTTAAATTTCATCGCATGTCTATCAAGTTAAAGGAGGCAGTTGAAACAAATTTTCTTTAGACTTTGCAAATTAATGATAAGTAATATAAAAAAAAAAAAAAAAATAATAAATTATAAAATAATAATTAATAAAAAAATCTGACAATTTGGTGCATACTCATGTAGGATAGTTCATGTTTGTAAACAAAGAATTCTTAAATGCCTAACTTCAGCCTCCTTTGAAGATTTCCAATCTGATAGATTTGCAATCTCCTTAAATGTCAATTATTGTTTGCTTACAAAACTTTTATAAAAATATTGCAAGTATATGAAATATAAGAAATATTAAACTTACATTAGGACTTGTTTGTGGCAAATATACAGGTGTGTCTCTGAGTGGTGCACCATCTTGAGCTGCAGTTAATAGTAGTAATAACCGAGCTTCCCGGGGGTCTAGTTCTTGGAAATCTGAACTTGTTGCTACTAAGTGACCATAGATACTGAGACATGCCCAGCGACCAGTTACACTTTCTTCATAATGATCAAGAGCTTGCTAAAATAATATTACAAACACATTTAGAATTATAACTATTCTGTTAATATAAATCAAACAAATCTAAGTCATTATTTTAGAAGGGGTTTTGGTATAAAATAGTAATTCATAATTAGAGACAACGTTATTGTCACAAAAATACTTATCAAGAAATTGTTTTAAGCCTATCAGCCAGTTAATAGAAAAATATTACATATATTTTTTACTTCTAGTTATTGACAAGAAATTACCTACATTGAGGACTATATCAGAACTATGTAGAAAATCTACATAGGTCTGTAAATTTTTATACATATGGATTTCAATAATTTATTTAACAGACAAAAAAACTATTCCCTACTGAAGCGGTATTTTGAGCAGGTTGATATTGTATAATTATGATATAGACCTGCAATTGTTGAGCTTGGGGACATAGAATACTCGGCATAAGGTCCAACACTAATGAATTTGATGCTGTATTTGGATCTAATGATTCCAATAAGTAATCTAAGATTGAATAGCATTGCCTTAATTCTTTTTTCACTTGATCAATATTTTTGAGATTCTCCAAGTCCTTCTTGCCAATACATAATACCATTACATCATGTACACAAGCCAACAGCATCTCTAAATCACATTCCAAACCTCCTGTAGCAACACCGATTAATGTGACACTAAAAATATTTAAGAGTATATTATTAATATAGAATTTATTATTTAAGTAGGAATATTATTAGGTACTGATATTTCAATGGGTACCTCTTGCAGTATTCTTTCCAAAGAATTTTCCCATTATCTACTTGAGTGCTAACCATTGCTAAGTTATGGCATTTGCTGAACATATTGATTCCATGTAGAGATGCAATAGTAGAAAATTGGATCTGTATTGATGAAACCATTTAATTTTAAAGCAATATTTAATTGAAAGCTCAAGTAAAGCGAGTGGTATACCAAATTACCTTACATTTTCATTGATTCCCCGTTTTCTCGAAAATATAGGTACTCCGCTTTCAGAAGCTATAGCAATTACAATAACAGACATATTAATGAAATGAAAAAATGTAATTTTTATTGTAACTCAATTTTTTTGATTGAAAAAATTATCAAATCTTTGACCCAAAAAGGGAAATAAACAAAAACATGATACAAACAAATCTGTCAAAACATAGACACGCATCAAAGAGTAAAGTATTTTTTTTAAACAGTTTAATGTTGCGTAGAGATTCACCGAACATAGGACAACCAACGTTAGCAAATGGATTTTGGTGGAGGGAGCTACGCAAATCTCGTTAATATATAATATTTTTTTAGTCTGTTAATATAATATTAGAGATAGCATATTTTGGCGAACAACCTAGCGATTAACTTTTCGTTGGCTTATGTATTTTTGATCTTTTTTTATTCGCTTTATAATTCTGACTTCTTGTGATTTGAGTCTTGTGAATTGTGTTGATCGGTCGGAGATACGCTGTTGTATACATTTTTAATCCCAGCTGTTGATTGTCTTGTCTGGTAACTGGTTGTTGTTAAAAAGTTGTTAATTAACCATTTTTTTTCTACTAGTAAATCTGTAATCACACTATACACATCTCTTCTAAAATATATGATCCTCCGCCCACTTCCATTTTTCTTTTATTTTAATTTTGATATATGAAATTAGCTATAATCATTATTTGGTTATCGTCGTCTGGTCATCCATAATAAAATACGTTGGTTCATAATGTTCAGGAGTTGCCTTATTTTTCACAAAAACTAATGATCCGTCTGTCATCAGGCTGTATTTCATGAACTTTTCATTTATGACGATGTATATCTGTTGCCGCTCTAACAACAAATACGTGGCGGGTTTTTTTTTTGTCAAATGACAGAACACATCCAAGTTGCCAGTCGTTAATACTGACGTCGGTTCCAAACATCCAGCAGGGCTATTGAACATGTGAAAGGAACGAACGCCGAATCTCCTTTTAATTCGCTGAGTCTGGGCGCGCCAGAAATGGAAAAAATAATCACTCACAGCAAGCGTTGACTCGTATAGATGGGGTGCAAAACTAATGATACAGGTAGCTTAAGTCTTACATAATTTATTATTCATTAATATAAATATTTTGGTATTATAATTGTGTCATTATACCCATAGATGCATCTTCGCCGTCTGTTTCTTCTTTATTTTTAATGGGAGCTGAAAATGAAACGGTTTTATATATTTTTTCTAACTTCCAGAAGTAGCATTAAAATTTTAAAATAATAATTAGTAATCATGGTGCGTAACAATCCCGTTTTTAGCAATCATGACGATGTTACTGAATATGTAAATTTAAAAAGAAATTATATTATTTCATCACGACGTAAATTGAAATATATGTGTCAAGAAAATTATGAGAGCTAAAAAGGGGCTGCTCGTTTATAAACTTGGCCTAGGGCGCCCAAGCCTGCAACTCTGCCTCTAAGTGAGCCCCATTATGTTTTGATTTTTTTTTGGGCATTATTGGTGATGGTATGTTTTCAAAGCTTACAGTTATCTTTGTTGAGAAGTCTCGGCCCAGTGATAGCTATGAGAAGTGCGCCAAGGGGTGCCGAGATAACAACACTCAGTACGCTGACCGCTAATAAAGTCTTTGCGTAATATTCTTCATCTACCAATGGAGATCCAGCTGTTCGTCCATTGTGTACCAGGTCTAATGCTGCAGGGCCAAGAGCTGCCTGTGATTAACGATATACATAACTATTAGTGTTCCAAAAAATAAATTATATACTCGTTACCTAGATTGTTCCGTAATGTTACCAAGTCCAAATTTTTTTATGGGTGTTACCAAACACAAGAAATTTCATGGGTATAGACTTGATCTTGAGCGACAAATATGATAGTTATATTAAATATAATTACCCTATGAGTTTGACCTCTCCAAATTCATGGTTATGTCCCTTGAAGTAAGATAATTTTCTCAATAATTAGTCGTCTAATTCCCCTCTAATAGGAGCATGATTGAGATGTTAAATATGAAGCAAGTAATGTTAAATGTGAGTCAGGGTGGGAAGAAATTTAAAAAAAAAATTACATACTTGAACAGTCGCTTTAGCCATCCATGTTAGTCCAATAAATAACTTTTCTTTGTTATTCAATCCACATCCGAAACTAACAAAAAATGTAACTATGACACGCAAAACAAGGCAGGCGACTAGACATATAGCGCCCATTTGTATCACTTGAGGATCCAGAGCGCTCATCTGTTGCGGAAATAATCGTTTTAAGTCTTTTTACAAATTTTACTGATATTTCCTCGCTAACTGAAGTCTATAAGTGTCTTTAGATGTTGGTTATAGATGCTATAATTAATTTAAGCTGACAAATGCCTACTTTAACAGAGACATCAAAGCAAAAGATATTGAAGGTGAAAAGAAGTAAGAAATATATAAGCATGAAGGTAAAAACTACAAGCGTTTAAACTTATTAAAAATTATTGTTTTACAAATCTTTCCGCAATTCATAAACTTAAGACGGAAATAGATACATAATTTGAAAGCTTAATTTCAATATTATTTATTTATTCGAAATGTGTAATATGGATTTTTTCCTGCAGTAATTAAACGAACCAATGACATTCAATTTAGGTACTTATTTGTCTAAATTGATTCATTTTTTTTTTGTCTAATATTTATTACTGTAGGTGACAAATATCTTCCGATGATTCTTGTTTCTTTAAAACGTTTCTATGAAAAATACAGTGCTGATAAAATCCTTATCTAAGTATAAATGGTTCAACTGGCTTACCGTTATTTGAGCACCGGTGAAAGCAAATAGAATAGGCTCAAAGAAAATCCATAAGATTCTGTATACATTGCTAACCGGATGTTTGTTTATAGGCCAACCTTGCTTCTCCCAATAGTATGCGGCCACAAAACCTGACGATACAATGGCTAGTGGTCCTGAAAAAAATTTAGAAATAACAAATATATAAGATTTTGTGAAATATTTTTGCTCAAATACAGCTGTGATTTATACGATACCTGCACCACTCCATTCAATAAATCCAGACATAAATAACGAAAAAAGACCACCTAAAAATAACATTAGAAACCTTAAAGGCACGACATACGTATCTCCTTTCTCTGGTATTACTGAAGACAAAGCACCCCACAAAGATCCAAAGACGATGCCGGCTATTATGGACAACGGTCCCTGAAATAGATAACAATGAACAAAGATTATGGAATGTGAATAAAGAAGGATGTACGCGTATATTATATTCGGGAGAATGTGAAGATTTGAATAGTAAAATTTAGAGGGGAGGATATAAGAAATATTATTGGGAATTTTCATAAATGATTTTACCTTGATGATATTAAAAGTTGATGATTCAGATGAAAACATAATGTTCAATAAAATTGCAAATACAGCGACGCTGATGGAATCGTCGATGGCTGTGGCGGCTAAAACCAAGGTGGGTATACCCTTGGATACGCCGTAGCCAACGTCTCTTAGTCTAAACAAACATGGTACTACCACTGCAGGAGAAACTGAAGCTATCATGGAACCTAATAAAAATCCTGAAGCAAACAAATTGTTACAATCAGTAGATAGTACAAAAATGTGTTTATTTCCACATATTGAGTGTTGTCATACTTATTACCCCATATCCATGGCAATTTTAATAAATAGTGTGTTGTAACAGCGATAGCTAGACATTCTACGATCCATGGAAGAAGGCCTAATTGTAATACTGCAGCATAGTGTTTCTTTAGGACGCTTGCTCGAAGACCTAGTCCAGCACGAGTTAATATAATAACTAGTGACACTTTTCTGAAAATAAATATAAATATATGTATTACTGTAATGCTTGAAATAACTTATGCATGCTTTAATACATTTCATAGCTATTTACCTGAATCATATTTGAAAGAGAACTGTTATTAAATTTCGGATTTATATGATATGTTGAATTGTGAATTCTGTGACATATGAATCTATGTTACCTCAAATCCTGATTCAGTTTTCTGTAATTATCTGTCATGTGCACCAATTGTAAGTTTTGAAATATAATTCCTGTTAGCAGCATGCCTATCAGAGCAGGTAAAGTAGTCAGTTTCAGCCATATCCAACCGACTAAATAAGCAGCCATTACCAATATGATCATACTAATTAATTCTCCTTTGATGCTGACGGCTTCACCAATTTCAACGTATAAGAAACCCCATATGAGTAAACCTGGTTGGAGAAAATTATTTTTTAGAAAGTATTTATCGTAAATCTAGTTTCCGGAAAGAAAATGCAAGAAAAGACTTATGAAAATGAAGAATTAAACATCAAAGATGGATTATCGAGAAATCGATAAGTATAAGGTACAATAGCATTCCTCTAATTAACAATTATTATTATGTCAATGACATAAGTTTAAAACAACAGATAAAAGTTGGATATACCTGTGTTTTTTTTTATTAATAGATAATGTCATGTAATTATACTTACAAAATAATATAATAGACATTTGTTGAGCTGTTTGCCGGTAAGTAGAAAAATAAGGGTATGGACATAATTTTTTCCACCATGACGGCTGCCATGATGGTGTGGGATCTGTCTGGTGACATCGCAGACATAATATTTCCAACCAGCTGAAATTTTAATATAAAGTTGTACCTACCGAAATAAAGTCATAATTCATATCTTTCAAAACTAAACTCAAAGAGCACTTTCTAGCACGATGTTCTTATTTGTAATTCTGTAGTCATTATTTCCTACGTATGTAAATATTTTATATGTATTTATATATCCTAATGTATTATATATATTATATTGTTTATTTATGTATTTTTTTCTATATTATACATTTATGAATTATTGTTAATATTATTTCACATAAAATTTTTCAATAATGCATTTGGCAGTCACCCGTTACTGCTTCATTTCCCATACCGCATTGGTTGACTGGAAGAGATCGTTTATAGAGATAATCCACCCCTGCTTGTATTTACTTACTACTGTCATGTAAATTTTTTTTTTCGTGAAATTATGGGTATATATATTTAAAAATCACTAGATTTATTTTTAAAAATTCATTGATCTGAATAGTGCCATATCGATAAAATTGATCTAGGATTATACTAATTCACGGGAAACCTATGGTAATCCAAAAATTTGTGGTTATACTTGATCGTATTTCTGATCTTGTGGTTCAAACCGAAACATGATTGTATTAAGTTCACTCGATAGAAAATAATTCCAAAGTAGCATCTAAAAATATTGCGAAAGGCACGTTTCTCAATTATGTGATACATTAGAGTAATGATATTAAGGACAAATATGTATCAAAGGTTGATATAAAAGTTGGTTATTCCCAATTTTTGATAATGTTATTATAATAATTAATATAATTTATTTTGTGATATGGCACATATGGTCATTTTTTTCAAGCAACTTTAAAGTATTGACATTTCTGTCACTCCTACTGCAATTGACAGGGAAGGCTATAGAATAACGCACACTAACTTAGTTCACGCTGAGGCGTGTTGCTAAATGGATCTATGTTGCTTTGTGCAGCGTTCTGACGTACCGAGATCGCTAAAATTGTAAAAAAAAGAACATTTAAAATAAGTATTTTAATTTCGCTCTCGTTTTAACAATATCTTTGGTGTAATGTACTAGGGTAGGGACCCGAGTGTCTCGAAGTTGTAAGTTCTAATCCCACTAGAGCTCGCATTTTTTCAAGTCGTTTTTTTATTATTTTATTCTAATTTTCATTTTTTTCTGCCATAATTTTAAAAAGCAACTTTTTTATTATTATTAAACAGTATAAAATTTGAAAATAAATATTTCGTTAGTATGACGTAGGCAAAAGTCAGACTGACATTTTCATAGAAAAGCCCCGATATTGATGAAATAGTTCCAATAAAATACATGTTCGTGTTCCAATCCCATCAAAGAAGTATTTTTGTTTTACTTTTATCTTCTTTTCCCCGATATATTTTCCTCTCTCATTTTTTTATAGGTATATGTTAATCATTAATAATTCGTTAAAATATTTTGAATATTATTTTATACAGTAATCAAGTATTATTTAATTATCTAGTCTAGTTGATAAATTTAATTGCTTTAAAAATATATAACATAAAATTTGACAATAGGTAAATATTTCCATAAAAGTATGTGTTTGCAAAAGTTTGACATTTTCATGCAAAAACCATCCCGTAGACCGTTACTCTAGTAAAAAATAATTCCTAATCAATCATATTGTGTAAATAAAATAGTTCAATAAATAGGTATTACTTTATAAAACAAATATAAAAAAGGGAATTAGTTACTATTGAATGAATTTGAAAATTATGGAAACAATGTACTAAATAATAATGTACAGGTTTTTCACAAATTTTACTAAAGTTTGGTGTGGCGCAATGTCCTATGTGCTGGTCACAAGGTACTCATTGTGCCGCAGATCAAAACCAAGTTTCATGTTATTTTTTTTTACCCAATATTTTTATTATGAGAAATATAATATTAAAAATTATTTATGTGTTTATACTAAAATATAAATTATTATATTTAATAATTGTATAGATATTATTTTTGACATTTTCATGGAAAAACGACTGGATAAATTTCGCGGTAATTTTATACAAAAATACCTCTAAATATCCTTTATTGGTTTGCAAACTATTGCAGTACGCAACAGGCGTAGCCATACAATTATTGATAATGAAAAACGAAGATTTTTCTGTAAGGTAAATGTACAGTGTTCCGGACTAGTACACAATTTTAAACGATACTCAATAGACTATAGTTGTATTGCAACCAAAATAATACAATTTTAAGCATACTTGGTAATTTTGATAGTGGATTGGGTAGTTTCGATAGTGAAACGTAAAGCACGAATTTGCAGAATCATTGAAATTTGCTTTGAAATAAAGAAAGAAAGAAAATTTATTGACCACACCTACATGAACACAACGATAATATATAAGAGAAGAAAAAAAAACAAAAATACAAATATAAAAAATAAAAAAAAATCATATCTAGGCTGATTTTGAGTAATAAAATCGCATAATTATCTTAACATATCAAAATTAAAGGTCCAGTCTTTTTGTTTATTCATCATGTGACTTAAAAACATAACCCACCATTACGTGACGACACTTCGTTTGAATATTTTCTGAATCTAACATCTGTCAGTAGTTGTAAAAAAATATATAAACAGCAGCCGATTTGACAGAAAAAGCAGATTCCGAGATAATACTGTTCTTACCTTATTTAATATTATTATTTTGTCGAGATCGTTAGATAACACCGTTTTCGTTTGAATAACATCATATTTAGTTTTTTTATATATAGGATCAAACAGTTATGCAAATTTATATGAACATAAAATTGAAACATTAATAAACACATAGTTCCCTACATTACATTTGTTAAATTGGTTGATTGTTAAAAATAATTTAATCTGTTTGTACATTACTGTTATTTAATTATTATTATTGATATTTCAATCTGTACATAACAGAATATCGTCATGAATATGGCGCAGACGGTGTTTTTATGGGTGTAAAAAAGTGGAATTATGATTTAATATTAATATTTTTGTTGTCGATTATAAACACTTACAAGTACCAAGTAAGTACTTTTGCAATCAGAGTATAACACCCTATTATAAAAGCCGTGACAAGTTTTCGAACGTCACTGATACGAACGCACCGCTATTTCGTAAGACGTCGTTCTTTGACTATCTTAAGATACTGGTAAATTTATTGAAATAAAATTTGTGAAGTCGTTTTAGCCATTAATTGTTATCAACAGAAGGTTTTATAATTAGAAAACTATTTTTTTTTAAATCTACTTTCCGCATCACGGATGCAAACCTGTGGCGTATGGTTACCGTAATAATTGAAAATCGCTCCAAAATGTTACTAAATTTTATTCCTGAATTCGGTAATCAGCATTGATTATTGTGACGTAAGTGTGGTAAAAGTTTTACGGTAAATTTTACAATTCAGTTCAACTCTAAGCACAGAGTTGAGGACAAGCTCGACATTCAAAGAAACGGGTGATTCTCTAGAATATCTAATTAGGACTCTGGGTCTGGGCAATCCCATTCTGAAAAGGGCAGGTTAGTGTAACTGGCCGTAAGGGCAGGTAAGTGTAAATAATAAAACCAGCTACGGTTCACCTCACATGGATGCATAAGTTCAGTATCGGTATGAATATCGGAATCTTAGAACAAATTGTTGATACCTGGGAGAATTCACACAACGTTTTAGGTGTTTTCTGTGACGTACTTAAAGCTGTCAATTATGGTGTTCATGAAATATATAACGAATCTTCATATTATGAATTAAGAGATAACTAGTTAGATTTTGCTGTCTCTTAGTTCAGTGGCTTTGTAGGAGGTTCATATCGGTGACAAGAAATCCCCTGAATCGATAGATCAACACCTATCATGGGTGTTTCACAGTGCTCGATGCTTCTTTTTTAATTTATATAGACAAATTGCCTCCTTTGGTAAAAGATAATCACGAAATAAATTTGTTTACAGTAACAATTCCGTGAAGTATAACTTCACTCTTATTTAAAATTAAAAGAGGACGACCAGTTAATGACGGTGTGAATAGTTCTATTCTCAAAGTAGTACATTGGTTTAATATCTTATGTGTTATTCACGTTGAATTGCCTTTCATCACTCATAATTTTGCTCCATGACTATCGCTTCATTTGCAGATTGAATGGATTCTATGTAAGCACTATGGTAGGTATCATCTGCATAAAGAAAGCAGCTTTAAACTGGCGATCCCAACGAAATTCATAAATTTTATTCTATAGAGGCAACTATTCAAACAATGTGTTGCTCAATAAATATCTAGAACAACCTCAAATATGATGAAAGGTTGGAATATAGTAAGTTTTTGTTATTGTTTCATTTGGTCGTATAACTTTTTACTGAGGTTATGTTTAACCAAAATACTTGTAAAGATTCATTACACCGTTATATTATTTGCCACTAGCTGGTGCCCGCATCTTCGTTCGTGTTGTCTCATACCAAAGATTTTGTAAGCTTAAATCATATGTTGTGGATTGAGTAGGTTAAAACTTAATGAACCTGTAAAGGTAGAATTCTTTTTGTACCAAAATTCTACAGTCTGCTGATGGTGCCAACGGTATATATGATTAACAATAATATTTAAGATGAAATTTATAAACTTTATTGGTGTTTTTTTTTTTCAAAATATAGAGCCCAGAGACGTTGCTAACCCTTAAAACAACAAGGCAAAGTTGGACATTAGAAAAACAGGTAATTTTCAGTTCTACACCAGCAGCTTTTATTCTCTCAACAGCATATCAAAGTCGATCAGAATTCCGTGGTTTACTGCGCTGTTTTTATATCTTTGCGTACTTCAGAAATTGTTTCTATCTCATTTTCTGGTAGATCTAAAGATTTTGGGCAATGTATGAGGATGGTCAGTTTTTCACTGGCTTAACTGGATTCTGGAGACCGAAGATTCTATCCGTTTTTATTCTTAGAAAATTTGATGATGTGTCCCTATATCGTTAAAATTCAAAATGGACGTCCATCCGGAAGCGAAGAAGTATGCGTGCTTTAACTACGTTATCCTCTCTGCTGAAATCTCCAAACACTCTTTCTTATCTTAACTGTACTTATGTACCTTTCACACCAAAACTCTTTGTTCCTCCTCTAATCGTCTACTCTGCTCATCTCATTTCTCCGAAATCGTTCACTCTTCGTTCTTCGTCAAATCTATTCCTTTGTGGGATGAATTTCCATTCTACTTGTGTATACAAGAATTATCAATAAATAATAAATTAGCTTCTAAAAACAAGTTATTCTATAGCAAATGTTTCATTGTTTGGAACAAGCAAATTCATTTAATCATTAATTCATTTAATGTATTTTTATAGGATAATGATATTGCCGTCTTATTATGTACAAAGTTAATTTTAATATATTTAAAACTAAATCCAAATTATCTTATCAGAGCATTTTGACACATTGCATTGTCTGTTTCTAGAGTAGACGAAAAAACGGACAATAAACCTTAGTATTTACATGATCGTTGAAAGACAATGATACGTACCGCTAACCATAGATCTTTCCCTTTCCCGTGTTTTGTTGTACGCAACAAGGTCACGAACTTGCCCTGTACAACAATAGAGAGAACCCAGTATCCACATCATCCTAAGGTTGACTGGTAGAAAATGGCCATGGCATTAAGTACGCCAATGTGTATTTGTGCAAAAAATGTCAATAAATAAAAAAAATATTTATTGTTAAGAAGTCATATTTATCCGATGTTATAGTATAACTAGTATCTTTGAAGACCGACCACATAATATGTTCTGGATCTTTGACTTTTGTACTCTTAGCAGAATATATTGATCAGGCACAAATTTTTTTCTTAAGGTGTCGCTGGTCTGTTGTGGTTGTGCATCAAACGTTTAAGTTTCCAAAATTAATTATACCCCATATATTGCCCAGGTATTAACAAAATATGTTTCATACAAATATACTCAGTAGTCCCGAAAATTAACGTGTACATATAAACAGACAATATTTTTAAAATTCGTATTCTATTATTGTTTATTAACCACCCTCAATTTCTTTCTTTTTTTGTAAATATATTCAATGTACAGACATTATTTTTTTGCAGATTTGTTATAAGTATAAAACGTGTAACAGAAATAACGCACATCCTTATACAACCCAATTAGAAAATGGATTTATAAAATGGATTTATAAATAAAATTAAACATTGTTTATGATACAGTTATACTTATTGCTGGGTAACGGTGTGGACATTTTACAAATCAACACAATGACGTGAAAATTACGGCTTCAGTATTTTTTAAGTTAAGGCAATAATTATGATTCTTATTTGTTATGAAAATCAGCTAGTATAGTCTTGCTATCATATATCCCATAATCCTTAGGCACTTCGATGTATTTATTAACTGTATGTTAGTATATAGGGATTCTTACTTAATAGGGATTTGACTTAATAGGGATTCGATGGACAAAACAGTTTTTCTCTATATTTTTAATTACAGCTACAATGTTATGCAAGAATATATTTTTTTATAAATCGAAAACAATTTTCTTTTAAAATAAAATACATTTTCCATGACAAAAACAATCTAAGCCAATGATAAGTTTATCTGTAAAAACTTTAGTGAATTTTCATTTAATAATTGCAGTATTATGATTGTTTCGGAGTTCATAAAAAGAGTGTTTTTGGATGACTTTGCCTTCCCTACAAGCTCTTTATCCTTAATGTACTATTTAAAATATGGATAGACTTTTAAGATATTGTTTTTGAATCAGTTCGCTTTCCAGTATCAAATAAAAAATGTCTGACGGCAACTTTGAAATCATCTATATTTATGGGATTAATAAAATGATTGTGTTTTAATGGTTTTATCCTAACCGGTCAACCAGTCCTATACTTTGATGATGCGTCAGTATTACAAAATATCATTCCACCTCCATAAAAGGATCATGGCTAGAGGAAAAAATAACTTTTCTTCAAGTTATGAAAACAGGATATGTTTTATTAACTCCAGTCCAAAGATCAGGTAGAGTCCAATTCTTAAAGCATTAATTATTTTTAAAAGGGCCATGAAATGTTCGACAGCAAGACAATGGTAGAAACAGGCGCGTCTACCCTATATTCTCATAAAAACGATTCTAAAATTGCTTTTTTTCTCCTCCTCCGGAAAGTTCGATATGGATATGTGTACTTACTACAATGACTTCCAATTAATATTGCATATGGTGAATATTCGTTTACGTAAAGCCGACCTACCAAAAATTCGTACAATTAAAACGTATAATGACTCTTCTTGTAATGAGAATAAGGTATGAAAGTCCGTCTCAGTCAAACTCGGCGGGGATTAGGTGCCATGACGTGATATTTGGTTTATTCTGATTGGCCGACATTATCAGGTACACACAGCAGCAAGTCAGGTTACTACAGTCTATCAAATTATTGCAATTATTTTAACTCTACCTTCACTACATTAAGGTTTAAAATCGAGTGAAGAAATGTGATGTGATGTGTGGTATCATAAGTGATTTTATATAGTTATTTCATATTTCTTTAAATTTTAAATCTTTTCATTATTCAATGCAAAGCATTTTTAAAATATCAATGAATTAGAATAAAATTCTGAAATATGAAACAGACAAAATAATAGCATGTTATTTTGTCGACCCAAAAAGAAAAAACATACTTGTCCTTTCTAAGCCCCATAAAAATCTGGAGTAAAAAGAAATTATTCCTTTCTTTTAAAAAAATTCAGCGCCACCTATTGTGTAAGCACTTTAGACAGCTAACTCAAAGCACTTGATGGTTATAAAACGTCATTGTTATTAGTACAAAGTTTATCTGCTGGCGCTGAACCGATAGGCATTTGTTATTCTTCTGAGGAACGTGCAATGAGCTAACCCACACTAGCGTAGACACCTGTAATTATGTAAGGGGGCGTGTCGATTTCTAAAAATCATTCAGTGTCCTCAGCCTCTTAATGATTTACTTGGATTCTGCATTCAAAATAAGTATCCATAAACAATGGAGAGCTTTCCATTTACCATTCCACATTTTCACTATTTGTATTTACTTACCTCTTTTTGTTTTGTCTCTGATTTGTATTATTATCGTCTGAAATAAAAAACATAGAATACATCACACCTTTCATTTTCTGTTTTGCCATCATGCATATTAAATATATGATCTAATAATAAGAATTACTTGTTTAAGGAAGTAAAATAGGAAAACTGTCTTAAGATGACATTATTTTGATACGAAGCTTTAAATATATTTGTACTTTATTTTTAAACTTCTACATTTTATAAACTACCAATTCTGAAGGTAGGTAAGTACTATACTTATAATATTATAAGCACGCAATGTAAAACTCTATCACCGAAAAGCTGAACATTAGTATTTATATTATAATAATAATAAGTAAATCTAAATGACTGCTTATATAGAACTTTTGATGATATATCTTTCCGTGAAGCACTACTACATTTTGTTGTACGGGACGCTATAGGTCTTATTCCGTACATACAATAATATGAAGAGGATAGCGATTATGGACATAACGAAAACGATTGTTATCCTTTATTTTCAATATTGTCGGCCGTCGTCCGTGTTTAACATGCCCTAGGAACAATAGATGGCCATAGTTAGGTTTGTGCTCATGTTAAATCAAATCATTCAGTCTAAGCTGTTAGAAGCACGTGTGAGAATCAAAGCTATACCATCGGTTCGTAAATCTACGGCGGGAGACCTTGTACCGAGAAAAACTGATAAGAAACTTTGCAAGGGCTGCTTTTTAGGGTTCCCTTTCTCGATAAAACGGGAACCTTATTACTAAGACTTCGGTGTCTGTCTGTCTACAGGCTGTATGTCATGAAGCGTGAAAGTTAAACAGTGATTTTTTTTTCTGTTCCGCTACAATAACAAATACTTAAAACCAGAATAAAATAAATATTGAAGGGGCTCCTATACAATATACGTGACTTTTTGTCCCCAGATCATTAACAGGAGTTCTTAGATCTTACAGTCATTACCAAGAGCTCTAAGGAATTGACAATGCTCCATAGAGAGGCTTATTGATGGCAATAGATAAATATCATAGTTTAATAGACACAGAACGATTTAACTTAAAGTTTGCTTTACCACAAACTCTCGCTTTGATTGTGTCATAAAGTACTTTAGATTAAAGCCTTAGCTTGAGATAAGCGGTTTTTAATCTTTTTGCCTGGTGACTCAAAATTAAATATGTTTGAAACCCTGGCTTAGTGTTAAAAAAATATAACAAACAACTAGATGATCTTTTATCTGTTTACAGTCGGTTAAAAAATAATAACATTAACTCATGGTTCATGATTTGCTAAAATTAATATGGTAAAACATTGATACAGAATTACAACGATAATAATTACGGCCCTCGGGGTCTATTTCCGGCCCCCATTTACTACTGTAGGTGTTAATCCGCCCATTCCAGTAATAAAATGGTGCATTTAATAAAAATAAAATGTTAAAATGTTACTTACATATGTGTACACCTCGAATACCTATAAAACAAAACACAAAACAATAGATATTAAAAATATTTATAAAAAATATTCGTTTTAGTTGCTAATGCAGTTGTGTTTTTGAGAGTTTAATTAGGGAAAAATATAAAATCATTAGCTAGCTCGGTGACGTAGTGGATTAGCGCCGCGGCCCGTGATCGTAGTCGTAAAGTAACTTTCACAAGGGTCGGTCACGGGATGGGTGACCAAAAAATTATTATCTCAAGCTACTCCGTGCTTCGGAAGGCACGTTAAGCCGTTGGTCCCGGCTGCATTTGCAGTCGTTAATACCCTCCAATCCGCATTGGAGGGTGGAGGGTCATGGCCCATCCTCCTTAACCATCCATAAGGAAGGCCTGAGCCCCTGCAGTGGGGACGTAAAAGGGCTGATGATGATAAAATCATTACAATTAAATTAATAAAATAAAAAAAAATATGTATGTATATTAAATATTAAGAAAATTGCGTGATATTATTATGAAGTTGATGACGTTTATAGACATTAAATATTAAAGATAATACTTTCGATTGATATATTTGACCAAATAAAGAATTATTACAATAAAAAATAAAAAAAATACTGTACTTGTATCATTCTCCATTATATTCTATTATCTGAAACAAAATCAGACCAATAGTCATTTTGGGGTTGTTTATTTCCAAGAATTGGTACAGCCGAAGCGGAAGAATAATGCTTTTATAATATTGTAAATGCCAATATTTGTGAGGATGTACGTATATTTGTGACTATTTCCTGCAAAAAGTACTGAACGGATTAAAAATATACGGATAATTCTCAGTCTCAGTCAGTTTTTATCTAACTAAACGGTTCTCTACGGACTACGAGGACGACGCCGCTGGTGAGATGCTGGTAAACAATTAATATTTTCAAGGTTGAAATTTCGGTCGCCGGCTATCGGGAATTGCTAGTGAATAAAATATCTACAGTTTTCTATAGAAAAATTGGGTGTGGCTGATATAGACATGAAAGTTCATTCATGTGATCTGTCGCAGGGTGTGAATTGTTCATGTCTGAATTTCTAAAGTTCCTAACATTTAATATCTCGGAGTTCAAATAGACGATAACTTAAAATTCAATTCACATCTCGATCTCATTGCTACTCCTACAAGGAAACTTATTTGGGTTTTTAAAAGACTCAGGCTTGTGGCTGATTATGATTTTTATTCGACTAGTTTACAAAAACTGCCAAGGTACGTACAACAAATTATAAACAGGCAACACAAAGTCACACCACATTATAAAGCTACTTATAACAGTCAACGTACAATTACTAACATATGCCTACCTCATAGATGTCGGACGGCCTTCGCAAGGCGTCAGCAAGCGAGCATGTTAATTTACTTATATAACAAAATAAATAAAAAAATCAAAATACATCCTCTTTCAACTCGTGGTGCTAAATACAAATTTAAAAAAAAATGGCTATTATCTCTTGATTATAATGATACAGATACATTACTCAACTAACAAAATTAATAGGTATAAGCTGAGCTATTAGCCTTTGTTTCCCTCAAACAGACTGTCAATATTGAAGATTTTTAAAGTATAATTTTATCAAATATTTATACACAAAAACACTCCTACACATACTCTCTCTCTCTCACACACACACATATATACTTATTTATTAATTCCATTGTTTTTGTTTCCATTTTTCTTTTTTTAATGGTTCATAATTTATAGCACATGGATTGATATGTTCTCTAAGACGGTAGAGGAAACTGGTGTGGTTTTATATACCTACCTCAGATGTCAGGGTGCTCATAAAAATGTATCCTTGTGACTTTGTGAAAATAAGGAATTAAAAGTGAATTAAAACGTGAAATAACACGACAATATATTTTTGAGTTGACTTCAATGTGCATCAATGTGATTTAATTGTCTTAAGGACTTGCTAATAAAAATTTAATCAGTATTATTTAGAGGATTCTGATATATTGCTGCATAAAGACTTTATTTTATAATATTTAATGTAATAAAGACTCACAGTGACTTGCCAAATAAATTACTTTTAATTTAAAACCACGACAATATTCATAACGTTAAAAACATCACGCACACATTTTATATAGCGTCTACTAAATCTGAACAAATCTTTGAATTCCCGCTATAATTGTTTGATAATTTCATGCTTGTGTTACCAGAATATTGCCTTCGGTTTATTCGGTTATTTTTTTTTTTACTGTGGGCTTATTTTTTGTTATAAATTTACAAATTAGAAAGAAGGTTAATTAGATATAATGCAAGTGAAGAATATCATGCGCACATGAGCACTGGTCATAGTGTATTTAATCTACAAAATCTATTTATTTGGCTAGTCTTAAAAATATATTTATCTACACTCAAATGGAAAAATTCGAATTACGAATTTGTAAATGAATACGCACTTTATAAATAAAAATACATAAAATTAAAAATAAAACTTATTATAGTACCACTATCTTTTTTTACATTAAACTAGTCTATGGTTTTAGGCTGAATATGAAAAAAATGGCACACGCATGCGTAGTTTGCCGATCGTGTTTTTGTATTCGGGATTCGAAAAAATTACAATTACAAAAAATATCGAGGAGTGGGGGCTTAGTACATCACAAGGCCCCAAGCATATTACAAAAATTAGATATTAATTAGAAAAAACTTATTATAAGGTATCTGATTATATAATAGATAAGAATGTTTGAGCTTAAGATGGTTCAGCAACTGAAGAGATCATTTCTTCTAAACTCATTATATCTCAAAATTATCTTGTTGCCATTTTTTTTTCTTTATTTATAATGTTTTGATCTGGTTTTGACATGGTTTTGTGAATGTTAGAGTTAATGTTAACCGTTAAAGCTGGTTAGTTTCTTGCTCGTTCTTTTAATCAGCCAAAAGACTTATTAGTTTATTTGTGCCCAGTAAACAGCGGGTTATACATGGAAAGAGATATATTTATCCAAAATGGTACACAGCTGACATCATACAAAATATCAAAAATAAGTTCTTCCATTTAAAGATTCAAGTCAGAAGGTAAGCAGTTCAATGGGGAAATGTTTCGGTATTACAGATGGAGGGTTAAAATATTATTGGACAGTGCTTATAGACAATACATCAAACTAACGCAAAAAAATATTATTGACAATCCGATAAAATTTTGGAAATATGTAAAAGATAAAAGAAAGCAAAGGAGGCAGATGGATGTATATGGTTATTGCGATAGGGACGTGTCCGGCCAAGAAGCAGTAGATGCATTTGCTGAGTATTTCGGTTCAGTATTTCATAATAATGAGCCTGAATTGAATGCTGAAACTGCTCAATCAGCTAGTATGTGTGTAGATTCTTCTCTCATTTCCATAGCGGCTGTTGATGAAGCAGACTTGAAATCAGCAGTTAGGCGTCTTAAACCTAGAACAGCAAGTGGTCCGGATGGTATCCCGGCGTTTTTAATTAAGGACTGTATAGCCGCCCTCGAATTACCATTGTTGGTTCTTTTTAATATGTGTCTTATTCAAGCCGAATATCCTGAGTGTTGGAAATTATCTAGGGTGACACCCATTCCAAAATCAGATCCGGGAAGGGATGTTTCTACTTTTAGACCGATTGCAGTACTCTCAGTGATAGCGAAACTGTTTGAAACAATTCTTAATACACACATCAGTCGACAAATTAGCAATAAACTGCATAACAGTCAGCACGGGTTTCGAAAGGGTCGATCAACCAATACCAATTTAATAGCGCACGTGGATTATGTCTGTGCAGAAATGAATGCTGGGCGGCAGGTTGATGCCGCCTATTTCGATTTTAAGAAGGCCTTTGATTTAGTCGATAATGATATATTATTGCAAAAGTTGGTGACATTTGGTTTCGCGCCAAGACTTCTCCAGTTTTTCTCCAGATATTTACGTAACAGACAGCAGTTTGTAAGGTTGAATGGTTTCGAGTCAAGCAAATACTACACAAGGTCAGGAGTAAGTCAAGGTAGCACTCTTGGGCCAACTCTATTCTTGATCTTTATAAATGATTTGCCTGATAATGTCAAGTCGGCGGAATGCCTTCTATTTGCTGATGATATTAAAATAAGCTTAGGAGTTGATAATGACATTGATGTTAGGGCCTTGCAAAAGGATATAGATGCTGTGTCAAACTGGAGTATGATTAATCGTCTTCCTTTTAACGAGAGCAAATGTAAAATAATGACATTTTCACTAAAACGTAATACAATAAATGCAAATTATAATTTATTTGACGCCCATTTGGATAGAGTAAATTGCATACGTGACCTAGGAGTAATGTTAGATGCAAAATTAGATTTTCACATTCACATAACTTCAGTTGCTAAATCAGCTAGTAAGACTTTAGGCTTCGTCATTAGAACTGCTGCTGATTTTGATGATGTAAGGGTTGCAATAACATTATACAACGCTTATGTTCGTAGCAAGCTCGAATATGCTGCCGCTGTATGGAATCCGTACGAAGAGAAATATGTTTTGCTGCTGGAAAGGGTACAACGGAAATTCGCTCGTTGGCTTTATAAAAAACTATATGGTTACTATCCATATCTATATCCTTCCATATTTGTCTCGGGTATGGTAGGTTTGGAGACCCTTAAGTTTAGGCGGATTATTGCAATGGTGAGACATTACTTATTTGTATTGCACAATAAGTTGGACGCACCGTCAATATTAGACAGAATGGGACTTAAAGTACCCAGATATTTGTTGCATAATGAAGACGGAACGGTGGCTCCACGTCGAAATCAGCGTCTTCTGGTTCGACCAGTAACGCGCATCAAACGTGCATTATATGCTCCAACTAACCGCGCGATAACACTCATAGGTGATGTAGTCGCTCGGTACGATGAAATTGACATATTCGCACATAGTTTGGCAGTTCTCATGACTAGTTTTCGAGCTATTTTAGATGACATGGACAAATAATTTATAATAAAGTGACTTAATGATAAAATTGACATTGAAAATCATAAATTATTAAATGTTTTTTGTAATTATATGTATGAATGTTGTAAAATTTTATGTTGACATTGGAATTCTTAATTCATTAAATACGTATATTCTTTATTTTATATGTAATGAATGATTTTTGTAAATTTTAATTGACATTGGAAATAATAATTTATTAAATGTATTTTTATTATTTTGACACAATAATAGATTGTCTGACTCACTTTGTATTTGGTATAGGTTTTTTTTTATTTTGTTTTGTATTATTATTTATATTTAATGAATGAACATTGTAAAATTTTGTTTCATAATTTTAACTTGTTTGCAATTTGGATTTTAGTCTGTTGGCTGACAAGTCTTTGTACCTATAAATAAATAAAAAAAAGACGTCCTTTACGAGTGGTTGTGAAAATATATTGGACGATTCAAAAGTATTTATAAGCTCTTTAACGAGTGAAAAAAATTTGGACGGTTCAAAAGCATTTTTAAGAAGTCTATTTAAATAGACATTATTTTGACTTAGACAACTATGTAGAAAGGCGTGATGTCGTGCGACATTTCAACATAATGTATCGCCCTTATTCATTAATTACTCAAAAAATAAAAAAGTATGTGTTTCATATTCTTCAATAATATCATCATAACTATTATCGCATTAATTGAGCTTTTCATGTAGAGCTGGCAACACATTCAATATTTACATCCACACTTGGTAGAAGGCCGCTAAGTCAAATGTTAACAAGATAAAGTGCTTTGCATCTATACAATCTGTATGATTTAAGGCACTTAGGATATTTTTAGATTTGTATTAGTACAATGCACTGAAATTGTAATGGAAACGTTATAAGTAGGTACCAAATATTGTTTGGTTTTCTTTCGAGATAATATAATGAAATTCTGAATGAGAATATCAAGAAAAAGACAGTATAACACGTAGCAGTTCCTTAATCGCGGTTATTTATACTCTTCTCATTTTATACATAGTTTTTGCAAATCTCTACCGATACGTTAAAAATTATAGTTAGTTAGGGTGCTTGTGTCTATCTCTGTAATCGCTGAAAGTTGTTTTTACAACACTTAAAAAAAAATAGCACATTTAAAAATATTAACATGTACTAGACCATTATCAGTAATTTTATTCTAATGTCAGATATTTTTAGCTATTGTATGTGAATAATGCTGTTCCTTAATTAGTAAGGGTATAAGTTTTTACATCTGATAGTAGTTATTCGATAGTAGTAAAAAAAATGCTTTCGTCTTGCCATAATTTATTATGGTTTATGTAAAACGATCAGATCATTATTTAGGTACCTTTCTACGTCTTCGAACGGAATTACCAACGTTCCAAAAATCTCATCGTACCTCTAGCGTAAGTGACGTGTAGCTTCAAAGAGAGCTGCCCTACACTGCGCCGCTCCGATCAGGAAAAAAACGGACAAGTGCACAAGCTACTCATCCGAGTTTTTCATGTCATTCCGGACCTGAAAAAATCGGACCGCCGAACATGAAAATTCAGTGTAGTGCAGAAGCGCCCTTACAGTCACAAAAAATACGATGATATAAATTAACTCATTGCAATAATATTTCGTAGAAATATATTTGGTTTTATTTGTTTTTTTCTAAAGTAATAGCATTGTAACTAATATAACAATATTTTCATTATACTTTACTCAATGAACTGAACCTTATTAATTCTCAAGTCTAATAGAAAAAAACTGTAAAGTTTTATATTATTTAAAGACAAATGCGTAAAAATATACCAGCCCCGTCTGTTGAAAAAAAGGCCCACGATAAATATTCCCCTTCAAATTTTAGAATAAAACGTCAAAAAACCATTTATGACACTCGTTATATTCTATTTTTCATATAAAATGATAATCTTAGGTTAAGATATACGTATTTATTACAACTACACGTTAGCAATAAGCTTTTTGGAAGATCAACGTTAACAAAACAATAAAAGTTGCATAAATTAATTTTTCACAGACTCACTTTAATCAAGATGGACACTAATAATATAGAAAAAAAAACTTTAACAAGATTATTTACAACATGTGCATAGGTTATATTTTTATAAATAAACATTTGATAATGAGGTTAACTACGCACTTTCAAGGTTCTAACATTTTGTTCTTTTATTGTTTATTCCCATTAATATTATTTTAAAATATTTCACTTTGACAATAGTTTTTGCTGAATATAGAGGACTTTATTTTTAATTATATCGTATTTTTCAAAAAACTTAACTAAAACGTTTTGGACTTTGGAGAAAGCTCTATGGTTCGTAGAGCGGTAAATTTTAAATTGAACATCCGTATGTATTAGTAACATAGTCTCAGTAGTTTTGTATTATTACTTTAATAAATAAATAAATAATCTTTATTTCAGGTGGTAATAACCCTTTATACTTTATATTTGCTTTATAATTATAAAACTAGTTAAGCCAGCGGTTTCGACTGCGTATAATATTAAAATAAATCTTCCTCTTAAATTACTGTCTGTTTTTCGACGAAATAAGCGACTTTCTTTACACTATGTATTTTGAGTTATTTTTATTTGATTAATAATTGATAAAAAATGACAATTTCAAAAAATTCATTATATTCGTAATTTCTTTACTTTCTTATTTATATCAAAGCACTATAATCATAATAAACTTATTGACTAACATAACATATTTATTATTAGTGATTTAACGTTCCCAACACAAAAAATACAATGAAATCTCACCTTCATTAAGATACAAACCAAGATCGCTAGCAATTGACTTAAAAATATTATGTATTCGTTTAAAATAGTTGTTTGTTAGTACGTGAACTGAATTTTACTTTCTTTCTCGTGAATTGATACCAGTATAATGTTGAATCCGTCCGATGTTGGTCGTCATTAACATTTCACCGTTGACGACGAGCGTGTTTTGCCGCCACATCGTCTGGCAGTGACCGCGAAAGCGCGCGAACTGTATCAAATGCATAAGCGTTCTCAATTCAAAAATATTGGAAAGCTACTGTTATTGGTGAGATTAAAATAATGTGGTGTTGTGGAAACTTTATTGAATTTTTATGAAACAAAGTGGATATTAGACAAAGTGAAAAATGTGTTTAAGAAGAATTGAATTAGTGTTTTTAATTTTAGCACTATATATGGATAATGGTGAGTTTGCTTTTATAACAGTAAGTTCGATAAAATACACAGTAGCTTTTTTAGAGTAGGTATAGCAATGGTGTAGTTTGGGTATCGTTATTGTTATCATGAAAATGAAAAGATTTTTCACTAACTACAATAATGCTCGATCATAGCTTAGTGGGTTAGGTAGGGGAATTGGGGAACTTAGTTTTGTTCTTATTATGCGATTCCAAGTAAGAATATACTTGGAATAAGAATCACTCGCTATATTTTTATAGAGGTTCCAAAATTTATATTATATCGTAAGATTTTCAGCAAAAGTATCAATATAGTTAAGATGCATTATGTTTCTTAGGAACTTCAGTTGATTCGCGACGTTCTTTTGACCGGTTTTCCGCTCTACTGGTTATTGCCGGCTAAAGAGAAATTGTGATTTAACAATGCGCACGATAATGTCACTTACATTTACACATTAACTATTTAATTTGATAAGATTTCCATGTCCAATATAATGAAGCCGAGAAGCTTGTAAACATAAACTTAACATTAATAATCTTTACTTTCGAAAATTATTTAACAATTATTACATGAGTCTACTCAAAATGAAATCTCACAGTATTTTCCATAAAAGCAAATGTTAAGATCAAAATATCTCCAACATAGGTATTACTTATTACTTGCTTGCTTGAAGTATAATTATTGTAAACTTACATCTGGTTTTAGGACTAATAAATTAGTTCTCCAAAATAATGTTATTCGAACTTTTTCGTGGCTTTCAGCGTCAAAAGCTTTCAAATAAATTAGTCGTACGAATTACCATGACACCAGATGGTCTATTCTATTTCTCCGAAAATCTTTCGTCTGTTTTTAAGATGTTTAATTGACTCCAAACAAAGTAAGTATATTTTAATAATTTATGATGTTACGAAGCCCTTCGATACAGAGATAATTTTCACAGTTATGATGTTAACAAAATTAGAAGAATTTTTGTTCCAGGATAAATAGAATAAGCCTTCAGGTGTCATTTTAACAGATATTTTCGAAATACTATGCGAAATCATTATATACACAATATTCTATATATAATTCAGGACAGGATAGGACAGAAAAACTAGTTAGTAATAAAGAATAATTAAATATATTATTTTAGTACTGTGTCCAATTACTAGTATATTCAAATTGAAAGTTTCATTTTACAGTTATACGCGGTTTTGAATTTTAAGATTAATAAATATCGGATTGTCATGCTTTATTGTCGGAGTAATAAAATTTTACTAAAATTGCATATGATAAATTTAAAAGGATAGCTTTCATAAGTTTAGTTTTGTATTTGAGTTCGAATGGAATGTTTAATACAATAAGTTTTACGATTTACCAATTATTATTCGACGAAAGTAAAAGTACGGTCGCGTAATAAAAGTATAACTACAAAAAATATAAAAAAAAACCTCACTTTCCTGTTGTATGGTTTTTTGTACTGAACTTTTTAGACAGTAGAATTATAATGCAACAACTTTTTGCTATTCATTAAATATGTTCTATTAATAAAGCGAATGACGAGGTGTGTTCATATATAACTTACATAAGTTATTAGTAAATAACGATACTCAGAAATAGAGTCGCATTCAACCATTTCTGGTAAAAAAATATAGATATACAACAAAGCAGATTTATATAAATATATAAAAAACGTGGAATTGGATTTTGGTTTCCCAGGTGACCTACCAGTCAGTGATTTTAGTAACCCAGCATTCCCAAATGTTTTTTCTCGGGTGCGTACATACTCTCTCACTCTTGTCTCGACCCAAGAAAGGTGACGTTTGGAGTAGACAAAGCTTTTCTCGAGTTTGTCGTGCTATGTGCGCGGTGTTATCACCCGGGTGATCAAAATGAATTAATCAAATTCTGGTGAGACGGTGGTGAATCCACATGAACAAGATCCCTTTTTCTTTTTATTACAATCTTCTAACTTGCCTTGTTAGTATATTAGTTACTGCGCAAATCTTGGAACTCAACTTTATCCACTTCCCAATGTCCGATAGACCTCAAATTTTGCATAGACATGTAATTCAGATGATAATGCAATATTATGTTGTCAGTAAGCTAATATGTTGTTGAAGTCGGAAGGTGGTCATAGGAACTTGGTGTTGAAATGACGCAACTGCTCTCTTTCATCTAAAGTCGTACGACGCCAATTGCTGAGTACTGTACTAATGGCATAGACCTCCTCCTATAGATTCCCCGCCCCCGATTATAAAATCATCGGCCCACTTGATGGGGGGCTTACCCACTGGAATGATTCGGAGTGCCATCGCTTTTATAAAATCGGAGATTTGATCAAGACCTAAAGGAATATGATCATAATCACTAAATATGTCAAAATTCAGTGTAATACTAAATTATTAGTGAAGGTATTAGTGTAGATGATACATACATTGTAAGTTAAACAAAAGCTTGTAAAAAGAGAATAACAGTACGAGTAATCTAGCCCAACAGTAAATATAGGAAATGATTGATTACATAAACTATACTAGTTTTTATAAACTTATTAATAGATTACGTGTTCAAAGCGACTCTTTTCATTGTGAATGTGTTCCTTATTTTTCTTTTCCTACATTCGGGCGATTGTTTGAGAGAGAAAAATCTCATGGGTGATGAGAACGTAATAAAAAGTATTCTATATTACTGATGGGTTAACATGCAACCATTGTTGAAAAAGCGAAAGCAGTGCAACAGGATTGTAAGAAGTCTACATCGTATTATAATAACATCCTCGTTATTACTCAATTGGGATTTAGAATCATGTAGGGCAATACATGCGTGCACGCACGGCTAGCGTTAAGAGTAAACAATGAGTATCCATTTATGAAAGTCAATATGGCATAAGTATGTATCTGCCTACGTTATAATGTTAAACAAGCTAAATTAATTAAAAATCTAATTACCGAAGTAATTAAGATTTTAAATGGTTCTAAACCTCAAATCCCTAACAAATTGGTAGAACTAGCCCCCCGGTCCTTATCGCTTTGCTATGCACTGCGTCTCACTCCCGCACCTCCATTGAGACCGGAAAATATGTTACTATGCCTTTTTAGAAACTATATCATTTGTTATTCTCATTTAACTGTTTATAAGCCGAAACTAAACTGAGAGTACTTGTAGTGTAGCGGGTAGACCTTTCTGTCGATTGCAGAGTTAAGCAATTTCCGTATAGGATGGCTATGGGATCATTTTTTAAAATCTCGCGCTTCCATAATACGTAAATCGCAGCTGTTGGTTCGGGGTGCATTACAGTTGTTAAAAACCATCTTTATGCCTCAGTTACTACACTAGTCGACGGGGACGCGACGCATGTAGAGTGAGGGCTCATCTCAATGGTCAATAAAACAATGAGTGACCAATGAAAGCGAATCACAGAAATCTACCGCAACGACGTCATCTGCGATTTTAATTGAGACTTATGACCCGTGTCCAAGTTTTTATTTTTTTATCGAGAGAAAATATAAAACTATGGCGCAAAATTAAGGTTAAACCAAAATTATTATTAGCCCTACCATTGATTAGTCCTGGTGAAAAAGAAATATATAGCGCGTGGGGATGCCAATTATCTTAAGAAGTTTCTCGGTTAATGAAGAATGACAATGGTATAATAGTTATTGCTTTTCAGTTTTTTATTTTCGTAATTCAATCTATAAAAGACATTTACGTTATACGAGTATGCTGATGACGGTGAAACTGGAATTTACCAAGAGGCTGAAATTATATAACATGTAATTATTATAATACAAAACCTGTTTCAATGTAAGTGCTCGGTAAGATGCGCAAGTGCAACTCTTGGTAGTTAGTGAAAGTTGTCCCTGTTTTTATGATAGTATTGATAAGCAATAATAAACAAATCGATATGGATGTTCGGATATAATCTCTGGCCACAATATTTTTTTGTATTGGATTTTTATTGTAGTTAGGTTAATACATTTTTTTTGATACTAGGAAGTGTATTACGCGTATCCTTAGCGCGGGGTCGGCGGCTTATGGGCACATAATCTCCAGAGTGGTGGCTAGTAAGCAGGAGCATACCGACCCCGCTCTCTGACCCCGCACCCGTCTTGAAAAGGACAGGTTTAAATGAGGCCAACCTTCCTGGTTAAACTCGCTGCGAGTATCCTCCCAGAGTGACCAATAGACGTATTGAGACGTAGACGGCAATGTATTTCGCTTTACATTTAAATATGGCATCTTTTACCGACCTATCCCTATATATATATTTTATTTATATAGAAAAGTCCGTATGCGTCTCGCTTAGATACGAAAAAATACTCACAAAGTATGCCTGAACCTCAATTGTATTTTTTATAAATAAAAGAATTGAACAATTTAGTTCCTGCCTGCGATTAGAGGAATGGATGAAAGACAGAGAGTGAGATAAGTGAGATATAGTATGGGCATATCTCATTCTCGACCCGTTTCTCAAGTCTCTCTAGCACTGGAGTTCATCCAGTGCGACCAGCACGCAAAGCAAATGAGTGAGTGAGACTAAGAACACGCATAGTTCATGATGGTTCTTTAGATGTATAGTAGGAATGGTTTTTTTGTTTAACTACAGTGCCAGATGCTGAAGGCAGTATCATGGACATGGTGGACTTTCGGTACTGGCGATGTGTCATGAAGAGGGAGTGGACATGTCCCGACCATGAGATCAACTTCTTCTTGTTTACGCCGTAAGTATTTATGAATGAAAACTTTTATTATTTGCTTAAGTAGTAACTTTATTGAATTAAAGATGTAGGTTTTTGTTAAATGAGCTCATGTATTCTTTTAGTTTTATATTTACTGGTAATCACCGCCAAAGGTTTTTACAAATTACTTATTTTTATCTTTAGAAAAAAAGAGTACGTAAGTATAGATATATAAGAGTATAACTTTAGTATAACTTATATAAGGTCATAAATAAATGTTTTTATTTACTATTTATTTATTTATTATCAACAACATTTACCTACATCGATCATTACAGCTTATAGCCAATGCGATCTAGTAAACCTTTACAATGTTTCTTATGTTAACTGAAGACCTTACTTTTTATATATAAAATAAGCTATATATAATATATTATATTGTTCTTAATTAATTTTATATGTACAAAAAAATATTACAGTTTTTGTAAACTCACTCAGAGCACAATCAAATATGTCAATTTCATTAGCTATCATATTAATGATAAATAGATATAGCGCGTGTAAACGGTGCGTGCGGATGGAACCATCAGAAGTGGTACCTGCCTCCTGCGCCATATATACCGGTCTGGTACCCTGAGACATACCCAACCAAGTATATCCGCGTTATGTATCTTCCCTCTGAGTATTTTAAACTAATGCGACATTCCTCCTCCTGTCATTCCTAACACAAACAAAGTAGGGTAATTTAAAGGATAAAACGGATATACGCCATATAGCTTCATGTATAAATACCTAGCAAATTTATTTTGGACTCGTTCTAACATGCGAGTATATTTCTTTTTATAAGGCGCCCATACTATTGCGTTGTGCTCAAGCTGACTCCTAACCAAGGCGTTATATAACGAAATGACTGCTTTCATGTTTGTAAAACCTATAAACATTTATCTGTAATATACTGCTTAGAATTGACGGCTTCAATTATTTTTTGAATTATAGCCATTGAGCTACCCAGAACCTAACAGGACTGACGAATTTTATAAGCACTTGTTACTGTTTCGTTACTATTTTGCTATTGAAATGGTGGTATGGGGAATGACAACGCTCGCTCTAGCGAGCAACCATCTATGGTTGAACGCCATGTTCCCAGAGCCCAAATATTTGGTAGACGTGTATGAGGTAGTCAAATCATTGTAAGGAGATGAGATCGCAGAGGTCTCCCGCACTCTGCGTGTTGACCCCATCGGCCAGTATAAACGAGCTATAAGTGACGTCATCGTTTGATCCAAAATGAATCGTTAGCCTTAAGTAGTAGTTATTCTCAACGGAATATATGATTTTTGATTTATAATGTAACATGACTTACTCAAGGATGTTTTGTCTACAACCTAATTTCACTTTTTTTCGAGTGCTCTCATACGATAAAAGTAAAGTTCGGTGTTTCGACAAAAAACAAAGCGTTTCTAGAGTTTGTCATGCTACGTGAACTGATGTTTACATAAAATTTATTTTGGGGAAATCGATAGAAAAGGTCAGTTAGCTTATAGATGCAGATATTAATTGTTTTAGTGTTTCTTTGCTAGGGAACATCCTCATCAGCATTGGATAGATCCGCGGCACCCGGACCTGCTTCAGGATCTCGGTTGGAAGTTGGGAAGGAAGAACGTCCTAATAATTCACGGTTTCAATGGCACGCATAGCAAATCTCCCATGACATTTTTGAGAGACGGTAAGTTAATAAGTTAGACTCTAAAGATGAATATTGGCACATATGAGAATCGCATTAGGATAGCAAACCCATTTAATAGATAACTATTAAATGGGTTTGGTATACTACAGATACAAGCTGATCTATCTCTGATTGACTATCTTATGGTTTGTTGTGTCTTCATAAGCAGTTAAGCATGGAGCTGCTCGAGATAGACGATTGTTTGTTTATTCATCCCATGATCGACTTTTCTGAAAGTTTTTGTGTATTTACGAAAGAGAAACCTTTATAAGTCAAGTCTGCCAAAGAGCTTTTACAAAAAAAAAATGAATTTATAATTTGACATCTCGTAATAATTCTATTTCCAGCGTTTCTATCACGCAAAGACTATAACGTATTCATGGTGGACTGGTCTCAACTCGCCAGGTTTCCGTGTTACCTGTCAGCTCTCTCAAATATGAAGTAAGTTCCATTTTATTGTGTCTTCCAACGTAGTAGAATTATTTTATATAAATATGTATAGATAGAGAAAACTCTGAAGTTTTATTACATTTGTAGTAAATTTAGAAAGTAATCGTAACAAAAGAAATTATTTTCTTATTGGCTCAGAAAATTGGGGCTAAACGCAATCGCCTATCTAAAAATAAAAGTATAAGAACAGTTGGTAGTAAGTTTTAGTTTTCTTTGTAAGCAATTTTATTATTGACCCCAATATTGAACAAAAGATTTAAAAATGAAATGAAAAAGACCGGGCAAAAAATCATTGTTGTGAGATTTTATAGTGGCAGATTCTACAACACGTGTTCAACATAAAAAGAGAGAAAAACAGCCGTTTTAGATTTTTTGTTGGTTCTTGTTATTGCGTTTAGCGTAAGCAAATATATACACCCGGTTTCTGAATCAAAATCACAATTATTCATTCAGTCTAGGCTGTTAAAAGCACTTGTGAAAGTCGAGAGCTACGCCATTGGTTCGTAAGCGGGAGATTGGGAGACCTTGTACCGAGAAGAACCGGCAAGAAACTCGGTAAGGGCTGCTGTTTTCTCCCTGTTTTATTTCATACAGAGCGTCAAGATTTGAAAAAAAAAGTGACTTCATTAAAATATGAAGTCACTTTCCATTACAATATTAGAAAATGTAAAAGTAAAATATAAATAGTATTTACGTCAATCGAATCACATGTCTAGTCAAACTAGCTCACCGATAAATAATTTATTATACATAAAATTAAGTCATATTTTGTCGTTGTTAAATATTCATTAAAGTATAATATCCTTTACTGAGTAGACAATCCTTAATATGGATTTTAAATTTAGGCAAGGATTAGTTTAAAATTTCCATAGGAATTTTGTTATAGTAGTGTATACCTTGACCCATAAATGTTGATAGAGCCTTCTTTAGCCTGCATAACGGCAAAACGGAGTTGAGAATTTAAAATTAGGCACGTCACAAATCGTACTTAGTTTTTCAAACTTCATTTAAACAGGTTTTCGTTTCTGATTTTTCTAATTTTAATGATCAATTGATAGCAGTTTGATAAAACTAAGACTTTTTGCCATGTAAAACGTAAAAATAAACTCAATTCAGAAATCAGCCGTTATAATACACTCGTATCTAAGCCGAGAGAAGTTATTAAGAACTGTTAATAGCTTAAATTATGACATTTTTTCAAGTAATTACTTCTTTCGACTATGATTGTGAGTGTAGTATATCAAAATAGGCAGACAATCAATTTGAACCGATAGTGTACTTATTAATATTGTAACCCAAAATTGTAATTTAAAGAAAGATTAATAATTCTTCATGTTGAGTTGAGTTCGTACGCCATTTTAAAATATGGTGGGTAAATATAGGTAATAATCTTTTCGATATTGTGTTACCTTCATTGTTTCGATACGAAGGCTTTATCTAGCGTTGGGTATCTGAGAAATATATATTTTAATGTATTTCCAGGCTGGTGTCTCAGTGTACAGCCCAGTTATATTCTGCAATCACTGAAGCGGGAGGGTTGGCTAAGAAGACTACTTGTGTTGGCCATTCATTGGGAGCGCATATCTGCGGAATGATATCCAACCATCTTACTGAGAAGCAATACAAAATTGTCGGTAAGTGATGTGCATGATTTCCAAGACATATAAAAATACCGATTAGTTTGTCATACCGTTTGTATTTATTTCAGGTGAGAGTAGTTTTCGAACTTACTTTATTATAAAATAGTAAGTTCGAAAACTACTTAAAAGATTTTTATAATCCGTTAAAATTAAAATCGATAATTAGATGCATTTTTAGATTGTGGTAGACCCAAATTTCCTAGCTTATTGATCCTTTAGAATGCTATTTATTTTTCCGTTATGTTACCTAATAAATAAATATAGGCTAGCTGACCCGGCAAACGTAGCACTACTGAATGCACATATAAAATTTCATCGAAATTGGTCAAGCCGATTCAAGTAGTATGAGAGCTAAAACTGTGACAAAAATATCGAAATAATAAATTACCTAAATAGAGTTTTTTTGGTATTAGATTAAAATAAATCACTCGATTACTTTAATAAAAAACAAAAGCTTTATTGAAACATATTTTTAAAAACAACTTCTTATGCTATCATAGATCTTGTAAAAAGTATTGAAACAAATAAAGTTATTATAGTTGTGGAACCTTAGGCAGTCCCACGGTTATTGTTTTTGTTTCCAAGTACTGGTTTATGCCATCTTCTCCTCTGTAAGGTAATAAAGTTTATTTATCAGTTGCCAAATAATCAAATAATATTTTTATTAAAAATATAATATACTTACAATTCTCTTCCAAGGCCAGAATCTTTGAAACCACCAAAAGGAGTTTGACTAGTAACATGGTCGTACGTGTTAATCCTGCATAAAATAGTTAAATAAGAAGACATTTTAAAAAACAAGTGTTAGAGGGAAAAAGATCGACTACTACTGGCAGTGCAGTACTTAATGTAGATTTCACTACTATGAAGTTTGTTCGTTTCGCGCCAATAAACTTCCGGGATTATTATGTAATTATTATGTATTACTTAAATTCTTGTACATGTAATTTAAAATAAATAAATTGAATAGTTAAAAATGTTCTTTCACTAGTTATATTATTATTAATTAAAATTTGTAGTAACGGAATTATAATAGGAACAATAAGATGAGAGGAGGGGAGGGGGGATATTAATATTTTTAAATTCATTATGATACTCACCAAACGGAGCCAGCTCGCACTTGTTTGGCGAAGCTCAGCGCTGTAGTGATATCGTTAGTTATAACACCAGCACCGAGACCATAGTTAGTGTCGTTAGCTCGGTCTACAACCTCCTCAAATGTTTCAAATTTGAAGATACTCTGGACTGGACCGAAGATCTGTAAAACATATATAATTGAACTCTATAAAATCTATATATTCTATATCTATTGATTTCTTGTATTTTTACGCGCCCTTTACAGGTTCCGTGGTCACTAAGACTAAGGTGTTGATTGTCTTTTTAATTAACAGTACAGCTACCTTAAACGATACTATTGGACACATTCACAATACAAAAAAAAAAATGGGAACGTTTATATTTATGAAATTAAACTATTTTAAAATACATTTTACTTATTTATTTGCCTCTGGCTACCATAATCTACAGCAGTCCAAATTTAGGAATCTTGTTTGAGAAGAAAATAGCAGGTCTATGGGTGTAAAAAATATTGTATTTTAGTTTTCATTTTATATTTCATTAAAGTAAAAAAAAAACTATGCGTAACTTGAAGCTTCAGTTTTGTTGTCGTTTTTTAATGCGCGCGCTAACATGCGCGACGCCATGTATGTAAACACAACTCAATATAAAAAAATTGTATGAATAATAGTTGAATTTATTCTGTTCTTACCTCTTCTCTTGCGATTTTCATGTCATCTTTGACATCAGCGAAGACTGTAGGCTTTATGTAATATCCCTTGCTTCCTAATTTGTCACCACCAACAAGGCATCTCGCTCCTGATTCTTTACCGGCAGTAATGTAACTCAAAACTTTGTTAAACATATCTTTGTCGATCTAAAATTGAGGATAAAATATATAATTATTTTAAAATTCTCTTTCTTTTTATTCTAAAAGTTCGGCACAGTTTAAGATTGAAATGAACAATGTTCACTGTAAGACTGATTGATCCATTTTTTCAGAATTGCCTCGGATAATTATTTTGCCAAGCCAAAGCAAGGATGACCAAGTTCAGCTAGGAGCTTAACATTACTATTCTATAAAATATACGCGTGTAGTT
Source organism: Diatraea saccharalis (assembly GCA_918026875.4). NCBI lineage: Eukaryota > Metazoa > Arthropoda > Insecta > Lepidoptera > Crambidae > Diatraea > Diatraea saccharalis. The sequence goes on from OU893345.1 coordinate 8,409,245, forward strand.
TGTCAGCAAAAATATTGTTATAATGAAACAAAAAAGTCTTTCTTGTACGTATTATTAAAAGACGACATATATTTGGATAATAGGAAATTAACAGATGTTCGTTAAATTGTTGTTTTCTCTATTATATACCTGTGGTCCCTGTTGGACATCATCAAAAGGATTGCCAACTGATCGGTGCTTGGCTATTTCAGCAGCCTTCTGAATGAATTGATCATAAATGCCCGATTGTACATAGGTTCTAGTTCCGGCACAGCAACATTGTCCGCCATTGGCGAAGGCTGCAGCATGGGCAATTTGAGCCGCTTTTTCCACTAAAATGTTACATATATCTTTTATTTATTTTATAAGAATAAAAACATACGAGATAGTAAAAAGTATAGTCATGTTTTCAAAAATATATTTTGATGTATGTGAAATTTATCTGAAAATACATTACCATCAGCGTCATTGAAGACCACCAAAGGACTCTTGCCACCCAACTCTAATGTCACTCGTTTGAGGTTTACAGTTGATGCAGCACCGAGAACTATTCGGCCTACCTATTTGAGAATTTTGGAATGGTTTATTTAAATGTGGTGGAATGAATTTCTCAAGGCTATATGCCTTTATTGTTCTGACGTCTCGATGTGATTTTAATGAAATCTTATGTACGTTCATCTAGACAGTGGAAGCTACTGGATACAAGTATTACCACTTGTATCCAGTAGCTTCCACTGTAATAGAAGAGTTCCTCATCATCAGTTCTCTTTGCTGAAGTATAGGCTTACCTTATCGGTGAAATCAAATGGGGATATCGGGCAATAACCCAGTCTCTAGTATTTGTAAGTAAGTCAGACTCTAGTTATTGCCGAGAACAAAGGCTTAATAACGTGCCTTCCGAAGTATGAAGGAACTAGATAATAAATTTTTGGACGTCAATTCTATGACCGAGCCTCACGGAAGTCGCTTAAGCTCTACTCAGATCAAATGCGTTAATCATTACACTCCTCTTAATAAGAAACTTACTTCAGTGGAACCAGTGAAAGCCACTTTATCAACATCAGGGTGATGTGTGAGAGCTGCACCAGCTGTGGGCCCATAACCAGGCACTACATTCACCACACCTGGTGGAAAACCAGCCTCTTTTATGAGGGCAGCGATTGCTAATGCTGTAAGTGGTGTTTGTTCGGCTGGCTTCACAATTATTGTACAGCCTTGAAATAGAAACATTCTCATTAAAGTGGCTGATAGAAATCGCTAATGTTTTAATTTGTTTTGAGTTTATAACATAATATTATTAAATTTAATCTATGTATTTGGTTTTCTGTACACTTTTTTCATTTTCATCATAGTTGCCTATGTATTTTTTTTTCAAAATTGGATCTGATATCATCATAATTTAAAAAAGATATGTTTTGTTGTCATTGTTTGTATCATTAAATTAAAAAATAAGTGTATAACAATCTTAAATCTTGGTTAATGTTTACCTGCAGCTAAAGCAGGTGCTATTTTCCACGTCATCATCGGAATAGGATAGTTCCATGGTATGATCTGAGCGCACACTCCTACGGGTTCCTTTAATGTAAAAGACAAAACATCACCATCTGTAAATAATAATGAATATTATATAGCATACAATAAATAAATTAACAAAACTATATTTAATTACTCAAAAAAAGAATGCGACTCAAATGAGTCCTATTACTGATCAAATAATAATATTACATTTTAATTGATAGAGTTTGTATATTTTACATTTATTATAAATCTTAAGAGTGTCGGCGGCTTTATCATCTTTGTAATGATTAAAAACAAAACAGAGATGAACAGACGTTTTTGACAATGACCTATTTTTGCTCTATGTCGATCATGCCCAATTATATTACATGCCGCGTGATAATTCAAGCAATTAAATGAAGCTGAGATAACACTATAAATATCAGGTGATCTTTATAGTAACCTGTCATAAATCTGAGCGAAAAGTTTATTATTTTGACAAATACAATAAAGACTTTGGTATTTGCATTTACAAAAATTGTAACAAAATAAGTAAGTACAATATGATGATTTATTACGTAAGGTATTATTACGTATTATTTATTTATATGATGATAATAGTGTCGAGATATTATTAGACACCTCATTTATCTCCACTTCCACTGCACTTAGTCGGCTTTTCATAGGTGTAAAGTAATTTGAGATGGTCTTGACGGTTAAACCACAGTTGTTCATTTGTTTGCAAAGAGATACTTTATTTTTAGAATTTATATTAGAATTAGAAGAGAATTTTACTTTCAAATTCAATCACAATAGGAAATGTACTTTGATAACTAAATAATGTTACCGGCAGGTATGGTGTTCCCCAGTATTTTATCCGCCTTTCCAGCGTAATATCTCAAAACAGATGCTGAATAGTAAACTTCTTCTTCAGAAATTTTGACTGGTTTTCCACAATCCAGGGTTTCCAATTCAGCCAAATATCGTGCCTGAGATTCTATGAGATCAGCCAGTTTAAGTAAAAGCAAGCCACGCTGAGAGGCATCCATGGTGCGCCATTTTGAGTAGCGACTGAAAGCCGTTTTGGCTGCACCCACAGCTCTGTCGATATCAGCCTATGGAAACATATGCTTACAATGGTTACAAATATTCTTTGAAATTTTGTAGACCTATAACGGGAGAAGGATGATTTTAGTACAAAAATCTAAGTTTTGTTTTAAGTTAATAGAAAAATGACTGACTACGAAGTAAGCCTATCTGTGACCTAAAACATTAAAAACCAAACAAAATGTATTAGCAAATCGCAGAAATTTACAATGCCATATTCATCCTTTAGAAAAATACTTTATGATAAATCGATCGTCTCAGATGTTGGGGATAGTTCTATCCATTTAAATACAATTTCAAGACAATATAACATGGAATGGAATATTTTTGTTTGTTCTAATTATATTTAAGCATTATTTCCCTAATCATTTTAGATTCTCTAATAGCATAGAACAGAGCGTAGTTGAGTGTAGAAATAGAATCATTGGAGTTTCGACGTATGGGAATGATCGATCAAGTAAATGAAGCCATAGAATTTAAAGTTTGGTTGTAATTTCTTTAGAATCTCTAGGGGAAAGGGCCGCTGCCCCTCCTGCCCCCCCTTGACCACTCCCTTGGCTTCCTTTGGAGACCGACTCGGTGGTCTTTCGGTAACTAGGCGACTGCTTATCCAATCCAAGTACACGGGTCTGCATAGTTTTATCAACATCGACTTAAATTTTGATCTTTGACATCGAAGTTTATATGTCAATAAAATCAATTCCCAACATATAATTTTATGCGGCTACCATCATGAACGGTAAAGCCTACAGCATTCCATTCAATGTACACGACACTGTCTAATTTCTAGTCTCAGTTATTGTCATTTGTTAATCTTACCTTATCTCCTTCCGCGACTTGAGCAATGATGCTTTCATCTTGAGGGTTGATTGTTGGAAATGTTTTTTTACTTACAGCATCAATCCATTCGTTATTTATAAAAAGCTGAAACATTTAAATGTTATTTAAGATAATAATATATAATAATAGTAGGTACATGCAGCAGTTCATCATAAGTCACACCACATTAAGTAAATATTTAGCAGTGGTTTCAAATTTTACCTCAACGGATAAAGGTTTAAAATCAACTGTTTTGTATAACCTGACATGTTGTTGACTGTACCTAGATTTAATGAGAAAAGAAATGGTATTAAATGTCATACTGGTGTAATCTACGTGCATTGAGATTTTAACTGATATGATTTCTACAGATACCTCCAGATTATCACGATACTTCAGCCAATTTAGATAAGACCTTCGTTAGCTGTCCTTATAAACTACTCCATAGATTAGCGAAATCCGATGAAGATTTCTTTGGTAGTAGGTATTTGTTTTCGTTATTACTCTTAATGAAGCTTATTTATTTTGTGGCACTATCTTTGTTTGTACCGGCCGGCGGGCGTTACCATATTTTGTGGCGTTACCCTATAACTAAATCGTGTCTAAACTATGAATTGGAAAACAAAATGTATCAAAACAACACGTACCTTTGTATATTTAACGTCAATTTTCACCATAATGATAACAGTTTCTTGATACAACGTTTACAAATACGTTTAAACCGTCAGACGCCACCTAGCAGACTGAAGGACTTGCTTGCTGCGATTAGTAAACATAATGATTGGAGAAAATTTTAAAATGTACCTTATATGTGAAGTCTAAAGTTCTTAATTTCTCCTATGTTTACTCAGCGGTGTATGGGTCTATTTTATTTTTAGCCGTCGGTTCGATTCGAAAACGATGTAGAAGTGTGGCTATACGATTTTAGTCTTTGTGCGTTTGCTATAAATCTGGAAATATTAAGATTAGATTACGGAATGAAGTTAGTTGCGAGGGGAGCAATAAAATCTATGAGACCATAGCGAATGCAGTTTTGTGTTGATTTGACAGAGTGTAATTAAATTCCGATTCTGTTGTACTTTTCTCTAAAGTAAAAACTAACTAAGTGCGAGTCGGACTCGTGCACGAAGGGCTCCGTACCGGAAATGAGCAAAAAAATCACGTTAGTTGTATGAGAGCCCCTCTTAAATATTTGTGTAAGTTTAATTTATTTTATTATTAACTTTAAAAATTACTATACAAATACATATTTTGTAAACATTTCAAGCCTATTGTCGTTATCAATGTCGACCAAAAACAAGCAAAAAAAAACACGTTTGCTGTATGGTAGCCCCTTTAAATATTTATTTTATTCTGTTTTTTTCAGCAACAAAAATTCATCATCTGTAAAAATTTCAACTGTTTAACATTCGCGGACAGACGGAAGCGGAGTCTTAGTAACAGAGTTCCCGTTTTACTCTTTGGTTCAGGAACCCTAATAAAAAAGAGCACTTGTTTTATTTGAGTTTGTTTTTAAGTATGCTATATCAAGGATATATAATAAAAGTATAGTTCTTAACTATAACTAAGAATTGTCATTTCTGTTATCTTTATTTAAAAAAAATCGAAAGCAGTCGTCTTTTTGTATATTAAATACATAGTTAATATCATTTATCATGTTCCTATAACGTGCAATACAAAATTCATAAAAAGAAAACTAAATTTATAATGGCAGTTAACGATCATAATGATAGTTTTTAAAAATAGGGGCATAATTTTAAAAAATATAGCAATCACTTTCAATTTGACATTTGAAGGACATTCACGAACTTCACGCAACAATTATATAAAAATGTGATAGTGATTACGTCGCGCCGATTTTAAGAAAGATATAAAATGAACGCTGTCTAATTTGATGTTAATAGGAATTTTCTAAGGCAAGCGTTAGACGTATAAATTACTTCACGTTTATTTAACAAAGTTTTTGTTATGATTTTTGATCATTCAAATCATAAAGGTTACACATAATCGCTACTACTTTGAAAGGGATTGTCACAGATTTTGATATTAGACAATTAGGCCATAGATTTCCTATTTATAATACAATGTTTTTGTTTTTAATATCGTCATTCGACTATAATTTTGTTTCTATTAGTATTTATAAATTTTAAGTCAAAATAAACGTTTGGACGTTGTACCGACGAATGATTCGTTGGTACAACGATCGAATATATAATGTTTATGAATCCATCTTACTTCTAAATAATATATTAATCATTGCTATATGCCAGACTTTTTTAATTAGGTACAGATAAAACCTTATCGCAGTTCGCGACAATTTATCTATAAATTTATTTTGTTTTGTATACACGTCTTATTAAGGTTAGGGTTACATTCGATTATTAATAATAATACTAAGATTTGGAAAAGATCATTTATACTCTGACATTTTTATAATTCGTAAGCATGTAATTCATCAGTCCACTTTTGAATTTATTTATAAATTAAATAAAAGCGTCTAGACTAATTTCATAAGAACACAAAGAAAAAAAAGATCTTTCTGTCTAGTGGTGGGTTTAAAAAAGTTTATAAGGTACTTAATCATTTTTTTACAAACAATGGACAAGTATTGGATGTATGGTTATAAAATTTTACCTTTTCCGATAATGACTGTATAATTATTTTATTATTTCACTAGCTAACAAACGCATAGTTTATTGTTGAGTTTGAGTTTTTGTTCATAAAAGTAATTTTGAGGGATAAATTGTCATGAAAGTAAACAATATATTAATTCAATTAAATATCAGTAAACAAGAAAAGTGTGCAGTGAATTTAGGACGAGAATTCGAACGGGTAACGTGTTTCCTCTCATTCAAAAACTCCAAAGAAGTGTTAGGATGTTGATGATGAAATTAGAAAATTTGTATTGGTAATGTCGCTTTAAGCTAATGACAATTTAATCCGACGTTTGTGCACTTAACCTCCAAAACAGTTATAATGTTAACTATTAAAATTATCTAATTATTTTGTCGTCAGAGATTAGAAGTAATGTGACGTGGAAAAAATAACATGGGTATTTTAACCTACTTCTAAAATCATAAAAAACGGTGTACCATGTTTTTGTTGAATGTATGAAATTTATTGAGATCAGTCCAGTGGTTAATATATTAATGACCTACATTTAATTACGACTTTGTCCTAGATTTTATTTTTCATATATAATTTGTCCCTTTTTTTAAGTCCGACTCGAAAAATATTAAAACTACAAGATAATTTTATTAGTTATCATTATAGGGTAACGGTTAAAAAATATTTTCAATCGTTGTTCCGAGACAAAAAAATGGGAAAATCTAACCGACAGAAAACCTCCTTCCAACTTCAATAGAAGTTGCTTACAGACATTCTGCAGTGATGTGTATATTATTTGGGGATCAAAAGAAATATAAAGACAGTGTTACTAGAAAATATTTATATAGTTATACACATACAATTGGCAAAGGTAAATATTTTTAAAGATAATAAAACGAAGTATATATATTTTATCAGTCTGTGGTTTAGTTCCAGGTATCATTTATACGAGGGGTTTCTTTGGTAGATTGAAAGACACTGTCTTATGCTCCAGGTACTGGGTTATGCCTTCTTCTCCCCTGCGAATAGAAATATTGTATAAGTAATTGTATTATGTTATTTGCAAATGTTAAGATAAAAATAATAGTTTACGTTTTAGAAAGAAAGACTTTGCATCTAGTTTGGATGTTTAAAAACTATTTTCCGAAGGCAAAAATGACCTTCATGATGAAACCACGTAATAAACAATCAATGCTAGAATAGTCTAAAGGAAGGTAGGAAGGTAAAGGATACACTTTCCCTTCCTTTACTAGCTAATTCTTATCTCATTTTTATGCAATACATATGTTGAGATTAATACAAAATATACTTACAATTCTCGGCCAATTCCAGATTCCTTGAAGCCACCGAATGGTGTTTGCGTCGTGACATGTTCATAGGTGTTTACCCTATAAACAGATGTTTTTATATATATATATATATATTTAAGTAGTCATAAATTACTTTTGTGAGATCAGAGCCCTGTTTCTTGAAAGATACAAGTCTTAAAATTCATGATGAAAACAATATTTACACTGATGAATTCTATAAAAAACTCCAACTTTGTTGATAAATTAATGCAAAAGTTTATTTTTATTTTCGGCAATCAACATTTTTTCACCTATGGGAACTACATCATATGCGGGTGACATAACCTATAATTTAGACAAGCAAAATCGCAGGAAAACAACTAGTCTTTAATAAATTGTTTCTGATAAAGTAAAAAGATTGATTTCAGAATTCAATTCAATAAACTTCACTTACCACACTGATCCAGCCCGTACATGTCTAATGAAAGAGAGGGCAGTTGTGACGTCATTGGTGATGACACCAGCGCCGAGGCCGTAGTTAGAGTCGTTAGCTCGGTCTACCACCTCTTCGAAGGTTTCAAATTTGAGGATGCTCTGTACCGGCCCGAAAATCTGTAAAAATCGCATAAAAAGTGTAAACTCAAAAAACCAATATGTCTATAGAATCAAAAGATGTTAGAAACTGGGTAGATCAAAAGACCTTTCACATATTAATGGTGTATTTTCGAAAGATGCTGTCAGAAGACAATAAGTATGTACTCGGTTATGATAGAGCTGTTTCAAGACCATACCGTACTATACCGTCTAATGTTCGGTTTTCTCTGCCCATTCTTGCAAAGGAAAGGCTACAGGATCTGGGGTGAACCTATTTGGCATTACTGTATTGTCGAACAGTTATAACTTCAGTATGTGTTCGTTTCTTAGAAGCAGAAACATTTACAATAATTTGTCTAATAGATGAGCTACTTACTTCTTCCCTAGCGATCTTCATGTCATCTTTGACATCAGCAAACACAGTGGGTTGGACGAAGTAACCGACTTTTCCTTGCCTATCGCCACCAGCAATGCACTTTGCACCTTCTGCTTTTCCTGCTTTGATATAATTCATCACTTTTGTGAACATATCGTTGTCAATCTAAAAACAATGATTTAAAACAAAATTAGAAGATTTTTATTTCTAAAAAGATTAAAAGAGTTCTTCTGCATACTATATTATATAAACAGTATTCAATTTGTCTCAGTAACTTGGCGTTGAGACTACAAAGGCTTTTTACCTGAGGTCCTTGTTGTGTTCCTTCGTCATAAGGATTACCAACGGATCTCTTCTTGGCGATTTCAGCAGCCTTAGCAACGAATTTGTCATATATGCCAGATTGCACATATGTTCGTGTTGCGGCTACGCAGCATTGACCAGCATTAGCAAATGCAGCTCTGTGTGCAATGTCGGCGGCTTTGTCGACTGTAATTATAAATCAAAGATCACATGCCATTAAAAGATGAGCTCGAAATCAAGATACAACTTTTGATTGGATATCTTATAGTAGTTTTTGGTCGGTAATATAATAGAATTCAAGAGCTTTTCCAAACGTTAAGTTTTATAATGTAAGTATTTTTAATTTCTGTATCTTTGAATGTATGTGTTTGAAAAATCTTATGCAATAAGTATTCAACTGTTGTAAGATTACAAAACAATTCTGAACATTATGACATCGTAAAAGTTATCGTTATACCTACATTACGAATGAAAACTTGTTGCTATCGAGACAATGTTTATTAAACTATTTGTAAAATATTTTATTACCATCAGCGTCATTAAAGACAACGAGGGCGCTCTTTCCGCCAAGTTCCAGTGTGATGCGTTTCAGGTTGACGGCGGCGGCAGCATTCATGATGATACGTCCGACCTGAACATTAATTAGATACTATTTTGGGCACATGTCTAAAATTTTCTTGCAATATTAATTTTGATATGCATATTTTTTCTTTACTTGAATCCTAACCTATTGATAATATTAAACATGTGATTCGTATACTTTAGTAGGTATATAGTTTACAAAACAGATATTTTGATTGCGTCATTTTAGCTGAATATGATATGATTAACTAATTTGTGAATAATCGCAGTTATGGCCTTGGTTGTGTTATGATCAATCAATAATTTCTTTTGGATTATTTTGTTGTGCAAAATAGCTTTAATCTCTCACTTTGTACGTGTGGGTATTACTTTAAGCGACATCTTAAAAAACCATCTTTACACTTTGAGTGTATTGTGTTCAGGTTGACAGATAGAAGATGGACGGGATGAATTATTTTATAATATAAACGGCGATGGCGTCACTTTAGGGTGTCATACTGGAACTGGATTAGTGATGGTCTCAAGAACAAGAGCATTCTAACAGGTTACTGATGTAAAGATAGATAAGTTTCCTATTGCTCATTAAATTTACCTCGGTGGATCCGGTGAAGGCGATCTTGTCGACATCGGGGTGATGAGTCAGAGCACCTCCAGCAGTAGGCCCGTAGCCAGGGACGATGTTGACTACTCCAGCTGGCACTCCTGCTTCTTTTATGAGCGCTCCAACATATAGCGCCGTTAAAGGTGTCTGCTCAGCAGGCTTGATCACAAGAGTGCAGCCTGGTGAAATATTTAATAATAAATTTTATAGTTGTTATTAGTAGATTGTCGACGTTTTGTAACTGAAGTATTTTGATATGTTACAATACGACAAATTTGGCATTCACAATGTCAACTTGTTGTTTTGTATGATAACGTTTTAAGGTTTTTTACGTTGATAATAAAGTGTTATTATTATTATCTACCTAGATCAAGATGTAGATAACTTAAGGGATTATCAACATGATCACATATTATCAGTTTTACGCGTGTGTATATTATCTACTTTGGTTGTTGATACCGGCACTTACTTGTTTGTGACTCTCTTTGTCATTATATTAGGGGTTTTTACGGTTTTCCAAGATAAATTTAAATTTATAATAACATCAGCATCGTAAATGGAAACTTTTTAAGAAATTATTATTTCTTAATTTTTTTCCGGCTTAATTTTTCTTTGTATTGAAAGGACTGACTGACTACTTTTTGTATACTAAAGAACTTATCATTTTATGGGTGCGTTTTTACCCGATCACGGCACAGCGAAAAGGAGAGTTATGATATTGGCCGGTATGTATGTATGTATGTAAGAATGTTCATCTGTTCCCTTATAACTTGCAACTACTCATCGTAATTGGACAAATGAGGTATCATTAGAAACGTTTTAGTTTTCCGCGTGCTATGGGTAATGTGACATTAAATTGACAACATCGCCCTCTAGATAGCATAAAGTAAGAAACAAAAAAATATATGTATTATTCAATCATTCCATGTAGGGTATCAAATGAAAGATATTTATTACCACATTTCAAATTCACCCGATAATTAATGAAATAAAAAAATAAGTTCGAAAATCCGGCTACAGCTATATCCCTAAAAATAGTTTGATACAAGAAGTTTATTTTACAGCGATAACTATATTATAATAGCGTTGACCAAAGAACAGCATAGTCGTATGCCACAACAGTTTGTTTTGTTATGATCAGTGGTATACGAGTACACTGTCCTCTGGTCATAGAAATTATAATATATGAGACCAACATTGAAATTTCAGCATCTGGCAAATTTTTCGAAGTAACGTTACATCGGACAAACAAAAGTCGGGCGTCGAAGTAAGATATGCGATGCATTGAAACTTCGAACAATGAAGGCTTCGACGTACTTGTATAGTTGTCGATGTATCAATTATCGAAGAAACGTGTTTCGAAGTGACATAGAGAACCCTTTTTCGAAATGGTTATTTATTTTGTCAATTATCTTATAAAATACGCATTCTACGTCAAATATCAATAATTAATTTATTGTAAATTTAATTGGCTTTCATTTAACACCGATTTGGTACCGATAGGGCCAGTGGTTTTCTCAAAAACGATAGATAGCGAACACCGGTCATAAGTAGATATTAGGAGGTTATTTCAGTCAAGATAACCCCCTTGGCTATCTATCGTTTTTGAGAAAACCATTGGCCCTACAGGTACCAATTTAGTGTTTAATCAAAGTAAATTTTTACAATAAATAAATAAATTATATAATATGTTAACTTAATCCGGTGATATTTAAGACGATTTAATTTAAAAAAATAACCAACATTCAACATTTAAGTCTGTATTTGGCGATGGCGTGCATTTCATTGAAAACAAACATTTAACATAACGTTTGTTTTTTTGCAACCAAAAAGAAACAAGGTAATTTCCATGGGCGATACGTAATTTCCATGATGTTTTATCCATGGAAATTACACCATGGAAATTACCAAAAAACATATATTTTGAAATTACTCTGCATTGAAAAGATATAACCGGCTAGTTTTTTACTGTTTATCTACATTATAGAGCTAGGTATTTCACCTTAAAACCCATTTTCTAGAAGAAGTACAATTATGTTGAAAAAATGTGACATGGCAAAGCCGGATAACTGAGAACCAAAATTTAAGAGATTGAAGAACTTATTCTCGCAACGAAAGCGCGGGTAACAGCGACGTGGCCACCTCACCTGCTAGCTGCGGCGTAAATGACGATTCGTAAACACCAATCGGAAAAAAAAACCTTAAAATAAATTTCTTGTTTCAAACTTTTTAGTCGGGTTTTAGTTGTTGAACTTTTTTTTGGGTCTATAAAACTATCTTTCCATACGTTCATAGCAATTAAATTAATCTATTATATTATTAGCTTATAATTAAAGGGTCAGAAAAAATATTATGTTCGAACTTTTCGCATATATCTGTGTGTCTTTTTCCAAGAACATAAAATGAACAATATATGAAGATAAGGTGCTTATTTATTATTATATAATAAGATAACAAGTAGTAGCTTTATCGTCTCGTGTTATTAATAAACGAATAATAGATAAGGGTGTCACAATAGACAGTTCATTATAATATCATGCTGTGTTGGAGAAAGTAATGTTCATAGGTATAATTAATTAAAAAGTATTGATGATACTAGTCTCATCATGACTCTTGTGTATCGTAAGATCTTCCATTTCTATCCTGTTTCTTTTAACGGGAAAGAATATTTTAAAGATGATTAATAATAAGGATTTATAAAATCCTATCATTTAACTATGCAACTAAATCATAAGTACACACAAAACCAACATCGCCTAAATACGATTGTGCCACATTAAGAGACAAAGTTCATAAAGAATATGTTCGAGGTAATCTGAAGATGGCCCCTTCGTTTCCTCAACTAATATGACATTATAATGTATAGACCAGACGATTATGTCGGGAGGAATTTCCTGTCCATCGCAATTTACAAACTACGAAGAAGTAAACTGTCAGATCTGCCGTCCGCAACGGCAAATGACGTGATATGTTTAAGAAAGTCGACCCCGTCCGGCGGGATGAGGGCGAGAGCGAACATTAAAAGATGATTAAGTATTTAGGGCAATATTTGTACGTCTCTTACCTGCTGCTAATGCGGGAGCGATTTTCCATACAATCATAGGAATTGGATAGTTCCAGGGCAGAATTGCACCGCACACACCAACAGGCTCCTTCAAGGTCAATGTCAGGACCTCACCATCTGTATATAAGTTTTTGTGATTTGTAAAACAACTTAAAATTAATTATTATTTGTCAAAAGTAAATAAAATTGGAAATTTTCAACATTTTGACACAATGATTAGGGACTTACCAGCTGGTATGGTACTGCCTAGGATTTTATCAGCCTTGCCCGCGTAATATCTGAAGATGGTTGCTGACCATAAGATCTCGCCTTCGGCTTGTTTCACTGGTTTGCCATTGTCCAAGGTCTCCAGCTCAGATATGTACTTGTAGTCCCTTTCGATGAGATCTGCTATCTTTAGCAGCAGGCGGCCTCTTTGAGATGCGTCCAAAGTGCGCCATTCGGAGTAACGGTGGAAAGCTTTCTTGGCTGCGGCTACTGCAATGTCGATATCAGCCTAGAAGGAATAAGCATTGATTTCATCTATCGCATTAGCTCATACATAGTTACTTTGTTATTCATACTTTTATATATAAAACTATATTCCAACGAATCTAGTAAGTATATGGTTTATGTTTAAAGTAATGATAATTCTCTGAATGAATATTCGTTTGCATTGAACAAATCTTTAATAGACATTAAACAAGGGCGTGAGCGAATCACACTGTCGACCGATCACCGGAGACTTGATCGGCCTGCGACCAAAAAACATCGGCAATTTAATTTAATTTAATCGGCAAAATAGGTTATGTTCCTTGTCTAATTTTAAAACTAGTTATTAGTGTTAGAAAGTTCGTTTTACCTTGTCTCCTTCAGCGACATGAGTAATGACGGACTCATCTTGAGGGTTGATAGTCGGGAAGGTTTTCTTACTGACTGAGTCCACCCATTCATTGTTGATGAACAACTGCAATCAACGTATTAACATTCATCATCCTCTATTTTCTAGTATAAAGTGTGACATTATAAACATAGTCATTTTAAAGTTTATTAGTTATGATACAAGATTTTAAACGTTGTTTTCTAATATGGCGCTTATTTTATTGCAATTATAAGACAACTGTATAACCGTCTAAACCGTGTCGCTTGAACCAATTTCCATTTCCTTGAAAATCTTAAATGTTTCTAATAATCTTTTGTTATATATGTCTCATGTAAGTTACACTATTTACCTGCTTATGATTACTGAACATTAATGTTTTATTTATTTAAATCAGTGTTAATTGTACACTCTTATTCTTTTAATAGTCAGTTTTAGTAAATGGAAAATATAATTTAATAGGAAATCTTGTGTCAAAATTACAAATATCTTTTTTTGTTACATACAGTTGTAAGTTTAATTTACAAAGACATATGTCGTGAATATACAAACAGGTAAAGTGAGGATTTTTAGAGATCTGAATAAAGAAAGGTTTACAAGAATTCCAAGAATCTACGTCAACAATTGCTTTAACGCATTGTTTCTGGGATATAGAAACTTTTCCATTTTTTATAGACTTACCCCATATTACTATGCCGAACCTAAGATTTGAAGCAACATAGCCATGGTAGGTTTTAAGGTAGTCTGTGTGTTCCTCACTTTCGATAGCTGCCATAATACGTATGAAAATCTGTTCAGTTTCGTACATAATTTATCAATGTGGGGTTTCTTAACCCTAAAGAAGCTACAGAGTTAACTTCTTTTTTTCATATACTTACAGGAAAAATAAGTAATTGATTGATTCATTGATGAAATTGAAGTGATTTTGAGTGATAACTACAATGCAATGCAATATTATACTCCTTTCTGTATTTTTTTCTTTATTATACTCCTTTTTCAATTTCATATAATTTATTAAAAAAAAAATAGGCAAATAACAGCGTTAGCGAAATCTGTGGTTATAGTACGTAGTAATATAGTCTTTGACAATAGAACCTTTATAATATTTTAACATCATATTTAATAAATTATGTTAAATAACTTATAATTGAAATTTATTATGGTCAAATTTCGACCACTGGACGACCACTAGTTAAAATTAATAGTCAAATTTAGTTATATGATATTGTTTTTGTAAATAGTATATATTTCGTCTTATCATTATTTACTATTAGATTATTTGATGACAACCAATTTGTTATGTCAGTTATTGTGTCACTAAAGGATTTATTTGTTTTATCATTTAACATTACAGATATGTCATCGGCATAAAGTAAGTACTCAATACTCAACACAGTGAAAATTTTGTAATCATTGATATAAATAGGAAATAATAAAGGTCCCAATATACTTCCTTGTGGTACATCAATTAGATTATGTTGCATACTAGAAAAAAATGAATTAACACGTGAATTATCGTCATAATACATGGTTTCTACACACTGTATTAAATTTCGCAAATAAGTTTGAATTCATTCGAGACACCTTCCACGTATTCCGTAAATCTTACGTAAAAGGTCTGGCTGTTTGGGAAAATATTGTGGAATAGTCTTCTTTACAATTTTCGGTAATTTGGTTGATTTAGAATCAGATTTATTTGTGAGTAATAATAATAGTAAGGTATTGTTCCTTTTGTAGCCGTAATATTGGGCAACTTACTATTAAATACATGCTCAAAGTTACGCAAACCTTTACTCATAGCTCCACAGGCCAAGAAATAATTTTGATAATAGTTGCAATCTAATATATGACTTATTTTTTGACAATACAATTGGAATTTATAGTATTCTACAGAATTTGATAAAATATCAGATTTTCGTCCACAACAAGAAAAGTCCACTCAACATTTAATTTCTTATTGATACACCTTTCATAATATATATTATAAAAAGTGTTTTATAATGATGTGGTGTGTCCTTGTAATATTTCGAAGATAAGTTATACAAACAGAAAATTAATTTCAATTAATTTTTATCGTTTTCACATAACACAAATATATCTGAGGTATATGCGTCATTATAATAGTCCCATTGTATGTCCTCGGCCACTGCTTTTGGTTCTGTTATAGAAAATATTGTATATTTTTTGTAACTAATATTTAATTAAACGTTTCTAAGAGTTGCTGCTAAATTGACAATTTGCTGTGAACCAAATATACGTATTGTTCTAAGTTTATAGTGCGAGTTTATGTCATGCTTTTGATTACCGCTAATATTATTAGAAATTAGTTTTCATATTGTTACAAACCAGTGTATCAATTGAATTCCGTAACAAGAACAACGCTACTTAAAATTCCACATTAATCGACGGTAACTCCAAAGACATTTAACTCGAATGTTTTATTGATCAAGTTCACGAGTGCCAAGCGGTGTAATTGTTATTTATTATTGTGTGGTCGTCGTGAATACACGGAAGTCTAAAATTGCAACAGGCGACCACCACACAATACCATATTACTTGAAACATAATCTTTTGAAGAATTTTCTTTAAATAAAGCCAGTCTTAGTCTTGTGGTAAATGAAGTAAATCCATATATTGTAATTTTGATGTGACATTTTCTATTTCAGTGCTCTTCTCATTTGAATATTCATATTTCTATCAGCTAGCATTATTATCAAGATTTGGTATCTAATAATTTATCAATCCAGCGTGGAGGGTTATTGGTCCTTAGCCATCCTTAAGGAAGGCCAGAGCCCCTGCAATGGGGACGGAAAAGGGTTAATGATGAATTTATAAATACAACCCGTCACTTTTGCTAGAAGTAGGCACATTATCGAGATTATAAGGACTGTCTATAGGAATTTGGGAACTCATCAACATGGGTTAACAATACGACAATGGGACCTATTTTTGTCAGAAGCTATTATCGTGTTTAATAGATGGTTATTCAGTATTGTGACATCAACTACTATGTGAGTATTTTGATATAGGTAGTATTTTAACCACTCGTATATAATATATAAATTATGATGTAAACAGGCCAACAGATAAATATATCGACGTAAAAATGTGTTTTTTTTTAATACTGCTCTTTTTATTGCTGCATCTGGTACAGGATCCTCCCTGGGTGCATGTGATATTCATTTAATAGTCTTTTTTTATAGCGGTCGAGGAATATGAATAGGATCTTTTTGAACGTTACTTATTCACATATACTGTCCGGGGTGGTGAAACTATTATTCATTCTAGTAACTAACCCTTTTTCTTTACGAAAATATAACAATGCATTGGTCTGAATCTACATTTAGTTTTTGTTTTCATTGTTGTTTCATTAACTTATTTTACTACATTCTGCAAATTGCACTTACTTACATAAAAATTGAAAAACGCTTTATTGACAAATATTTATGACATTATTAGGACGTAGAGCTGTCACTACATTGGCACAAGTTTGATATCATCTATATGATTATTTTTAAACAGCTGTGAAATCTTGTAATTAGCTTTAGATTATGTATTTTAAACATCTTATATAGAGCAGTTAGTTTTTTATAAAAATAAATTAAAAATAAAATTAGGTCATATTATGATGAAAAATTTAATATGGAATATTATAAAATTAACTACAACTTATAAATTAATTTAGGATTTATTTAAGATTTTTTTTCTGACTTTCTTCTAATATTAATTGTGAATTTAAAGTTATTATAAAAATATATTTTACATACCTTAGTATATTTGATGTCAACTTTAACCATTTTGGTGTTTGTATTTCGATCGCGACACACACGTGTATCCACCGGGTACTGCCGGTTTAAAGTGAAGCAACTCGGCGTGGCGAGATGTATTTAACTAAAAGTCTAGTATTAGACAGAGAGTTCGTGACAAAAATGTGCCAGAGCGTTGGAAAGTTAGATTGTTTAGCATGTTGATGTACTAAGGGTACATCTCTACTCAGTGCAGAGGTTGGGCTCTGGAACACCTAGTAAAGGCGGCGGCAAATGTGTTTGTTCCGATAAATTAAAGTTTGAGTTTTTTTAATGAAATTAATTCTACCTAATAATTTAGTAAATAAACTTTTAATCATTAGAAAAATCTTTTTCGGAGCTCATATTCTCACCAATTTCTGTGATCTGCTGAGTCACCGCATTCCACGATTATGCAGCCTGAGCAGCTTAGTCGCCATTTTGTTAAGAATAAGATTTTCGCTAATTTTAAACTACATACTAAAAGCACCTTTAATATGTGTTATGATTAATAGGTGTTCCAGCACCTGACCTTCGCACTGGGTACTGAGTGATGTATATTATTAGAACTTCAACATAATTAAATTTCAAGCTTTCGAAAGGTCTTGGAGATTTTTGTCACGGCCTCTTAGAGTATAAAATCCTTACTATCGCGTACACATGATATATAATCTTATCAAGTCTGCTGGTTGGTCACTGCCGAGTAAGCGCGTTGCCATGTAATGGCGCCTGTCGATAAAAATCATCATAAATCAAATCGTATTATTGAATGTTTGATATGACTGATTAATTTTCCGTTATTTTGTAAAACAGTTCATTACGGTAAAATTTCAAATGGTTTAATAAATAAAATTTGTATCTCAGGATTATTGTTTTTTGAATTAACCATATCATAATCGATAGTACAGAGGTTATCTCGTTCTACGATACGGAGTTTAAGTAACTTTCATAAAGGCCGGTTATAAGATGGGTGAACATTTAGACATTTTAAGTAGTCGTTAACATCCAGTCCATTGTGCTCGTTTGGTGAATAAAAAAAAATATATATAACAACATCACATACATTGCCCAGATTCCAAGATGAGTAGGTAAAGCCCCGTATTATGGAGTATCTGAGACAACGAAGGTACCACAACACCCAGATCTGAGACAATATAGAAAAGTTCATTTTTTATATTGATCCGTCCAGGAATAAAATCCGGGACCTCAGAGATGGCGACACCTTGAAGGAGCCGTTAATTTTTCTTTACTTCTTGATGCTCCAAATTCCGTATTTGCACTGAACCCTTAGATAGGCGACAAATCGAATACGTGTTGATTAGATTCCTTCGCGCCCTTCGACTAAGGGCGTTGAAGGTCATGGTAACAGTCGTCCAGCACGAAAATTCTGCTAATGTTTACGTCTCATAGAATATCAACTAGCATTTTCCCATAGTACGATCTACATGCAGTCGAATATCTATATCTATACTAATAATAAAGCTGAAAAATTTGTTTGGTTGCACTCTATAATCTTAGAAACTACTACTTCGAAGTGATTTTATTTATGTTGAATAATTCATTTATCGAGGAGAGCTTATAGCCTTTTAGTTATCGTCATAGCATGATGTTATGTCACGCTAGGAGTGGAGCGGGAAAAACGGGACCTTTTGAGAGCTTTCCTTTCGTGCGCTGCGTAAACGGCGAAAGTTAAGCAAAAATCATGTATTACGAAAGTATAATGTCTATCTTTTATCTTATCCCGAAAAATAACACATAACGGGATGAAAATGGGAGTGGAAGTTTATATAAAACATTAAAACGTAACCATTGTTTTACAATGAAATTTGTCATGGTAATTATATTCCATGAATCTTGAAAAAATTTTTTCCCTTTATACGTCCTCCCCTACATATAATTAAGTGAGGAATGAAATATTTCTTTTTATCTTCCTATAGCGTCGGATTTCGTTGGTCTTTCAAAAATATTCAGGGTATGGGATGACCGTTTTTTGATTTAGTTAACCGTACGTGACTTATTAAGGCTCAAAATTGCCAATTTTCGTTAATCCAATGCCCCCCATCCCTCTACCAACTAATCGGTTATTGTAAGAAATTCAAAAGTCACGCAATAGTATTTATATTTACGAAGTTAAAAAGAAAACTCTCACACTTAAGTTGTTGAGATTCTATTGAAATACGATATTATAACGTACACATTGGCAGAATTCTAATCCAATGCAATCGGCTTGCAGATAGTTAGCAACAAGCAAGGTCACTTTTTTTGTCAACCGTCTGGATGATATTTTACAGCATATTGAGTGATTTCTACAGTTCCTCATTTTGCGGTAAGTCATGGTATAAAGTGATAATTCTTGTCACCAAGATCCAGATCACTTATAGTACAATATTGTTATTTTAAAGTAGCTGTTTTTCCACGGCTTCGTCCGCTCTAATTATAATCTATGTCAAATATGTCGTGTGATATAGCTTTTAGGTAAAATAATTTTTAAAATAGATCCATTAGTTTCGTGGCCTATTCGATGCAAATAAATGAAAAAATCAAAACATTCCTCATCATAACATAAGGTATAGATGAGAGAAAGATATAATTGTTGTTTTCATTGTTCATATTCCGCCATCAGTTTGCCATTTATCAATTAAAAACAAGTTATCAATAAACATGACTTAAAAGATACAGTGAATAAACTTATTACGGAAAAATTATATTATTTGTTTTGTTATAAAGAAAGTTTATATCAAAGTAGCTTCGGGCCTATTCTATCCGTAGATAGGTACTCTAGTTCACGGTCTATTTAATTTTTTTTTTGCGTAATCAATAAATTACTGCAATACATTGAATTAAAATGTCACATGACGTCACATTTTTGTACATTTTCTACATAGCTATGACATAGTGAGACCCTACTCCTAAGCTTTGATGCCGTTTATCTAAGGTATTTGTTTGTTGTTGATATAAGTATCTAATATTTTTCTGTTATCTGAATGACGGACTAAATAGATTTTACCCAAAGATAAAAATGCCGTAAAAGTTAATTCTTTTTTACTAATACTTAACTCATAAGATATGTCTAACCCAACGAATTTTGAGTTGTACAATTTGTGCGGCGGAAGAAATTCGACTTTTTTATAAGCTTTTAATTATTGATCTCTTTCTTATATTTTCGCGCACAATTCATAAATGAAACAACTTTTTTTTAAAGAAAATTAAAATACAATCATCACCTTAATCTTACGCGACCACGGAAAATTTAAAGGGTCCAAAACGTCAATAAAACTAAATACAAACGCGATGAAACCGTTTAAAAGTTGTTTAATTTATAGTTTTTTATAAATTTGCCACGTGTGTCTCTATGTGTGTATGTTTGTTAGTTATATCTTGCAACTTAGGTTAACAACAGTAGTTACCATATTACCATCAACAGAGTAGGCTAACATTCCACACAGGTTAATTTTAGACTAAACTATTTTAATTTTACGTTATCTCATGGTTACATGTACTCAAAAATAATTTTATTTTTGTATACTATGATATAAGAAGTAAGTTTAGTTGACAGGATTAAAATTAATTTTTGTATAAAAATTGTTACTAATATTTTTCTTAGAAGAAAATACAAACTTATTTTGCTATTTATTAAAAGAGGTTCTTTCGACTTTAATAAATATTAAAACTAAGAATAGTATAAGTTCTGTTCTTAGGATTTGAGCTTATCAACATACGTATAAGAGTGATACATTGTCTTTAATATTAATTGTTTATATTTAAATCAATTACTAAACAAATCAACTATCTATTGCATTCAAGTTGTTGATTAGGTATGTAAAATCTGAAATGTCATATTACTTAAAACAAAGTAAGTAATTAAAAGTATGAAATAAAATGTATCAATTTATCTGAAACAAACAAATCCACTATCGTGTTATCACTGGGCAATAGGTTAAATCACCTATTTGTTTAAATAAAAGATTATAAGTTTTATTTCCTATACATTTTGCTTAGGTATTGTTGTCCTATTATTAACCTTATCAATTTATAATACTAAGAAACTCAATAGGTTCGAAAATGATAAATAATTATATAAATCCGTATGGGAAGGTTTCATAAGGCTAATTTTTGAGATTGAATGAATTATTTTATAGCACTGCACTATAAAACTATTAGATGAGATTCATAGAAGCATGACCGCCGATACAAAGGATAACCGTGTTGCTAAGTAAACAGTTTTAAATATGTTACTTTTAAGGCAACCTTTAAACTTTAAAGGAAAGAAAAGTCGCCGCAGACGTATCAATAATAGAATGGAATTGCTATTCGAACATTTTGTTTTTGTAAAAGCAGAGGATATGAACCTTAAATTGCTTTTTAGCAATAAGGCCGACAATTGTACTGTTTTTGTTACATTATTATGAATTGTTCATTTACTTATGGTGTGTATAATAAAGAGTCTTTCATTCCTTCATTCATTCATTTATTCAGGGCTGTCCAGCCAAATTTACCTTATAAAAGCTCCGGCATATTCTAAATAGCAGGGGGAAAGAGCCGGGACCTAGCAAGAAGTCCGCCGGAATACATAGGTATACTAATCTAAATCTATAAAGAAAACGAACACATTGGATAGGTACCTTATATAATTTAACTGTATAACATACAGAAAAAAAAGAATCCAGCTTGTGGATATATTTATTTCTTAATTACGTGCGTCTGACAACCATACGCAAAGAGTCCTATAAAATAATATTCCTGATAGCAAAATAAAGTGGTGTAGACAACTCTGTTGCAGGCTCATTCGCATAAGTGAAATGATTTTTTTAGTATCTACTTAAGTTTCTAATATTTACTTTTATTATTTTGATCATACATACTACTATAAATCAAAATTACACCTGAATATATTATATTTCTCCGAAAACGACACTTCGTCTATTTTCGAAACGCTAACAAGAATCCAAAAAAGGCATTTTTGATAATTTATAATGCAATGGAGGTAGGACATTACATTGCCTCTGATGCACAGATAATCTTCACTGATATTTTAACAAAATTATATAAAAAAAACAAAAAGGAAAGGCCCTCAGGTGTCATGTTAATTCGTACGAGCTATACATATATAAGATTTTAGTGTTAATACCACTCCGTAAGTTCTCGTGAGACTCTTTTATTGGAAAATCGAAGCATCGGGAGAAGCCTCTTCGTTCACGCCTAGACGTGCTGTTGGTGAGATGGACTAACATCTGTCCAGTTTCAAGTGATTCTCTTTTATTTTTAGGACTCGATCCGGCCCGCCCTCTAGTGAACGCATACGGTTCGAAGTTGTTCAGGCTAGGGAGGGATGACGCACATGTGGTACAAGTCGTCCACTCTAATGCCGGTTTCCTTGGGGAGGCGGGCTTGGTGGGACATGTCGACTTCTGCATTAACGGAGGCAAACTGCAGCCGGGCTGCATGGGCCATACGATGCGTAAGTTTTCATTTTGAATTATTCCCATGATTTTGTGTAGTAAATAGTGCAATGTGAGAGGCAAAATATTTATTGGCCTATTCTTAGTTTCCTTAAGAATTTAGTAAATTAATTCTTTATGTATAAACGATAAAACACCTATTAAAGTCTGTGGTTATTGCATGTATTAGGGTTCCTCGGAACGGGAATCCCATTCGTTCTTTAGTAGTAAGAAGTAGGTAAAAAAATCTCTCTTCTTAACGTGGCGCTATATTCAAATATATATCAAACATGGTAACGATGCTATTCGTGCTTATTCGTGCTGTTATAGTTCATACGAAACAGCGACTCCCTGTTTTCTCCTTTTTCCTCTCCCAATTTATCTAAGGTCGGGTCTCCTTGTGCGTCGGCGCCAGGAAATTCTATCCTGCTTTGTCAAAAGTGAAAGGCTTTAAGCTCCCTCTCAATATTGGATTACCATGTAGCAGGTGGTCTACCTCATCCCACATACAGCGGCTTCCCGCAACATTTATAAGATAGTTGGTCCACCTGGTGGGGGACCTACCCACTAAGCGTAGTCCGGTACGCGGCCGCTACTCCAGACTTTTCCGGCACCTCGAAAACTGATGGTAATTCTGAATTACTTTTAATGTTATAGGAATTGCCCGCTGCAGCCACTTCAAAAGTTGCTGTTTGTATGCAGCTAGTGTCCGCCGAAAACTGCGCATCGTAGGTGTGCCTTGTGACACCACGTGTCCGAAAGAAACTGGCAGATGGGGCTTAAGGTCTGGTAGACGGTCCATTTTACTAGGCGAAGACACGCCACATACGTGAGTAATTTATGCCCCGTTTTGTGGCTCTTTTTATATTATCTTCTTTGTTTTCAACAAGGCTATTAATTTTGTCTACGTATTCGACGTAAAGTGGTGTAAAATAATGATCAAATTGTTCTTTTTTTCTTGAGCAAACT
Organism: Diatraea saccharalis; assembly: GCA_918026875.4. NCBI lineage: Eukaryota > Metazoa > Arthropoda > Insecta > Lepidoptera > Crambidae > Diatraea > Diatraea saccharalis. The sequence goes on from OU893345.1 coordinate 8,433,114, forward strand.
TTTCCACGAAGCTAAGTGGACTAGTCAATCCAGTAAAATTAGAAACTATCCTATATCTTTGGGCTGGCTTGATTACTGGCTTGAGGGTTTGTTTCCATTTACAAGAGAATAATGCTGGGCTCTCTTGTCTATTGGCCTTCCGCAAATCGATTCTAGCCGTCCTATTATAAAATTAGATGTAACTTTAGTAACTGCTTCAAACCATTATCCGATCAAAATAAATCAACATGTCTCAATTTGACGTTTTATATTCTGCATTTGCATTTTAGGCGGTCAATAGTTTAAGCCAAATACTTATTAGTCAACGTTTTAGAATAAGACGATAGTTGCCTACATATTTTGCGTACAATTGTAAGGGATTGTTTCTCCGTTTTTACGTGATTCGGAAGGCAGGTTAAGCCGTTGGCACTACTTACTATTACGCAACAGGCCCCGGGCCACGTATTCTATTCGACTCACTGTCCATATTCGATTCCATCGAGAGTGGTGGCATTAATATATTGGTGATAATGATGATGATTTCCGTATAGCGCTTTCTAGTCACATGTGACATTCTTCTCACGTATCCGAACCAACAGAGCAAATTCCTATTATCCAGAAATTGTATGCTTTAAATGCACTGAAGGTTATAATTAAAATTAATTTGTTTCAGATCCCGGGGCATGTATTGTGTTAAAGTAGATGTTGAAGCAGACTGTCCGTTTGATTAATTAGACATTAGATTCTAATTTATAACATAATTAACTTAAGTCATAGGTTATTGAAAATGTTATTAATATTTTCATATTAAAATTTATTTATTTGATAATTCCGTTTTTATCTAATATGATTCTAAATCAGTAAGAACTCCTTAATGATTTAGAATCATATTTAAAAGAACATCATATTGAAATACAAATTGCACAGAAAAACGCATAAATCATGTATTTCCTATGCAATCAGTCAGGTAAAGAAATAAAGGCATAAAAATACCACCACAATATATACTGAATTTTAATGTGCATGTTTTAATCTTTAAAACTACTGAAGCGATTCTGATAAAATTTTGAGTTGTTCGCTTATTTTAAAAAAATCATCGTGATTTAAGGTCTAATTTGTGCGAAAACCGTTGACAAGAAAACATACTTATATTTGAAAATTACAAACACGTGTTGAGAAGTTTACATAGACAGACAATATAAAAGTGCAATTCAAACTATAATACATACCTATTGGTAAATTAACAGCTTTTTTCGAAGGCAGTAAAAATAACCTTGAAATGGTTATGAGTGGATCTCTCGTATAAGTTGAGAAGTGAATAAATATCTCTTGAATGTGGGATGTAATTTAAGAACTCTTCATAAGTGAAATTATATTTTTGAAAGCTGTGTTTAATGAAAAATAGACTCTATTATCTGAATCAAATTTTATTGAAAAAAAAAATTAAATTCTATTTTTTGAAGATTGAAGATGAAAACTTAGAATAATAAGTTAAAGAAGTAAAATTACAAGATGTGGCATTCCTGTGATCTTACACATGACACATGACTTATCTCTTTATTTCTTCTGCGGCTTAAATGTAACATACACGGTCGCACACGAAAAATTGCAATCTTGAGATAGGAATAGGCTTTTGAAAGCATAATCACCATAAATAAACGAGCCTGCGTAGTAATTTTTCGCTATTCTATCCAAATCGAAAGTCAGCTCGTAGTGACCCTGTGTAATTATAAAAGAATATGTTAGTATCGGCTCAATACATAATATCCCTGCTGCAATCAAAAAAAAAAATCAAAATCAAAATCATTTATTCAGTCTAGGCTGTTACAAGCACTTGTGAAAGTCGAGAGCTACGCCAACGGTTCGTAAATCTACGGCGGGAGACCTTGTACCGAGAAGAACCGGCAAGAAACTCGGCAAGGGCTGCTTTTTTCTCCCTGTTTTATTTCATACAGAGCGTCAAGATTGAAAAATGACTTCATTAAAATTTGAAGTCACTTTCCATTACAATATTACACAATATTAAGAGTAAAACAGTATTTTCGTCAATCCAATCACATTTGTAGATAAAGAAGCTCAATTAAGAACAATTTAATATATATGAAAAATGAGCCATATTTAACTCCAAGTAATTAAGGCACGAGTTTCAATCAGGCCTATCTTTGAATTAACTTAGTTAAATTAATTCTATTCTTTTTCACACGGAAATTTACCAGGAATATAATCACAGGTAGCCCTTATTACAACGCGAGTCTTATTTGCCGCTGGTAATTTAACTTAATATTTATAAAAATGAAAGTACGTGCATAATTTTTGAATAGCTGCACTAAATTGGATGATTCTTTTTTTGTGAGTGGAGGAATGAACTCAGATATCCTCCAATAGATGCAGCATGATGACTATTTTGTTAAATAAATAAAGATGCCAATCTTAGTGATGGTAGGTGACGGGCAGTGACGGGCGAGATGACTGCGGCTACGCTATTGGCTAGTACAAAGACACGTATTAGTGATGGGAACCATAATGTGTTAAAGGCATGTCAATAATTGATCGATATTATATGTTAGTATTAGATGTCATTTAATATTTTTATTAAATTTTTTTTATTTAATACACAATTTATAGCACTATAAACTAATTGATGAACAAGGCATCACGACAAGGCTTCAGTGAGCGCGATCAATTAATCACTAACTTTCAATCAGTCGACGGGAATAACTTTCAAAAATCAATTTTGTACAAAGAAATACGTTTATATAAGTTGTAATTAGAAATGGGAGAACAACATCACATTTTAAATATTCAATCCCAACCAAAACGAGAACTATTAGCCCCAATAGAAAAAAAAACAAAGTATAAAAATAAACATTTTTTGCATTACTTGTTGTTCTGGTTTATCTGCTACACTTTCTAATTTAAAGCTATGCTAATGCACTTAGACAAAAAACCTACATAAAAATGAGTGTAGCGCCACCGCGCTCATGTAAAATTATTAAGTTAAATCTTCAAAAAGGGGTTAATTTTGATGAAAATGCAAAAAATACCTCGGAGTACTTTTATATACTAATTTGCGCACTGAATACAAAATTTTCCTGTAATAGTAATCAATCAATATTTTTTTAATTTGTCCAAAAAATTTGTGCATGCAAAAAAAATTACATCATCAAGAGCGCACAAAAGCCTTTTCGGTTTTATCAGTGGCTGTGGAGTTCAGATACAATTATTCTAAAGTAATTACAATAATACTTTGAAAAGGTAAATAAGGTAGTTAAATATCGATATCGATCATACCTTGAAAAAGTATGCAGTAGCGATACTAGTGTCACAAGTGTCTTTGGCAGAATGAAATAAATATACTTATTTCGTAATGAGAGAAAGGGATGGTTTTCAAGAAGACATCAAAGCGTGCTGCATTTTTATAAAGTTACCTCTAATTGTCCACTATAACTTGAACTCCGCAAGATAAAATTACAGATAAAATTTATATTACTGGTGAAAAGTTATACCATCTTTCAAGCAATTAAATATTTGAATTTTTATCCACACTATTTGACACTAGAACTTGCCATGATTAACCTAATAACTACTTTATTATAAAGAAAAGTCTTCAAAGCATATATTCACAGATCGAACACTTGGTCGTAACTGACGATCACATACGCGTATTACTACTTTTGTTAAAACGATCTATGCAGAATCATAGATGCTTGGATACAGCTTACTGTCTTTCATGCGGCATCTATTGGAGGTTATCTGTGAGGAATTAAATATGGCGGTATGAAGTTCGCCGGGTCAGATAGTTATTATTAATACTTAAGGACCTTGTATCAATTTAGTTTAACCTTTTGTTGAAACAACGAATGATCAAGTTCGAAGATGAGTCCAAACAATAGGTAAAAATTACTATTATAAAAAACAAGAACTTTATCTCACCGCCGAAACAGCACAATTCGTAGAAACATTCAATGCAGCAAGCAGAAGTGGTTTCATGACAAGGTGTTCGCAAGGATTCGTTATTTGTAGCCGTACAAAGTCATGGTCCTTTGTCTGTGCAACAACTTTCGCCTTAAAAAAGTAACATTTTCATAAATTCAGTAAATGTATTATAAAATGTGCTATTATCAACACTAAATCATCCGGTGAAGAATCTTTCATTGTATACTAATATTTCCCGCGACTTCGCCCGTGTAAATTATAGTCTAATGTCGCTACTCGTAGATTAAACAATTTTTAAAATCTGTTTTATAGTTCAAATCTTTCCTCTATATACTCATAGTATGCAGGTGTAGTAATATTTAAAACAACCAGTATGGGGATAACATGATACTATGAGACAAACGAAGATCTGTTCTTAGGAATCGTGTCATCGATTTTAGTGAAAAGAAAAACTGCACTCATTAAAAAAACCAAACGAATTTGATATCGATACCAATCGCGTAGGTCTCACTTCTTGAGTAGCTAATGTCACAATGAAATGATTTTAGGTATAAATGAATATAATGCAGTTTTTCATATCATTTAATTTATTTTAGTAAGTATTTTCTCATGAGACTTATCTGTAGGCGCGTTGGTCACAGACACACATATTTAATAAAAATAGATCAGGAAATGCTTTTATAGCTTCATTTTATTCATGGAGTAGACTTTAGTAATGAATGTATTAAAACTATAGACTCTGTACGGCACGTAATTATTAATAAATAATTTCTTCACATGATTTTATTTGTGTTTCTTAGTTTCTAGATCGGCATAAAAACAATTAAAAATAAGTAAATAAAAATTAATAATACTTTGACCAGCCTTGTAGAATATTTCAAATCTAACATATATGACATAGCAGTGCTGTTGTGAAGTTTTATCGATAGTATGCCGCAATCTTTCTGTTTGGGTCCTCTGCATATTTCGATTTTATTCAAAATCAAATCAAATTTGCCCTGAAAAATAAAAAAAATATGGTTTATTCCATTCTGACTTATTTTTGTGTCCTTAAATTACCCACAGGTAAATCACCTTGGTAATTTTTAATGTGTGTACATAAATGACATAATTTGTTGTAGGTACATATTCTTTTTCGTTTAAATCAACCACGGATAATATGTTAAGGGCAAGAGTAACTGATAATTTTGAATACTTTCTTGAGGATGAATATGATGTGAACCTAAATACTGGTAGTTTTAATCCATTTCAAGGTGTCGCCATCTCTGAGGTCCCGGGTTCCATCCCGGTCGTGTCAATATAAAAAGGATTTTAATATGTTATCTTGGGTCTGGTACCTTCGTTGTCTCAGATACCCCATAATACGGAGCTTTAGCTACTCATTTTAGAATCTGAGCTATGTATGTGATTCAATCTTTATTAATTTAAATTGACCGTTATTCGAAGCTTATAGTCATATGAGATAGGTGTCATTCGTTCCCGCCACTATTGCTGTCTCTTTTTATCTTATATTTGCCTCTCTTTCATACCCCTACCCTACAACATCCGCAGTACAGTGGGGCAGCCATTGCTTGCCGCCATTTTATTCTTCATTAGCACGGTCGTGATCATAAACGGCTACAGATTAGAATTTAAAATATAATTATTTAGAACTAATTTAAATTAAATTTTAAACCGAACTTTTTAAAAATAAGTGCTGGTAATGATTATTTTTGTCAAGACGCACCTCTTATATGATTATAGTCTCAGTGCATCAAATAGTGCTATCAAATCTACCCACAGAAGCATAACTATGTATCCGTCCTTTCCGTTGGTATTATTTAAATATTTTGGTAAATTATCATTACATACCGTATTCTACATATAGTGCTTAATTAGTTTTGTTTGTAGAATGCCAGACAATGACGACCAGAACTGCGTGCCTCCGGGGTCTGGCGTGCCGCCACCAGTACCTTTAACGCGGGGACCTCCCCCCACACCTTGAAATGCAGTTCCAGTAGCAGTAGTAGTGACTGAGTTCTTCGGGTTCTGGTTCAAATGGAGGCGTTTGGCACCGCGACAGAAAAAGGGGGAGGAAACGTGGTCTTCACTTAAATCGTAGGTTAAATGGACTTTTTAAGGACGTGAACCTTTTACGTGAACAAATGGCTGCGAATAATAATGATTGTTTTTCGGATGTAAGTAGAGACCTGTATAATAATAACTCTAGCAATTTAAACTTGATTCTGACTTGCAACAAGTTTGATAAATCAAAAAAGAAGACTTACTTCAAGTTTGCACATGAAAAGTGCAGCAACTTCCAGCAAGTTTAAATCAAACTTTCTCGTTTCAATGTGACAAACTTGCACCACCTTTGACGTATCAAAGGTAGTGCAAGTGTACCTGGGAAAATTATTATTACTACTACCGTAGCAGTAATGATAATTTTCCTAGGTACTGACTCGATTACCTGGAATACAGGTTTCAAGGCAAATATTACTTTAAGTTTACTAAGTTTTTATTAATCTTTTGATCATTCAAAACTTTTGGTCTAAAAACGACTGCGACTTTGAACTCAGACCACAGCGCAGAGCCTGGCCTGTGAGCCGAAGTGATTAACTGGGACAGTTGATTTCGAATCCCATATTAAGATCACATTAAATTTATTTATTACTAGCTGACCCGACAGACTTCGTCCTGTCAAAAAGCCTACATTGCTTAGACAACAGTGAGTGCTTGTAATTTAATATGAACTTTATACCATAGCAATAAAGCTCAAATTGACTACGTTTTAGTTACAAATCATTTGTATGGGAAAAAGAAAAGGGCTATTTTTAGGGTTTTTCCAGCAATAATTCTAATTTTTCTCGCCGTAAAAACCATCCTTGAACTTCAACGAACATTTTAAAAAAAGATTTGGCCAAATTGGTCGAGGCGTTGTTGAGTTATGCGCTTACCAACACATTTTGCGATTCATTTTTATATATAAGAAGAAGATTATTATTATTACATTAAACGGCATATTAATTATACATTAAATGCATTAAATGAACAGCGCCATCTAGTTTGCAGACTTAGAACTAATCGGGCACCTACGAAGATGATGGGTGTGTTACAAATAAGTATCTTTGTCATAACAATATTGTCGCAAACTTGAATCTTCATATTAACCATAACAATATTGCAGCGACATTGACACAAACTTGCCTCGTATATTTGATGACGTAGCAATTTACAATCAAAGGAAAATCAAACTTGCCGCAAGTCAGCATGCTATCTGGGTATCTACCCTCATCATATTCTTTACTAGTGGCTCCCATCCAAGTATCAAATGAGCAATCCGATTTTAATATTCAAATTCAAACTAAATTAAAAGAACCAGCTATTCCAATGACTTCCAATTCGGATTTGAAACTGTTCCATGATCTTTAGTTGTTCGATAATAAAGATTGGTCCGAATTACAATATTTTTAGAAGCGAATGAAGAGATTAAAGTGATCGATTCTCTAAAACATTAAACATATGCTGACAAATCATATGCTGCCTTAACCTTATGTATACTAATGCAAGGAGAGGCGTTGCAATCCACCTCAACAGATTTATTTAACTAGGCCAAAGATTATGAATCTATCAACTATGAATAACTTAAAGAAAACAATTAAAAAAGCCTCGTCATCCTCGGGATCCATTGGAGCCCTTGGCTAAATCAAAAGTCTTTGCCAGCTCAAAAGGTGCACTCCTTGACTGTCAAAATCAACCACATGCTTCATGCAAAAAGAACCGACCTAGAGGAAGTCCAGACCCTAACTGGAAGATTAAATTTGACAAGTTTTGTCATTCCAAACCGGTAGACTAAATAATCGTGCGTTTCTAAATTTCCAAAACAACATTCTGTCCTCACGAAAGACACACGTTGTTCCACCCGGAGTCAGACAAGATTTGATATAGTGGCCGAGAAATTGTCACCTTTCATCAATGATAGATTTACCACCTCCAACACACTTTCTAACAATCGACGCGTCAGATCTGGCCTGGGGTTCGCAATGAGACCATTTCCTACTATCGGAACTGTGGACTCGTGCAGAGCAAACTTACATGCATTAAGAGATCACTGTCTGTAACTGCATCATTTCACAGTTTTGATTCAGTGCGACAACAAAACTGTTATTGCCTACGTCAGAAATCAGGGAGGTAAAAAGTCAAATTCCTTGATGAACTTGACATACCAAGTGTTTGAGATCTTAGACCTTTTTCAAATACACCTCAAATTACATCATCTCCCAGGTAGGTACAACAGTCATGCGGACCATCTCTCGAGACTTCGAGCGCCCTCAGAATGGCATCTACTGAACTCGTGTGTAATGTTTGCAAAATTCGGCACTCCAATGAGCAATCTATTCGCCTATCAAAGGGCCCACGTTGTCCCGAATTATTTGACCATAGAACTAAACGACTATCGAGCTGTTTTTTACGATGCCTTTTCAAGGACATGGGATTACCCACTAGCGTGGGTGTTTCCATCGCCATATTTAGTATCCAAACTGCTGGCCCTCCTCAATCAGGCCAAAGGCGTGTATCTTCTAGTGGTTCCACGATCGATCGAAGTAGGTATTCTGGCTGGCTGACCTGAGAGCACGAAGTCTAGCGGCACCATTTACCTCTAGCGACAAGATGTTGGTAGATGTTTCGACCGGTCTACCACCCTCACATATCCAGATAATAGTTCTGGAGGTGTGGAAATATGGGGGGTGGTCAAGGGATATAATGGCCTGGAATAGCGATCAGATCAGTCTATTGCAATCGGCATGGAAATCATCTACAAGGAAAACGTACAGCATTGCATGATATGAGTGGCTAGAATAGACTAGGCAACTTCATATTAATCCGAGTTGCCCAAGTGGGTCAGATTCGGCAAAATTTCTCGTAGACCTACATTTTATTTACAAGCTTTCTTACAACACTATTATTTTATATAAATCAGCGATTTCTACACTATGTAACTCTGGAATTTATTATACAGTAGAACCTTGATAACTCAAACCTCGGTGACTTAAAAACCTCTATAATTTCAAAAAATAAAATGTTCCCTTCTCATCAAAGCCTACAACCTCACACCTATCCCATATAACCATAAGCTTCGAATAAGATAAGAAAATAAAACGCTTATTGCATTTTATTGGTAGGTAAATTCATTAACATTTCGCAAATATCACCAAGTCTATCTTCTTAAAAAATATGTTTTGCTGTAGCGTTGACTTTCGACTGTTGATTTCTCGATGGGTCGCGACTCACAAATTGAAAAAATATTGGTTTAAAGCAAACAATAGAGCAGTCGTAGCTTTCGAATAAACTGGAAGAAATTATGATGTTTCTTTAGATATAAGCTGTAGTTATAGCTGACTTTTATAATATTTAACTTACAACATTCACTGTCTGCTTCATGAAAATAACGCTAAACACCAAACTAAAAAAATAAACTGAATAAATAATTTTGTTCATTTTTATAATTGAAAAAAAAAATGTATACAAATTGCATGGACAAGATATCATGTGGATTTCATTGTATTAAAATATACTGCATTAGTTACCTGTAATTTTATGGTTCGTTTAACATTAATCGAAGTCATTAAACTATTTTATAATAAATACGGACGTTATATTTTAAGTAATCATGTATTTATGAGGTAATAATACTGATCATAGATATATAGAAAAAAAATGTATACAATAGAATACCTTAGTACGTTTAAATGATTAAAAGAAAAATTATATTTTTTTTCAGCAAAGAAAATCACATTTTCGCTGTCGTCAATATCAATATCACAAAAAGTTTATATTAGTAAATTTTTTTTCAAAAATAGAACCCACTCCAGTCGAACTTTGAAAATGTGAGAATAAGCGCGAGTCGGGCTCGCGCACGAAGGGTTCCATTACAATTTTCTAGTACCAATAGTTTTCGAGCTAAACCACGGACAGACGAACATGACGAAACTATTAACATTTCTTGTTTACTACGGAACCACTTAAAAGGATAGTTAGCTATTAATGTTATTTATTATGTTTAATTGGAAAACTACTACTAGTCTATTAACATTAAAATAATATCTGTAAATGTTAATATTCCTGCTGCGATTAAAAATATACCTATAAGAAAATATATTTTATCGAATTTAAGTTCACGAGTTAATACGCGGTCATTTAATTGTACGTTTTCAATAATAATTCTTCGTTTTCTTGTCACCACCAAGCATTCGCGCAAAATCTGAAAAATAAATAATTTTATGGAATCATTAATTTTTCTTCGAGAAGTTCGTTGAAATTTAAAAGTACTATTAAAATCATATATAAAACTTTTTGCGTTTCACTATAAACAGAAACATTAATTGAAATAGTATTAGACAATAATCTATCTATAGACAATTTATATATGGAAATATAAGATGTAAAATTTTTGAGAGCTTACCACGTGATTTGACTATACGAATATCGTATTCCGGATATCAAACCTTGGACGGATAAATCAGAATTCGTCTAGGATTGGACAGAACAATAGTGTTTCGGCCTTCAAAGTTGGACAGACCAATCGGTCTGTATAATGTTTGAATTCGGGAACCCTACAAACTACGTAGGGCTGGGAACACGATCTTCGTATAGTTTTGCGTTATTTTTGTGCACCATTCTACCACATCTATTAACATGTACACAAGCGGATAGAAACTTTGCATCTCGTTTGTTGGGGGGATGGACGGTGTATTTTGCATGTAAATAATATCAAGTACACATTTAGGCGTCTCCAATTTTAAACCTTGTTGAATTGGATATTATTAAATTTATAATGTATTAAAAATGTATTTAGACATCATAGACTATAGCTTGAAAAATTGCTATTTATGCATGAACTGTTACTAATTAATTATACACATGCACTTTTATATACCTTGTAAAAAAGTTTAATGAGTTGAGACAATGTTGAAATAAAATAATCAATTCATGTAAACGTATGACCTGTATTTTACAATAAATAATTTATTATTATTGTTTATCAATAAGAATGTTATATTTAACTTTTTTTTCGAATGGATTAGAAAAATGTTTAGGTTTTACCAAAAAAAATCCTGTTACATGCAGCAGTGCTACACCAGAAAACAGGAAATATCCTTGAATAAGTTCATCTAAGCCATCTCCAATAGTTCTGGATAAAATCAGACCAATTGGTATCAAAATTTGACTCCAAATGGCACCTCCAACGAGTGTTTGCTCATCTTTATTCTTAGGCCTACTATCTACTCTAGCTCCTGCCCAAAAACTACCAGCTGATATCACCAAACCAAGGGTGCATATTTTTAGAACAAGGCTCACGTATCGTCTCACCATTTCTTATGTTTTTAGAAGGATTGAGAGAAGACGAACTGACAAACCTTGTCAAACATCACCCTCAAAGAGTAAAGTATATATGAGTTCATCCTCCAATTTTTTGTTTTTGTTTTTTTTTTGTTGTATGAGAAAGTTGATGATCGTCATTGCATCTTTCATTCATTTCATTTTAATTTTACACGTAGAAATTGATTTATTTATTTGACAATGACAGAATTGTGCGAAATGCGCAGAGAAGCTATTAATAAAGGAAGAAGAAAAAGTGTGAGAACGTTGACAGATATATGTTTAACGGGCTTTCCGTTAGATGGCGTGACTGTGTCAATGCGATGTAGCTCATGTTAATCTTTTCAATATATATTTCTATAAATTGGAATGACATAATATTGCACATTATTTTTCCACTAGAAATTAAATGAAACATACGATAGATAGAATAATAAAATGTTTATTTCAATATCACTAGGATGAATGCCGATTCTATAATCTTATCTTATTATCCCTGTTTTTAGTTTCCTCCTTAGTTCCCTCTTAACTAGCAAGACTTCAACATTAGGCACCAAGTATCACAAAAAATATTTTTCTTCTAAAAATTATAATAAATAAAAAAGATTATTTAGGGGAATATATAATTTCATTGAAGTTAACAATGTTTGGATACATTCAGTTTACAGGGTAATATGTACGATGGTAATGATCAACTATCACTTGTAAAGGGAGTGTCCGTCACTTGTAAGGTAGTGTCCCCCGCCCCCCCTCTGATTACTCTTACAAATTTAGACGAAATATACAGAAGATATACTACACATACTTGTATTTTAAACATGCCAATCAGGACGCCACAATATAACTAACCAATCACGCTCAACCGTAACAGACATCTAGAGGTCGTAAGAAACGTGTAAAAGCCATTTTAATTTGATATATTACACTAGTGATTAACACAAAGTAATTGAAAGGATACTGGAGTAATGATTTCTGAATATTATTTTTAAATGTAATATTATCTTTTTTTCTTTAAATTTTTTATGCTTGTTAGTTAGTTGATTGATTCAGTAAGAATTATTTAAATCACTTCCTATATTATATTTGTTTATAAATAATAATAGTTGGTATTCTTTTTACGTTGCATTACTCGATTACCTTTCAAGTTAACAAATAAAATCGGCAACACCAGTTAAATGAAAAAGCAATATTGACAAACAAAAAAATATAATGGAAATAAATGTAATATTAAATAAAAAATACAATAAATGCTATCAATTAAAAAAATAATCATTAGTAAATTAATTTGCAAAACTCAATAAACAACTCAATAAATCTGAGAAGTGTTCATCTTACTAATGAAAAGAAATCCCTCCTTTGGACCTATTTGAGGATTGGCTTCTTGTTTTGCAAATAATAACCTAGTAAGCTGGCATTTTTAACATTTTTAGTAGTGTGTATCACAATATGCCACGCCTACAAGGCCCTTCTAATGATTTTCTGTGTTCTGTGGTTACGGGTGTAGACAGTAAACGAAAAAAATGCATTTTATTCTATTAGTGAATAATATACCGATAAGCACAGTTTTATGCATAGTTTAATTATAATATTGCTTATATAAATTAGCAAAAAACAAATCTTTTATACTCGTTTTTACGTAAATGCAAATAGAGCGTGACGTTACGACCCTCTTACTCATATTAGCCCTGCGATTCTGTAAAACTCCAAACCCGAATTCAAATTCTCTCAGGTGTCCGAATTGACTTCAAAAAGAGGCATACGCTCAACCTTGAATTGGTAATAACGTTTCGTAGCATAATTGAAGTGAGTTTCGAAATGATATAGGAATAGAATATCTGAGACACGTGTATTCAATCAATTTTGTTTTGTATTTTAATACAAAAAAATGGAATCAATAGAATTTTTACACTAAATGACGTGAATTCGGACACATGTGTGAATTCGAAATCGGGTCTGGATTTTTACAGAATTGCAGGGCAGAACTTGGAGATCTCAACCTTATTATGAGTGCCGTGACCTAATAGCGACGCCGTGACAGAAGTGGCGTTTTTGGGGGAAATTTAATTTTTATTTTTCGGATTAGTCTCATGTTATTTATGTCGCATAGTTTTTGTGATACATGATGCGTTTTAATTTTTAGGTTATAAAACAAAAAAAAAGAAAATATGATGACCAAGTATAGGAAATTAATGAATCACTATTGGATTTCTAAGTGTCGCAGTAAGATAGATAAATTCATAATATTATAATATAACTAGAGATATAAGTATATACATGGTTACACGAAAGAGATTTTTTACAATCTTACTAGGAATATAATTATAAAACATTTGTAATGGTTCAACTTTAGTGAAATAATTGTTGGAGAATTATGTGAGGTGAAGGCTAATCTGTGGTTTTATGGTTATGTCACAGGTTTATAATAAAGACAGGATATTGATAAAATTATATTGAGGGATATTAAAGTTTCTTCGATACGAACTAGAATAAACTTCTTATAAGATTCACGTGATAGTCTCGAGGTTATTTTTTTTTCAAACTATAGAATCATATTACGCTTTTGGACATCCTACGTTAATGATTTAGCCAAACGTGGATTGTAGGATCAGTTTTAGGTGACCAATTCATGCAAAACGACCATTTGCCGGCCGCAACATAAAATAATTTTGTCAGTGTTATAACAAATTAAAATAATCTGTTTTCTTACATATTTATATTTGTTATAATTATAATGACATATAATTGTGGTTATTATAATAATATACTAATTTTAACTATTTTTGGTGTGATTATCATCTGTCCTGTAACACAAACAAAGTTGCAATTTTCTGATAAAATATATGATCGGAATGAATAAGTTCCGTAGATAAAAATGCCTCCGAAGAATATTTGTGTAAATCTGTCCAAGTCGATCAGCGCCTCGTATTGACCCTGAAACATAAGACAATGCATAACATTTTATGGCGCGGTTATTTACTTTTGAGTGTCCTAATTACATTCTAGTGAGCGTCTAATGCGGTAAATGAGATGAACGAGAGGAGTAAGGTCATATTTAACCTTCCTGCGATTAATTTTGTTGTACGATATGATGGTTAGTAAGTTGGGCAATAAAGAGTCCACTTCGTAGCTAAAAAGATAATAAATAGTCTAGAATTTGGTTGGTAAATAAAATAAAGTATAGATGCAGTAATATTAGGACGTGACATACATCACAGGTTGTAAATAATACTAACTTATAATACCGGGTATTGGACGTGATTTTACACTGACCTACGCCGACATTTCGGCTGGGTTGCACCGGCCGTGGTCACGACGAGACTGGAACAACGAGTCACCCTCAGATTTTTCATCCAAATACCGTCACAAAGAACACTAACGGTGTCCCTATTCCGCACATGAGCCGTAAGATTATATTATTAAAACAAGATTTTCCGATTGTGAAAAAAGAGATTGCGTTTTAGCAAATACTGGATTCCACGCTTGTGAGAATTTATATACGTCTTCCCGATTTATTTATTAAAGGTTCACACAACAGGTAACAATCGAATAAATTATATAAATAGCATGTATAAAGATAAGAGCGAGACTGCATCCCAAAGGCGGTGTACACAACATTATCAAAAAGCGTAAACATCCAATATACTTGAACTACAGATAGTACATACAGATCAATAGCACTATATACAATGCAGAAAGCACATAGCTACAATACATATACAAATACATACATACAAAAAAATACACAATTCAAATGGTTAAATTACGTAAAAACATTCTTGCAGACTAACTAAAAAAAAAGAAAAATTATAGACTTTCTTTCCAAAGAGTGTTCACTAATTTAAAATAAATCTAATTCAGTTTTGAGTTGGACTGTTTCATTATAAAGACGACACATTCCTACGATAGGATTAAAGTAAGAAATGTTATTTTTATAGGTTTGCAATACAAATAGTCTCTGCTCACGGTTTCGTCAGAGCAGCTTAGTGTTGAAGTTTAAAAGCTTTAGTAAGTTAGGAGATTCAAGCCTGGAGTTTATAATCTTATACAAATGCAGAAGTTCCTGCTGTTTTCTGCGCATATCTAAAGCTGCAACTATAAAAGGATCCATTCTTTCAACGTAAGATGTTAAACTTCCTCTGGGCTCTTTCAATCTTTTGGGAGTGTATTTCATAGTGAGGAGACCAGATTACAGATGCATATTCCAGATTGCTTCTAACCAGAGAATTGTAAAGATAGAGGAAGCATTTGTGATTTTTTAACTGTGGTTCTCACAATAAAGCACAGCATATGTAAGCTTTTTGATACCATTTTGTCATAATGATCAGCAAAATATAAACCCTCATCAAAAATGACACCTAGATCCCTTACCACTGATACTCGCTCCAGCGAAGAGTTTTCTAATTTGTAGTCAAGAAGAATTTTCTGTTTCTTCTTGGTAAAAGTCATAATGTGACATTTATTTAACGCGAGATGCATATTATTTTTAGAGCACCAGTAATATATTTGATTCAAATCATGTTGCAAAGATAGACAATCATTGTGGTCATTTATAGCTGAGAATAGTTTTAAATCGTCTGCGTACAGAAGACAAGGACTCGATAATTTGGAAGCTAGGTCTTTACAAAAATAAGAAAGAGAAGAGGGCCTAAATGTGAGCCCTGTGACACACCCAAAGCTGTGAGGTTTGGTTAAGACAAGTATCTCTTCAGTGCAACAATTTGGCTCCTTCTTTTCAGATATGACCAGAGTCACCTCAGCATGTTACCATGGAAGCCAAATTGCAACTTTAGCTTTTGACAAAGAAGAAAATGATTAACCTTGTCAAAAGCTTTTTGAAAATCGGTATATATCGTATCTATTTGACCCCTAGAAGCAAATCAGAGAAACCCTAGAGAAAGACCAGGTCTAACATGGATATAAATGCAATCAAACACAACATCCTCAAACAGCTTAGCCATGGTAGATAAAATACTTATTGGCCTATAGTTACTACAGTCAGATCTATCCCCTGACTTGTATATAGGGAGCACATGAGCAGTTTTCCACGCGCTAGGAAAAGTCCCTGATTTTAAGGACATGTTACGATTGAAGTTATTAGGGATTTTCTTAATTTCAATCGCTTCACGCTCTACTTTTGATTAAAAGTGGCGATCCGTGCAAAGGACTTGCGTACGGTAAAACTCGATCCAGTGATTTGTGCCCCTTTCCAGTAGGTGTTCCGCAATGGCAGACTTACTTGACTGACGGTTTTTGACAGCTGCTATGTGTTCTTGAACCCTTTCCTCGATGGATCTCTTGGTTTGACCTATATAAAAACCACCACAGCTGCAGTCGCAGAACACACGCGTCTAATACCCGGTATTGTAAGTATTTAATAATGCAGCGCGATAGTTTAAAATTATTAATAATATTGTCTGTTTAATAACTATAAGTTTATATGTCACGGACAAACAGGTTAATCTCACGCAATCAAATCAAACATGGCCAATATGAGATGGCAATGTGATAAAAACTATAGAAATAGTAATAATCAAATAAACCAGGCCTTATTTATAATTCTTCAGACCACAGAAATCACATGGCCTACAAAAATAATTAACGTGCTGTTTGACTTTATAGATGTATATTTCTTTGTCACCTGGAAGAATACTTTTAGTGATAAGGCTTCCAATTGTACGTCTCTTGTTTTCGTTATATAAGTTTATTTTGTTTTGTGAGTACAATAAAAACATTCTATCTATCTATCTGTCTATTCTCTATCTATCCTAAAATTAAATTACTCCTTGTTTGTTCTCTTTTGCCCCGTGCATTACCGATACATAATGTCCAAGGAATATGATAAATTAAGAAAATCAAATCCTAATTTTTATATTGCCCTAAGTAGCTTATGATTTTTTATAATACCCAGGCATTATGAATAATACCCTAATTTATCAGTTTGTCCATAACAGACGTAAATAAATTTAAAGTTATTGTTAATATAGCTGTTACAGCTGCCAGTGGAAATATTTAAGAATTCTTACGATTGGTATACGACAATCTCTTGATATGTTGGGGTATTGACTGTGTATAATTTCGTAAAGCAATTTGTATCCACAGATTTTTTCTTCGCGCTGCTGTATAAAAATGCGCCCATTCCTTTGTACTGTGAGTCTATACTGTAAAGAAATAAATAGTTTCAAAAATAAATAAAGTGGTTATAAATGTTTCTCATGCACTGTTCAAATCATGGAGTTTTCGTTTTTCAAAATTGAAAAGCGGCCTTTAAAAAGCTTATCAGTCGTTTTTGTAATAAAAATGTATTGTGCTCGATATCTAGCACAGCAAATAATAGAAAACGGTAGAAATAGTTTGCAGTATGGTAATATTTATTAATTAGTAGCTTTCCTTTTATATCTCTGTCTATTCATGAAAACCATATAGAAGCCCGTTGTGTAGCTTAAAAAATCTCAGCGTACAGACAGCGGGCAACTTTGTTTTGTACTATGTATGGATAGACAACGCCACATTAATTATAAGAAATTACCTTTAAGCTATAAGGACGCCGATTGGTCCACATGTTTATATATTATTCTTAATTGTGTACGTATCTATAATGATATTAAAAAGAGGAAAGATTTGATTGTGTGTTTGTCTGTTTGCATCGAATATGCTCCGACAACAATGGACCGATTTCAAAAATTCTTTCACTTAAGAGTACTACCTACCTCATACGGGGTTGACATAGGTTATAACTTATGTGTGCGAAATCGCGCGAAACAGCTGGTCTACAATAAAGAATATTTTGTTCATTCATAATAGTATGAGGGCGGTTTGAAAAGTTTTCGGCCCGACCAAGAAAACAAAGAAAAAATAAATAAAAACATGCTTTACTTTTCTACATATTTTCCTCTTCTCTCAATACAATGACACTTGACATACGATTAATTTAAGAATTAAAAAGCTATCGAATGACAATAAATTAGTTTACCTACTACCCTCAAATCTCGGTGAGGCCGAGAACTTTTCAAACCACCCTCGTACAGTGCACCATATATATATTTGTAGAAAAAAAAACAAATTAATAATAAAGTAGATTTGTTTACTTGTGCAAGTTTCGTTATCCTTGTAACATTAATATTGGTATATAATTTGGAGTTATTGATCGTTTTATAATATGTTTCAGTGCAGTCGTTTCTTTTGGGTCCTTTACATTTATCGAAGGCTGTTATATTAAAGCGGAATTTACCCTAAAACAAAAGAATTATCATTAATTTAAATGAAAGTAGAAATAAGGCGGCTGTTATATTTAGCCCGTCCAGATCTTTTATGCTCTGCAATTATCCCATGCATAAATCTGCCAACATGAGTGTAAGGTTATACCCATTTAATTTTTAAATAATATAGATTATAAATAGTATTAGGCCAAGGATGGAGCCTTGTGGTATATTGTATGTGGCATGTGTAACTTATAAAATTAACGATTTTGACAACTTTAGAACATATCTAGTGTAGTGGAATTTATATCTATATTTTTTATTTTATGAGTAGCTTTTGATAGTTTTCGGTATCAAATGCTTTAAATCAATGAATATAAACAAAGCAACAAACATTGTTTCTGTCAATATAAGTTAATAATAATTAACTGTTTGTTATAGTAATCGTAAACGTATTTGTGTATAATATTGATTTTCTTGTATAAAAGTAAAAATATTTTTTCCGTTAGCTAGTCATTAGTTACACAAAATTATCTCAAATATTTTTGATATCATGGGCAATACTGACATTAACCTAACAATATCACTTACACTGCTTAGATCCTAAATTAAGTAACAAAATGTCTTGTATTATGATTATCTCAGGTAGGGGTGTTGTGTTACCTTCAATCTAACCTACCGATCCTACAAATCGGATCGATCTACAAAATGAACTATTTTATCACACCCAAGAGATTTCATTTGAAAGAGATGTCGAGCTACTGGTACTGTAGAGTCCGAGCAAGCACGTTACTATAGATCTTGACTCTCTGAATGTATCTATGGCTCATTACTGGCATGGCACTGGGATTTAACATTTTAACAGCTCAGAGTTCGTATATATTTTGTGGTTAAGACTTAAAAAAAAATTAATGGAAGGATAGCATATATCAAGTTCGAAAATAAATTAAACTTGAAATATTGATTAAATCCAGAGTTTGCCTGGAGGTGACGTTTCAAAACCACGGGTTTCAGTGGAGTACAGCAGTGGTATAACCACATAATAACACTAGTTTTAATACGGAGTAATATAATCACAACATACAACTGCCGCTTTACTTACAACAACACTATCCGACTTGATAAAACCAGTGTCTGAGAATAAAATAAGAAAATAACCCAATATTATCAATTTGTACATAATAATTCTTCAGATTATTAATTAAGTAGATGTACCACAAAAATGGCAAGTTATGGTGAGTGTAAAAATAAGTTTGTAATGATACGTACAGGAAGAGCTAAACAATTATTTTATCGCTATTAATCTCTATGTATAGTTAGATACCTGCAGATTATTAAGATAAAAAAAATATAAATTGTTCATAATAGTCCCATTACTATATATACGGACCATGAGGTAATATAAATGTATGGTAAGGTAAGTTATGATTAAATATTTAGATTTTTCCATAAATATGCTATTTTTCAGCTTTTCTATATATATGTCGCAGAATATCTCCATCATTGTTACGAAGATCGTTTGATTTAGTTTCTTTTTTTTTAATTGTTAGTTACTCTATTACTTAATTACTCGATTGTAGAGAGGGCGTGATCATTACTTTTGTCGATGACTTTGACAGTTCGTTAACAAAAAGCAAGTTGCCGCCATTTTGGTACACATTTCCAGTATAATATTGTAATCTTTGGTACACATTCTGTTTCCGATCGCCGAGGAGTAAAGACATCCGACGACATCACGCTGATCTTGTTATATTTTCGTGTGAAAAGTAGGAGAAAGTCCACAACAGAAGGAATAAGTCCACATTGGTATACACGCCTGCAGTGTTCTTTTAAAGATAGTCCTCTGATATGGACGATCTATTTGGGCTTCTCGTAATATGATAATCTTCTCGTAATATTATACGTAATATAATCCCTTGAGACTACCCGCCGACATATAGATACATATATTTTATTTATTACCGTGTAATCGGTTTCTTGCGGAAAGCAGGCACCAGCTTTTGAACTTTGTGTGAAAAAAAATAAATTATGTATTTTTAATTTGTAATATTGTAGTCGATTACTATTAAAATAAAATATGTAAAAGTTAAAATACCCTCTCTGTTTAAAAAAAAAAGTGTTTATTTAAGATAGTCCAGCCGATACGTATATTTTTAAGTGTTAAATTGTATTAATTTGAATTAAATTGTTAAATTAAATTATTATTGTTACTAACAATAGAATTAAGTCAAATTGTTACTAATACCAAATGAATGCAGAAGTCTGAATTAGATTTTATTATTATTATAAACCTAGCAGCACAAAAAGACATTCTCCATCAGTGAAACCGGTGAAAATATACAGTGAATTTATAAACACCTAATACAGTCGCTGTCCGTGCTATATATAATTTACGGTCTAGGGAATCTCTAAGAGAAATATTTAAAGAAATAAATATTCTGACTGTTGCCTCTCAATACATCTATGAGAATATTATGTTTACAAGAAAACATTACGATTCCTTCACAAAAAAAAGTAGTGTTCATAATCTTAACACAAGAAATAAAGATAAACTTGCCGTTCCAAGCTTCAGACTTCAAAAAACCAGAGGATCATTTCTGGGTAAATGTATTGCTATGTTCAATAAAGTTCCACAAAATGTAATTGACCTACCCATAAATAAATTTCAAATTCATGTAAAGAATATACTTGTGAGTAAAGGCTATTATAAAGTTGATGATTATTTTAAGGATCGCAATGCATGGAATTAATAGCCTTCGCTTTGTTCTATAAAGACTAATTATATGTTCAACTTATGTCCTACAGACTTTGAAAGTTCTATTTACTATTGTGATAAATTGATAATACATATTATTTTGGTAATGACATGATTTATGTAAATGTCATTACTTATGATAAAAAGCTGATAAGTTTCTTTCGCTTGTTCTTCTTGTCAGCTAAAAGACGTCCTGAACAAGTGGTAGGGGAAAAAAGTTTTTTGGACGATTCAAAAGTGCTTGTAATAGCCTACTTGAATAAAGATATTTTCATTTCATTTCATTTTCATTTCATTTCAGTAGTCTTTCAATTAGGTACTATATTCTTGTTTTTTTATGTTAAAAAATATAACATCATTCATATATTATATTTGGTCAATTTTGCATTCAGAATGCTATACTGAAATACATTCTTAATGAAAACTGTCTAAAAAATCCACTTTGTCCTTGGCAGTCTAAGACGGGACTCTGAGTCATATATTTCGTGATTCTGAACACGAAGGTTTTGACCTTACCTAATTGTTTGTGTGTAATTTGTGAAAATTTATAAAAGGTCTTCAACATTTGTGTTTTAAATATTCTAGAATATAAATAAAATAAAACAACCGAATTGTATTTACAGTAATTTATACCTAAAATTACTGTTTTGCATTTATTACTTACAGGAAAATTATAATAATAGGTTAGTTTTTTTTACAAAATAGGTCAATTTAGATAATAAAATGACATATCTAAAATACCATAAAACTATAAACTATTTTAAAAAGTAACTCGTGTACACAGGGTTTATATATATCAATAAAAGTGGAGATGATGATAAGAATAGTATTCACATTTTTAATAAGTACATTCATTGTGTTTACGACTCAAGATGAAAAATATGTAAGTGTATGCGTAATTGACAATGTTATTTGCGGCTAACACAGGGTTCTTGTTTACCTTACCCTATTCTAATTCTTGACATAGAGTAGGTATTATTTGATACGTTAACTTTCAAAAATATTTATGACCTGAAAAATTACTTTACATGTTTATTTTTAATTACATATGGTAGAAAACATTCTTCAAAATATATAAAATATTATTGCTAATACCATTCACCTGCGCTTACATAACGCTAGGTAATCAAAATTCAATAATTTGATTAAATTAATGAGTCACAAAACACATGTAGAGTAATACAGTAGATGGTGTTTGCGAAAATTGTTTCCACTTATGAAAGTGAATTTATTTGTAGATGGGTGGCCGGTGAATAGATATACCGCCCGTCTGTTCGCCAAATATCATTATTTCTTCTTACACATTGTTAATGATTGCTAAAAAAACTAGCAAAATATTGTTCTTACCTCCCATATTGACGCAGAAATAAATATTTTTAATTCTGAGTAATTTAGATAATATCTGATTATATGTAGCTTCCAGAAGGTGGAAGAATTTTGAAAATCGGTCTAGAAGTTATTAGAATATTATAGAATATTAGATCAGGCAGAATCATAAAAAATGCTTTCTCATTTCTACTAGGCATAGTATTTATAATTATATATTGTATTTATTTTTATTATATTATATATGTATTATGTTATATATAGTATGTATGTTTCTGTTATGCTTATTTTTTATATATTATTTTTTTCTCTCAATTATTACATATGCACCTGCTTTTATCCTTTATTTTAATCTCCACATCACCTAAAGGTTGACTGGCAGAGAATGCCTAAGGCATTAAGTCCGTCTTTGTACGATTGTGCATAAAGAATTAAATAAATATATTTTATAAAAAAATAATCTCAGTGGATTTTGAAAGTATATCTTTATTATTTCATTTTAGAAACATCTTAATTCCTATTAAAGGTAATTAAAAACAAAGGGTACCTTTGACAAAAAATAGAATAATATGATATGTACTCGTAGATAAGTTAATATTACCTTTTTAGTGTATTACCTTTCGAAATCTAAACTTTTTGATAACATATTTAAAATACAAAAAAAAATACATCGCCGTCGAACAACCTCCTTCTATTCGATTTTGAAGTCAAAATTAAGGAATATTACCTGATCTTCGGGATTTATTTTTCCAGCAATTAACGGCACTGAAGTAATGTATTTTCCTTCTTTATGATTTAATAATTTTTGCAATGTAAAAATTGGTCAAGTGCGTGGCGTACTCGTGCACGAAGGTTTACGTACCCGTAAACATGCAAAACAACCACGTTTGTTGTATGGGAACCCCCTTTAATATTTGTTTTATTCTGTTTTTTAGTTAGTATTAGTAGTTATAGTGACAACAGTAATCTGTAAAAAATTCAACTGTCTAATTATTACAGTTCATGACAAACAGCTTGGTAACAAATAATTGGACGGACGGACAGCGAAGTCTTCTAGCTTAATAACTTCTATGCACAAACTTTGAAATATTTTTGAAAATAGTGATATAAAAATAGGTATAAAATTGGAAACAGGATCGATTGGTCCCTCTCAAAGTTATTGAAATGCAAACACATCAAATTTTTTATAAGACATATACAATGTGAATTTTGTAGAAGCCAAATATT
The DNA here is from genome assembly GCA_918026875.4 of Diatraea saccharalis. NCBI lineage: Eukaryota > Metazoa > Arthropoda > Insecta > Lepidoptera > Crambidae > Diatraea > Diatraea saccharalis. Next base: position 8,456,892 of record OU893345.1, read on the forward strand.
ATTATAACGTGTAAGAGTTTTATACATGCATGTAGATTACAGTTCACAACACTGTTTTTTTTTTTTATATTTCCGTAAAATTCTTTAATTTTTAAGGGGTTTTTATTCTTTAGAACATGCCAACCCCATCATAACCTATTTTGAAATATGTTTTTTTTTTAGGGGAAATTTGAATTCAGTGTAGCAGGATTTTGGAATTGTAAAGGACCCAAACTAACTGACTGTACAGCTATAGAGAGTGCGTTGGTGAATCGTTCCACTGTTTTATTCAATGTTACTGTGCTGAAGCCCCTCGTGCTAAAGAAAGTAAGACTCATCATTTTTATTATCAGTCTACTAATATACCTATGCATTTCCATGTTGTAATATACATATATGCTATATTTGTCCATATTAAATAAATAGGTACTGCTTATATAGACTTTTTTCTTTATTCAAAATCAATGAAAATTTTGTAATATTTGGTTGAGGCGCCAAATTATGTAACTTTCTCACACGTTAACGGCTCTACCGTGTTACTCAAGCCCTGATGTATCTGTTAAGATTAAGTTATAAATGATTTGCCAGGCTGACAGCTAAACTGTTATGTTAAGATAACTTAAGTTGTCTTAACACAAAAGTTAAATTAAACCTAGTTTATACGAGTTTATAATTAATTATTTTTTTGTATGGAGGCTGGTACTTTATTCAAATTATCTCTAACGAAGCATAAAGTACATATTAATCGATAAAGGGTAAATTAACCTTACTCATCATCATTTTATTTTATTTTTAGGCATCACCAAAATGTTTATTTTCTGATTTGAACATCATTTGATGGATATTTTAAAATTTATAAACCAACACATAAGTGCATTAAGAAAATCTATGGCAACCCCATCCCTAAGTTACGTTCCAATTCATGCTGTGAATCAATATTTTTGGACAATGTGGAATTAATATTTTTATTTGCTATTAATAATTTTATATCAGACTTCTAAATCTCAAATACAGATTTTAAATGAATCGAAGCTCGTCAACGTAGATTAGGTCTGGTTTGAATCTATTCACTGCTTGGCTTATTATAATAAACAAATAGTAAACAAATTATGAATTCTATTTTCACAATATTGATATATGATTCGGCTCCTAGGGACGCTAAGTTATTTTAAGGTGCTTTGGGGTAATACACAAAACAGGCAAATTCAGGATGCCCGAAAGTGACTAAATAAAAACAAATCAGGCATTTTGTGTCGGAAAAGTTGACTATTAAATAGGCTTTAACTGGATAAAAAATATTTTAGTTACAACAAACATATTGCTTTTTGTTTTAAAGTCATTATCAGAATTCCCCCACTTTCGACCCCAAAGTACCCTACCGAAAGTTAGGCTGTGGACAAGATCCCTTAGCGTTTGTTTTAACTTTCTGCACTTTATTTTTTTTAATGAGTTTTATGGCTGCGCGTACTAGTATTTCTAGGAAAACCATACCATTTATTTAAACTTAATTCTCTAAAACGGGGGAACTTTTTATGCCAACCTATTTTCAATTTTCCTATTTTTTTTTATTAACACTTCTGAATAATCATTTTAATTTTTGGAGGTTAGCTTATACTGTGATTAGAAAATTTCTAAGGTTTTTTCAAATGCCCCGTTTGTACATTCCAGACATTATATAATCTATGATTCCAGCAGAAACTTTTCTGGACCATGATTGTAAGCAGTTTCATTGTACATATTTTTTATTTCTGACAGGGCAAAATTATAACAAAGATAAACGGAAAAAACTTGATAAGATTTCAAATGAGCAACCCCTGTACGCATATTTTCTTTAAACAATTATTCATGGCCAGTTACAAAATGACCAAGAATTGCTTGATTAACAAAGTAAGTAAAGATATAATTTATCTCAAAAAATCCTTATATAAACAAAAATGCACGTAAAAAGTTGTGATATCAATGCAAACCAAGTCGATCAATTCAATACATACTTCTTAGTGGAAGCAGATATTCTACTTTAGCACAGATTAAAGAATACACGGCACCATAACGCGATCTTTATATTTTAACATATTCGTAAAAATATTTCTTTCGTCTGTTTGGGTGGATTGCCTGTATGAAAATACGCTCAGTAGTAGCAAAAAACTAACTAGTGCTTGAAAAATTCGTCAGTCCTCTTAGGTCCAGTTGCCAGGCACAAAGTATATTTGTAAGCATTTTCACTAAGACCATCTTTGAATAATTTTAAACAAACATAGCACAAAGCGATTATTTTACATAGATTATATTTTACCTACCTAGGTAAAATAAATACAGAAACAATACATACTTGGTCCCGCTTAGGTACGGTAACAGAAATTCTGTTACCTAAGCGGGACCAAGTATGTATTGTTTCTGTATTTAGGTATTTATAGGTTTTGTTTCCCTTTACCAAATCACCGCCCTAATTGTGTACTCCCACCACCTTTTACCTTCGCATCATTCATTTGGTTGACTGGTGCACACATGGCTGCACATTATTTTATACAATATGTCAAATTTCAGTTGATTTTTAACAGTACCCACAAATCATGAAGGTTTATAATCGAGTGGAGAAATTTGACAGATTTGTACAATATAACCTACTGTAGACTGTTCTTTGAGCATGAAATACACCCGATTTTTTTATTGTTTGTTTTCAGGGTAACTATCCATTGTATTTTGATATCACCCGTTTGGCAACTGATTATTATGGTGGAGCTTTTATCTACGGAAACGTAACATTTAGCACTGTCTTACTTGGAGAAGAATGTAACTTTGCATGCACCAATCTTGATGCAATAATATCCCCTAAGCATAAATGAATCAATTCATTTATTCTTGAGCTACCCTATTTAAGTTTTCTCTCATTATATAACACTGTCGGTTTCTGAATTAAGAAAATTACAAAATCTTTAGATTATTCTCAATAACTTAAGTTATTTACTATTCATAAGGTAGAAAGTCCTAGTTTTTATCAAATTGCTTAACTGAAATCATAAAAAAAAACGAAAATCTAAAACAAAAACCTATTTAAGTACAGTCTGAGACGTATTACACTTTAAATACTCAATTCAGAAACCAGGTGTGTAAACACTTTTATCTAAATTAATTGTTGGAATTTATAAAATAAATGAACTTCCTACAAATTTGTTTTATTATCCTTTTATGTTTTAATATCTTCAGAGAAGAATAACTATACGATTTTTCGAAAAATTTATCAAATAAAAAAAAATACTATTCATGGTAACAAATATGGTATCCCTTTGGTTAAAACGGAAATAAGATATTTAATTGAAAAAATAAAAATTTATTCTGCTCTGACTATCAATTTTGGGTTTACAAGTTATTATTGTTTGCTTTCCAGCGTCGATATATACATGTAAAATCATTGTCGTTCGTTTGTCTCGCTAAAATTCGATAACAACTGGGCCGATTTAGCTGTTTTTGAAATATTTGTTGTAGTTAAAAAAATATATATTTAAACGGTGGGAGGTGATACAAAGTATCGGGTCATCTAGTATTTAAAAAATTAAGTCAGTGTCGTTTAGTAAGGTTTAATGTTCTTGACCCTTGGACTACTAAAATCTATTTAGGCTACGTCTCAATTACAGTCCACATGTGCTGGCTACTAACGACGGAATAATGAAATTCAAATATACTTTGGTAGGGTTTTTAGCAATCCAGCGATCTAAAAATTCAGTAGGCCAATTCTGCTTATTTTTTAAGTAATAATCGCATCTAAATATAATCTCAACGACTTCCAATTCACCACTGTACTATCTACCTAAATTACAATGTTGTTACACACATCAATGGTGACAGATATATAACAATATGGACTTCAGGTAGCTAGTACAGTGACAAAATGCAATTAATTGAGATTCTTTAAAACGTAAACATTAGCAAAATTGACTGTGACCAACTGTGGGAAAGGCTGATTAGGAGAGCTGACTCTTATTAAGATGGGGATAAGGTCCAAAAGCCTGGATCAACGTCAATCTCCGGCAGGGAACGGCATTATTAGGAAGAGAAGAAGCGGTAAATGAAAATGGACCACGGTGACGAGTAAAACTACGGGGCGCAGCTAGTTAATCTTAATATATACTAGCTTTCGCCCGCGTGGTCCCATAGAGAAATGTATATTGGGATAAAAGTAGATCCTATCATCTAAGTCCGCTAATACGCTATCTGTATACCAAATTTCATCATAACCCGTTCAGTAGTTTCGGTATGATTGACGGACAAACATCCAAACATCTAAACAAAAAAGCTTTCATATTTATACTATTAATAGGAAAGGATTTATTTACCAAGGAATAAAAAGCAAAAAAATAAATTTATTTAATTAGATTTATCTTAATCATTACTCATTTGCGTTTATTTTATTTAAAGAATAATACAATAAGCAGATTTCCCAAAAAGGAATTTTAATAGTTAAAAATCAAAAAAACTTATTTTGAATACGGGCATGAATTAGGTGAATACGATTTTAGTTTTTTTCTGAATTTGCATTCCTTTCGTACGATATTCTTCCCATGACGACACTGTTTATATTTCAGCTTTGTTTTCATTCTTGTCTTTAGTTTAATTGATGCAGTTAGCTTTATTAAAAAAAAACAAATGCAAACAAGTATATATTGGACAGTGAACAAATTAGTGTTCGCCGTTATGTTTATACAACATCATTCTTTTCTTATTCGGAAGTGATCAGAAGGCCAAGAATACACTGTACGGATGAAAATAGGTATTATTTTTTTTAGTTTTAGGGTATAATATTTTATTGCTACTCTATCACCCGTTTTCACTAACCAAATTCAAGGCATATTTTAACTAGGAAAAGCCTAATGTTACGAATAGCCTAAGCTAAAATTTTCTTTTATCCATTACGTTACATACATTTGTGACTTGTCATATTACAAAAATGCCTAATGCAAAGCGTCGCACAACTCATGTCATAACTTAAGAAATTGCTTAATGCCGTAAGGTGGTTCCTAGTTATTGGCGAAATGCATTCTCACCTTAGACGATTCCTGAATATTTAGGCAACATATTTGAGTATCTCCTAATTTTAGCAAAAACGGGTTATGTTTAGCTACATAAATGCATATGGAACTATAATCTTCGCGAGTTTATTCACCATATGACATGATTTTTTTCTTCTTTGTTACACCAACGTATTGTACCCATGTTTATGAACAAATAAATTAATATGAATTAGTTACAAGTACGAACATGTATTCTTCACCAAAAACTTAACAGAACTTTATTAAAATTAGAACGATCGTTAATTAAGGGATCGTCGTCCCATGGTTAAAGGATGGTTAAAGAGGATGGGCCATGGCCCTCCACGCTGGTTTGGAGGGTATTAACGACTGCAAATTAAACTGGGTCCAATGGCTTAACGAGCCTTCCGAAGCACGGAGTAGCTTGAGATAATAATTATTTGGTCATTCTGTGACTGACCCTTGCGAAAGTTGCTTATCAAGAATGATCGCAAGCCGTGGCGATTACCCATTACGCTCTTTATTCATTATGCATTAGAATAAAGAGATAGCTACCATGTCTCATAATTTTATCAAGTCCCCCATTTTATAGCAGTTGCATCAGCACTGAAATATAGGGGATTCGGTAACTATAAGGCTGCGCCGCTGCATGTCAACCCACTACCAAAATATTTTAAATTTCTGTAATGGACATTAACTTCTACCCTAAAAATACTGAGGCTTTAAATAGAGTGGGGAAATTTGTCAGTTTTGTATTATCTTATGTGCTGTTGACGGTAGAAATCCTGTAATTAACGATCAGTCTAATTATCATATTTGATGAATTTTGCATTCACAATGCTATCCTGGAAAATATTCTTAAAGAAAAATGCTTGAAAATCCACCAGCACCAAGTTTCTGACATGCACTCATTCTTCATTAAAACTAAATCAGTTTAACGTTAATACCCATCAAAATTTAAAACAGCATATTTTTATTAAAAGTTATAATAATTCATTATAAAAAATGACTCCAAATTGAACATATGTATAGTGTTTTTGTAAGTTATGTATAAGCTGCATAGTAAATCATCGTATGCGCAGACCAGTTGCACTTCTTAATGATTTTAATGATATAATATTAAAATTTATAATCAGTTATTTTCAATAATCACTCTGATTGGCCGCTTAAAATTATCCTTTTGCAACGATATTCTTGTGTTAAATTAGACGGATTAGTTGGCTAGTCAGCTCTTAATATTGTGTGAATACTAATTCTATTATGTACTCCTAGCCTTATGAGAGAGTGTCTATATAAAGTTTGGTTATCTTAATCGTGTATGACAATAGTATTATCCATTGTATTGAGAGAGGTCAAAAGATCAAACGTTCCTTCGTTTATAAACCATGCCTTTTGGATTGTAAGTAATTATATTTTTATTAGAAGTGTAGTTATATAGTCTTTGCACGTTTAAATTTAAAATTTGTTACTTATTTATAACAATATCCATAAAGATAATAAGGATAATGACTGGTGAAAAAAAGAAATTCTATTCTGTCAGTCAGAATAATATTATAAAAGTATTTAACTATATGCTTCCATTTTAAAATAAATGGTTAAGAAAGTAGACACTAAAATTGAGAAATGGCTTGTTACGACACAACTAAGTATGTCATGTAATTTATTTATTACGAAAAAATACTTTGATAATCTAACCGAGACGAACATACAAAGAAATATCAGTCATCACCCCTAACTTTTGTACTTATAATATATACTAGTTCTTTTTTTTTTAACTGAAATGAATAAAGATTTTCCTTTGCCGTTCTTTAAACTAAATATAGGTGAATGTTCTTAATGAAAATAGCTTACAAAATCCACTTTGCCCCGAGTTACAGTGAGATGTGAGATTCGCCCGGATTGCGAAAGATCACGGGTTCAAGTCTCATTTCGAAATTACCTCGGGGCTGAGCGGTTTTTTTAAAGCATTTTTCATTAAGAATGTTTTTCCAATATAGCATTGTGAATGTAAAATTGATAAATTATAATAAATACAGGAGACCATCTAGTTTATGTAAGGTATAAAAATAAGTAAGGATTATTCTCTATATAAATACTAGTGGCCGCCCGCGACTTCGTCTGCGTGGAAGTTGGTTGGACTAGCTCGAGATAATATTTTTTGGTCACCCATCCCGTGACCGACCGTTGCGAAAGTTGCTTAACCACAACGATCGCGTGCCGCGGCGTCAAAGGCAAAGGACGACTTAAATTTTACCATGTTAATGATTAGATTTCGTGTCTACGAAAACTTTATTTTTGCAGTCTTCTCAGTAATCATGTTTATTACAGTTTAATAATTACTGGACTGCTGGCTTTCGGAGCGTACTGGACAACGAAATATTTGATGACCATGCCTGAAGCGGGGAAAATTACCACGACAACAACAACGACAACAACATTTGCTCCACCCACATTGCAACAAATATAACCTTTTGGTGGTGCTAGCTCAATGACATTAACGCATATTGCTTGGAGATATACTGCGTCAGTATTTTTTTAACTATTTAAGTAAGGTCCGCACAAACAATACAGAGTGGTAAGTGTAAGTTTTACGCTAACGCGTTCACTAGTGAGCGCTTTAACGTACGTAACACGATCGACAGTGAACGTAAACGTCAAAAAAACTTACACGAAGCGCTCTGTAGGCTAATATCAAAATCTTTCGTAATTCCTTTTAAAGATATAGCGATTTATTATGTAATGTTAAGATTCGCAAACACTTGTGGAACCAACGGTGATTTGAATAATCAAGAAACATAATAAAAACTTCGATACCGTCGAAAGTCTTTTCAAAATGAAGCCAAATTCGTATCATTCATTCAATGTCTTTCTTAAAGCGTCACGTGATCGTTATCACGTGACAAATAGTAACGTGAAGTTAGTTAATATCTTTGAAATGTCAAATTGAAAGAAATTGCGATAGATTTTAAAATGGAAACAAGCGGTCTTCAAATATATTGTAAATGTATTTAAACACAGCCATATACGTACGATATGCGGTGTATCAGCAGCAAATATATTATAAGCCGGAATTCATGATGTCAAATAATAATATATTATAGTAAATATTAAAAAATGTAAATACAGTGTACATTTTAATTAATTATACTGCAATAACTGGCATTTGTTCTATGATTCCAAAATTGTATTTCTTTGCGGTTATGCCAACTATAAAAATCGTTTCTTAAATTCTAATTTGTAAATGGTGAATAAATATTTTTATTATCTATATAAAGTTTCGTAAGTCTGGTTAGTGTCCTCACGATCTTCTTTTTTGGGTTAATACGGCCACGTAAACTGTGACCTCCTTTAATCTAGTTATGATTCTCGCCCTAGGTGATATTTCATTTAATTTTACGACTTTGACATGTTAAAATAAATGTCGTTTATCCACAAAAAGACATGTCAAAATAATAAAATATGGCTTAAGTTGTGGCGAGAGATTTAGACAGTCATCTCCTTGATAATGGAAAACAAAAAAAAAGGTATAGGTCATAAGAATAAGTAGCAAAAAGAGGAAAGAAATCTTGGAAATGTTGATATTGTTAAAAAGTATTTGTGTATATTTCTGTGTTCAAAAATATTATTCACATAAAGGCTAGATTATGTGGACAGTATGCTAGTTTTAAGCACCCTTTATACGAGGTTTGGTTTATTTGTGATTTTTGTTGTCCATATTTATCCTATAACCATAGGGTAAATGAGGACAGTAAGGGTTTTTATGCTTATCGGCCAAATGAGGACAGTAAGAGTTTTTTTAAATATATATTTATTAATTTGATCCTCATAGTTTCATATGTTGATTTTGTAAAGTAAGAATTAAAGTTTAATAATAAATATAAACAGTATGATTAGATTTAAAACTATTTTTTATTGAATATTTTACTTCAGAAAACCCACTTTCGCCTACTTTTTAATTATAATTTTAATAAATACTTTTAATTTTTAATGAAAAAACAATCTTCATATTTTCTTACTACATACTTTATTTTAAAACTTACAATTTAATTTGAGCGAATAACAAGTTTGTTTGAGACTTTTAACACTATTTGTTAAATAAAAATCAGTAAAACATTCTCCAATATGTATAACGCCGAAAGAAAACTATGCAAATCATTGACTAATAAAAACTTCTTACGAACTCCACATGATCTTTCGAAAACCTGACAAACTGAAGTTTCTGAAGCTTATCAAAATTAAAAAATATATAAAGTATATATTAACACAATCATATATTTATTAATACGTTATTATGGATGAGATTTTTGACATTAAGATTTTAGTATGGAAATAGGCAACCATAGCGGCAATTATCAAGAATTACAAATCTCCATACCAAATTTATAGCGCGCTCAAAACGGAAAACCCATACACTCACCACTTATATGTAATCTTAATCCTTATTTAACTAAAAATATTATCTAATTCAGCTTATACTATTGCCCGTAATCTTAAATATGTTTTTAAGATAATCTTAGTAGGTGTATGATTAGAACATATTATGCAAACATCTAATCGAAAAATTATACAACATAATATTTTCACACTACTTGAGGTTTTCCAATTTCTTTATCTTTAGTATTTTCCAACACCTGACGAATATCATAATCTCTGGGATTATCGCTTCGCGTGTACAGAATTCACTCGTGTATTATTGTTATGAGTAATATGCAAAGGTATAGGTATTTATTTTTGTTGTTGTTTTAAACTTTCATGGCCATTGATGTTATAATAATAATTATAAAGATGTGTAAGTTAAAAGACTTCCTGTCTATAGTTTTGCGCCTATGCAATGAGATATCCAGTCAGTTGCACAAACGTCCATTAAGGTTTACCTATAATGACGCCTTTAAACTCTAATGAATGTCAAATTTGTTTACTTTACGTTTGTGCAACTGACTGACTGACGGATGATGGCGATTTTCGCATTAAGAACTATAAATTGCTACATGAAGCCTTTAGCTATTAAATTACTGAAATATTTATCAGTTTTCCCTATGAAAAGGATATTCATATCAGACAGACAGTTTGATCTCAGAACAATAACAAAATTATAGAGAATGTTACACCAGGAAAGTTATATAAATTCATTAATTTACAAATATAACATTAAAGAATTATTATACATAAAAATTTTTTTTAAATAAAATTTCAAATTTTAATATTAATTTAACATCACACATTTTCAACAAATTATTATTTAATTAATATCACATTATTCCTATGTTATTATTATAATTATATTATATTCCGACATTTTTAATCTTATATCACATTATACATAACATTTAATAAATAATTTCTAAAACCTAAGAAAATGAGGATTCCTTTATCGGTATTTTGATAAATTCTTTAAGAGTATAAAAGGTATTTTTGCAAAGAATATTTTTTTTTTAAATTTAATATTATCTAAATTTGTTATTGATATTGCTTATTTATTATAAATTAGTTACTTATTATATTTTCCTTGAATATTAATTTATGTTTGTTTTTAAGATCATATTTGTGTATATCCACCCTTTTGACATATCTATCTCTATTTTCATGTATATCTAATAAGCATTTATATGTGTAAAATAATATAATACACATTATTTTATTTTTGCCAAAATTTTTATTCCAGCTAAAATTATTATCGCTCTTATTTGTGATATGAGAACTCTCTTAACTTTACTCTATTTCCCCATACTGTTAAACTGTAACTAATTAAAGAATGTACCATACTCATAATAAATGGTTATAATAGTTTGAGTTTGCGGTTTTAATTTTAAAAGAGCATTGTTCTGATGATCAAACACTAGATTTTCAAAGTAGAATTTCGAGAATATTTTTTTAATACTTCTTTATTCTTACTACCTTTTATGATTAATAGCTCTATGTTTTTAAGTTGACTCTCTTTGATTGTAACTATCGATTCTCTTTGCTTATCCCTAAGGATCCCTTAGGAAATTATATCTGAAAATTTGGTTTGGAAATTATATCTGAAAATTTAATCGGCTTGGGTTTTTTATTTTTGTTACCATGGATTTTCATCAGAAATTTTTCCGTTTTCTGTTCTGAAGAAAATTTTGGTTTTCTAGGTTTCCTGCGTTTTAGGAAACTATGTTTTAGGAAAGGTTTCCTGCGTGCGCCGATATTTATAATGTAGCACAACCAATTCTTTAACTATTCTATATAGTTTGCTTGTTTGTTTGCAAAAAGGGTCGGAAACTATTACCAATTTTAAAAATACTTTCACTTACGGGAAGCTATATCATACGAGGGTGCATAGGCTATTATTTTGCTTATTATAGATTTTTTGTTGCATGAAGTTTGATACTTATTCCTAGGTTGAAACTTTGTTTGGGTAGGTATATTCTCTTTGGTTATCTAGCATTCGAAAAGAATCTGAAAAATTTCGATACGTATTAATTTGTACATAAATATATTAATAGTTTATTACATACTAGTATTTTATACCAGATGGGGCGTAATTGATTCAATCAATCGGAGTTGAATTACTTTTTATGAAAATTTACGAGTTTAAGGATTTAAAATAACATTGCAAATTCAAGGAAATATAATGTCATTTGCATTGTAAGTGCTGTATTGATTTTCGTTTTTAGGTACATACTATACCTAATCATTATCAGGTACATAGATACCTATGTTAAATTCCCAGACGGGTCAATGTAGAAAATGAACTTTATAATAATAATAATAATACTTTATAGTATCAGGTCTAGGCAATGTGATACCTTAATTGTTTCGGATTTGCATAATACGAGCGGTAAATACTACTTGCATTAGAAAAGCAACTTTGGGATCTGAGTAGATGACCTGGTTTTTGTAATTTAATACTTACGGGGAATCAAACTTTATTATAAAACAGCTGTCAAACAAAATATTATTAACAGTTACAACACACATTTTTAAGACTTTTCAACGTAAAGTAATATATTGGCCTATGCGTACGTAAGAACGCCTTGAAGTGCTAAATGGTCAAAATCGGCTCTTGTGCCATAACGTTGATTTTTAGTTTTTTTTTCAAATTGTCGTATGTAAAAGTGACTGAATACACATTGGAAGTGATGTTACAGTCTGCCTGCCCGCTAAAGAGCCTATTCAAACCTCTTTTGAAGGACCCAAGGTTGTCTGTCATTGGAGACAGTTGGGATGGGAGACTGTTCCACATTTTAATAGTACGGCAAATATATGATTTGCTGAATATTTTTCTACGAGATATTTATGTATCTTAATTTGATTTCTAACTTTCAGTTTACTAGTGGTATTCCTGTTAACATTCAGTGCATACTGGACCGCTAAGTACTACAAAATATTAACACCAAAACCAACACCAGCATTATCGACCAGAAGACCGTTTCCTAGACCTAATAGAAGGAGGACTACGACAACAACTATTGATATAAATGCCACTCCGGCTCAGACAATGTTACAGGAACAAGTGTATTATTAAATAGACTACTATTATATTGTTTTCTTTATTAATCTACCTAATTATACCTTTAAACAAGCAATTCTTGAAATAGCTCCAGCTACTTTCATGAAATTTATTATGCAGAGACTTCGGGAGCGATAAATCGATATACTGATTTTGTTTTGAAATCCTTAACCCTGATAGCGATTCGCCTTTAGAATGCGCTATAGCTCACATTAAAACTCCTTAGAAAAAGTGGTCTTCAGAAGATTGGTGCATGAGCACTATCACCTAATGTCATTATTTTACTTGTTATAATTTTTTGGTCACTCCATTATTCTTATCGCTTTCAGGCTCCATCTTTTTCTGATAGAAAATGCCGTCGGCTTTAAGAACACTATTTCTCTTTTTTTTATGCAATAAATAATCAATAAATATGTATGTAGGCTAGGTTTCATGTGCCAACAAAATACCATCAAGGTCCTCTTATAGAAACAATGTTTTTGGTACGAATATAATAGTACTATTATTCTATGATAGAATAATTACAAAAATGCTTAAAACTTACCAGTCCCGGGTGCTTGAAATGGGCACTTACAACCTATCGTAATCCTGACTAACCATTGAGCTACCCGAGATCTAGCGGGCCTTTAAGGGGCATGGGATTTTTAAAGGCGAAGACGAAAGCTCTAATGAATATTCTTAAAAATGAATTACAGGCAATGTTGGTTTCAACCAATTTTAATGGTTTTAACATCACTAAGAAGTCGTATTCTATGATTATAGGCTAGATAAGTATTGGGATTTGACATGATTACTCACTTATAGTTATTAATAATTATAACATTATAATCTTAATAATTTGAGTAGCTCGGTGGCGTAGTGGATAAGCGCCGCGGCCCGCGATCGTAATCGTTAAGCAACTTTCGCAAGGGTCGGTCACGGGATGGGTGACCAAAAATTATTATCTCGAGCTACTCCGTGCTTCGGAAGGCACGTTAAGCCGTTGGTCCCGGCTGCATTTGCAGTCGTTAATACCCTCCAATCCGCATTGGGCCAGCGCGGAGGGTCATGGCCCATCCTCCTTAACCATCCATAAGGAAGGCCTGAGCCCCTGCAGTGGGGACGTAAAAGGGCTGGTGATGTGATGAATCTTAATAATTTATAATTGTTATTATGTAAGAAATAAAGACCATTACACATAGGTAGTAAAGATAAGACTTAAGGCTAGATAAATCGATTGGGTTGATAGCCAATTTGGAAAATGAAGTTTCAGATATTTCGGATGTTACCGCTATGTGTAATTTTCTATTAAAAGAAAATGATTTAATAGACTTGATCAGTAATATAACAGTAAAATAAATGAAATAGTATATCTAATAAAAAAAAAACTCACTTTATCTCTAATGTATCTGGACAATGGATCTTCTGAGAAGGATCGCGTAGGACTAGATAGCTTAAATCATATATTTACGTTTTGTAAGCCTATTATTATTATAGATATACTTATTACTTTGATTTATAAAGAAATACCTTTAAAACGATGATGATAAGTGTAGTATTGTTTTGATAATGTAATTTTACAAAATGTTACTATTTAAAATACATAATTTCCATGATCGCATATATTCATGTACTTGTAGTTCTAAACAGTACAGATTATTATTGTACTGATTATAACTACAAATACTGCGTATTAAAAAGTATGATATCGATTTAAGTATGGAATTATACAAAAGGGTACTAATTATAAAAAGTAATTTTTTAATGTCGTTCAAGTATATGTTTGTGTATTCCTGAAAGGTAATTGTGCATAAACGAACTAAATGTGATAATTTACAAACTTAAATGTAAGAAACACAAAAATTAGAACAGATGTGTGTTGTGTGTTGAAAACGACATCTTGCGAAAAACCATGGCATTATTGTTTTTTTATTGCTGGCAATATTTATTTATTTTATTTATTTATTGGCACATAAAACAAATTAAATTAAACATTACACAGAACCATAATTCTTAATATTATGTACACATAATTAACCTTTTATTTATATAATAATCAAGAAACGGATAATCTATAGTAATGAGTGAATGAGACATAAAACAATAATATAATCATAATAAATAGTAACAAATCAAAATCCGATCAAATCCAAAGAATGAATTACATAATATAATAAAAGATAATTTTGATTATAAGTAATTTAACATTAACTCTATGAACTTGTCTTGCATAAAAATATTATTTACGTTTTTATGTGAACAGATAAAAGCTTGTTTTATAAAAATATTTTTGGTTAATAAATTAATATTTCATAAAATATTTTTCTGAATTACATATATCGGACATTGGAAAGTTGATCAACTTTGAGTTTTAAGATTTGCGCACTATGTCATTTAGTGCGAAAACTATCATTAATTACTAGCAAGGCAAGTTTAATAAAAGCTTGTAAAAATTACATTGAATGTGGGCGTTTGCTGAGGATTGCCCACCATTCACATGTTAAGCTTTAGGATTTATTCATAAACGTTAAGACTACGAAGCTACTCGCGCACTGATGTAATCTTCGGATGCGGTAACTAAAATAATAGAGGGGTTAAAGTATGAAATTGCCAATTTATACTGAAAATCAAAACTGTTTATTTTTTTATTTTTAACAAATTTATTGAACCAAAATAGTTACCATTATTATCTATACATTGCTGCCATCTTATAGGAAAATCATGCGAGATTGTTGGTGTTTGATAATAACCCTGTATTATATTTGATCTATTTTGAAATCACATTGCTATACTCTGAATTCCATCTTAGAGTGCCAGGGACAAAGTGGATTTTTAAAGCTTTTTGAATTAAGAATATTTTTTAGTATAGCAGTGTGAATGCAAAATTGATCAAATATAATACAGGGTTATTAATGAAAAAGTAACAAGTTCTTGAAAAATTCGTCAATCCCGTTAGGTCCTGGGTAGCTCACTGATTAGAGCGGTCGCATGGATTACGAAAGGTCATGGGTTCGAGTCCCATCTCAGGGAAAGTCGATTTAAGCACTATTCATTAAGAATATAATAACACTGTATATTTAGTATGTGACTGATTACAGATCGGGATGTTCAAAACACCGCGCATGGCGACAGATGCGGGGTGGGCTAGATATAATTGTTGCTTGAATGATAAACCTTACCGATTGGTACCTATGCAATACAATAAAGGTAGAAACCGATCCCACTAAAAGGATTTGTAAATCTTCCTCTGATAAATCGAACCATAGGAAAAGTTCGTACCATTCACTGGGTAGGGTTTTGCAGTCGTTCAAATGTTTAATGTTTTAATGACAATGTTAGGATGTTATTGAATTCGGTGAACGAAATATTAGTAACTCCGTTTTGTGAATGTTTGATAACATAAACTTCATTGTGGTTATGAGTTCGTAATATCTTTATTCGATTACCATACTTTGTACTAATTAAACCGTGATAAGATTTTGACAGTTATTTATCATCGCTATGGTTTTAATTGGTCTGTAAGTAAAAAAAATATTTTAGACACTGCTCAAATTCTATTTTTCTTTGTTATATCTATCTCGTTGTCTTTTCAAATCTAACATTCTAGTTCACGATTTGTAGTTGATGTTTAATGTTCTTTATCTATATAATTTGGATAATTTTACGTTGTACAATGTAAGATTTTTTAGTGGTCAAACATTTTGAAGGTCCATCCAGTGCACTGGTCTACGGAGATCTTTACATAACCGTTTTGTAACTTGCAGTGATTTTAACTCAACGTGCGCGTTCTTACTCCAAATTACTAATCTCTCTCTTCGCGTCGTACTCCTCATTAATGAGGGGCGTGATCACCTCGCAGAATTATTCTTTTACTGACTACTTCGCTACACTAGTTTCGGTCTTTTGGTTAGAGGAGGGCCTTGCGAAGACTGGTGTCTAGCGATGATCGAGTTTGGTCCGACAATCTTAATAAGCAGCTGGCTGTTGTAAGTTTGCCGTCCAACTTATCTGTTACAGGTTTAAGTTTAAAGGTTGTGACCATATCTTCGTTATATGACTAATATTGTAATACACTAGGTATTTTAATATCTTGTGTTTTAGGTGTTTAGCTTAGATTTAAACAATATGTTATCATAGTTATTAAAATTTAAATGTTTCAGAGCTCTTCTGACCGGTGCTATAATGGTATCAATTTATCTTGGCGGACGGTATATATTGGAGATGGACAAGCAGAACAACGAAGTGCCTTTTGCAAATCTCACGGGACTAGGTTGAAGGTTTTTATTATATAAGTAATTTTAATCATAGCTAAGTAATAACTTCTATTGTAGAACCGAATTGAAAGACCTCTGGTGATTATTTGATAAAATGAATATTTTGATTCATATATTTTAAGTTAGGTAGGTACTAATGGACTTTTTAAAAGTTGAACTATGCTACTAAGTAGTCTAAGTCTTACTCTACATTAAAAAAGTTACAGTTAAGCGTGACTTGAAGGAGTTGGTACAAATAAGGGTTTTTAGATAATTAAGTAACACAAATCGCTGTATATTAGCCGAATAACTGTTCACAATAGAATCCTAAGCTGAACAAGCCTGCTGAATAAGACTGTTTAGCTGATATAACTGTGATTTGGATATAAATTACTTACTTAAATGCTTATTTATCTACCGAAATCTATGTACACTAATATTAATTTGAGTTGGCATATCCAACAGTTTAATGGGGTCGTTTCAGTAGTTACTAAATTGCACATAAACTTAAATTTACATAGTGATAATTATGGAGATTCTTCCGAATAAACAATCAGACGCTGGTTGTACGTTATTTTAAAGGTTAGAGCAATACTATTTATTTATAATGGATTCGGTTGTCATTAAATGTTAAAGGTACAGTTTACTTATAAGATAACCTTAACTCCTGTGGTGGTATTAGAATCATAAATAACGCAATTACAATTTATCATCAGTTATTAGAGTAGCGGTGGCTGCTTATATACTTATAACGTTAAAGCTTGTTTCGGCCTGCAACGTCAAAAGCATTTTAATGAACTCTCTGTATCTCTTATTGCTATAAATATTCTATATTGGCGACTCTTATAAATCATAAAGCTGTATTCTTACTTTAGTAACGTTATTAGATCTGCAACGGACTTAGATAAGACTGTAGTAACAACAAACTCTAGATGCGTCGTATAACTCTTATATATAGTAAACGCCTGTTATAGTATAGATAAATATAAACTTTTTAACGTCGGGAAATATAGGTAGGTGGAAAAACCTAACTTTCTAAATCTATTGCGTTAATAGATAGATTGTATAAGACGGGTGTCTTATACAATCTATTATAATTATAGGTAAGGTTTGTACAGCAGTTTTGTACGATCATGATGTAGAGGTTTTGGTAAGAATATAAGTTGTGGGTAACTCTCTAATGACACCGTTAAATAGTTCTAACACTTGAAGTTTATGTGCTAAATATAATTATGTAAATTTCACGTTGTACATTTAATTTTTGATTGAATTAATTCGTGGAGATCACAAAAAAGAACAGGTAGAGTGAGATATAAAATTCAGCAACATATAGATGTTGGTATGCCTAGTTCAAGTAATTATAATTCTAGACAATGTATTGCTAAAAAGAATGTGTTTACTACAACAAAAAATACGTTTCCAAGTAATGCAATACCTGCCGAAGAAGTGAAGATATAAAATGTACAACTCAAGGCGAAGTATAGAGCAACATGGTTCCGTAAAAAAATTTGATGAGGAAGACTTTGATAAATATTTTCGATTTTGGTAGTTTATTTTGATAGTAGCTGATAGGTACAAAGGACGAAGAAGATGATAATTCTGATTTATTAACAAAAAAAATTATACTAAGGGGATAATAAAAAAAGTGGTCTATTACCATTCCCTATGTGCCTTAGAAGATGTAATTTTAAATAAAAGTTTTGACAGCACAATTTCTCTGCCGACGGAACCAAGCACCATTTTGCAGGCACCATTATTTCAAAAATATAATCAATAAAGATATTATATTTAAAACTCCCATTAAATCATCTTATTTAAATATCTATAAAGTTGAAAAACTCTCTTATTCGTTACAAGTTGATGAAATACATCCTCCTGAGATTAAGTGCAAATTAGTTAATGTAACCCACAATAATATTTATATATTGTACTTTGTGTCACTCCATAAACAGTATAGGAATTTTAGGTAATAAGAAGATTTATTATTAAATCGGTATTTTTTTCAAAAATTACTGTATTATAAACTACAAATAGATAAAAATATTAGTAGCGCGTCATCGTCTCGCGCGCCAGAGGTGTAACGGGCTCAAAGGGGCGGAACGCGATAATGGGAATTCCACTCTAGCTGATTTTGATGAAATTTTACTATTAACTTCAAGGACCGACGTTCTATGAGTTCTATGGAACAAGAGATAATAAAATCAATATAATTAACTTTAAACAGGCGTTTTATGGTGTATTTTTGTTACGTTTTACTTTATAGGTTATATTTCGTACGAACACTAAATTGAAAGAAAAAGTTTTTAAGGGAAAATTATGATCTAAAATATCTAATACACTCCTACTAAGAGTTATGTAGAACCACTTTAAGCGGTTTAAAGGGACTTTACCTGTATAATTTTGCGCCAAAGTCCAGGTTATAAAAGTGCTATTACACTCTATAACTCTTTTATAAGATATACGCTAACTCTTTAATATTAACCGCTTAAATGTTAGTTGGGTGATTTTGAGTCTTAAAATCGCACGATTATCTTATTATCTAAATATTAAAAGTAGTGACTTTTTGTCTTTGTGTCACGTGGCTTGAAATACGACCCGCCATTGAGTGCCTTCACGAAAACTCCCAGATTAGACTTATATATATACCTATTAATTATAAATGAAATTTCTAGTAGGCGCTGTCCTTATTTATATCTTTTTTTCGTAATCGATCGTTAGATGGCATTGTTCTTGTTTTATTGACATCTTTTAACCTTCTAATCTAATGCATAATACAAAACTGATGCATTGTATATACATATAACAGTGATGTCATGTATATAATGGACAGCGTTATGCTGGTATAAAAAAAAAATTGATTTAATTTTAAGGCAAGAAAAGTATTTATTTTACAAAAATATATGTTTTATGACGCTTTTTTTAAATTAAAATAAGCACTTACAAGTATTCTAATGGAATACCCTATTGTGAGCTTACTAAAATTTTATATATTCGATAGTTAGAATCAGCCCTACGACTCTCTAAAAATCAAAACCCGAATTCCAATTCCGTCACGTGTCCAAGTTCACGTCATTTAGTGCAGTAGCAATTTTATTGATTCCATCTTTTGTAGAAATATACAAAACAAATCTGATTGATTATACCTACGTGTCTCAGATATTCTATCCTTATGTCATTTTGAAACTCATTTTCCTTATACCAAGAAACGTTACTAATTGAAAACTAAGCGAGTGTCATTTCCGAAGTAAATTCGAACATCCGATTGAATTGGAATACGGGTATAACTGAAGCCTTGAATGGATATACCCATTCAAGGCTTTCTATCCCTATAATAAATACAGGATGTCCAGTGGCAGATTTCAAAATTTGAACAAACATAGTTTCTAGACGCAAAACGTTAGAGGGGCGCGGGGAACGTCTTTAGAAGAGTAAACGCTGCGGATTTTTAGTAGCTATGAAACAGTAGGAGTGGCGAGCACCGCGCTTTTGCCGTCGAGACGTACATTTCGAGTGGATTTTCACTAAATAAAGCACGCCGTCGATTTAATAATCGTTACGGTATTCATCGATTACGTGATGGACCACCGATCAACTTCATCCAGTCTTGTTTAGCTAGGTTCAGAGCTACAGGATCAACATTAAATAGACCCAGGCCAGGATAGGTGTAGGCACTACACTAAAATTTACGCTGAGGTTATGTTGTTGAGATTTCGTACTGCTACTCGGATGGGCACATGGTTTCAGCAAGACGGGGCCACAGCTCATACTGTTAATGAGTCCATGACTGTAGTGCGGCAGTTATTCCCAGAAAAAAACATATCCCGAAGTGGTACCATACCGTGGCCCCCTAGGTCACCCGATTTAAGCCCATGTAACTTTTTCTTATGGGGATACTTAAAATCCATTGTTTACAAGGCATACATTGTTTAAATCCGAGCACCGTGACATAATTTAAAGAAAATATTCGAGTTGAAGTCAGCAGGAATCCCCTGTCGTTCTGTAAACTCGTTTTTGAAAACATGCGTGCTAGATTCGAAGAGTGTGTCAGACTCGAAGGCGGCCATTTGGAGAACGTGGTTTTTAAAAAACAAAATCCGCATTTTCTGTCATCAAATTAAAATAAACATAATTTAATTAGAGGTGTAGTTTTTTTACAATTTTTTAAACTTTGAAATCTGCCACTCGACACCCTTTATATTCTATACCTATGTCATTATGAAACTCACTTTACTTATATCCGAAACGTTACCAATTGAAAACTAAGCGGCTGTCGCTTCCGAAGTAAATTCGGACATCCGAGTGAATTGGAATTCGGGTTTGGATTTTACAGTGTAACTTTTTTCTACAGAGCGGGCTATTTTAGAGTGAAACAGCAATAATCCACTATATTATTTGATTATGAAATATTGCATTGTTAAAGTCGACAACCTCAAGTGGTGTCGACTTGTCAAAAATTACGAACACATTAAATGATGTCTCCGTCAATTTGAAAGTTGTAACGTAATAATAAATTTGTTTCAGGCGAAGAGAAATTATTAAGGTTGATGACAGGAAGAGGCATAGCGAAAACATTATTTTACTAATACTTGGATTACTTCATAAGCTTTATAAATAAATTACTAATATCAATTCATCATTATTTCTCCTCTGATATTAATACATTATTTGGTTTATCGTTTTGTTTATTATTATATTTATGATTATTACCCTTGCCATTGATATAATTAGAACATCATCACCGGCCTATTAACTATTAACACCAGGGTATTAATGACTGCAGATACAGCCGGGACTAATGGTTCAACTTGCCATCCGAAGCACGAAGAAGCTCAAGGTATTTAATTTTTGGTCACCGGCCGTATCGCAGACCGACCACCCTGAGCACTATGGCGCCATCGAGCTCATAGAATATAATTAGAAAATAATTACTTGAAATTAATCGGCCAGCAGTAATGAATAATGCTTTTAAACGACTAAATTCTTGACTACTTGGTAACCCATCAACACTCCGTGAAACCTATAGAGATACTGAGAAGCTACTGCGCTTCTGAATGGAGTTGGGTTATCTGGAGTAAGACTACTATCTTTCATGTACAATAGTCTACCGTGCTGAAAATTGGAATTCATACATGGCGCACCTTCTTTTACTACTTAGGAAAAACCCGAGAGTAGCTCGTGGCATAGTGGATAAATATCGCAGCCCTCGATTGTTGTTGCTAAGCAACTTTCGCAAGGGTCGGTCACGGGATAAGTGATCAAAAATGATTATCTCAAGCTATTCCGTGCTTAGGAAAGCACGTTAAGCCATTGGTCCCGGTTGCAGTCATTAATACCTTTCAATCGATATTAGTGGATCGTGGTGGGTCATGGCCTGTCGTCCATAATTATTCATTAACTGTCCATAAAAAAGGCCTGAGCCTATGCAGTGGGGTACGTAAAAAGGGTTGATCATGAGGCGAAGCCGTGGCCGATAGCTAGTTATAAATAAATAGATCATCACAATTATACCATCTACATTGTAGATGAATATCTGAGAGTGACCACATCATTTCATTATTAGGCTAATACGAACAGAGGCCGATGTTTATATGTTATATCTGTCAATTGTAAACAACCATTATTCATTCTTTTTTTAAGAACGAATAGCTAACTGCTTAGTAATGATTATTTCATTGATCTTCGTGATCTATAGACGTATCCAAGAATTGGAAATTTTAAATTTGCAATTGAATTATAAGAAAATGGGCGCCGGTGTAGGACTGTAAGTAATTTAAACTATTATATTTCATTTAGATACGGAAAGCGTTTTATTCACAAAATATATTTAAAACTTGTATTTTAAACATTGCAGTTGAATAGAGATTTTTTTTTTTATTAAAAGTCTATTCACGCATTAGTTTGTTATTAAATATAGCATTCGTTAGAGTATTTAGCACATTTTTTTTATTTATATTTAGATTATTGTGCAGAGGGTTTGCATAAGGAATAGTTGTTCCTTTATGTTCCATTAGTTTGGTAGAATCAAGACTCCACATTGACTGGGGTAGAATCACTTTGATCTACTTTTTGTATTGTATCTTGTTTTTGCGTTATTCTTGATCAAGGTTCTTAAGTACAAATACAAAAAAAATATAAGACAAAATACATAGCACAGATTCAAAATTAAGTATCTTCAACACTTAGATTATGGAAATTTGAAACAATGTATGTGAAAAATGTAGAACTTTTTCCAATGAAATTCAATTTATTCATATACCTACATAAACACATTACTAATAAAATTTTAAAATTGAATGTAAAACTGTTGAAATTCAATTACTTAATTTATATGAATATTTTTTTATACCTATTAATAAAAAAAAATAGCAAAGACTTTTCTAAATATTTAGATATTTAATATCTTGTTTATGAAACATCTGATTAATTTGTTAGGATTTTTTATTTAATTAATTAGTTATTTATTACAGCGTTCTACTTTTTGGTGCTTTTATATTTACAATGTTTTGGAGTTCAAAATTTATTCACGAAATTTACAAAAATAAAAATGGCACTACACTAAATGTTAATTTAAGTACAATTACTGAGGAATTTCCTAGGGAGTTCATTGAATATACTGATTGACGTATGTGTGGACCTCTGGGTATGGTTATTTTTGTTATAAGTATCTAACCCTAAACTAAAAGTGCATTAATGTAGTTATTAATTATAGAGGAATATATAATATGTATACTAAAGGAATACCATAAAAAAAATTTGTAACAGAGTGGTAGAAGCTTGGAACAGATTACCGACAGATTAGTTTCAGCATAGACTACAAACCAATTTAAAAATAGACAAGACAAATTATAATATTAGAATATCATCAAAGGAATATCTCGCACAAAAGATTTATTTATTTAGTTAATGATATCGGAATACAGGCCACATCAGTTGTTGCAACTGTCTGCCTGCCTTTGATAATAATAATAATAAAATAAAGTTTCAGTGTGTTTTCTTCAGAAATTAAATACCTATCTAAAGATAGTAAATGAGAGGCTTCAATTAAAATTTGGACTATGATTAATATTCGTTTGTTTCTTGGTTAAGTAGATTATTGTAGAGTATTAAATACATTTTGTTTATTTTTTGCGCAATCAATAAATTAGTGATACATTAGATTAAAACATTGCATGACGTCACATCTTTGCACATAGTTGTGATGCAGCAAGCCGCCATTCCTCAGCTTAAATGCCTATCAGCCATTTCTAGTTTAATTGAGGCAAAAAAAACGCTTTGTATTTTTTTTTACCCGTGCCTCATTCTTACCTATCTATTATGAAACGTATTCGAACGAAAATTTAGTGAGTTTTTAATCGTTCTTATAATTTTGATAAAATCATAACTGTGGAGATTATTTTTAATATCTCATCAAAGGCAGAGAAAGGTCTTACCTATTTTGAATTCTAAATTATCGAAAAATGAGTTTCTATGGACTCGTACTAGCATTCTAAATATAAACGAAATTTCGTTTTTGAAGAAGTAGAATAGGCCGTCGTGTACGAGGAATGTTTCAAGCATAGAGCTAAAAAACTACTACAGTAGGAAAAACATATGGCTGTAGTGGCCGTAGCCGGAATCTGAAAATGTAACATAGTTAAAAGATAGGAAAGATTTCGAATAATAGAATCGAATCAAATCCAATGTCGAAAGTTATAAACTAGTGTAATATAGCATGTAACATTATAATGAACCAGATTGAAGACCACGATCTTATCTCTTTAACTGGTTAAGGAACGTCTCTAGGTCTGGCTTACATATCTACTCAAGTATTAGCTGTCATTATCGAAATATAAAGTGTCTAACAAAATTCCCTTATAAAATAATGAAATAGAATCAATTAAAAATCCGTGCTAGGCACTAAATCGTTGAAACTAGAAATTTAAAGCTGAGAATACTCAATTGTTATTCTACTTGGTTTCAGAACTATGTTATCCGGTGTCTGTTTTTTTGGATTCTATCTGTACACCAGAAAATATCGCGAGCTAGCCATACAATACGTACTGAAAAAAATAGGCTATTATTAAATGGATTTATCAGGTTATAACCAAATTTTCTATTCATCATGATCAAACTTCTAACATAGCGAAATAAAATATTTATTATCTTTTAATTATACGACTTTTAAATAATTATTTGGTCTTTTTTTAAAGTTTTTTAGTCTTTTTGAATTCCCTCCTGTATTATAACGAGATTTGTAATTAAAACAGCCTCGAAGTAGTTGGCAGCGTTCTCACGGTAAAGAGGTTCGATTAAATAAAGCTTACATACTTCAAAAGGTAATAAAGTTTTTATTTCATTAAAGCTCTATGCAGTGTCTTCTCTAGTTCTAGGCTGTTTTAGACTGTATATAGGTCATCATCATAGACATTGAACTCTATAAGAACCACTGTAAGCATTATCAGTTTATAATTTATTTATTCTTTATTGCATTATGAAACATGAAAGGTGGATTTATTGCCTTCTCTACCAGGTGTGATAATGTCTCGTTAGAATATAAAAATTCTAGCATAATTATAAACTGACGATACTTATAATTTTATTTTGACGTATATGTCACACCTGCTTTATTAGCTAACATACGTATTAATGTTTGCAGTATGCTTCGTATACCACTAGACAGCATATCTAAAATACCCTACAAATAATAATAAGCTTCTTGATAGTTAACTTATATGGAAAAAGTATTTTAACACTTTAACGATCATAAAATATCAAAATCAAATTTATTTTTCCCCAAATAATGTTATTAAATAAAGGTACATAATCATATGTTTTATTTTTTTCATTTATTGAAATTATCCTGCAATCAGCCAAATGATATTACGAGCCGTACCGTCACATTTCAATAAATATGAGTAGAGTAAGGTGGAGCACAGTGTTATAAAAAAAAGAAACGATTACTTGAAGATGATGATTACAACAACTACAGCCTATAACAGTTCTACCATCAATTGATAAAATTGTTGAAAAATTTATAAGTAAACACTAGTCTTATTTATTGACTACAGTAAGGCTTTCAACACACTTAGCCTCGATACACGATTGCAAAAGATAGATATGTGTGGTATTTTACATTGGTGAAAGAATTACCTAAAAGATAGTTCTTACGTGGTTAAGATAGGAAAGGCTTCTGGTATCTAAATCAGGGTGGAAGAAGGAACTGCTCAAGGTTTTATTCTGAGACCGCTTCACTACTTTACTTATGTAAATGATCTCCCTTAAATAGTACAATTCTATGAGACGTACGTAGACGTAATTTACGGATGAGACGTGCCTGATGTGTAACAACTTATTAACAACATTAAACCATCTCCAGCAGGACTTCGATGCTTTGTCAAGCTGGTCACATAATGATGAATTAGTCCTTAATAGTGATAAAATAAAATTAATGTATATAGCGTCTAGTCACAACAAATTCACAAGAATATCGATCTGACTGCTCATATCCACAAATGTCTTCATACTTCCATTACACAATGCACTTGTTCAATAGTTGAAATAGTCAGAAAAACAGAGATAATTGGAGCTTGTTTTGATGATCATTTGAACGGGATGGATCATATCAAGCACGTATGCGATCGAAAGTATAAATAAATGAAAAAATATTTCATTCGGCTGTTTGGGTGGAATGCCTGAACATTGAAGATGATGAAAATTATGAAAATACGATATATACAAAGATATTCAAGTGAGTAACTGAAATTATGTTTACCAGAAATTACTAAACAATAAGCTAAAGCAAAATTAACAGTTAATAAACTGAAAATAGTAATCACTAATCAAATAACATATATCATGAAAAAATTGAAAAATGTTAACTGATTCTTTCTTCGTTCGGTCACACATAAACATTTTTTATAAAAATAACTTCAAAGTGCTGTATAAACTGAGGCAATGCCAACTATTCCAAGGTGGCCCTTTATAGTTTTATCAAGACTGTATACCAACATTATTAAAATTCATGATAGGGATGGATATGTATGCATTATGCATTGTAATATTGTGCCCCTTGTAACACTGTTCCCACCTTCCCCTACTAGTTGCAATCGCAACAAAGACGTTGGCGATTTGTTAATAGGGTATTCTACTCTGTTTGATATTATTTGTAATTATTTATTTTAAATAAAAAAAAAACTACAAAACAAATATTTCAAAAAATAAACACATTATCTTGCTGTAAAATTAATACAAATTTAAATTTTTTACATCCGCAAAAACGCTGTTCGTTATATTCATGACGTCATACCGATATGTACACAAAACAGATGCATAAAGTTGAAGATTAAAAGATGTCAATGAAACAAGAACGGCGCCATCTAACGATGAATTACGAAATAAAAAGTAATGAAGAAGCTAAGAACAGCGTCATCTAGAAATTTGATTTATAATTAATAGGCGTAACTTTATGACAGCTGCAGCTCGTGATGTCACACAATCGCGGGTCGTGTTTCAAGTCACATGACACATAAAAAAATCTTGTTGAAATGTGATGTCATACGATGTTCCATCATGGCCGCCATGTGTCGGTCCTAGTAATTCACAGATTATAAATCACAATTTAATTATGCAATAATAAATATATTTACAATTTATTTTAAAACATAAAATATCATCTCCAACATATTTCTTAATTTAATATTATAATTATCAAGAAGCCAATTTTATGACATGTTAATGTAGTATTGACTTATTTTAACCATTAATATTTTATAAGAAGTCCACTTGTTTTTAAGCTACGTGCGCACTGGTAATTTTTTGTCATCGTTTATTTTTGTTTCTGTTACCGTGTTCTTGTTATTTGTCAAGTCTCCTAATTGTCACGTGTTGTAGTACCCGCGCCATACACTCGTATTTGTATTTGAGAGAAGTATTTACACGAGAAAATGGCATAGCTTAAACATATATTTTAATCAATATACGAGAATTTGAATGAAATAAGCACTGAACTGAGTAAGCCGATAATTTACTCTTAGTTAATTCAAATTCTTATTTGTTAAAAATATTTGCTTAAGTAGGTTTTTTTTGTAGGTTATTTACTTTTACTCGACTAGGTAAATTCCCGGAAACCAAATTTCCGATTTGATACATCTTCTGGCCATAACGATTTTCTAAAATAATGAATATTGACTGATATTTTTTTAATTGTAAATCAAACCGGTTAGTTCAGTTTCCACGGAATCACCCGATTGTAGAAACACTTGCATTTATAGCTGAGAGAAGTAATTTGGTGCTTCAGATTGTGTCATTTTAAGCAAATATTTTTTGAAGGGCAATGAATTAAGTACTGTTAATAATCATACTACTGTTAAAAGCTAATAATATTACTAGAACTAAAACTAAACAGTTCTTACTTCATTCAAGTTCTTGTTTATTTTATAAAAATATGTGCTTATTTTACGACATGTTCTCAAGTAATTACTTCTGTCTACAATATCATCATCAGCCCTTTTACTTCCCTATTGCAGGGGTTCAGGCCTTCCTTATAGATGGTTGAGGAGGATATACATATATATATGAAGGTAAATAACAGCGATAGCATGTGACCAGTGCGCACGTAGTTATAAAGAGAAAATTAGTGTAAAATTAGCGTTAAGAGAATTTTTATTGTGATTCTACTTGGTTTCAGAATGATGCTAACTGGTGTCTGTATTTTTGGATTCTTTTTATTTACCAGACCATTCCACGAACCTTTAATAAAGTTCATTAAGAATATAAAAATCTTCAGTTTACCTAGTGACAATGTCAATGCAACAGCAACAACAATGATATCGGATGACTCTACTATAATTTCTAGTACGGACATTTCAGCTCATTATAAACGATATTCTGCACGAAAAAAATATGCAGAAAAGTACGGTTAGAATTATTCCGTTAGATATTCCTAGGTCGTAGTTCATTACTATATATTGTTGTTATATCAAACTTTGTCGACTTTCCCCCTTACACGTAATTTAGAATGTGAAAGAAGCTGTTATGGGTGGCCCCTAATCTCAGATATTTTTAGGTCTTTTTTACTTGTTTAGTATATTTTAGTATAAGTTAGTAATTGCATGATTCTTCAGTGATTTTGTTTCTTTGTGATAGTTGTGTATTTATTAAGAATAAAAAAAAGTTGTTATATTTTTGTTTATTTCAAATGTCTGTATTTTTAAACGTAATTATTTTAAATAAAAAACCAGATCTTAGCGTCCAAATAGATAGATAATTCATTTATTTGCATCAAAATCAGCATCAGCAAATATGTACATTACCTAAACATTAGAATAACAAAAAACAAACATAAAGCAAAGGGGTCAGCGTATTCTCCCTAGTCGTTGGCTATTAAGCGCTGGTTTTCATTTCTTACATTTTCTTGTAAAATACGCTCTTACATTTTAAAACAGCGTATTACACATATTATTTATTTTAACTGTAACGTTCGACGTATAATATTTTACAAATTATTGTATTAAAACAACATTTGCTATGTATGTATATTTAACTTTTGATTTTATATTTATCGAAACCTAAGCCTCATGGTAATAAAACTTGAAATGTTGCCCGTTTTTTATTATTTAAATTAAAAAAAACGTGTAACACGTCAAGAGTATTTATTGGTAAAATAAAATAATGACATGGTATTTTATATATTTTAAGTTACACTCGCATAACGGTGGCATTTCTGTTACACAAACTAGACTAAAAGTATTAATCCTGTAAAACTTCGTTATTAATTATGTAAATAACTCAGATAACCAATGTAAACTTATTGTATAAAGGAGTATAATTATATTTCTAAGAATTTGGCAACCCAGATCTAATAAGTTTTTTAGTTGAATGGTAAAACAGAATTGGTACCATACCATTAAATCTAAAATGGGATAAACAAATTTTCACCAATTAATATATAATAATACTTACATCCTAAAGCCTCGTTTAAGTACCAATGGAACACTGTGGCTATTTACACATAATGTGTATTTACACAATAAGAATTCTGTATGATAATGTTTGTATTATAAATAAATAATGGAATATTATATGATGCATTTTACATTTTTAGATTATTATACGAATATTCTGTTGCCAAATAACTGTTGAATTAACACATATCCTTGTTAATTTACAAAAAATTCAATTAAATATCAGTTTTGCATTATAAGAAATAAACCAGACAATTGTCTTGGAACAACATTTAGCCGGGGAAATTTGCAATGTTCCGTTGAAAATCATAGAGGTACTCAATTAATAAATTTTTATTTCATTAATTTGAAAAACACTTTATTCATTTCAAGTATTCGCAATGTAAAATAAGGATTGCTCCTTTAAAATTAAAAAAAGACGAAAGGTAGTCACAAAAGAAAATCTAGAATTTTGTTACTGAATTAGCGTTGTCACGTAGGTTTTAGTACTTTGAAAAAGTTGTGATGTGTTAAAATAGACCTAATATAATACCTAATTTTCAGTAGTTTTATTTTTATATATTGACGTATACTTACGTAATAAAAAGTGACGTAGGTTTTAGGTTTTCAATATTACATTGCTTTATTATTCTTTGAAGTCATTTTTTCAACTATTTTATATTCAGACAAACTCTAGCTGTATGAAATTCTAGTATGAATCTCCCTAGCTTTTTCTAACAGTCTGAGTCCAATAACCATGTTTTATATAATAATTACACAAATAAAATTTGAAACAAATATAAGTGGAAATTATGTACTTTAGAAATTATAATTTTGGCTTTCATTAAAGTGATATATAAATTATTTAATGATAAGACATTGCAATGTAATATGCATGGCATTTATAACGATTACCCAAAATAAAAACAAAATAAACTGTGAAAGAAAACATATAATAAATATGAACCATATTCACATGTCACAAACAACAAAATAAATTACAACTTCATACATTTAAGTGATGTAACAAAACACGGAACGTCCCTACAATCTAATCAGATCGATATATTTATATTATTTTATTTATTAGGTAATTATATTATAATTGTGCGTCTCTTCTTTCTAACATACAATATTAATACGGTACTTACTAAATACTATTTTGAAGTGTTTCATAAGGTACCTACTTATTTAATTGTTACTTTCGTTAACGTTTCGATTTCAGTATCTTTAATATTTAATAAAATCACATCAGAAAGATTAATCGACCAAAATAAGAAAGTATTCATCGATTTTAAACTTAATAAGCTGAATTTTAGCCTACGCGTGCACTTGTTTTCTGTTGTACAAGTGCTTCTTCTATTGCATACGTACTTGAGGTGATAGAAATAACGGATTTTATTTTCATAGAAATAAGAGGAGTACAGTGATAGAAATAATATGTAACGATGACAGAAAACACATGTGCGCACGTATACCGCCAATTTTTAAAAATAATTGAAGGGCATTTTTGTCTAACCTGATTTGCTGTTGCATTCAACACGAGTTAATTAAAATACAGTTATTTTTAAGTGATAATACAGTTATTTTGATAAACTCGTGCAACATAACAATATTATTCATATTATATCCAATAAATAAATACATTTGACTTAAATTTTATTTTTATTAACATAATAAGAAGAGACAATAAACGATTTTCAATCGTATAATTAAATAAATCTATTGACGAAAATTATCAACAAAATAACAAAAATTAAGTACTGAAATAACAAAATCAACGAAAAAGAAAAGGTACAGTAATGTGATGTTTTTTAGATTAAACCAACCCTGGTTACCGAAGTGTGACAGATTTTTCGTTTTTACTTTGATTTTAAATTTATTTATTTTCAGTTATATTATTACAGTACAACCATAACACCTGAATGTGAGCCCATTCTACAACATTCATGAACCCATTAATGAGGAAGTATTAAAAAAGAAAACATTAGTTCCCGAAATCAAACTAGATGTCGCTACGGTGCTTTCTCGATTTCCCCATGGCAGCCAATTCGGTTTTCTTTTTCTTTCATGTATAAAAGTAAATTAATTTTTAGAACTCAATGAACAACTCATATCCTATTTGTAATTTTTCGTATTTTTATTGATATCTAAGTTTCGAACTTTGCAAATTTCAGTTTTTTTTTAATATGTTAGTTAAAAGGAACGGAAATTATTATCTTTAGTTCATTCATTTCTAGCAAAAATCAACTTTTGGTAGAGTCACCATTTAGTGAGGGGCTCTTTTAGTGCTTTCTTTTTTTTCTTAAAATACTTCCTCATTGTATATTGGATGATATTAAATTTTAGTATCATATTCTTATTCTGAACACATTAGGTTTCTTTATAAAACGAATTTACATTTGTCATGGCCAGATTTTAGAATAGGTGATGCATTAAATAGCAATTGAATTAAATAGCATTTTATTTTCATGTAACTATGACAATTATTTGGTCGCAGTGGGTATGATATCTACTACGACCGTATTATTTTTCTGTCTCTATAAGTTCTTTTCTATCTATGTCTTGTCACGATTCCAAAAATCTGGCCATAATATTTATATTTCCTAATTACTTAAGGGGACTTTGCCTACCTAAACTATTATCACCTGCTACCAAACTATAATGTGATGTTTATTGGTGTGAAGTTGATTTTCGAGATCGCTTCTTTTTGCTTTTTGCATACAATCCTTCGATTCCTTTGCCAAATGGTGGCACGGGGTTCGTTGTAAGGTAAAAGTTACCTTTGGCTCTGGAAAAGCAAAAAGATTGTAAAGATTTTTTTTTTAACCTCTTTTCTATTTATATTTCGATTTGCTCCAAATACTGTACTAGAAATAATTCAACAACAACAACATTAAAATGAATATATAGTTAGTAGTGGCTTTAGAGTTTATATCCCTTTGAAATTAAAAAAAAAACAAACATCGTTATGCTAGTGCCCTCACTACAAAAGCTCAATAAGTAAATAATATGTTAACATTAAAACGTACAACATTAATTGTCTTTGGTTAGTATTGTGATTCCTGATGATCGCCTACAGCTTTCCGATTTTCAGGTTTATTATATTTCTGGTTCGTGTATACATTAACTGGTCTCTTTTGTAGCTGGATTAATGGAATACATATAATAAATCAATATTAGACCACATCACATACATTGCTCAGATTCAAAGATCTCTTGTTTTATGGAGTATCTGAAATAAGAAAGTACCACAACATCCCAAGATAATATTGAAAAGTTGATTTTCTACATTGACTTGACTTGAGATTCGAACCCGGTACCTCAAAGACACTGGATAATACTTATCGGATCACCTTAATTGCCTTTTATAACTCATATTTAAGACTTGAATAGAAGCCATCTTAAAGAAGAGTTCAAATAAGAAATAGGACTACCTATCTCATCGGAGTGGCTATATGATGATAGACCAAGTGAATCGTGTGTATTATAGAATGGCAGCGCCAATCTGTTGGATTCCGAAATGAATTCTTGATCCATCTAGTCTCTTATTTACGAAAAAGGTTACGATAAAACTTAGAATCGGAATAAATATGAGCCAAAGTCACATGTTTAACGCCATACTGACGTCAGCCCAGTAGCTCAACAAAGACTCTCCTGTACCACCGAAACTACTTAATTTGGCTATTTTTCCCTATGTCACGAAATAGGGTATAGATAAATAAAGGACTAGATTACCTATCTCATCGAGATCGAGAATTCGTTTCAAAATCGAAGAGGGTGGCAAATGGAAGGTAAATAAATTACATTTCATACTTAGTATCACAGTTGTATCCCATGTAGATCATGCCGACTTCAGGTGTGGGGTTAGATCGGAACTTTTGGTATGAATCAGCAGGTGACGCTGGGAACGCTTCAGGGTTTCTTACAGACTCCGCATAGAAACGCCATGATCGCCAATGACTGCACAAATCTGTAATAAGACGAATATAATATTTATGTTAGTTATGTCAGATCAAAGTTTTATGTGTCATAATAAAAAGTTGAAAATATATTTTAAAATGTTGTCTTTATTTGCTCTTACAAAGTAACTCAAATCACTCAAATAGATAAAAACTTATGTGGTTGAACGCATAATAACTTTAAATCTTGGAGTTTTGTATCGTTTATACGCCAGCCTGGGTAGCATGATGAATCTGAGATTTTTAAAACTCTGGAGAAGCTCGAGAAACGGCTTGAGCCCATAGAATATCTCACACTCGGCTGTTTAAATTATAATATACAACCAAAACTACAATATAAGTGAAAAAAAAAATAATGTAATTATAAATCGAGTACATAAAAGAAATAAAAACTATAAAAAACAAAATAGGATAAGTATAGACATGTAATAAGATACTAGAAAATTTTAACCACAAAACACAGAGAAGAGTTCTGTGTTTTGTAATAATAGCCCCCTTGTTTTGCTATATGTCATAGATAGGGAATTGTTTTAAAAAAGCCAAATGAAGAAAAATAAATATAGGAGGGAAAATATAGGCGGTGAAAACGGCCGATAAAGAACTTAAGAATGAATTAAAGGAAGAACTAGTTCCTATGAGAAATAAAAGATCAAATGATAGAACTGAAGTGAAAGAGTGGCAAAGGAATAATGCGGAATAAGGTAGCCGGCTAGCTATTGTCAACCCTTGGATTTGAAAAAATATCTCAATCTCAGTCTCACTCTTGTCAATTACTCGAGTTTCGTTGTGTGTGTGAGTAAACTTCTCAGAGAGTGATTGATCCATCGGCATCCTTAGTTTTATTGCGTAGGCGTTTTAGTGGATAAATTCCCTTGAATCCATCGTATTGGACCGGATAACTTTATGGATGAGACTCCTATAAATCCATGATGATGACACAGTTGGGGAACCGTGACAAAAAGGCGCAAGAGCTGAATATTTCAGTATGTTAAAGTACTAAAGGTATCCGTCAGGGGTCAGGTAGAACATCTGGTGGTATCGGAAAGCGAAAAACATCTTGTCACGACCTCATAATACTAATAAATGTGAAGTAATTACGAATATGTGTGTGGTGTATGATTTTCAATGTCTCTTTAAGTTTTCTAGTGATAAGTTAGAAAATAATATATTGTCGGTTACTTACTGTCATCTGAGAGTGGCACAGGCGCAAAGCGTGGACATCCCGGTTGGATACTTTTCCCACCGTTTGGCCAGAAATCGACAGTACCAGTGCGCACAGGAGCTCCATAGCCGCCAGCGTCTGTGTGTATCACGTCTACGAACTCAGCGTCTTCAGAGTTTATGTGCTCCATAACCACACCATCAGGGTAAAAAGCCGGGAATGCTGGGTCAAGAGCTGTTAGCCTGAAATTAAATTTAAACATTTAAACTAAATATTTCATCATATCATAAAGAGGTAAGTTTTCTAACTTTATTTGTCTGTAGGGATAATGTTTAGAAATAATGATAGAATCATTAAGATTGTTGCATCAATGGCAGTTACATGATACGCACGTTATATAAGCTATAATATACATGTGCGAAGTCGTGAAAATCAGTTAGCATTTAATAAATATCGACATTAGCATTCGACTTATAGTAACAAGTAAAGTAAAACGAGTTTTTACTTAATAAGTTTTATGGATAACTGGATTCGTATATTAATTAAATAGAACAATAACTTCTACGTTCAATTTTAATGAAAGGATGCGACAGGATGCGTGATCCTGTGTTATATTGAAATGATTATTAAGTTAAAGATATTATTTGATAAAATGTCGCATTTGAGTTCGATTCTCAAGTTAATTTCCAATATAAAAAAAAAATATAAGCTAGCAAATCATTTCAATATTGTTTTGTAAACACAGATTTCGGATCTGTATACTATAAAAATATTTAGGGTATTTACTATATTTTTCCGACGGAGAATAAACCTGAGACTCCCACACTCCCACCATCCATCGATATAAATGAGGTATAGAGGTGGCCAACTAACGTCACGGCATGAGGCACTTTGAAACTAGCTTGTCAGTGATTTGATCACGAATGTCGTCAGAGTTGTGAGCGAAATATAAGAAACATTGTTATTTTGTTTACCTTTTTACTGTTTTTTGATATCTGTTTTGTAATTCACGTGCGGTGTAGCCGGCCACGTGGCTACCGAGTGAATGTCCTATTATGTGTATTTTGTCTAAAGGTAGACCGTTTTCTACTAGCACTTTGATTTGTTCCGCTGCTGCAGCACCAACCTGCAATATTATAAATAAAAACACCGATTAAAGACACTATTTCTGGTCTAGTTCAAGTCACCGATAGACGAAGATCCTTCCCTAAAACATTTCATCACATGACATGCATGCACAGTTTTTTTTTTTTAATAAATAGTGACCATTTTTATTTCAATAATTCGATATAGTGCGACGGCACTGGTAGCATTGACTCATTTGTGAATTTGTTTTATTGTAGTTTTCTGAGAGGGCTATAGAAGTGAAAAGTAAAATATACAATACCAGCCACAGACAACAAATAACACACACATAAATATTAAACAAAATTGACTGGTCTTCATTTCTTTTTTATTATTGTCGCTTATATGATAACTGTATATAAATTAAATGTTTTCATGCTAAAATTTTGTATTACATTATACCTAAATTCTTAAAGATACGTAACGAGAGCTCCAATAATCTTGCTATGTTTATAATAATCAGTGTTGCCAACAGTTGAATTAGCTCTCCACTAGATTCTACTTTAAAAACCACCAGAAAACCACTAACAAATATGTCACTACATTCATACTCGCTAAATTTTTCGCTAAGAGAAATTTGTTTTATGAAACAAAATAATAAGTGTCTATAATATTAGTTTCCTTTATTATTACGCCACAAAAATTAACAATCAGTAAACAAAATATAGTAAACCAGCACAATTTATTCCATAATAACTATTTTTGTTTGCACCATAATCTTCCATTTCAGATTGATATGACTCTTTGGTACCGATTTGTTTGACAACGGCTTCTGGAATTTTATAATCATTGCAGCATTTTTCTTCCAACCTCAAACAACAACGTATTCTCAAAATAGCAGATAAAAGATTTAACTTCATTCTATTTCTCTGCTTGTTCTTTATTACATTCATGCTGCTAAATAGTCTCTCAACATCGGCATTAGAATGAGGTAGTATTAGGAGAGTAATCGCAAAAGTCGCCAATTCCTTAAACCTCGATTCTCCTTGAGTGTCTTTGAATTGCAATACTTTCATCCAAAATTTTTGTGTGTTTCTAGTTTCATTCCATTTTAATAAATGAATTTGATGCCACTGATCATCGACTCTCGCTATATATTCTGCACTTTTATTGAACTGAGCCATTATGTCAATTAGTGCTTCTTTATTGTGATTAAGTACTTGTTCAACACTTTAAACTAAGTATGGAAACTAAATTTTTATAAGCCACTAGAAAAATCCACCAGCCACTAAAACCATTATTTCGCCACTAAATGAAGGATTAAAACCACCAGTTTTAGTGGAAAATCCACTAAGCTGGCAACACTGATAATAATATTCAGTTGGAAATACGTACATCCAGCAGAATCCTAAACATTTTCAAGGTCAACAAAATCTATGTTTACATTTTAATCAATTTCTGTGTTTATTCAATATGTTAATTTTGTTTAAAGTCTTAATATGCACGGCGGTGTACCTGGAAATAATTTCCGAAAACAGATTTTCTAAACATTTCCAGAAACTTTGTAAACGGTACAGTACAGCACGTGGTTATACAAAACTGACAAATTTCTCAATTGAATTTTAATCTAAAGCTTAATTTAATATGGGTAGGATGCAAAATCAATTGCGGAAATTTGACATATTGTGGTACATTGTTACTAAACTTTCAAAAAGAACTCTGATTCTAAATGTGATTATTAGATTTAAAACTGTAATTAATATAAATACTAAAATAATTGCAACTGACTTGTTTAATTTAATAATAAAAAGTAAAACCTAATGAGTAACAGAGTTGTAGTTTTTTACGCCCTGATCTACTAAATCCAGAATAACTTGTAAATTCGTGGTTAGACATCGCGACCGGATATAATAGACCCTACCTGAGTTATTTTAACAGACATATGCATAGTAGAAAGTAACGTGCACATATATTTGTTTTTACATATTTTTAAAATTTTAGATTACGTTTACCTGCCCAAAATTTGACAATGACCCATATAATTGAACACTCGATTTTGAGAACTTATAGCAATTAACGAAATAAAGAAAAAAAACTTTATATGAAAAACACATAGTATTTCAAAAATTCATGCCTCTTCGGTGCCTGACATGGCATGATGTAAGTAACCGAAACCGAAACCTTATGCTAATCTTTCGGATCAACATCCGAAAGATCACTTTTCAAAAATGGGTTCGCATTGTTTTACGTTGGTAAAACTGATAGATTATTTAAAAAACCAATCTATAAATTACATTAAAATATGTAAACTTTTTTCTGAACACATGGTTGCCAT
Organism: Diatraea saccharalis; assembly: GCA_918026875.4. NCBI lineage: Eukaryota > Metazoa > Arthropoda > Insecta > Lepidoptera > Crambidae > Diatraea > Diatraea saccharalis. Next base: position 8,495,051 of record OU893345.1, read on the forward strand.
ATTGTTTCTCTATACGTGACGTTAGTTGTTGTAGTAAACAAAGCTATATAGCGATATAGGTTCTACTGCGGACAAGACATTGTTTACAGGAACGGCGCTGCCGTATGACGTGATATCACTGAACACTGCGCTCATGTGCTTCCATCATAGAACAGACGATCGACTCGGTGTACGAGTCTCTGAAAAAGATTTGTATTTTTTTTTTCACTAACCACTACAACTTATTTTTCAATTTATAACACAACAAGATACTTGGCTGGAAATGTGTTTGACGCAGAGATAATCTGCACGTAAGTTTGTTTTTTACTTACAGTTTTTATAAAAAAAAATAAGTTCAAAAACTAAAACCCGACTTACAAGAGACGACAAGAAATTTTTTAATAAAATAAAAATCTTGACGTTTGTTTTTAATAAATTAATTTTCGGGTATATTTAAGCAAAATCGCAAGCAAAAGTTATCAATATATATTTATTTGAAATGTGCTAATTGAGCCCATTAAATACCCCATACAGAATTATTGACAATTATTTTTTTCTTGGTTTCTTAATTTGTGCTCTGTAGAGGGTGCTGTTGCCAATATAATGTAACTTAGCTTCTAATGATGATAATAATGTATATTTTATGTTATTTTTCTCATATGGACTAAAATATCCTATTTTAATTTATTCACTGGACAATTTACAAAAAGATCACGTTGCATGTCACGATGTGTGCTGTATGTTTTGCATATCATAGTGTTCCACTGTATTTCAACACAACTTATTCTAAGATGATTACGTTATTTTGATCCAAGTCACGTAACAATGTCATTAAATGCAACCTCGAGATATAACCTTTTTCAATGTCACTATCCGGTAAAAGATTTTTCATATCGTTTTGTTCTATAAATTTTGTATTCATAATGCTACGAGTATATTAATCATTATTGTAGTAAAACCTACTTATAATAATAATTTAATCTCCATAATTTAATACGGAAGATAAAATTAATATTTCTGAGATACTTACTTATTAACTTTACTTGTAAACTAGAAAAAAACAGGAAATTTTGTAGTTTACCAACATCCGGTCTCCGATTGATCATCTGAATTGAGAGTTTAATGTTAACTACGTCTCAAACTGTAATTAAATGTCACTTAAACAAGTTTTCGTTTCTGATTTCGTTAAAATTGGGACTTTTTGACTAGTGAACGTAAAAAAAATAAGTTATTGAGAATAATTAGTTGAGATGTCGTACTTTTCTCAATTCAGAAATAGGCTGCATGTATTTATTTATTTATTATAATTGAAACCAAGCTCAACATTAGGGCCAATCAAAGGTTTCACATCATCAAACATTTACACGTGTTGTTTCACAGACACCGATCATACAAAAGTAAAATTGGTATTTCTATTGGATTTTTCTTAGTCAACCAGATTTGACTTTTCAATACAAGATTGACAAAAAAAGTTATGTCTCAGAAATTTCCTGCCAAATAGAAAAGAAATCATCTCAGTTACTAGACCATATGGAATTGTAGAAGCATTATTTACTGTAATATATTACTCCTAATATAATAATTCAACAATCAAAAATTATATGAGACTGAAATATTAAATTTAATTAATCATAATTATACAAATCAATTATATTCTTGTAAGCTCGAATTATGTACGTATTAGTGTTTGTTTGTGTTGTATGAAAATAAATGTAATTAAAGTAGGTATGTTGTGTATAAATAATAATAAATAATTGCTTTTTCAATTTGATATTTTAATTGTGAGAGCGGCTCTTCTTTCAGACTTGTATTATTTGATCTTTGAATGCAAATTTGGAACAAAAAAATAGATTCACTTTTTCAAAGTTGTAAGCATGAACGATGCGTGTTAACGGAGAATTAGCCGCGTAATTAGTGGCGCGGCGGGGTACCGCTAGTAGTGGAGTGTGACGGGTACGACGAGACGGAGTGCGCAATGCTACACTCGTTACCAACTTTTCGCAGTCTATATAGCCACAAACTAAAATGAGCAATTTATGTTCCCTGCAATTTTCCAAATAAGAGATTTATGGTAGCCGCAGATGATAGTTAAGGTGGCTTACAATTTTTTTTTAATACGCTCAATACGTGATTGATATACGGTATATTGTGGTAATCAGACTTAGCTTGCATACTACAAAAGACCGCGCACATATGCATAATAAATGGTCTTAATTACGTCACTATCTTTAAATGGTTTACCTCATAACAAATCCTAAATTATTATATGCTTTACTAGTTATATGTTCAGTGTGATTAGTTAGAAGCATTTTACTATCCAAGAGCACTCCTAAATCTTGAACTACGTCAGTTATAAAAACCTATTATTTCATTCCTATACCTATATTCCACCTATATTCCAAAAACCTATACATATATAGGTTAAGATTTCTTTTACGTGTGAAGGTGATACACTGACATTTATTTTTATTTATTGATATCTTGTTATATGTGTAATATTATGATAAATGTTCTAAATCCAATCGTAAGTTATGACATTCCTACTCGGAGTTTATTTTAATTTTTTTTTTGTCGCCGGCATACATGACGCGTTTAGTGTATGTTGTACTATCCGAGATATCATTATAAAATAAACATCCTAAATGCTATCCCTGGGGTATACCAGTAGGTATTTTTGTAAAATCCGAGCAATATCCACCAATCACAACAGCTTGCGAGCGGTTAGCTAAGTACGATTGTATGCACTTCAGTAGATAACCACGAATACCCAACTCATACAATTTCTTCAACAGGATAAGGTGGTCAACACGATCGAATGCTTTTCAAAATCGGTGTAGACCACATCAACCTGTCCACCACCATCCATATTTGTAAAAACATAGTAAATAAAGTTAGATTAGTTATGGTTGATCTATTTCGAAGAAAACCATGTTGCTGGTTATTGATACCTTAAATAATTATGGGATATATAAGCATTGCAAACGATTTTTTCGAAAATTTTTGCGACCGTGTTTAAAAAAGAAATTCCTCTATAGTTTTCGATAGTCTTTTTAGAACCTTTTTTGTTTATTGGCACAATATGGGCTTTCTTCCAAATTAAGGGAATAATGGAATCAGTCAAAGATTTATTAAAAATGTATGCCATAGGAACTGCCAGCACCGCAGAACAAGAAGACCAAAAGTTTTAACCTTCATGTATTCCACATCACGATATAATAACATTTTTGTACAACTGGAACTACCACGTTTCTTTTTTACTGGTCATACCAGAAGGCTCTCGGTTGAGTCTTAATGACTTCCTGTATGTTATTAATATAAGCATTATGACATTGGATCTGTACAGCCTTCTGTCTTTTTTGTAACAATGCAAACTCAACGTAGTCGCGTTTGTTGCCTGTTTTTTGAAATTTAGCATGTACTTTAGATTTTCCCTAATTATATTAACGAGAGCCTTACTAAACCACAGAGGATATGAGAATTTGTTATACTTTGTTAGTGGAATATTTTTACCTATGGCATTATTTACAACTTCGTAGAAAGTCGCCATTTCCTCTATTTTTTATCAGACATCAATTTCATTAAAGTAAATGTTTGGCGGCAAGTAATTGCGTTTTCTAAAATGACGTCTAGGAAAATTTTAATTATTGAGATTAACTAGTTGACATTCTGTACTTTACGATTGTCAATCTCCAGTGGTTAACAATAATAAAAATGATCTGGATATGGATCAGGATGATCATATAAACACTTTTTTTCTTATTTATTTCTGATTAGTAGATTAATAAATAATATAAAGTAACACAATGTTAAAATGTGTGTACTGATGACATACTTTTGCTGTTTGAAATAGAATTTTTTATATTATTATATTATATTTGCTTAAATTATGACATTTTCTCAAGTACCTAATTACTCTCTTGACTACAGAATTATAGATACACTCGTATCGTTTATTTGAAGTAAGACACAAAATATATGTATATATGAAAAATAATCACCTTTTTTTTTACAACATCGCTTATTTTGCTCCCGTTCCAAGATGAGTAAGCTAAAGCCCCCGTATTATAGAGTATCTGAGACAACGAAGATACGACAACACCCAGACCCGAGACAACATAGAAATGTCCTTTTTGACCGAGAATCTAACCTTGGACTTCAGAGATGGCGACACCTTGAAACCGGCATGCCAACCACTGGGCTACGGAGGTCGATAATCTGTCTTAAAATGTCGTAATTTATTACCTTAATAAGCCTATTGTATTATTGTCAAATATAATAAAGAAAGTATTAACCTTTTTTGTGTTTCTCGCAGCATTAACCAAATAGGAACCATGCGACATGTTCGACCAATCGAGTAGTATAATATTTGTACCAGGTTTACTTTCTAAGTAGGAGCTCACCACGACCTGAAACCGATAAAAATATCAATTAGTAGATGTTAATATATTTTTTATATTTGCAGTATGAGTTTTGTTAAACAGGTAGGGGAGAAGACCTGGTTTTGACCACTGACCTCTTTTTGGCCATTTGGGTCTGTAAGGTGTTTTAATTGGCGTCTAGATATCAAAATATTTTTAATATATCGCACTCCCGGTGCGACACTGTCACTTATGCAAAAATTTAGTTTTTCAGAAGAAGAGTTTTAAACTCTGACACCTCACAAAACAATGACTTTAGAAGATATAGATGAGATGAATCATACGGAAACTATGCGTACAACAAAAGTAACATTATCGCACCAAGTAAAGGGGTGCTTTAGGACAATTATTACATATTTAACTAATTTTTGTATTTTTTGCAAAAGTGTCAGTGTCGCACCGGGGGTGCGATATGCAGTATGAGTTTTAAAGACGACCCGGAATTGACCACTGGCCTTTTTTTGGCCGTTTGGGACTCCAAGGCGTTCTATTGGCGCCTAAGATTCTCATTGCGAATAGCAAATATATTACTTATCCGCTCCTCAAATTTATGAATTCATTATAATTGTATTATGGCTAAATTAATATCTTTATTCCATTGAACTGCCAAAGTTCACTTCTTCGTAAACGTTTTTTTTTATTACTATATTTGAGAAACATTTAGGAATCAACAATAGTCAAAAGATTTGAAAATCTTGATTTCGAAAGATGCAATTCGAAGACTGGAGTTAACTTAATGGATATTTTTCACTGTCGTTAATGCGTTTTCCTTTTTATAAAAAATCTATTCAAAGATAATAATGGGAGAATTGTTATTTAAACGTATTATTACGAGTTTTTTTTACATTATTACCTGAATAATACTATGTTAGGGATGACGACTAATTTTATGTTTATTTTTCAGTCAGGTGAATCTTTGAAAAATATCAAACACAGATTTTTTTTTGTAACCATTAAATTACGGCGGAACATTGAGTTAAAATGTCACATGACGTCACGTTTTTGTACTTTTTTTACAATACTGTGACGTAGCGAGCCCCCACTCTTCGGCTTTAATGCCTGTTGTCTAAGCTATTCCTTGTTAAATGGAAGTAAAAATATACATATTTAATATTTGTCTATTATCTATGACGGACTAAATAGAATTTCTTTTTTTATACCCATTCATCAAACCTTTTTTCATTGTATGTCATCAACTATTAAATAATTAAAATTAAATAATAAACAAATAAATATTGGGTGACATATATACCTCAGATTCTTAGAATAACATGACATATATAGCACAGATTCTAAGATGAGTAGCCAAAGTTCTCGTATTATGGAGTATCTAAGATAATAAAGGTACCACAACACCCAGACTCATTTTCTTGACCCTATCGGGAATCAAATCTAGGACTTTAGGTATGGTGACACATCGATACCGGCGTACAAACCACTCCGCTAAGGATATATTTTTACCAAACTTAATTTTAAAATCATTTGGGACGATGCAGGTAATTATTAAATAATCTGTGAGATGGGTTCGTGATTCGGTTCGCAGTCGGTCCCCAGCTAAATTTATTTTGCTGCTTCTAATATCGTATTATTTTCATCCGGAAAATGTGTCATCGGTCTCCCATGTGATAATATAAATGTACAGTGAAAAACTTATTTTAATGTCTTGGTAGTTTCTTAAGTTTATTGGCATTGGTGAAACATACATTGATGTTCTTTTTTTGGGACAGTACACTTGATCAACGACCATAGTCATTTTTATGACAATTACAAAAAAAAAAAAAATCAAATACAATAGGAATTGATTCCAAGTTTTCTTTGGATATTACATGATATGTTTAATTTTGTCTTTAAATCGTGTTATTTAAGCTGAATGTGCGGTATACGAATGACGTCATTATCTAATAGTAAGCATTGACGTACGGGTGCAACAAGGAATCAAAGGTTTCTCTCCAATCATGGCTTTTTTTTCAAAAACAATAAAGATATAATATAATTCAGTGAAGTTAAAAGATTTATTTTATTTTTTATGTAAGTAAATTCAAATTATTATTATATTTTTTTACCTATAGCATTTACCCTATTAAATGAATAAATTAATGAATATATAGTTTATTGTACAGTAACACATAAACATAGAAACATATCTTATTAGAAACATAGATGCAAAAGGTGGCCTTATTGCTAAGGTAGCAATCTCGACCAGACTACCCTTGGCTAAAAGAAACTATATTGTTTGAGTAAAGAGACTGAAGGCTAGTGTATTAAAGAAAGAAGGATGAAAAACATTTTAAATACATATGCATACATTAATAAAAAAATAAAATAATATTTCAGGGAGATAAACCCAGCTTGACTTGTTTAAAGGACTCCTGTGATTGTGTGTACTGATATTAACAGGCAGTGAGTTCCACTGCTTTCCAATTTTTATAAACTTGCCATTCAATTTTGAAGTAATAAGAGGTTAGAGTTGTTGAACCCAATGATTATGGTAGAGGTTGAAAAGAGCCAACAGCTTAATTAGGAGAAGCAGTGGTGATCGTTTCGTTAAACAAATAATCTCTAACGATCACAAATGGCATTATAATAAATATTTTTTTATTATACAATGTTGAATATATTTTTAACTGTAATAGCTCTGTGTCACTGCTATCGCTCTCAAGGTACTTAAACAGTGGCTTATATTCTATTTATATCCGGGCGTAGAACTATAATTAGAGGACAACAATATCTATATTGGCATTACATGTGGTAATAACGCCAAACGTGAACGAATTGATTGAGTCTTTTTCATAATCTAAAAGAAGTTCCTATGTTTACTCTTTTGTTTTTCTTTATGTTGATAAAAACCTTTTTATTTGTTCTGTTTCTCATTTTTTAAAAAAACGAGAAAATTTTGTTTTTGAAAATAGAACTAAAAGTATTGAACTCGGTGAATCACTAGCACAGACTAAGAAGAAAATACCTCCAGAATGCATTGCTTTGCAACTTGCGTAATGGCCGGTTGTGGCTAGAACCTTTTATTTATATAAATGAAAGGTTGTGGTTAAAAATCGGAAAATCATTGGAGTAAAATTATAAGATCGCTAATTATTGTATTATTTTATTTTTCATAATCGTGTGAAGGAAACATTTAACACTGTATTTACACAATACAACAGCGAAGTTTAGATTGTTGAGTTAGAAACGAATTATGTGAACCGACGTAATCTCTGAAGGGATCGTAAAGGTAATGAGTTCGCTGGACGAGCTTTATATAGAATGTTTAATTCTAAAAATATTTTGCGTTTTATTTAGAACAGTCTCTCATGTTACATTCTTATTCTATTTAATGTATTCTAATCTTTTCTGTTTGTCTGACTGAAAGGAAATGTTACATCGTAGTGATAGTTTGCTGACAGTATCGTGATATTATTGTGGCTTATTGACAGTCTCTGCTTATGGTCTTGAGGACTTCCGTAGTGGAGTAGTAGTTCGTACGGTTTCAATGTCGCTCTCTATAAGTGTAAATGGGTTCGATTCCAGGTCAGGTCAACGTAAAAAATGTACTTTTCAATATAGAAATTTAACTTTCGAATATTGTGTTTATATGCTTTCTTTGTTTCAGATTTTCATAATACAGTGGCTTTAGCTACTACTCGTATGAATCAACGTGCAACCAGAAGACCTCTAAGAGAGAGTGAAGAGAGAAATAGAATATTCTCTCTATACGAAATTTTGTTTATTTCCGTAATGCTAATACGACTCCAAAGAAAAAGATTTTTTTCGATGATATATGTTGCAACGGAAGTAGGACCTGACACTACCTCTTATCTACAGATAATTTTCATGGATATGATTTTACAAAATTATATGTACGATTCGCAATTTTGAAGAATTTTCGTTCGAAAACAAATAGAATATGCCTCCTGGTGTCATGTTAATTTCTAAGAGTTATACTTTGATTCTGAGCAACCTATGTAATATTGTCTGTTATACAGGATTTTTTTTAATCAATGCATATATTTTAATGTCTTCATTTCGAAAAAATCATCTCTTATTCTTTCTTTATTTCCTGCTAATTTCAGAGATAAAGGATCAAAGTCTTTAAACTCGTCGCTACTTATGATATACCCAGGGTGTTTGGAGGCTCACCCTGTGATTCAGCCAGTTACCAGGGCCCGGATTACGCGAGAGGATAGTACGGAGGTTTTGTCGGGATGGCCAGCTGCATTGGACCGCCGTTCCTTGCAGCTGGAGAGCCCCGGTTTAGTCGGCCTTCGTCAGGGACCATAAAATGTTAAGGTCAATTCTCTTCGGAATAAAAAAAGGGTGTTTTACCAATAGCTATTAAAATAAAAATGAAAATATACATTTAAACAAAATTTAAATAAATATTAAATCAATTTATACATAACTTTAAAAAAAACTTCGCAAATATGTTCCATTTACGACAAAAATAGGAATGATGACATGCTAAAAAAAATCTATTTAGTCCGTCAGTCACGTATTTTTTTTACTTCAATTATCAAGAAATAGCTTATATAATAGGCATTAAAGTTAAGGTGTGGGGCCTTCCAACGCCACAGTTCGGAAGAAAATGCGCAAAAAAATTACAATTTTAACGTCAACGACCGTGGTCTAACATGCGTGGGATCTCACCATCAAATTAGCATCACAAGCGACTTGCCACTTCCTCTGTGTCCTTAGGTTTGATAAAGCTTAGTGTGATTATAAGGAATTTGTCATCATGTAATAATAACTTTGATTTTTTTTTAAGTTCCATGGTCCACCTAACTTACTTTAACGTGCTTAATGTTTTTCCGGTACCTATTAGGTTCCGGTAAGCAGTAAAGTACATGTCGGACTCTCGTCTGAAGGGTTCCTTTTACACCGTTATCCATTAAAAAAGAAAAAGAATCACGTTTCTTGTTTTCTATGGAGTTGTTAAAAATTTTCGAGCTAAATACAATTGGTCGACTATTACTCGTAAACTTGTAAAGCCCTCTTAAGTGTGATAGCTTTCCTCTTAACTTCGTTAATATATTTGAATTTTTACCAATGACAGTTTAGTTGGTAGAGGGGGGACACTTGATTCTAACGAAAATAAGCTTTTTAACGCTTAATAAGTCGAAAAGCGAAAAGCGGCCTTCCCACACTCCCGATGTTTTTGAAAGACCTATCTAACGATACTCCACACTATGGGGAGGACGAAAAAAAATATCCCCCATTTTACATAGGTATAGGAGAGGTGCCCTAAAAATTTTTTTGGTAATTTTACTTAACCACTTTGTCGGCGAAATTAACGTGTATACTCAGTGCAAATCACAATATTCTAGCATCTATAGATTTTGAGCTAAACCTCGGACGGACGGACAGACGGACATGGCGAAACTATAAGGGTTCCTTGTTTACTACGCAACACTTAAAAGAAAATTGTTAAATTTTTCGAATCATTGCAATCGCGCCACTGAGGTGGAAATGGTTTATGAAAGAGGCGTATTTTTACAGGACTGCCCAAAAAAGAGTGTATTGTGGTTAGCGTTAATGTTTGTATGTATATGTTTCTGATTGGAGTTTACCTGGATACTCTCCTGCAGTGCCGTTTCAATGAAGCCGTGGATATAAAGTACAGTTGAATTGTTTTTATCGAAGCCTTTAATATTGAACAGGCGAGTCGCTTCTGATAATGGAAATTCCACGTAGTCTTCGGGAGACGACCTAAAACAAATATGTATTTCAGTCGGGCAGTTATTTCTAATTTTTAATATTTTTTTTTTATCTTGGCGCTGTATAGCGAGCGTATTTACGCTGACTTGATCGATTTAGTATTTTTAGTGTCCTTTTATTATGCGCTTTTAAAAATGCCACCAAGAAGCAAAATGTTTTACTAGGTGTAATTTTCACTAAGTGGTTTATTGTTTACCAAATGTTGTATTAGTTAAATCGCTTCTAGTTAAGCGTGTTAATTTGACAGTGGGCAACTTAACTCAACATTGTTTTTCATAGAAATTATAAGCCAGGATGGACTTACTAAGCTCTGATTCAAAATTAGTATTAGTCTCCTACTTTAATTGTTTTGTTCCAACAGTAGAATTATAAATGTAATTTAGAAGAATAAAAATTTTTGATAAGATCAAGGTAAGTACCTAGTTTCAATAACACGTCAGGTTATATAAATCTGTTGAATCTCTTCACTTGATTTTAAAATTTAATGCTTAAATGGTAGAGTTGCAAATCAATTGCGATAATTTAACATATTGTGGTAACCTGACGTGTTGCCGTGAATTCTAATTATGTCACAGCAATCACAAAATTGCTGTGATCTAAGTTGTTACACATAATATTTATTATTATTACTAATATGTAAGCATCTCTATTGTAGTATGAAGGTTAACCGGTCATTCATAGATCGATAGTGAATTATCAGATAAGTTATCTGTATATCTACAATATCCATAAACATATGTAACCTATATGCATATAGATTATCGGCGCAATATTATTGATCACAAACAGTCAATTTAATATTGAAATACCAGTGGCTTTCCGATTCGATAGGTATGTAAGTGTTAGTGTGATTTGTTGTTTAGTTTGTTTAGTTTGCAACGTATCAAAAATTCGTTTTTCGTTTTTACTAGCGATGCGCCGAATAGTAGTTTCACTGAAATAAACGAATACCGAATAGTATTCGGTTTACCCTTTACCGCACCGGATTATTCGACACAATAATTCGGTTTACCATTACACTGTTTAAGTTTAGCCAGAATACGTGTGAAGTCTTCATTTATAATGCAGGGAACTAATATGAAGAAAAAAGCAACAGACTCTTGCTGAAGAGGGCCAAGAGCTAGGCATTTCTGCACCATAGTTTACTAATAATTAATTGTAAATATTAGAATATGCCCTTTTATTTTTGCTCATCTTATCTAATGTTTATTTTGTTGCTAAACTCTATTATATTTTTATAGCCTTTTATTGCCAAATTACCCCATAAGTGTGAATAAAAAAAGGTTCAAAACATATTGATTTTAAGATTAAAAATAAGTATTGATTTAAATTTCAAAAAATTCGCTAAAATGATGATTTTTTTGCATTTTATTTCATAAAAATTATGAGCCCACCAAAAACATTTCACATAAAGAGTTGCCAAGACACTGTATGGCTCACACTGTCACATAGGCGTAAGGTGCACTGTGTACTGTACTATCCACTATATTTTTTTGTGATATAGGTAGTTTATAGTTCTTGTAGTAACGACATGGTTTAAAACTATCTTTCGACTACGATGAAGATTGATTTTATAAGGTTAAATAGTTAAAAAAAAGTGTTTCCCTACAATATTGTAAAAAAGATTTAAATTTAATAGAAATTTAGTTTTTGTAAAAACAGGGAGATCTTCGAATGTAGACTTCCGAGTATTTGGTAAAACTGTAATATTACTTTTTGTATACGTAGAAATGGAGTTTTATTGCATCTATTCACCTAGGTATATCGGTTTTAATACCCTATAGTTACTTGGCTTATTCACGTAACTCGGCCATGTAGACACATCCCTAGAAGTTACACTAAAAAGTAATGATGAGTTTCAAGAGATAAAATATTTAGTTATTATAAAAAACTTAATAAAAAAGGTTTTATTGTGTAATTTATTTAATGATTATGTAAATCGATGTCATTATTAAAGTTGTCGGATATAATATGAATTAATGTTTTATTTACAAATACCTATTTAATTAATATAAATAATAAAAAATAATTATGAAACTTCATCTGGCTAAAACGATTAACATAAAGTATGAAAGAATGTAAAGAAAACTTAAAACTTATGAAAACTAGTATCTATGTAATAATAGGTTAATAAATAATTAGTATATACGAGTATATGTAAATTCAAAAGATACTACGTATTATGTTCTTATACTCAAAGGTGAAAAATTGTGACTTACCCATTATAAAAACGTAAATATATATCTTCCAAGCGATTGTTTCTGTTTGGAATTGTACCTGAAACAATGATAGTATATGTATAGAAATGAAGTTAAGCTTATGAAGTTAATAATAATAAACATTTATTTGGGACAAGGTACTTCATGCTAATATATATTACAAAAAAACAGAAAAAGATATGTCCCAAAACGGTTTCAGCTCAGCATATGCTGGTCTTGCGACCAGCGCTGATCTTTCTGTTTGGTGAACTCACGAACAGCAGCACAATTTTATATCATGGCTGTACGGTACATGATTTATCGATGTCATACGTCCACTGCACCAGGATTTTAAATACCATAAGACAGTTTTGACATATAGTATCTTTATGGAAGTAATTCGTATGATATGCATGCATCGTATTATCTTTTCTCATATAATACGTACGGTCAATGTTAAAGGAGTGGACAAATTCATACAAAGTTATGGTAAATCCATTGCATTCCGTGTGGCCATACAAAATGCGTATTAATTGGACGTTCACCTTTACACTCTCATTTTCTTACTTTACGGTCACCGATACAATATTTAAGTAGAAAAAGAATACATTGCGTTGTAGAAAAAAAAAGACACAGGCACGCATTTTGACTTAAAAAAAATGTTCTAATTATTATTTTTGAATAATTTTACATTAATAACCCTAGATTATAAACGTATATAAAATATCTTACTAATAGATTTTTACTAATAAAGAGGGAACATTGATCGTCGGCGTCACAAGATCGAGTCGAGTCTTAACACATGAGTCTTAACAAATATATAAATAATTATAAGTTAGATAAAGTTGAGTAGAGAATGCTATTAGCATGAAGTCCGCTTCTTGTACCAATTCAATGATCAATGAAGTTTGTTAATTAAATGAGTAAAGGTAAGTTAATTTAAAAATAAAGACCTCTGGAGGTTGGCGACAGATACATCATTAAAAAAAAGTTTTTCGTCTAAAGCGAGAAATGCTATTGCTCTACTCTGTGACGTTATAATATACGTCACAGAGGAATATAATTTTGAAATAGAATTTTGAATAAGAACATGCTTACAGTTTAGTTTTTTCTTCTTTTATTACCTCAAAATTATATTTTTGTTGTATCTTTACGTGTAAAGGCTGCTAACACGAGATTTGCAGAATTGAGTAAATGCAAATTCGTAGGTCAAAAGTTAAAAAAAAGTGAAAATGAAAAGTATACTAAATAGAGTAAATTCTAGAGATTTCTACGAAAAAAGTTTATGTTTTGTTTTAGATATTATTTTTATTACATTTGGAAGTAGGTTTTATTTCATTGAGCCTCCAATGCGTTTGATGCTCCATTTCTAATGGAATACTAAAGATTTCGCTACGTGTTACCAAAGAGAATAAATTACCTTGTTCATATACACATAGGATCTTCGGTTATAAAACATAGGACTTTTAAAAATAATTAAATCATAACCTCTGTAGTGATAAACTTAAATATTTTTTTTTAATTTAAATCACTTTTATTTTAAGATGATTTTCTTGTAAGACAGAAATCTTTAATCCTTTAATAATTTTCTTAAATAGGTATTAAAATATTTACCTTCATTCAAAATGGAGGTGTTATCAAATTGACATTGAGCTATTATGCTAAGAATATATATGAAAATTGTATACATCATTGCAAATAAAAAAAGCAAAACACGTCCACACAACCTGACTGAATGATTTAGAAGACGATCTAATAAAAAAAGAATGGAAATCATTATTGTAATGGTACCTAACTAAAATAATTGTTTTCCGGCCTTGTAATATCAATCTATCCTACACGTAATGATTTGTATGATTTATGTATGCGTGCGAATAAAAAAAATCACAAAAAGTATTTTATAACGCATTAGATATAAGTGGCGTGCAACTTGTGTATTATTGAGAGTAGCGTTAGTAATGTACGCAGAGAGGAACGAAATTATTTATGGATGTTTGTTTATTTAATTTTGTGAAATCGTCAACACAATGTATATTGTTTACGAAATAAATTGAATTATTAGTCAATTATTAGTTAGAAAAATTTCAACTTGGCTTTGTTTTAAATTTCATACATAGGTAGTATTGAAGAAATATTTATTTATTCTTAATGAAAAATACTTAATTCACCAAACCCAGGTAACTCTGATATCGTGTATCAGAGTTACACGAATCCACGACTTTTCGCAATCCGGGCGAAAACAATAATTTTTTATTAATTTTTTTTTTCAATTTTTTCGAGTCCACCAGATCCACCAAAAATCAACTCGAATGTCTTGGTAAATGAATTTAAAGACTTTCATATGATTATATTTGTCCACTGACATACCTACTTTTCTCCAAAGTATTATAATTTTTTTTTTCATCAAGAAATTGTCCCGCAAAAACAATCAGTCCCATGGCATTTTGAGCCGTGAATTGTAGGAGTAGTAGGTTGTCTGGAAATGATCGCTGTATGTGACACAGCCTATTTAATGTTGTTTTTCTTGTACGATGTATGTTTTGTATTTGGTGTTAACAATAAAGTGTTATCTATCTATCTATCAAGAGTACTGGCAACAAAGACGTTGACGTTTAATTTATTGGAATGTGACTTGTGTCGCGTTTCTGTTGTAATCCACAGTAAAACGTATGCAAGTTAATTTTTCAAAAATAAAATATACTAAAGTTTTTTTTTAAATAAAAATACTAAGGTTTGTTTTTATGTATATTACTATTACCAATATATAACTGTCAACTAGTCAATTTTATCCTCTATTCTAAAGCATGTACGTTTAGTGCGGCTTGTTTCCGAGTGATTTGAAGGGCTGACCCCGACGATGCGGGGGCCACGTTGACCCGGTTTCTACAATTAAAAATTCATCTTAGGAATTCTTCCAAAGGTCCAGGCTACCATTATCAATAAAGCGATTGCTCATATTAAAATCACAGATAATACGAAATTTATATTTAAAACATATCTTTTTTTATTTTGTTCATAGTGACTTATAATTTAATATTGTAACGGGTTTCGGTTAGTTCAGATGTTGGTAGTTTAATTAAAATTCTACTAGGTTTGAGGAGTGTATTTACGGTAAATATAAAAAACTGTAAGAACAAAAATAAAAGTTACATAAAAACAGCTCGTTATATATTTTCGAAAATTATAATAGTTTTGATAAAAATACTTAATTACATTCCCCGTTTCTGGATTTTCCTTAGAAAATAGATCTTAGTTTCATAAATACAGTTAATTTACTTTTTACATAAGATTTTTAAAAATATTTTATTAATTTTCAATGATAAACGTGTTGTTATTGGAAGATTTTTTTACGAACTCTCATTCAGAATCAGCATGACGTGCTTCTAATAATTTCAAATTACGAAAAGCTACAAAAAAAGTATGTATATGATCTTAAAGGTCAGAGACAAAAAGTTTGGATGCGGGAATATAGGACAAAATAAATGGCGTGTTATATACAACGCACCGTTAGAATATATTTCATTTAACTAAGATAAAAAAGAGGGGGTTATAGTTTTTAAATGTTTTATAACTGACTTTAACACATTGGCTGCTATGAGCTGGAATGAAAAGCTAATTTTTTCAGGTACTGTTTCGAGGATTTTACGGGGGCCAGATACAAACGATAATAGCACCATAGTAATATTACGCTTTAAGCATCATCGGTAGGATTAATAAATTTATATAGAGTATTGGACCAATACTGACGGCGTGTCTTCTAAGTCATGATCGTAACATCCAAAAAAAAAACGAATTAACTATAAAGGATAAACGAAACAAAACAAAAAAGAAATTGATTCAGCTATATATATATATTTCAAGAAGTGAAAATATGTTGTTACGCAAACACATTGTTGTCTCGGTTGCCCTACTAATAGACTTTGTGAGAGAGTGACAAATTCATTTCAATGAACCATCAGAGCCAATCAGAATGTTTTTGATGTCAATCGATGGTAAGTTGTAATTGATATAATTTGTTATTGGAATCTTCATAGTACCAATGTTTATTTGAGAAGAAAAAGTGATTTTTCGCAGTTGTTTGCAATAATATTAGATCACAAAATTATCTACTTACGTGGATTCCAGAAATCTCGGTATTTTAGTGAAAACAAAAGTGTATCATATGTGAAATCTGGTTCTGAATTAGATATGTGATAAATGTCATTAAAATTTGTAACTGTTATACTATAAGATCTAGAAACATGCACAGTCAGTCAGTATCTGCAAGAGTAGCTGTGCCTGCAAATTTACATGTAGGTACAGTATTCCTATAGCATTACGAACTCGAGAAACGCTTTATCTTTACCAAAAGTCACCATTTTTCTGATCGAGAAAGGTGACATGATATTTGGGTGTAGATAAACATTCTCGAGTTTGTCATGCTACTGTGCTAAGGATGCCCGTGGAGGGGCGAAACACGTGGTGGCTTTCGCGAGATTTATTGTCATTTGTTCATGTGAATTTGTGTACCAGTGGTGCACTTCAGGTGTTGTTGATAGTGACTGGGAGTGGAAATTGCTAGACGTCATATTTCACAATTATAAAAATCAACTTCCGCAAGATAAGGCCTTTTAAATCAAAATATGTGATATAACTTTGCCACAGGAAGAAAGATACTAACTTTTAACTCTATACGAAATGCGAGGCAAAGCGTAACTATTAATTTCTACTGTCAGTGACGACCCGATGACCCAACCCCATGCTAATAAAATATGCCCTTAAAAGAGATTTATCCTGTGTTTGCAAAAAATAATGATAAAATGGACAGATCAAAATATTTCTTTAGTGAAGATCATATATCAGTGTCAGAACGTGAGTTTACAAGATTATTATTTCATCAATTTGTTTTACGAAAAAAATGCTCTATTATATATTGAAAATCAATATCTGAGTTAATAAGTAACTAATAAGTCACTGTAGCAGACTTTGTATATACTAAAAACATTTGTTTCTAAAGTAATATGGTGACTCCGGTGCTGCGCTTACATGTAATATTAATATTTGTGCTAAGTTTTGCTAATTGTCAAAATATTTTATTTGTTCTCGCATATTTTGATTCATCGAATGCAGCAGTAAGTTTCCGTTTTGGGTGGTTTAGGAAATGTTTCTCGCGTTATAATATAACGTGGTAGGAAGTCTCAATTCTATAAAATCCACTTTTAACATAAGAATGTTTTTATGTGTTTCGAGATAAGATTGTCTGGCTGTTAATGTATGTAAAATCGACACTAGACAACAACGATAACCTTTGTTTTGGTCCCAAACATAGAACAACCTTATAAATTATTAATTTACGGATGTAATGTTAAATCATTGACGGTATCCATGACATTAGTGACCCAGTCAAATTTTATGATATATGATACTTGGCTTGACAGGAATATTTCTTTTGATAGCATTTTTTCACTAGACATTTCATCGTCTTCATAAAGAAAGAAGTTATCAATTCAACTCGAGAAGATTTAAATTATCCTCAATTTGACCAATGATATATACTTAGATACGTTACCAGTGTTCAACAATGACAACATACAATATTGCCCAAGTTTTACGAATAACAAGATGAAGGAAATCTCTAAAAAAATACAGTGAAGGCTCCTCATATAGTTAAGTAACTTAGTTCTAATTAATTACTTGAACACAAGATCTAAGTAGACAATCTCGATAAATTAAATACGCCCTCCATCGAACCTGATATCTCAATCTCTAAGTTTAAAAGTGGTTATGACTTTTTTTTATAAAAATACCATCAAGAGTCACATATATAGGTTTTTTTGCCAAAAAATAGATGAAGAATACCCGCCTGCGTCTTTAAAAGATAAACTAATTACACTTTAACAGTGAGGGAAACGACAAAGTTGTCATTTTATATTTACGTATTGTATGCGCTAGTATCTTCAAGTATCTTCAAGTTTACGCCATTTTTAATTGTAATAATGTTTAAACAGTAATGTCTATAAAGATCCTAATTATAATACGTAATTGGAACTAACAAAATATTTTATTTAGCATACGTTCCACTATTCTTCGTTGATATAAGATTTTGATAGTATGCATTTCTTTTCCAAACAAACATTGACTACATATTAGATACTCCTTTTTAAACGCAATATTAATAAAAAGTGGTCCAAGCTTTTGTTTTACGTATTAATATAATGGAATAACTGTTCCTAAGACTTCGACCGCATATAATACCTATGTCACCTGCGTATGATGTAGCTTCCTGAAGATTAAAGAATTTTCGTGATCGGATAGTATTTCTGAAGATTAACTCCTGCCAATTACTAATACTATAAAGAACTACTACTAATAAACTAATATTAAAAAGAAGTTAATTTTCTAACCCTATCATAGTTCATCGCTATGGAGTACTAATAGATTTAAATGCAATTTAAATATATGTTGTAAGCAGACACAAAGCAATTATTGTATACGATGGAACTTCGATTCTCGATAGCACGATATTGGACGGGTTTCATTGGTCTGTGCATCGTTCATTAAAATATATCATACTTGTTGATACAGAGAAAAACACAATAGAACAACCAATTGAACTTTTACTGACAAATGCTTGAAATAAAAACTTAAAGTAAACGCTTAAAAAAACTCTCTCAAAGTAATCTGAAAATCGATAATTTTTAATAATGCAATATACACTGTGTTTTCATTAAATTGCTTTCTGTAATTGAGACCAGCAAGATTTTCTTTGAGTTGGTTCTTCAAAGTCTTAAGTCTTCTTCAATTACAGTGATATTGCAGCATAGAAGTTCGATAGAATATAACCTTTATTACTTTTTATGGTAGGTTTTGTTTGGTTCGTGACAGCACTGTGTTCGACGTTGCGTTCGGCGCATTGATAACAAAATATTAATACACTGCCAGAAAAACTTTTAAATGCTGGTTAATTTAATATATTTATTACGTTTATTCAAAGTTTCACGAACTGTTTTTTTATTTTTTATTTTATAGATAATAATTAAATTTAGTTTAAACAAAGGACATAAACTAATTACAAGCACAAAGTTTATGTAGCGTTTTAATACAGTCAATAATAAATATGACAAAGAAATTGAAATCCAATTATTAATATGATATACGCCCATTTTGATGTACCTCTGATGTCTTTCCAAACGAAACACGAAAATTTAATTTGGTTAAGTTTTCAACGTTATTTCATACTGATATGAAATCAAAGAAATACAATTATCAAAATCACGTTTGTTGAATTGGTTTTTTTTCCGGTTTTTAGTATTTGATGTTATAACGGCAACAGAAACACATCATCTCATTCAACTGTCTAACTATCAAGGTACATTAGATGGAGCCTGGCAAGAAAGAGACAGCGGAGTCTTGGCAATAGGGTTTACCTTTTAGTTACAGAAAATTTGTTGATATAGGAGTAATCTTGAGAGAATTGTGTTATTGTAATCTAAAACTATTACTATACAATCAAACAATTTGATTGCCTTATCATAAATATTAAATTGATTGTATTTATACAATGGAGCTTATCTAATAATGTAATACTTTAATCTTACTGTGAACATATATTACATCTAAAGCTTTAATTTTATATATCACAGCGCTGTTAGTACATAAGTATTAACAGATCTTAATCTATTTAGATTATCTAAATTTTTAAGTCCGTGTAGCCCCGGAGCCCATCCTTCATATAATATTAAGAGATAAAAACGACATTTTTAGACAGATGTGGTGATCAGAAGGCTGATTTATACCTCGCCCAAAGAATTACTCTAGCTGTTCAAAGAGGAAATTTTCAGTCTTCTGGGCACCTTACCTGTTGGCAATGATTTGGGGGGATATTTTTAACCTAGTATAGTTTTAGATATAGCTTACAAAAGGGGTTGAAATATTTATTACTTCAAATGAACTTAATGTCTGCGAGAGTACAAGTATGTTTATTTATCTTACTAAACAAGTTACAGTAAAATAAGGGGTTTTTAAATGGACAATATTTCTCTGCAAGTAGTGGCTCATAGCCTAGCTCGTAGCTTAAATTTATAAGTTATTTATAAATCAAATTATCAAGTAGCTAAGCGCCATGGATTGCTAGTAACGAAGGAATGAATTTGGATGACTCTACATTATCACACGAGAGTTCGCACACGAGATAGTTTGTTGGTCACCAATCCTATAAATGGGCCTTGCAAAAGTTGTTTAACATTATTGCAGACCGAATGTGCTACTGCTTTATCGAGATCATCATGACTGTATATAAAATCAAAATATAATTCAAGTTATGTTATTAACCCCATTTATAAAAACGAATTCGTAATAACGAGTAGATACTGAAGTAGTTTCATTGAAATTATTTTTATTTTTATTACTATTTTATTTTAAAACTAACCGCAATATATGTCGAGGTATACGGACAATATTTTTTATGACAAAGATAAGTATACCTAAGACTTGAATAGAGTAATTAGTAAATTATGTAGCAATTCTGTTGCACAAACTAGACTTCAATATTACTATAGATTTAATTGAATTTCATTTATAGATATTCAGTTACCAAATGATAGGTAAAGAATAGAAGTTTTCTCCTTCACGACTATTTTTTATTAATTTTCAAGTAGATTTTATTTGATTACGCTGTGTTCGAAACTGTATTTGTGAAGTAATGCTATACCGATATTCTAATAACATACTAAGGTAACTCTTGTCATTTTTAATGTTTACAGAATAGGGACGGAGTGGGTGAAAAAAATAATATAAAAATATTAGATGTCTCTTTTTTCTTGTTGACATTGAAATTTAATGATTACGCAAAAAAATAAAAATACGTATTTGTTTTTTGTTTGATAATCACCCGGCACCAACAGACAGAAAAACAAAATTAGTCATCATACATAGTTCATCATAATCATTCAACATGTGTCGTGCTTAACTTGATTCATTTTTTTTTGTTTCAATCATAGAGATATAACTTAGTTGCCGGTATCTATATTGTCAAGAGACTCGTCATGGACGTCGCCTAACATTTATGTAAAAAAAAACCGTCTTTAGTACTATTTTCTTAAGAAACTAATAAACTAAAAATACATCTTTGAGTATGTTAGTTAATTGCCTGTTTAACTAAATAAACTTCTGCACTCACAGACACTTAACTGCCGCACTCATAGACATTTTAATTATATTTCCGACCACAATGTCACTGGTTAAGTGACCGTGGCTTATAATCATAAGTTGCTGCTGCATTCATATTGTAAGGAATAGATTACATAATTAGTTACTTTAATTACTGTGAGTAAATTAAGTATTTACGGCGTTATTACGGCTCTGTGACAAGAAACTGACAGTATAGTTTACCGCGTGATTTATTGAACTATATACAATTATCCAATTTTTATTTAATGTTCTTAATTATTTTCTTCTTAGGCTTTTATACCGAAAATCCCTAAAACACAATTACTTTGGTATAAAAAAGATACATTTTTAATACGTATTAAAGGTAAAATGATATGTATGTGAGTCGCTTTGTAGTCAAAACTTTTACGGAGAACTTTTACAGCAATCCTATTAGATTGCTAGTAATCTAAAAATAGAATAAAACAAAGTTTCACCCCGCTGTCTGTACATTGAGATCTTTAAACTAGACAACGGATTTTAATAATCAATTAATTAATTAAAAGTGATTCAAGAGGAACGTTTATAAAAACCGGATCTAGCAGGCGAAGCTGCTGGCAGAAAGCTAGTTATTTATAAATCGTTATTCGGGAGCCAATTGATATTGTCTTTTTTGCCTGGAAGATACCACTTCTACGTCTACGTCTTCTAGTTTTATCATATATCTATATTTTTTGTTTTGTGTGTACAATCAATAATATTGTATTTATCTATCCAGCTGTGTGTTGGACTTACTATATAAGATTGTGTGGGACCAACGGCTATACCGCGTAACTGAAGTCTATGCTTTCTAGATTAAGATCGGTCTGTAATAAAGTTTTCTTAAATAACGTCAAATGCAAGAATTTTAAATATAGTACTAATGTAACAAACCAAGCTGTCTTTGGTTTTGACAAGTCTTTTAATATTTGTACGTTTGGATATTGTTTAATTTTGTATGGTATATGGTTCAAATGACCACCGTGATAGATATCACGGTAATAATAATAATATTGAGGTCAAGGTAATAATAAACAAAGTTATGTCATTTTTTTCGATGATGTCATTTTTTTCTATAATCTATACATAGTATAGAATAAAATCGCTTCCCGCTTCTTCTTTTTAACCAAACAACAGACTTTTAATGAGGTTTTTATCAATATACAGGGTGATTAAACAGAAAGGTTTATATGTATAATAAAGGACCACGCAGGCGAAGCCGCGGGCGGAAAGCTATTGTCCTCTTAAACTAAAAGCATACGTACGAAGTAAAACTTCGAAGGGCACATGTTAGCTTCAAATTATCATCACTCCTGCTGTGAAGATAAACAAGGTCTAAAATTCTACAACCTTCAATAACAGCATACCATAAAGTCTATGTCAAGCAGGGTCTTGTATAATATATAATTTATTTATAATTATCATGTTGTTGTATAAGAAACGAAAAGAATTTATTATTTTATAGTTGTAAAAATAGTTCAAATGTTTATTTATAATTAAATAAGTTGCGCGCCTGGACATATTAAAAAACAAAAAAACAAATAGAATTTCTCATCAAGTCATTATTCTTCTTGTGAAGTTATTAATAAAATATGCATAGCTTGACCTTATTACTTTAAGAACTGAACACCTGGCATAATAATCAATTATTCTTAATCATCTTAAAAGCATTAGATCGAACATCGAACAATGTTCTGGGGGACTATTCTCTATATCAGTAAACAAAGTCTAGACTTTATTAACAAAATATTAGGCAAAATATATCTGTTTCCCCCCTTTATCTTTGAATGTTGAAAAAACAAAATGTATATTGCTATTGTATTATCGCTTTGAAAAATAATTCAATACTAGTATAATCATTGCAGTATAGCAGTATGGATTTCAATAATAGTATAGCAGTAAGAATTTTCATTAGAGATTTTCTGCTTAGCTTCAACTTCTGCTCCATTAAAAAACATAAAATTTGCGACAGAGTAAAAGCAATCTTCTTCACATGGTCACCTTTGAAATAGAAGGTAAGTAGAACCTATATCTAATGTTTTGTGCAAAAATATACTATTTCGCCGTCTCGACTATATAAAATATTGTATCATCGATATAATCGTGTATACAAAGTATACCCTCGCATTACACATTATTAGTGATGTTCACCTTCAAGACTGATAACAGAATTTAGTATCTTATCTATGACGGAAAGCTAATTTTGCCATCTGTCAAAAAATCATGTTTTCCGAATTTAGCCGAGAGATTGCGAAAATTGACGAACGAAAACAGCGTCATGACTAATGTGACCAGACGTCCCGTTTTAAACGGGACTGTTCGATTTTTGTTGCTGTCAATCCCTGTATCCCCAATGATAGGTATGTCCGAGGCACAAAAATGACCCGTTTTTGAAATGATGCGAAAGATTTCGCTTGCAAAGTGCATTAGACTGCATTATCTGACCACGCGAAATTCATTTGTTTTTCAATTACCTTGTTTGGAGTTATTTGAAATCTTATATAGGTACCGAAACGTAAGTGCTCGTATAATGATAGGTAAATTATATATCACAATTAATATACCCAGCAAATATGTATTATTTTCCTTACAGAGTTAACCGACCGTGGTTTTAAAAAATGTCCCGTTACATCCCAAGGAAAAAGTGGTCATATTAGTCATGACATACCTTGATCATAATAAAAGAATACACATACTGACAATAATAGTTGGAAAGATTGTTTGAGTATATAAAAAATAAACGATGAATCTAAAAAAAAATTGTCAAGAACTCTACATTTAAACATCAATATTTTTCTTACCTAGTATATTTAGCATTAAAGCTATATTTTATGTATAATTCATGTTTTTGTTCATACAGTAGCACAGATTGCTGCAATTGATTTCGTGCTCTACCATTAATGCGTCAGTTTAAAAATTAAGAGAATAAGTTTTTTTTTAATCGTTTATCCTGACTTATTTAATTGCATACGAATTACTAAAATTTAGTCTACGTAATTTTAATAATTCAAATAATACTGTTTGCTAGTGTATTTAAGAAATTGATCGTATTTAAGTGAAAGAATTTTTTTCCGTACTTAAATGGACACTAAGATGTATTTTAGTTTATTTTAATTACTTAATTTAGTTAGGAGTTGGTTTACTCAGATGCGAAAGCATACTTTACATTATCAAACTCTTTTCTATTTGTTTTTGTAAATTGTCTACCTAATTAGGTAAAACTATGCAATGTTTTTGTGAACTTAATTTTGCTGTACGTAAAATTGAAAATGAAATATGTGTTTTCATGATTCAAATTTTCTTTTAAATTTTAAAATAATCCAGGTTGATTTTCCATTCGCAAAAAAAAAACAGAAAAATCTAAAACCAAAACAATATAGGGAAGAGTTAAACAAATTGATACAGTAACAAAAATAAAAAAAAAAACAAAACGATACACGTTGTATTTTTATTTGACGCTTTATTACAAAACAAAAAATATAACGATATAATAGATTTTGTACATTTAAATAAAGAGTAACTCGTGTAAAAGCAATATTTATTGGATAACGATCGCAAATAATACTTATTAGAAGTTAATTAACCAACTAATATCGAAAGTTCATTGGTAAACCAACGCCAGTTATCATGTTTGACTAGGTAGTTAATTTTAGGTTTTACCTGTTTCAAGGAACAAATATTTTTTCCGTAAAATACGATTTAATTGACGTGCTCAAAATAATGGTTCATATCTTAATTAAAAACTAAGGCGGATAGACACTGTAATCACCTAGTTATTCTCATAATCTAAAAATTAGGCTGTATTCTTCGTTGACTATACACGCTAAGGTATGCTGTAACATACTAGTTACTATAGACTGAATGCAGCTGTAAATAGTTTCAAACTTTTTAATATAATTGTACTTCGGACTCCTTATTTGCTTTAAATACAAAATCATCAGATACATATCTCTAACTAAAGAAATAAAGTAGATTTTTTGTTGTACGTAGAAAAATAAAAGAAAGTAAAGCCGCGTTACCTTTTTTTATGAAACATCGGAGGGTTGCTATATAGTCACGCGTTACGGTAAAAAGTCGAAGCATTCCATAATGTAGAGTACGAGTGATGTGCACTAGTGGAGTTTCTCACATTGCCACAAACGATTTGGCAGTATATTGAGGAAGTTGTGATTAGTTGTTCCGTACCTGTTCCCCACCAGTACCGCTTCCAGCCCTCAGACACTGCACGGAACATAGCGCTACAAGCCGTACGTCCAAAGCCGGCAGCGCGTGGCGGCAAACTGAGGACTGTCATAGCCACAACGTCCACGCTCGGTTACCAAAACATTACAATTTAAAATTCTAATGTTTTTCATAAATACTTTTTGTCATTGGCGTTATTGCCAACTACAAATTTTTTGGGGTCCCCTACTCACTCAGGGGCTCTTTTATGTAGTAACTGACAAAGGGCTTCCCGTCACACCCCTGATTCAATTAATCTCTAATTAGATATGAGAGTGCTCTTAATGTAGAGTAGAGGCAGATTTGACATCGTGGGTCGTCGCTAAAGTAAATGGAAATCTGACAGCGTGATAGGTGTTATTAGAACAAAACTGACATTGAAGATTCAGGTCAGTTGTGGCAAGCAAAGCCATACAGAATAAATTTTGTCATAAACAAGAGCTGAGATGCATCGTCAAGATGCAAGTAGACGTATTTGTTTTTTTTTTTTTACGTAAAAACTAGCATTAAATCTTTTCTAATATTAAATAGATTCAATCTTTCATTTGCATTTTGCGCTGAATATACGAAACTACCGGATTTCTTTCACTTACGGGAAGTTACACATATATCGTATGCGGGTAACATAGGCTATAAATTACATGAGCAAAGTCGCGGGAAAACAACTACTGTTATTAATAACACTCTAAATCATTATATTTGTGTAAGTTTTGTAGGGCCATAGTCCGTTTTAATTTGAGAAAATGAAACCAGTTTCTAATATTTACTAAATTAATAACCTACCTAAGGTTATACATATTTTAAATATGTTTTGTTAATTGCATTACACTCAACTAGTTAAACAGACAAATTATTCCAAAAAAGTGGCATATTCTGTGCGTTTTTTTACTGATTTGAAAAGATAAAAAACAAAGGAAACTTATTATCACTAAGTATTTATGTCAATTATATAAACTGAAGTAGTTAATTTGCTTTAAAATAACGTATACCTAAACTAGTATTAAAAATTGCTGTTTACCATTTAATAATAAAATAATAACATAGGTTTATAAACTAGTTTCCTATGACTAATATAAAATTGGTCTAGGAATTTGACAATTAGCACTAAGGATCTATTATAATATAAATAAATTGTATCTTAATGAGCATTATGTAGAAACTTAAAAAAAAATAAGGAGTTGAAAGTTTGTATCGAATGATGTCCTTTTTAAAAATATGATAGGTTTAAGAAAAACGACTTAAAAATTCATTAGTGCCGTATGCTTGATATGGGAAGCATTTTTAAGATAAATATCAATATGAATGCAAAATTCATTAAATCAAATTATGAGTTTTTTTTAATTTAATCTACAAGTTTCATATAATCTCATATACCTACTCGTGATAATCTACAGAACACCTCCGCCCAACTTTAATAGCGGTTTCTTGAATAATTAAGTCGCTTTTAAGATATGTCACATTTTTAAAGAATGAAGTCGGGTTTATTTAGAAAAAATAAAATATGTAAGTTAGAATTTTCAAAATGGACAATAACCTTATTTAATCAATTAACATTAAACTACAATATCTCCTCAGTAATTTTGCACCCACAAAAAAATTCAACGATTTGACTTGCTATTTTATACAACGTATATCTTTTTATGTTAATAATGTCAAATTCCCATGGGAACTTGAAGGGTTGGTCGCCTTTCATTTATCAGTTAGGGCTAATCACTAATAATTCTTTTAATAAATAAAAAAAATGGGTTAAGAACTCTATATATCAATGATAACTTTAACGACATAGCGCTACCTATCGGAAGAACTGATATTCGTTAGTTAACCGTTTAGTCACCGCTAGCGTTGCTTTTAAAGTAAGATATTGCGTCGCGATGTTAGAGTTATTTAGTAGATGGCGGTAGTTTCAAATTGAAAAATGCAGATTAAAATTACACTTCTAACTACGATCAACAAACAGTTGATCGTAAACTTTAAATTGTAAGAAGAGTGAACTCAATATGGATAACCCCTTGTTAAAAAATAATAAATAAATACAGCTTACAATGCCGAAATGTCACGTATTTGTCACGACACTATTATTAGTAATTGCGTAATAAATTTATTTGAATAAATATATTTTCATTTTGAACCTACATTTCATGAGTTAGTTAGCAGGAGCTAACAGAATGAGTAATTAATATACAAAATTATTGTTATTTAACGTTTTTTTTTATATTAATAAGGAGAACTTCTATTTTTGCATGTTCACATAAATTAAGTTTTTTCAAGGACGCCTTTTTAGTATCAACTTCAATTACATTTACAACAGATTATTTGTTAGGGTATTATTGTCATTAATAAAATATATTAATAACTAAAAATATGTATAGTAATAATTAAAGTAATCAAATATGGAATATTATCTTTAATATGGAATATTGAAAGACAAGAAAATTTGTAAATTGTCAATAAGTCTAGGAAATTCGAGATCGGTTTATGGATTCATTTGGCTTATTTTAAAGTGTATCTATTAAAATTTCTATATAAAATAAATAAGAAAGTAATTTTAGTATATTTTCGGGATATTGTTAAATGTTTGTTTAATTGCTATTATTATATATTTTTAGTTTTGCTCTATAATAGTAACGTCACCCTAGAATAACCAGTATTTAGTCTGAAATTATTGGTGCTGGGTTCGGAATGAAGTCGCCAATCGGTTTTTCAACGATAACGATGAACGGATGATATAGAATGATGAATGATGATTATGAATTGTACAAAAGTATTAGTAATATAACTGACATAAATTACCTTTAAAGAATAAATTCAAAGAAAGACTATATAATTATTTTAATAATTAGGAATAACTATAATGTAGTTGATATACTTTTGCTGTTACTTTATAGATAGATTAACCTGTTGGATTGCATGCAGTGTTTACCTTTAATTGTCTTTGCATTTAGGTACCAACTTATTTTATAAGATTCACTTTTTCTTTATACTGTATAAATGTGTAAGATGTTGGTAAATAAACAAAGAATGAATGGGTTTGAGAGCAGTATTTTCAACTTAGTAATTTATCTCTATATATCCACTGCAAGAAATGTCAAAGTACGAAGTAAAATTAAGATATCGTATCCTATAGCTAGAGAGATAGACGCTCGCACCCCTCTTCTTTTGTTACCCACGCCTGATGGGATGGCATGGGAGAGTATGTGGGATCTTCCCTCTCGAGTGAAGGAGCCACTAAAAAGCTTAGGCATGTCCTCCGACGAGAGTGATTCCCGGGAACCCGAAAAACGCGGAAAACGAAAGTACATATGTTGCCAGGCTAAAACCGTAAAGATGTTCGGTACGGTTCGCGATCGGCGAATATTTTTGAATATGTATCTGATTAATAGCATATCAATTAAAACATGAATTATCTGTTGATAGGTAAAAATTCGTCACGTTTCTGAGATAAAAGCCATCAAAGGCAGTGCAATATTCATAATTATCATATAATATCTTTAAAACGTGTTTCTATAGATAATTTTATGATATAATTACTATCGTTTCTATGAATCTGATAAGTTTTTGCCGGACCTTATTTTGTAACAAAAATGATAATGCTTTCATATTAGACCCCTTTCTTTTTCGACAGGAAATGCATTATAGCATATCTCGCTGCCCAAGCGCGTATCTAAGAGGTTATGTGGGGCTCTCGTCCGTCTGAACCACCCTTGGATGAAGTGGCTAGTCAAAGAGTGGAAACGTACCCATTAAAGCCTATCTCTTCCATCATCGATGTTCTGCTCCTCCACCATTTATTTATATAGTATATGCTGACGTTCTCTATATGTCTATATTCTAATTGACTGGTTTCATAAGAAATGTAAAACCAACCATAAAGTCTACTTAGGCCAATTAAATCATGCTCATTATATAGACTAGTATCTAATAATGTTTTCATTGGAGGGACTCGGGCCTTCCCTATAGAAGAAATCGAATCAAACCGAATAGGCCCAAGAGCCACCGCGCGAGCCCATCGCGTATTGGTGGGTCTTAATGACTGCAGAAGGAGTCGAGACCAAAGACTTAATATGCCTCCCGAAGTTCGAGATATTACATTTTTGGTAACCTATTCTATGACCGGCCACTTTGAAAGATGCTTAACAGCCTTATCGCAAACCGAGTGAGCTAACCAGCTTTGATACATACCTATACATATTGCTTCAAGACACTACATGAAAGATATTATGAATGAATGAACACTTTTTTGTAATTGAAAAGAAAAATCAACATAACAGTTAATAACAATAAACAGTACAATCAACAGCCTTATCGCTAAAAAGCAACATCTTCCAGGCAAAAAAGTTAAACTGGACAGTTACATAAAAAAAGATGGGTAGTAAATGGTGTCCTACACAGTTGAAATAAAAATTTTCCATGCTAATATATTCACACATACATATATAAGTATATACATATATAAATACATAACATACAATAGCCTAGTTTAATGTTCAAAAAGTGACAGATAGTAATGCTCTTTTACCTTATTTTTAAAGACATTCAATGATGGTGCATACTTTATATCATCTGGTAATTTAATCCAAAGGCGGACAGCCTGAACTGCAATAGACTTGTCGAGAAACTTTGTTGAATGGCGTCTGCAGTTTTAGGTTCTCTGATGATCGCAAGATACGGGAGTGTGATTATCTGTACTCTCATGTAGTTTTTCTCAACGCTTACGAAGTAAAAGCCTAATTATGTAAATTTTTTGTCTAAAATACGAAAACATTAGCGGCAAAAGCTTTAGAAAAACTATACGCCTCTAAAGTATTCAAGTTGCCTTTGTGTTGAAACAGGAACTCTTCTCAAAAGAAAGTTACACAGAAAAGTTTCATGGAAGTCTTTATAAGCCAACACACAATGAAAAGTACTGTTGTTGTCTGTGGCTTCGTTTGCGTGTTTTCAGTTAAATAATATCTTGGCAAAATTGTTGATTTTATTTATGAAGTGGCTCGTGCGCCGAATTTAAGGTTGCGTGCAAACTTTTTGTGTTTGATATTCAAAATTTTTTCTTTTTATTATTCACCTTTCGTAATTTGAAATTTTGACTAATCCAATATGCTCTTTATGAATGTCAGGTTGTAACAATTCATCTGGTGTGAACATGATAATGTAATCATATAAATTTAAAAATAAAAATTCATAATAATTAAGTTATTGTAATTTAAATAAGAAAATTGTTAATCTAAAAGTATATCTTCGTGAAATATCTTTATATATTACAGAAAACCCAGAAACGGGGTATGTATTTGTTCTATTTACTAACTGTAATTATATATTTAGGTAATCATATAAACAGCTTTTTATATTAATTTTTTGTTAATTACAGTTTTCCTTTACCCTTTTCTTTATTACCGTATAATAAAATCAAGTTCTCAGGCTTAGGTAAGCGGTCTTCAAGGGTAGCTAGTCAAATCCGTCCCACAAGAAGTTAGTTTATTTGCAGTTTTATTATATATGTTTTAAACTCAGCTGCCGCAATGCCAGTTTGCAAAATGGCGCTTGCCTTAGGTTGTTGCCGCTGTGGGATGTTGCCAGCCTGTGCTTTATCTGCTATTCTCAATTACGTCATAGTCAACTTTTTTAACAAGTATGTTTTAATAATTTGACAGATTATATTGTTTAAATGCGTTGTTGACTTTACCAGTGTTTCTGGGATAACCCAATCGTGAGGTCACTTGTTTATTCACTCGTATGTTCTATCTGAAGAGCTTTGTATCAGTTCCTAAAAGACAAGTCAGAAATGAAGAATCAATATTGAACATCCGTTGACCATGAAGATGGACTCAAACAATACCTTTAAATATAGGTAACAACTGTTTACTTGCTAAATGTTATTTATATTTAGTTGTAGTTTTCCTTTTATAGTAAGCCTATGATTTAATGTGGCATACATTTTTATCTCGTGCAAGTTAAAGATGTCAAAGTTTAAATGTTCTCTATCTAAATCGGTAACAATAATTAAATTATTTAAATAATTCTATATTTAGTGGACTAAAAGCGGTCATCTTAGCCAGTTCATTTGGTCCCGACATTTATTCAGATCTCCACATGGATTTACTCTTTCGTTCCCTTATACTAAATCTAGAAAATCACTTATCTTGGCAACAAGATTGGTTGACTGAATATTATTTGAAACGTAATTCGAGTTACTCTAATTCTGATGCGGATCAAGAGAAATCTCGGGCCTAACTAATATATAATCAACTACTCCAGAGGCTAAACAAGTACACAGATACATACCGGCCCCTGATACTGGCATTATCGCGCTATTTTACATTGAACCACAAAGCCATGATTCTACCACACAGATTATCGGTATCGCTCCCCTTCCGTTTTGACTCAGTCACGCATATGTATGACAGCCAACATTCAACTATCAGTTAATTTATCTTATCTTTTAACCCACGTCTCACATTTCACCTTCTTGTGCCACCTTTTTTTATGAGTCGGGAAAATGATTTAATTAGTACCCGCCGTCGTTCTTATGCCACCTGGGTTGAATAATTAGGTAAAATCGCCGATCTGGCATGAATGGCAGTAGTACCCATCATCGCATGGACTTATTTTCACACCTAATTTTGTAACAGTTCGTCGTACCACCGTTTATTTCGTCCTAGGTATGCGCATGCAACATTTTTGTCTTTGATCTTCAACATCATTTTTTTTTTTTGTTTACTTTTCGTAACTTGAAATTGTGAGTAATCCATTATGCTGTTTATGAATGTCAGTTGATGAAAATTTGTCGAGCTAGGAACATTATACATACTTAATTTTAATAAATTGTAATTTGACGTAAAAATACATTAAAATCAGTTTATTATTACCTGTTGTAAATGTATACTATATCAAATAACATATATAATAAAGTTAAATTACTCACCAAACCCGAAGAAAAGGGATTTTTGTTTACCCTTAATTCCCCAAAGCATCGAACCCGTCACAGGGTTATGCCCTGACCGGCTTCACGGCGCTATTCCGGTCCAGAATTGCAAATTATCACCATCACACATCTTTTCGATAACGGTTCTGGAGCATGATCTTCCAATAACGTTTTACCCATCTTATAATATTTCTGAGTGTCGAATCTACTGCAAAAAATATATAATTGTGTTCCAAAATTAAATATGCATAACTATTATTTATATCAACATCTATATCATACAATATAATGAAGAAAGGCGTGTGCGCTTGACCAAATCACGTGTGATAAATAAAACGTATGGTCGTCCGGCGACTGCTTTATTTTATGTCAATCAGCCGGTTGGTGCTATCGTGCCAAAATGTTGAAGATATCAAAATTTTTGCACAAAGATAAATTAAAATTTGTTAAAAATTCTATTTCGAATTTCAACTGCAATGTGATGAAAAATAGTGAAAATGTATTATTGAAAGTGAGGATTTTATTCTACGTTATGGCTTTTATACATCTGGTTGTGGTATCGATTATATTGTTGACTATCGATTTCACGGAAGCTGAAGATCCTAGTTTATGGATGTATGCAAATGTGAGATGGAAACTTATAACATGTTGGTTTAATGTAAGTTTTATTTATTTATTTAAGATAATATATTATATTACAAAATATTATTAGCATCTATGCATCAGACTGTTTGAGACTTGGTTGGCGTACTCATTTTCTTTAGTATAGTACATTTAACAGAATTTAATGAGATTAAAATGTTAAACGTGAAAGATATTATAAGTAAAAAAAGAAATCTTATTTTTATCTTTTAGTTTATCTTTTCTTATAACTGTACTCTTTTAAATATAAGAAAGGTTGATGAATGGCTGAAATACTGTAGTTAAGCGCTGGGATAGAAAATGATACAATAATGTAATTATTTGCGAGTAGTTAATTAATTTTAAATATTTCTTTCGCGTAATACGCAAAGTCAAAGTCAAAATAATCTATATTCAAATAGACTTCTTAAAAGTACTTTTGAAATGTTCAACATTCTTTTTCCCTATCAATCGTTCAGGACGTCTTTTGGCTGATAAGAAGAACGAGCAAGAAACTCACCAGCTCTAATAAGAGTAATGACTTTTACAAAACCATGTCATTACCAGATCAATACATTATAAACAGAGAAAGAGAAAAAAAACTATGGTCTTATAATGATAACATAATCATTTAATAAGAATGGAAACAAGATAATGAGCTTAGAAATCAAGCCATCATCTATCTCAGCGAATGGCTGCTTTTAATTGATTGACTGATTTGAAAACTGTGTACACTGTTTGACTGGGATTTAGTTACTCTAAGAGTAGACTTGTATTATCTTTCTTTATAATATATTCACCTTCAAAAGAAAAAAAATATATGATCGTATTTGCCCTATTTTTTTTATTATCAGCTCATTATGATTTCCTATCAGTTGCATTTGCACAAAATTTTTACAATCATACGCGATTCTTAAACACTTATCAGTATCGTTCCATGAATTTATTTTAATTTAGAAATTAAATACAAATTTTAACTTAGAAATTAAAAACAAATCAAATTTAACTCAAACATATATTAATAATGATATATTTTTGAGCACGAGCTTTTTACCTATAAAATTACAATGAATTTCGCCTGTGAATTGCTTATATTTGTATTGAATAATAACAAATCATTGGACTGGCAAGCCATGACTCCTAGCCACAGGATACGACATCTCAGCAATATTATTATAACCTTTTCATTTTACTACTCTGACTAGTAATATCAATAAATGACAGTAAATTCACTGATAAATCGTTTATAGACCAAGCTGCACTTTACTGCGTTGGAATGCATTGCTAGAAAATATAAGGCGTGCTAAAAGCATACACATTTCAAAGGGCACTATCTGTCACTCACTCTTGATCTAGTCTAATCCTTATTTATCATTTAAAACATATGTTATATATTAAATATTTGTATTATAGTATTTGTAAACTTATTATTTTGTGGATGTATTAATTATATTTAAATCATTCATCAAATATATGTAAAGATATGATGATATTGTAAAAAAGTTTTCAGACACCTTAAGCTACCCTAGATATAATTTTGTGCAGTTGATTGGAAGAAATTACTTTTTAGTAATAAGCCTACCAATTGTCCATTTGAATTTATTCTATCCATATGTTTGTTTTTGTCCATTGGTGTACAATAAAGAATTTTTCATTTACTTTAATAACAACGAATGAATTTGAATTTGACTACAATGTGTATATATGCATATAAACACAAGTCAAAATAGTAAAATGAAACGAAATATTGTCAAAATATCGCTTAGGTATGTGAAGATGAAGCTTGAAAATAGAGCAGTGGCATCCAGGGCCTCAATTTGCAAATTTTTACGTCGAAGTGATTATTTCAATTCAAATCTCAATTACTTGCATTTTGCTTTGTAATATATACTTGAAGTCTAATATTATTATGTAAACAATGTTCACAGATATTTTTATTACATTGTGATATAGTACAAGAATTGTGTCATAATGGGTTGTAGTTGAAGGGCTACTGACTCTTCATAATTACGCTAACTCCTCGTCACTCGCGTAAATCCAAATCTCTCAGCCTTGTCAAGGAAGGAGTTTACAAATCATTATAAGTTACGAACGAAACAGACTCAACATTACAAAACACAAATGCATAAAATTACAAATCAGATTTAGTTGATTTGATTTGAATAAAATATCGAAACAAATTGCAACCAGAAATGAGAAAACTACCATTATATTACATATAAATTATCTTGACAGTAGCAGAAACACTTGATGACGGCTTGGCAGCAATCAAAAGCAGTTTAGTGAATAAAATATAATGTCAAAATCAAAGTTTAACACTAGTATCAGAAGATTACTTTTATGTGTATCTGTGCGTGCTTAAACAACTATTTTAATTCAATATTCAAGAATATGATTAAAGTAAGAACTGTAACAATAGCTAACAATAATACTTTGCAGAGTTTTTACTTCATTCAAATTCTTGTTTATTTCTTAAAAATATTAGATTCCTTTTACTCAAGTAATTATTTTTATTCGACTACTATACGAATGTAAATGTTATTTATTGAAATTATCTCATTTAAAAAAAAGTATTTTGAACACATTTATTTACATTACTACTTATGTTTAGTACATTAATATTTTGGTATTTATACGAAGCTCTTAGAGCTTGATCTCCTATCGTTGATTATTGCCGGAACAAAAAACTGTTAGAACTAGTAGGAACTACTAGTAAGAAACTAGCAACATTATTTTGTCATGTTTATCGGTCAGTTGCATCAACGTCCATTAAGGTTTAATGACGCTTTTAAGCTCTAATGTATGACAAAAAGTATCGGTAAACTCGCTTTAACCTAATGATAATTTTAATGGACGTTTGTGCAACAGGCTGTTAATCTATCAGCTTTGAAAATATAACATCATTTATTTAGATTTGGCTGTTACAATCAAAACCATCTCAATAGAAGATCAACATCATGAATTTTGCCATTATTTTTATGGTCCAGTGTCTAGAACTGCGTCATAAAAGGTTGTAGTTAAAGAGCTATGGACTTACCATAATTACGTTAACATTATCAGAATTACCTGCTTGTAAGAAGAACCGGGAAGACTCAGCAAGGACTTACTTTTTTCTCTCAGTTTTATATAGAAATTCAATTGAAAAGTGACTATAAAAGTATGAAGTCACTCTTCAATACAGTATTAAACCAAGCCTTAATCGAGATAAAAATGTTCTATACATTTTAATCTATGATTATGGCTTGATAGATTTAATTTGTCAGATAAAAGCTCTGTTAGCTATTTAGAAGTGTTACTAACTAACAAAGTTTAATATCAGAGGGTTATGCTAAGAGTATAGGTACTTATATTAGGTAAATTCACTGTTTAGGTAGCACAATAACAAAACTTGACGCACTCCAGTCTCCGTATAGATTTATGTTAGCTCAGGTGGAAGATAATAATAATAATACTGCGGATGGGAGGGTATTAACGACTGCAAATGCAGCCGGAACCGCTGGCTTATTTACTACACTACTAAGCTGTTCTATTATAAAGATATAGTTTAATATTCGCATTGCTTTTTTTATATTTTCAGTTATTGTCTTTGGTATATTTACCAATCTGCATCTATTGCGATCTGAAAGAGTTACGCGATGAGGATAAAGAGCTGCACGTTAAAAGGTTGAATAACATTAGATTTTTAATATTTACAAGCATCCTGTTACCCACGAGCATTGTAAGTAATACCACTACGTTATCACAAGGAATTTATTTATAAAAAAAACACATCCCTGACTTTGAAGATCTCAATCTATCCATTCCTTCCTAGGCTGATCAAGTAATAGTGTCGCAAAACATAGACCAATTTATTAATGACTAGTTCTTTTTTATGCTTCTCCACCCGCGTAAATTATAGCTTCCCTAACTTCATGTAAATATGTTCGAACATATTAATAATACTTAAGATATTAGCTGTAGTAATAACCATTTATATCCCGACATTATTTTCGAACTTATTTTTTTCCGAACCTTTATAATGCTTCTGTTACGTAGAATTTATGAAGTAACATGAAAGTGATGATTCAGAAGCTTTGAGGGTTGTTATAATTTCCACTGGAAGATTGGGCGACTTGATCATTTTAGGCGCACGCCTAGCATTATTTTGTTGTTCGAATTACGAATACTACCCACAAGTTTTAACTCTTTACAGTTTGCAGATATACTTTTTTGGCGGTTATGGATGAAGGATAGAGAGTTGCTGGCCCCTGTAACTGTTGACGCCATAGTACCATTCTGGACCCAACATTGTATGCATACAGTATCGTTGGTTGTCACCATATTGGATGTAGTACTGGTGCCGAGGACAAGGCCGAAGAGTGTCGTACCAGGCTTAAGCATAATGTCAATTTTCCTGTTTTCATATGTAACAGTGTAAGTAGAAAGAACAATTACCTAATCCCCTTGTCATTGCATATTATCAAATACTAGCTGTTTTATCTCGACGTTACCAGACGATACTCGTATCAATTGTAGCCTACGTCAACCGCGTATAAGTAGCTTCCAAGTATAAGTAGCTTCCAATAGGCATGGACCAATATATACCATAGGTGAAATGACCGGAAAAGTTTTTCGGAAGATTTTTTCCGACAAACAAATAAAGTTAGAAACTTAATCTCTTTATAATGTTACTATGCCTTCATGTTTAGATCGCTTTCAGATTTATAACCATTTTGTAATTTGTAACAATCTTAAGTTTTAAGGAGCTAAATAAAAATAAATACATAATACAGAAAGGTATAATGTTATACATTTTTCAATCTAGTTTTATCGCTTAATTGGTTTTATTATAACCAATGAAAGTGAAACGTCATATTTTTTAATATTCCAACTAAATAGGTAATAAATTTATTGTTAGTCCACAAAATTCTAATAGATTAACAATAATACATATTGTTAAGATATTATATTACTAAAATAAAATTAATTTTCTTAATTTAGATCAAAATAAATAATTAAAATACGAGTCGAATTTATTGATAAAATAATTGTTAAAACAAAATTGAACAAATAATTTTTAAATATTCCTTTCAGCTGTTTTCATTGTTTGAGCATTGATGAAAATACTTTTACTAGTGGCGAAAAGTAGTGCTTGTATATTCGTCAGCCCTGTTGGTTCTCGGGTAGTTTAATGGTTAGAGCAGTCACCAGGACTGCGAAAGGTTATAGGTTCGAGTCTCATCTCGGGCTACCTCGTGCTGATGAATTTTTTAAGCATTTTTTATTATATATATTTTTCAGTATAGCATTGTGAATGCAAAATTTAATCAAATATAATAATTATATAGTGTATATATAATGAATATATACAAATTATCGTTTTCCATTCGATCTGTTACGTGCGTAATAGAACCATCGGCATGCAGTACGCACGCATTGTCACAGCACGTCGGGGGCCGTTACAATAATTATCCTTGCTAAGTCCTTATATATAACACAATCTATTTAATTTGCTAAATGGATAATGTTTTTGGCATATTTGTCAAAGAGAAATAATTTTGGATTTAGAATTTTATTAGATTTTTTTTTTATATATTGATACTTTATGCCTGCGGCTGAGAATTTTCAGGAGAGCCAAAAAATTAAAATTAAAATTTTGTATTTGTCTACCAAAATTTTTATGGTGCGTAATATTATAATGTTCAGGTTTTTTATTTTAAGTTTCATGGTAAATACGTCTCACAAACCCAAACATGTATGTCTTATACGCATAAAATGTCTATTGTGTCCTGACTGGTTCTAGAGAGGTATACCTAAGGGGCCGTCCATTAAGCACGTGAGGCTCGAAAGGGGGGGAGGGATTCGTCAAAAATCTCTGATTTATAATTGATTTTACGTCAAAATCACGAAAAAAATGTATTACGAACTTTAAAATTTGGTGTCAAAATTTAAAACTTTAAAAATACCGTTCGAGGGCGCAGAAAAAAATAATAATATGGTATTTAAATTTCGTTTTGGAGAAAACGCCTTTTCCATTTGATTACCCGTAAATTAACGATATGATTTTAACACTCATTTATTTATTATTTTACTTTATGGCCTTGTTCCGTTATACACAGAAATTCTGCCAACATCCCGTAGTGAGAGAAACACTAGACTCGAGAGACTGAACGGCAGTTAGAATTAACCAGTTCTTCCTAGAGATTGTACTTTCTCTACTAACTCATTTATTTAGTCCCGGAAGCACCATAATGAAGAAGTATTTAAAAAGAACGAAAGCACTAAAAAGCACCTCCACTAGATGGCGACTCTAGCAAAAGTTGATTATTGCAGGAAACGAATGGACCAAAGACAGTAATTTCCGTCCCTTTTAACTAATATATTAAAAAACTGAAATTTGAAAAGTTCAAAACTTAAATATCAATAGAAATAGAATATGAGGTGTTTATTGAGTTTTAGCTATATGAGTAGCTCGGTGGCGTAGTGGATAAGCGCCGCGGCCCGCGATCGTAGTCGTTAAGCAACTTTCGCAAGGGTCGGTCACAGGATGGGTGACCAAAAAATTATTATCTCGAGCTACTCCGTGCTTCGGAAGGCACGTTAAGCCGTTGGTTCCGGCTGCAATCCGCATTGGGCCAGCGTGGAGGGTCATGGCCCATCCTCCTTAACCATCCATAAGGAAGGCCTGAGCCCCTGCAGTGGGGACGTAAAAGGGCTGGTGATGGTGATAATTGAGTTTTAAAAAACTAATTTACTTTTAAACATGAAAGAAAACCGGAGGGGTTGACCACTGGGCGACCACTAGTATTCATTATTATTTTCTTAACCTTTATTTTAACATGTTTGTTATTATCAAACTTAGTTGGTATACTCTTATTAATTGAATCATGTTTCTTGTCAACAGATGCATCAACAGCTACATGAAAGGAGAATATTTATATCCAGTATTTAAAATGTTTGATGGATTTAAAATGTTAATTTTGTTCTTTTACTGTATATTTGAACACTTATTTTATTATTACGCTCAGTTTATATTATATGATTTACTTTGGAATAAAGTAAAGAAGCAAGAAAGTCATAAGTTATGAAAGAGAAGAAAATGAGTTAAGTTTATTTCGCATGATGAAGTGATGCTAATGAGTGATGGACTTATTTTCAATTTTTTTCAATTGATTGTAATCCTTAATAAGTTGATATGAAGTTCATTAAAAGTTAAATCTTAATGGTCCGCTTCATGTACCTTCCTTTAATGGATGGGACCAACATAACCTATTAATTTAGTGAATAAATGTCAAAAACACGCATGACCATCTTAATTTTCAAAATGTAAATGGTCATGCGTGCTCGCATCTAGATAGCGTAGTGGTTACTGTTGGCGAGATCTTAGTGAGTTATTAAAATTTAAAGGTCAGTGCGAATCTGGCGGAAGATCCGTCAACTGTATCAAATTTAATACTTAGCTGTCATTTGTTGTACTGGCAGCAAAGAAAATAAAGATCAAAAGTATTTTTTTGGGTTATTTAATCATTTTATATATTATTTTATTGAATTTATTATCCGTATTAGACGACTTTATTAAGAGTTTATAAAATATATTTTCTAAATTAATCTTTTTATCACTAAATATCAAGTTTGCCATTTTTGCCGCAAAAGCATCGCCATTTTACAACTTCGGGTTCAATAAAAAATGGCAGTATGCTACAATCTGTACTTACTACGATAATACGTTGATTAATAAAGAATAAATATTTTCGTTCCATTATTTGCTCACCTTACACTCTGAAGTTGAAGCGCAATGCAAACAAAGATGGCTGTTTGACAGTCGCTCTCATATCAATTTGTCAAGTTCATGGACAAATGAGATGCAACGAATCTTCCATCAGATATGCACCGACCTTAAAATGTTTTGCTAGAATGGTGCTTATTGTAATGCACGTAGTAATTTTAGGTTAGCGTTTAGTATGATTTGCCATTTATAAACTTAAAACTATGTCAATTCATTATTTAGCTTTTTGATGTTATAAAAAATACACATTATTACAAAGCCCTCCGATTCATATGGTAGATGTTAATTGTTTATTAGCATTATTAACAATTGTAATATAATGATAGAATGTATGACCTCTTTCATGTAATTCAACTTAGATATGTACTTAGATATAAATACATAGGTTATCTGTTTATTTCGTGACTTTGCCAGAGTAGAATATAATTTATATCAAAGCCTGACGTTGGCTAGTCCGGTGTGGTTGTTTGCAAAGTCAAAATAATCTTTATTCAAATAGACTTCTTAAAAGTACTTTTGAATCGTCCAACATTTTCTTTCCCTACCACTCGTTCAGGACGTCTTTTGGCTGATAAGAAGAACGAGCAAGAAACTCACCAGCTCTAATAAGAGTAATGACATTTACAAAAACCATGTCATTACCAGATCAATACATTATAAACAGAGATAGAAAAAAAACTATGGTCTAATAATGATAACACAATCATTTAATAATAATGGAAACAAGATAATGAGTTTAGAAGTAATCACCTATCCAGTTGCTGGATCATCTCAAGTCCAAGCGTTCTTATCTGTTATATAATCGGATACCTTATAATAAGCTTTTTTAATAAGTAATTGATTTAAACTGCATGATATCTAATTGGACCTTATTGTAGAAGCGCACACAAAGACCCCTTGAATGAGTTATTAACTTTTTGCAGTCTAGTGACAGGCACCGTTAATTTATTTTTATTTCTTGTATTAAAATTGTGTACATCACTTTTTATAGAAAACAAACTAATATTTTTACGAACGTACATTAAGTTCTCGTATATGTATTGAGAAGCAACAGTCATATATGTCTATTTCCTTAAATTTCTCCCTTAAAGAGTCCCTAATCCTAAGATTATAAATTGATCGAATTGCTCTTTTCTGAAGCACAAAAATTGTTTGTATGTCGGCAGCATTTCCCCACAATAGGATTCCGTACGACATTACACTATGAAAGTAACTGAAGTATACTAATCTGGCAGTATCTATGTCAGTTAACCTACGTATTTTCATTACGGCATATGCTGCAGAGCTAAGTCTACTCGATAATTTATTAACATGTGGACCTCACTGTAGTTTAGAATCGAATGTTATTCCTAAAAATACTGTGGTATCAACAAGGCCCATGTTCTTATCTTTTATATTAACATTTATATCTACTTTTTTAACATTAGGTAGTACAAATTTTAAGCATTTTGTTTTTCCTTCATTAAGGAGAAGATTATTTTCATTAAACCAATGTACTACTTTAGCGATAGAATTGTTCACATCGTCATTTAGAGGTAACCCTCTTTTAATTTTAAACAAAAGTGAAGTGTCATCCGCAAACAAATTTATTTCTATTTCGTATTTCTGTACTCTGTCAGTCAAGTATGAGACAATAAAATCCAATGAGTTATCTCTAAATCCATAAAAATGCAGTTTCCTAATCAATGTTTCATGAAAAACACAATCAAATGGGTTTTTAGATAGGTCACAGAAAACACCTAACGCATCATGTGAATCTAGGA
This sequence comes from Diatraea saccharalis, assembly GCA_918026875.4. NCBI lineage: Eukaryota > Metazoa > Arthropoda > Insecta > Lepidoptera > Crambidae > Diatraea > Diatraea saccharalis. The sequence goes on from OU893345.1 coordinate 8,537,803, forward strand.
ATCAAGGCATATAATGAAGGCATTAAAAATTTCTTGTATTAACTCGACACCGGCTTCGGTTGTTGAGCGACCCCTTGTAAAACCAAATTGTTGTCGGTTTATAAGCTTATTCTTGTTAAAAATACGTTTGTATTTGATCCAGCATGATTTTTTCAAAAATCTTACTAAACGTAGGTAGCACGGATATAGGTCTAAAGTTAGAAGGGTCAGATGTGCTACCCGATTTATGTAAAGGAATAATTTTACTATATTTCATGAGCTCAGGAAAAATACCACAATCAGTACATTTATTAAATATATAAGCTAAGATTGGAGCTATTGTCTCAATTACCGATTTAGAAATTTCAATGGAATTACCCCATAAATCAGCGGTTTTCTTTTTCTTTAGCTGATTAAGACATTTTATTATATCTTTAAAATCAATGTGTTGAAACTTAAATTGGCTATTAGAATTATTTAAACTTGCCTTTAAAATAGATTCAGCAACAGTGGAAGAGGAATTCAAAGATTGTGTAATTAAGACTGGAATTTCACTTGTGTATTTAGCAGTGCTTTTTATGTCATAATTACGTTTTTGTATTATATTAGGTACTATTATTTTTAAGGAAAATCGTTATCTAATTATTCAGGTGTCATGTAATTTTTTTTTGTATAAACTTAGTTTTATATCAATGCGATTGTAAGTCTATTAATATAATTTAATATACACTTTTCATGCAGTTGAAAGACTGTGATTTGCCGTTTTGCCTGAGGTTTATTTAATATTGTATATTTATCCGTCATGTGGTCATGTGGTGATGGCTAAGATTTTTGTGAGCAGGTAATTATAGCTTGGATTTCTTTTTATTTTACACGCAATTTATTTTTAACCGGCTATTTTACGTGTAAGTTGTACTCAGGTGGAGTTGAGTTGAGTCGTACCGAGAGAAAATGTGTCGTGCTATCTTTGAGCGACCCAAATAAAGCTGGGTTCCCACGTACGACGATATCGCCGAAAAACACTAACGGCAGACAATCACGGACTACCACACACGTTGCATCAGTTCGATTACGTTTCGAGATTCCAAGTGGGGATAGCGATTTCTTCCAAAAAAGGCGCATTCAAGCGAAAGCATTGTGTGTGTGGTATCTGTTATAATTTGGTATGTGTGTTGTGTGACAGTGGGAATCCAATTCTATCAGAGACTTCGTACGGTACAGCTCTTACTGCACTCTCTGCACTTTGCTTATCATTGACACGAGGCCCGTGTATTGTAGGAGAGAAAAGAGAATATGTAAAAAAGAGACTATTAGTTACTAGGTTTTACTCCGGTTCTCATTCTTCTATCCCTTTCACTATTATTGTTGATTATAGGGATTATGAAGTTTTATATTGTAAATTTTAATCAAAAAATATAAATAATTGATATATTTTTACATTCACAATACTGTGCTGGAAAATATTCCTAATGGAAAATGCTGTTGTACAGAGCAGTCGCCCGGATTGCGATAGGTCGTGGGTTCGAATCCCATCGCAGAGTACTTGAGTCTGGTGGACTTTTTAAGCAGAAATATTTTTAGCACAAATTTAGAATATAGAGAAGATTAAAAAAAATATATGTTTTCCATAACTTTATAAAGTTTGGTTGAACACATTAGTAGTACAATTACTTATTTAAAAATTATTTGAGGAAAGAGTAATAATTGTAATTGATTTATCAAACTAACTTATAAAAAAATAAATATTATTCATTTACAAAAAGTTAGACAGATAGCCAATATTTATTTTTTTGTAATTAATATATTAGCACGTTAGCATAAAATTTAACAAAACAATTGAAATACAAAAACAACTACTTCAAAACAACACGGCTCCGCTTCATCGATACCCTCAGCTTTTGCTTTAGTTGTTTTGGTCAAACGTAATAATGAGGTTGGGAAACTCATAGCACTAACCATTACACTGTTGGTCATTAGCTTTAATAGTGCAGTCCAACTCTCATGCATTTATTTGGTCGGATTTGAATTTCTACTTAGCATATATATCTAATATCGCTCGTTGAAACCATGGAATTATTTTTAGTCCAGATAGTAGAATAAGAATTAATAATAATAGTAATTTATTTGTTATTATAAGTATATTTTTCAATATCATGAAATGCTAATTTTCCTGAATTTTGAATTAAGCCCAGATATCATTATAACTGGATTAGAATTTCGACTGTAGACATTGTATGTTTTAAATTTTATCAAATTCATTTAATTTTCTTATAGAATCATACAAGCTTTGGCACCGTTACGAAGTCAATTCGAATCCCTCGTTTCTTATGTTTATTTATTTGTGTCTGTCTTTTCCGTGCCTTAGCTTTAGACTAAGTAATTTAGCACCTATACATAAATTAGACATATAACTTTTGTTCTTGTCTATAACATATAGTAAATATCAATATACAAAAATATAGCAAAATAATAAACTTTAAAGTCCAAAATTACAAAAACACCAAAGTTGAAATAACAAAAATATAACTATCCAAGTTCTCGGTAAACGAGAAATGCATTTAGTACAACAACACATGCGTCCTCGTACGCAGTGAAGAGTATCGCAAATATTTAATACAATTTAGTTTAAATATTTAACCAGCAAGCACTTACAACCTTTGCGGAACGCTATTTCCCTGAACGTGAATTACTCAGTTTACTTAGTAAAAGAATCATAGAGATCTTTAATAATAGTATCAGTACGTTAGAGGAGCTCATTTGGTCTGCGATACAATTGTTAAGCAACATTCTCAATGACCAGTCATGGGATGGGTGACCAAAAATTTATTATCTCGAGTTCCGCCGTGCTTCCGAAGGCACGTAAGCCGTTGGTACTGGCTGCGTCATTGGTGCAAAGAGTCGACGTGTTGCATCATGGCGTATTCTTCTCCGATTTTATTCGACTATGTATATAGGGAATAGGGCATATATAGGGAAGGCCTAAGTCCCAGTAGTGGAGGCATTATTAGGCTGGTGATGTGAATGATTAACAGTATGTAACTCAACTATCCACTTGAAGGCTAATATCAAATCAATCCGAGCCGAATGAGGCAAACAAAACGATTTTTTATATCTAGCAAAGGAATAGCTGGAACTATTAGAATTTGGAAGATTCGGGTCGTAGTAGTATGCATAGGTTCATTAACTTTATGTCGGGAATTCTAAAATTCCTTTCTTTCACCCCTTCGGATTCCATTTGAATTGGCATGTGCTTAAGTTTTCCTTTTTCTCTCAAGAGATGACGCTAGTATTCATGATTTTAACAGTGTACCTAATTCTTTCATAGTTAAGTATTATTATTTATGGCTGATTAAGATTTTGAGTGTTTTATTTAAGTTTCCACGCTAATTTCTATGTATAGTTAGTGGTTAAAGTTTTTGAATGCAACCTTAAATCTTAAAGCCATAAACGTGACAATTATGAATCGCAAGCAACTTCGAAACGAATTTAACCTGTTAAAAGAGTGCTGTATCATATGTGAAACAATTCAGATTATCAATAGATAATTGTCTAAAAACTATGCATCTATATGTAACATTGTTTAAACGGCAACTTTTATTCTACAAAGTTGTAAGAAACAATATCATTACTGTGGTGAACAGTAATTGCATAGTTACATTGCATGTAGATGCAATAAGGATGCACTATTGCGGCTGGCTTTTGAAACGTTTAACTTTGATCGTTGGTGGTAAGCAAAGTCAAGTTCTGGCGAATTGTTCCGTATTAACTCATGCGAACTAATCTTAAGTAATATTCTTATATAGATCATTATTAAATAGGTATTTAATATTTTTTTTGTTCATACAATTTGCCATTCATTTTTAAAGAAATGTATTTACAAGAAAAATTAACTAACTTAATTGGTGGGAGTAGGCATTTTTCTTGTAAATTAATTTAAGGTGGAAACTAATTGATTTGTGACATTGTTTATATTATTTTATTTCATTGTTTAAAAATATTGTTTGCTACCCAAATATAATAAAAAAAAAATTGGAGTGACAATTTTTCTGTAAGAGGAATATGATCTTATTATATTAATAAATTGAAAAGGTAATTACTATTATTGATATATTTATTTTAAACCAAGCAATTCAGCACTGTTATTGTTTCGAACATGGAAGGTTTGCGTAACTAGAAGGTGAAATCTTCCGAAACCTTTCGAGACAGGCTCTTCGTCAATTAAGGAGACGAATTAAAAGACTTACAAATTTTCTACATATATTTTTATTAATTATCTCAAGTTTCTTTAAAACCGTCCGAATACTTAGTGCTAGCATTTTTAATTTCATCAAAACAGTTTAATCAACAATGAATGAAGGAAAATGGATTATTATCACTACATTATTCTACTTTATTTCGTTTTTTTACCTTACTGTATTCTTTCATCCCTATCACATAATTCTTCAAGTATTCTTTCCACTGTATACTTTTAACGTCGAAATTAAACAAAATTTTATCGGATTCATCTAAGCTTTCATACAACCTCCGGACATTATTGTTAATGAACAAAAATTCTTGGAGGCAAAATATTTTTAACATTTCTGATAACCTTCTTATCTTCTTCAGGCTTTTTAACATTCTAAAAAATAAAATATATTTTAATCAATTTTATTGTGTAATAATTTATGTTCTACTAATATGAACATATATGTCGGCGGGTAGTCAGAAGGGGCTATTACGAAGTCCAAGTAGATCGTCCATATCGGGGGACTATCTTTAAAATAACACTGCAGACGGGTATACCATCGTGGATTTATTCCATTTTATCACTTTTCATACGAAAATATAACGAGATGAGCTTGATATCGTCGGATGTCTTTACTTCTCGGCGATCGGAAACAGAATGTGTGCCAAAATGGCGGCAATTTGCTTTTGTTAACGGACTGTCAAAGTCAGTGTCACTATTCTAATAAAATTCTCTCTACAATCGAGTTATTAAATAATCGAGTAACTAGCAATTTAAAAAAATAACTAAATCAAACTATCTTCGTAAAGATAATGCGACATATATGATAAGGGGAGTGGAATTAATACAGACTGTAATGAACAGCACAAAGTTGATAACAATACTTCCTCGTAACTAACATTTACAATGAACTCGATTTTTTTGATAAAGTGTGTTTATACAGCCAGCACTATGTCAGGCTATCCAAAACTGTTAAATGTATCTACTTATTTTATGCCCTAATTCATTTGAATTCAAAATAAATTGAGAAAATAGACTTATTTTGCATTAAAAGTCTATCAAAATATTATTTATTAATTACATAGTTAATGAATTTCTTGAATATTAAAACGATTACAATAAAAATGTTAGAAGATACTGTTACAAATATTATTAGGGATATAATTTTAAAATAAGTGCGATATTTTATATGTTGTATATTCATATAAAAATCAATTGCAGTGCGTTTGTGTCACTGGAAACTCGAGAATGGTGGGTCCGCTTTATAGCTGATATAACACTAGATCATATCTAGTATTTATATGATGTAGTCAAAGAATGTTAAAATTAGTAGTTAAGGAATGTTAAAATAAGAATCTTAAAAGTTACGTGTTAATTATACTTAAAAATATACAGTAAAATAAATATATGCAAAGCACTTACACCAATTTTCTTCGTGATAGGAAATAGAAAACGTCAATTACGAGGGCAGGTATAATATGGAGGAACACGAATAATATCATATGTATATAAAAATTATTCCGAATTATGAATAGCTTGTTAATTTTAGATTTATCTGAAAAAGAAATAAAATAGCTGTATTAAATAGACAATTGATATTGAAACACTTTTTAAGTTGAATCACAAGAATTTAACGAAAAAAAATTGTGAAATTTATCATATATAGCATAATGATTCCATATTAAAAATACATTTAAGAAACTGATTTAGAAAAATAATATTTTAATAATATAAGTGTGGAAGAACATGAATCAATAAAAATCGTCAGTGTCTGTTATTTTATGGAATTTTGATAACTCATAAAAACGTTTATTTTGAAAAATAAAATATCATGCGAGTGAGCACGAAAATTTCTAATAGAATAAAACGGTGTATTGGATCGTTAAGTATTGGATCGTAAACAGGTGCATAAAAGTCCTTAACTACGGTAGTTACGATAGAAATCCTGTGTGCCTGCAAATGAATAGGTTTCAAAGGAGCATTCAAGGCTGATAGGTAGATAGGAAAATATATTTTGAAAAAACTAATTAAACTGTTATCTCGTAATAATAAATAATATATCATATTAAAAAATAGCTGACGTTACAAAGCTCATTTAAGTTTTATGCGACCGCTTAGGGGTTGTAAAGGGTAAAGTGTCAATCAGGACACTTTTTTCTTACGGCTTAATAACATTCATCATCATCATCATCATCAGCCGGAAGACGTCCACTGCTGAACATAGGCCTCCCCCTTTGAACGCCAAGACGGACAACTTAACATTAATAACTTGAATAGGACATAATTATCAATAATTTATTATAATTATTTTCATATTTAAATATCCAATAATATCTTTCTTGTTTATTTTAATAGTCGGAAACAAATAGTTGCTATATTGCCCAAAAATTATAAAGCATATTATAAGCATAAAACATACCTTTCTCATACTCTACGTTGTATTCCATACATATGGACACAATGGTTTCATTGTTTATTGGATTTTGAAGACCAGAACAACAGTTATATACTTTTAACTGATTTTTACTTCTCAATCTACAAAAGGTACAGTATTAATTTTAGAATTCATTACTTAGTAATATTTTTCACACTTATAACACGTAATTTATTATTTTATACCCAAAAAATAATAAATTACAAAATATCTTCTTACCTTATGTCCTACCCGTAAAATGTAAGGGGCCGTCTATTAATCACGTGAGGCTTGAAAGGGGGAGAGGTGGTTCGTCAAAAATCACGAAATATCACAAAGGAGGAGGGGTTGCAATAATATATTACGTGTTATACCCTCAAACGCGTGATTATTAAACCGAAAAGTGACATCAAAAGATTTTTTTGTAGATACTAAATAAATACACGTGATTTAGGTGGAGGGGGTAGTCTTAAACCTCTCCATGTACCACCAAGGGGAGGGGTGTTAAAAATGTTGAAAAAAAAAAACCATCACGTCACGAATGGACGGCCCATTAGATATAATCTAGACAGTTATAATATTTAATATGATACATAAAGTAGTTCGAATTGTTTATGTCAAAACATATTGCATAATATAATACACATAATAAATAAAACATTATAAACAACGCTTTTTTTGAATTACCCATCCTGCTTAACCATCCATAAGAAAGACCCGAGTCCCCTACAGTGGGGAGATAAAAGGGCAGATGATGATGATGTACAGTTTATTTATTCCACCATAACTTTTGAAAGACTTAACAGATCTGAATGTAGAGAGTATCATTCAAAATATATCAGCCCGAATGACCGTGGTTATTATTAAAAACATATACTCAATATGGCGGAAGTGCCGTTAAAAAGTTCAAAATAAATAAATTAAAAATTAAAAACCACGACTGCTTAAACCAAACAAAATTGCATGAAAAAAATTATTTAGCCAAGTCATTATACAACTGGTCTTCTTAATTTTTAATTTAATTTTCAACAGTCGCGTTTTTATTTTTAAATTGTTTACTATTGACAAATCTGTACCTTGCACCTGCTTCCCATGCAGAAACTATCATGATATTTGCCGTGTAGTCCACAGGGATTGTGTCTGAAATGCACAAAGGGTTCGCGTACCAACATTTTATATTTCCGCTCATCCCCGCATAAATTACTTGATTGAGGCCATTCCATCCACTCAACCATCCAGGTATCGGGTCCTTCACTGCTGATGTGACTGTGGAATATAATTATGCTTTCTCTATTGAAATTGTTAAGATATATCTAAGTAACATAAGTAGATATGTCATTCTTATAATTTTGTTAAAATCGTATCTGTAAAGAATTAGGTATCTGTTCATTAGAAGCAAAATCGTATCTGTAAAGAATTATCTGTTCACCAGAAGCAATGCCAGGTCCCTCTCCACCTTCGTTGTATCATAAATTATCGAAAAATGTGTTTCTTTAGAGTAGTATTCATCGTCATCAGCTGCCCTTTTACGTCCTTGCCGGAGGGGCTCAAGATTTATGGATGGTTAAGGAGCATGGGCCATGACCCTCTATGTTGGTCCACTGCGGATTGGAGAGTATTAACGACTGTTAATGCAGCCGGGATTAATGGCTTAAAGAGACTTCCGGAGCACGGAATAGCTCGATATTTTTTTTTGTCGTGTTGTGACTGAAAATACTTTAAGCATACCCTGCCGCCTAGCGAGCGACGAGGCTATGTGGGACTTCCCTCTGAGTTCTTCCAGCGGATATTCGCTAGATGATATTATATGCTAGTATACCCTCACCCCGTGACCGACTCTCACGAAAGTTGCTTAACAACAACGATTGCGGGCTACCGTAGAGTCGTATTAGCATTTCGCAAATTGACGAAATTTCTTTTTTGTAGAAATATTAGGTCCTTACATATGAAATAAGCATTTTGTCGTACTGGCCACTTTAATCACAAATTTCTCCTCCCTGGTTGGGAATTCCAAATTCAAATTTATACAGCCATTCACACGTGTATTTGTGTATCGTTAGGCGGCATTGATTTGTTTTTTTTTCTTCTGTTTGTCCTATTTACGTTACCCAGTTTAAAAAATGGAAAACTTGTAATATCGTGTTATTTACGAGTACGAGTTCCACCGTGGTACCAGTGCTGCGGAAACGCCTCGAAGGGTTAATGATGTGTATTGCAGTTGTGTCGCAAAATAAAACACAGTGCATTTTTGGTTCCACCGTTTTTGTTCTGAAAATTTTGACCTGCAGAATAAGACCAGTGGATGGCCGGAGACCCAAGTTAATAATGAAGAATTGAAGGCTATTGTGGAAGCGGATCCATCGCAAACCACGTCCGAGTTAGCTGCAGGCTGCGGTGTTAGTGATAAAACTGTTTTAATCCCCTTGAAGCAAATTGGAAAGATTAAAAAGCTTGAAAGGTGGGTACCTTACGAATTGAGAGAAGTAAACCGGCAAACGCGCTTCGACTGCTGCGTTACATTACTTAACCGGCACAATAATGAAGGGTTTTTAAATCGAATCATTACCTGTGATGAAAAGTGGATTCTCTACGATAATCGAAAGCGCTCATCGCAATGGTTGGACCCTGGCATGCCAGCCAAATCCTGCCCCAAGCGAAAATTGACCACAAAAAGTTACTTGTAAGCATTTGGTGGACTAGTGTCGGTGTCGTTCATTAAAGTTTTCTCAATTCTGGCCAGACGATTATGGCAGACGTCTATTGTCAGCAATTGCAAATCATTCTGGAAAAACTAACTGTTAAGCAACCGAGGCTGCTCAATCGCTCTACGCCATTGCTATTTCACGACAACGCTAGACCACACACTACACAACAGACGGCTACCAAATTAGAAGAGTTTCAATTGGAATGTCTAAGATATCCATCTTACTCCCGGACCTTGCTCCAACAGATTACCATTATTTTCGAAATTTGTATAACTTCCTGCAAGGGGAAAAATTGAACTCCAATGGGGCTTTATCGACTTTTAAGATTTTATCGATTCCCGTCCGAATGTTTTTTAGTAACGGTTTTAAACGAACTATCTATGAGACTGCAAAAGTGAATATACTATAACAATAGTTTATACTTTGATTAAATAAATATATTATATTAAAAATATTCTACTTGTTGTTCCTCTCATACCAAACACCAATTTCATATATAAGGACCTAATAGAATAGGCCTTCAGGTCGTGTAGTATGAGATACATATGTTCACTTATGGATAAACATGTAAGCCAGAAACAACACAGTTCGAAAATCAGAAAAAAGAGGTTTTCCGAACACGTTCAAATAATCGATCCTTTACTGTTTTAGACAAATATTCATAACGAAATCAATCACTCTTGTTAAAAAACAATGATTTTTGTCAAAATTTTCTCTCTGTGTGACAATATCTTGTTCCCAGTATCTATATAATACGAGTATCTGGTATTCTATACAATATTCAGGCAATGTGCGATATAATACTATTTTATACTACACGAAATCTATACAATATTATCGCTATTAACTATTCAAAACTGTTTCTGTATTATCGTAACGTAAACCGACACATTTCAATATAACTTTGGATAATTTTGTCCTACTAATTAATAAACAGAGTGAGAGGGCATACTAATTGAAGGACGGATGATGATTGATGGTACGGCATTCGAGTAATTCTGTATTAGTTCTTCAGAGAGTGCCTTCGAATATGAGTAGGCGTTAGGTCGTCCATCTGGAATTAGAATTAAATAAATTATCTATTTAATGAAAAGAAATTCTTAGATATCTTTAAAAAAAAAGACATTTAAGGAAGGAACTGACTTCTGAATTCATAAGTTATCTTTTTTAATTGTCGGTTCTTATTTAATCTTTATTGCGCTTTAAACACAAAAGGCGGACTTAATGCCAAAGGCATTCTCTGCAAGTCTACCAGAAAAAGATGTTGGGGTCTAGATGTTAGGCGATAAGAATAAAAAAATAACAGTGGCCAAAAAATTAATACAACTAAATAAATTAATAAAAGCATAATATGAAACTATGTATACCTAAACAAATATATTTGTAAATATAGATAAATTATAGATATATAGATACAAAATAGAATACAGAAACCAATCATGCTCCAATCTCTTGAAAACCATTCTTTCCAAAAATGTATAGCTGTAAGAGTAAAGGATTTGGAAACAAAATCAGTTTGATGAACGGGAGTTTAAAGAATGAGGTTGCTACTAGAGCGAAGATCACGTTGATGACTGGAACCAAGATATTAAAACCTAGACTTCAAGTACCCAGGGGTACATGGATCGTAAAGGATTTTGAAAAGCATATAAACAACTCGCAAGTTCCTGCGTTGGTGGATAATTAACTATCAGTTGTTTCCTGTTATGTTCTTGGCCACAATTTTTTTTACATTCTTGGATGAGAATGTACGAGTATGTAACAAGAATTGCGCTGGATACATAGATATTATTATATTTTTTTCTTCAATAAATTTTCTATTTACTTTTCAATATACTTACCGAGCAAATATTGAGTCAAGCGCTCACTTTTACAATACTCAAGTACTTCGTATTGTGTTTCTAATGGTACATCACAGCGATATACTTTTTCGTCTATAACACTTCTGTTGCAATTGCTGTAAGCAGTTGATACGTATACGAAAGCCTGGAAAGGAAATTGCCGACACTTTATGTCTATACAATGGTCAGGTAGATTCTCAAAAAGTATAAGGAGATGGGCCTAAAGTTGGCACCTCGTTAATATATCCATTTTAAAAAAGTACACGCTCTCAACACGAGAACATAGTAACCTCTTATTGGCGTACTTGGCGTTATTAGTTTAGTCATCTTCGAGCACGTCAACAACATCATAACAGCTATTCCACAAAGACAATAATAAGTAATGTGATCTGTATAAAATGTAACCTTAAATTAAAAGCATACTTACTTTCAACTGATGCATGTCTTTGCAAATTTTCAACAATTCCTCAGTAGCTTTAGTGTTTATATTGACAGCGTCATTCAAACTCATATCAAAAGAAGTGTCTGCGGCAGAATGAAACACTATAGATATCTGGAAAATAAAACCGTCTTGTTTTTTTATTATCTCTAACTTATAAATTTTTAAGGCTCCCAGTGTGAAGCGTGAAGCACAGGGCTTTCCCATTAGAGAGAAGAGAAAACAGAAGAGATAAATATTTAATGTTCAATACAATTGGAGCTACCACGTAAGCTGTGCATTCGTTTAACAAGTCAATATCACTCCAATCAGTTCAGTTTATCGGTTCAGAAATAGACAATTCATCTAAGATAAATGTACAGTCAACAGCACGGCAGGTTATACAAAACAGTCACTCCACTTGATTTTAATCCTTAAGTTTTAAAATATTTTGAGTTTTGTGGGTAAAATCAATATCGACTGGTGTAAGTCAAATTGTGGTAACCTGACGTGAAGCTGTGTGTACATAAAAAAGTAAGAAATCATGGACACATTGTTATATTATCTCTCTCTCTCAACTGTAAATGGACAAGCTCTCCAGAGGTATAGAGATCGATACAAGGACATCGGTCTCTAATCCTTTGTTTATGTAGATTAGTGGGTGGTGTCTTCAGTATTATCCGTAGTAGCAATATAAACCTATATTGATACTATGGATACGGTTTAGCGTTGAACCATTCAATAAATGATTCAACGTCAATTCTAATTTTACAGGATAACGACTGCCTTCCAAAACGCGGTGGACGTGAGACCAAAAACTTAATCTGGCTACAAATAAAATTGATACTTCTAAGAAAATTAATGCTATTCCAAAAAATAAAATAGAAAAATAACACACAGACCTCTTGACGAAGTAAAGATAAGTCGTTTTCATTGACACCGATATATTTTTTTGAAATATCACCACTTATTGGTTTAATCTTTGCTCTGAAGTTGGGGTTGTACTCATTCAACCTCTGGAACGCCTAAAAATAAAAATAAAATGCCTTAAAACTATACTAATTAATTAGTCAATCCTTTATGACAGTTTTTTTGTCATAGTATTATTAAACAAAATTAAGAATAGCATAAGCTTCATTTCGCACAAAGTCGTTTCATTTATACTCAAAGCTTCTTTAGTTATATGTCCAAAATAATTGTAAAGAAGAATTACCGCGGCACGCTCGCATCCTTGATCTGTTCGCTGTGCTCGGTTTTTGTTTATTAAATAAAACGAAATTATACTTTTTTTTTTCAATGGAAACTATATCAAACATTAATTGAAGCGAGACCTTTGCTTAATATTTTTTATGCCTTAAGAGTATTCATCAAAAGAAGATTATGTCAAGTCTGATAAGGCAAAAAAGGTTCGCAAGAGACAGAAGCAATCGATAAAACTATATAATTAAAGATGAGAATCTTATGATTTATAGACATTATAAATATATACTCTCCATCAAACTCTATTTTCGTTTCAATTTATTAAAATATGTATTTATTTATATTAACTGAAATATAAAATACATACACGTGAATTAAAGAAATTTTTCACTTTTTCGTCAATTCTCTGGTCATCCTTTTGTTTTATCAGAATATAAATATTTTTTATATTATGTCCACATGTAAACAGTAGTTTTTCAAGTAGAACCTGAAAAATAAAGTTCAAATGCGTGTTGAAATCTAGAAGCTTTCAATGGTCGGTAGAAAAAAAAAGAACAAAATTATTTTTAGAAAATTATTTAGATTTAATTTAACGGGCTTTTGTATACCTAGATAAAATTATTATATTTAGAAAATATAATGATTAAACTAAATAAATAAATATTATAGGTAGGTACTAACTACATCACATACTTTGCTCAGATTTCAAGTAGCGAAATTACATGCATTATAGAGTATCTGAAACAACGGAGGTACTACCATAACCCCCAGACCTGAGGCAATATTAGTAATATAAAGTTCATTTTCCACATGACCGAAACGACACTCGGATCTAGGACAGAAACTGCGACACCATGAAACTGGCTGTCGCGATGCAAGCGAGGATTATGGCGATATGCGTTGCTTATAAATACATAGGTATAATATTAGAAATCAGCAAACACTTATTTACCGTTTGAGTTCATATTATGAGGATTTTATTTACTTATTTTAGAATTAGAGCAATTTGTGTGAGGAGCTCAATGGCATAATGGTTAGCGCGCTCGGCCTGCGATATTATTTTTATGTTAAGCAACTTTCCCAATGGTCGGTCATAGGATGGGTGACCAAAAAAATTATTGTCTCGAGATCCTCCATGCTTCGGATGGTAAATTAAGCCGTTTTAAACTGAGCTCTCGTGTTAGGTCATCATGGCCCATTCCCATCCCTAACAATGGAGAAATAAATAGGTTGATGACGGTATTGATAATATGTGATGTAGCCTAATATTTATTTATTTATTTGTTTAAAATAATAAGCGATTTTAATAAAAAATATTGTATAATTGTTAATTATATCACATACCGTGCCCAGAAAACCGGTACAGCCTGTAATAAACACTGATCTACCCGTATAGAAATTAACGACAGGCGAATTCAACTGTGATTCCACTGGAATTTCGTTTCTGAATTTAATTTCTTCCATTACGAATTCAAATTTATAACTGTAATATTTTTAACGTTCTTAATGAAATATAACGTCTTATTTCGTTATTATACTTAACATAACGAGTAGTGAAGCGAAAATGGCAAACATGTCTACTTGAATGGATTATATACTTTATTACAACAAAATATTATAATTACAATAATGGTTCTAAGGTAATAACTTCAGTGATTGACACTACAAAGTGAAGCTTGTTTTGTTTACAATATTGCGAAGTTCTATAGATTTTCAAAATCATCAAAGAGTTCTTTATCATGATATTACAAAGTGGCATCCTACGAAGGTATTAAAATAAAGTTTTCCTAAAATATATAAATCTTATTTATCATTTCATTTGGCTCGTACACTATGTCGATAGCATCTGCCTTAATAATAAATAGCGTGTGGAAAAAACAAGGAACATAATTAGTACCAAATAAGCCTGTCATGTCACACATTTGGTTTTCCTCTTCGATTTTCTAATCAGGAATTTTGAATCAAGACTCGGACGCGCTACTATAAATAAGATCGGGTTAAAAATCTCGTAAGGAATCAGGAGTGAACAAAAAGATAGACAGATACCATAAAAATAAATATGTATTGTATACTGTCAAATGATTCTGATAAATGTCGAGACAAAGAACGTTTCAACCCAAAACAGATCAAAAACATTTTATCGAGTCCTAAAGATAAAAAGTTTCCTACGTGAGCATTATACTCATATGTAACAAAATACTTTCCTCGGTGATTATCTCACAATTTATATTTTGTAAATAACGAATATTTCAGCTAATTAATTTATCAAAGATTTCCAAGCATGCACGAAAGGTTACCGTTTGATGTGTATGAGACGCACTAATTGAATTAATTAATTTCTTGAGGGAAGACCTAATCATTTTTAAACTAAACAAAGCTCGTATATTGCCTAATTAGCAAATATGTATAATAGACTGTGTTTATAATATTTGCTCAAGTTCAGTTGCTCAAACGCCAATTAAGGTTTAATGTCCACTTTAAGCTATAATGAATGTCAAATTTATATAGGTAATGTTGCTTTAAACTATTCAAAAACTTAATGGACGTTTGTGCAACGGGCTATCAATGTAAATTTAAAATTTCGTAGTCAGAACCTTTTAGAACAAGGAGTATGATAGCACAATTTGGCGCCGAGCTTTTTTTTAATTTGTATTCCCATGTTATTTTTAAAACGAATATGCTTACCGCAATATTCATTCCGATTAATTTGTGCACTTTTGATTAAAATATGCAAAAAAGGATAAAAATCATGAAACAAAAGAAAAGTGTTCAGGGTCGGGGTTTCGAAATCACTTACAGCAATTATTTAATTTATCACTTTATTTAATTCAGAATATGCTATACAACTGCTTTTGCGCGATCTAACTTCTGTAGAGCTAAGATTGTAGTATATTGGACTCGGATTGTAATATTAACAAAGTCGAATTTCGTTTTGTTTTTTATATTAATACGACTAGTGTCTATGATCCACGATTTAAACATTCGTAATTAACAATATACGCCACTTACAGTAAAAAGAATTTGAAATCAGTATGAAATTGGAAATAACTTACTTGGTTATCTTATTATCAATGCTATTTGTTCCCAAATATTGTCCCGTCTTTTTATTTGCATATTTTGGATGTATTAAATTATACAGTGAATGATTCGTTTTTAAAATATGCGAGGCACTGGGAGATGCAAAAAACGTAGTATTTATATTGTTTTTGGGTGCATATATTTTTTCTGAGTATATGACACAGCTAACTGGTTAAAAAAGCCATACAGTTGAACGGCCAGCTATTTAATAAATAGAGCAATTTAATTGAATGCCCAGTCTTATGAATAAATCAATAGAATAATAAAAATAACTCTTTAATATTTACGTAATTATTTGCTAGACTTTCACAGTATGATAATCAAAGTATTCGTTACGAGGTAAGGCCTCTAAATTTAAAAAATCTTTCTTACAATTTAATAAAATTGCGTTTACTTTAGCAAAAGTGAATCTTATCGGAGTTTTACCGCTACATCAAATAGGGCTATAAAAGAATAAACACTTAAATTGAACTATTTGTTAGATATTTCAAATAGCTAGCATCACACAGTAGGGTTCGATGTTGCAGGTGTCCATGGGCGACGGTAATCACTTACCATCAGGTGATCCGTCTGCTCGTCTGCCCACTATCGAATAAAAAAAAATAAAAAAAATTACAATATGTGTCAAATTTTATTTTTTCTAGGGCTCTTTATCGTAAGCTGTTAAAGGTGAGCATAAAATTACATTATCGTTTGAGTTGATTTCCCGAAAACCAAAATGAACTAAATATTAACTTAAAGAGCAAGGTGACAGGTTTCTCTAGGATTGTTGATGACAGTTTTATTGTTATTACTGCCTGTATTTTACATATTTTAAATTATATCTTTCGCGCTAATTTATCTCTGAATTTTAATTATACTACAGTCCACGCTGCTGCTGTTGATAACAAGGATATAAGCCCAATTAAAAAACCTTACCTAAGAACCGTTACCGAAGGTGGGTGGGATTGTTGACTGACTACTGTTGAAGTCTCTTTCATTAAAATCTTATTAAAACACTTTTCTTCAATCGCAGCAACTATTTCAAATAACGTATGTAAGAAACCATACTTTTGAGATAACTTTTAAGCAGGCTTTAAATTTGAAACTAAAGTTGCTAGCAAAAAAACTTTGTTAATTTCATAAGCAGTACATTTAATTTATTAACATAATACAATTGGTCGACTGTTACTCGTAAACTTGTAAAGCCAACTTAAGTGTGATAGTTTTCCTTTTGACTTCGTTAATATAGGTACTACTGCCGTACCGTTTAAATTTTTACCAACGACCGTTTAGTTGGTAGAGGGGGCAAACTAGACTTTAACGAAAATTAGCATTTTAAAGTTTAAGAATTCACAACCAGAATACTAAATCGAAAAATGGTCTTACGATAACCCCCAATTTTGTTGAAAGACCTATTCAATGATGCCCCACACTATGGGGAAACCGAAAAAATTACTATCCCCATCCACATTACATGTAGGGGCTACGCTGAAAAAAATTTTTACCGCTTTGTTGACGTAATTAACTTGTTCATTCAACCAAATTACAACTTTCTAGTACCAATAGTATTAGAGCTAAATGGCGGACAGACGGACACATGGACATGAGGAAACTCTAAAGGTTTCTTGATTACTACGGAACCCTAAAAGGGGAAAGATATAAAATCTTTCCTAATCGTTTTAATAATCGTTTGTTTGTTTGCATCGAATACGTTACGAAACTATCTACGAGAAGCTATAATCTATACGGGAGAAGTTGAAGTAGTCAGCTAGTTATAATATAAAGTGTTCATCGCGTCCTTAATTATAAGTCTAAAGAAAAAAATAGCTAAAACATTTTTAATTGAAAATACTTCATAATGAATTTCTCAAAGTAACTCCATATATCTCTTCAAATTACAATAGATTAAACGGTTAGCATATAAAGTTTCCCTTTGTTAATGGTTCGCTGACCAGCTAAGAGGCATTACAGACAGGAAGCCAAGCTAAGGAGTGACTTATCCGATAGGATTAGCTTCAGGCTATATATAACGTGACAGTAAATTTTGCTTGTTACTTCTTAACACTTCAATATCAAAGCGTGGACAAAAGTTATCGATGTATTGGTTGAGCTATAGTATTGTGTATTGTAGAAGTAACTGTAAATAACTGATTTAATAGAAAGCAAAACAGCTTACAGAAAATAAAATAAGTAAAAAAAAAAAGTTTTTTTTACAAACTTTTATTTGGTATTTTGTATTCTATAAGTTAGGCCTTTTCATTTGATAGTCATATTTCTGAACAACCCACTCATGTTCAGAAATATGAACGCCGCCATTTTGTAACAGCGGCCATTTTGAATTAATAGTAATACAGATAATATATAAGTGCATTGTCATCGGAACTAAAGGTACATGAAATATCAGCTCAAATGGAATTATTATATACGCTCAAAATATAAACGGTTCATGAGATAGTCTGGTGAAGACAGACAGTGGTAGCAATAAGGGCCCGTTTTACCAGTTAGATAAGGTACCTTAAAAATAGAAGTGCATATAATTAGTTTAATCTCTTCACATAATGATACATACTCTCAAAACATTGGGTCTTTCTTCTGGTTGTAAAAAGTTTGTGATCTTGCTGACTAATGAAAAAGCCAGTGAAAATCCTACATCGTTAAATATATAAACCAAGTACCATTTATAACTGTAAGTGATATTTTAAGCACTCGTTATAACTACAAAGGGTTCCTATTAATATTAATATAACGACTGTAATTATGCTTTCTTTACACAATTTACTTAGAACAAAACATGTTTCCAACGTATTTTGTCCCAGTAGTAATACAGTTCTAACTTTTTTTTTCAAAAGTTTTACTTCATAAGTAGTATAGTTATTCAGTTAGAATAAGAATTTGCTTTCGACTTTTTAATAAACTCAATTGTCCTTACAAAATTTAAAAAATGTTAAAAGAGTTATAATCGGTTCATCACTTCAATTTGTACCGGTTGATAATCCAAACATTTATAAAACGTGGATTTGATATATAGCTTTGTGTTATCTAAAGCTCTGGCAATCAACCCCTATAGGCTTTATATGTGTGATTAATTATGTGACTGACTGAATTCGTTGGTTTCCCAGGCGGGTTGGTTTACTCTTGAGAAGTTTCTTTATTTCTCTATTAACTACTTTTATATAATTACACAATGCTATTTTATAGCTTCAATAATGTTTAATAGTAAAAATGTTAATGGCAGAATACACTTAACGTCTATCACCTCGTAAATAATTTAATTGAGGTTAGCAATACAATGTCGAGTAGAGTAGGTAATATTATATATGTGGTACTGGTAGAGACTCGAGGCTTTAATCACTGAAATACATTTAAGTAATAATTATTCGTATTGACATATCGGACTACTATCGCAGTAGATACATTAGTTTCATATAAATAGTATAAAACAACGTCGCTTCCCGCTCTATGAGCGGTGAGATTTTTTAAACAACACAGTGGATTTTATTGCGGTTTTAAACAATATATAAATTATAATATTTGATCAATCTCGCATTCATAATGCTATATTGAAAAATCCTATTCTTAATAAAAAATGTTTAGAAATCCACTTGGTCCCTGGCACCCTGAAACGGGATTTGAACCTATGACCATGACATTTTCAGTATAGCATAGGGAATGCGAAATTGATCAAATATAATAATTAGAACAAAATTTTTTAAAAAAGTTTAAATATTTGTAAAAATATTTTTTACGGCTGTTTGGGTAGATTGCCTGAATATTGATGAGAATTCGTTCTGTAGTAACAAGTACTAGAAAGATTCGTCAGTCCTGTTAGTTCCTGGGTAGCTTAGTGGTTAGAGCAGTCGCCTGGATAGCGAAAGGTCATGGGTTCGAAACCCATCTCAGGGTGCCAAGGACCAACTGGATATTTAAGCATTTTTCATTAATATTATATAAATTAATTCATGATATATTGTATAATATAGAAACATACGAGTGAAACTGAGGGTGGAAGCTAATATAAGGGTACAAATACTTTAAACTGTACTAGTTTTCTGCACCCCTGGAATACTCGTACATGGTTTTCTTCCATATATATTTTCAATCCTTATTTCATCGCTTGATGTGTACAATTTGAATAATTTCAAAACTATTTTTTTAATGAGACGTCCAAAATTAAAGATTCATATTCTTCTAGTCAAACTTTCAACCTTTATGTCACCCCCAAGATTTTCACAAATTTATAGTTAGTGGCAGTAAACTTTTAGTACAGTATTTTTTTAATATTTAAAAGTAAAGTTCATTCAAAACTCTCTATTCATGTATTTCTTTAATAATAAGTAATACAACCTATTGTAATAACATAATTTATTGAGCATTTACCTATTTCAATTGGGATATAGATAGAAATCTTGAAGCTGATTGATGAATTGAGGCATCAAAACACCGTAGCAAGACCTCGTACGGGAATTTCCTGTTTTCCTTTACGGATCTAAAGGCTCTGTTCAAAATGATAGACAGCAAAGCGATCGACGTCTGCCACGACTTTCCATTAATGGCGTTAGTTTTTTTTCTGGTCTCTTTATTTTTTCACAGGAATAAGCTTGTCAGTAAAGTGGGTATAAAATGCCCGAATGAAGAATTACGAAACCTTTCCGATTTAGAAACATTTGGTTTATATTCGGTTTGTTACTTTGTTTTTCAATAACGTTCCAAATGTAAGTCTATGTTTAACTTTAACAACTGAAGTTCTTTTCGACTCTTCCTTTGATTTGTTCGTTTTGCGAAACTGTTGAAGCCTTACGTGTAATGTTTTGCTTTAGGGTTTATACAGGAAAAATTCGTTGTTGGAATAAAGTTGGAATAAAATAAAATTTCCTAAAAATATACTCGTATATAAATACAAAACAACATCACATATATTGCGCAGATACCATATTAAGTAGTTACAGCATTTTTGTTATGGAAATCTGAAATAGCATAGGTGGCACAACCCCTAGCGCCGAGACAATATGGAAAAGTTCATTTTTAGGATTCCGTACTTCGATAGGAAAAAACGAAACCGTTATATGTTCGCTTTGTTTTCCGTCCGTACGTCTGTCAAGCTGAAATTTACATCAAATACTCAGGTCTACTGTCCTTTGGAGCTGCGTAAAAATGAAACCGAACGTAATCAAAATATACAGCCGTTTATGCCACAAATTTTCGAAACCCGCCAGGGAATGAATACTTCCCGTGAACTCAGAATTTTGAAAATTGATATAAAGCAAGTCCTATAGCACAGATAAAGGAAAAATTGCCTAAAAACGATAAATTTTTAGTTACATCATATCATATTTTAAAGTTACTATCCCTTTCCTCATATACCTACAAGTTTAATTATATACCTAGTGGTTTGTACCGATCCCTCGGTGCGAGAGTTTGAATTGCACTTGGACGGTTTCTACACTGAACTTTCGTCATCTCTTAGGTCACGGGTTCGATCTTTCGCCATCGAGATCTCAAAGATGGCGAAAGATCATTTTTAATGTAGGAAAATGAACCTTAAGAACGGAGTGCGAGTGAGCCCTTCAGTCATGGATTTGGTAACGAAGCTATGTTTTAGTGTCGTTTAAAGTACATGATTGCGATATACATATGTGTGTGTGTGTGTTTATTTCTATGTTTATATATATATCTATGTTTCTCTAGGAACAAATGTATGTATGAAAAGTTAGCTGAAAATCGCCGCTGTAGTCATCTGCAGCTTATGTCGAGCTGGAGCCTTTTGGACACACCACCCTGAAGGGCCCTAGTCCTATATGTAATTGTCTCTTATTCCTGTGCTATTTTTTGCTATTATATTGTGATAATGGTGTATTGAATAAATCATTCATTCATTTCAATATTAGTACTCGTAAACTGTGAGTATTTTGACAAAAATCAGTCATCAGCCTCCGCCAACTTGATTATTGTTATTATTTTTTTATATTGTTTATTCAAGGAACATACGTTATGATTGATTAGTTTATAGACATCATTTTTTTATCTCCTACTTTGCTAAGTTAAAAAAAGAAAAGACAAAGGTAATAAATATAATTAACTGTAATGTACAGAATTTAAAAGTTTGTGTGTGTGTGTGATTTATTTTTTCCTTTACATAGTAAAAAACAAAAATATAGGGTGAGCACAAGTTAATCCAAGATTAATATTAATATTCAAAAGAGTATAATTATGGTTATTAGATAACAAAGAAAACCGGCCAAAATAACATTTAGATGTTGCTTGAACGCGATAATACCAAATGTTGTACGATTTTTCTGGAATAATGTTAGATGTTTATAAAGAACTCAAAATATATACTACAGAACTTTTTGAAGATTTGCTGAGAAACTTGAGTTCTTCTTAGGTAAAACAATTTATATAAAACTGGAAAACGTAGGTGTACCAGAACCTGATGACGACTACGATTTTCATATGGCAATATGATTCGTCAATAGTTGACAACTGTTAAGTCAAATTGTTATGATTATATGTGAAAATATTCGTTTATTTTGTGAATATTAGTGGAAAGAAGCTAAGGATCAACGATGTTTTTAATTTTATTTGTAAAAATGGATATGGCATTGGCCTCACATTAACATCTATGTACATACTATTCAGAATAATTGTTTACATTATTTCAAGTAAAGTGTCACATAGGTTTCCACAAATGCCTATAAGCGGTAGAAGGTTTGCCTTTAAAATTAAATTAGTCGGGTCTGATTAATAATCGAAATCGTAATAGTTGGGGTGCGAGACATTTAATTGGGGTTTCAAAAGCGGTTTACCTAGTTAGTTTATTGTAGTCGAGTCCTTGTCGTTACATAACATAAATTTCTAGTTTCATTCTAGTTTCTAGTAATAGTTATCTAAGGATCTGAGGAATATACTCGATAAAACTTGAAAACGAGGATAGAAAATTCTCTATATTAAATATAAATATTTTAATAGAAAGTGACCCCATATTTTTTACACCAATTTTATTTATTGGACAACCAACAAGACATTTAAATATTTTGAAGTGAACTCTCGATTATATGTTGCTATGGTAAGCTTCATAATAAAATTGAAGCTTGCTGTGGCAACCAATAATTCATCATCTATTGCTGACATACCTATAATTAATTTATATGTAAATGGCATAATATTTGTTAATGTCATTACTTCTATTTGATGAAAAACTATTTTGATTTTGAATTTTAAAGTAGTTCGGTAAAACCATCGGCTGGACAATGACAGAAGAGAAAACGTTAAGTTGTTGACGTGTTAACTCATTTATAATGGTTTAAACCAGATACTATAGTAAGTACTCGTTTTAAAATAATATGGATTATTGTATGTTATATTATATTTGATAAAAAAATATTTCTATAAAAAATGTAGTAATTTTCCCAATAAATTCAGTAATACTTTGGAAAAATTTATACATTTGAATTTATAAATAATAGCGTGAAGCAAAACGATATTACTTGTAGCATCATATTTAGAGTGTGTGTTTACTTTTCTGTATGTGCAATAAAAATAAATCTTACAAGCAGGATTAAAACTCTAGTTTCATTCCGATAGATGTGATTTTATTTCACAGAGTGATAATGAACACGTGTAATGATTTTTTGTTAATTTAAGATATCAGGATTCTTATTTTTATATTAGATTCGTACCTTTACAAAAAGAGTTACAGGAAGATAATACATCTTTATTAAACACGAACACAAATAATATTATTTTTGATCTTTTTTTTAGCCATCGGCACAGCTACGTTAATATTTTTTTACCAATTTACAAAAATAAAACATTACAAAAATGTGTAAGTATTGTATTTTCTTAAAAAGAAAAGAATGAATCACTAGGAACCAAGGAGGTTTGTTAATATGATCTATATGGAACTTTTTAGTGACTTTTATTAATTAAACTTATACTGGTATTATTTATTTATTTAATCTTTATTGCCATATTACTGCAAATGGCGGACTTAATGCCATAGGCATTCTCTACCAGTCAACCGGAGAGGATAAGCAGAAAATTTGTAAGGCAGTGACAGTGATAGAGAATTAGTATTCTGATATAATAAAATCATACACATATATAGACACATATACATACATATATATATTAAGACAATACACCACATACAAACACACAAATACATATATATATATATATATATATATATATATATATATATATATATATATAAATAAATAAATATATACATATACAGTAAAATAAACATCGACATGTCAGATTGGAAAGTCAGGAAAAGTTGTTACCTTTTAGATAGTGTTCACGCGCTTTTCTCTTGAAAACTAATCTATTCGTATAAGCCGTATAGCAGTTAGAGAAAAAGATTTGGAAACAAACATAGAATGATGAGAAGGAGTCTGGAGTACCAGATTAGAACTGGAGCGAAGTTATATAAATATACGAATACAAAAAACACAGTAAAATAAAATAGTTAATACACATCTTAACTCATTTTCCAACATAAGGTCTTATTTTTTTTTCTTAAATAATAAATTGACAATTTCATACATTATTATGTTTTTCAAATACACATTTCATATTATTTCCATTTCAGTAGAAATAATATTGCCATCTTTTAAATTGACCTTTGCCGGTATTTATATCTTCAGGCAGCTTAGAAGACAAGGGTTTCCGACAAGTAGGCACATATATTTCGTATAACTGCCATTTTCAATTTGTTATTATCCAGAATGTCTACTGTGTTTCTCCGAAAATAAAATTTTGTCTTTCGAAACAATAATACGATTCCAAATAAATGCATTTTTCGATAATTTATGATGTAACCGAGTTAAGACTTAATTTTCATAGATTTGATATTTAAAAAAGGTTTTGAAATTTTCCGCAATTTCATTCGTGAACAAACACATACACAGGAAGGTTTGTCTACCTTACGTACCATTTTCAGTCATTACTTTTAAAGATTTTATTTTTTTCTAGAAGACTTTTATTTCATTTTGGAGAAGACACTCAACATGGAATTATTTCGAAAGCCGGTGAAAAGTTTGTTGTTTAGAATATTTTCTTTGAAATTATACAGATCCATCTAAATTAAGAATATGCAATGTCTACATGCTACAATTCCAAGAAACTCGTACATATTAAGATTGATCGAACACATCTTATCGAATATGGATAAACTTAACGGGATGAGTGTGGAAAATATTTTTTAGATAAATTCATTGAAGATTTTCGAAGAACTCCGTTTTCGTAAAGGTTACAAATGGACATTTTGTAACATTGATTAAAGGTTTTGTTCGACAGTTCATCCAAATCGGATCGAAATTTTATTCGGCAGTTCATACAAATCTGATCGAAAACTAGCTTTCCGTCGGCGGCTTCGCTCGCTTGACCTTGTATTATGAACACAAACCTTCCTCTTCAATCATTATGTATATTGACGAACACTGCATTAAAACCTGTTGTGTATATCGTACGTTGAGAATGATAGTGACACAATGCAAAAAATGCGATTTTGAGTAATGAGCGTTTAAAGTTCAAGAAATTGTAATCAGCCCCTCTAAACAACGTATCGTCACTACGCCACCTAGCCGTTTCTATGTAAGCTACGTTCACAGGGATCTTTGCATTTAAAGTTTATACTACGGAACAAAGAAAAATGTTGTCAAAAGTAAAAAATATGTCGTTTTTGGTTAGTGACATTGTCATTCTCAACGTGCGTTATTTGAAATTGTTTTATACTATTCCAATCACTTTGCCAAATAATAAAAATACTTAGATGACGTATTAATGTCATAAAAAAACATAGAAAGAATAAAAACCAACTTATAATAGGTGAAAAATAATACTAATCTTAAACGATCCGTAGGTTTTATTTTTTATGCTTTAAATTATTTAAGATCTTAGTTTGAAATGAAGTATTAGAGTATTTTAAAAGATAAATAAATATTATTAAAGGAAAAGGAACGGAATCAGATTATATAGGTCAAAAGATTCGGGGTTGACGCATACGGCAAGAACTTGGCAAGCAGTTGAATTAGTCCGTCCAAGTAGGATGGGCTTCCCCTACATTATGCTGACCTAAAATGGTTGGCAAATTTTTATATACGTTATGAATAGTTCTGAATTATGTACTTAAATTAACTCTTATTATATTTGATTGATTTTGCATTCACAATGTTAAAGTGGAAAATGTATTTAATGAAAAAGGGTTTTAAACTCCACTTTGTCGTTTACACTCTTATTTTTATAATAGCATTCATAAAAAATGTGACATACAATTCCGTCGGCATTTTGGTGCTTTTAATATTTCTTGATTTGATTTCGTGACAAATTTTAAATGTTGCGCTTTCAGGCTCATACCGTCTTATAATAAAACGAGGACTCACTATTATTACACTATAGTGTCAGGTTAACCATTATCCAACTAAAATAAGTCGACACGTCTCAATTTTACGTTACTCTTGCGACATTGTTAATTTGCTTTATATAGGTTACCAATAATTTAAATGAAGTACTGACTTTAACTCTCGTTTTATATTAAGATAAATAAGGTCTGATATTGATATGTGATGTTTTTCTTTACTTATACTTTTTAATTACAAATATATGCATTAATTGATACTACAAATAATAATGATATTAACATATATTTATGTATCAAAAGTTATTTAACTCTCAATAAAGGATATTTCTAAATATATATAACTCAAAGGTGACTGACTGACATAGTGATCTATCAACGCACAGCCCAAACCACTTGACGGATCGGGCTGAAATTAGGCATGCAGGTAAAAGTTATGACGTAGGCATCTGCTAAGAAAGGATTTTGATCAATTCTACTCCCAATGAGATAAAATAGGGGATGAAAGTTTATATTAAACTTTGTCAATTTTAAACCGATCAGGCTGAGACTATGCATGCATAAAGCTACTGTGACGTAGGCATAGGATTTTGATAAATTCCACCCCTAAGAGATAAAATAGGGGATGAAACTTTGTCAATTTTAAACCGATCTGGTTGAGACTTTGCATGCAGGAAGCTACTATGACGTAGGCATTTCCTAAGAAGGGATTTAGATAAATTCCAACCCAAAGGGATAAAATAGGGGATGAAAGTAGAAATTAAAGATTGGTGCTACTATGATGAAGATGTCCGCTTAAATAGGATTTTGATAATTTTAACCCACATGGGGATAAAATAAGGGACGATGGAGGATATAAATGTATTATTTTGAACCTAATCCAGTACCTAATGGAACGAATAAATATCTGTGTTTACTTTCGTTAGAAATGCTGCTCAAAGTAACTTTACCGCGCGGACGAAGTCGCGGGCAAAAGCTAGTTTATACATAAGACGCACTCTTATTTTTTTTGTAAAGGTTCGGACACACACACCAGTAACAGAAAATCTCGTCTCCGCCCTTGAGGCATTTGATATTTTAAGGTTAGAACCGGTTTCAAGATATCGCCACTGCTTTGGTCCGGTCTTCGATTATTTTCTTTATTGACTCCGTTCTGGGTGATTTGGTATTTTTGTTGTTTCCGATTTCCATAATACAAGTGCTTTAGCTACTTAATTGTAATGTAAATGTATCTGTCTATGCATGTTTAAAAATATGATACATAGTGCGATTCTCCATACGAAATTGTTTAAATTGCCTTAACAACTTGCAATAATCAACAGATGCGTCAGTCATTGAGATAGAATTGATCGCTATATACTTCACAGCTAAGATTGAGTGTCCGAAATTACTTTCAATGTCATAAAGACAATAGCAAAAATGATTTTAGATATTATTTTAATATTCTCTGTATCTCTATATATCTGTGTACCACGTGTACTAGCAAATTCACGTCTAGAAGTGGAATATGTATCTCGATGGCGTAGTGATTAGCGCACTCGGTCTGCGATACGGTTGTTAAGCAACTTTCCCAAGGGCTGGTCATGAGATAGGTGACTGAAAATTTCTTATGCAAGAGCCATGACCCTCCACGCTGACCCAATCAAGTATTAACGACTGCAAATGCAGCCGGGACCAACGACTTAACTTGCCTTACGAAGCATGGAGTAGCTCGAGATAATCGTTATATGGTCACCCATCCCGTGACTGACCTTTGCGAAAAATGCTTAACAACATATGATTGACCTAATGTAAATACTGAAGAATCAACTTAGCTCCTGTTTTTTTATGTATCGATAATAAATATCTATGGATATATTAACGAAGCTCATTTGATTCCGTTTGTTGGCTCTTCGTTGGTCCACTTTGTACGCCACATAGATTTATATATCTATTGTATGCATAATTATGTCCAAATGTAAATAGGTTTTCCAAAAATTTTCCTCTCATAGTAATTTCTTTACCATAGATTTTAATTATGTATATTTAATGTGTGTAAAATTCTCTTTGGCTTATGTTACTAAGTAATACATTGACGGGTGTTTTCATAATGCTCTACTGTTATAAATAATACAAAATTTAAATACCAGGACACCCTATTCTAATATGTTGTCCTTACTTTGTATGTAAAATTATAACGGTGTTTAAATTTGGAGCCCGTGGGTCTGCTAGCTTGTTTTTTTGATGTATGAGTCAGTCAGTGACAAAATTAGGATATTTTGAATTGTAATAATTCTTAATGTACGCGTTCAAATTTAATGTGATTCGGAAATGTGCCTTGTTATGTGATACCCTTTTGGTCACTGAAAATTTAGGCTTCTAGTTTACTCCACAAAGAAGTTACAGGGGTTCAAAAATGTTCTGAGCGGCTTTGAGAAAAGGATGATATAGCTGTGCCCTTTTTACTTTTTTGCTCGACTTGGAGGAGCACTTACGTGCCCCCACATATTGTTAAAGTCCGTAAGTTGGTAAATCCTTAATTAGTAAATATTGGTATTACTCAACACGTGTTAGTAAATGTAAGAATTGTATGATAAAAATAAATTATGTATTAGGGCTTTTTCCATTACAGTTTGGAATATGCAAGTGTGACTAATGACGGTTGGTAAATGTGATTAAGAAAAAATGATTATATCTTAATCTTAAATATCAATTACCTATCACTCAAGGCCTTATGTTATTATTATCGCGATATTTTTTGTTCTTGTCATCATTTTTAATCCCCATCACAATATATCTTGATTTTTATTAATTTACTTATTTAATGAAAGGTTATATTTATTGGTCCATCATACTAACCCAATTCAAACAGCAGATTTAAAAATCACACAGAAAATGTTTGGATTTGTCTATCAACATTTACCCTTCCCTTAGGTAAAAGTAATTTGTCTAAAGCATGGTGGTAAAACTACGAAATTAACACAAAACATTGGTAAATTGGTTTTACATGGAAATCTTAAGATTTACTAAACTTCGGACTTTTACAGCAACTTAAATACCGAATTTATGTCACTATCATTTGTGAATAAATTTTCCAATGACGTCAATCCTATTAATATTATAAAGGCGAAAGTTTGTAAGTATGGATGTATGGATGTTTGTTACTCTTTCACGAAAAAACTACTGGACGGATTTGGATAAAACTTTACAGCAATATAGGTTATACATCAGAATAACACATAGGGTACTTTTTACTGGGAAAACTTCTCACTCCCACGGGATACCGACTTCCACGCGGACGAAGTCGCGGGCGTCCACTAGTATGTAATAAATATGTTATTGAAGTTAACGGTAATGTCTCCCGTTGTAGATTTACGATCTGATATCGTAGAATTTCCCATTAAAGCTAAATATATAAATATTTTAACTATAATGAATTTTTTAAACAATTTTCTTTAAGATAAATAGCATTGTGCATACACAAGCAAGGCCTGAGCCCCTGCAGTGGGGATGTAAAAGGGCTGATTAAAAAATACACGTGATTTAGGTGGAAGGGTGGGGGTTAGTCTTAAACCTCACCATGTATCACCAAGGGGGTAAAAAATGCTGAAAAAACATTACGAGATTAATGGCCGGCCCCCTACAGAAAGCTACATTATACGCTAGTTACATACGCTATAATAAGAATGATGACAGGCCAGGTCGATTATTGAAGAATAATAAACACGTGCCTTTTTATTTTTTGCGTAATCAATTAATTACTACGATACAATGAGTTAAAATGTCGCATAACGTAACACCTTCTACAAAGCTATAACGTAGCAAGCCCACACTCCTCAACTTTAATGCAAATTATCTGTGCCCATTTCTTGTTAAATTGAAGCAAAAATATGTAGCTACAAATATTCTATGATCTCACCGATGGACTAAATAGAATTTCCTTTTTTTTAGCCAATCATCATCCTTATTAACTTGGGTGAATCCGTGGAAAAACCTCTATTTCGTTATAAATACATGTCTTTATTCACATAATCATTACTTTATTAATATTTATCACATAATCTGTTACAGTTTCACGTCTTAGTTATTTAACAGCCTCATTAAGATCAATCGATACTAATAATTACTGTATTCATTAATAATATCTAAACAGGGGTTATCGTTTCAATGAATAAATGAGTGAATCTGAGTCTATTGCAGTTATTTTATGCAGTGTACCATACTTATTATATTGCGTAAGTTTCCCTTCTGACTCTTATAATGCGGAAAAGTTACATAGGCGGTTAAAATAAACAGCAAATATCTAATCGTTAAGCAAATGGCAAGGAAAATATAATAATTTATTTGATACAATCTGTATTAACATTTAAATAGAGTTTTATTCATACATAAGATTTGGATTATGCCCAAATAAACTTTATTATTAAAGAGCTCGATGGCACAGCGGTTAGCGCGCTCTACTTGTGATACGATTGTTAAGCAACTTTCGCAATGGTCAGTCATAGGATGGGTGACCAAAAGTTTATTGTCTTTATTGCATTTGCAGTAGTTAACACTCACCAATTCGCTCGCCAGTGAACCCGCGTGCATAGTCATTGCCCAAGCCCATTCTCCTTTGATCTGATTCGATTCTATCTATATATGTAGAAGGCTTGAGCCCCAGCAGGAACCATAAATAGGCTGGCGATATCTGTGATGATAACCTTCATTAAGACAACACATTTGAAAAAGAATATTTCGGCCTATTGTCAACTTACATTACAAAATTTATGAAAGGCCGTAAGAAATGTTTATGTTCTTTGTATGAAAACTTATCTATACTTAAAATTATAAAAAGGAATGATTTGATTGTTTGTTTGTTTGCGTCGAAAAGGCACCGAAACTACTGGTTCAATTTAAAAATTCTTTCATCCACAGGATGCCGGTGACATAGGCTATAATTTATGCAGGCGAAGTCGTGGAAAGTCAGCTAGTGAAAATAAAGTCAGATTTTTAATGTTAGAGTGAATTTCTCAGGCGCAAATTTTACATGTCCAGGGTGAAAAAGCAGTTTTGCTTTAGAGGTAACACGATATTTTTTTTCTCATAGTAAAAGATACGTTTAACGAAATAAAGCAACTTCAATTATATTCATAAAACTATAATTATTTTATATTTATTCATAAGTTCTCTAGAAATCAAATTGTAAATAGCCAATTTCTAATTTCCGTGCACTGTTCATAGTTACTTTCTTGTACAATATTGAGCATCAAGAAAAACATTTTACAACAAGTATGAAAAAAAAATACCTTTATTGATATAAATAGTGTTAAGTATTAGTTAACTTACATGAAGATGATACAACTTACTGAATTTTTAGTCACATAGTAATTGTGTATAAGTGTAATGCAGTTCTGTTCGAGTGAAAATGTCAAGCTTGAGTTGAAATTAGAAAGAAATCCGAGTTGTTGAAATTGACTCATTACTTTACCCATCAGTAATGGCGCGGTTTAAAAAAACATTTCTTACGTCTCTTTTGGCTCTCATACTCTTTCGTTGACGAATTTTCATACAAAGCAGTCCAGATAAAGAGGAAAAATTAGATTGTTTGTTTGTTTGCATTGAATAGGCTCCGAAACTAAGGTGGGTAAAAACATCATACGTGGGTGATTGTGGGTGCTTCAATTTAAGCGAGCAAAGTCGCGAGAACACATCTAGTAATTCAAAAAGTAAACTCACAAATTAAGTTTAGTTGCTGAATGTATTCCTTTTCGCGCAAGTATCAGTCTATTCGACATATTGACATACTAAAAAATAATAATGTAATTATTATTCAATTTTTTTAATTTCTGAACAGGATTTTCTTTCGTGACCGTTACCTTATGTATAATTTGTATTTATAATTTAAATATAGAACAAAATATTTTTTTTTGATGTTCCTAATTATGAATACAATGAGCGCATGCGTGTGATAACAAGGAGAGTTTATGCGTGCCGACTGCCGGGTCCGTAGTTAGCCTCTGGAGTCAGAAGCGACAAGCGGCCAGTGTCACAGGACAACACAGCGAAAAGTTTCATTGACAAACTTGTGATTCCGAATCGCGTTGTGGGTCTATGTCGTGTGTATTGTGCTAGTTCCGAAATGAGGTGGCCAACAGCTGTTTTATTTTTTGGCGCGTTCGTATCTGGTAAGTCTTTTTTTTTATAAAATATTAACTTTATGAATTAATATTTGAAGACATTTTCTTTAAACCATGTTGAAATCAATTTTATAAATATTTAATTGTAGTTCATGTAAATTATGACGTTGAAAAAATTTAAAGAATATTCACCTTCCGCGAGTTCCTGGCGACAAAATTCGAAAGTAATCAATCGAATGATTTAAAACTTTATATAACATCGAAATTTTATATAAGACTGTTTTATGTACACATAGTAATACGTTAGATTACTACAATATGTTAATGTTTAAAATTAAGTGAAGAAAGACAATGTATGTAATCTGACATGCTGTTGATTGTACTTTTGATCCTGAAGTTCTCGTGGGAACAATAGAAAATTTTAGTCTAATAAAAAGTCTCCTTAACACTTGTTAAATCCTTTAAATGTAACTAAGATTATATAAAGCTAGCGTTCCGCTAGCGGCTTTGTCCGCGTAGTTCCTAGGGAACTGTTTATTTGGATATCGATTCATATCGTGACACAGGTAAAATTACAATAAAAAATTAAATAGCAAACATTCAATGGTTACTATGATAAAGTTTTAATTCCTTATACACTCACATTTCATCCTTTTATTTCCTGTTTTTCAGGATAAACTATAGCTATATTCACCGCATATGATGTAGCTTCCCCTACATGAAAGAATATTTAAAATTGCTCCAGTAGTTTCGGAGCCTATTCGATGCAAAGAAACAAAAAAAAAAGTCTATTCTCTTTATAAAATTAGTACAGATAACAACAGTTTTTTGGTCGCTGAAGTCTCAAGCTCCGTTCTCAATTTTCGCCAATGTAATAATGTTTATTTAAACAAGAAAAAAATGAGAAATTTTATGAATAAATATTTTATAAGTTTACTTAATTATATTCTTTTCTATAGATTAAGTGTTATTTAAACTAGGCTATGTGCATTATAATTCTGATGTAGGTACCTGGTTCACCGCTCTATAACAGCATTTATGGTGGATGACGAGTAACATCTAATTATGTCATCAACTTTGTTGTTTAGTTGAACACAGTTCATGGCCGTTCCATTCATTCCAATGCACAATTTGAATTAAAAACTATAAGTGTAAACTGATGTTAATATCCAATCTTTTATTCAGTAGTTATTCAATCTTCACAAAAAAAGTTTCTTATCAGAAAAATAATTACGACAAGTTTTTTAAAGAAATCGCATCGCTTATTTGATACCCATAAAAACAGAGGGCGTGTCTAGTCCGATATTTTGGGTGTTCTATCATATCGGATTTAGAATAAAATAATTTTATTAATTTCGTATTTTCTTATCAAACTATTCATATAATGGCAGTGTACAAATAAATAAATATCTAGACAGCTACGTTAGCCTTAGCTACGTTAGCATGTTAGAATTTAAATATGTAATGTATCTTACCTTTCATTACCATCTAAACTAAACCTGTACCCAAAATTTAAGTTAAATTAACAGAAGAAAAAATAGTTTTAAATTAAGTTGCAAGATTTAACAACGATAAATAAGCATATATGATTGCAAATTAAATAAAAGCTAGTAAGAACAATGATCGGGGCCTCGTAACATTCTTAAAAATCATTCAGATCGATGTTTGTCAAATTATATTTCTAGCGAATATGAGCTGCGACCGCAAAAATTAATTGACGTAAATAAATTTGTTATATCAGTGGCCGACTGGTGTGACGCCACCAAATGCCCCTTAACATATTGATAAACTTACTTATTATACCAGACTATCAAAATTATTTGGGGTTGTCCCCAAGATAAGCAAATATATCTTTAGAAGCAATTTTCGATATATGGTTTTTATCGTACTGTATTTAAGCTGCTTTATTACCGTTCATTAATAAAAATACATAAGAGAGAATAGGAAGCACGACGAATCTATCAGCGATACATTCAATAATTACTTCAAAGTCTGCGACTCTGGTAAAAATTCAAACCCGATATAATTCAAATGTATAAAATTTTTAAAAGGCTGATATAATTACTTATTTCTTAGCAGAACGCCGATTCCGTGATAGAATGTTTTTAATTATAAATACCAATACAAAGGGAATGTTGTTTCGGGAGCTTATGTGTAGCAACGAAATTGCCGTCTATACTTAAAATTCATTCCAGTATCAAATGTGAGTTCCATAAGTTATGCAACCTTTTTCTGTTTAACAGAAAACCGAACTAAATATGTCTATTTAGATATTGATAAAATATTTTAGTAATTAGTAATAAATATTTGAGTCGGTTAAGTGTGGTTAATTTATTAACACAGTGATGTGTCTTGATTTTTACCTTTATACGGTATCTTCAACTTGGTAGTGTGAGTGAATTTACACTACCAAGTTGAAAAGACACATGCTCTTTCTAGGCAAACTTATTTCCACTGTAGATTATTATCTACTCGATTTATCCAGCCTATTAATGTTCCCACTGCTGGGGCTCACGCTTTACTTATGAATGGAACTGAATTAAACCAAATAGGCAGAATGGACCATGATCCACCACGCGGACCCAGTGCGGATTGGTGGGTGTTAACGACGGCAGATATAGCCAAGAGCAACGGCTTAACATTTCATCTAAAGTACTGGCAAACTCATCCCACCGTATATCTCTTTAATATCGTGCTGGATTAAGATTGAGAGGAAGCAAATTTTAAATAAAAAAAGGTACACGATAGCAATCCCATAAAAAGCTATATTCTAAGGTTTAATTATGAAAGAGTGTTATATTCGGCATCGTTTCCACGTTGTATGCAAGCTAATAGAATTACAAAGAAAGAATTACTAACGTACTGTCGGCTCAAACGCCTATTTAATTGGGAGGTCAGCCGGTGTGTCAATTTAAGTTCGTATTATTAATGAGGTTACGCATCAGTAAAATGAGGATTACGCTACTGTTTATTTATAGAGAAAAATATATCCACAATGAGATCTCCTTAATTTGTAAATATTTATTTATCCAATTAAAGATTCAACAACAGGTTTGTAATTTAATACAAACAAATAACTTCACAGAATTAAAGTAACACAATCTGAGAAAATTCCGAATTGGTTTTTTGAAAGAAAATTAAATTAAACAAAATTAGCATAAATGGTATTTTAAGACATACCTCATTCGTAATTTATCTATATTTCATGTTTTTTATTTAAAATACAAATTTGCAATGTTGGAGTCTATTTTGAAAACCAATTTTCGATGATAATTAAAAACTTACAGCCATTAAAATTGTCATTAGTTGAAATAGACATTACCGATACAAACATTCATTAGAGCTCAAAGGCGTCATTAAGCATTAATGGATGTTTGTGCAACATATCGTAAGTAATCATTCTAGTCTATAACATTAAAAATATGTAAGTTAAGATGGACAAAGATAAACCAGTCTGCGACCTAATGAATTTCGATTTCAAGTACGTTTCACGAATCATTATCATACCTTTATGCTCAATTAATTACATAAGCATAGTGATAAACTAATGAAGTAATCGCACCATCATAAAAATAAATGTTGTGTAGAATTTTTTTAACTCATCACCTTACCTTTGAAATTTAAATAAAAATTAAGTAGCAGCACTTTGCAACTCTAATTTAAAATAACTAAAACCTTTATTTTTTCAAAGAGTATGTAAAAATACGTAGATTAGTGTCGTTTATGATTTCATTTCTATGTTAATGAATGTACAGACACCTACAGGGAACATAAAATCTTGCTAACGGCGTTTCGTTATAAGTACCAAAGTTAGTTGACATCATGATATTTACCATCAGTCGTAACGTAGGGTGTGGTCACCCAGTATTTGCAGGCAACGGCCCATTTCATTATAGGTCAACAAACTTTATGATCGAAAAGTACGAGTCACCATTATTTGTAGGTAAATTAACATTTAGAATAAATTTTTGGATGTTTTTAATAATATCTAACATACTGTTTAATGTCATTAGTTAAATGCCACATTTCCTATACAAATATTCAAAGGACACCGCCAAAAATGGCCCCAATACCAGCAAATATTAATACTTCAATAATAATTATTATATGTATTTTTAAAATTGGTATTACACATTTATTTGATATGGACAAGCTGTGATCCAAAATTAATATTTAAAAGTACTTTAACAGTAACATATTTATTCACAAACATCACATTCGATATACTCAATTTCTATTGAGTCAGATGGATGTTATTTACACATCAGATCAAGAAGATTATTCATTTACATTGCGTTACCTCTAAATCATCGAACACAAAAATATTAAATTAAATTGATCGAAAATAAACTTAGTATAAACGTCAAATCATTTCCTAAAAGCGCCATCTTTTGGTGGTTTTCCAAACTAAACATATGGACATAAAACTAAATATTATACGTACTAAAATTTTAATAAATTAACTGTAAATGATAATAATTCACTCTTATTTATTCAGAAAACTTGATATTCACACGACACATCCTAGGAACTCCTTTGTTTCTATTACATTACCTTTATATTCTTCGTAAACATATCATTTACGTGCTTAAGGGGCCATCTTTAGAAGGTTTATAAAACGATGAGTTTTTTTTTTAATCTTAGGCTTATCAATAGGTATCTTTATTTAACTATTAGAATGATATACTATTCTATTGACTTAAGTAAAGAAATTTTATTGATTTCATTTTTTATATAAAAAAACAATATAAAATTTATTGATTATACGTACCTATCTCAGATCCATTTCTGTCATTTCGAAATTACATGGGGCGTGACTTATACCACGAAACGTTATAACAAATTTAAGATTGAGCTAATGCCGATTTTTGAAATAAATTCAGACACCTGAGTGAATTCGAATTCGGTTTTTGATATTTACAAAATCGCAGGGATGATCATTAAAATTGTTCAATGCAGAATGAACACAAATTCTTTTGCATAGCAAAAAATTGATTTAAAAAGTTTTGCCGTTTTTGGCGGTCTTCTCGAACTTCTTGATTTCGAGACGCGTGTGGGCTATAGCCACAAATATTAAATAAATTATTATTAAGTAGTCTTAACGGCTAAATATAACGAATTATAAATTAAACTAATGTTACACAAGGTGTGTAAATAATAAATTCTTTCTTATGTTTACAAGTGCGATGTTTTTATTTTATAATCTCAAGAAACGACCTATGGATAATAATTTAACATTGAGCGTCGCACACAACACAAATCAATTAAGACTGAACATAAAATTACCGAAATCAAATATTTTTTATCGAAAATTATCTATAAAAAGTTTGGAACTTTTATAAATCACCTTGCATGACATACAAAAAAGTAACATTATAAATTATTACTATCAAGAGAGCTTGTCATTTTATGTAACCTCATTTCATAGAGGCTAAAATAGGTACAATGAAAATTAACAACTTATATAATAAAATAGAATTTGTATATACAACATAGTATATGTAATGTCGTATTGAGTTCAGTGATGTTATACTGCTATAAAAATAACCTCGAGTTTAACGTCAAGCGCAGCGCTGTAAGCTTCATAGCATTACAAGTTCAACTAAATAGATCCTACTTCGAAAATTAATAAATGTTTTAATTCGTTCAAACTCTAAGATGTGATAATACTGCGCTCGAAGACGAGATCGGGGTTGTTTTT
Organism: Diatraea saccharalis; assembly: GCA_918026875.4. Lineage (NCBI taxonomy): Eukaryota > Metazoa > Arthropoda > Insecta > Lepidoptera > Crambidae > Diatraea > Diatraea saccharalis. Next base: position 8,575,803 of record OU893345.1, read on the forward strand.
TTTTAACAGAATAGCATTGATGTTGTTCTTTTTTAATTGATAAAGCTATCTGTGACGGTCGGAGGGATACTGGACATGATTTTTTCATTTTTTTTAAAGTTGAGTTCTATTCACTAAAAATATAAATATGTGGAGACTCGCTAGTTAAAATTAGTCAAAAAAAATTTTACGGCGGCCATTATAGATTAATAATAATACTGATTATAAATAAATTGCATTGTCATCAGAACTAAATATATATTTCAAACGGACACCTAAGAAGTAAGTGAAATTTAGCTTGCAAGATTTGATTACCGAAAGCAAACATCGAACAGGTAAAACTAAATAAAAGCTTGTAATAAAAACGTTTTCTAAATGTGTCGTCGGAACAGACATAAACGCGTAAATAGATTTTTTACAATCCATACTTAAAAGAACATTAAAATGATCTGGCATAGCACTATGGCTTTGCTATGTAGTATAATCAAGGCTGCGATATTAGAGGGTTAATTTTAACTTCATTGGTGAATCGTTGAAAATGATGTGTCTTAATATGAAGTTTCATATTTCATCACTGTTGTGCCTTTATAATGAAGGTCATCAGATGACCGTCCACTTTCATCAGTAAGCACCGCTACTCATTTGTTTAATTGCAGTGAAAAGTCTTTGGTCAAAGACACTCAAATACTGTCGACTTGCAGACGTGATATTGTTCACTTTCAATTGCATTTCACGTGTAAATTTAAAAAGTCGATGACAGTTTATGATTCGCCAATGATTATCTAAATACGAGGGTCAAACTGAAAGTTCTTAGAAAATCAAAAACTGATTACATTAGCCAGTTATTAGTTTTATTATATCTTTTCAAAATATTGTCCATTCACGTCAATACACCGCTGCATGCGATGGAACCACTGGGAAAAGCACTTTGCCCACTCGTCCTTAGGGGTCTCTTCAATGGCATCGCGATACGCAGCCACCGCTTCTTCAGCATTCATAAACCGCTTTCCTTTAAGTTTTTCTTTAATTTTTGGAAATAAATAAAAATCACAAGGCGCGAGGTCGGGGCTATACGGCGGGTGACCCAGTAATTCAACGTTTGATGTCGCCAAATAGTCGATCGTTCGCTTGGCGGTGTGCGACGAGGCGTTGTCGTGGTGAAGGAGGATCCTACTGCGAGGTCGTTTCTCTCGAACTTTTTCCAAGACAAGTGGCAAACAATTGGTAGTGTACCATTCTGCAGAAACTGTTTTTTGATCCTCTAACACAATTGTTGCAAAATGACCTATCCTTCCAAAGAACGAGGCCACCATTTTTTTTCCCGCACTTCGATCTCTCTTCACTTTAGTTGGCAACTCCTCGAAAGGAAACACCCACTGAGCAGATTGTCTTTTGGTTTTAGGATCATAACAGTAAATCCAGCTTTCGTCACCTGTTAGTATGTCGAACACAGCATTTGAGTCACCTCCGTTAAATCTTTCAATCATTTTACGACACCAATCCACACGATGGAGTTTTTGAGCCTCAGTCAAATTATGAGGTATCCACCGGGCGCAAAGCTTCCTGACCGCTAAATGTTCGTGGAGGATTTTGTGCACTTGACTCATACCGATGCCTAAGCTTGTCCGAATCTGTTGATAGGTCACTCTTTTGTCAGTCTCTATCATACGCCGCACAACACAGATGTTATCTTCAGTCGTCGCCGTAGAAGGCCGTCCCTCACGTAAATCATCAGTGAGATTAGTGCGACCACGTTTAAACTAATTAAACCAGTTGTAAACAGTCGCACGAGATGGGGCTTCATCGTGAAAGGCCAATCGTAGTCTATCATAACTTTCTTGTTGACTTAAATGACATCGAAAGTCATAAAAAATCATTGCACGAAAATTTTCTCGTGTTAAATTCATGATGACGTGACACAGACAATTTTCAATTTGCCGCCAAATCGTAAAACAAATGACAAATGAATGAAATATATACTCAGTAATATTGGCAAAGAGTTATATTTTCAAATTTTAGAATTATTTTTTTATTATATTGTTTATAAGTGGCCAGTTCTAAGAACTTTCAGTTTGACCCTCGTATATATAACACAAAGGTGACTGACTGACATAGTGATCTATCAACGCACAGCCCAAACCACTGGACGGATCGGGCTGAAATTTGGCATGCAGGTAGATGTTATGAAGTAGGCATCCGCTAAGAAAAAAAATTTTGATCAATTCTACCCCCAAGGGAATTAAATAGGGGACGAAAGTTTGTATGAAACTAAGTAAAGCTAGGTCTAAAGCTAGCTAGTCTAGGGTACAGCCGAAAATCAGTGTCTGTTTCATATATGGAACATCCAACACTGAGCTGTATACCTCTTGAACTACTGCTTTACACTCTAGTTCAGTGATATAAATCTAACTAAGTATTTTAAAACAACTTATAATGTAGTGATAGTAGTGGTTCAATAAAGCATTTATCTATCTATCTATGTAAATTTTAAGCCGATCGAGCTAACTTTGCATGCATAAAGCTACTACAAAACAGGCATTCCCTAATAAATTCCCTAATAATTATAAATTTCACCCCTAAATTTGTATAAATCTTCTTAGATTTTGGACTGATTGAACTGAAATTAAAGATTGGAGCTACTATGATAAAGACTTCCGCTTAAATAGGATTTTGATAAATTCAACTCCCGTGAGGATAAAATAAGGGATGATGGAGGATGTAAATGTATTAGTTTGAACCTATCAGTACCTAATGGAACGAATAAATAAATATTCGTTAGAAATGCTGCTCAAAGTAACTTTACCACGCAGACGAAGGCGCGGGCAAAAGCTAGTTGAATATAAATCACTTTTGATGAATAGTCAAATATTTGATATATACTCAATGGAAACAATCCATTATCTGACTGCGCTGGATAGATTAGACAAGATTTAATAGTCCGATGTATAGTAGACATATATAGGCTGGAAATATTTGTTTTGAGCATTGAGAACTTTGGATATTGAATAGGATTGATATGAGTTCTCACGTCAATCATCGATATTACTTGCCTAATATAAATACAATTGATGGATAATGAAATAGTGTTTTTACCGGTAACGAATGCAAGATGCGATTTTTCTTATTGAACTGCTGTTGAGTTCAAAAAAAGAAAATTTTAAAATATTAGAACAATTTTACTTAGAATTTGGTGGAGCGTAGTGGACTAGTGCTCGTACACTACGCTACTCTCGGCTTGGGCCCGCGATCGTTGTTGCAAAGCAATTTTCGCGATGGCCGCTCACGGGATGGGTGACCAACAAAATATATTATCTCAAGCTACTCCGTGCTTCTGAGGGAACGTAAAGCCATTGGTGCATTTGCGGTAGTTAATACCCTCCAATCCGCATTCCAGCCAACGTGCAGAGTTATGGCCCATCTTCCATTTATAACAACCATTCATTAAACATTATAGATTAAACTTAAAATTTAACATTAAAAATTGTCATACACACGTTAGTGATCCGTAAACAAAGTTCAGAAACAACAAGGACCACTATATAAACAAACAACTAGCTTTGACCCGCAGTTTCGTCCGCATGGAATTTCGTTATTATCGCTCTTCATAGAACATCTTAAAGCATAGTGTTCGCGATAAAAACTATCCTTTGTCCTTTCTCAAGGTCTATTCTATCTGTGCCCCAAAATTCATTAATATTTGTGCTGTAGTTTAGGCGTGAAAACGTAACAGACACACACTCAAACAGAGTCACTTTCAAATTTTAATATTGGCATGGATTATTTCAGTGACAAGGCAAAAAACGTTGCTATTCCAGCCACAAAATATACGTTTAAAAGTAAATAAAAAACATTTCGTTTTTGTTTTTATATATTGTTTTTCCAACCTTAGAATCCTTCCATCGTCTATCATATATTTTTAGACATTTTTAAAAGTTATATAAAAATAAATATCAGCTATTAACACTTCAACATTCTGAACTCAACGAAACAATCTGAGGATTCAGATATACTTTGTTAGGTTTATCCACATATATGTTTATCTCTTGATCAATATATGAGCTTGGTTACGAATTGTGTATTACGTTTTGCTCGACTTTGCATGACGAATCAGAAATACAAGACTGTTTTCAGTCAAATAATGACCACCGTCTTGAAAACAGTGCTAAAAAGCCAATTTAAATACGTTTCAATTGCAATTGACTGGAATATAAATGCGGCGTGTTTTGTTTTCAGTGGCCGATCATCGAAAAACAGTGGGAGTTATTAGGCGTATGCCTTATTATTCTTTTTATTGCTTAATAAATTCAACATTTGAAGTATACAACCATTTTCCAATATTCGAAAATTAATTAAAATGTTATTATTATTATATTTACTGTACAAACATGCTTTAAATTTATAGGAAAAAAGTGCTTTCATTTGTAGAGAAAAGAGAATAACGTTTTTGTTTTATAATGAAGACAAACATTATATATTATATATTGCGTATTACTACGCAATATAAAAATAATCATAAATAAATTACCAAAATATTATTAAATTTGGTAATGAAACCTGCACTATAGAAAAAGTTTTAGTTATTAAAATAAAAAAAGCGACCCAGTTTGGGTTGCCGTGAATGCAAATTACATCTACTGAGTTTGTCCTTAGTGGGCACGGTTCTCCATTCTCATGGCTTTCGGCCCTTCTAGCTGTGTGTCCCGCTGTATGCCACTTCATCAACGCAATCCTTCGAGCAAACCACCCAACGGACGACGTTCAGGGCAGGAAGGCCTGCCCTAGGTGGACTCACGATTTGACAAAGGCGCAACCTTCGACGATTGAAGCCGGTGGACGCGGGCAGCGTAGGAACGATCGTCTTAGAGATCTATGGGGAAGGCCTGTGCCACGTGTCGTCCAAAAGGTGCAAGCTCACGCATCGCATGTTGCAAATGGTTGAAACAGGTAGGCACGCTTGTAGCGCTACCCCAAGGTGCGCAATTGGGGTTATACGGCGGGTTGCCCAATAATTCCACGTCTAACGTAACTAAATACATTGTCGCACACCGCCAGGCACACGTTGGACCGTTTGATGTTTGATAAAGAGGATCCTACTGCGAGATCGTTTCTCCAGAATTTTTTTTCGAAGACAATGGGCAAACAATTGTTAGTGTAATTGTTTTTTTTATCCTCCAAAACAATTGTTGCGTAATGTCCTCTGAAGAACGACACCACCAACTTCTTTCCCACACTTTGAACTTGTTTAACCCACTGAGTATGTTGTCTTTTGGTTTATTTTGATAATAACAGTAAATCCTTTTTATCACCCTTAATACTAAGTATGTCGAACACGGCATTTGAGTCACCTCCGTTAAATCTTTCAATCATGTCAAATCGCCAATCAAAACGACGGAGTTTTTGGATTTCAGTCAAATTATGATATCCAACGTGAACAAAGCTTTCTATGTTCTTGACTCATATCTGCTGTTAGATCACTAATTTGTCAGTCTTCATCATACGCCGCATAACATTGATGTATTCTTCTGTCGTCGCCGTAGGAGGCCGTTTCTCACTCAGATTATCAGAGAATTAATGCGACCACGTTAGAACTCGTCAAACCAGTTGTTAATAGTGGCTGTCAATAGGGGCTTCATCGTAAAAAGTCAATTGAATTCTATCATAACCTTCGTGTTGATTTAAATTATATCAAAAGTCATAATAAATCATTCACGAAAACTTTATCGCGTCAAATTCATGCTGACAGCACATTTTTCCCCATTTGCCGCCAAAATGTGGAACAAATGGCAAATTAATGAAATATCCTATATACTCAATAATATAAATATTATTAGTTTGTATTATAAAATAAATACAAACATCTATATGTAGATTGCAGTAGATAACATCAACAATTACCCTTTATTCTGTTCAAGTATCGATATTCAAAGTTTCATGTTATTTCCCCTGAGTTGTCGGTTGTCAGGACGCAAATTATCTACGCACACAAAGAGAGTATAAAGAGAAAAGATTTGATTGTTGGTTTGCATTAAGTAGGCTTTAAAACTACGGTATCGATTTTAAAAATTCTTACACTAGATAATATTGACACAATACGTAGGAAATATCGCGGGAAGCTAGCTATAAAAATTTTTGATACCTTCGGAAGTAGAACACTATTTTGGTGGAAGCTGATCCATATCGTCATTTTTTTAAATATGTAGTTACCCGTAACAGTACGAATTTGTATGAACTAATTTCATAATGAACTGATTAACTTCAAATGTTTATTATTGTTTATAATACAGCTAAGTTAAGCTGCATAAAAATCATTACACCACAAAGGGTTTAGCCGGATACGTATGACGAGTCGGCCCCCAAATGGGAATCGATATTGAAACTTATGTTTTAATATCGACTTGATGTTCAAACACGATTTATGTACTTTTCGCGACCGACTTCCGCTTTGACCTTGAGATAGAGAGCAAAATATCCGTATGCTTGACTATTACTGAATGTGATATATCTCTAAAGCTAATTAAGATAAAGAAGTGAAACTAACGCGAGGTGTTAGGTTACATTACAGAGTATATCACATATATTTTTTTATAATTTTTAGAATAAAAAAATACATTAAAAAAATAAAAAATAAAAAAATCATGTTTTTTTTTCTGAGTTCTCTGTGACTTACAATCACGAAATTAATATATGTTATGCTCCTTTGTGTGCTCTATCACCCATAAAAATTGCGTGAAAAAAAAGTTGGTGCAACACAACGGAAAAAAATTATATGTGATTCGCGCCTTGCAGTGTGAGTGTATAAACAAACAAGTTCGAACTTGTTATCGAGCTGTTTACTGCATCGTTTGTTTAGCTAAAGTAGCAGTCATTTGTATTACACAAGAAGGCAGTTTGGGACTCAAATTCTGTCATAGGTATTTTGTATCAGCATTTTGAAATTATTAACTATCTAACCAAATCATTATTAAGTAATAATGTCGAGAAAGTGTAAAAATTGTAACAAGTACCTGTGTAAGATTCCAGGAGACCAGGATAACCAAGATAACCAGGAGGTTACAAAAAAATTATAAAGAATGAAGAAGAAGCTAAAGTGTTTAGTGACTGTTTGAATAAAATCGTTATAGTTAATGATATTTTTTGTAAGAAGTGTCGACTTATCCCATATATTAACAAAAAAGCTTCTACTTCTAAATGTGTAGCATTTAACTTGGCCGAAATAATGGACGATCAAAATAATCTCTCAGTACAATATGTGAAATCAGCACCTAATATCATCAAAGCAGAAGTAAAATCAAGACATATAAATAGAAAAGTCTATCGAATTTACATTCACTATATTTCCGAAGGTAATAACTACAATAGTATTCTTCGTTATTGCTGTGATTGCCCCAATGGCAAACGTACAGTGGGATGCTGTTCTCATGTAGCAGCTATTATTTATTATCTATCATATCGATGATATTTGTCCAAAATCGTACGTCCTGCTGAGGTCCTAACTAAGTTATTTGCGACTCAAAGTGTTCCGATTGTAATTAATTACAACAGTGACGATGATTAATATTTTGTTTCTTGTATTTTGATAGACACGAAAAAGTAATAATAATGAGTATTGAACACTGGCTGTTTTTTTTTTCATTTCATTTTTAACTATTATCCCATCTCTTAAGACTAGTTACTTATGTTTTAAAAAAAAAGCTGAAGTGAAATTCCGAAAAAAAAAACAATGATGTAATGTGAAAACCTTATAATACAGGGGTATACCATAAGACAGAAATCACATATAATTTTTTTTCGTTGTGTTGCACCAACTTTTTTTTCACGCAGTTTTTATGGGTAATAGAGCACACAAAGGAGCATAACATATATTAATTTCGTGATTGTAAGTCACAGAGAACTCAGAAAAAAAAACATGATTTTTTTATTTTTTATTTTTTTAATGTATTTTTTTATTCTAAAAATTATAAAAAAATATATGTGATATACTCTGTAATGTAACCTAACACCTCGCGTTAGTTTCACTTCTTTATCTTAATTAGCTTTAGAGATATATCACATTCAGTAATAGTCAAGCATACGGATATTTTGCTCTCTATCTCAAGGTCAAAGCGGAAGTCGGTCGCGAAAAGTACATAAATCGTGTTTGAACATCAAGTCGATATTAAAACATAAGTTTCAATATCGATTCCCATTTGGGGGCCGACTCGTCATACGTATCCGGCTAAACCCTTTCAGTTTTAGAGGAATTCTTTGCTTTTCATAATTGAAGATCTAATAGAAAAAGATTTATTTTTTATTTTTTTTTATATATAACATTTTTACCGAGCATTTAATTTTAATGATAAATTAATTGAAAATCGAATATTAAATATAAAACAGTGTACGTATACGGATATAGTGCTACGGTAAAGTGTTATACTACTAATGGAATTCCATCTTACTAACTTTATTACTAGGGTTAAGAGGTTAAATGGCCTCATTCAGTCTGGGCGAAATGCTCTCCATTTCGAGTGGGTATGTCTTATTAATTTATTACCATGTAATACATAACTATATATTGTCCGTGATGTAGTTTTAACCTAAAAATCTCAACCTATTTTTACCAATTTTCATCATATTTCCTTTCCAAATATGGGATCTGATTCTACGACGCAGGATATTCTTTAACCGAAAAAAAAATAGTATACAACTAAGACAAGTTTTCTTTTAATTGACATTAAAATATTTGTAAAAGTAAGTTATCTGTTATTTTAAAGTTTTCTTTAAAATTCCTCCTAATTAGATATCGTAAGATTCAAAAAATCATTTTTTTTTATTTGACTTTGTTTCGCACATTGAGGCTCTGAATTAAGAGCTAATTTCCTTCGCATATTCTATTCCTATTAATTATTTTTAGAGAGCAAGGATGGACTTATGTGGAATAGTAATTAAAATTCAAATCAAAAAAGTTTTTATTATTAACAAGCTTTCTGCCAACGGCTTCGCTCGCGTGATCCTGTATTATACCTACATATAAGTCTACCTATAGAAAGATAGATATAAACCTTTGTCTTGAATCACTCTAGATGAAAACCGCGTCAAAATCCGTTGTGAAATGAGTAAGTATAAGACAACATTACATACATTGATCAGATTCTAAGATTAGTTATGGAGTATCTGAGACAACGAAGGTACCACAACACTGAGACTCGAGACAATATAGAAAAGTTCATTTTCTACATTGACCCGACCGGGAATCCAACCCGGAATCTCAGAGATGGCGACACCTTGAAACCGGCGTGCGAACCACACGGAAGAGGTTTAAAAGTTCCCAGCGCACAGACAGTCATTTATATCATTATCATCATAAGCCTTTTTACGTCCCCATTGCAAAAATCAAACAATATAAATTACGTCAGAACAATAACTGCATTATTTATTGCTGATCGAAGAAAATACGATATAAATTTCAGAAATAATATAAAATAAATTCTTTTCACTTTTTACCATGAACTCGCTTTCATTCGTTCAAAATGTTTCAATTACTGATTCTACCTCTGATATATTTTCTAAAGAAATCGATTACAATAAGAGTTGTGAAGGTGCTCCAAAAACTAGATGCCTCTAAATCTGCCGCTCCGGATGAGTTACTCTCATATTTTCTGATGCGTCTTTTTTGAATGTCTCTCGCACAAGTAAATATGTCTACCAACTGGAAGCGGGCATTTATAACACCAATTCACAAAAAAAGATTTAAATACGAGGTGAAAAACTATAAATCGGTTTCTAAACTGCGTATAGTTGCAAAGGTCTTGGAACATTTGACCTACGAACAGTTATATCCCTGTATTGCACATTCAATAAGTCCTCAGCAACATAGATTTCTGCAAGACCGCTCAACAGTATTGTATCTTGTTCTTTTGAATGAGAATATTCCTGATACAAGGGATAATAGAGGGCAAGTAGACGTTATTTATACGGACTACAGTAAAACCTTTGTCAAAATCCCCCACCATTTATTAGTCTCTAAGCTATCTGCGATTGGAATTAAGGGAGATCTTAGGCGGTTTTAATAACCGATCTCAAGCTCAAGTTATAAATAATTACATTTCCAGTTGGGTTGACGTCCCTAGCGGAATTCCGCAGGGTTAGTTGCTTGGACCTATGCTGTTTTTAGATAAATGCTTCAGTTTTTCTAGTCTTTTATCATTCGCTGATGACAGGAAGATCTTCGCTAGGATATCATGTATCATAGACACCAATTCCCTTCAGGATGACCTCTCTAAATTTTAAGCATACTACAATATTAATCGTTTAGAACTTTAGACCTAAATCGTACAAATTGTTGTCTTGTGAGTGTAAAATTATTACACTAAAGTAGTATATAAGTTATTATATCCATACTATAATTATCTTAATGTGGTAAGTAGATACTTGTGTTGTCTGATTATAGTATAATTCCTAAATTTCTTACAATTTTGATAATATAATCTACAATATTAGCCTCACAAGTAAGTGACGTTAACATATAATATTATAATTAGAAGTATAATTTGACACAAACTAAAATACAACCTTTACTCAAAGTTAGAAACTGTATAATATTACAAATTTGAGAAGGATATTTGTTACCCACCTACTTAATATGGATGGATTGTTGAATAGTTTGATTGAAAAGGGTTCAAATATTTTAATATAGCGTCGGTCTTTCTTGTCAATCAGCCGAACTCGTAGGCACCTACGAGTTCGGCTAGGCTTATATTCATACGGAAAGATTTTTATATCTTGTTCTAGTAACAAGATGTAAAATTATGTCCTTAGTCCATTAAATTGTCATTAGTTTAAAGCAAAATTACCGTTACAAATTTTCAAATTTAAAACATTTATTAGAGCTTAAAGTTGTTATTAAAGATCATTTGATTAATACGGATGTAGGCAGTAAACGAAAATAAATACAATTTATTTTGTTTTCAATATACTATTACCTATAATCACACTACCATGTTTATTTTACTTATATATTTAAATAAATTATGGAAAAAATACTTATTTTATACTGGTCGTCACATGACTGCAAACGGAACGTGACGTCACAGTCATCTAAGGGAGACGTTATAATGCATAGAACAATTGTTGTTAGTTTCAGGGGGATATGACGTCACATCGACGCCAAGGCAGCGGTAAGCGTTTTAGCGGGAAATTTTGAAAATGAATTTTGTTTTTGGTTTTTAAATTAATATATGAGATATTTTTTTCAAAATACTTTTTAAAAAAATATTTCATGTATATCTATAAAACGAAATATAAAAAAAAATCGTCTACACCTTAACAAAAGCATAATTTATTGCAGGAGAAATAATACTATGTTTCGGGTTGTAGATCTCTATTAATTAAACAATTTTCGTTTTGTATACTACTTAAATCTAAGAGGGGGATATTAAGATATGTAATATGTAACTGCTAAGGAAGCATATTTATCGAACGTGAATTATTTGCATACTAGTGCATTCCATCCAAATCACGTTAATAACGTGATTCTTAATATTTACATACTACACAGAAACAGATGGTTTTTGAAATATAAATCTGAACTCTTCTTTTCTTTTGCTAGCAACTCCCTCATCCGCCGTATGTTGGACGGCACTTCTATGCTAGTGGCTTGCCACATATTTTCAGAATCAATTATCGAGGTCAATCATAACAAAAAAGTCACCTAAAGTATCTTGTCATCAAGAAATAAATCTTTAAAGCTGCATTGTAGCAATACCAGTCAATTTGAAGTATAGTCGTTAGCGGAGTAATACTATTTGGATCTTTCGATGAAGTTTTTAGTGGTAGTGGTGAAAGGAAAGTAAAATTACATTATAGAGGTACTTAGTAATACTTCATTCTAACTTTTGAATTGTAAGGTACATGCAGAGTAGAATATTAAGAGATAACTAATTGGGTTCTAATTTAGTCTTGAGTTTATCAGCATTGATTAGTATTATAATAAAAGCAATTTTACGAAATCTACATATTGCTACTTATTTTGACTACGTGAAATTATATTATGGACCTTTCGGAAATAAAAAATAAATTTTAAAATAAAAAAAAACATGACTTTTAAAACCAAATAGAATCATATTAATATTATAAATGTGAAAGTTTCTTTGTTTGGATGTTTGGATGTTTGTCGGTCAATCACGCCGAAACTTCTGAATGGATTTTGATGAAATTTGGTATACAGATAAGGTATTAGCTGCCTTAGATAATAGGATACTTTTTATGCCACTTAACATTTCCCTAGGGTCCACACGTTCGAAGCCGCTGGCGAAAGCTAGTAGAATAATAATTTAAATGATGTCGAATAAAAATAACATGTTGTATATGACTTGGCTAAACCAAATTCTAATTGCAGTCTGGGGACCTCATATAATAAATCAATCCATTATATAACTCGTTTCTTTTATTTTAAGTTCTACTCTGACTGTCGTGTTTTCTTAATTTTTTAATTATTTATTTTTTTTACTTTTAAGTGACTTGGAGAGAAATATATAGGTATTAAAAATAGTATATTCATTACAAGTGCGGAAAGGCTGTCATTGCAACGAGTTCCGATAAATGTCTACCCGAGTCTAGGCGCAGCCGAAGGCGAGGGTTGACAATCGGAACGAGTTGCAATTACGGTTCCGCACGTGTACTGAACAACTATTTTTATTGCAGTTGCGAAAAAATGAAGCAATTTAATAAAATAATAAAAACAAAATAAACTCAACTAACTAATCATTTGTTTTTTATAAAAGTTATATTTCACATATACCTACATTGAAATTGGTACAGTTTTTTATACTAACTGGGGAAGTTTTAGGTTGCATATTTACTGTTTGAGACAAACTATTATTAATTTCGTATGATTGTTCATGTATATTTGTCATACAATGGCGTTTGCTAGTTGATGGAACTGGATCTGATGAATTATCAATTATCAACGTCGGTAGATGGACGAACCTTCTCTTCAACGTATGAAGGAGACGGACAGGACTTTAAATTAATAGATTGTGTGATTTTTTTCCCAGTTTCTAGTTTGTTGTTTAATGAATCACCAATATAGCTTTTCGTAACAAACACGAAACAAACACATTTTGTGTAACAAACAACTAAACTCGCAAAGAAAATTTCTGGAAAATGGCGCCATTTTTTATTCACCCATCCTGGTAGGCAAAGGGAACTACGCCCATACATACATAGTTTTCAGTAGATTTTTTTATTGATATGAAATGAAAATGAAATTAATTAATGAGATAAAATGAAATTAATTAATGAGATAATATGAAATTAACCTAACCTCACTAATTCAATCAAATCATTTAATTTGATATCGATACAAATTAGTAGCTTTTTTAGATAAATACATACGCTACGTATTTACATGAATCATAAAAACTTCTTTGATTTTTTTTTTAGAAAAACCAAGTTTTAAAAAAACCAAAATAGGCATTATTTTGAAAGTTGGGAAAGAGAACGCACGAGTGCGGGAAAGGTAAAAAAAAGCACGAGTGTGTAATAGCCCACATCCCGAACGCTATACGTCCCTGCAATACGCCACTTTTTGAGCAACTGTATTAAAAATATTTTTTAGAATGTATTATTATTAAAATTTATATAGCCAGTTTTACTTGGAATGATGTAAAGCTGTATTTCCGTTACACACAATCGGTTACTTTAAAATAAATTCAACATCTCGTTTTAGCTTGGAGATTATTGGAATTACATTTTTTTATATATAATCAATCATAATATAATATCAATTCCATGTAATCTGATTTTGGTATATTAAATAATCTAATATTCATCTAACGTTAGCTACTTAATTTGGTTGTTTTTTTATGAATGGAGAGACTCTATTTAGTGCATGTATTGTACACAAGTTCGTAGATTGCAATTCAGGCGATAATATTAATTTGGTAGTTATTGTGATTAGGTTATCAATTGTAATCTGTTTTGTGTACCGTAAAGAAATAAATAAATAAAGCATCTATATATTTATATCCGTTAAGTCTTTCAAAAGTTAACTACAACTTTTATATTGGTATATATATTAGTTAACTAATAAGAAGGTTTCTAATATAAACTGGGGCGTAAGCTGTATAAGTTTTCCGAGGAAAAGCTTCTCTCTCTTTAATTCATATATTTTGGTCGAGAGATTAACTCCAAGGGCTAACAACAATATTTTTTAACTATTTGTATGTAAAAACCTTATAAGAAATAGTAGTATTTAAAGATATAATGTTTTCAATGTTAGAATTAAAATTATTGATTTCATAATTTGTTATTTGAAAAATTATACAGATTCTGTTAGTTTTTCAAGACTACATTCATAAAATTATGAAATTTTGTATTTTGTATTCGTTTATTTTAAGAACTTGTTTGTGCTATTCATTGTTAATATACGAGTATTATTTATATACTTTTTTAATATACTAAAAACTATACAGGTGTAGATATTAAAACCTCTTTTGTAATTTTACCCGCCCAATAAAAAAGGAAGATCTCACTGTCATCGCTAATGATGTTCTCGCATATACGCTCCTCTCAAAAAATAATTCTCTACGCTGAAATCCAACTCAAAATAAAACAAATAGAGGTATTCCAATATATATTAAAAGTTCTGAAAGTTCGAATTATTGTACAAGTGAAATCATTAAAAGAAAAGAAATGCTACCAGAGAGCTGTCGAAGATATGCATATCCTATGTAAATCCACCAAATTATCAACGCGTCAGTCTTGGGTTACTACAGAGCTTGTTTTACATTTTTTACACTTTTTATAAATGTTATAAGGTAGATTTACGGGTGTACGCCAAATGAAACTTCTAATCTTCATCGGAAGTGATTTTTTTAACTAAACGAACAAACATCCCACGAAGGCATTAATAATTCATACTTTAGTAACCAATATATAAGATTCTATTACATTAATGTAAAACCAATTCCTCGGGGAAGCATCTGGAATCTTTAAGCAGGCATTCCTTTATTTTATAGGCTTTACACATATTCGTGTTCGTGACACCAGATGACGCGTCAAAAATACTGGCGCCATTCGAAGTTGGATCAAAGTGAGATCGGCTATAATGTTAGAGAAACTTCGAGAATTCGTCGGACGTGATAACAAATCTCTTTTGTCTTGAAAATTTGCGACATTCAGTTGTTTTATTTATTTAACTCATAAAAGCAGGTTATCTGAAGAAGTTTGAACTTTAATGCTCCAAAGATTTATGAGCAAACATAAAGTTAAATATAAAACTTCGGACCAACAGTTGGTATATCAGGTGAAAAATAATTCCGGAAAATATTCCGATATGATTTTATTTTTGAAAATTTTTTACTCACTGAACCGAAACAAATATTATTGATATACTAAGAAAGTGAGTATGTCGTTTTGCAAAATTTAGGATAGTTCGAATATTTAGTGAAAGTCAGTTTTTTATCACGACCGGATTTTCAATATTACTTACAATGCTTTATTAATATCCGGGTACTGAATTTTCAAGCATTTATTGTTAAATATATTTTCATTACTTTTTTGTTCAATAAAAAAAATAAGAAAATTCGGAATTAAAAATATCCAATTGTAGAAGTAATAAATATTCCATTTCGAGAGAGAGATTTCCATTTCGAACGCTCATTATAAGGTATCAGCGTTCAATCAACACATACACCAATATTTTTGAAATTTAATTCTATTCTATATGTAAAAGAAAAAAAAGTCATTTAACCACAAATCTAATATTCATAAATTTATGAAATACAGTAGAAGGACATCTTTGTAAAGGTGGTCGTCGACTGTCTCCGCACGCACACAACGGCCACGCGACACGCAACGGGTTATACGGATTTTCTGATGTCATGCATCCACTTCACTCGCATTTAGATGCTTAGATAGATGCTATGAAAAATCTATTTGTCAATTTTGACATCGGAATTATGTTGACAGTTTTGACATAACGCTGCGAAGTAACGTATGGTAGCCCTTTGGAAGTAATTCGTATACAAAAAATCTTAGCAAAATAATATTTAGCAAAGAGTTTTCACATAACGCTGTGAAATAACGTATGGTAGCTCTGTGGAAGTAATTCGTATAAGATCATCAGGATTTTAATTGTTCGTATATTATGTGTCGGCGGTGCGGACTTGTGGACGGAGTGCTATACAAATTCATATAAAGATATGGAAAATCAATTACAGTCGTGCTGCCGGTGCGTACGTGCGGACAAAATGGAAGGTCACCTTATTACCTATGTAGGTAACGTTGAAAGACAGAAAAAAAAATCCCTGGATAAAAAAGCAGAACAATGTGACTCATGTGTCGAGACGTATTGCGAAGCTCAAATAGCAGTAGGCAAGACATATAGCACGAAAGAGTGACTCATGGTGCAAGGGCTCTTCTCCGACCGTCTTCTTCGACCGCAGATGAGATGGAAGCATAAAGTAAAACAGGTGGCGAACTAAAATTGGATACTTACTGCCCAAAATGAACAAAGTTGAGGAGGTTGAACGAGGGCTACATTAAATTGGTCGAACAGGGCTCATGATGATGATGATGTAGATACAAGTATATACAGGGAAAAATTTATTATCAGTACACAATTATGATATAATTGTTAATAACCACTGAGCAGATCTAAGGGTACAAGGGTAGATACTCGGTAACTAATACCTTGGGCATGGTAATAGTACCTGTAACTAATATATAAAACGTAATAATAATACTGTAACTAATATATGTATGTATATACGTAGGGTTATATTAGGAATTTTGAAAATTATGGTGAATAGCATTTGGCGCTATGATCTAAATACGATCATAAATAAATAAAATATATTCGATTTAATTGTATCCCAAAGTTTCTATAAGTTTTATATAGGGTAGGTCGTCAACATTATTGAAAGACTTGCTTATGATCGAAATATGTATCCTGAACTGTACTTCAAATGTTTGGACTGTGAAAAATGTTGAGATGCAACTTATAATAACAACGCAACTTTCTTTTGAATTGATGGTGACGGGGGAAAAATAGTGAGGCAACATGTGCTCACTTTTATATTAGTTTTGGGCCTTATCTAATAATAAATGTAATTGTGAGTGACTTTTATTCAGTTACAAAAAGTTTTCCGACAAATTGCTCCAATTATATCGGAAGCTATCTTTCGTGAGAGCATAATTAATTAGCTACAAAAGATGAAGCTACTATTAGTTTATAACATGATTTCACAATTTCCTATTTGCAACTTATAAATCGACTATTACCTGGATGAACTTATGAAATATTTTTATTCATATTTTAAATATGTTTTACCCACGATATTAAAATAAAACATTTTACTGATAAGCTTGGTTGGCTGTTCTTAAACTATTTTTAGATCCTTTAAATAAATCAAACGGGATCCCTTCTATTTACATAATTTTTTTATTTCTTTTCATATACTTTTTTTTAATATACTTTAACACAACTGTTTTGTCGTCATTATTTTTGCCATAAATATTTTTGGCATTTAGTTTATATTGGTTGTTTTGGGCTTTTTTATATTCAATTCAATTGAATTCTTTATTGCAATCATGTGATGATACAAAATATTCTACACAAATACAGCACCATAACATGAATCCTGTCAGGCCATAAGAACATCCAAGTAATTGACATTAATACATTTATTATAATTAAATTAACACAACAACACAAGGTAGATTTTAATTTATGAATTAATGTAAAACACGGGGCACGGAAATGGCCCCGTCAAGTCGACCAAAAAAGTATATAGGGCAAGACGTACCATACTTGTTTTTTAGTTTTTCGGTTTTATTATAATTGTATAGAATATTAAAAATTTCCGCCTTTGCGTTGTTTAGCAATACCTCAGATGAAATATTTACTCTATGAGCAATACAACAAAGGGTACATACAGTATATGTAATAGACATTGGATCATAGACACTAATACAAAAAATCTTAGCAAAATAATATCTACCAAAGAGTAAACAGTATAATATATAAGGAAAATAATATCCTAGGAAAATTGCGAAATCTTCGATTGCGGAATACTTTATTTATAGATCTATGTGGCGTATAGAATGGACAAATGACGGCCGGCTAAGTCTTAATAGTGTATTGATGGACGTTTGTTCTTCATTAAATCTGTTAGTCAAGCGTATGTGGCACTTTCAAGAACGACATACCCAAACTGTTTGTAATTATGTAATCAATGTCAAGTTTTGTTGTGTTATGAATATAATAAACTTATTGTAGAATCATTAATCGAGTTAATCGAAAATCATAAAATCAACGTCTTTTTTAAAAGTGAAGAGATACAGAGAGTGATCTTTGAGAAAGCCCATAATTGTGGCTTGAAAAGAAAAGTAGGAGAAATATCACCAACAAAAAAAATGAGATCCCATCTTACATAAGTATGAGAACTTGGAAAACGCATAGGTAATTACGATAAAAAAAACTAAGGTTTATTGATTTAAAAGTAGGTACCTATATTACGATGTTGTGTGCGTTTGTTACGTATCCCTAAATCTATGACAAGATTGGATAGATAGCTGCTCCCACAGAAAGAACGGTTCTTTAATCAACTCGGTTTACGTTGATTTCATAGCTTTTTAAGGTAGAACATGTTATGTTTTTGACGGAATTATATTTTTTGTTAAATAAAAATATTTATAGAAGAATAATAAGAATAAAAATAAAGAATAAGAAACATTTATTGATCTCAAAAATATAACAAAAAAAAAGAAAACAAAAACGTAAAGTAAAGGAACTCATAGTACATAAGATACACAGAGGACGAAAAATAACATATACTTTTAAGAGATCAATCAGGAGTCTGCCTCGGCTGATGTTGGCATGACACACAGGAGTTCCACACCAACGCTGGTATTCTGGCAGAGCCTGTGGGTACGCGGAATAAACGGCACATTAATTATACAATTAGTTAATAGGAAAATAATGTATATTATATACAGAAATAACAATCGGTTAGGCTAACCATTCTATTTAAGTGACAGTTCTAACTTAAGTTAGAGTAATCGAGCGTATCACAATAGCGGCCGGCGAGCGCCATATGTTAGACATATCTACGCTACAGGGTGTTATGATTAATTAATATTGTGTTTACAATAATTATGCTTAAAAACGTTTATTCGAATTATTTATTCGAGCAGCTCGGTGGTGTAGTGGATATGCGCCGCGGCACGCGATCGTTGTCGTTAAGTAAATTTCGTCAGTGTCAGTCACGGGATGGGGTGACCAGCAAATTATTATCTCGAGCTACTCCGTGCTTCGGAAGGCAGGTTAAGTTGTTGGTCCCGGCTGTATTTGTAGTAGTTTGTACCCGCCAATCTGCATTGGGCCAGCGTGCAGGGTCATGGCACATGCTCCTTAACCATCCAGGAAGGCCGGAGCAGTGGGGACGAAATAAAGAGCTGATGATGATGATGATGTTTATTCTAAAGCTGTTTTAAGTGAAAATAATAATGTGATGATATTTTATATTTTGCTTAAAATAATCGCTTTGAAAATATTTTTAAGCTTAAAGGTAACTTTGAAGGTTAGAGAGATTTAACACTTATTTCTTAAACTCATACACAGTGTAAAACAACGCATCTTACACAATGTCAAAATTCTTTATTATTGAATCTATCAATTTCAGACTAGCCGTTGGTATGAAATTGATAGATTCAATAATAAAAAAATTTCAAGTGGTTTTTATCAGCATGATGAGTTTGAAGAGGGTTTTGCCTTCATATACAATATTTAGTAATATAATCAACCAGATTTTTATGATTTTAAATACGTTTTCTGTTCATTTATTTTTTTAATCATTTTTTTTAACAAAGCTGGTTCTGATAATAAGGAACACATAAAAAAAGAATCATCAAATTTCGTGCAGTCGTTGGGGAGTTATGCGCGTACATAGATTTCGGCGATTCATTTTTATATAATAGATGTGCTACTATTTTATGTTGTATATTTATACTCATTTCTTAGACTTTTCCGTACCAAGGTATCGATTCTGAAGAAGAATTGATTAAGAGTACATAGGTACTAAGTATTTGATTCTTTAATTTTCACGCGCACTACTCATAAAATAACATAGAGAATAACATCATCATCATCAGCCCCTTTTACGTCCCCACTGCTGGGGATCAGGCCTTCCTTATGGATGGTTAAGGAGGGCCATGACCCTCCACGCTGGCCCAATGCGGATTGGAGGGTATTAACGACTGCAAATGCAACCGGGAAAAACGGCTTAACGAGCATTCCGACGCACGGTGTAGCTCGAGATAATAATTTTTTGGTCACCCATCCCGTGACCGACCCATGCGAAAGTAGCTTAACGACAACGATCGCAGGCCGCAGCGCTTATCCACTACGCCACCGAGCTACCCAAGAGTATATTCAGTTGCATACTTTAAAACCGTTTATTTAAAAAAAAAACAATTTTTAAACATTGAGTCCTTAAAAAAGGTTTTAAACTAACATATATTTCAAGCATTCAAGTACCCGTGAACGAGTTGTTATATAAAATGAAGAGGGTGCGCGGAAGTACACAATTACCCTTTTTCAACTTTCATAATTACGAACTGACGAATTTAATTTTTGTTATTTATCTTTACATTTAATATCATTGTGTTAAATGAAAAGGATAAAACTTAATAATATATAATCTATGATATGACACATATGTATGTGCTTAACAGCTCTGGAAACTGCGAAAGGTTATATAAATTCTTAATTAATGTCGGACATATAACACTATCTATTTTTTATGTATATTAATACCAATAAAACATTGTATGTGCTAAATCAATCGAATATAACAAAAACTATAAGTTTTATACACTCAGTGTATAAAATTCCGTGGAGGTTTACACTCCGAGTGTATTTTTGTATTTCTAGACTATGTTATTTCGTCAGTTTCTTGTTTTTTTGAGATTCTTTAATAATCCGTTTTTAAGTGATCTTCGTTTTATCCTCACTAGTAAATTAATGAGAAACTGGGGTTATTTCAATTTATGACTTAATAAACTTATAATGTTTTTATTGTATTTTGTAATTATGAGAAAAACAACTGCTGCTTTCAATCAGAAATACCAACAATAAAATTTTAATATCAATTTATGACTCATGTGAAATGATAATATGTGATATATAAATGTAATTGTATTATTTATTTACTTTGTTTTAATTTTTAATATGATTTTTAATTAATCTGTGTGATATTTCTAAGATATGACACATGATTTTATGTATTGTATGTATTTCAGATAATTGTGATGAATTATGTTTCAACTTTCATTTTGATTATGTTTTGATTTAATTCATTGTATATTTTAATTTTGAATTTTTATTGATTTGTATAAACTAATTAATGATTGTGTATATGATTATCAATGCTTAAAATAAAATGAAATAAATAAATATAAGATATTTATTAGTTTCAGATAGATATCACTTCATTATTTTGTCGAATATTAAAAACTAATAAAAGTGATGAGACTTACGTTTTAATTTCCGAACTTCTTGAACCGTTTAATCTTGGAAAGTTTGCGGTTAAAGCAAGTATACAAACTCGACGTTTGTTCTACCTGTAGACTTTCAAACTTATCCAATAAGACTACTACAACTTACAGCCTTTGGCTTAACATTCCCTTATAAGCAACATTTCGTTTGGAAACCAATTACTTATTCTGATTTACATATGAAAATTGTTGGAATGAAATATGTCATTTTTGATTACAATTTTGTTCGTGTAATTTGTAATTAACAGCGGATTATTTTGTAATCCTATAAGCTCTCGTTGTATATTATCAGAGATGAATTAGTATTAAACTGGGTTGGAATGTTGAACTATTAAATAATTAAAAAATATGTGGACGTTATACTTCTGCAGAAAAACCTGTGGCCTAATTTTATGGTAGAAATTGAAAGTCTATCGCAATCTTTTCAATATGAAATTTAAAAGATATTCACGAACGCTATGCTTAACAAAACGCTATAATTAATAAGACGTTTATTTAAGGAAAGCATTAGACGCAAACATTCATCATCATCATCAGCCCTTTTACCTACCCACTGTAGGGGCTCAGACCTTCCTTATGGATGGTTAAGGAGGATGGGCCATGACCCTCTACGCTGGCCCAATGCGGATTGGAGGGTATTAACGACTGCAAATGCAGCCAGGACCAACGACTTAACGTGCCTCCGAAGCACAGAGTAGCTCGAGATAATAATTTTTTGGTCACCCATCCCATGACCGACCCTTGTGAAAGTTGCTTAACGAAAACGATCGCGGGCCGCGGCGCTTATCCACTACGCCACCAAGCTACTTTACGCAAACATTGCTAAATTTTTATTATGTTTCTCGTTCATTAAAATCATCATTCGTTTCGAAAGAGATTGTAACTTTTAAAATTACATTATTATATAAATCACTATCATAATTGCTATACTGATATGATAATTGATTTTGCAATTAGATCATTAGGCTATTGAATTATGAGTGTAGTTTGTAACAGTATTATTGCTACTTAATTATTATCCTATTTTTACCTATCCAATATAAACATTTATTCTTAAGATATCTGGTAGTAAATAATTGTTTTATGAAGTAACATCTGTTTAAGATCCGAATGAGTAAAGAAAAACTTTACACTTTACACCTGAAAAAATGTTAGAGAAAGTGAATACTTTTTTTAATGTTGGAAACAGCTTCGTTTTCTGAATACCTAATGAAGAAAGTGATTTAGATCGATTAAAATAATACATTTTTTATAAACCATTTGTATGGTAATTGAAGTTATAAATCCATATGTATTTCAGTGGTTATATTCAAAGTCACTGAAATAGTTGTATTCTTTTAATCGATTCAAATCACTTTCTGAAATGAAATGAAAATATTTTTATTCAAGTAAGCTTGTTACAAGCACTTTGTAATCATCCAAAAAAATTTTTCCCCTACCACTTGTTCTTTTAGCGAAGACAAAGACAAGAAGAACTAGCGAAAGAAACTTACCAGCTCTTCGTTAGGTATTCAGAAACGAAATTGTTTCAATCAAGAACCTTCTACAATCTCTAATAGGAAATTTTCTTAAAGAGGCTACAGCCATAAATGCGCACTCGTGCAGACCCGAAAGGGTCTACTTTCTAACCACGACATTTGTTCAGTTTTGTGATTAATGTTGTAGCTGAGATCATAATCATTATGGCATTTTATAAAATGACATTTACTTCAGACCTTATGATATAGAATATTGTTAGTATTCAAATCTTTCATGGCATTGTTTTTCTGCATACCTAAAAGGTGTGAGACTCACTAAATCTAGTGTCTCCATTGATCGGGTAGAGTCTATGATTGGCGACTACTAGTCGCGCCGCGATGGCGCCATACCTGTGACGTCACAGTGAAAGTTCTGGGTCACTGGAACATGCAAACAGTGCTGGACTCAAGGTCCTAGCCATATCATCTGTTTGACAGTTTAATCAGTTGGATGACTGTTTGAAATTAAGCTGTTAGTTTAACACTCGCTTACCCAATATTTAAGGCAGCAAACGTTATTTTGGTAGCGACTCAATTAATTAATTTGCTTTTATTCGTATTCACTTTACAATCTAATAATATCATGAATGCTGAACTAACATTTTAAGTAATGACTCGTTGTGATTTATCGTCAGTATGTTAAATTCTCCACTTTTGGTGGTAAGGCTTTGCTTATTAGTATCATAGATATATCATAGAGAAATCAAACCGTAATCTACCACTAGTGCATAGTATTGTGTATACACAGTTAGGTGAGAAGTTTAACGACTAAAGATCTACTCAGTATCAATGACTACCAGTCTAGAACATGAGCCTATATTTTTTTTGTATCTCATCCAAAAGTTAACTCTTATCTTACTAACCACTGCGCTATGTGGCTCCCAAGGTAGTATAATGACTGTAAAACACGAGCAGTCCCCGTGAATTTGCACGCTTAAATTATTGGTGCAGCTTACCGTTGGTGAAAGATTTTGTAACATCGGTCATTACTTTCGGAGTCAATTAAAAATAAACAAAGAATCAATCCTCTTTATAATATTAGAATTATTTCATATAATCCCGAGACCTAGAACATTTTCAGCCATGGTCAAACTGTTTACATTGTAACAAATATATTATAACGATGAGTCAGAATATCTGTTCAGATGATTAAGCTGTTCACCGAGTCATCCCTAAGTCGTTTAGTAGAAAATTCCCGCAACGTATACCAAATGAAAATCCATATAATAATGGTCATGATGCATTTAGTCGAGTTTTGCAATAGATAGTCATTGTAGATTATGTGAGTCGATACTTATTTACTGAACATCTAATCTAGTATTGCTTT
This sequence comes from Diatraea saccharalis, assembly GCA_918026875.4. Classification (NCBI taxonomy): domain Eukaryota; kingdom Metazoa; phylum Arthropoda; class Insecta; order Lepidoptera; family Crambidae; genus Diatraea; species Diatraea saccharalis. The sequence continues at coordinate 8,600,163 of OU893345.1, forward strand.
AAATTTTAACTTAAATTTATTTGGAATTGATTAATTTTGAGTAAAACATGGCACTTGGAGCACTTGCTTGCCAAATTAATGAAAACGCAATCAGAAAACCCTACGTTGGACGTCTTATTGACGTTATTCAAAGTCACCAGTAAAATAAGGACACACTTGATTTATCTTTTCGGTATCAACAGCAATTGTGAAAAAGGCTCAGAAAAAAAAAAACTTTTTCTACTACAAAAACATCACACAAGGTTAATCATTCACTGTTCATCTCCTAAAGCATGACCTCATCAAATTCGTTAGATGATTTATAGTCTAGGGTTTGGACTAAAATCACTGCTTTAAAATCCCTGATATACATATTACCTACATGACACTATTGTAGGCAATAAAAGAAGAAATAAAATTAACAAAGCACGGATTGGGGTCGGAGGGTGCGTTGGCGTCTCGGTGGCGCGACTTCAAGACGCCCGTGACGTCACAGGAGCGATCGATGCCAACAGATGATCGCCCAAGATTCCCTCTAGAGAAATTTAATACGATGTTTGCCTGAAAAGTTATAGGATATACTTTTTTGTGTCTTACAGAACATCCTTCTATGTATGCAAAGGAAACTGATTATCAGATATTTATTACTAGCTTTCCGCCAGCGATAAACCTTCCTCTTCAATCACTCTGTATGTATACCACCATAACTTTAACCATAGCCCTGACTATCGTCGTTACACATTTTTAGAGATATAACCATTATAACCTACCTATAATTTAACATATTATTATCACCAGCTTATTAATTATCCCCACTGCTGTGTCTCAGGTGGTCGCTGTGAATGGAATCAAATCAAATCGAATAGGAATCGGCCATGACCTACCACGCTACCTATTGCGAATTGGTGGTTGTTAATAACTGTATATGCAGCCGGGAACAATATTTTAACGTGCCTTCCGAAGTACGGAGGAGATCGAGATATTAAATTTTTGTTCACCCATCCTATTAACTACCGCATCTCGGACTGCAGTGGCTCAGGCATTCCTTATGGATGGCTAAGGAGGACAGGCCATGACCCTCCACGCTGGCCTAATGCGGTTTGGAGGGTATAAACAACTGCAAATGCAGCCGGGACGTGCCTTCCGAAGCACGGAGTAGCTCGAGATAATATTTTTTTGGTCACCCATCACGTGACCCGTGACCCTTGCGAAAGTTGCTTTACAACAACAACAACACGCCACGGCGCTTATTCACTACGCCACCTAGCTAACTGTCTTTTTCGTACAAAACAACTGTTGCTGTAGGTGCTTAAATATCAACATTATTTTCTAGATATCAATTAACTTAAGACGTAACTCAATATAACAATAACATTATAACAACCTTATTCAAAATAACATTCATCTTTTAGGAAATTAATCTATCACTGATAGCTCAAACAATTGTTGCTCGTCCCTACGCTAACAGCCCTTCACGAGGGGTACATTTGTATAACTCTAGTTAATCGCTTTAATACAACTGAAAGCTTATTTAATGACGTCAACGGCTTGATTGACGCAAACGTTGGAGGAACATGCAAAATACTAATGTCAATGTGCATTAGCCTCTTAACGATCCGTTTTATAGTTACTTAATGCATATTAAATAGCAATGTTGGTAAGTTTTTATATTATTACTAAACGATCTACAAAGTATGTAAAAGCATTTAAAAGGTCTAAGGATATTGAACAGAATAAAGATTACAATGATAAATTTGATAAAAATGTCATCACTAGCCTATTAAGCCCACTGCAGGGGCTCAAACCTTCCCTATAGATGGAATTGAAGTATTTCGAATAGGGAGAATGGACCATGGTCACCGCGCGGGCCCAGCATGGATTGGTGGGTGTTAACGACAGCAGATGCAACTGGGACCAACTGCTTAACGTGCCTTCGGAAGCACGGAAAAGCTAAGTTGATTAAGCTTTGGTCACACATCTTATAACCGGCCTTTGGTAAAGTTGCTAACCAACTCCAGACTGCGTGAGCTAACCAATCTTAGTCAAGCTATATCTACTGTTAAAAAACGCTGGGTGAGTGTAAGTTGGACGCCTGTACTGAGAATTTTGTATATGTTTTAAACTTTAAAAGCTAAAGAATTCTTACAGGTTTCCAGTCAACTATAAAGTACTCCTTTTTTTCCTGAGCTATACGATATATCTTTATGTTTCTTCTGTAATTTAACAAGTCGTTATTACGAGGATCATATAAGTAAGGTCCCGAGTAATTACCCCATTGCTGCACATGCTTGAGTAACATGAATCACTTCGAATTCCGTACGTGATTTTAAAAATTTATTTTGCATAGGGAGTGTCTCTAATTTTCCATACAAGCTAATCATGAGTAACCATCTGATAAATTTCACTAATTAATAATTACATATAAAACCTATTTTATACAGAACTTACATTTAATCATGCGTTTAGATACAGTAGTTTTTAGAATGCCATACCAAAACAGAAAAATATTTAATCCTTATAGTATCGTATATCTGTCTATCCATTTGCCACCGCTGTTTATTAAACTGAATCCAAAACATGGGAAGCACTTTATGGGAGCAAATTATAAAATTAAAAAAGGTTATGCAAATTATATGACCTACTGACTTTTTATTCGCGACTCCGCTTGGAGTGTTTTTCGAGAGATAAACTATTCTATGTCCTTTCCGAAGATTTATTTTATGCGTACCGAAATATATTAAAATTAGTTTAGTTATTGAATCACAAAAACGTAACACACACATATCGATCAAGTGTTAGTTCTTGTTAGAATCGCAAATAAATATATTTGTATATTTTTTCTTGAAGTTATTATAAACAAAGCTACTAAGGCAAGTTTGTAAAAAAAAGTCTATATATATATATTTAATCAACTATAGGAAAACTTATAAAAAGTGTATGGTACTCAAAATACAATTGGCATTGTCTGCGCCGTTTATTATAAACATATATTATTGATATAACATTATTCACATCTTTTATTACAATAAAAACTAAACACACGACTCAAGAGGTAAATAATAAAATATGTATATAAGACTGGCTATTGGACAGTTTTTTTTAAAAAGAACCATTAATATTATATGCCAATGAGGTTTCTCACTGTAAATCATTATTACCGAACCATTTCCCGTAGAGTTAAATCCACAACCAGCTTCAGAATGACATCGCTGCTGATAGCTTTAATTCATCTGAAAGCTTATTTTAATGACGTCACGTGCTAACTAATGCAGCAAAACGGTAATGTAACATGCAAATTTGTGTTAATGACTCAAATGTGCTTTAGGTTTAACGGCTTATGTTAATAGTATATATCAATTCAAAGTATATGTAGTCGAAGAAATAATAATCAAGTATATAAAGGTATTTGCTTCAATAATTTCATTTTCAAGAGATTTTAGGATGAAACCATGGGTAAACGAAAGAGATTAATGAAAAGTTACAAATTTATTAATCTAGATTTTATTTATAGACTAATAATCAATAAAGTCTTACAAAGTTGAAGATACCGATTTAATCTTTATAACTATAGATTATTTAGACTTATTTGCCGAATTAATAAATTATCGTGCAAAAACATTTAGTGTTATAAAAAATTGAGAATGTAATACTTTTTACAAGTGCTAGAACAAGTCTACATTGTATAGGAGTTGATTAAATGTGTTGTATGCTCGTATCGCAAGTGTTAGCTTTGTAGCGAGTGTAACTGATAGTTTATAAAAGTGGCTTCTGCCTTAATTGAAGTCGATAAGTTTTATAATTCAAAATACTTGATATTTTTGAATAATCTATCCGTCTTGTTTCAGCTTGGCAATGCTTATTACTTCATTATTATTATTATTATTGATTTCAATTCATATAAAATCATAACATGCGGGTGGATACTATGGCTGGTTTACACGGATTAAGTTGATAAGTAGTTAACTTAATTTTAAATGATTAATGTGCACGAGTAACTAATCAAGCGTTAAACTAGAACGAAATAACTCTAATCCAATAATTATTTGATTTTCGACCATTAATCGGATGGAGGAGCTTGATGGTGCAGTAGTTAGTGCACTCAGACTGCAATACTGTTTTTAAGCAATTTTCGCTAGGATCAGTCATAGGATGGGTGACCAAAAAATTTCATTTCTTGAGAAGGCACGTTAAGCCGTTAGTCCCTGCTGCATCTGCAGTCGTTAACATCTACCAACACGCATAAGACCCGCATGGTGGGCAATGGCCCATTCTCCCGATTCGATTCCATCCCAGCTGTGTCCCAGCAGTGGGGACATCAATACGCTGATGATGGTGGTGATCATGATTATTGGTTTGTTAAGATATAATATTTGTTCGTTTCACCCATTCTTCATGTAATGCAAAAGATATCGAGAATGGGTGGTAAGTAAAAAACTTGGACGATTAGAAACTGCATTTATAATAGATTAAAAATTTGATTTCCGCTGATAATAATATTGATTAGGTAACAGATGTTTATGTACGGTTATGATAATAATTGAAAACATATTCTTTCTTCAAGAGTTTTAAACTCTAAAGAGTTTATTTATGGTAAACTATATTTACTATATTTGTTTACGTAAATACGATAAAGTTTAAAAGATCCTTTCACTTTGAGAACCAAATTAAAAGGAGACTTTAAAATTTTAAAGTTTTTTTTTTTATCAAGAGTCGTACCTTTTGTTTCAATCAGACATTAAAGACGGTGTTAATTAAGTTCTCCGAACTCGCTACTTGAAGCTTTATCCATGCAAAAATCCGGGACTAAATTTAAGTCGGTTTAAAATAGTTATCCTGTTATTTAGAATTTGCTGCGCTTGAATTTATTTGGGAAATAATCTGAATATTTATGACTTTTTTTTACTCAAAACCGATTCAAGCTTAGTCTACGCTGATATAACGAAGAGGATACGGATATGGAATTTGCTCAAAATCTATTGGACTAAATATTCTTAATGATATTTTTTTGTTTCACCTATATAGTTTTCCATTATCAATAAATAACATAGATTTTATTCATAAAAAAATATGTACGAGTACATTTGGAACTTACCCGGATGAACCCGCATCCCGCAGTTAAAACATTATAATAATAGCGCAAGCGAACAGTTATAATTTATATATTTTAAATATTTTTTGTGTCTGCATTTTATTTAATTTGTGCAATATACTTGTAATTATTCATCAAAATAACACACTTATGGAATTCTGTAAAATGTACTTATTCAACTTATACATTTCGTATAATACAACATATATTTTTTAATCCAATACTAAAGTAAAATCCTATTTTTTAAATTAGCAAAGACATTTTATTAAAATATCAAACAAAATAATACCATATATCAAGAACAGACTTAAAAGAATGTGTTGATATACGTCTAGAAAGCGGAAATGAACTATAATATCACCTCACGTCTGTTATACGTTCAGAAATGTAGATTTTATTGGCTCCAGCTTAATAGAAAACTCCAGCACTCCGGAGCTGTTGGATCCGTTCAAATTACATAGGGTTGAACGATCCTTCTAGATATATATTGAAAGGCAAACAAGCCTAGATAAAGTTAAGTTCAAATAGAGTCTGATGGGCAGAAACGCACAATTTAATATTTAGAAAATAGAAATTAATAAAAATAATAAAATAAGATTGAGGTTTGGTAAAATATTTATGATACTTGAGCGTTGCGCCCTGTGTCCACTAAGGTGTGTAAAAACGAGGTGTTTTGTTGCGTCTTGTCTGTGTTAATATAGCCTATGTCACCCGCGGACGAAGAAACTTCCCGTAGGTGAAAGAATTTTCATAATCGGATCAGTTTTTTCAAAGATTACCCCCTTATGAACAAATAAATTAAAGACTATACATATGCTTTATATTATTGTTCTTCATATGTATATATTACTAACTATACATATGCTTACCTGCTGTACATTCACTTTGCTTGCAGTGTTTTGTACGCTGAAATGATTTTAAAAAGTTTTTCAATGCAGGTAATGATAAATTTAATAAATCTATTATTAATTTATCTCAAATATGAACAATAAGTTTAGAATAAAATACCTACTTCAAATATTCAACCTCAAACGGGACTCAAATCCGCAAATTGTTACAATTTGGCGGTTAGATTTTTGTAACTAAGCTACTATAGATCTTGACGAAGTTGTAAATTTCTGATGTATCTAATTTATATCCTTTGTGAGATAAGAGACCTACTGACCGTCGCTGATACCAGAACCTTTCCTTCCCAATGGCCTTCGGTTCTTCTAGTCATGTGTTCCGCCTACTGCATTCTTCAAGCAATGTCAGAATACCGTTTGTTCTTAGGATCTCTTCATTTCAATACGATCACGTAAAGAACCACCAAGCATTGCTGTATCCATTTTTTAAGTATTTCTGATCAGCCGTTGTTTCATATTTTCAAGCATGAAACACCGTTTAAGAAATTTTGACATCAATGCGGCATGGGCACAATGTACTCGTATATTGAAAATTTTTCCGTGTTTGATTGAAAAGGTGGATAAATAATGGATCGCCGTTTATGAATATGGAAAATAACACAAAGAAAATGTAGTGGATACAATAGTTAACTAGCTTATTTTTTATTAGGAGGTGTGCCAATGACAATGCAATTGGTATTTATTTAAGGTTTTCTTAGCTCGGTTATAAGAACGGACTTATTTCTACGTTTATCTTATTTCGTGTGTTATTAATATATGGGTTAAGGTATATACAAAATTCCTATCGACATTTAAATTTAACATTGCTTAAATTTAAAACCCATATTAAGAATTGTCTACTCAGTAAAGGATATTATTATACTGTTAATGTATATTTAAACAACAAAACTACTTGGTGTTAAATATGGCTTATTTTATGTATATTAAATTATTTATCGGTAAGCTTGTGTGACTAGACATGTGATTCGATTGACGTAAATAATATTTTCTAATATTGTAATGGAAAGCGACTTCATATTTTAATGAAGTCATTTTTCAATCTTGACGCTCTGTATGAAATAAAACAGCGAGAAAAAAGCAGCCCTTGCCGAGTTTCTTGCCGGTTCTTCTCGGTACAAGGTTTCCCGCCGTAGATTTACGAACTTGCTTGTAAGAGCCTAGACTGAATAAATAATTTTGATTTGGTGAAATCTTGTGTCGAGACAATAAGGACTGATGCTTTATCCATTAGACATATTTACATGAAAACGTTTCGAAGTCAATTTCTATAACTTTTAAAGTATTTGAATTACTTTCACAGATTTAAAAAAAAATGTACAAACAGCGAATAAATCCTAAAATGCTATTTTTTTATTCCAAATATATTCCACGTCTTTTTAATTTTTTCTTTCTCAAAAATTCACCCTGAATGAATTCATAACTTATACATTTTACTATACTTAATTAATTTATTATCTTTTGAAGTAGTGATTGAACCTTATTTGAGCCATATTTTTATCAGAATAACAATGTATATCAGGTAGTTTAATGTAAGTAATATTCCAAACTTAACCACAGAAGAATTTAATTTTGATTCTTACTCACTCCATGCGCAGCTCAAGAGCTTTTCAGCTCTAACTGCCCTACGTGCAGAATAGGTATTTAAATATGCATGTATCACGTACAATGTTCATTTTGAATTTTAGTATTTCAACATGGTATGTCATCTATCAAAGTTTCCTTTGTTGATAAAGATTCAATGCAATTAATTTTATATTCCCCTTTTCGTCTACCACTAAATCAATACTTATTTTAGCTGTGTCGAATACGTGTAAAATTTAAAATAGTAATTTCAATAGCAATGACTTCGAGAATCAGGTATTTGAGAGAAGTGTCTTCATGGATTTGAGACAACTGCACCGTGGAAACGGGAGTGAGTTAATTCAAACTTTATGGACATTAACTCAAGTATGAAATCGAGACATGACGGCGTTTTGAGGTTAATCTGCCATCACACAAACCGAAGCACGGAGTTACTGTAAATAATATTTTTGGTCACCCATCCCGTGGTCGATCTTTGCTTAACAACAATGATCATGAGCTGTGGCGCCTATCCATTAAGCCACCGAACTATTTATGAAGAGCTTGTAATGATATAAATTTGATAACCTATCTGATGACTGGTTTTTCGGATGTCGCTTGATTGACAGATAAACGCAATCACTGTGTGCCATCCAGCTCCAAGATCGCAGTAGAATTATGTGTCACTATAAATTATACAATATATTTTTGTATTACAATAGGACACTAATGAATATGACTAGTCAGACTAGGGTCAGTCGTATCAAGGAAACAAGGACCCAGGGCCACAAGAACCCGATACTGAAAAGTGTAAATGAAAAATTGAAAAGTGACTCCAAAATCTCAACCAAATACTAAATGCAACCGTTTTCTCCGAAACGTTGATCAAAGGGAAAGAGTTATGACACAGGACCCGTTTAAGGTACACTATACTACCGCATAGAATGTTAGAAAATCCTGTCATACAACATCAAAGCGTGGCAGACTACACATGAATGAAAATGTAGCCGACGTACTAGAATCATATGACGTTAGTGGAGAGGGCGCGCGGGAAATTGCCGATGCCATAAATGGTTCGGGAGTCGAGAATTGTTCGCTCGTGAATTGCCATCTGACGAGATGTGACGTGTCACTAATGAAATTGAGTTTTGAAATTGTGTTTCAAACGAAAAGTTTGTTCCAGAGATGTTTTTAGGTGGTGAGAATTTTGAATAATTTAAATTCTCATGTATAAATAATGCGATGGGTACCTATTATAATATAGAGTCAATTGGTATAGGAGTGCGTATTTTTTATTTAAATATCGGAAAAATAGAAACAACAAAAGAAATGAAATAAATGTAAGTTAGTATGGTAAATTCTTTGAGATACTCAGGCGTCGCGTCCTGTCGCCGAAGAAGTATGGGGCTATGAAGCAGGTGCACCCGTGTTTTTGAAAATCTAAGAAATTACTAGCTATACGGACAATTGCCCGTTTTGCTTAATTAACACATCACGCACATTGCTTTAATCTGAAATAAAGTATCAGCTTTAGTACTTTTATTATAACAAACTGAAACAACGAAGGTGCCAAAACACCCAGACCTGAGACAATATAGAAAAGTTCATTTCCTAAATTGACCCGACTGACAATCGAACCCGGGACCTCGGGGGTGTGTGACATCTTGGAAACGGCGTGAGAGTCACTCGAGCATGAACTTATATAAAGTACAAAGCCGCCGTATAAAGCTTTCGTAATTCAGTTAAAGTAATATTTTACGAGAGAATCTCTAATAAAACATTCTTTTTGTTTGTCACGCACGAATAAAACTTCTAGATAAATTTTAGAACTTCTTTCACCTATATATAGTGAAACAACTACATTATCATTAAACAACAGACTATTTTACATAAAAATTAAATATATTTATTTTTTTAAAACAGTTAAGCGAGTAAAACAGCTAAGCGCAACTAGTTGCAGTAAATAATATGGATCAGACACCTATACCTTCTTTATAATATTATTGCAGAATAAGTAGTAAATTCTGTACAGTAAATTTTGCCGAAACCCATTTAGAGTGCATAATCTCAGTACCATCCACAACCACATAGTCTGCTATGTTTCAGTTATATTTCAGGACGACATACAGCTTCGCCATTTGTCCGTGATGCATGAAATTGGGTAACTCAGTGGGATATTTGTTTGTGGGTTTGGATATTTGGAAGTTTTTTGAATTTGTAAGAATACGAATTTATCATTTTTTTTGCAGTTGGTTGTTTAAATATCATTAATATAATTAAGAAGTTGTAGTCCTGCCGATTTAAAAAAAAAACATTATCAGAAACGGTTCACTACTAACAAACTTAGTGTGCAACATACATACAAGAAACCAATCAAATTGAAAACTGTTAGATTTTTTAAGTTGGTGAAAAATAAACTACTGGAAATACTAATACCACACAACCGAAGTTACAGACAAATAAATCTAATATTATCTATATTTAATAAAAAATAAGTATTCAGCTGTAAATTTTTTGAAATTGTATTTTACAGTAAAACTGAGTGATCATGTTAAGTTACGCATCATAAGTTTTCTCTGTCTGAACAGTATTTGAAATTGCTGTCTGTCCAAGTTGATGTATGCGAGACTGTAATACAATTTCAAAGTACATCTGACTTGTTAGTACACACACACTGAACAATTTACCTGAATGTGTTTCGACTGATGGTTTTGGAATTTTGTACTGATATTTAATTACTTGAATTTCGCATAATTTCGTTTCATAATATCATTCACATCACGATGAATTCATTTAATTACAAAAATATAGGAGATAAATATCAATAAATTAAACGCGTTATATTAATGTCATTCTCATTAACCTATTTTTTTTTCAGCATTAGATCGACCGACCCAAGTCTTATGAGAGTAAGTAAACGATATGTATCGCTCGATATCCATAGAACTATGTAACGTTTCGCGAAGTAGATAGTTAAAGTCATTTATTTACATCACAAACACACATTAATGTAAGGGAAATTACTACACTTATAATTTAAAAGTAAATGAAATTATGACATTTATGAATTTTATTGTGTATGTCTACTCCATGTGTATATTACAGCGATGCAAAAGTTCAGTGGTATATTTACTTAGAAAGAGCAAAATACAGATTTTCAACTTTTGCTTGGTTGGTCGCTGTACACAATATAATATAGGAAATACTAAGGAATGATATAATGTTCAATGGATAGCGATATGTATCGTTTACATTTTGTGAGATTTGAGTCGTTTTCTATTTTTTGCCTGCCTTAGGAATAAAACATAGTTATTATGATTTTTTGAGATATTTTAATAATCATGTTTCAGATTTTTTACCAACATAAAACCTCTGTATTGATAATATCATTGATAAAAAATTTATAGAAATCTGTAGAATCAGTAAATCAGTGGGAAAATATCAATGGGAAGGCACTGGATGCGGGCAGCGCAGATTTTATTGGTGTGGAGATATGAGGGCATAGTTGCTCAGCAGTGAGCGACGTATGGCTATTAATGATGATGATGATTCGAATGATGTATATTTCTTACTAATGACTATCAAAACCACAGCTTAGCAAAACATTTCATAGATTTTAAAACATTTTTATACTAAATTTAATACAACTGACTGAATTGTAAATATAAATCATTTTATGGGTTGAAATTAAACAATATATCTATTAATGAATCAAAATTTAAATGCACTTTTTACTCAACTATACTTAAAACTAATTAAATTAACCCTTTTTTCCACTATGACATCACCTCTGAGGTTTTCTTTCGATCTTCTATATATGTATAGTCTCGGGTCTGAGTGGTTGTTGTAATTTCATTATTTAGTTTTCCATAACAAAAAGGATTTAATTTCTTATCTTGGTATTTGAGCGATTTAAGTGTGGTTGTCTAATAATATATGTATATCACATTTTGCTATTGATTTTTAAACAGTACGTTAGAGAAATAATCACACTTTGATTGTCTTAAGTCATCTAATTTATTTCTCTCTTGTTAGCTGCGATCAAACTACTTGCTTACACGTACCAAGCCAGAAAATGTAAAGTGAATCTTATTGGCATATAGTTCCTTAATATAATATTTTAAGAAAAATCATGGAAGAAAGCTGCCAGCCACTATTATTATTTTTTAATACTAAAGAATTATATCAAGAAATTCAAACCTATGTCATTTGCCAATCCGAGACCTGTGAGCACTTAAGTATCTATGTTCATACTTCTTTTTAAGTATATAATCTACATTATTTTCCTGTTATTGTAATAAAACGTTGTTAAGATATTATGAATGTATTTTTATCTACTAATACCCTGAAGATACTTGTAACAAATTTAGATAAAAACAATCTCGATGGAAGACTTAAAAGCAACCCACGCCAAAAGTAAGTGTTATTAGATAGCAGCTTACGAAGAATGGCGGAAAATAATTAGCATTTCTTATATTTTTAACAAGAATATCTGTACACAATTTATTAATCGTATTTCTTATTTTCAATATTAGACTGCACCTAACTTTTTTCACCGAAAATCTGTGGCTATATCGAACTTTCAGAAAAACCAATTCCGACGTACAAAGGCTGCCAATTTATGACCCAATGCACGCAACTCCCTCGGGATCGAATTGTATACTACGCTCCACAACGACGAAGCAAAATTCCAAATTAATTTCAAGATGGAAATCAGATGACCGTCATAGCGTATCGCGTAATCACGTACACTCATATAGATTATTGTTATTGTATAACCGTCAAATGGAAATTGAGCCGAAAATTACATATTTTTCGTGCCCGATTTTAGCGTATCGGGTCCATCGTCGTCGCGACTGTCAGCTCGATCATTTCAGATTGAGTCGGGTCACGTCACGCCATTTGCGATTCATTCCGGTGCGTTATTACGAGTTTCATTTGGCGTCAGCTTGTTTATTTTTAGTGGTATTGCTGAAAATTCTGTTAATTAATCCTTTTGATATCTAGCTCGCGTCGCTGCGTGATTGAAAGAGTCGGTTTGAAAAAGTTTTTAATGACAGAATCAGTTTTCAGTTAAAGTTTTGTACGCAATAATGCATTTTTCACGTCGCCATGTTAAACTATGTATCGATATTGGCAGCCATTGTCTGTTATTGCGGCGAAATATTCAGTGAGCGAAAAAATCAACTATAACGTTTTGAAGGCACAGTTTTTGTATTGGTTTGAGAGTTTTTTTATTCTTATTGAAAAATGATTGGTCACATTGTTCCTGACACTCTGAGAAGGGACTCGCACCCATGACCTTTTTGCAATCTATGCGATATATTTTTTCAGTAAAGCATTGTGAATGCAAAATTAATCAAATATAATAATAAGAACAATATAAAAAAAATCTTATCTTAAGTTAAAAGGTTACTTTATTAGGATGATTGGAGAATTGTAAAAATCAAGAATTTTAAATATGTAAAAATATAGATAGATATAAAGATATCAAAACTTATTTGGGATATTCTTCATCATAATCAACCCTTTTACGTCCCCACTACAGGAGCTCAGGCTTTCCTTATGGATGGTTAAGGAGGATGGGCCATGACCCTCCACGCTGGCCCAATGCGGATTGAAGGGTATTAACGATTGCAAATGCAGCCGGGACCAACAGCTTAACGTACCTTCTGGGGCGCGGAGTTACTCGAGATATAATATGTTGGTCACACATCCCGTGACAGACCCTTCCGAAAGTGGGTTATCAACCTCGATCGAGGGCCGCGGCTTTCATTCACTTCCCCACCGAGTTGTATATTGGTATTAGTAGCTTGGGTATATTAGTAATTAATAATTTGGTAGAATCTAAAAAAAATCATATATTTCAAACTTTTTAATTTAGTTAGCTTAACATACCTATATAAAAATAGCTAATTTAAAGTATCATCAGTTATAAAAATATACTATACCATAGCATTGTGGGTACTTAATTTATCAGATATAATATTTAATTAGGAAGCTTAACTTTTGAAGCAAATAACACAAGACTCCTTTTAATTTTCATAAAAATTAGTTTATTTAAATTTATGCTTGTTTGACGAATACTTCTTGACGTTCTATCATTCTAGAAAATAAACATTATATTACCCACAGAATATAGATCTCTCTCTATGTTCTGTGATATTACCTAAATAGAATAAAAGTTAACAACCGGAAATAAATTAGTTGAAAAAGAAGCATATGTTCCTTTTCGGTTAGGAGCTATATAAAACTAATTAGATATAAAATAATTTTCATTGCTCTTTCAAAATCATAGTCATTTTGTTCAAAAAAGTTTTGGATAAAATCGTGACAGGTTTATTAAAATGGTTGTATCTCTAGCTAAGCTACGTCAATTTTACAAAACAATTTCGAAAATACAGTTATTGCAGTGTTTTACCAACGTGAGTATTTTAAAGCTCTAGCTTATCATATAAACAACAGGGAAATAAAAAAAAACAAGGGAGGTGTGAGATAAAGCCATAAATAAAAATGACAAACTACGTAGCTGTGAAATATAGAGCGCTTTGTTTCATTTAACAATTGACCAATAGTAACTACCCTGCGTTCATTTTACCGCGCCTAATTTTACTAGAACTAGTTCATTTTGTCTATTAATAATCATTATGATAAGTACTAGTGATTTAAATGGGAAATTTCCAATAATTACGATTGCACATAAACCATATGTATAATGTAAAATTCCTAAATAAAACATTTTGAAGACATTTTTCTATTATTGTGCATAAAAAGCATAAAGTTTTTTCAACATATTTGTATTTGTACTTATGTACTTAATAAATACAAGGTACTAATAAGGGTTTGTATATTAGTAAAGTATTTAATATACTTATTATATCAGTTCATGATCGAACTGTTTTCTAACTAGATCAAAGTCAACATTAGGAATTTGCTTGAAGTTAGTGACTGAATTTAGTGTAGGGTATTTTTCTTGTATAATAAGTTTTAAAATACGATGACTTAAAACAAGATTTAAAAGTACAAGATATCCCCATTGGAGTTAAAATATACACTTTATATTAAAAGTCACGAGACAGGTATCCTGCTATATACTACCGTAATTTTATAACATCTTACGTCATATTCCAGCTTCCAGGTGTTTGTTAAAAAGGATAAAAAGCTATTTAAATACATATACACTTGAACTATTATCGGAATTCTACTAGAAATATGAAAATGTTATTCTTATTTTGTACAAATCGATCGTATTTTTAAAGAAAACATTGATTATAACACCTTTGTAGTAAGTAGGTATATAACTGTATATTGTAGTACCTATCAATAAACACAAGTTTTGGGTTACAACAGATCGATTTCTTTTAAAGATGTACCGAATAATATAAACTGAATATTCAATCTAGTTACTCGGTTCCAGGACGTAATTGTCTAATTTGAAAATCGTTCGCAATCGCTTACGATTCGACAATTGAAAGATATACAAGATCTTTATGCTACAATAAGTCAGGTGATTATTATTCTTTATTTTTTTTTATAAAATCGTTTCGCGGCGTCACTTATTCCAAATCATTAATGGCAAATTATTTGTAAACAAAGGAAATTAATTTTAAACAAGCTCTAATTAAAAATTATAAATTTCTATCGCAATTATGTCTAAGTAATTGGATAAAAACGAATAATTAACAGAACGATCACTGAAACTCAACAGCCTTATCATAATTTCATATTTTTTTAGTAGTTAATAAATTCTCGTATATGAACACACACACGCATCAATTCATTAATTTAAAAACTTAGGAATCCATTGTAAATAACCTAAAATTGGCAACTATGTTAGATATTTGCAAACAAAAAAGTTGCTCATTTAATGTGAGAGCAAGAAACAAAAATATGGATATTACCAAGCAACTCGTGCTCCGAAACTTTGCTTGATGCAATACTCTTGAATCTTGTCGGAGTTAACGGTGCTACTTTTTCAGTACGTCAAAATATATATTTATATATTTACAAAATTATAGGTATATTGGAAGATAAAAAAAATATTAAATAACGACACACCCATATACATTATAATAATATAATGTATATTATATGGTAGTTAATAATAATAATAATAATAATTTATTTATTTCTCACCATAATCATTACAAATGAAGTGGTTAAATATGTATAATAAAATTAGATTATGGCGGATTGACATCTCGTTAGGCGAGACCCCTATTCGAGAGTATCAATCCTCCACCTTTCAAATATCACAGAGACACCGTTACATTCAACAATCAAAAAAAAAAAAAAATATAGTTGCAGAGATAAAGTTTGTAGGTGTTTGAATTCACAACGAAAACGAATTTACTAAGTATCGAATAGGTATTCTGTTTATGTTTCGTGGCACATATGAAGCGAGTGTCGAATTGCTATATAATATATGAGGTACCTTTATGTGAATTACTTAATCTTTTCGTTATAATTGATAAATTTAACATTCACAATAATATCTTTGTCTCATCTGCATCTTCTGTCTTTATTTATCGTTAAGACTCAACATTTCGCACAGGGTCCAAGTAGTGGATTATGGCCATTTGCCTCTATTCGGTTCTATCCCAACCATAGGGAAGGTACAGACGTCAGCAGCAGGAACAGTAATAGACTAATAATATTTATCTTACTAAGCTTACAAGTATGTATAGAGATTTATATAAATACTGAAACTCGCCTTAGTAACATTGAATACGTTATGATTATATACCTGACACAGGCAGTATCCTCAGTTTACTACGTAGACTCTTCTATGGTCGAGATTAAAACATTTCAAGTGCTTCATCCGATTACTGTTGTATAAGATCTTTCTGCGAGCGTAAAACAGTAAATTCTCTTAGTTAACTACGTGCGAGTTTATTTAATGTTTAAATAGAAGAATTACGTGTTACAGTAGCTTATTATCATAGCGGGTCTATGATAATTAGCTACTAGGGTAGTCTAGGGTAATGTGAAATATTAATGTGACTATGTTAGAAATGGCACAGAAAAGGTATCAAAATGATAAATTTCTCAAACAAAAATTTCAAAATTATTCTTACTAAAAATAGGCAAATAATTCATGAATCTTATGTTCAGAGAGGCGGATAGTATTGATAACCTATTGGAATCTCCGTCTGCCTTTAACTGGAGTCTCATAAATTATTTTTCGCCTTCTAATAAGCTTTTTTGAATTTTGTTTTATTGACAATTCACGATATTTCAAATGTCGATTTTAAAAGTTAGCCCTGATGACCATAAAGGCTGTTTGTTATATTTTATTTTACAACCGACTTTAAAAAAGGAAGGTATTCTTAATTTGACTTTTTTTTATATGTTACACGATACCTTCGTCAGTAGAGGAGTAATTCACATGTTTTTTTTTTTGTTTGAACGTTTGGATATTTTCAAGGGGGATCAGTAGCTGTATTTTAATTTAATAAAATACAAAATACTACCTAAGGTTTTTGACAATGTCGTTGTTACTAAAATCTAAAATAAACATCGTTTTTTGAAACTAAAGTAAAAAAAATAATAATTTAAGAATTCTTGGTTAACAAATTCAATTAACTTCATTTATAAAAGGGATGAATAAAAACATGGCCGCTGCCATTGTAGTTTTTAAGTAGGTATTATATTTAGATTTTTATTTTATTACATGTTTCAGAGTCGCCATAAAAAGCGATAAAATACTGCTATCTTAACCATCCGTTCTCAATATCTTATTATTTTCACAATATTCGGTTATACAGATCATTGTTATATAACATGCTTTAAACGAGTATGCTTTTTATAGATGTTCTGAAAATTCATCGGCTGTGATTGCACTTACAGGGAAACATGCTTAAATGGATAATAGCTAGAGCAATAACCAGGATAACGACGAAAGCAGGTGGCGTCTTGCTTAAACTGACGCTTAATGTGTTTTTTTCAACTCAGCCCATACCAAAGAAGCCGTTCTCGGCGAAATAATTCAACGATTTATACCATTAACGGCATTCGTTAAGAGATTTACTTAATTCTTACTGTTCTATTATGCGCTGTTATCTTGGTAACTTAATAGAATAAAATGATTTTCTTAATTTGAAAATACAATTTGGGAATCAATTCTAGTATACCGCGTCTATAACTATATGAACAAAATTTATATTGTCTAAAATAACCGTTAATTTTCAGTCGCCATTTTTTCTGTTCCGTAATTTTTGACCAAAGTAAAACATGCCTTATTCTATAAATATAAAAGGCAAAGATTGCTGACTAACTGACTGACTGATCTATCAACGCACAGTTTCAATAACTGGACAAATCGAGCTGAAAGAATAATGGCCATCTGCCTAACATGCTTGGACTACTAAAATCGAAGAAAACGTAACTTGATGAAACATATGTTATTTTGTTTGCCTATGCAACTAGAACAAAGAAAGACATTAAATATATTTTTAAAAGCTGGGAGTATCGAGTAATTATGTAATATGTTTTTGAGGTTATGTCGTATTATTTAAACTGTAGCATTTTGAGTTAGAGGTATTACAGTTGAAATATGTAAAGCACACGTCAGATAATGCTTAATGAACATCAAAAAGAATAATAGAATTTTTAAGATTGCTCTCAATAACTCTACTTTTCTATCTTACACTATAACTTATATAAAGAAGTAATGAAAATACTAATATTAAAAGGATTTAGCAAAACAACATGTTGATTTTTCTTTTTTTTTTTATTACAACTCTAATGAATACCTCATCACGGAATGCTGCAGGAGCAGCTGCATTCTGTTCGTGTCTGGCCCATCCAAGATACCAAACTATGGTCATTATATGAGCACAGCATCCCAGTGTACATCGACCAATAAGACAATTACAACAGTGTTCTCTTATGCCATCTAACCCGGATGTGTCATTATTTTTAAAAATGTACACATAATATTGTTTCCTCCCAATGTCTCGACTTAATTCTACTCCTTATAATTAGGACTTTATTTATATTTGTCTAATTCTAATAAATCCAGAGAATCCGATATTTCTATCCAGACCTCAATTCTATACTGTCCATGGAACCTAGTATGCTCCCCATAATACAGAAGACAATACAAAATCACCGCCAAAGTTACAAAACGTTACAACACCTCTACACATAGTTGTTTAAAAAAGGGAGGTCGCAATCGATTGAATACTGTAATATCGATTCTTATGAATAATCATTTGTTTTTAATTTCATTATAAATAAACTATTTTCCTCTAAGTATCTAATTATATTAGTAATCTAATCTAAGTTTTATAATTTTCACAGATTTATATATTTAGTAAATAATATAAGATTTGTATCAAAATTCGATTAGTCAGAAATAAAATCGATCTTGTTCTTTGAAAAGAGAGGGACTTCTCTAGGAATGACATTATTAATAAGATGCGTTCAAAAATAACATAATTAAAAAATAAAGACATATTTTAGAGAGGATTATCTTTCTTTTCCCAGCTTTTAAAAATAAATTGTTGGTATATAATGATTACATTCAACTTATACTACATTTTGGTATAGTTCCATCTTGGTACACGAACTTTTTTTTTCGTAGTTCATTTTGACCATTGTTCTTTGTCACAATAATAGTTATTATAGCACACCTCTAGATTTGCTACTAAAGTAATTTGATAAATTAATATAGATATGAAGATTATCTAATGCACGCGAGCAAAGCTGAGGCCGGTATTGTAATTTATAAACCAAAATCTTTTTCATGTCGATTTCGTCTTTTAAGTAACTTGCCTTTGCTTTTTGCAATTATGATTTTATTGGTTATTTAAAAAAAATCTTAACCTATCGAAATGCTAATTATCGATGGTACTACTAGTCTGACTGAACCAAACTCATCACAAGTTCAAACACGTTCTGAATAAGGTTTTAGTCTATGTATCTAATTTGAAAATTAAAATATCATTCTTTATAATTTTTAAATTGGAAGATAGATACTTCAACTGATATTCAATTCGCGCGTTGTCATCCTAAAGTATATTTCAGTTCCGAAATAACTATCAAATATTCCAAATCTGTCTACGATGATATTAAATTTATGATGTCATACGAAAATTGGACACAGACTCGTGTTATTAAATTGAACGACGCAGGTGCAGTGCCGATATTACATAACGAAAATTATTTTAAATATCCTGTGACTGGCATATAACTGGAAAAAATAGTTTTGTTTATTTAAGTATTTAAATTAAGAAGACAAGCACTGCATATGAGAGTTGTGCTACTTGTTAGAATTCAGTTTGCATAACCAATTTAATGGCACGGCAATGTTCATGCCACTCACTCCTCAAAAAATGAGCGGTTGGCAACAAGTCGTTTATATTAAACCTGTTCTCTCTACGATAGCAGCTAATATATTGAATTCTATTTCTTCCAGAGTTGGAAGGTTGCTGACGTCACTCAATGTGAAATTATGGGTTATACATTAACCAATCTGATACCGCAGCTTTTGTAACTTTTCGAACATACAAAATTCTGATCGATTTCTAGTGGAAGAAAGTTTTGAAAACCGATTTCCTCATTGTCATGCTGTCTATACATCTTTTCCAAAATACCACATCGTTTATGCCTCGATTAAACTGCATGTATACCTTTTTTTAATCATAAAAACTCACTACTGTCTTTCATTGGGTACGAAATAAAAACTTTTGCAAATAATCAAACTTTCTTTAACAAACAAGCGTTACTATGTCAGCTGCCAATATTAGTTATGGTTGGCTGTGAAAAAATACAATTAGGTACTCAGTTGGAAAACAAACGAAATTGCTTTCCAAACAACTAAAATTTTGTAGATTGTAGAAATCGAATTTATAGTTTTTTTACTTTTTTTTGTTGATATCCTTTGCTTTCTCATGTCATATAAATAAAAAAGAACCTTAGAAATACATCATCTTAATAACAAATATTTTGGAAAGCAATAGATGCTATTTCATGATAGATAAAATAGCTATGGAATTTAAAGCACTGACGCCAAAATTAATCTGAAGCAAAGTGCTAGAGTATACTTTGTAAAATATCGAACAATTATGAATTGTGGTTCGGAACGCCCCGGCAGACGAGTGGCAGCGCCTGCGACTAAGTGCGAGCAATGTTACAGCCACAGAATGAACTGACACGTTGCTACCCGCATTGAATTTTGATAAGCACTGGCAGAATTTTGATACATCATAGCATATATTCGATATGAAGCATTTATTTTATCTACGCGGATATTGTAATAGGTAAGATTTGATTGTTTGCACTGAATAGGCTCCGTAACTATTGAACCGATTTTAAAGAATATTTTACCTACGGAAAGCTACATTAAAAATTATCTATAGATTAACATTCGATGTACCATATGAGCTATATTTGTATCTTTAATAGCAACATATAAATGTTGGTCTCAAATAATCATTACAGTATGACTAGGCTACGCGCAGCAAAATCTAGGACCAGAACGAGAGTTATTAGAACTAGCTTACTTAATTGTGAGGGGAATGCGGGACTAGTTATAAAAATTTGTGGTCTCTTGGCTATAAAAGCTTTATTTACTTTATTGGTATTTACTAAATTTTGCAGTACTATTCCATTTAAAAAATATTGAACCATTGATTTAAAATAAAATTTTAATTAAACCTGTAACGATTTTTGGAAAAACAGCTTTGAAGATAAACTGACGAGTGTTCCAACTTACTAGGGGCTAATTTTAGCATAAGGAATTGAAAATAATTTTTATATTTTATGACTTATTTGGCATAAAAACTTCAGACACGCTTACACAGGTGTAAATTATCAAATCTAATTTTTAATCTATTAGAAAAAAAATATGTCCTTTCCTTACTTAAACTATTTAGGAATTTTAGGCTTATGACCATTTATAATCTGAATTTCTTTAGTAATCACGATTTTAATCAATTTAGCGTATCTAGCATTATCAACCTTTTATTTTTTAGTTTTATTCGTAATGTAATAGAAAATCAGTAACGTATTCTTTAACTAAAGCGGAACTTTAGGGTTAGAGGCCATTTATAATAACAAAATCTCAATTTCTTAAGTAATCAGCCTTTTTTTAAATAATCAGATTGACATAGAAAAAATATGAAATCAGTCTTACATTAATACGTTACAATTAGCCCCATAAAAGTGTTACAACATACCCCAGAGAGAAGCTCTTTGAAATAACAGGTATTAAAAAAAATCGCTTACTTGACATAAACATATAGTTAATTATAATCAGTCTAAGCAAATGATAAATGTATTTGTATAAATCAACAACTGGGAAATAATTTGAGCTTTCTGCGTTGTCCTGTGGGATACTGACCCAGCTGATATGATAGGTACATTGCGTAAATAAATAGTAGGTTGGGTTGAAAATTAAATGATATTTTTCTTTTGTGTAGGTCAAAAATGCTTGTTACTACTTACCCCTGTTACGACTAGCCCCCCGCTCCCCCACCTAAGGTAGTCACGCTCTCTTAAAAATCTCTGCGGTGCCGGTGGTGTCGTGGGCCGAAGCGTCGGGTCATTACGTTCGCTAAAGTATAGTTGGGATGTGGGGATGAGTCTGCTCTGAACTACTCAATTCCATCTGTCTTCTTTTATTATGAAAATACTATTAACTGATTAGTCAACAAGTATATTTGACTCGGTAAACGGCATATTAATCAGTAATCGAAGAAATATGTTTTGTTATTTCTAATATTGTAACGGAAAGTGACTTCATAGCCTCATGAGTCACTGTCCATTAAGACTTATCTGTGAAATAAATAAAGTAGGAAGTGTTTGTAATAGCCGTGACCACGGCCGGTGTAACTTGAGTTAGGTTTTCCCTTATTTTTTTTTTGATTATTTCCCGATATAGATAAGGGAAAAACCTAACTATCGAAATCTATCGCGTTAATACCCGTCTTATACAATCTAATAAGCTATATACCTTTATTGGTCAACTAAGAAAAGAAGGTACCTCTGAAGGCTACTTTAGGTCTATTTATACAGTATAAATAGACCTAAAATAGCCTTTAGAGGTAAAGAGCCTAAAGTAGATTGTAAGGGAAAAACAGCTTTTTATATGCATATAGAGAAACAGAGAAAGTTAGTCGAGGCTATCGTATAAAACCAATGCAATCGAGGGCACTCATTTGAAATGATGACAAACTCATGATGACTGGGTAAAAAAAAATGCAATTCTATTTAGTCCGTCAGTAAGATAATAGAAAAATACTAAATATGTATTTTTTTTACTTCAATTTTACAAGAAATACCTAGCTTAGATAACAGGCATTAAAGTTGAGGAGTGGGTGCTCGCTGCGTCACACATCTCTATTGTTTTCTAACTATTTACCAAAATTGTCTTCTGTATTTAGAAACTAATTTCAGTAACGATTGAGATATGATTGGATAATTGTCACTAATAAAAAAATTATTGACGGATCAATTTTAACACTTTTATCATATTTGGATGAAACACAAAGTTGGGACAATAGTCTATAGAATATTGTTTCGAATCGTGCAATGAGATATATCGTTCGTTCCGCTCCGCCTCGTCTGTGGCTGTGATAGACTATTTCACCGAATACGAGACCAAACTATCTGTAAAATACACTGGAATTGAGTAGTAATTTTACAATTTCAGTGAAAATTGCAATTCTTCAAGAAAACGCTTTCGGTAAATACTTTCCTAATGTATTATAAGATTTCAGGTAAGAGTGTTGGTCATAGTCGTGAAGTTTTTCTGTAGTTAAAATTGAGCACAACATGAATAGTAGAAGCACGTAATAGTAGAAGAAAAAAAATCAAAATATGGCTTTTAGTGACACGTAATTAAACTTCAAGATTAAAAAATACTCGTTGTTATAATTTCAATACTAACATTTACCAACCGCCATTAGTCTAACTTAGTATGTTCTAAACGGTAAAAGCCCAAAAAACGGTCACTTTTTCATAAAATTCTTACATTTACCAACACAAGTTGATAAGTGAAACATTTTACAGTAACATAAATAACTGTCGGTTAGTTTGATACATTTATTGTGTTCCCTAATACGAAATACTGCAGTTCCCTATTTAATTAAGTGAAATAAACTAATAAACGGTTTCATCGAGTTTGTATTTAGTTTTATTGACGTTTCGGACCCTTTACAGGTTCCGTGTTCACATAAGACTAAGGTGTTGATTGTCTTTTTAATTAAGAGTATAGCTACCTTAAACGATACTGTTGGACACATTCACAAAGATATTTCGGTGAGATTGATTTAAAATATTTATATATATACGAGAATGCACATATTCAAAATTTTATTTAATCAAATTAATCGTAATCGTAAAACTCTTTTGTTAGTCCATAATCCATTCTCTTCTTTCTATCTATTTATGACATTGTTAAGACGTGAAAAATGACCTAAATATCTTAACAATTGTAATAGAATCACATTGGAGTTGAATGCTTCCCGACTATACAGAGGTCTTATGTTATGTACCATATAACAACTATGTTCATATTTCGAAAGCGACGTAAAGCTCTCGGCCTCATCTATGCTAGGCCATTTTGTTGTTTCGAATCAAAATAGCCTTCATAGCATATCCAAAAGGTTCCGTATAAATTAATAACTACGTTTAATGGAGCTATTTTCTATTCTTAACAAAAAATGTGCAGCTCGTAATAAAATTTAAGCAATCAAATATTAATCTGTAAGTTTGTTCTCTAAACTGAATTAAGTCTGTCCGTGTTTCGAAAGTCATTTTAAAAAGTTAAATGGATACGTTAAGCTAAACTATATGTTACTGTGGGTCAATTTATTTTTATAAATCTTTCTAATGTATCGATTATGATTAAAATATGTCATAGAAAGTTTTCTATTCCTAAAATACAAAATCTTCAAATATTCGGGAGTTATTTCTGATTTTATATAATAATTCTTCACATTTCAGGTACGTTTCAGAAACACAATCCTAAAAGCTGTTCGGTAAGTAGATACAATCCATCATTGGGCCGTCGTCGAGTGAATATTATCCTTAGTAATGCGAAAGTTTGGATGTTTGTTCGTTAATCAATCACTGTTGAACTGTTCATTGCATTTAGAAATTAGACATAGAGTACAACCAGTGTTATCATAAACGATTTTTATCTCGTTTTAATATTTGTAGAAGTTGCGATTGTCCATAAATCCATATTAATGCAATTTAAGACTCAAAATGCTTACATATAATCTTTGATCTTAAGTATTATTATACTAGTTATTTACTTTCCACGTGTCTTTATTTTTACCAACCACTGAAAAGGTTTTTAGCACTTATTATATCCAATGTTTTTTTTTCATTTTGTAACATTGAGTATTTTATGATAGAATTATTAGAATAGTAACGAATGCTTTTGCTGCATTGAAGGATTTCAGTACCTGAAATCTGTTAATCGTCAATGCCATTTAGTCTTAAATCCAAAGGGTACGACGTAAAAGTAAGTATATATCGGTCAAAAACACAAATATCTTTACTATTCAATAAGTCCTTATTGAAATATTCTTAAAAAACTACTTTTATAATATATCATTAAGTCATAGTGTGGGCGCAAAGTATGAATAACAACCGTAAGCTATCTTAATATTTATTTTAAAAAAATGTACATGTTACTATAAAAGTCTGAAGTTTGGTAAATTATAAGATTTTCTTTATACAAACAGAACTGCTCTGTGATCGTTGTTCATTTCGAACTTAAACCATTATGATTTTAGTAAATCTTAGGTGTTACCTCAGGGACACGGTAAATGTTGAGAGACAACTCCAAACACAACACGTAGATGCATTTTTCTGTGCAATTAGTAATTCCGCTGGTTAGTTTAGTATGTACTGATATATATAACCCATAATGACATAGCTACATTATTTGATAAACGATGAAGATGTACCCTAATGATGTTTAAAAATATTTTTATTTAATAAAATTATTGTCGAGATCATTAATTTTAAACTTAATTTAAATTTATTATTTCGATATATGTTTGGTGAGGATTTTAGTGACACGTAATTAAAATTCAAGATTAAGAAATACTCGCTGTTATATTTTCCATACTAACATTTACAAACCTTGATTAGTCTAACTTAGTATGTTCTAAACGGTAGAAGCCCAAAAACGGTCTCTTTTTCATAAAATTCTTACATTTACCAACACAGGTTTATAAGTGAAAATTTTACAGTAACATAAATAACTGTCGTTTATTTTGATACATATAATGTGACCCGTACTTACCTTTACCATTTAAGCCTTCCCTACACTACGACAAATATTTCAAAAACCAAAATTAGTTGAATAGTAATGAGTTTTATATACATAGATGTCATTTTAACAATCCCGAATACCCGACAGGATAAGTTAATTTGAGCGATACTTTTTTAAATGTATTAATAATACGCAATAAAGTTTTCTGTGAAATAAATTGATGATATAAGCTATTATTACTGAATCGAAATTACAAAGGAAATGTTGATAGAAAGGATTTCTATCAAAACAATTCCTTCTGATGGTGCTTTCGTGGAATTCTTTTTCTATTTTTTTAATTGATTTTATTCCATTCCGTTTTCTTGTGGATTTATTTAGTCTTATTACACAATACTGCGAAGTCAGAGAAATAAACGTGAAACTGATTTATAAATAAATTGGAGTAAAAGCTCATTGTATTGCGATTTCAAGGAACTAAATATCTTTCTGCTTCATTAAGTATAAAATCTATTTAATATGAAAAAAAAATGGCATTTCTAATTAAGAGACGTTGATAGTCAATTAAAAACATTTTTATTATGAAAATGTTACCGGTAATGTGTATTTTCCGGTATTCTATACAATACCTAATAAAGTATAAAAAACTGAATGCACAGTTTTTTATATGTAAAAGACTGTTATCTGTAGGTACTTAGTTTGAAGTTTCTAAGTGGATAAATATAGACCGAGATCTATTTATTTTACACTTTGTATGTGGAACAGCCGGTACTCCAAGAATTATATGCACTACCTAAGGAAAGTGTGTAATATTTCATATATTCCCTGAACGCCTCCAGTACTCTATTCATGCTTTAGGTATAGAATACCTCAATTATACAGATTGCCAGTAACACATACAATTTATTTATTTTTCATTTAAAAAAAAATTCAATAATAGTTTTGTTATTTAAATACAAAAAATAAATATACAGCATTGACGCCAATTATAATAAATTTAAAATAATCAAAACGTTCAAAAGTGTATTTATTTGCAGTTTTCTCAAAACAACAGAATATTCATCGAGTCTGTTATTAAAACAGCATCACGTAAACTCGGTGTCCTGAACAAGGTGCGGCGTTTTTTCACGCCCGAACAACTGTGCCTGCTATACAAAACGCAGGTCCGGTCATGCGTGGAGTATTGCTCGCACCTTCGGGATGGCTCCGCTAGGTACTTACTCGATGCTTTGGATAGATTGCAGCGCCACGCAGTACGCATTATTGGCAATGGTGAAGTCACCAAGAACCTAGAAAGCCTGCAACTGCGCCGAGACGTCGCTTCGCTCAGCGTCTTCTGCCGTCTCTACCATGGTGAATGCTCTGAAGAACTCTTTTCCCTTATCCCCCCATCTCCCTTCCTCCTCAGGACCACACGTGCTGGTTTGCGTTGCCACCAACTAACTGTGGCAACGATTCCTTCGCGTACAAAGAAATTTGGCGACTCATTTCTTTGTCGTACTTCCAAAAAGTACTACCAAGAAACGCCTACGCCTCCGCTTACCATCAGGTGGAACGCAGTCATTTGCCCTCCATTTCATATAAAAAAAAATTAAAAAAAATACAGTCATTCCGTACTTC
Source organism: Diatraea saccharalis (assembly GCA_918026875.4). NCBI lineage: Eukaryota > Metazoa > Arthropoda > Insecta > Lepidoptera > Crambidae > Diatraea > Diatraea saccharalis. The sequence continues at coordinate 8,627,551 of OU893345.1, forward strand.
AGATAAATTGTCAATTCCAATTTTAAATCTAGCTGCTACAATAACCATACGCGTTTCAGGCAGCAGTAGTAGTTCGATTGAAAATATGCTGCACTCTCTGGATAACATTATAATCTAGCTAGAGTATCGAATATATAGATCATAAATACTATTAAAACAAAATCTATTATGATGAAAATGCCGAATAATTGAATATTTGATATTTTTTGTATATATTTCTTGAATTACGCCAGTATTTCTTGTTTCGATGCTAATCATTGTATTTTCATCAAATATCAGGTAAGTTACCTAAACAGCCAAAACACCTTATATGTATATAATACATATAAGGTAGGTCAAAAGCCCAGATAAGAGCCTTGTCCACAAAAAACACACGTTATTTTATTTGTAATAAATAAATTGCGGCGACATATTAAATTGAAATGTCGTATGACGGTGACGTCAACAAAGGTGTGAACTTTTTATACAATTTCTACATAGTTGTGACGCAGCGAGCCCCCACGCCTCAACTTTAAAGTCTATTATCTAAGCCATTTCTAGTTAAACTGAAGAAAAAATAAAATACGTATCTTATATTATCTGACTGACGGACTAAATGATTTTTCTTTTACCCAGTTATCATTCCTATACGGCCCAGTGAATCTTATTTATGAAATAAAAATCAAGTACATATTTCCTAATTCCATATTTAGTGCCTAGATAATGATTATTTTAAGATGGAATTTAATTTTTGAAATATTATATTCAACCATGAACGCATAAATATTAATTTTGATAACCATAAACACCTAATAGGTTTTCTTGTAAATAACTATTCAGTGCTTTTATATCAATGCTTTTTCAATGCTTTTATGTACTCAATTTCCGGAGATCACGGGTGATGGTAATATTTCACATATTTTCTTTAACTACTTCAAAACTATTTGTCTTGAAATTTTTCACAAATAGATTTTTCATTTAAAAACTTTTTTTAGGGAAATATGATGATGACGATGAATGTAAAATTGGTCAAACATACTGTGAACCTACATGTTTAAAAATTATTTAACTTCTTGACGAAGCTCATGAAACAGTAACGAATAATTTGCACCGGCTGACAGTTTTAGAGTCACTGTATTGTGAATAGAGGACGACATAGTGCGGTACAAAGCTCGCAGGAGAAGGTTAATTAATGTCGACGTCGCGAAACACTATTAGTTTACAAGACTTTGGTATACGTTGAATATTATAAAATCTGTGAAAGTTCTAGAATCCTTGGCATGATTACTTCTTTGAGACTGCTCTTATTCGTTAGACTTCCTAAGAACAGCTTCAAAAAGCAATTTCGCTCCATAAAATGCCTATAGTTTTATTTTAGGAAGTATCGGTAATGAAATGGTTAGAAATTTTTACACGAGATGATTTTTTTGTGAGAGTATTTTCACACTTTTATTATAAACACTACATATTCGATTGAGTTAGATATAATTAATTTTAAGACCTTTAGAAAATTTTAAACAATTATCTGAGGACCGAAATTAATAGAGTGTAAATTCTTTCATGTAGGCCAGCTAGTATATATGAATAAGTTTTAATAAACATTTTTTAACTAATACAATGAAAAAAGCTTACCTCATCAAATCAAATCAAAATTGTTTATTCAGCTTAGGCTTTTACAGAGCACTCGTGAAAGTCGAAAACTGTTTATTTCACACAGAGAAGTCTTATTGAAAAGTGACTTAATTAGAATATGAAGTCACTTTCCATTATAATATTAGAAAGTAAATACAATAAAGTTCAAATATCTAACACCATGCCTTTTTGTCATTTAGATATTCCTTAACGGTATAATATTCTTTTCTTTGTAGACAATTTTTAATACGACTTTTAAAATGATTTATTGGCAAATCCAATACAATCCACACTGTAAACCTTGACACATGAAAGAAACTGATACCTTCTGTAACCTGTAAGAAGGCATTACAAGCGTTTCTTTATTTCTAGTGTTAAGTTTGTGTACATCACTATGCTTGGTATACACATTAATATTGTTCCGGACAAAAAGTATACAACTATATATAAATTGAGATGCAAATGATAGCTCTTATTGCCCTTTATTGTAAAACAAATATAGATTGAATATCAGCTGCCGTTCCCCACAATATAATGCCATAGGACATGATACTGTGAAAATAACTAAAGTACACTGTCCGGGCAGTTTCTATATCGGAAATTTGTCTTATTTTTCGAATGGCATATGCAGCCGAGCTGAGTTTACCAGCTAATATAGAAATATGCGGGTTCCATTGCAGTTTTGAATCTAGTGTTATGCCCAAAAATTTTGTTGAACTTACTAACTCTAAATGTTCGTTGTTGAGTTTAATTTTAGCTGATTCTACTTTTACATAAGGTAAAGTAATTTTTATTATTTTTGCATTCAATTGAAGATTATTAAATGTGAACCAAGATAACACTTGTGAGAGAGCATTGTTTACATCGTCGAAATTAAATTTATTTCTGTCAATGTAAAATATCAATGAAGTGTCATCTGCAAACAACATCCTAGGTTTTTAACAAAAAAATATAAATCATTTATATATATTAAAAAATGAGACCCCGACGACTTCGTACCGTTTATATCTACTGTTTGTGTTCTGGAACTAAGATACGACAGCATTAATTTTAGAGCAGCACCTTTAATACTGTAGTAATATAGTTTAAACGACAGTGTCTGATGCTCAACACAATCGAAGGCTATGGACAGATCGCAAAAAAACTCCAAGAGCATTTTGCGATCTTTCCCATGCTTTAAATATATGCTTTAGTAGCGCAAAACCTGCATCTGTTGTCGAACGAACCTTGGTAAAACTGTATCGCTTAGTATACAAAAGTTCGTTCGAATTAAAGTAGGATTCAAAATACGTTTTTCAAAAATCTTACTTAGTGCCGGTAGAATTGAAATGGGTCTATAATTACTAGAATCCTGTTTATTAACGGCTTTAAAAAGAGGAATGACTTTACTAAATTTCATGAGATCAGGGAAAATACCCTCATCAATACAGTGGTTGAAAATATTAGAAGAGAGAAAACGATCGGATGTCGTACTGGGTTTGAGAAGATCTATGTTAAAATCACCACATACAACCAAAAATTTGTTTTTTGAGTCTAACTTTTTAAAAACATCCTCCATTACAAATTCAAAAACACTATAATTACCTATGGGGGGTCGGTATACAGATACTACTCGCATAATTAAATTACTTAATTCTATACAAGAAAGTTCAATATCTGGTTCTACCGTTAATTCTTCGATATCTTTCCGTTCCTTATATTTTACATTATCACTAATAACTTAATATCAATGATTCACCGCATTTCGCTCCCCTACGTATATGAACTTTGCATATGAAAATTATTTATATAAAACGACATTTCACTGAGTTGCAGCCAATGTTCTGTTAAACAAACTATTTGAATATCGTTCGATTTAATAAATAACTCTAATTCTAAGTCTTTGCCGGCCAAACACTGCATATTTTGATGCATTATATTAATATAAATCGATTTAGCATTTTTCTTACTTTTCAGTTTAAAACTACCTGTAGTGGGAAACTTTATAGGGTGCATGAATCCAAATCAGATTGGTGCCTTTTAACAACTACTTTTTGAAGCAGGTTGAATATTCTAATGTTTGCCCATCCATGGTACAGGAAGAATTAGGCCGTGTCTAAACTTGCTTATGATAGCCCTTACAAAAACACTCTGAATACCTAATTTTGATATGTCATCAATCTTATTGTTGTCGGTCCATTTTTTGTTTAGCAGAGCCATTTTTGCTTTATTCGCTGTACCTGCCGCTTGACAGGTGATAGGGGATGTGTGAGACACTCCATCCACACGGACCCGCCTGAAGTCCAATCAAAACGCGGATGACATACCCACTAAATTCTCTCCGATGCACCTTCACTTTTGGGGGAAGGACGTGGGATCAGTAATGCTACTTCCAATTCTATGACATTAAAAATTCGCAAATTAGAGTAGGATAGATGACGACGTTCATAATACATCGAATTTTGATTTTAAGAATATTTAACAAAGACTGACAATAATATAAATAAGGACCGATGCTGACTTATTAAGCGGAAAAAAGCGTAAAATCTATTTTTGATTACTTGCAAAAAAATTGAATAATATTAATTATAAAAAGTCAATAAAAATGTAAAGGCAACATTGTATTGTATTTATACCGAGAAAATTTAAGAAACTAACTTTTTGGTTTTACCTAATTGATAAATATCATTATACTTATTCTATCATTATAATTATGTAATTTTCTGGTCACAGATTACTGTAGGTATATTTAGATTTCATTGAATTATTCACAATTTTAAATATATCTTATTAGAATTTATGATCTTACATAAGGCACATATTACATATTAAAACAGACTTAACTTATAAAAAATATACATACTATAAATAACCTATATATAAACCAGAATATTTTTATGCTAATTCAGCAAAAAAAGTCACTGGAAAATTTCATATTTTTAAATGTAAAAACTACACCCGACTGGAAAAATACAATAACTGTGCAACCAGTGAAGCTCATCAAGTAAATGGGTTTACTGATGGAAAAAACAACACAGACGACGCTGATGGGAATAAAAAATCCATTTAACCGAAGAGAAGTTGAAACAAATAGTACCTTAATTATTTTTCGATTTAATTAATATTTATTATCATCATTCAAATCTTTTGTAGTTGTATTTGTTAACAAAGACCCATGAAGTCCCATTTCTTCTTTGATTAAATATGGTGATCGAATTAAGAAGAGTTATATTTATATTTGTGAAACAGACAAGGATGTTTATTCGAAACTAGCTGTTCGCGACTTCGACACAAGTAAACTATTGCCTATGTCACGTAGCTTTCAGGTGAAAGGTGAAAGAATTTTTAAAATTGGTCCAGTTATTTCGGAGCGTATTCGATGCAATCAAAAAATTAAATCTTTCCTTTTTGTAATATAAGAGTGGACTATTAAGTTTCTCAACTTGATTTTAAACCTTATTACAATCACGGTAGATATATCAATTCATGCCTTGTTATGCTGTATTTTTCTTGTTAATGTTCAGTAATAAAAGTATTTATGATTATTTTTCAACCGTAGTTCGCTATTTTATTTAACAAGAAATTATCACAAAATGTGAAACATTAAAATAATAGCGCCGTTTTATAAAAAAAACGACTAACTTTAGTACCAGCCTTAAACCATTATCCGACCAAAATTATTCACCATGTCTCAATTTGACTTCCTTGACAATTTGTTTAAAAGTACTTACTTTAGTTTTCGTTTTTTAAACAAAACGGATATGATTTTGTTAAATAAAATAACTCAACAGTAGTGTAGTAAAATTAATCTTATGCGCTTGTTTTTAATTGAATAAATATGCAGAACGAGAGAGCGGTTTTAAAAAGACTTCAAGTCTGTTATTTCTATGATCATATTCGCCCACCTACATATTTATTTTGAGACTGCGTACTCACCGAAACTAACCATACAATCGTGCAGAACATTAACAACTTCAAAGGAATGATAAATATTAACATTCCACACACCCGGCTCATTATGCCGGGACTTTGTCTTATTTACTTGGTACGTGCGCCTTTTTCTGAGTAGTCTTTCGTTTTGGACTTTCTCAGATTTGTATATGGAACATGGCCTTAGTATTGCACAACTTGTTTAATATTATCAGGCATACTACTCGTATCTGCTGGTTGCACAAATGTCCATTCAATTTGTTATTAGTCTAACTGTAAAGCGACATTACCGATTATTTTTCTTCAAATTTAGAACATTGGTTAAACCTTAAAGTCGTCGTTAAAACTTAATGGTCATTTGTGCACTCTATATTTAAAATATTGTTATTTTAATCCATTTGTTGCTTGTGATGCTACCAGTATCACCACGATATTCTTTCTACTACCGACAATTTTTTTAAACAGTAGGAAATTGAATTTTTGTCATACGAAATCTTATTTAATTATTTTATTCATGCAGGCACGGTTTTTCACACAAATAAGCTCAATCAACTTTGCGATTCTGTGCAGGGAGGCGACCTACAGAGCGACCCCCAAAGTCTAGCCGTGATTATAACCGTAGAATACGTTGTATTATAATGAATTTGATAGCAGTGTTACTGACTTAGCATTTATCCCAAATTTATTCACTAGAAGACATGTCAAAGTAATAACATGAAACGAAATATTTTAGGCGGTCGCATCCCTGTGCCCTAAAAGAGGATTAACAAGTCGATGACGAAAAACAATTTGAATAACACCCTTTCAGACATTTTCTAAGTTTGAAAATTATAGTGATTTAAAATTGTTGATATATGGCAATTTACAAACGTTGCTTTAGTCAATTGGTGAGGCCATTTACATTTGGTAAAAGATCAATTTGTTCTTGAGATAATGTCGTGCGAGGTCGTGTCTCATTGATATGTTTTTTTTTTTTAATATTTCTTGCCAAAAGTGTTAAATCTGACTTTATTTAAGTCTATTAAATGATATATTTTTCCTCAGTCATTTGGATTACGGATTAACGAATAATATGTAATATGAGAACAGATGGAATAAAAGCCAAAATAAAAATTAGGAGTCTGCAAGAATTTAAGGACACAGTTGTAATCATTTGATTTTGCAATATTTTGCTCGGAAATGTAATCCTTTAATTATTAAAATAGTAACTTTTGCCCGTGACTTCGTCCACGTGATATAATTACTTTGGGCAGCGTTTTAAAAACGCTAAAACAAATATAATCCGTATCTAATTATAAGGAGTCATCATTTTATCATTACAAAGATTTAGACAAAGAACAATATCATTCACAATTATTTGGTCGAATTATAAACTCACAGCTGCTTTTTCGAGTTTAAATTGAAGAGATAGTGTGTAAACTAATGAAAACAACATTGATAGACACAAATATAGAATATTTATTACATCATGTGGTAAGAAAAGATCTTTAAACTATACTATGTAACCTAAATTTGAGATTAGTATATAATGAATATGTCGTAGCCAACTGGGTAAAACATTAGTCCAATTAGGCGATCAGCTGAGTAGCCATCAAAACGTCCTTCTACAGTGCGGCTGTACAACGCCCAGAGAACTAGTTAACTGTCAAGGATCACGATACGAAACACAATTATTATTTGCAAAATATCCGCGATACAAATATAAAATTATTTTGATGTTCAACTTTGACGACACTACTACAAAATGCCATATTTATTCAGCAACAGCTTCATGTAATTAACTGATTAAAGTCCAATATGTTTTAGATCTAAGCTGTACTTTATTTCTGAAAATCTTAAAGCTAACTATCTAAATTGAAATACAGATGGAAAGAAAAACACAAATGTAATGTTTATACAAAACGTAATCGAAAACTGAAATTTACTCAAAATTCTTTGAACATATAACGCAGTTTAGTTACGAAAAAATACCATCTAATTACCAAAACTTAAAATTTTATCGGCCATAAACTTACGGACAGATGCAAAAAACGCCCATTTAGGTTTAATGGCACCTTTAAGCTCTAATGACTGTTAAATTTGTATGGGCAATGTCACTTTAAACTAATGAAATGTTAGAAAGTTTCACTAGATTAGTCTTTTAAAAATCAAATTAAATACTAAATCATGCAATGAATGTCATAAAGATTATGGTATTTTAATAATGTCAAGTCAATCAGAAAGAAAAAAAAAATATTGTGGTAGCGTAACATTATAATACAACCACAAAAGGCGCGAAGAAATCAAAAATAGTTAATAGTTCACATGTTCTCTATCCGAATCTTCAGTATACCTCTTGTTAGAACGAGATAAACATATTTGCATAGCTTTACGTGTCAACTGCTATATCCTCATAGAACGTGATGCACGAAAAAATGGCCGCGTTCAATGACGTTTTTTATTTTTATTAAAATAAAAAAGAGTGTGTACAGTACTTACCACTGTGGTACTTACCCATGAAATGTTATCTTTTTTGCTTTTCTCATTGTCAATGTGTAATTTGTGCATTGTTCAAACACGCAGGAAGGCATTTTTTCTAGAACTTTCTACACAGAAAATTACGAGTGAAAATAACGTAAGCCACAACGCTTGCTGAATCGTGCCCAAAGGCAAAGTGAAACTCAGGCCATTGCCTTGCTTTTTTGCTGTCAATGTTATTCGTAGATAACCCATCTAAACTTTTTAATACCATAGATAACCCATCTAAATTTTAACAATTCGCATTAATCAATTATATCACGAAGTCAATTAAAATATAAAAAAAATATATTTTAAAACTCAACCTTAACCACAACAGTGCAATTTGAAGTTTTTCTTAATATATATGACAGCATGTCTAATAGTTTGCATACAATGATAGTGTCATTTATTATCATTTCCAAATGAACGAGTATTGGGAAGGCAGCCTCCAATGGCATGACAGGTGACAGAACCTCTCATCGACGAGTTGCATTCGAGAGCCCACGTGCTCGGTGGACATTCATTTAAAATCAAGAAGTATCTTTGTAATCATTAACAGTTATTGTGATTTAAAACTGATTCAATCATAAGTAAGAAATATATAAATCATATTGTAGCATATTTTATTGTATAATTATTCCTTCGCCCGCTAATCCACGCCACCTATAAAACATGGGAATCCCGTCTGATATCCGCCATGTGCCTTTATATAAAATAATTTGTACTTAATTATTTTCAAATGTATTTATTTAGAATGTTATTTTTGTAATTAATTATATACTTAAATACCAATTTTTACCACAATATAAGGAAATCTGTATAAATAATTTAGATTGAATGAATACAATGACAAATGAAATTGTAAACAATGGTTGCTATGGTAACATTTTGATTCCTCATTCACTCCCATTTTCATCGCTTTAAGTGCTAGTTTTCGGGATACAATATACCTTCTAACTGCCTAGGGTATTAAACTACCTAAATACCAATTTTCATCTATAAAGGTCCAAAAACAAATTTGTTTCCTCCCTTTTGACCTCATTCTGGATGAAATTTCTAAAAATCCGTTCTTAGTTTTGCTCCGATAAAAGCATTTATTAAAAATTATCTTTATTCTTGAGACCTAAAAGAACTTGAATAGTATCAAACATAATGGGTACAATTATTTCCTGTATTACATAATGTACTCGTAGCAAATTAATTGTCTGCGGTACTTTAGCGTACTTACATATCCGTTATGACATATTTTAGGTAATATTACTGACGTAAATATATATGAAGAGACTGATGACATATTGCTAGACAGTTAGTACTATTATTATATAGTTATAATGGAATATGTAACGTATAACAGTTAACTGTATAATTAAATGACATCACCCACGTGCGATATGTCTAAGGTTACAAGAATTCCGGATAAAAAAATCTTATAATTGATCTATATTGAAAAATGTTAATATTAAAAATATAAAGGTATATTTAAGATATATTCACTTAGTTGATAAAAATTAAATCATCAACATCAGCCCTTTTTGGTCCCATTGCAGGGGCTCAGACATTCCCTATTGATGGTTATGGACGATGAGTCATGACTCTCCACGCTGGCACAATGGATTAATGACTGCAAATGCAGCCGGAACCGATGGGTAAACGTGTCTTCCGATGCCTCCGATCTTTCCGAATTTTTAGTCACCCATCCCGTGAGGGACCATTGCGAAAGTTGATCAACATCTATTACGGGTCGCGGCACTAACTCATTACGTCACCAAGCAATCTTTGCAAAAATGCAATATTTATTTAAAAGATAAAGCACTCGCATAGGTTTTGTAAAATAAATTTGGTATAAAATATGTAAGTAATTGTAAAAATTAGTTTTGGGTAAATTTCCCTAACAACCACGGAAAGAAATAACAGAGGCATTTTGCAAATACTTTTACTGAACGAAAGGGCTAACTTGCGTTACTTTCATTTCTGTTTAGGAGCCACATTGTTTGCTAATGTTTGTTTGCTTAGGGAATGTTTCAATGACACCCACTGACCTCGTTAAGTCTTCCGCAAACGTTTGTTCGAAAGGAAATTCAACCTTATGCCACTAGATTTACAGCCATAAATAGCAATCCATTTGATTGGTATGAGACGGTTTGTATGTTTTCATTAATGATATATTTAAGTTGGAGGCTAACAATACAGGAGCACTTGAAATATTAAGGATGGTTAGTAAATATTGCCAGTTAAAAAGGGCATATGCTACTGAAAAGCCTTTTTTTAAGCTATTAAATTTTTTAACCGATTTCATTTAGAGTTCCGTCTCTGTTTTTAGAGTTACAGAAAAGGAAATATTGTTTTAATTTCTCACTAGAAGATTGAAAAGTTTGCTGAGATGCTGATTTAAGAACCTCCTTACACAGGATCAAGATAAGGGACGCCCTTATCCTGGTTTATAGAGTATCCCGGTATGTGAACATTAAGCACAGTGTACGCAAAAGTCCGATAATTATAATGAATATCAAATATCCGACATTTAATATTTATCCGATGTAATATCGGATATATATCATGCATAATCAAAGCTGCGATTTTCGAGCTGCTAGTGGCTTTATTTAATATTTAATCTTTTAAATAAAAAATGTATGGAAAACGCGGGAAATTAAGTTTAAACAACGCATGTGTGCGCCATTTTTTCATATTCAGCCTAAAACCATAGACTAGTTTAATGAATAAAAAACAAGGGGGACGATAATGAGTTTTATGATACAGTTGGCGGTACCATAATGACTTTTATTTTTAATTTTATGTATATGCGTTTATAAAGTGCGCTTTTATAGAATCGTCTTTAAATTCGTCATTAGAATTTTTCGATTTCAGTGTAGATAAAATTCTTTCTCGTACGAGAATTATGATACGTGGCTGAAATAGGCTGTAATTTACACGGGCGATGTACCAAAAAATAGCAAATTAAACAATAAAGTGAAAATGGCACATTGAAATTTATATTGTAAATAACTAAATCAGTGACAAAAATAACTAAATCATTGACCCAGGAATTCAATGCTATACGGTGTTTATGTCAAATGCAAGTTCTGTGACATTTTATTAATGTTCGGTTTCTTTTGTTTCCCTCACAATTTGTCCACAAAGGGCTTCTAGCTTTTTCACTGGCTTACAGGACTGAATTTTTAAAAATAACAGCTAATACTGTGTTTTATTGACGCCATCAATTAATTGAGATAAATTTTACATGGGAAAGATAATGGTGGAACAGTAAACAGGACTCTATATTAAATTATTTTCTAATTTTCTTGTCTCAGCATAAAGTCTTCTAATTATTGCAATTATCTTTATATAGTTGACTGGAACTCAGGTATTTCTTCGCGTTCTTCAATCAATTATGACTTCGACATAGAAGTTAAAAACTGGGGCCTAATCATTGACATAAAGAAGTACCTAATTGTTTTATTTTAAAATCTATTGCTATCCTTTTCAATTAGACATTTAATAGACGAAAACAGCGAATGCGCGCGCGATGTTTTTTGAAACATATCGATTGAAATATATCTTTAATTTTTAACATCAATTGGAATGTTTTAGGCAAGCGTTATGCGCAAATATTAATATTTTCCTAAATCATTCATATCATCATTCGTTCCGAAAGCAATTGCAACTTTAAACATTACATATTTCCATAAATCGATAGCATAGTTGCTATGCTTTTGAAAGGGATTATGATAAATTTTGATATTAGACAATTAGTCCACAGGCATTTGAATCTTATAACCGTTACATTTTTTTATAAACTCACTAAAAGCTATTGAAGTTTTTAACACTAATCGTGAAATAAAAAAAAAATATATAACGTGGTTCAAAAGATCTTTTCGATAGACTTTATTGCATATCTAATATCGGAGGATGTCCAGGTTGACCTAGTATTTTATATTACACTAGCTTTTCGCCAGCGGCTTAGCCCGTATAGATTAGAGATAACATTTTTATTAACGCTGAAACAGTAATTATTAATCTATAGGCCGAAAATAAAGGTTAATCTTATTAATATTGTAAATTTTACATTTTCGTTGCCATTTCCATGTTTTAAATCTTCTCAGGTACCAAAGCGGATTTGAAACGGCCTAAAACAGTTTTTTCTCCAATATTTTTGATATTAAATTTCATGTTTTCTTTTCACCATCTTCAAGCCTTATTTTACAAAATAAATCTACTGACAATGAACATCGATCCAAATTGAATAGTTTACGTTCGAATCAGTGACTCAATCAGTGAATTGTTCTTTTATGAGCTTTAACTTGAAGCTATAGGTGATAATAATAATATACGCTACGTTTGCAGACTTACTTAAAGCATAACTTTATTTACTCCAGCTCAAGCTCATAAGCGATGTGATCCATGCCCCTAAACCACCTAGAACTGTTTACTTTTTTCACACATATTGACCTTATGTTGTAACCTTGTCATAAGAATGGAACGTGCGTGCCCTTTTCTATGAAACCCTTTTCACCTCATCCATTTCCACATTTACAATACCCTTTTACCTATATCTATGTTTTTTAGATATCTTCTATGTCTCTTAGTTTACTATATATATGTAGCAATTGGCAGTTGCGAATAAAATTCAAAGGTTATTTATTGAAACTCGCCTCTTTCATTTAAATAACTTTTTATTTTGAACAAGCCCGTCGGTCGCCATTTACCACACCCAACACTCCAGTCGTCCTGTATATTTCCTCTCACTCGTACACTTCCTTCTCTCTCGCATTACGTTTCGTTCTATCTTAAATGTAATTGATCTACATAAATCCTACAACTATAGCGAATTAACATAAATAGATGAATGATACATAGCCTTTCTTAACTATTATATAAGAAACAATAAATTACAGCCATCCAATAGCCCAATTCTGCTAGTGTTACTAGTGTGTCTGGCGAACTTTGTACCGACCAAGAAATTTGAATGTAAAAATATATAAACTTCTTGGTTCCTCCTGACAGTCAATGAATTACAAAATTTAGGATTTAGCGATAATTTAAACTAAACCATGGACATTTTCATTTTTAAACTATCGCGCTGCATTATTCATTATTCATGCTCATGTACAGAATAGGGACACCGTTAGTGTTGTAGTTGGATCAAAAATCTGAGGATGGAAGAAGATTCTTCTTCGGATACAAAGGCTACTTGCTGCGCCATAGATCTCCTCATGATATACCAGGATATAGCTCGGTGGCGTAGTGGATAAACGCCGCGGCTCGCGATCTTAGTCGTTAAGCAACTTCCGCTAGGGTCGGTCACGGGATGGGTGACCAAACAATTATTATCTCTTGTTACTCCGTGCTTCGGAAGGCACGTTGAGCCTTTAGTCCCGTCTGCATTTTCAGTCGTTAATACCCTCCAATCCGCATTGGGCCAGCGTGGAGGGTCATGGCCCATCCTCCTTAACCATCCATAAGGAAGGCCTGAGCCCCTGCAGTGGGGACGTAAAAAGGCTGGTGATGATGATATCGGATACTTGCTGCTCTAGTCTCGTCGTGATCACGGCCGGTGCAACCCGGCCGAAAAGTCGGCGCAGGTCAGTAGGTATAAAAATCACGTCTAATACCTGTTATTACAAGTATGTTACCATGGACATAGACAACGTTACGCGACATTTTCACGTTTACACCTGAAACCTTTATTATGACAAATCACTATTGTCACTGACTTTTTGAGTCTTTTATAATAATTATTATTATTGATAAAATATAACGGCAGGTAGTCAGAAGGGGCTATTACGATGCCCAAATAGATGGTCCATATCGGCAGACTATCTTTAAAATAACACTGTAGGCGTGTATACCAACGTGGTTTTGTTCCATTTTATCACTTTTCATACGAAAATATAACGAGATAAGCGTGATGTCGTCGGATGTCTTTACTCCTCGGCGATCGGAAACAGAATGTGTGCCAAAATGGCGGTAAATTGCTTTTTGTTAACGAACTGTCAAAGTCAAAGTCAGAGTAATTAAGTAATCGAGTAACTAGCAATTAAAATAAAAGAAACTAAATCAAACGATCTTCGTAAAGGTGATGCGACAAATATAATATTTTAATACTTATTAACCTATTTACGACGAAGATAAATCCAAAACGCAAATATCATAAAAATACGGTCCAGCCGTTCTCCAGTTATAAATGGTGTCACTGTAATAAATTAGCTTTTTTTAGGTGTAAAATTTCAAAAACGGTCGTCTAGTTTCTAAACCTATTCAATCCAAACAATCAAATCTTTCCTCTTTATAATGTTAGTGGCTATTTGTTTGTTTGTTATATATGAATATTTGTTTGGAAAACCTATGAGTACTATCCATGAATTGAATATATCACCAAAAATAATGCAATATAAATCTCATGTAAACGATGTTTTATACTTAACCCTTAGATTAGAGAATATAGGTATAATCTAAGACTTATTCATTAAACAATTTTTTTATGACCATGGCAGAGTTGCTCACTGGTTTCAAGGTATCGCCATCTCTGAATTCCAGCTGAGATTCGATTCCCTGTCGGATCAATGTCAAAATTGAACTTACTGTTAGTCTGGAGTTTATTGCCTTTAGTTATTTTAAATTTCCTTAGTAAAAGTGCTTGAGCTACTGAATTATTTAGATATGAACTAAACAATGACAAAAAAAGTACCTAGTCGTCGATAAACAAAGGGATTCGACGCATAAAGCTTGACATTCTTAAGTAACATTCTAAATGATATTAAATTTTCTACTACAATACTCAAGTTAAACGTATCATTGAAAGTTTTTATAACTAACACGAATGCTTGTTAGTAGCTGAACGATATACTCTAACATTGCGGAACAACTTTTTATGCTCTGTGCATGAATAGTAGAAAGCAACTCATAAACTTTGTTTTATGGTTTTTATTACTGAGAGGTTAATGGTTAAATAACCACATGGAGAAATAAACTCGAGGAGCTCGATGGCGCAGTAGTTAAGGTTATTAAGCAACTTTCGCAATGGGCGGTCATAGGTTGGGTGACCAAAATTTATTATTAAGAGCTACACCGTGATTCATCGTCCACTTCATCAGCATATTCGTACAGATTAATAATGATTTAAACAATTTTTCTTTCAAAAATAAAGATAAACAAGGAGTTTTTTCACATAGAAGAATCTTATTGCTTATTCAAAACATTAGAAAAGTATTTATCATACGTGTTACCTAATTAAAGCTTTTCGACTTTTATGACATCAGAATTACGGTATATAAATAATGTTTTTCTTGCTATAATTAGCCGCAAAAATGTTGATGAGAATGGCGTGCTTATATTGTTTAAATCAACAGAATATCTAGGTTGGCAGCGACACACCCCAGACATTGTCATTCAAACTATTTCTAGCCACTAAACTTTGCTATTGACGGTATAATATGCTATACTAGCTGATCTGGGGCTCTTGACTTAACAATATAGGTGTCGCTTCAATGAGTTTCTTTTTCATTTGCTGTAATGGAAGCATTAGAAGTAAATACGTAGTTAATAAATCAACGCAATTAACTAGAAAACGACTTTTCTTATCTACACATTCCTAAATAAAAGAACATCAAAGCTAATTTATAATATACGTTAATACTATTTATTTTCAACTTTTATTATAACTTCTGCCATGTTGACAAAAAGACAAATAAATAAGGTTTAAGGAAAATTGCTCAATAATACAGTGAAACAATTTGTTTCAGACGTTTCGCCATTTCGTTCAGTATTGCCACGACAGGAGTTTCAAACGCAATTTAGAGCTTTTTTCTCGAAATAATCACCTTGGCACGAAGGTAACATAGGACCATCACTATGATACGAAACAAACTTAGTGGCCCTAAGGGTAGAAATATAGAATTGAAATTTTGAGACCGTAACTTTGAAGAGTTCCCGGGGCAGTCGGCCCCGGGAAATAGGCCTTTTAAGAATTTAGCTAGCTCTGTACGAGCTCCAAAAAGCTAACTTGACAACTGTTGCCGTTGAAGTGAATGAAGAACTATATAGGCGAGGCTATATATACCTGAAGACGAACTCAAATTTGGAAATAAATGATTTCAAATTAGAACCCTAAAAATTTAAAAACTACAGAGTTTCAATGCCTAAAACTGACAAACAATGAGTCAATTTTCATAAAGAGTATCAAATATAACTATAGCAACGAAGAAAAACTTTGATGTAAATTCTGTCAAAACAATTAAAATTAGCGATAATTTGTGTTATAATTTGTAAATAAGTGCTTTAATATGATTAGAATTGGTAAAATGTATAAAGAAAAACTATGAAAGGTACAGGTAAGGGTTCACATTATAGTATAAGTAGACAAAAACATAGGATTAAAGTTCGTAAAGGTTTGGATAAGTTTATATTACAGAATTTTAATGGTTACAGGTATAAAATTGAAGGTCCACAGCTATAGAATGGAGAAAGTAAAGAATATAAATGGAAAACACTAAAAAGTTTATCGATATGAGCAAAATTAGTCATATGAATCTAAGGAATGAAAACGATACGAAAGGTTAGTTACGACACCTTTGACCTGCTTCCTTGTCTATTTGCATACAATTTTAAGACTTTTATAAATTTCTTAAGATTTCTTAAATTATGTCAACATAAATGGTATACTAACAACAACTATCGTAAAATCTTACTCTAACAAAAACAATTACAAGTCATAAATAAAAGTATTATTAAAAAAAGCAATCTCTCACACAGTCTACTGTACTAGTGAACCCAAATGTCAGTGTCTGGACAAGATATACAAGACAATACAAACACAAAGGATAGACAGATAAGATACAAGTTAGACTCTTATCGACAAGCCAACGTTTACCAATTTTCGTTCAAACTTACACCTATTCACCTTAGCGTAGGTAGAATAAGTTACGCACAAATTCGTACCCCAAGTACTTTGAATGTTTTATGTAGTCTCGCATTTTATTGCACTTTACAATTATTTATTTATTTGATTCTGTTATATAACTTATATTAAAACAGTTGCAACTTAATCTAAGTTTTAAATATTTCTGATAAATCGAAAAACTCGAGTATTCTAGGCAGACAGAAGGTTAATAGTCTGTTAACAGTTACAACAGTAACAGTTCAATTCGCAAAAAATGTTTATCCCAAAAGCAGTACAAGGAATTTTCAATGATATCAATACTTTTTGAGTCCATGTCTCAACCCCGTAGCTGAATATAGAGAATGTCATAGAGGTAACTTATTGTAATTTTAAGAAAAAGCCCATTAGTAATAAAAAATAAATATATATTACTCTATGCCCATCAAAAGGTCTCTTCTAATAGCGTGTCGCATTTTACTTGGCTCTCTTTCACATTTGTGTTTTTGACTAAAAGGATTACATTTAACTAAAACATTTAAAGTGGACACATGTGGACACGTTCAAAATAAAAGTGACGTATATTTTTTGTATTCTTCATTCCCTTTAGCTATTAACAATTAAGTAAAGTGTAACTCGATTTTTATGCTATAGCGGCTCGAGTGTTAGGTACAGAATACCCATTGTGATACTTGATCCTACATAGCTAATGTGATACGTACATACTCATAAAATATGCAATCGGGTTGTCGAAAGAAAACTCAAGGCAACCTAAATTCAAAAAGCGGCCATGTGTGAGTCGTACTTGCGCATAATAGGTTCCGTAATGTTATTGTATAAAAATAAATATATTTTATTTTTTAGTATTTGTTATTATGGCGGCAACAGAAATAAATCATCTGTGAAAATTTCAACCGTCTAATTATCACGGTTTATGAGATACAGCCTGTTGACAAATGAGTAGAGAGACAGGCGGATAGACAGCGGAATCTTAGTAATAGGGTCCGGCTTTTTACTCTTTGGGTGAGAACCCTAAAAATCAGGTAAACGAACAAAAGCTTCTATAAATTTTTGAATGGCATTTCATTATTTTATGCCAACACAGCGAATTTAGAATACCTAAGTCGAGTAATGGCTATTGACAGCATTTGGTGGACTCGAATAACCAGGAAAGAAATTTATCGCCTTTATTAGAATAGTTATCATAAATTATGCTGCTCTGAGCTTTTCTTGCGGAGGCGGAAAAGATTCCTCTTTTAGTATTTTTGCTACCAACAGCTGCTGGTAATCTTTTATTTATCTTTGATGAATCATCTGTATATTTTTATATGACGGCAAATGGTCGACAATTTTTATATTATTATGTTTATGACTCATGATATCAATTAAATATATTAATTTTAACTGCAAAAAAAAATATTTTGCTATTTAGCAAAAAAAAAGAAAGTTTCGTTATTGCAATTTTTTTTTTATTTGTTTTAATGGCATATTTTGTGTCATTAAAATATCTATATACACTCCCTTGGAAAGATTTGATTGGTAAAATTTGAATGGGCCCCGACTGTGAGTCGTTCTGTTCTGCATTAGAATTTATGATTTGTTTTATGTGTGTATCGATTATAAAACTATTTCAATTGTGTAGATATTTAGTATTACTTAACAGAATTTTAACTACTGGGCTTGTTTCTTTCTTTTTAGTTTTTAATTTAAGTTAATTTGTTCTTTTTTTAAATTTCGTTTTTACGCAGTCGGGTTTTTTTGTTTTTCTTTAAATTATTTATTTTTATTTTATACTTTTACTTACGATTCGTTGAATTCGTTATAAGATGGTAAATTTCGCAATCTAGTCATTTCATCGAGGGAGATAATATCGTTTGTTAAACTACTTTAAATCGATATATATCCTAAACGATTGTTTAAAATGAAAAATGATAAAATGAACCTAATGATTTTAAAATACCTATTCAACGACACCCCACTTGACATAGTCCACCGATTTCTTTTTTCATTTTGTCAATATGGCGTTTGGTTGTCGGTGTGATGAATTTTGATTACTATCATGTCTTTAGTGACACTCGTAAAGTTAAGACGAATCGATTGACGTAAGAATCATCAAAATCGGCCTACGCATTTGGTCTCTAGAACGCCTCTGTCAAAAGGTGCCAATCGTCTCTATGTAAAAAGGTGCCAATCGTCAATTAGGGTATTTAAATCCTGGTTGCCTTTCTTTCGTTACCATATTGTTTTTAGCTTGAGGATCGGGATCTTACTGGTATATTGAAATTCTATATCAAAATGAACTCAGGAAGATATTTCAAACAGTTACAAGTGAAAAACAAGCATTTTATACACTTCATCGGTTCAAGGTGGAAACTTAGGGAATATTAAAGTGCACTGCGGCTTCTTGATTTAAAACTGAAGTTATTTAAAGTGAGGAAGTGTTTCCGTTCCCCGTAGGAAAAACGTGGGTCCAAGAAAGGAACTAGAAAACCCGGGAAGTTCGTCTTTTGTCCTGTACTCCCGTGGGACTTTTAGGGATATAAATTTCAACAACTGTCTGAACCTCAACTCCGAATTAAATACATTTAAAAACGAGACAATACATTACAAAGAAGTTATCTATGTAATAAAAAATACAATTTTAAAATAAAACAAATGATTGGCTATATATTCATAATTTATTAGATTTTTCTCAATACAAAATCAAAATTATTCAATGTTATAATAAAACAGTGACGTCACATAAATAAATTTGGTTTCTTAGGTAGTTATATCGATGGCTCAGTATGGGATAGGGAAATCTAAAAAGTAAAACCATCAGACGCAATACAACTTTACTGACTGCAGCATATTTTAAATATACAACTTCAAAAATCGAATACAAAATCTAGAAAGAGTATATTACCATAAAGATTTCAAAAAAGTATAAACTATGTACAAAAAGTATATTATTCATAACGACAGTCGTCATTGTACTCGAAAAGTTAATTGCAGTTATGACATAATGATTAGACACGCTTGAAAGTGAAGTAAAAAACAAAGGATAGTCAGATTTGATTTAACATTTACATTAATTTATTGTAAAACGGCAGTTATATCTAAACCGCCTCTCCTCGTCCATCATATCGCTACGAGCGAGGTTTCATACATTTCCACGATTCACGGAATAATGTTAGTCCTTTAATATGAAATCGACTCACGCAGCGACATACGGATCGGGGTGGGCTAGATATTACTGCCACATATAACGGGAAGGAGTTTGGTCAAGTTAAACTTAACGTACTAATTAACATAGTCTCGAATGAAAATTCAGAAAATTTCAAATCGTTCTTATAATTTTGTTAAGATCAAATCCGCGAAGATCCATCAGAAAGAGAGAAGGGACATCAGAGGCAATGGCATACCTCCCTTACATTATATATTGTCGAAAAATGCCTTCTTTGGTTATAAGTAATATGAAAATAGAACCATGAATCTTGTTTTTATTGGGTTTCCGATATTTCGACGCTTGCAACGGCGCCGAAGTATCTGGAAGTAAATAAAAACAATGATAGTGTTACCGTAAAAAACTATCATTCTTAAGTAATAGATTAGGCTTTCATGTGTCATGTTAATTCGTAAAAATATGTTAAGTATATTAAAATATTTAAAAAATACTATGATAAATAAGTATAAAGAAGTAAACTACTTAATCGTTCCATTAAGTTGGGTATTATATTACCTTACTAATATCATACATAAAATACTCTAATGTAAATATACCAAATATATGTCTTTTTCATTACTGAAATCAGGATTCTTTTCTTTTAGATAAGTAAGTTTATTTACTGAATGGCTCAAGTCCGGAAACTTAAAGATAGCGTTGCGTCGGTGTTTTTGCGACTTGCAAAAGATAATTGTTGTCTTTCCAATCTTTATCTCCCTAAATTACGCCGTAACTGGAAATGGACCAAATATATATTATTGTATAGTAAAGACGTGGGTCGCGCGGGTATCTATACCAAAATCAAGAGGGCCTGTACTCCAAAAAAGTCTAACTTTCAATTGGTTTTGTCTAACAAACGTTCTTATAAGTTTTGATTGTGATTAATGAAAAAACTTTATCAAATATGTTAATACAGAATCAAATTATCAAATAAATACTTTTTACACGAAATTTATTATTAAATAAATACTTTTACACGAAATTTATTATCAAATAAATACTTTTTACGTTACTATGCTACAAAAAAGTTTTTAATTAAAAATGTTTAAAAATCCACCACCCCTAAGTACCCCGAGATGGGACTCGAACCCATAAGAACCCATAACCTGTTGCAATCCAGGTGACTGCTTTAACCATTGTACTGACCGAGGCCCAACAGGGCTGAGGAATTTTCAAGTACTTGTTGTTTTTTTTATTAATGAGCGTAATTTCATCAACTTTCAGGTAATCCACCCAAACAGGCGAAAGAAACTTTGGGTAAAATTTAATGACAAGGCGACAAAAGTACTAATTGCTTGTGTTATGAGACGTACAATAAACAATTTTTGTTTGACAATTTAAATAAGTGCATTTTACTTTCATTCTGGATATTATTTTAACATCTTCAACAATTATCTTCAAACCAAAAGATCTTACTTTTTTTTTCTTTGAATAACTCAGTCTAACAATGCAAATCCATGTATATATTTTGAATGTATCCTTTTCACTCCCAGTTGCACAAACGCTCAATAAAAGTGTCATTTGTTTAAAGCGACATTACCAATACAAATTTTCAATTCAAAACTTCATAAGATCTTAAGCTCATCATTAAACCTTTATGGACGTGTGTGGAACTAAGTGAGATAAACACACGTAAGGCAGAAAAACTTTATGAAACTGACCTCGTTTTGTAATAGAATAACTTTTTTTATAATAAGATATTTGTATCACCTCTCACCGTATAAACCTTCCCAACTTTTCAAAATAAAAACAACTGAACCGGCCCAGCCGTTATTGAGTTTTTGCTAGACAAAAGAACAGCAATTGATTTTTATATATGAGATTGCAAATAATTTATAAGCAAGTTATAGGTATATATATCTTTCATTCAGACACAATTTAATAGGTTAATAATTTCACAAAGGATAACAGAATATATTTGCTACTTGCAGAATCACAAAAGTCAATTAACAGCTTGCGATTCAGTGGCTATTTATGAAAAGAATAAGCTGGAATCCGTGCCTTGAAAAGTACTGTTCAACATTTCAAGCAAAAATCGGTTCAATGCTCATTTGTCACACGATACTCAACGTCGACACCCCATCAGCTTTAAACGTGATGTAAAATGAAATGAAGGTGTCAAGGCGAGATCATAGATAAAAGTGTAAGCGTTTTGAGATATAAAGTTGCTCGACTAGAGCAATTATATACAGTAATGAAACATTAAAGATGTGATTTTGAGTATTAAATTACAATATTTCCTGACGAACGAGTATTTTAATGAAACATTGCGGATGGTACAAGTTATATCCAAGTTGTGTTCTATACTATATGTTCATCATGCTTCCAACCGCCTCACTCTCTAGATATAACTCTAACTATAGCTATAAAAAAAAATTAACGATTTTTATCTTTAAATATTTTTATAATCCTTTATGACTATATGCGTATTATTATTTATGAATTCCATTTAACACTTTAGTTTATTCAATTTTCAAAATAGCCTAAATTTAATTTTTAATATTTGATCTATTTTGCATTCAAAATGCTATACTGTAAATTTTTCTAAGTTAATAGTGTTTAAAAACTCACTCTGAGATAATTTTAATCATCTTTCATTAAGAATAAATTAAACTTTTTCAATTAAGTGAAACTAAATATAATTCAGTAAACTCAAACCCAATAAAATGTAAATAATAAAAGTAGAACATTATTAAAGAGTTTAAATATATTCATTAATAACATTAATAAAACTTTTTAATAACTAGAGAGTTGTGGTCACTCACGTTTATATGTATACTTTATACATTATGAGTAAACCTGTAATGCTTAGATTAATCTAAGCAGTATTATTACAGATTATTGACCTCCTTTATTTATGTAGTATCTAAATGATGATGAACTAAGTTTAAAGTCTCACAAATAATAAGAGAAAGCTTAAAATAAAGTCACATCAACTAACGAAAATCTTAAAGTATATGTACGGGTAAATTTACTTATGTACATCCACTAAATCGGACGAGATATAGTACGTTACATTTAACGTTTCGTCAAACATAAAAAAGGTTTGAAGAGAATCCAATTTTCCGATACGACAACCCAAGATCACGTATCAACAAGTATAGGGCTAAGGACGAAACTATTATGGTTTTGTATAATTTGATGAATAGGATACACGAAATCACATCAGATATCGTTTATACTTTTCATTTTACCATGCTATTAATTCAGTCTAGACTGTAAAAGCATCTAATTTGCTCAATTGAAACAATATTATGCTTCATAGATTGACAGCGTAAACAGTTGAAAAAAAATCTACAAGGGATTCTTCATACTATTTAATATTAGCACGGATGTTCACCAATTTATAAATACCAGTCATGTGATGGGTGGTCAAAAAATTTATATCTCGAGTACCTTAGCCGCTGCGCAAACGTGGACACTTTTGTGTCTTGTGTCGGATATAGGCAATCGATGAATATTGATTTCTATCTCCCTGCGTAGACGTAAACATTTTTTGTGTCCAGTTGCTTCCACTCGGTTGCCGATCGAAAAGTATCCGGTGTTAATAACTGGTCTGTTGAAGACACAAGCAACATTAACAATTGTATTGAGCTGCGCAAACGAACGATTTGTGTTCTGTGTCCGTATCCTGTGTGCGACACAAACCAGCCACATACGTGAAGCGGGAGACGCGGGAGCGGAGGCGGGACGAGCAGAAAGAAAAAACAAACAACTCGCTCTGTACAATAGCAACCGGCAACTGTGTCTGATCGCCGCCACAGGACACAGTGGGACACAGCTACTACGATTCCTAGCCGTGTCGGCAACAAAAAGTGTCCACGTTTGCGCAGCGGCTTAGTGCTTCGACAGGTTATGTAGGTTAAGTCATTAGTTAGTCCCGCTTGCATTTGCAGTGCTAACAGTCCCAATTCGCATTGATTGATCCGGAAGATAGTATATTCTCTCTATTCTATTCGATTATGTTTAAATGTTGTTATGAACGCAAAACCGAGATTAGATTATATAAGCTTGATTTTTAATCAAAAACAATTTTGCTGATTGTAAATTTATATAACTAATTTTCATGAAGATACCCGAATCCTAATTACGCAGTATCTAACTCAGCAATTACGAGTGGTCTTGCTTGACCACCTCAAACAGCTGTAGATCACTCAAAGGCTATTATTATATGTAAATCACGAGTGACGTAAGTGCGAATACTCAGACAGGCATGAATGATGATACTCAAACCTATCAAACAATTCATTACGACAAAAGGAGAGGTTTGATATAATAATAATTATTTGCTTTTTTACTAAGGTCTGGTTTAGACTATTTTTACTAGAATTCCTTTCTTCTCGTCTGTATTAATGAGAATTTGAAAAAGAAGCCTTTGTTTTTTCAAAAAGCTCGCACTATCTTTATAACCAATTAAATCACAATATGGATAACAACTACATGAAATATTATCGTAACAAATTTGTCCTATTAATAATTAGAAAAACAGAATGTTCAAAACGAATAAAATTATGTAATGAAGCACAAAAAAATCAATACACAGGAAAACAAACTTTAAAATATGACTTAATGCCTTGGTTATCAGGGCGTAACAGAAAATTAGAGTGTAACAGACAATTTCGGTGTCGCCATCTGCAGACTATTAAATTATATTCTGTAGTTAACAGCACCCGACAAAATATAAACGTTTGGCCATAAAAATGGCGCTGCTTTATGCTTTAATCAATAAAAGTAATTTCCCATGAGTGAAGATAAAAGTGACATAAAGACTTTGGATTATTAAGCAGTTAAATTGTTTATGGGTTTCGTAGATCCCATTATATAATTGACGCGCACCTTATTTAACAAAATTAAAAAATGTCGTAAATATAAATGACTTATCATTTCCTCTAAAAAGTTTGTGTGTATTTACTTATAACTTAAGTGATATAAAATACTCGTTGTTTATCTTTTCAAATAACGTATACTTTTGACATTCACTCTTATAGCATTGATCTACACAACATGTATTCTTCTTTCATACTCATCGATCTGCCGGCTTTTGTACCATTTTTTTATGTGAAAAATTACATTGAAACTATTTATCATTTCTTCTAATAAGACAAATTATAACATGAAAATCGATTGTGGTGTAAACAAATAAAGCATATTAGTGAAAACTATAAGACAATACTATACTATACTTTGGATCGGATATTGGTACCAATTCTTCTGTACTATTCTCTATGCTAAACTAAAAATTTATAACTTTAATTTAAGTTCTGGTTTAGTCATACTTGATAACAGTATTACTTATTAGTAATACTGTTATTACGTATGACTTTACATACAATTGTAATAGACGTACAATTGAAGTCGCGGTTTGACAGGACTAAATTTCTTACATATGTATATTATTGTTTTATATGTATAATATTGTTTATTTATGTAATTATACCTGTATTAGCTTTCCACCAGCAGCTTCGCCCGCGTGGTCCTGTATTATAGATAAAACCTTACCTTTATATCATCCTATCTATAAAAAACTAGAGCTGTAGCAAATCGTATGTATTCGGTACTGAGTAACGGGTGCGCCGTCTAGTACCGAGTAACGAAACGTTACTCACGAATGCATTTCGTTACTCGCATTTTTCATATGTACCAAGTACCAATACTGTTTCAGTTTATGTACTAGTGCCGTTGATGCGTGTATTGAAACGCTTGTTGATGGTATCTGCCTACCGATTTTACGCATGCGCCCATTGCGCGCGCTTATTCGATGAATTTAAAATGTACGTTACAAAAAACGTTTGTTATAGAATAATTTGGAAATTACTCGTCCAAGTATTTTACTGTTCAGTAAAATTATTGTGTGTATAAAAGTTTGATTTTGGTACAGAAAGAAGATAAGAAAGTATTAATAACAGAATAGAAATAGGTATATGTTTTGATTTATTATTATTGCGTATTTTTAATTCTTATCTTTTAAGGGTTATTATAATTGAGACACTTGAGTTTTAACTATATATTGCATGAGGTAATATCTAGAAGAACGCATTATTTTTTATACCCCGAACTTTCAAATATGTCTGAGAAATATTTATCAGTGATGACTACCTCGGTACCATTTGAAAGGATTTTTTCCAAATCGGTCCAAATCTTAAAGGAAAAGATTTTATTTTTAAATATGAACTATAGATTCCTGCCCTAAAATGTCTAATTTTATTATAAATAAATGATTTTCTACTCCCATTTGGTGCTTTTGAATTATAACATTTTTCAGTACTTATTTAAGTAACGTTACTACAAATAACGAATGTTGCGATATCATACTGTACGATTCGATTCGTAGCTCTGACATAAATATGAGGTATTGGAAGTAACGAGTAACGTAACGATACGAAAGTAACGAGTAATGATTTTTAGAGTAACGAATACATACGGGTACAGTTTTATTCGTTACTTTTACAGCTCTATAAAAAACCACATCAAAATCCTTTACGTAGTTTTAAACATCTAAGCTGAACAAAGTAGGGGTGTTAAAAAATAATCGATTTTTATTTTAATCGATTATTATTTTAATATAATCGATTTTTTATAATCGATTTCTCATGTCATATTAATCGATTTTTAACAAATCGATTAAATAAATTGCGCGGTTAAATCGTTTTATATAAATAGCATCATCTATGCGCCAAATGAAAAAGCTCGAAGCATTATTACTTAAAAGTTAATTATATAAAAACGGCGCCATCTGTAAGTATGTAGGTATATATGATCGACATTAGAATAACATCGATGTTGACATCGATATCATCATCGTAAGTCCAACATCGATGTTTGATATTTATCGAAAACTAAACATTTACATTCATGACAATTTTTTTTTATTATTATATTTAATTTTTTGCGACAAAGTCATTTTGTTGGGGTGCTCATTTTTATTATTATATAACATTTAAAGATACTGAGAATTTCTATCAATAATGATATTTGGTTTTATTATTCCTTACCTTGAAAGTTTAAAAGAACATTTGCTTTGATTTTTAGTTTTGAATTGTAAATTTTTTTATTCATATTATTTTTTTTTAATCTGATTAGTTGTTAATTAATATGAATCTTTTAGGTTTATTATTGGAATATGCAAAGCATGTAGGATTTTAAATAATAGAAAAAAAAATCGATTTTTTCGCAAATATCGATTATTTATTTTCATTAAAATCGATTATTGACAAATCGATTTAATAGTTATAAAAGAAAATCGTTTTTTATTAAATCGATTATTTTCTATTAATCTCACATCCCTAGAATAAAGTCGTGTCGTAGTCTAGAGCGAGAGTTAATTGAAAGACTGAAGTTTCGTTTACCATTTATTTTGTGGTAACAGTCAAAAAGCATCATGTTAGAAATCACAAACATATATATAAATCCTCAATAAAATAATCATATCGCGATTCAAAATGGCAGTGCGACATCTGTTATGCAAAATTGGAATTAATGTATCTATGAATATTTATGTATTAATTATCTTATATTGTTATCGTATATGTAATTCTATTTATTATTTATTATTATTGAATACATTTTTTATCTATTTATATTTTATTATTAAGTAGGACATGAACAAAGCATACATAGAGAAAGACAGACGCAATGCTACCTAATTTATACTATGTATTGATGATAATATTAATTTACATTAAATTTCACAACTATGCACTTGTCAGTCACCCGTTACTGCTTATTCTCCCACACCACCTTGGTTGCCTGGATGAGTTCTCTTATAAACCAACTCTTGCTTGTAATTTACCTACTATTGATGTTAAACTTTTTTGTGCAATAAAATAAGAGTATATATCCTAACTAAAAACCTAAATTTAGTCCAAAGAATTGCTAACATTGTCTAACATCGCTAGTTTAGGAGACACAAACACCAGTGCTGCTAAGCTTTCCGCAAGTCCGTGTATGTAGGAATATTTGAAGCGGAAACTGACATATGGCTATGTACGGATGACCTCATAAGAGAAATAGCATTTAGCTACACTCATCTAAATATTCAAGTCACGTGACGTTCAGATATTGCAGAATGGCAAGCGCAAGTGTTAAGTTAACGCGTTCACTAGTGAGCGCGTAAATTACGGGTTGGACTACATGGCAGCATGATATCAGCTTTTTCCGTCGCCCTATTCTTTTCTGTCATAAAGAAACGCCATTCGCTAGAGTGAGAAAGACAACCATGTGCGATAGCACGTCGCAGACTCCTAAAGAAATAGGCAACAAATGATCGCTGTAGCAACAGAACCAACTATATCCAACCAGTATAACCCGCTAAAACCTTAACAGTGCTATTAATAAACGAGGTTTAGCCTCGGAGTAAATTTACGCTAAAATTGCAATTTAAGTATTAGTCCAAATTCATATTATACAGAGAATAAGCAAATCTACTACCTTCTAAGAATAAATATTACTCCCCTAGAACCTCGTGCTAGGTTAACTTTTATTAAGTCTTTGGGTAATAATAACACTGTAACTGTGTTATAAATAAACAAGGTTAAGCGTTGAAGTAAATTTACGCTGAGACTGTAGTGAGTCTTAGTCAAAATTCATATAATTAAAAAGAGACTCAGCAAAGGTTAACGTAGTATGAGGTTCTACGGGAGTAATACGTACTCCTAGAAGATAGTAGGTTTAATTATTCTTTACATAATATGAATTTAGACTAATACTAAAAATTACAATTTTAGCCTAAATTTACTCTGACGCTAAATCTTGTTTATTATTAGCACTGTAACAAATTATCTTAAAAAGTTTTCAAAAAATGACAGATAATAAGTGTAAATATAACCTAATGTGCTTGTGCAACTCTAAACCTTACAAACATTATTTACTAGCTATTTTACTGCGACTTCATCCACGTAAATTATAACTTATGTCACCAGCGTATGATGTAGCTTCACATAAGTAAATAAATTTTCGTGATCGGTTCTATTTTTGTACTCTGGTATTTCTATAGCCCATTACAAATAATTTTGGAAACTTAACCTTTTTAATATACTTATATTGGTGAATGTATAACATATTAACATTACACAAGACACGGTTACTACGTAAAATAATTTTCTTCTCGAATTTTATTTGTTTATTACTTTCTTGACATAAGACGAGATAATTGTAACAAGTTTACTGTATCATTTCTTTTTGTTTTTATAACTCAGGTAGAAGATTTCCTAGAATACCGTTGAAATACTTGTACATACCATGCGACATTTTTTCAACTTAATTGGATAACACGATTACTTCAGGGATTCTTGGTAGTGAGTTATTTTTCTCTATAACTCTCTAACCTAGGATAATATCAGTTTGCGAGTTATTACAGATATTTTTCCAACATATTAATATTTAATTTGATATATTTGTTTTCTATTTATGACAATTGTATTACTTTATCACTAAGTACCAATAAATGTACATTATTTGCGGGATAAAGGAATTTTTTTTTTCGAATTATCCAGAGGAATGAAGATTTTTTGTCGTTAAGTCGGTCAACTCATAAAAGTAGGTAATATTTGGGCAGTGTTACAAATGAATTCTACTCACTATATGAATACATGAATATATGTATACATAAGACTGCTAATGTAATTCTACTTGCTAGTGGTGAAAATTGTTTTGGTAAAAACTTAGTTGAAATCAGTTTTGATTCTAACAAACTGTTTTTTCGATTCAGTAAACAACGAAAATTACATGATTAAAATTACCACAGAATAAGGAGTGTCAGGACATAGTCTTCTACATTAGCTCGGTAGTGTATGTTGTTGATTCTCGTTTTATAACAAATACCCGAAGTATGAACAAGGTACATAACTAATTAAATGTACAATATTTGCTTAAGAGACTGCACTCACTAGCGACATAAATTACGGCTTTACGTTTAGTTGAAATAGAGGATGACGTCACATCTTTGTACATTTCCTACATAGACACAGCGAGCCCTCACTCCTCAACTTTAATGCCTATTAGTTAAGTCATTTCTTGTTGAAATTGAAGCAAAAAAAAAATGTGTATCAAATATTTTTTCTATTATGTGACTGACGGACTTAAAATAATTTTTTTTTACTCGGGCATTATCCCTATTCTAACTTTCATGTTTTTTTTTGTAAGAAAAAGAACGATAAAATAATAAAAAAATAATAAATAATATCTACAGTGTGTTTAATCAATTAACAGTAGATTGCAATGGTTAATTTGTTTTATAAATATCCGCGTTACGCAAAATTAGTTTCATATTGAAAATGATCAAGTAAAAATAGAGTTATTTGTATTATTTTAATGATTATACCAATAAAAATAGTTCGTATTATATTATTAAACAAGGACTAAAGCTACTACTTGTTTTAAGTCATTGGCCGCTTAAAGTAAGTTGACTATGCCAGAAGAAAAAATTTTGACCTATTTTGGTATAAACTTAGTATCAAAATGAGTCCTCACTTTATTTAGTTTTTTAGACAGTATGACTTATATTTTTTTGTTATAACTATCAGATTTCAGAAGAATCATAATAGTTTTTTATAAAGTAAAATTAGATTCTTGCTCTGGCTAGTAACAATCAGGTCTGAAAATAGAACAGTCCCACTTGAAGTTGGACGTATGGTCACCTACTTATATCGCGATATCTCAGATATGCCATGCCATCCTACGGTATTGTGATTATGAATGTTGTTAAGCTAACAACTGTAGAGTATTTATTTCTAATAAGATATAAAATTTGGGCGGTTGGGATGCTGAGACATTCCAAAGGCTGCCGTTATGAAATGCTTTATTCTGTGGTATCTATCCAAATTTCGTGTTTATTGTTATAATTTATATTCCTCTCTATTGCATAAATATTTTCGCCTTTTTGTGGGGTAGCCTTATATATTGCCTGATAACACGACTGAGTAAAAATGTGTATTGTGTTTAGAGTTAATGTATGTAAGTTTCTTTATAATTTTTTAATTTTTAATGTGGTGGATATGTGACACAATTTAAAAATATATGTTATGTAATACTCATTATAGCAACATGAGTACATTCCAAAATATATAAATTGTATAAATTTACTGGTTACTAAAAGGAATACAAAAAAAATTAACAATTTGAAAATTAGGAAACGAAGTTGTATTATGTCTTGGCTAAACAAAATTCTAACTATCATTTTAGTTCGATTTTGGCAGTAGTGCTTTTTTATTTATCTTGTTATATATTTTTAATTAACAAGTATATGATTTTTTGTAAGTAATATGCTACTTTTTTGAATCATTATTAAGTAATCATCAGTCAAGTGTTTACATAGTGCATTCATACCCTAAACGACATTATGATTCGAGCACAGAAATGCAGTCACTTGTATTATTCATTACTCTCATATAGCACTACAATGAGTGTACCTTGCTTAATTATTCAATCTTGGTTTGTTGATGGTACACCTACAAATTTTAATTTTTATTTACCTTATTAATTTGGAACATTAAAATAAAAAATGACGACCTATGTTTCTGAAAAATTAAAAAAAAGGTTTAAGACTTTAACATATACCCATCTACACACACGTCCGTTAAAATTGTCATTAGTTTAAAGCAACATTAAGGATACCTATTTTCAAATTTAGGACATTCATCAAAGCTTTTTTAGTTTCTACAACTGGTTTCAGAGGGCGACTTCTCTCTCCGCCAGAGAGAAGTCCCAGCGCGGATTGGGTCCGGGCCCTCCTTGCTGGACACCGGACTCATCCATTCGCGTGAGGTGAACCGCAGCGGGTTTTACCAGGTTGGGTCCACATTAACCTGCCCTTTTAAGAGCGGGGTGAAAGATGAGCCCTGGTTTTAGGCTTAAGGAGCACCCTGCGGTAGCAAAAAAAAAAGTTTGTACAACTGGGGGTTACTTTCATAAAAAAGGTAAATTAGTTTAAGAATTGAAAAAAATTCTTCCATTTCATTAACGTTCATTTCCTATCTTCCAAATCAAAGCATACATTCCCTGAATTCTCACGATAAATTACGAATTTAGAAAATCATAACTTACTTTGGTATACAAAAAGTTTTCCTAATAAACGAACGCGAATCATAAATATTTAGAATGTCGCGAACGAATATAATGCTTTGAATGTCGTACAGAATTTCTATATAATGCGGAAATCATTCTAATTTTATTACAAAACAAGTTACGAGATTTTCTCAACGTTCATTCAGGGTTGAGATTCTGGTTGCTCGACATGAAACACACCTTCGAGGCGTAGGTATCAACTTTCTCCAACGACATTCCAATTTCAATCCATTTTGAACTTTTTACGTGGTATGAATACAGATAAAATGAAGCAAAAGATATACGTGTGTGAATTTACATATTAGCAAAATAACGTAATAAAATATTATTTTGTTAATTATAATGAGCCGCTTTAGGGTGAAATAATATATTGCTGGATTATATGAAACATTTAACGGATTTAATGGTTACTGTTACTTCTTAGGGTATTAATTATTCCGACAATGCTATAATTAATACCTCAAATAATAGTTGTATTTATTTTTAAGTGCCGCGGCCCACGGTCGATGTTGTTTCGCAAGGGTCAATCAAGGAATGGCTGACCAACAAATTATTTTCTCGAGCTACTTCGTGCTTGGGAAGGCACGTTAAGTCGTTAGCCCCTACTGTATTTGCAGTCGTTAATACCCTGCAATCCACATTGGGCCAGCGTGGAAGGTCATGGATTGTCCTCCTTAACAATCGATAAGGAAGGCCTGAGCCCCGTAGTGACGTTGAATTGTGTTGTTAATCTTACTCTTTGTGCGATCGCATTTCAAACAGACTAGCCTCATATATAAGTGTAACTCCCATAGTAAAAGTTAATCAGTATGCTTAACTCATTCTTCCAAGTAGTCCTGGCACGCAATAATACTACACCTTATATATAGGTCTTTAAATAATTCGATATGTTCACAGAAAAAAATGTTGAAGTTTGTAGCCTGATTGTCTAAATATTGTAATCCCTTTCAAAGGAATAGCGATTGTGGTAGTGATTTCTGATGACATCTCATGTAACGTATAAATTTGCAATCGCTTTAGGAACAAATGATTATTTGAATGATTACTAAACTTCGTCACCATCGCAATTCCAATTACATGTTAAATTGTAGCGTGAAGTTCTTGAATGTCTTTTCAAATATCAAAATTAAAATGTATTGCGCTCGATTTTTTATATTAGATGATAAGACCTCTGTTTTTCAAAGTTTTATATCCTTTAATTTAATTAATGAACTACAGAAAACTTCTCCTGACTTCGATAGCATTTTCTTGAATGTCTCTTTTGAGATAAGTATTATTTATCACCTTTTTTAAGTTTGACGTCGGTGCCATTTTTTGAAAAAGCCTTTATATTTTGTTTTTATAAGATAACATATTTATAGACTATGTTTGTAACTGCTAAAAGGATATTCAGGCGTTCTAAAATCAACAAACATAATCTGAAATCTATTAGAATTAATTCAATGTATAATATGTTGTATGTATAAGCAGGTCACGTATCCAATAATACTTATCGGTTTTGTCTCACGTTTTATATAAACAGGATGTATTTTACTCTGGTACGTTGTTTTTATTAGATTTATGTAAGTACAACTTGTTTATTCTTTGCTTTCTTCGATATAACACAAAGGATTGGTTTTAAAAACAACCCTAACAGTAATCACGCAGACGATATTTTCAATCGTAAAAAGATTAATCGTAGTAACTGGAAAAATCGTCTTTACATACACAACGGTTCTTAAATATTTGACAAAGATAAATGACACAATAAATTATAGCAATATCATGCATTATATTGCATGATTCACTATATATTGGATTTTAAAAGAAGTCATTTCATTTTTTTCAATTTTTTTTTGTTATCAAATCCTTTCATTTGCCCACCTGCATATCATGATAGTTCGTTTTTTTTACAAAACACTAGATCGCCACATTAGATTTTAATGATGTTATTTAGCTAACCTTGAAAGTAACTTAACGTGGATTACTTAATTTTCTGATATTATGCATATTGTATATCAGTTTTATTGTCAATAAATTTGTATGACACGGCATATTGAGCGAGTAACGAAAAAAAATATATTTGTGATCTTTTATGTAATGGAAAGTAACTTCATATAATAATGATGTCCCTTTTTAATTTTAATTCGATATATCTGTGTGTTGTAAAACAGGGAGAAAAAAAAACAGTTTCTTGCCGGTTCTTATCAGTACAAGGGCATAGCTATCGACTTACACAAGTGCTTATAAGAGCCTGAAAAAAATAATATGATTTTAAATCTTTTTGCAAAATTTCAGCTTAATAAGATAACTGGTTGAAGTTTCAGTAGCAAGACTTGACGTAAATAATAGTAGGTTGCAAAATGTATAATATATATATATATATAATGAGTTTTCTGTTTTAATTATCGGAAAGATAATTACAATGCTAAATTAACTACATTTTTGTTATTAATTACAAAAACGCATCTTTTTTTGCCGAAGCATTAAGTATTAACGACCACAATCGAAGAATCTTACATCTTTTTATTAAAACTTTTTACATCTTTTTAATTAACCATTAAAAATTCACGGGACCGAATCGCTATAATAAATCAAACAAATTGTGGTACACGGCAATCTCATAGAAGTTTTCATATTAATTTCGTACAGATTAGTTTGTGGAGGCATTAAGCGTTTCCGCTTACAGGTGGCGTGATAAATATCGTTGTGAAATTTAACCCCTCATTGTAAATGGGCGGTCACATATTGAATTTGAACCTTTATTTGACTAAGGATACGTTCGCGAGTACTGAAACAGACGGGTTGGAGAGATGGAGGAACCATAGCGAGCAGTGTTGTTACGATAACGATAGTCTATCGATTCAATGACTTGAGAATTTCTCAAACAACCATTAGTAATATAAAACTATTAAATTTCAATATACTTTGAATATTGTGAGAAAAATAATTAATGTCCTTATTAAAAAATGCTTAAGAAATCCACCAGCACCAGGATATCTAAAACATTTTTCATTAAGAATATTTTCCAGTATAATAGCACTGTGAATACAAAATTTATCAAATATAAAAACAATATATATCGATTATTGGCTGTCTATAGATGGTCATTCAATAAATGGTAGTGGCATCGGCATTATACATAATGCCGATGGTTATATACTGTACCTACTAGTATTTCTAGAGCAGCCAAAAAAACACAATTACTCAATATGCCATGCGATCGTTGAAAGAAAACAATACATATCGCTAAATATTAGCCTTTGTATCGTTTTTGCGTATTCAAATCAAAATACTATGCGATCGTTGAAAGAAAACGATACATATCGCTAAATATTAGCCTTTGTGTATTTTTGTATGGGGTGAGATCGGCAACCCATAACGTCCCACACAAAACACAGTAATTTGCCTAACAAAATTTAGTTATACACTAGCAAAATTTACAAATGAATATCTCTTTCCATATAATTTCCTTAAAGCTGCTCATAGGACTCATTGAAGAATTGACAGTGGTTCGCACGCCGGTTTCAAGGTGTCACCTCTCTGAGGTCCCGGGTTCGATTCCTGATCGGCTCAATGTAGAAAATGAACTTTTCAATATTGTTTTGGGTCTGGGTGTTATGGTTCGTTCGTTGTCTCAGATAGTCCATAATACAGGGGCTTTAGCTACTCATCTTGGAATATGAGCAATGTATGTGAAAAATACAACCAACATCTAGACTCCGGTCTGCTTTAAAACAAAGACCCTACCTATACCTACTCAATTATCTACTCATTACACAGGGTCAAAATTATTCCGGATGGACAGGATGAAATTATCAGGGGAGCAAGATTTACTCAGAAAGCTGATTCAAACCATCTTAGCTATTTTGTAAATTTTTCAGCTGTTACGATTCAGACAATACCGTCTTAATGTAAGTGATTTATATAAGACGCAAGAACGAGAAAAGCCGAGAAGAACTCGAATAAATTATAGCAATATCATCCTCTGAAGTATTATAAAGAAAAATCATATTTTTACAAAACAATACTGAAAGTGGAAGGGAATAAATAACAACTGTCCTAATTTTCCTTATTTGAAATATATGTTTTGAATTATATGACACAGTTATACTTGTATATTAGAAAATTCTATTTAACTCCCACGCGTCAATGATAACCTACGTCACCCGCGTATGATGTATAGCTTCCCGTATGTGAAAGAATTATCATGATCGGATCAGTATTTCTGAAAATTACCCCCTGCAAACAAACAAAGTTGAAGCTGTACCTCTTTATTATATTATTGTAGATAAAATGCCCTTGACGAAACTGTTTGTCCATAATAAACTAATATTTTAGTATTTTCGTGGAACTTTCATGAACACAAATGTACATAAAAATCCATAGAAACGTTATTTGTATGTCATTAATAAAATTTTGTATCGTTATACAAGCTGTAGATAATTTCGATGATTCAATTTAATGAATATGCCACGAGGTTTATGGAAACTTTAAATATGTCTTTCCTACTTTACACGGCAACAGAACAAATCCTAAATAGTGACGTAACTTTAATACAAACACGAAGATAGAGACGTGGTCCACTCGACTACAGACAACTGGACCATTAGAAAAATTAAACAAGGGCGCAATTTGCCCTCTGAATTTTTTATTAATGTAGGTAGAGCTCCGTTTCATGACATGTCGGTATTATGCGACATACTCATTAATTACGAAGGCAACGTTCCCAAAAAAACGACCTTCAATTTATTTACTGAGACTAATAACAGCTGACTTTTTTTTAGAAAATTCCAAATTTAAACGAGTGAAAAAAGGTGATATTTTTTGTTAAATTTATTTCTATAATTAATTCTTTAATTAAGAGCGATTACCATTTATTTAATGATTACGCTACTTACCAAAGTCAAAGTCTATTAAATAATTGGGTGATACTTGAAACATGAGATTCACGGCACCAAACATTTTCCTTTTCTTTTTTTTAAGGTGATTTATATTGTTTTGGGTTAAGTACCTCATTAATAAGTATCGATCAATCGATCGGGTATTTTTAATAGTCTAATCACTTTAATACAGGTTTTATTTGTAGAGAGAAAATGGGGTGTGTTCTGCTATATTCTGTTAAAAAACAATAAAGCTATTAATTCCTTTTGTAGTAGGATTTATTTGCTTGTACACTTCACTGTTATGACAGCTGCGATGTCCGTTGAATTCTGAATTACACTGCTGATCCCAAGAAAGCTTCCTCAGAAATTACCCAATTAAACTTATATAACAATTTGATAGACTGAATCATGAATCGGGTAATAAAACTCTTAATTGAAACTTATCAAATCTGAAACCACAATTATATTATCTATGTAAATATTTATCTATTGATTGGTTCGATTGAGATGAAACTTTAATTTCCAGTAATCGACCGATCATTTTCGACCTTGCTTCATAACAAAACTGTTTTAAAAGCCTTTTATATCCGACGTAATATTCATTATGTCACGCGGCTGGTGGTTTTGTCGCATTTGAGGTCGTGAATTAAGGTGGGAGCCCATTATGTAGACAGGAAATTTGCACGCCTCGCGTTTGGCGTACCTTATACCCGTTGCGTGAATATACTAAAATGTAAGAGGCAGAAAGCCTGATCAAAGAATATTAGGTAAAGATTGGATGAAATTTTGAGTGACAGTCATGGTGTAAGCAAAGTTTTGATGGGGCAACATTATAAGTAACGATAACATCATGCTTTCAGGCCTTTTCTATGGATATAATTATATACGGTTAACGAGCTATAATATAGCATGAGGGCCTAGTGTGAGTTAACGCGTACCGTAGATGCAGCCGGGAACATCGACTTACACGGAAAAGCTGTAGATATATTTTTTTTTAATCTATTCTATAATTTGCCTAACGCGCTAACCATTGCCCTCGATAATATTTGTTGGAAGTTTCTCATCGCACCCATACTGTATGTACAGCCAACAGCACGTCAAGCTATACAAAACTGACAAATTTCCCCAATCGAAAATTCAATCCGTAATATATTGAAGGTATGGATAAAAACCATTGTTATTTAACATATTGTAGTAATCTGACGTGCAGCAATTTGAATAACACATATTAACTACATAAATTATCCCTTCAGAAACAAACATTTGTTCGACAAAGTCATAAACTTCGACAAAACGACAAAATTTCGGTTAAGTTTACTTCTTTTACACACGTCTATTATCTTCTTCACTACGTTCTTATTAAATAGCTTGTAATTTGATCAATTAGTAAAAAAAAAACACGTGTTAATTTAATTTTTTTTATCGGTTTCTAGTTCATTTCAAAGTAATTAAAAAAGGATGAAGAAGCTAAAAGAGGTCAAGACACACCTTTAACATCGCAATAACAGCAGGTTTATCGCAGGGCTATATCAGGAGCACATAAAGCAAGTCCGTATATAAAAATGTAGGTAGTCAACGCCAAAGAAATGCATGTCATATCTAAAAACCTTATCTATCTCGTGGTAAATACTCTATACTTACCTCGCAGGCAATCGGTGTCAAGATACGGATGGATACATAAATAAAAAAACAAGTTCTCTTAACAGTCTATGCATTTATCATCATCAGTCCTTTTACGTCCCCACTTCAGGGGCTCAGGCCTTTCTTATTGATGGTTAAGGAGGATGGGCGATGTCCCTCCACGCTGGCCCAATGCGGATTGGAAGGTATTAACGACTGCAAATGCAGCCGGGACCAACGGCTTAACGTGCCTTCCGAAGCACGGAGTAGCTCGAGATAATAATTTTTTGGTCACCCATCCCATGACCGACCCTTGCGAAAGTTGCTTAACGACAACGATCGCGGGCCGCGGCGCTTATCCACTACGCCACCGAGCTACTCGACAATATATATTTTTAATCATCTTTACTGTACTTATATTACAAAGAGAAACGATTTGATTTGATGTGGTTTTATATGCGAAGTAGAGGGAAAACACTATATCCTATAAAAAAGAACTCCTTCTGTGTTTACTTATATTGCGTGAGTTGGCCATCCCATGCTTAGTTGTTCAGCTATTTGTGGACATCAATTTTTCAGTGTCCATTAAACACGGTAGGTCGTAAACATTAAATTGGTGACAAAACACTTTTTGGAGTACCTACATTTATATAGGTCGCTTTATTCGTATGCTCTTTCCGTTATATGTATTTGCTAATTGAAAAAAAAAAACATTTAATTCATCCATGTTCCTTTTTAAAGGAGTTATTGTTTTTTAACTACTATTTAATTATACAGTGTAGTTGGTATAATAAATATAGGGTATGTAGTGACTGTTGGTCCATTGTGCCTGAAGAGAAAAGTGTCACATTTTTTAAAATAGTCTCAATTTCGTGACAAGCGCTGGTATAACATGTTTATGTAAATAAATGCACTTAAAATTCTATCAGTTACTTTATTAAAGATAATAAAAGCAATCTACAATATATGTTTCGTATGCTTATAATAATTTTGTTTTAAAACTTATTATTTTATCTGCCAATACAATATGAATATTGCTTATCAATCCATCTTAATAATATCAGTATTATCATTGTTACAAGAAGCTAAAGCAGCGAATTTGAAAGTCAATTTTGGCTTAACTTATATCCTTGTTGGAGTGCTGATTTATGTGCAAATACGGAGCTTTATCTTAACTGATCTTAATTAATAGGCTTTCTGTTTTAATGAAATTTCTAGGGAATATCCTTCCTAAACGAGAACTTTACAGCAAGGCTTAAAATTGTGGATTTCTATATTCAACGAATTATCATTGGTAAATCGTTATTTGTATATTGAAATGAAGTTGTGATGAATAATACTTAATTAAAGACATTCAAGGGTTATTAGATTCACTTACCCATTCCTGAGTTATTTTATTCCGTCCATAGGAAAGGCATGGACCCCAGCTTAGCATTAATAGCTCGATAATAGAGATAAGCTTAAAATACAAATATATTCCGAAAATATTTCAACAATCTACGATAGTGGTCAGGAACCCGTGGCGCGCAAAACCTAATGCGGCTTACAAAGAAATACTTTTCTGTCGACACCTTTTATATCGTGTAATTGGTTCATAGATTACTCTAATACTACTATACACATTTGAGATATACAGACTAAGTAAGACGAAATATATTTGATATGAACAATATTGTGAGGAAATTTTTCAGTGTCTCTTAAAAACTGTGACATTTTTCTCTGATATATGGCAGAAAACCAATTTTCGATTTGTATATTTTTATTATTTTTCTGATATCAATAAATGTAAAGTGCCTTTGTCGACTTCGACTATATAATACGCATACTTGACATAGTCTCATATTATTGACTTATTTATGATATTTTGGATGGCAGTACAAGTAGCTTGCTCCACTTATGTGAATATATAATATGCACACATGAGATGCCGTGAAACTTTCATAATGGAAAATACTACTATTTATAAAATTTAAATTAAATATTTTAGATATTGGACTGATTCCAACTATTTTAGCTTTCATTGCGCAAAAAGTAAATGTCTTTATAAATTAAATACCCGTTTTCACTAACCTAGAATAAGGCGTAGCTTTAATAGGTAACGCCTAATATTACGAATTGCCTCAGCAGATTAGTTTAATTCCAAATAAATATTTTTTTCTTTTATCCCTTGACATATGTATGGGCTGTTATATAAGCAAATGCGTAGCGTAAGGCGCCGCATAATGAATATCATAACTTAAGACATTGCTTAATTTCGTTAGGTAATATATACACGTAATAAAAAATATATACACGTCACATTCCAATGAAACCATACAACCTTGGATATATTAATTTATTCAGATAGTATGAGCTTTATGCTAGACTATCTTTCAGTACTTAAATAGCAGCGGTATCGTCGGATAAAATAAACTTCTAGGTTATATTCCTTATATTTCTGATTCTTTATAT
Organism: Diatraea saccharalis; assembly: GCA_918026875.4. Lineage (NCBI taxonomy): Eukaryota > Metazoa > Arthropoda > Insecta > Lepidoptera > Crambidae > Diatraea > Diatraea saccharalis. The sequence continues at coordinate 8,668,643 of OU893345.1, forward strand.
TTGCATACAACAATACCCTATATTATATATTGAAAACATAGTTTAGTTTTCTATGTAATATTTATTTTTAACGATATTATATTTACTTAAAATTGTTATTTCTAAAACAGTTGAATATAGAATTCTTAAAAATTGAATATTGAAATAATTTTGCAAATATTTAATTGATTCGTCCAAAGCAAAGCTAGTCGATGATATCTTAGTTACCTTGAATAATTATACTCTTTTGACGTTGTTTACTCTTGGTTGCTAATATTTATTTTTCATAAAAAATAAGCACTGAACTTGAAAATATATTTAAACCTAAGATTACTGAGATTTCTAAACTAATTATTCTAGTTTTTAAAATAATATGTTTCAGATATCTAAAATAAACCACCTCTGTGAGTATATTATTGATTATGTTTACTTTAGATGAGGGAAACTCATCATTATAAAATACATTAAATCATTCAATTTAAATTCTTGTCAAAAAACATTCAAATGTTATTAAATTACAACTTAACTTCCATGGTTAGATATTGTGATAACAAAGTTAATAACATTGTACTATAAGATACAAAAATCGAAGTGACACTACGAAGGTCGTCCAGGGATGAATGCGAAGTGGCACTTTGCCCCACTTGGTTTATTTGTTTTGGCGAGACATGATGGCGCCGATCCGACCGACTTGGCCACTTCTCTCTGCCATGAGTTACGCATCAATACAGTTCTATTACTTATTGTTTGTTGAAACTCGGAATAAGGATTCAAAATGGTTTTTTACTTAGTTGGCAAGGTTTCGAGATACGTTGTACTTTAAAAAAATTTGCTATACTACTAATTTTTATTTATGACTGTAATAATTTTATAATGTAAATATTAAGATGTAATGTTGAAGTATATAAACCAGTTTGGTGATCTTTAATAAAATGAGCTATTTACTTAACTATTGAAATAATAATTTAAATAGTTATATAGTTTCAAAGATTCAGCCATTGATGCCTTATAATAATTAACATTTAAGTTAAAGTCAAATGTTAAATCGGTCTTTTGAAAAGCCATTACGAAGATCTAACTTTATTCAGTAGATAGTTCGATAATCGTTAATGTAAGTTGGCGCTAAAAAGTTATTTTCCACGTACTATAAGCTTTTCTGGAGGAAAGTCCAATAATTATAAAAGGTTGTGTATTAAGTTCACGTGCTACGATATCGTACCATTTTTTGGGGGCGAAATTTATAAATAATCATGAGTTAGCGAAATATAATTTACAGTCAGTTGCACAAACGTCTATTAAGGTTTAATGACGCCTTTAAGCTCTAATGAATGTCAAATTTGTATGGGTAATGTGGCTTTAAACTAATGACAATTTTAATGGATGTTTGTCCAACTGGCTATTAGAGTCTTAAATAATGTTTGTTGAAACTCGAATTGAAATTGTTTGTTGAAAGTACAGTTTATAATTATTGATTTTTTCTTCGTTGGTTTTAAAAAAATATTGCGGACGAGAATTTATAAGACGGAATTGTATTGAAAACAGCAACATCATCACCTCGCATCACTAAGGAGCTCGATGGCGCAGCGTTCGATCTGTGATACGATTGTTTTTTAGCCAGTTGCACAAACATCCATTAATATTTTCATTAGAATAAAGCGACATTACCCATACAAATTTGACATTCATAAGCGCTTAAAGGCGTCATTAAACCTTAATGGATGTTTGTGCAACTGACCGTGTCTGATAATTGAATTTTAATACCGTTAGTTATCACATGATAGAATAAATAATCTGTATATCTAGTGTCGACTTCCGGTAGCCGTATCTATTTATTTAATTTTATGAAATTGCAAACATGAGCGAACCGGAAAAATTATGATCCGTGCTTCGGGACGTTAATCCTTTGGTTCCGGATGCATCTACCCGCATTGGGGCCGCGTAGCCAATCAGCTGTGGAAACATTATTAGGCTGATAGTGATAATTACTTTGTATTAGCACATATACTATGTACTATAGTAGTTCAACCTTATCATCAACCTTTTTTACGTCCCCACTGCAGAGGCTTAGGCTTTCCTTATGGATGGTTAAGGAGGATACACTGGCCTAATGCGGATTGTAGGGTATTAACGACTGTAAATGCATCCGGGACCGGTGGCTTAACGTAAAGTCGGCCAAGAAAGTGGTCTACCACCCTAAGGTTGAATTTCGCGTGTTACGTCAACTAACAACAAGGTTGATTTTCCGTAGCATTAATTTTTTGACACGTCAAGTACACGTCATTCTTCTTCTTCTTCTTCTTTTTAATTATTGGCGTTTCCCTTTTGGATTTCGTCAAATAGTACACGTAATTATTGCTATCTTCATCATTTTGACGTAACCTTTGACAGTAATTATCTATACCTATAATAAAAATGTAACAAGGTTACATTTGTAAGATATTTTGGAAAAAAAAATATATGGACGGCCTTCATAAGACTAATAGAAGCCAAAAAATTTTTTTTCTGTCTGTCTGTTTGTATGTTTAAATACTTTAGAGTTAGAATATCGTAAATAAAGTCTTATAGTCTACAAATATCCTACATTAGAATGTAGATTAATTATATTTTAATACAAATAAAAAAAAAAACAGTAAGTAGTGAAATGCTATGCGTAAGAAGCTATGCGTGTTATAGGTCTGAATATACTGAGATAACGGATAACAGAAATGAATAGCGACGAAAAACATATTGCGCCGACCCATAGCTTAGTGCGAGACGAGGGCTAAAACTAGAAGAGATAGTGAAAATGCTAATTCTTTGGTTGTTAAAAAATATATACAATTCTTTTATAAAATTATAATTCTTAAAATCTTGTGTAGCCGCCATCTGCCTCTATAACAGCTTGGAGACGTTCCCTCATCGAGCCCACCAGTCTTGAGCAGATATCAGACCCACGTGTTTCCTCCCAAACCTCATAACAGTGCCCTTGTAGTGCTTCTGCTGTTCGTTCATTACGGTTACACCATCTCTGAACCATAAGACCCTACATATTTTCAATAGGGTTGAGATCTGGCGATTTTGCAGGCCATGGTATCAAGTTTATTTCCGGATATGCATCAAACCAAGCACGTGTTACCCTTGCTTTATGTAAGGGACAGTTATCCTGTAAATAATTAAATTGACGCATTTCATTTTCTGGATAAACGTTCCGGACGGATGGCAACATAGCATTTTGGAGAACATCAACATAATCTGATGCCGTTGCTCGTGGTGGCAAAAAGGTCAAGTCTCCAACACCATCAGCAGTCGTCCATCCATACAAATTTACCGAGATACGACCCGATTCTCTATTTGGCACGACATGATTTTGCGTGTATCGCGTTTTATTGAATCGCCAAAGGTGTAGACGCCCGTGTTGACTGGATTTAAAAGTTTTCTCGTCACAGAAAACAGTGTTACTCCAATCAAAATCCAAATATTCTATGGCGACAGCTTGTCTCTATAATCAAAAATAAAATATGAACAGAAAAAATAAAATAAAAAATTTACACTCGGACTTGGTCTGAGATTTTACATTAAACTCACGTCAGACAATAATACTTACCGACACATTTAATTCTCTAGAAATCTCACTAATATTCAAACCATCATTGTGTAATGCGATTATTTGTGCTCTTTCGTTAATGGATAAATTTCGGGGCATTGTAGTGTAAATTAATTAGGAAAATACCTACGGAAAATGCCGAGAAAATATTTGACATGAATTGTCAAGTGATATATTCTTTTTCAGTAAAAGAGTTTTCATAACAAAATAGTTTCCACTTTGAAGTGACCTACTTAAATTTTAAATTTATGAAATATTGTGAAGACTATTTGTTGTTGCAAATTATTATCTAATGCATAGGCTGCAAAGGTCAAAATAACATTTGTGCTCTACGACAACACGTCAGCATTGTGCATCTCTTTTATTGTTTGTATGCAATTCTAAGATTCGCCGTACCTTCCGAAGCACACAGTTGCTCGAGGTAATATTTTTTTTTTGGTCACCCATCCCCGGGTCGACCCTTGCGAAAGTTGCTTAGAAACAACGATAGAAGATAACGGCGTTTATCCATAACGCTACTGAGACTCTCTTAAGTATAACGTATATTAGTAGTATTGGTAAATAATTTTTATTATTAATTGTAGAATCACAATTGTGACAATTGTGGTACTCCTATTTAATTAACCTCTGTTGCTGGTTTCAAGGTTCATTTTGTTTATAATTTATTTTATTTTAATCACTGAAGCATATTACTGAAACCATGATATTTTTTGGTATCAATACGTTAAAATTCACAACTTATCATGATATTTGTTATTTGGTGTCCAATATACTTGTTTCTATTATTCTAATCAAACAGAGCAGAATAATTACTTCAGGAAAAGTAATTCATCAACAAAATAAAATGGACGTATATTTCACGCCTGTCCAATACTCTTATATAACATGGAAAAGAGTCAAAAGCCGAGAGGTAAATCAAACAATCCCCTAATCTCACTACGTCACTACGACTGCTTTCTAAAGGAATGGACGAAAGAGGCCAGTTTGTCGTTTATTTTGTTAACACTTATCTATGAGTGTAAAGAGGACGGAATCCTATTTTTAACCGACTTCTAAATATAATTCTATACATACTTATTAGAAGAGGTTCTATGGGTAATGTACTTTTTTGTTATTTTATCACTAGCGTTAAAAGTTCTTATTTAAAAATAACACTGAAAGAAAGGTTTACAAGTAATATTCGAAAATCAGTAGTCATTACATTTTATCTTAATTAATATTTATATTTTATTTGTATGCTATGGTTTTTTTAATGAAATGAAATCAAAAGGAAAATGTTTTATTCAAGTACTTTTGAATCGTCCAAAAATATTTTTTCCCCTACCACTTGTTCAGGACGTCTTTTAAATAGATAGATAGATAATTAGTTATTGTCGCCAGATGGTGTTTCAGATAATTTTGAAGACAAATTAAAGTAGTTGGTGAGGCGACGTGTAAATAGCCGAGACTTCAAAGTCGAGAGCTTGATCAAAAAGTATGCGGTTAGTTATGAATTTAAAATAAAAGCGAAAGAAAAACTATATGGAAGACTAGATTGTCCCTATACCTAATTAATACACGCAATAGAACTATGATGCACAATTGAGAGACTTATGAACTTCGACTGCCATCCTACAATTAGTAGGTTCAGGGCCGGTTTCACCAGTTGCTGATAAAGTCCCTGATAGTCTATTAGGAACTTATCTGCCAGATAAACTATAACTTTTGATTTCACAGGTCTCGGATAACTATATCTGGCAGATAAAGTATTAGATATCTTATCAGCCGGTTCAAGTGGCTGATATAGACGTTATCTGATAGATAAAAAAAAAGTTTCAAGTGACGGGAACGAAAATAGTTTTAGTTTTAGACCATTATTGTGTGCTTTGCGTTGATTGCAGTCACAAGTGTCACAAATATTCTAAAATGGATTTATTTGTGTTTTTAGAAGACGAATTAGATGAATATTTCGAACGTATTACGCGACCCCGTAGGAATCGAGTAATTAACCCTAGACCTAATTATTTAGAATCACTTGACGTTCAAGATTTTAAGAATCGATTTCGGCTGTTGTTTATATTCTATCGTTAATAGAAAGTGATATAAAAACTACAACGGGCTACTAAGTAAAAAATCTCCGTTAACAAGTAAATAAAGAAGCTCCGTTTCTTCTTAATTAAAATTCACACTTCTTTCACGTTTTTGTTTTTTCATTATTAATTAACAGATCCAAAAAGAATACACAAAGAAAAGTTTAAAAATTGAAAAGCGTCTTAAGTACAAAATATCAACAAAGCAAAACTTAATGATAGTTGCGTTTCGTTTCTGTAAACACGTAGCTAAGTATACGAATATCGTATTATTTTCATTCTAGAATCATAAAATTATAATTCAAATTATATGAAAAAAGTTTACTTAAATAATATTGAACACAAAAAAATATTAATTAAGTTTTAAAAATGATTTTTGATTGACGATAATTTGGGTCGTAGTATTGAAACGCAAAAAAGCGACGTTGCCGTTCCGTCAACTAATAAGTGGCCGATAACTTATCTGCCAGATAAATTATCTAGCAGTTTGATGGTGAAACAGAAAAAAGTTAACAGCAACCTTTATCCAGTAGATAGCGTTAACTATCAGATAACTATCTGAAACTTTATCAGTAACCGGTGAAACTGGCCCTCAATCTTCTGCGAGTGAAAATACATATATTTTGGAGGAATTGTATTTTAAAAATTAAATATTTAATTTTTTTTTTTCAATATGATTTCAAACGATGCGGTGAAAAAACAAAAGACGAATTACAATATCTTTTTACTTCATAATACCAACATTGCATTCTAAACGGCTAGCGATGAGGTTGCAAACTTATATGCAACCTCTTTTTAAGTTCGTAACTCTCGCAGCGGTGACACAGAGCCCCGAAAGATATTCCTTTAGTAGTGTACTCATAGTGAAATCAATAGAAAAAGGAAATTAGTAAGTAGCGATACAGTTAAAGCAGCTTTCCCAGCAGTTAATTATATTAATTCATTTAAATATACCATTTGAACTAAAATCTTACAATATAACATAACAAATATTACAATTGGAAGTATTAAATGACTCTTTAAATTACAGGTGTTTGCAATTAAGCACCACAGAACATGGTCGATACGTTATTGTACGATCATAAAATTATATAAGTGAATCCTCTTACTTCATTAAATATTTCGTTCATTCAATTCGTTAATCTACATTCCGTATTCGTTCCAGCCATCGAACTACTATTTTATAACTCTACTATTATATATAGACTATTAGTCAAGAACATACTTCTCACCTGTGAACCACATACAGACATGCAATTTGTGTTGTCGGGATAGTGATTTATCTGGGGTCGGTCGGACGCGGTTGACTGGACACCCACCGTCTAAGCCTTTCCGATTTAGAGCAGATTCATTAGCCTGAGATGCTATCAGTACTTGAGATGCTATAACTATGTATATCTTCACCAATTTTCAGTCTCTGAAGATACTCTAAAGGCAATTATTCATAGATGAAATCTGACGGCCGTCAACATCTTCATGCATATTATATTGGAGTAGTTTAGTAGCTACATCTTCTATACTATAGTAAAAACGTAACCGATCGATGTCTGTACATTGAAGATATATGAAAAAAACTGTTATGAGGGACATTTATAAGCGTAATAGAACAGAAAACAATGATTTTTTAATTTTTTGTCTGTTTGTCTGTTTGTCGGTTTGTCTGTTTGTCTGTGCGTTTGTGCACGATAATCTCAGAAACGGCTGAACCGATTGAAATGCAGTTTTCACTATTATATTGCGGTATTCTTCCGTTAACATTTAGTGTGAGATTTATTTCAATCGGTTCACAAATAAAAAAGTTATGTCAATTTGAAGTGACATGGTCGCCAAAATTGCTATGAAATATTAACTGTTTTATTAAATTTTCGTCTTTGATATATTGATCATCATCATTAACTCTTTGACAGTCAAACTGCAGGGCCTCAGGCCTTTGTTTAATAATTTTTGGTCACCCATCCCGTGAACAACTCTTGCGAAAATTGCTTAGCAATATCGATCGTGCGCAGTGGCGCTTATCCGTAGCGCCACCCAGCTACGAATTAATATTGTCTATAAAATGATAATTTGTATGATGAAAAATAAAAATAAAAAATCCAAAATTTTGACAACTCCAAAGTAAGTTGACCTCATTTATAAATGACCAATGATATTAATAGGGTTCAGGTTATAATGGACGTGTGGTATACGATCACGCGAGTAGGAGAACAAGCAAAAAGAGCCTTCCGATGATGCAATTAAGCATCGAGTAATTTACAGTGAACGCATATTTTTATCACATTAGGTTCATGTCGTCGTCGGGGCTAGCGGAGGTGGTTGGCAGCCCCCGCATTGCACGGTTTCGTCTGTCTGAGAGAGGCACTCGATTTACCCGAGCCTATCCAATATTCCATCTGCAAGGGGACCAATGTCAAGTCCAATACTTGAGTGTTCTGGTGACGCGGCCATAGCTTGCCGGGTTTCATCTCCCATGAGACGGTGTCATCATCATCATCATCAGCCCTTTTACGTTCCCACTGCAGGGCCTCAGGCCTTCCTTATGGATGGTTAAGGAGGATGGGCCATGACCCTCCACGCTGGCCCAATGCGGATAGGAGGGTATTAACGACTGCAAATGCAGCCGGACCAACGGCTTAACGTGCCTTCCGAAGCACGGAGTAGCTCGAGATAATAATTTTTTGGTCACCCATCCCGTGACCGGCCCTTGCGAAAGTTGCTTAACGACAACGATCGCGGGCCACGGCGCTTATCCACTACGCCACCGAGGGCAGTTCACTATCGGGTTCACGGAGGAGAATCCTACTCACCCCCTGTTGCTTGCCACGTAGCAGAGACAATGTCAGAAGCTTTTCCACGACGTTAAAAAAGTTAGATTCACGTCAACTGAAGTTAAGAAGGTAAAGACAACTCGATTGATATATATTTTTTGTCTTATTACAATTTTTTATGTAATAATAATACTACTTTGTTTTTTTTTAACATACAAATTTGCTGTAGATACGTACTTCGAAGTTAGTATTTTCAGTCTTCGCCGGAAACAATGGTTTATTCATTTGTCACAACACATATAATATTACGCGAGTCTGAGGATCGGTTCAGAGTAGCTTGGCGGTGTAGTGAATAAATGCCATGGCTCGCGATTGTAGTTGTTAAGCAACTTTCACAAAGGTCGGTCACAGGAACGGTGACCAAAAAATATTGTCTCAAGCAACTCCAAGCTTTGTAAGGCACGTAAAGCGATTGGTCCTGGTTGTATTTGCAGTCGTTGATATCCTCCAATTCGCATTGGGCCCTCATGGAAGGTCGTGGCGCATCCTCCTTAATCCAAAAGGCTCCTGCAGTTGGTGACGTAAAAGGGCTGATGATGATGATGAGGGCCGTTCAAATCTGACGGAAGCTCAGTTAAGCACCTCTCGGAAGTACGTGTTAGTAGACGATTTCCTTCGAGTGTGGAAAGTCGAAATTAAAATATGTATATATTTTTTTATATCATTAATAAATAAAACTCCACGTATCTTCCGTCAGACATGTACCGACCGACTTTTATTGACAAAGAAAGAGATTGGACGGAATGCGTTCGGTCTAGGGAAACACCTGAATAACGCGAAGCGTATTTAACTACCCATCGCGAGGCTCATGCTCTATAAAGTTGAATCTGAAGCATTTACCGTCAGGGACATTCTCTTGAGCTCTGGGAGAACTCATACAACAAGCGTTTGATCTCAGGAAACTTCTGAAGATCGCATAGCGCGTCTAACTGCTAACCGTAACATACATGCAGTATGGTATGAGTATGAAACTTCCTTTGATAGAGAAATGCGCTTGGTCTCTGAAAGAGCTCGCAGTTTGTGCAATAGAGATCGAGAAAGTAGTTTCGATTATCGCCAACCCGTGTTGCCTTCATACTCCACAGGCGTACCGCAGATAAGTTTTCACAAGGTATAATGAACTAGCTGTTTTCCCGCAACTTTGCCGCAAAATTATAGCCTATGACATCCGTGATGTAGCTTCCCGTAGGTAGAATCTCTCTGAAACTATCGGTCCAGTAGTTTTGGGGCAAATTCGATGCAAACAAACAAACAACCAAATCTTTCCCCTTTATAATATAAGTATATCTTAGGTATAAGAGGTCCGATGGCGTAGTGGGTTAGCGCATTCGGTTTAAATTGCAGTGAAATAAACAAGGACATACTTGAATACTTATTTTACATAACTAAGTACAAACGACAAACTCATCGCTAGCAAGCGATTTCTTCCAGGCAACCTAGCATTACATGGAAAATAGAACAATAAATAGCTGATTGTGCATTCAACTAGATAAATAATAATAATTTTAAAATATCAAAAACAAAAGAAGGACAGTTTCAAGGTACGAATAAAATTCTCAGACACAGGCGACAACCAGAGCGCGAGAAACGAGAAAAAAGATAGAAAAATTACATTCGTAAGGACAGGATGGGTGACCAAAACATTATTATCTTGAGCACTGTGCACAGCACTGGCACAATGCACGTTAAGCTGTTAGTCCTGGCTGCATCAGCAACGTGAACACCCACCGATCCGCATTAAGCACAGTGGGTTATGGCCCATTGATCTTATTCGATTCGACTACATTCATAGAAATAAAAGAATTCTACCAAAATACTTCCCACGCAGACGAAGTTGCGGGCACAGCTAGTTTTCAATATAATAACTCACCAATTTTTATTATAATATAGCTGTTTCCCCGTGACTTCGCCTGCGTGAATTATATCATTCGCGATGGATAGCCTTCTGTAGGTTACAGAATTTTCAAAATCGGTAAAGCAGTTGGAGTTGGAGTCTTTTCAATACAAACAAATAGACGACTATCATTGTCATTGATGCCGTAAGAAATAATATGGTGAATGGTGTCCTTTTTACATGTCCAAGATATCTTTTTTTTTTTTTTTTGTTTAAATTGGATAATTTAAAATCTAGCACGGTAGCTGATCAAGTATTTCAGTTGACGCAGGAGTCGCCGCCTATAGCCACATATTATTTTTCAAGTAAGTGCAGTGCCTCTCCCATTGTTTTCAATTTATTTCGTAAGTACTTGTCGACAGCTTGTACCTCGCAGGGATCCGCTAGTTTAAATATTTATTTTTCTTGACCACGCCTTACAGTTCACGCCACGTTTTTAAGGAGATTTCGATCTCCCTCCCTATGTACATAGCCTGTCTAAGGCCATATTGGGGGTCTACACATACAAAGTACAACTTTTGTGTTTACTTTTAAAAATTTTAGGCCCATTAATAAAGTATTACAAACTATTTATTATTATATTTAATCAATTTCACATTCATAATGCTATGCTGAAAAATATTCTTAATTTTTGAAGTATTTTTCGTTAAGAAAATTATCTTGGCTTTATATTAAAAAAAGTAGTTGAGATCGTTACAATAAGCTCTTTTATTCAATATATTATAAGTATGTGATATAAAAAATGTAAACTATAATGCCCTGTGTACATTTTTTTAATTCTATAACATACTCTTCGAAAGAGACCGCCTTGTTTCAAATTCGTTTATTTACGTTATACGATCGAGTCACCAATTTACATTTGTGTGCCAAATTTCGACTTAGTTGATCACATAGTTTATAATGAAATCAGCTGTGACAGACAAATAAACAGACAGACAAAAAGAGTAATAATATATTTTGTTTTTCTTATTATTTGTTACAAAACCCTAAAAACTAAAACAAAGTGAAAAGTTTGTTTCGTATCTATATGTTAGTGAAGGGTTTGAATTATACTAACTAACCGAATTATTGGTGGATGAAAAGCGTGGATCTTATTTAGAGATGGAAGACAATGAGATTATAATAAATGCAAATAATTATCTACCAGACAACATTAGAAAAGTATAACATAACACAAAAAAAATCGGTAAACGATAATTCTCAAGACTCTCGGCTAAGAAAAACTCATAATGACAATATTAGAGAGTATCGTATACGTCTTTATATAATTACAATCCCTCTTTATTTATATTGAACAAGAACTAGGAAAATTAAATTAAATATTCGAAGTAAACGAGTATTTAAGTAATTAAGAATTTATTAGTAATATATTCGATATAATTTGCACTTTATATATATATATGTTTATTAAGGTAATGTCACCTAATAAGGCCCAATGTTTTTTACCACTGGAGTGCACCTTGACGAACGTTTTTTAACCTGCCTCTGCTTTTAATGGTCAGTCGATGCAGGACTGTAATTGAAACGCATTTTTGTTCGCTTTTTTACATCGCAGCTGTCATAACAAGTGGGCCTTATTAGGCGAAATTACCTTATTATTTATTCTCGTGATTAATTACAGAAGCATATTATACTGTTGATTCTTTTTTAATTATTTTTTTATTACCTTTTACCACGGACCATTAAAACAAAATATAAAATAAAGAATAATACTATAAAAAGTGGCACCACTGGGTATTTGTACATATTTACTAGTAAAACTGTTCTTTAAAGTTACATACATACAGCAATACTGAGATAAGAGATATGCTTTTAATTTAATTGTGTAAATAAAAGATTATATCATTTCGTAACGTATTAATTATCTTTGTATGTTTCATATCTTTGTATGATATTATACTTTGATTCGAGTCAACAATATTCAATGTCCATTTGGGTGTCAGAGGTCATACGCTAATTTATTCCTATATCAATTACCATATCTTATATTGGATACTTACCTACGAGGGATATATAATATAGTACTGATAATATTTTACACTACCATAATATTATATATACACTCGTACTTTAAACAACAACTTGCTGTTTTTCCGTGACTTCTCCCGCGAAAATATTAGCTTATCGGATAGTTGCACAAATGCCTATTACAATTTTCATTACCTTAAAGCAATACTACAGGTGCAAATTTAGAACGTTCGATAGAGCTTAAAGTAGCCATTACACCTTAATGGGCGTTAGTGCAACAGATTGTTTGTTTCCCATAGGTGAAAGGACTTTTAAAAGTGTCGGTACCCATTCAATACAACAATAAAATCTTCATCTTGATAATATACATATAGTATGGATTATGTACGAGAACTAGTTATTTTTTATCATTGCATTTCGCCAAATTTGCATCAGCCACAAAGCATAAAATATAAAAAACGGATACCAAAGAGTGAATATCAACAAACCATTCAGAATTGTCCGAATTGGGCTCAATGAATATTTTCATGAGTGAAAAACTATATTTTGAAACTAAACGTTCCGAACTACGTTTATTTTTTTAGCATTTGTTTAATTGCGTAACTAAACAAATAAACAAAGTATTTACAAACCAGAATATACTAACTACCCATCAAAGATTCAAACGAAATTAAGCATTTGTTTTATTGCGTATTTTAAAAAATAAACAAAGTATTTACAAACTAGAATACATCCCATCAAAGATTGAAGGTTGTCTCGTAAGTTTTTCAGGTAATCATTTTTATAAGCTTTTTTATTTAACTTTCCTATTGTGTTTGTTAGTGCGCAAATCTTGGGACTCAAATTTGACCCACTTCCCAATGTCCGATAGATTTGAAGTATGTCTCGTAAGTCAGATGATAATTCAATATTATGGTGGCAGTAAGCTGATATGATGATGAAGCCAGAAGGTGGTCATAGGAACTTAGTAATGAAATAACGCAACTGCATCGAGTTAGGGCTCATTAGATCCGTCTTTACGAGGATTAAATAAATGCTTTCCAGATCAAGGTCTGGTGATGGTAGAGTTGAAAGGTGGTCATAGGAACTTAACAATGAAATAACGTAACTGCATCGTGATTGGGCTCGTTAAATCCGTTTATAAGGGCACAACAATCATATGAAGACAGAACGTAAAAAATAAAATATAAATAAAAAGTTTATTAAACAAGCTTTTATTTGTGCGCACAAAAATAAATAAATAAATTCTTAAAATTTAAAGTAAATAAATCTATTAATAGTAATTGACTTGAAAAGTTTGTAGCACGTAAGAAATATATGTATTTCGTCGTCTCCGATTTCATTAACGCTACAAGCTTTTCAAGACATTTAATGTTAAAGAAAATTTTGATTATAAGTACTTTAAATTTTAAGAATTTATTCATTAAGATTTTAGTGCGCACAAATAAATGCTTCATAAATACTTCATAAAATTATTATATTCGTAACACACAACCTAAAATAGATCACTGGAATACTAGCTTCAAAATTTCTAATAACATTCTGATGGGATTACTAAGGAAATATTTTTAAATGAAAAGATGCTATAATTAAAAAAATAACTAAAATATCATCTATAATCATAACCGAAATTAAAAGTTAGTAGATCTGTGACTTTTCAATTTTCACTAATTCCATGTATTTTTTTTGCATTCTGTAGTGTGCTTTCATTGGTCGTTCATTGTTTTATTGATATAAGACCACAGACGTCGCCCGCGGTCCGCGTGTTGAACCCCATCGACCAGTGTAACTGAGCAATTAGTAAAATAATATGAAATAACATAATATACTTAACTAAAAGTTATGAAACAAAACAAACAGTTACATGTTTGCAAAGTTTCTAGTCCGTTTTTCTCAATACGAAGTCTCCGTTGAAGAAGAATCAATGGAGTTGCTTTTCAATTTCCGCAAGTGTCCGTTAACTTTTTCTTTTCTTTGAATCGCTTATTCGATAGAAAAAAAAGCATTCAATAATAATGCAGTCATTTGTTTCTTCACGTTGCCTTACAAAACTATTGTTACTGCTAGTAAATATCAAAGCGCACACTTTTTATTTAATATAAAACTTACAAAAATAAACAAAATTAATTGTTACAAACATCTTACCACTGAGGTTGTCTTCAACGTCAAAATATCTGCATCGAGTAAAAACCATTTTATAATTTACATGCATAGATGTTCAATATAATTGACGAACCGAGTTCGAGTCCGACGAGAGAACTCGGTTCGAACCGAACTGATTTAATTCGAACCAAGTCATTCCAAAAAGTGATGATTAAGTTTTAACTCTGAACAAGGATGGTATGTCAAAATTTATATTATAATATGTAGTGGCCAAGAATCTTAAATAAAGATAAATATATAAATATCTTTATTGGATAACGACCCACGTACTTCAAGCGTGCAGCTTACAGACAGATTTGCCTCCAATATTATTAAATATCTGTCACCATTTATGTGTGAGGAAGACATTGCACTAATAATACTGTACTTTGTATAGATTCGCACGCCAGCTTTTAGTCCCGGGTTCGATTCCCTGTCGGACCAATGTAGAAAATTTACTTTTCTATATAGCCTCGGATATCTGGGTGTTGTAATACCTTCATTGTCTCCAAAACTCCATAATATAGGGGCTTTAGCTACTTACTCATCTTGGAGTCTGAGCAATGTATATGATTTTGTCTAACATTTATGTATTTAACTTTATGTATTTATTTAATTTTAAGTCGTGGACAATAAGTCCAGGAACTTCGAGATTGGTTTAAGGATTACTTTAAAACGTATTAAAGTTCCTGTTAGAAATAATTTAGAAGGTAATTTTAGTAACATTGCTATTAGGTTCAATAGCATAGTCAGTGTTTGTATTACACTGTTTATGTGTATCTACATATTATGTGATTACTTTTTCAAATTTGACATTCTGGTACAGTATTCAGAATGAAAATGAATCGAATCATCTTGGCAACATTTTACATGAAAATGTTTTTGGTGGGATTTACTTTTTTACCGATTGTTTCTATCTCTTAAAACTTTAAATGAGATTTGATAGTCAGGTTCTTAAAAAGCTAAAGTATATCTAAGTGCATATTCTTGGTAAGATTTTTTTTTTAGCTTCGCGACTATAACGTTAGAGTGAAACTTTATCGATGCTTTGACTTCAAAGGAATATCTCTTGGAAATGAAATTCTGCAGAAATTGGAATTGAATTCTTCCTGGGTAGAATTTTTTAATCTGTACAGGAAATTGCATGTAAAAATGGAAATGTAATTAGTTCGCAAATTAACATCTTTTATAGAGATTTAATAGAGATAAAGAATAAAAGATGTCTGTATAAACATAAACCTTTTTCTCATCATATCCTTAACAAACCCAGAGGTTAAAGACTGAGTTTTAATTCCTATAAATAAAACTACTTTTAAACAGACGTAATGCGTTTATATTAAATTTCATTTAAAACATGTCGGCTCCTTTTCAGATTTGCGTTTTCACTTAAACCAAGACTTTTTATTATTAAGAGTATGGCTACCTTCAAACTATACATATTAGACACATTTACAATAATATTTTTTTCATATGGAAACGTTTGTGTTAATAAAATCATTGTATCAAAATATTTTAATTATTTAATTTATCGTTTACCCCTGACTACAATAAACTAACATCTATTCCGAATTCGGGAATCTTGTCTGAGAAAAACTGGCGAAACATACCTACTCCAAGAAGAAATTGATTGCTCCCTTTAATTTATTTTTTACGGAAAGAACTATATGTTCCTAAAGTGTGTTAACCATAAAATAATCAATAAAACCTACAAAATATTATCTTTCAATAATAACATACATAAAGAAGACATATATCTAATACTGGACAAATAAATACTGTCCGAAATAATATCTTATGTTCACGAGTGTATGAATGTGTCGAAGGTCAAAACAAAACGAAATGAAATAATGAGAACAATCAATGTAATATATATAAAAGCATGATAATGTTTTCTTTTTATTTTATTAAGAAACTCAACAACATTCTTTTTCAATCTCTTTCGTTTTCACTAATAATTGATCTAACCAATAAAAGAGTCTCATAACTTGAATAATTATGTTGGAAGCCAATACAAAAATTATTATTATTATACATTATTGTACGAAAAATCTGATTTCATTTTACGTACGTACTAGCTTTCGCCCGCGGCTTCGCCCACGTGAACCTCAGGGAAATGTTTAGTGGGATAAGAAGTAGACTATTATTTAAGTCAGCTAATTCCCTATGATGAATTAGGAACGTATATATGAATGTATTTTTAATTTATTTTGTTAAATGATCTGTTTTTATTGACATGCATTAGTTATACACAGATGGCGCTACTGTATTAGTTTAAGTTAGACGTGTTCTGTTTTACCGTCTCTCTGTCTCGTTTCAAGATGGTACGTTTGCCTTTGTTCTCCTTATATTAATTTGGATAACTTTCACTTAATGCCCCTGTTTGAGAACTGATTCTCATCGCCCTATCTGTATACCAAATTTCATCAAAATCCGTTCAGTAGTTTCGGCGTGATTGACAGATGAACATCCAAGCAAATAAACTTTCACATTTATAATATTAATAGGTTTTCTAAATTTGTTTTCTAAACTATTTATTATTAGCAATACACACATCATAGATGAGTAATAGATTAGACCCGCATACATACAAAAAACACATAGCACACATACAAATTATCGAAACATTTAGTCTCGATAACTTTGAGAACTTCTCTATTCGTTCACAAATGACACCAATAAAAAAATTAAGTTAATATTTGTTGTCGTTATTATTTCAGTTAATTTGTGAGAATGTTAAATTAATTAGACTAGATCAGGCTATTAAAACGTACACTTATAATAAATAGAAAAAGATTATTTTTAATACATTACACTCAGCGCTTATAAATTAACTCACATATTTAATAATATAGTTACGAAAAAGAACATAATTACGAATATAAATTCAATATCGTTAAATTTTAAAGATAACTTTATTTTCTCGAGCAAATTTATAATTTCGCCTAAGTATTTAGCTTATTATTTGTCTTCAATAAGATAATTAAGGCCTGAGTTCAACAACACTGGTCTGAGGAGACGTACAGTCAACAGCAAGACAAGTTACACAAAAGTGACAATTTCTCCACTTGAAAAATTCACTGTAGTAAAAATCAACTGTAGATATGTAACATATTGCGGTTCTACACGTGGAGAATTTGAAAAATAATAACAAACATGAATCAATAAATAATGCTTTATTGTACACTATAACAATTAATTAACATGACATATTAATCATGACGGCTTAATCGCTAAAGAGCAATATCTTCTAAGTAGTCGCAACTGAACTTGTGAGGTTTGACTTGGCGGGCTCTTTTCCGGATCTCAGGACCTTGTCCCCCGAGCGGCCATCTTCGTGCGTGCATTTCAAGTTCATTTCAAAAAAGTTCATTTTGTATTCATTTATTACTAACTGATTCTCTGCGACTTTGCTCGGTTAATTATAGATTATTTCACCCGCATTTAATGTAGCTTCCTGCAGGCAAAAGAAGTTTCGTAATCGGATTATTATTTCCGAAAATTACCCCTTAGAAACAAACAAAGTTAAAAACTTTACCTATTAATAATATTAGTGTAGATTTATAGTTTTTGTAGGTAAAATTCAATATAGAAACGTTTCCTATCAAATATCATTTATCGATTCAAGCTTAATCCATATCATCACATACAAGAGATTACAAGATATAGATTAAGAGATTCGGGAGTCGTTATTAAGCAATTAATATTACATTTAGCCATTTTGGTTCCCGGATAATATACCCAAGTATAACACATAAACATCCAATATACGTAAAATGTTGTGCTAGTGCGTATGGGACGAAACTCCATTCATTATCATAAACAATGTTACTATAAATAGTTTGTTGACACATTACATTCAGCCATTTCAAAGTTAGAATGACGAGAATATTGCATTAGTATAGTAGAAAACTATTATTATCGACAGCTTAAACGTGGATTATATAGTATAGTTAAAAAGATAAATTAACAAAGAAAAAGATATATTCAAAGCATTTTGGTAAATACACACATTTGTGTGCTATTTAGCAGAGACAGCAACAGCAACGGTTAAACAAATAAAGTAACAAGTCACAAAAAAATCATATAAAAAAAATATTAACACTTATCTAAAGAGGTTGGCAAAGCTGCCGTCAGCACAAGTCTAGTTTTTGAAAGAAATTATCGGTAGTGTCTAAAAGTCTAGTAACTAAGTATACAGGAATATTTTTTTTCCAGTGCAAAAATTTTTTTTGGTGGTTCAGTATCAGTAATAGAACACTTTTCCATAATTAGTTAAAAAAATTTTTTTAAATATTTTTATCCCTATCGAAACGGTAGAATATGGACACATTTTTTAAAATAAAACTTCAATGAAAACGTCTTCTCTTGCGTATACCACCGTGCATCCCCGCCGCACCCGGTAGCCCCCCGTAACAGCCCCCACCGCCCCGCTGGGACCGAACGACGCGCGCGGGGCAGTGAGACTCATACGCACGCGCCGATGTAACGTGTCCTCGCGTTCCCGCGCACGCGACGCGCCCGCCGTCGTGAGTTTTACGAGATGGTACGAGTTTATCTTCTGAGTGGTGAAAACCTACATAAGCGCAATTCGGAGAAAGTATGCGACGAAGAGCATACCTCGTATGCGGGCCTTTGGGATCCGTAACCCCGCGGTCCCTAATGCTTCGAACCATTTTAACAGACGAAGTCCCAGAGTCAGTACCCACGATGCGGCATGTCTCTGGTGTGAGCCAGCCTGCGGTATTAAAGCTGCTAAAAACAGCCGGACTCCATCCGTACCACTTTCAGTCGGTTCAACAGTTCCATGACCTAGACCCAGTACCACGTCGAGCCTTATGTGAGTGGCTTCTACATCACCGCGATGCAAACATCTTGTGGACGGATGAGGCATTGTTCACACGTGAGGGACTCTTTCTTATGGGAAGAAGTCAAACGCCGAGATGTTGAGGAAGCACAAAGTCTAGAAGACCTAACAATAAAAAATAATAACGCTTTCAGTGAAGTGAAAAGTGACACTAGTGTTTTAAACAAATTAAATGACAATTTAATGAAATGTGCACGTTTATGTGACAGACGTGGGCTTCATTTTGAACTAATATTAAAATACATGGTAAGTGATTAGTTAGGTATTTGTTTTGATTCAACATTATTGTAAATACGTAGTTGATTCTAATTTTTTTAAATACGCCTTAACGCAGAAGTACCTATGTAACTTCGGCATTTTTTTTTCTAGGTAACGAATTTGTTTCTCTTTTATTTTTTGCATTGTGATGGCCTTAACCATAAAAGTATGAAGGGAAAATTGGAATTACTCTTAGAAATCACCTCAGATCATGGCATAAAATCTAGTTCGAATCTAACAAAATGAGCGGCCAGTGACCCGTGTAGATAGGTATGTACCTACGAGTACATGCCTACGGCCGGCGTCGAGCGAGTGCTCAGCTGACGCACGGCGCGCGGTGTCCATTCATTAAGTTTTAAAATCTCGATCTTTGATAAGCGATAACTTTATTTTTTAGTATTAGAACATATCAAAATAAAAAATACGTGTTTGTTTAAATTACTTAAAGTTTATTTTCACAAAATCTTCGCAGTGGTTTTTAATTATTCCTGTATATTGGTTTTTATGTGTTGACGGCAGCTTCGCCAGCCTCTTTTGTTATATATATAATTTTTAACTTGAATTTTCGGCTCATGACACATTCATTATTGCTGTCTTTCTTATATTTCTTTTAGAGCAAAGAGACTGTAATTTTTTCTTTTAACTACTAACCTTTTCTGTCTGCAGTGTTCGTTTTGTTTTTTATAAGTGTTAAACTTATGTTGGTGTTCGACTTATATCTGTGCCTCATGTCTTAATCATTAATCTTCCACAGTGATATCGTTTTACGCTTTCCATATTTTCAACTTTATTCATTTGTTTACTTCAAAGGTTTTATTCGTTTTATTCGAAAAATATGAGAAAGTGTCTCCAGCTTCGAAAACTGTAGAATGGCAATAAAAATGTGCTAACTTATATCAAATTATTGCTTATTACTTATCTGCTTAGCGTTCTATTTTCCTTTTCATTTATAAAACAACCCACCTTTTTAAATTTTTGCGTCGAGCATTCGAATATTAGAACATGTTATTTGAAGAATAAATTGTACTTGAGTTGATGTAGAGTACTTTTTAAGAGATAAAAAATCGTAAATCATTATGCTTTTCACTTACTACATCAGGTTGCTTATTATAATTATCCAAATAACTAAATGAAGTTTATAAAAAATGGCAAAAATCGCAATATTAGGTATATAGCGATTTTTCGTTGGATCAGGTTGTAGATGGCATGTATTTTACAATCATAATATTGTTAAAGGCACAGCAATGTAAACGTAAAAAAATGGCGGGATATGCCAAGAATACTAAAATTTAAGATTGGTCAGTTTAAGATTGAAATGGTTTTCTGGTTCCTAGTGCGAGACTGATACATCAACACTATATATTATCAGTATCATTCAATGAAATGTAAAACCATTGATAGCGATGTGATGTCACAAAATGCCGATGGTAGCGTACCGAGTCGCATTTGAATTATGCAAATCACCACACCCATCGGTGTACTTCGTATAAATTATGTAGCCATTTTAACTAGCGTGGTTTTATAGTGCATTTCATAATTATAATCCTATAGAGTGCTAAGAGTTTTTTTATTTATACCTTAGAAAATAGCAGTAATTCTAAGTAATTGCTTAATTGATATACTAAAAATAAATATACTACATTATTATTATTATTGTGATTCCAAATTTTATTTAAGTACAGAATAAATTGTTTTAGTTAATTATTATATTTAAAACTGAAACTGGTTATTAATATTTACTTACATTTTTATGTTTATTTCAATATATGTGAACAAACTGTCAACATTTCTTCAAAAACTCTGAGTAAAATCATCTTAACTTTCTTAACTATGTTTATGATGCTATACTTTGTCTATTATGCTTTAATGAGATATATTAATAATAAGTTATTGTTTTATACTTTAATTGAATTAGGGCGTACAGCGCGTATTATGTTGGAAAAACGTCAACACCCACATATCCAAAAACTGTTACTAATGAATAACAAATATTTTTACAGAAAGTTGCACCTCAATCGGTCAAACAATTTAGGAGATAAATTGTAACAAACAAACATCTCACCCTAAGCGGATACAGCTGCTCTTTTCTATCGTGGATAAGGGTTCATTTCAATTAAATAGACATTAATGACCTACTTTCTAAGCCTTTGTGTAACTTCGCTTTGTCAATATTAGCGACCATAGCTATAAAGCAACGCGTAAAACTATAATATCATCAAAAGTTATTTTCATTATTTCCTATAACAATAGACTGAACTGACATTTCAGTCTAGCAAGAGTTTATTAATTTTTCAATACAATTTTATCTTTATATTGCTATTATTAAGGTTGCAAATTGCTAACCGGTACCTAAACAAGCTCATTAAACGCGTGATTGAACATAAATAAAACACATAAGCCTTTCATCAATTACACGGTCACAAAGCCTATTCTCCTATTAGCTGTGATGAACTTTCCGTTCTCTGCATTTTGTCTATGGCTAAACATATGAGTATTTTTGTAGGAAATTTATCTAGACCAATAATTTATTTATTTTACGTTCCGTTTATTAAACCATTACGATACTTGCACGACTTATTATTATATTGCACTTAATAAAACCTTTTCTAAATTTGAAAAAAAGAAGTTTTTCCCTAATAATTTTAATTTCGTTCCTATTCCGTACGTCAGATGAAATACTCATCTGACGTACGAAATTGGAACGAAATTTCGAATAAAGCATTGAAAACATAAATCGTAGACGCACAGCAATAGTGCGCAACGTCCGGCTGTGACGCAGCAATGAATGTCGCGCGTAAATATCCCCACAAGTCCTGATATGTTACGTCGTTAATGCTAACTAATACCTTTATTACTTTAACCTTATGTTACCGAGAAATAAGGACAACATAAATTAGCCAAATTATGCTTATCCCAAAGGATGGCGTTATTTATTATGGATATCATGTATACTAGCACATGGACCTCTGAAAATATATTAATTCGTTCTCATTATTGGCTCTTCCGAGATTTAAACCTAAACTAATAATATATGTTCAGCAAAAGAAGATAATTTGATAAATTAGATTTTGCAACTAATTTCTATCGAAATATATTTTAATTAAAATAGATGAAAGTTTATTATGATTAAAATAGATGAAAGTAAAGGCAGCTCTATATTAGTTAGCAACGAGCGGAGTCACTCATTGTATTTATAACTCAAAAGTTTTTATAACCCTAAATTTCAGTCCCATCGTAGATGCTGTAATGTTACACCCATCTGCAGAGATAGTAAAACGTCGATGTTGTACGAACATATCAATCTGGAAATGGTTCTAAGATTGATATAACATTATTATTAGAGGCGTCAAATTTGTACTGCAATTTACATCTCTTTTGTCTTCATTAAATTTGCGAAACAGTATCACTACTTATATAATATTTCATGCTGAGTGGTTCGCAATCCACTTAAAGGTGTCGACATCTCTGAGGTCCCGGGTTTGATTATCGGACAAGTCAATGTAGAAAATTGAGTTTCTATAGTCTCAGGTCTGGGTGATGTGATATCTTCGATGTCTCAGATACACCATAATACGAGGCTTTGGTTACTCGTCTTAGAATCTGAGCAATATTTTGGTGTTGTCTAATACATATCATCATCATAAGTCTTTGTTCGTCCACTGCAGCACCACCACCCCAAGCGCACGTCCTCCAAGTAAAAAAAAAAAAAAGATAAATGCCGAAACACACGATCGTAGTTATTTAGCAAATTTCGCAAAATATTATCTCGAACCACTCCGTGTTTCGGAATGCGCGTTATATTGTTGATCCAGGCTGCATTTGCAGTTATTAATACCCTCCAAGCCGCATTGAGCCAGCGTGGAAGGTCGTAGCCCATCCTTAACCATTCATAAGGAAGGCCATCCTTAACCATTCATGGGATAGGGGGCAGACGAGCAAACGGATCAACTGATGGTGAGTGATTACCGCTGCCCATGGACACCTGCAACATCAGAGGAGCTACAAGCGCGCTGCCGGCTTTGGGGGACGAATATGCTCTACGCTTGAAAGTTTGTAGGTCGTATCCGGAAATACCGCTTCACTTCTAGAAAAACGCACAGTTGAGGACTTCCAACCATCCAAATGATAGGCGTGGATTTCTTGTCGCGTGAAACGATGGCGGAAAGTAGCAGCAAGTATGAGTCCGAACAATTCCTCGGAGCATTCCCCGTAGTAAATGCGATAGAAGATGTACAGTGAAGCAACATCTCTACGCAGGGCCAGTGGATCAAGCAGACTTGAAGTGTCCTGGCAATCGACGATTCGAGTCGCTCTCCGCTGAATGCGGTCTAGAGAGAGAAGCTGGTATTGGGGTGCCCCTGCCCAAAGATGAGAACAGTATACCATATGGGGCCGAACCTGCGCCTTGTAAAGCTGCAGACGATGCGCCGGAGTTAAATACTGCCTCGATCTATTCAGCACGCCAAGCTTCTTAGATGCTAATTTAGCCTTATCCTCTAAGTTACCACGGAACTGGACCTCGCTCGATATGTCGACACCGAGAATCTCAATATTGGCAGAGGCAGTTGGGAGAATGTTTTGAAAGCGAGGTGATACGACAAATGGGGCTTTTTTGGCGGTGAACGCGCAAACATGTATCTTAGTAGGGTTGAAGTGGACCAAATTAAGTCGACCCCAGTTAGAGACTTTCTCTAACGAAAATTCAATATCAGGCACAAGTTGATTCCGGCTCTCAATGACGCTTTCCCGAGAAATATTAGCACGACTGTTATAGGTGGAGTCCTGCGTGCTGTCATCCGCATAACAGTGAATATCACTAATTTGCAGCATGTCATTAATATGCAGAAGAAAAAGTGTAGGTGATAGCACACTTCCTTGGGGAACACCAGCATTTATAGACAGTAGGTCCGAGCATTCACCGTCGATTAAAACCTTAATGTCTGCCAAAAAAACTAGTGACCCATGCACATATTTTCTCGGGAAACCCATACGAGGGAAGTTTTGATAGATGAGTTTTGTGCCACACCCGATCGAAGGCTTTCGCTATGTCAAAGTCAAAGTCAAAATAATCTTTATTCAAATAGACTTCTTAAAAGTACTTTTGAATCGTCCAACATTTTTCCCTACCACTCGTTCAGGACGTCTTTTGGCTGATAAGAAGAACAAGCAAGAAACTCACCAGCTCTAATAAGAGTAATGACATTTACAAAAACCATGTCATTACCAGATCAATACATTATAAACAGAGATAGAAAAAAAAAAGATGGTCTTATAATAATAACATAATCATTTAATAATAATGGAAACAAGATAATGAGCTTAGAAGTAATCACCTATCCAGTTGCTGGATCATCTCAAGTCCAAGCGTTCTTATCTGTTATATAATCGGATACCTTATAATAAGCTTTTTTAATAAGTATTTTTTTAATAGTAGATTTAAACTGCATGATATCTAATTGTTGTATTTTGCTTGGGACCTTATTGTAGAAGCGCACACAAAGACCCTTGAATGAGTTATTAACTTTTTGCAGTCTAGTGACAGGCACCGTTAATTTATTTTTATTTCTTGTATTAATATTGTGTACATCACTTTTTATAGAAAACAAACTAATATTTTTAGGAACGTACATTAAGTTCTCGTATATGTATTGAGAAGCAACAGTCATAATGTCTATTTCCTTAAATTTCTCCCTTAAAGAGTCCCTAATCCTAAGATTATAAATTGATCGAATTGCTCTTTTCTGAAGCACAAAAATTGTTTGTATGTCGGCAACATTTCCCCACAATAGGATACCGTACGACATAACACTATGAAAGTAACTGAAGTATACTAATCTGGCAGTATCTATGTCAGTTAACCTACGTATCTTCATTACGGCATATGCTGCAGAGCTAAGTCTACTCGACAATCTATCAATATCCACATATTGTAGTTTAGAATCTAATGTTATTCCTAAAAATACTGTGGTATCCACAAGGCCTATGTTCTTATCTTTTATATTAACATTTATATCTACTTTTTTAACATTAGGTAGTACAAATTTTAAGCATTTTGTTTTTCCTTCATTAAGGAGAAGATTATTTACATTAAACCAATGTACTACTTTAGCGATAGAATTGTTCACATCGTCATTTAGAGGTAACCCTCTTTTAATTTTGAACAAGAGTGAAGTGTCATCCGCAAACAAAACTATTTCGTGATCATCCCTTACGAAATAAGGCAAGTCATTTATGTAAATCAAAAACAAGAAAGGACCAAGTATTGAGCCCTGCGGAACGCCCATCTTAATTTTCGATCCAGGGGATCTTATGCCATTGATATCAACCCTCTGTACTCTGTCAGTCAAGTATGAGACAATAAAATCCAATGAGTTATCTCTAAATCCATAAAAATGCAGTTTCCTAATCAATGTTTCATGAAAAACAAAATCAAATGCCTTGGATAGGTCACAGAAAACACCTCATGTGACTTCAAAGCATCATGTGAATCCTCCCAGGCATTAAAAATTTCTTGTATTAACTCGACACCGGCTTCGGTTGTCGATCGATCCCTTGTAAAACCAAATTGTTGTCGATTCATAAGCTTATTCTTGTAAAAGTACGTTTGTATTTGATCTAGCATGATTTTTTCAAAAATCTTACTAAACGTAGGTAGCACGGATATAGGTCTAAAGTTAGTAGGGTCAGATGTGCTACCCGATTTATGTAAAGGAATAATTTTACTATATTTCATGAGCTCAGGAAAAATACCACAATCAGTACATTCGTTAAATATATAAGCTAAGATTGGAGCTATTATCTCAATTACAGATTTAGAAACTTCAATGGAATTACCCCATAAATCAGCAGTTTTCGTTTTCTTTAGCTGATTAAAAGATTTTATTATATCTTTAAAATCAATGTGTTTAAACTTAAATTGGCTATTAGAATTATTTAAACTTGCCTTTAAAATAGATTCAGCAACAGTGGAAGAGGAATTCAAAGATTGTGTAATTAAGACTGCAATTTCAGTAAATAAATTTTCAAATACTGTAGCAACTTCAAGATCTGATGTTACTTTTTTATTATCAAAGTTTAAATAAAAATTTATATTCCGGGATTTTTCTCTTCCAGTTTCACTATTTATGATATTCCACGTCATTTTAACTTTGTCTTTACTATTTTCAATTTTTGCATTTAAATAATTACGTTTGGCTAAAGGACGCACTTTTTTAAATAATTTAGAGTAATTTCGTACATATTCTTTGAAGTCCTCACTTGTGTTATAATTACGTTCATCATATAGTTCATAGAGCCTTTTTCTGCTTTTGTAGATTCCTGGTGTACACTAAAAGTTATAGGATTACTAATACTATTTTTTTTTGGGACAAAAATCTTATTGAATTCTGTACAATAAACAGCAAAGAAATCTTTGTACAAATCATTGGGATTACTATTTTGTTTCAAATGATACAATTTACTATCTAATTGATTTTTAAAACGTTCCAAGCGACTCATACTTTTTGACACAACTGTAAAGTCTCTCCTAGCCACAAACGTACATTTATGCGGAAAGCTAACTAGTTGTCCAAAATGATCTGACGGTAGTTGTTTAATTATCTGTTTTGAAAGTGGTACCAGATCTGTAAAAATGTTGTCAATACATGTGGACGAAGTAGCAGTTACTCTAGTAGGCTCCTTGAACATGTGCGCAAGATTATAGGACATAAATAGATTTACAAGTCTTGTACATGAATTGGAGTTTCCTAATAAATCAACGTTAAAATCACCCCCAATCACTAATCGTATGCCTTTGCTATATACCTTTTTTAATGCTTCATCCATAACTGTTTCAAAAAGATCATAATAAGAAACTAAACTTGAAGGAGGTCTATATACGCTCAGCACAATCAGCTGGTCCAGCTCTTTACAGGCAATCTCTATTATTTCCTCAACCGATAGGCTCACAATATCTCTACGTTCTTTAAATTTAAACTTTTTATTTAATAAAATTAGTGCTCCACCACGCATTGCGTTTTTCCTAATGAACGCGCTACCAACCAGGTGATTATTGAAGTTAAAAATGCAATTATAAATTGTTAACCAGTATGTCCAAACTTACTGCCAGGGCCTCCCCCTTTGTTTCAATTGCCTTAGCCCAGTTATGTGTCAAGTAAACTAGAAGATCGCTAGCAGAGCGACCACTACGAAATCCGTATCGATGGTCACTAAGCAACTGGCGATCCTCTAGGTACCGAAGAAGCTGGCGGTTGATAATGGACTCCATTATCTTTGAAAGCAAAATGGTTATAGCGATCGGCCTGTAGTTGGACGGGTTCGAGCGCTCACCTTTTTTGGGATCGGATGCAATAAAGCAGTCTTCCATGAGGTTGGGACGACGCCAGATGAGTAAGAGAGCTGGAATAGGCGCGTTAAGACCGGTGCCAACTCTAATGAGGAGTTATCTTTGTGCAAAGGTAGAAATGAAGGCGTGCAGAAATTTCCTTGAATAGATTTGGCAAGAGACCAGAAAGCACGCGTCCCCGAAGGAACACGTTCAAGCTTCTCGCCAATTCTAAAAGTGTGGAAGCAAAAGAGCTGATGATAATGATAAGAATAAGATGGATGATGAACATTTGAACCCAAAAACTACCAGTATCTGTATACTAAACTGCTATCACAACTTTCCGAGTATACAATATAGATTTTCTAACAAATTTTCTGCTTCCTCGGAAGTTGTATAATGTACACTGCACGAGTTTTTCCACCTATGTTATCCGGATCTAAAGTAATCCCGCCAGGAAAACAGCGGCGGCCTATTTCGTTCCAATTACGACAATGTTGTTGTTACACATACGTAAGCCTTCGTAACCGGTATGTGAAGTGAATAAAATTGTTTTTTCGGTACATCTAAGCACCTTCTGAAATGCCGCTTCTGTTACTCTTTTCCTGGTAGGTAAATTTGTAAATATTGAAGTTATCACTTACGTGGCTTTATTTTGTGGCACCTCAACGTTCTAGGAGTCGTGTGAGTTTATAATTTACCCAGACGCGTTTACGTACATCTTATCATATTGAATTATATTTCACTCTGCCATATTATCAAAGAAGTATACGTGTATATTGCCTATAATGTGTACCTAAATGAAATGCTTTCACCCAAATACACAATATCGATGGGTTAAAAGACTTTCAAAAGATGCTTGAGAAATTAAAATGAACTACTTACAATAATAATATCACTGATATACAATTTCTCATAGCCTATTTTTTTTAACGCATGAAATACGTTACGCTCTATCCCTGCCGCCTGATGAGATGGGATGTAGGGACTCTCCCCTATCAAACCTACTCAGTGGTAAAATTAATGTGCAGGTCAAAGGACGGGAATCTACCCACTACTATAAACTTTGCATAAGCCTTATTAGCTGCTCAAAACTCGCGAATAAATATCTTGCCACAATAAAGTATTAATAATATTTCTCTAAGAGACGTATCGCTTGTAGTAATATAATTAAGTATTATAATATGTTACCAATAGACTACTCTATTATTAATAACAGTAGTAATTGGATACGAGTAATAAGTCACTATTTCCAACATATAAGTATCACAGTCAAATAAATAGGAATCATTAATCTATAGTATATAGTTGTACCAAATATTAATAATCACCTTTTTATTAATGTCCCCAGGCTGGGGTCTATTTTATGGGTGGAACTGAATCGAATTATATTTGAATAGAGATAATAGTTTCGTAACTTACTATTTGGTCCCAATGAGAATTGGTGCGTGTTAACACTACAGATGACCAAAGGTTTCTAAACAGCGCGGAAGATATTTCTCGATTGACTATGTTTGTATAGTTTCCCTCAAAGTTTACCCAATTCTTTTAGATGTCGGTCGACCATCATATATCTCATATAGAACGGTCGATTGACAGTATTGACACCTAAGAAAAGTTCGTGTTTTCTTTTTCTAGTTGCCAAGAGCTCATCTATGTATTTGAATTTTACAGGTCATCATTGTTATGATTCTAAACCATAATTGACTGTAAAAAACGTTAAAAAGTTTATTGCCGAATGCATACTGCATTATTACTTCCAGCTTCACATATATTTCGAAAAGCGGGCACCGCAGAATGTTTTAAACGATATTCATAAAGTAGAAGAACGCGAATTGCAATAGGAAAATGTAGTAATATCGCAGTTTCAATGCTTCCGTATACCGGCTTCAATAAACTTGTTTATTATATATATATTTACCTAACTATTAACTTATAAATTATTTATATATATATATATAATAAGCAAGCAGAATTATGTTACTTTGATTATGTTAGATGAACCAATAACTTGACATGTAAAATGGAATAAACATTGGAAGAATAAGTGTTATAGCATACTTACACTGTGCGGCTCTAACCCAGCGATTAACTTATTATTTATATTTGACCATAATATATATTATAAGGTTTCTATCAAATGACGGGCTGTCAACTTTAACTAGCTCATTTTCATCCGCCGATAATAGTAACGCGCACTGTGCGAGCTTACTCCTCGCAGGCCACGCGCAGTTAAAGTGCTGACAGTTAGCGCTATTAAAAATTCGAGACAATAGCATGCTGTTGATGAGCCATTTAAATGTGCTACAACCATAAGGTGTTCCGAAGGTGTAAATAATAGGATATCAAATATTGTATAACGTATTGTTAAAGAAAATATATATAAATAGTACTCAATGAAACACGAAACATTTTAGAGAAAAACAAATACTTTTTGTTAAAAACAACAAGCACACTGTTGTAAGAACTTGACTGTTAGAAAACATACATACCATCGGTCTTGTCCTTGGCACAAACTTTCGGTGATCAATCCCAGAGCTTCTACTTGAAAGTAGGCCAACTTATTCGTTCACAAAGTCTTTATAAATCTTATAATGACTTTTTCTATTGTATGATCAGGAACATTATAAAATGTCAAGTGCTCTACAACCAAAATTAATATTTGGTAATAATAAAAAGATTATATTTATAAAAAATATAATTTACAAATTATACGGAACATTCACGCTGCCTAGCCGCGGGTGGAAAGCTAGATTTGTAATAAAAAAACTACTAACGCAATCTTTAAAATTCATATGGGAACAATTTAGGTACATATGCTTTCGAAAAAAAAATCAAAGGCAAAGGCAATCTTTGGATAGGACATACGTAAAGAATGCGAGATTAATGCATGACTTAAACGATATACTTATGCAATTCTTACTGATATTTGTATCATACTTTTAAGGGTCACTGAAGTTCAATAAATAAATATATTGTACCACGCGAAAGTGGAAAGATGTAGAAGCCGTGGAAGGTTGAGACACACCTTTCACGATTAAATCGACCGCTATTGGAATGTGATGTCATAAGCCATATAAGCCGGCGTGTATACATGAAAGGTGTGTTTGATTTAAAGTAATGATTGAAATGAATGAATTCAAGTAGGTACTCTTCCAATATCGGAAGGGATCCGGTGTGAAGATAGAGATAGATTAGTATAAGATGTAATATTATTATTACATAGTGGCACGTTTTCATGGGGTGGATGAGTTAAGTACACTGAATGGCTTTTACTTTGGGAGCAACGATGAATTCCCGAAAAATTATCAGATGTTTCATACAAAATTGTAATACCTACAATTGCCGACAGTGTGAAACAGCTGATTACTTTTCGTGAATTCAGTGTCTCTCCCATAGTAAAAGTTGTTCACCTTATATTAACTACTTTCATTTTAATAATAGTAAACAAATTTTAGGTATTTATTGTAATATTATAAAGAGATAACATTTCTGATTTTGTGTATTTTATTTTTGTAGTGGATACCATTGAAAATAGGGGACCGATCATGAAATTATTTCATCTATGGTAAGCTATATCGTACACTGATGATATTGGCTAGAATTTACGCGAGCGAAAACGCCGTAAAACAGCTAATAAGCCATTTTGTTATTGACATATTTTTATAAAAGTTTTTGGTATTGAACGTTAAAATCTTTTTAGTATTGCAAATGTACAGACAGCAATATATCAAACCAAACGCAGAACTTACAATAAATTAAGCTTTCAAATTGATCACTGCTATTATTCTGTGAAAAAACAGTCTCGGATTCGATGTCGAGAACAGAGCTTATACAGAATAGAGCTTCAATGGAATAAATCCTTTATTACATTTTGAACAATTTTTTATGTGGATGGAGGTTCACTCCATTTTGCGACAGCGTTGTGCTTGACGTCGAGTTAGAGGCTATTTTTATTACATAATAGCACAGCAAGTGAACCTGTTATATCCTGAATTTATAATTTACTTATTATTTAAATAAAAACAATTCGGGAGAAAGTAAATAAACCATTGTCTGTAAGAATTCAAAGATTATACTTTTATATAAAAGATAATTTATAGATTATTTATTACATTTTTGTGTTAGCTATTAAGAGTGTTGGAGTTATTGAATTCGTGGAACTGCTTGTGTGAGTAGGCGTTACTTACCAATTCGAACTCGATAAGAAGCATTTGTTTCTACCTGTTGCCACAAGAGTTGTTGCTACCTGTTTATCCCTCTTTTTATAATCTGAGTAGGCATATGGCTTATTATTTTATAAGTATCATTTCAGGGAATATTAATAACTAATATATTTAAACAATGTCAAAGAAACGCTATCTATGGAAACTATACTGGTGATATTTGTAAGTAAGATGGCGTTACTGGCGTTTTAGTTTACATTTATCTTTATGAAAATAGTAAATAGGCAATATTAAGAAAGTTCTCCATTATTGTTTATTTATTTAAATCTAAATTTTCAAATAGTAAAGTCAGTTATACATTTAAATATAAATACAGATGGTTTAAATCAAAATACCACAGTCATTTGTAATGTAAATTAATTACAAATCAAATTAGCAAACCGTTATTTATGTTTTTAACATATTAATATTTTTAAAACACAGTATCTTATATTAATATGCAACTACAAATAATAATCAGAAATACAAACGTGGTGACATTAAAAAAAAATATATAATATTAGTAAGTTAACTCCTACTACAAATATATAAGAGTTTTGTACGAGTAGTTTATAAAAAAATATGACACCAGATTTCATTACTGGTTTCTCTAAGTCTTAATTTAAATATGTAAAAAAGGAAAAAATATTCTGAATTGTACAACAGATTTACTTTGTCAATGATTGCTTAAATATTATTATTCGATTCAAGTGAAATTAACAAAAGTTAATCTATTCTGTAGTGCGAACATCCCTAGCGGTAACGTGGGCAGCACTATTGTCAAGATAGGATAGCTACCAGGGGCTACCAATTCTACTAAATAATCTACTAAATATATTTTGTTTAAATCGAATCGAAAACGGATCGAAACCGCACGAAACTACAGTTTGTGTACAAAGTGACATCCGATACAATTCCAATTCTATTTTAGCTGGAATTGTATCGTATGTCACTTAGTAGAATAGAAAAACCATTAAAAACTGTAGTTTCGTTCGGTATCGATCAGTTTTCGATCCGTTTTCGATTCGATTTAAAAAATGTATTTAGTAGAATTGGCCCCCAGTTCACGCGACGACGCCATAGAAAGTATACGGCCGGCTCCCTTCCGCACAAATAGTTATTACTTACATATCGACGCTGGAAAGCAAACACGTAGTAACCAGCAAAACCAAAATGGATATTTAGAGTGGAAAATCTTCATATTTTCTGAAAAAAAATAACTTGTTTCCGTATAAATTGACTAAGGAACACCTTATTTGTTACCATGCACGTTTATAGGAATTATTAATCGAAAAAATAAAAGTTTTTCCGGTCCGAAGAACAATTTTGGTTTTGCGGGTTACTACGTGTTTGCTTTCCAGCGTCGATATTATAAAATTATCTCATAAATGTTTAATTGTAACTCTATTGAAACTTTAGTAAAGTGATTGTTTTCCGAACTCAATCTTTCAATTCGAACTCCTACAATTCTTAATTCTCATAAAGAATATATTTCAGTATAGCATTGTGAATGCGAAATTGATCAAATATAATGATTAGAAAATATTTCTTTCGACTGTTTCGATGGATTTTCTAAACATTGATGAAAATACGCTCTGTAGTAGCGAAAATATAACAAGTGCTTGAAAAATTCGTCAGTCCTTATTAGATCCTGGGTAACTCAGTGGTTAGACCAGTCGCCCGGATAGCGAAAGATCATGGATTCGAGTCTTATCTCAGAGTGCCAGGGACAAAGTGGATTTTTTAAGCATTTTTCATTAAGAATATATTTCAGTATAGCATCGTGAATGCAAAATTAATCAAATATTATAAATGTTAATCTGCTTTCCCAAGCCGTTAGCTACAATATATAATATTTCAATGACATATATTTGTCCAATTAATTCTAATTAAGTTTCACACGCACTCTAGAACGTGATACATGTTTAATTAAATGCCAGTTACACGTGTTTGTAATAAATAATTACTACATGGAGCAATGACAACGATAGCTATTAACACTCAAAAGGTGAAGGAGTAATAAATTGGACGATAAAACAAGTATTTACTTCAGTAAGTCTAATTGAAAAACTTTAATCTTCTTCACCCAACTTATAATCCGAAACCCATTTATTTAGGTTATTTATCTATTGAAAGCCTTGTTTCATCTAGGAGATAACACACTTCGAATGTATTTCTCTCGTCTATCATTACTTGTGATAAAGGTCTTTACTTTTTTATTGATTATATCGAAAACATAATGTTAATTTAACTTCCTAATAAAATATTTTTGGCCATTTAGACTTTTATGAGTTTCAATTTACAGTTAAAAATGTTGTGGTATGATCTGGTGTAAATAAAAATCACAAAGCAAAATTGGACATACATGCATAAAGTCAGCGCCCACAATTTGGTACAGATCCGTCCTTATATTCGGCTGACTCAAATACTAAGAACGGTTCAAACGAATGAAGCGAGTCCTTTGACGTATGATCAACCATTTCCACCAGTACCGCGCCGCCCATTCCTTTCCTACCCCGCTCGCCCTACCTACATGCAGTACACATTAACAAGTACACTTACATGAGTACCGTTTGTTATTACTTTATCATGGACCGTAATACCATGCAAAGATGCTTTAAAAATATTAAAGTTCATCAAATTTCATTTTAGCAAAAATATTACAAGTTCTAACAGACCAAACGTCAAATGGTCGTAAAGTTACATCTCAAAATTACTATGTAGGTACACTGTTTTTATTAGCATGTTAAGAAACCTTTTGCTCTCGAAATTCTCATGTTGTTTCAGGTTGGACCCGAACCCGAGTGTCATAATCTGCCTTTATAATTAGATTAACACATTTCTCTTGGACATTAAATATTTTTGGAGTCCACTTATTTTGACGAGACTTGAAAAATAACAAGCTTATTAGAATAACAATTAGAATTATGAAAATGCATTCTATTGTACAAAGGACTAGCTTTTACGTCGTTAGTAAATTATGTTAACTAAAAATTCATTAGATTATATCAAAAATATAACTTTGTTAATGAAAACACATTGCTTTAGCTCTGTCATAATATTTCGAGTTCCGTGGCCGGATCTGCTTATTGTTAAAATTATAATTGCAACTTAAATTGCCACCTGGAAGAAATTTAAAGGAGTTTACTTATTCATTAACTTATTTATTTTGTCATCAAAATATAGAAGTCTTAATTTGAAATAAGAACTATCCTATATATATTATATTTTATCTAGGTCACGGGAGACTGTTAGAATTTTTTAGCATTTATTTTTCTTCAAGATAAATATTAATTACATATTCGTATAGTTATTTTATTCGTATTCATACTTTATAAAAGTGTGAATACTATCCTATTTCTTAAGTTTGAATGTATTTCCTTTATTGAGTGGGACCTACTATCGTGCATCATGCGTACATGTAGGTATATACCTAGTCAAATTTAGCAATATAACTTTGCCGATTGAAATATATACATATAATCGATAATCAATCAACCGATACCAATCTTGACATCCCATCAAAATCATTAAGTATATAAAAGTACACAAACCTCATAACGTAGTTGTTTTACCGTACAAGCTTGTGACTTCGAATATACCTCTTGTGTACATAAGTATAGAGACAAACTTTTTACTGAAAAAAAATAGGTAATAATAATAATATTCTTTATTGCACAAATATATATAAATAAATAATAATATTACAAAGAAAGAAAAGATCAGACAGTACACAAAAGGCGGCCTTATTGCTATGCAGCAATCTGTTCCAGGCAACCAATGGTAATATAGAAACATAAATAAATAATAATGGATGATGATGGGGAGTAGGTGCAATAGCGACAGGAATTAAAAGATATATTGTACATAAAGAGAAAAATAGATAATGTACATAAAAGAAAGAGTTCAAAGTTGGCAAGAAAGTGGCATTTTACTTCTGCGACGAAAGATCGCAAGGTGCAAGACTTCCTAATATTTTCTGGTAACGAGTTCCAAAGCCGAACAGCTTGAACAGAAAAAGAATAGGCTAGGAAGTCAGAAGAGTGAGAAGGGATATCAAGTTTCAGGTTTGAGGCAGACCGCAGAATACACTGTGATCTGGATGAGGAGTTGCGAAAGGAAAAAAAAATTAAGTAGGGTGGAGACATGGGCAAGAAAAGAATAGAATAGAGAAGCGTAAGAGTGTGTAAGTCCCTGCGCCGGCGAATAGGAAGCCAGTTAAGTTTTGAGCGGAAATGCGACACATGGTCACATTTGCGAAGATTAAAAATAATTCGAATACTCATGTACTGCAGACGCTCTAATTTGTTAAGGAGTTCCTCGGTTAGATCAGTATAGCAAACATGTTACTTGCTGTTATTTTTTACCCATTTTAAATTTAAAATATTAACTATTAGTTTATTTGTATCGCGAATTAATTTGTTTATATTTTCTCGTGATGGTGGGAACGAAACAATTACGTGCAACTGTCATTTCGCTATTTAAGGCGGGAAAAAAACCGATGCAGGTTTTCCGAGAGCTATACTGAAATATGATCTTAAGGTAAAGGCGTAGAAAAAATCACTTTTTAAACGATCGTCTTCATAAGTTACGACGCGAACGTTGTCCATTGCTGCTGAGGAGACATGATGCCAGGAAGATACTCTTCACCGACAAGAAAATTTTTACTGTCGAAGAAAAGTTCAACCGACAAAACAATAAAGTGTACGCTAAAAGTGGCAGGGATGGATCCCAACTTATGCGCGGAATGTCTTGCGCACTCATCATCCGGCTAGTGTAATGATATAGTGGAGAGTTTCCTATTAAAGTGTCATTCCGCTCCATTTCTGCCAACAAGGTGTCAAGGTGAAAGCCAAGAATGATGAGAGTGACATTTTAGAGACCGTAGTAAAACCCCTGTCTGATACGTTATTTCACAATAAGGATTGGTTGTTTCAGCAAAACTCAGCGCTAACCCATAAGGCAAAAAGCACCCAAGATTGTTTGAGGGAGAATGTGCCGGCCTTCATCGCGGCGGCCCTCCTCCAGCCCCGACATCAACCCGCTGGATTATTCTTTATGGAGTGAATTAGAGCTCAGGGCCTGCCGAAAGTCCCACCCAAACTTGGAGTCACTGAAGCGAACCCTTGTCAGTATTTAGGTTTCTATGCGTGCAATCATCCAACCATTTTTGTCATAATTTTATACTTATTATCTAGCTACATAATATCCTCTTGGTCACTAGAAATGTTAGCTTCTAATTTGCGCTATAAAGAAATTAAAAGGGCGTGTATTATGGCTTATATAACTTCTGGAAAAAAAAATACTGTGGTAAATTCACTTTCCTGCAGGACTTCCACTTTATTTCTTGCAGAAACTATGCCTCGTTTTTACCAAATAAAACACTTTCGTTTATCAACGAAGACATTTATATTGAATCAGAAAAACAACAGCATATGACATTGTCAATAAAATTTGAAAATTATTATCTATTTCTTATTTGGTGAAATGAGGTTTGATTCACAACACGGCTTCTGAGTTCAAGACCCTTTGTACAGACTTTGCAATGTCGCCATTGAAGACCGTAAATTTCTTTGCAACTAATTGATAATATGGCGATAATAATGATCTTTATTAAACTTTACTTAGAACAAGGATAAATTAATTCATATGGATCCTACTTATATCATAAGATCTCATTGTTCGTACTCAACCAACCAACATAAACACTAACATAATTAAATATTAGTTGAACATCTACTGAAATTCATTTGTATTGTTATTTGTAATCCGTAAGGATTGAATAGCAGTGAATTTACAAGAGCGAAACAAAATGACGATATTATAATCCTCTCATAGCTCTTATTGCTAATGAAACGGGACACGACAAATGAAAATGTCAGTGCCTGTAAAATATAGGACAACATAACACAGATTGTTTTGATCCCGGGCTAAGTAATTAAACCACTTGTGTTATAAAAATTGAGAGCAATAAAGGCAGTACATAATTTCTAAATTACAATTCTAAATTTAAAACTGTGTATAAGAATTCATCATTTTAATTCTCTTCATCATTTTAAAAGACTTTTATATACGTTTATTTAAAAACAAAATTAAAAGTCATAAGTGGTAGAATAACAACTAAAATGCATTCAACTAATTGTCTCACTAGGATGTCGACCACACGACTGCAGTTAAAAAGCATTAA
This sequence comes from Diatraea saccharalis, assembly GCA_918026875.4. Lineage (NCBI taxonomy): Eukaryota > Metazoa > Arthropoda > Insecta > Lepidoptera > Crambidae > Diatraea > Diatraea saccharalis. The sequence goes on from OU893345.1 coordinate 8,706,940, forward strand.
ATTGATGAAGACACATTAATTCTGTCCAACCATTTTTCATTCACTACTCTTTTTCTTAAAAAAGAGGTCGCTTCTTAAAGTAGCATCTGGATATGTTTTTGAAATATACCGCTCTATGTCGAATTTAAAAAGAACTTGCAACCATCCATAACGTCCATCCATAATGTAATGGTATAAAAGAGGTTATGGGTGTATGCAAGAATCGAACAAAATATAATAGTATAGATTGTCATTTGTCTCTTATATTATTCACAAAAAAATGTACCTTTAAATATTTGTTGAAGACTAACTTTAAATTGAGAAGGTTTAAGTCCCGGTGGTGATAATAGCTCGGTAAGTACTCTCGATTGCTTATAAAAGATCTATCGCTCAGGTTTCTCGTTCTTCTCCCTTATTACCTATCTTTCATACGTACACATATTTACGTGCTTACTCTAAGTAAATCTTAATTAAATATGGATTTTAGTTTAGTGCAAAATCGACTGTTTCTTTCGCTTTTCTCACCTATTACCTTTCAGCTTTCCACCAGCAGTTTCGTCCGCCTATACGCCTTCTTCTTTAATAATCTGTATTTTGATGAAAACCACATTAAAATCCTTTGTGTAGTTTAATAGTTCTCAATGTACAAACAACAGGCAGTGACTTTGTTTTTAAATACTTTGTATAAATATTTCATGTGCTTTCTTAAGCAGATCCAAATTAAAATTAGAATTCAGCCAAGAGAGTGATACACCAGAATTGCCTCTAAATTCTTCTCCGTGTTCGCGAACTCGTTTGTATATTCTACCGTCGAAAACAAATATTGTTTCAACTAGCATAGATGAATAATGGTTCTGAGTCAACACCAGTCATAATTTCATTAAATCAAATTGAATTTGAAATGTCGGTAATTTACAGTGGTAAATTGGAAATTGCGCTGTAAGTGTAATCAAACATTCTGTTTATATATATTCGCATTCCGATATTAAGCTGTTACTCAACACGAAACGCAGAAGGTGGAGTGGTCCTTGGCACGCTGGGCCCTCGAGGAGATAAACTTTTTGAATTTGACTCAATTAAGTTTACATTCGAACGCTTTCTACCGACTTTTGAGTGGCCTCTGATCGGTTAATGAAAATGTTATATTTATAAAACGGCTTAAGCATTGTTGAGCGTAATTGGATATTACAATGATAGTCAACTGCTTTACATTACAATTCTTAAAATGAACATTATAACTGTGTCCGATAACAGTAACTAATGTAAAACTATAACATATTCTAGATAACACTGATTTTATAATTCAAAATATTCAATATAAAGATTTGTAGGTATATAATACTTCATATCGAATAAATCAGAATCAGAACGCTAAATACAATAATAAACTGACATTAAACTAGAACGTGTTCTAATTCTGTACGGGGCGATTTGTTGATATTGTATAAATTTTCAAGTATTCAGTCAGTGTTGATTTTACAATATATTTGAGTGTGTTTAAATGTTAATTTATTTACTTCAAATCCAATCTGTCAAAGTATTGTTAGTCAATACTTTGGCAGATTTGGATCTGCTTAAGAAAGCACATGAAATATTATTTTATTTTTTCTTCAATATTTGTTATTCTTTGTGCCAGTTCGACTTTCAAGTACTTCGTGTTATCTAGTGTCGAAAATATGAATAAATTCGACTTCAAAAGGGTGAAATATAATATAATTCACAATATATCTTTTCAAGTCAGACGTTAACTTTGATAATATTTATTTTTTAATGTAAGTCAAATTTAAAATATCATTTTATTCAAAACTACTAAACATATTTTAATTAAACTTGTGGTATTGAAAGCTTTATAAAGAAAGAAAAAAGTCAACTGCGCTTGCAAATTGAATTCACTTTTAACACACATATTTCTAAACATAAATAAAGGCAAACAACATATAAGATTATTGCACCATTCAAATGAAATTACCTATTTTTATTTCGATAAAAATAAAAAAATTTCCGTCTACATTTACAATAATACGAAACGGGCGTTTTGTTATTCGTAAGTCTTCTCGTCATCCCCGCCTTAACCCTAGTCACCGTAAAATGTCTTTAAATAATCGTTCTTCAAAATGTTTACCTTAACTTTGAAAACAACCATTATATATTTATAGGTACACGTTATGAGAATTCAATATTGTATTTAACCTTTTACCAATCGTAGAATAAGAAGCACCAGAATCGTTGTTAGTTACTTAATTTTCAACGTGAAACCATTATTTGTGAGGCGTTTATTGACGAAGTCGTATTTAAAAAAAATAATTTGTGAAGAAAATTAATATTATTAACATTTTATATTATTAGTATAAGTAGTATAATATTCTCTCGTTGGTTAGCTATTTGCGAAAACTTGTTAATGGCTTTGTATAATATTAGTTCGTTGTTAATTACATGTATTATAGCTGTAAGTTTCCCGAATGAAATAAATAAATAAATTAAAAATCAATATGATCATTTTCGCTCATCATCTACGAAGCGATTGATGTTTTAACAGTAAAGAAAAAACATAACTTATAATTATATTATACATTATTGATTTTTTTTGCTTTAATCACGAACTGTCAAACTTATAGCGATGTACTAATATCCCAGTAAAGTTAATCCAAAATATTTTTTCGATTTATCAGTCTTTTTCTCAAAGACAATATTTATATTAGGAGTTCCCTGATCGAGCATGCGATTTTTTATTAAGACAATAGACCCTCAGATTTGATAAGCGTCTAAAGTAACTGTCGTGCCTGACATCAGCAGTTAGTCATAACCTTCAGTCCTCATTAAATATGACCTCAAGCTCACCCTAGCAGGGCGTATCCGGACGCAGAAAATAATTTTAGTTGCCCCATAAATCTGTTACAAAGGTGACGTGTAATATTCACTTACGCAGTTATTTTTTGGAATATCCGCATATCATTTCGGATAAATCTCGAGTAAAAAGAAGAATAAATATAATAAATATTGGATAACATCATACGTACTCAGATCCCAAATTAAATAGCTAAATCACTTGTATTATGGCAATCTAAAACACCGCGGGTACCACAACACTCAGACCCAAGACAGCAATAGTTAATTTTATATTTAATCCGACTAGGAATCTAACCAGAAACCTCAAAGATGGTAAGAGCTTGAAACCGGGCGTGCTATCCACACACCCACAGAGGTCGGTTCGATAAAAGAATACAGAACAATAATGTTGGTAGATCGTAGTCGGGTTTTAAATTTCTTATATCTAACCAACCAAATAAGTTTTGGCAACATAATCCATTATATTAGATTCTATAAGATGGGTATTAACGCGATAGAATTTCGATAGTTAGATTTTTCACCTAGGTGGGTGTAATATAGGTGTATTTCCCTACGTTTTGACTAGCCCGTGACCACGGCCAGTGTAACCTGGTCGAAACGTCGGGAAAGATAGTTAGTTGAAAAACCTAACTATCGAACTTCTATCGCGTTAATACTCATCTTATACAATCTAATATAATGCAATGCGAAAGTTAAAAAGTATATATAATCCGTTATACTCATGACCAATGCGACTGGATTGATTTTAATTGGCAATCTATTTTATTATTCAATTTAGATTGTTAAATTATTGTCAAAAAGATATTCTCGATTAGTTCAGAATTCGTTATAATAGACTTTAACTCTTGTGGCGAAAATAATTACTTAAGCATTAAGACGTAAAATTCAATTATTAAGTGTATTGAATCGGTATACAGAGGAATTGCCTACTATTAGACAACGAATATAAAGCCAACAGACCCATTCAGTTAATTAATTTCAAAGTCTGATTGCTCGTTAACAAGTTTCGAGTATCGGATAAAACTCAGTAGAGTCTATAGACAACATGAAAGTATTTTTATTATTACATTATATGAATAAACAATTCCAATGTATACATAGTAGTGGCAGTGCAAGGAGTAAAATCATAAAAAAACCAACCTCTCCTTCACATGGTACACTCTGCTGATAAACGAACGAGGCGAGAGTCGGAGATCACCAGTGTGTCGACTAGGGTAACGTACCTAGTACTTAAACTGACTGAAAGGTACGGTCTTCAGATTTTACAGGTAAATACGCCAATATCACACACTTGGACGATGAGGTCGAGGCTTTATACAAAGATAGCACCAAAGTAATTCATACTACCATCAAGACCCACTTTACCGTTGTCATGTAAGACTTTAATACCAAAATGTGAGTACGAGAATATAGTTAATAACACATTGACCACATGACCCAGGTTTTTGTCTTGAACTCCCAAATAATACTTTATTTCGAGGAACAATTCTTTTGTGAGTAGGTGTAGTACGTGGCCTTCAAACCATGCTGCCTGGAGCCATCACGGCACCGAATGGTAGCTGGATTGCATGCCTTTACTCTATTTTTCATTTTACTTTTCATTACGGATTTCTGGGTATAATTAGTGCAGTGGTATCCTCTTGCCTTCTGCAGTAGTCTTTTTGAGGACATTTAATCCTCTCGGTCACTGAGGCCGTATGATGGTAAGCCAGTGATCAGGTTATGATCTTCGCCGCCCGATACTCGACGTTGTTGCTCGTTTAACTAGTTTTTGTGAACGCGAGCATAACCACCCCCCTTCCATTAGCAGAATTACATTTATAATTATCATATAGTATCTACATGGAGGTTGATAGTCTCCCATGCTGCAATATGGAAATCTTGTTATCGTTACAAATTAGTGCAGTATTTTATACTTACCCTAAACCATACAATTATTTTTATAAAACATATATTATATCATTCACGCCATATATCACTTGCGGAGTTGGCTGAGCCTCAAAGGTAACTCGTTGGCTGGCAACATATTATCACGTAACTTTATATACCTTAAACTTTTTACGCGTAAAGGTTAAGTGTTTATTATTTACTTGCTGTTCATTCGATTTTTACAGGAGCAAAATGTGTTGAAAACATTAACATAAATGAGATACTATTTGAGAAAATATTTTTATTAACGATTCCTTTTTATAAATCGACATACTCGTGACATACTCAAAAATCCTTGCATTAACGCGAGCAGAAACCAATAATGAATTCAATACAGTCTTCAATGTCATTACATAGACAGTGAATACGTTCTTCGATATGAATAAAGTGAATTCGTTTCCATAGTAACACGACATGTTTTATGTAAAGGTTTTGTCAATTTTGATCGTCAAGATTATCAGTTAAGTCTGCGTTCTCATGTGTATGGTAGTCTAACATGACTCGCCAAACTCATGTTAGATCATGATTACCATAGAGATGCGTATATTAATAATTTTCGGGCTGGGTGGGCGTACATAATGGTTGTTTAATAAATTTAATGGATTCAACGAGATAGACGCGTTACGGACCGCTTGATAGATAGCCGCTGAGTTGCAGTTTTCGAAACCCCTTGTTTTGTTAAGGCAGTGCAATCGATCGTAAGAATACAAGTTTGTTAGTTAAGTTAGACAATTTGTTATATTTTACTTTCATTTCACAAAAAAGGTTGGGGGAAGTAAGTAATTATTTTTATAAGCAATTTAGTGATGCCGCAAAATAATAGAAAGGTAAATGTGATAGAACATTTATTTGTTAAACAATTTGGTCAGAATGTCTGCGAGTCAGCTATTAGAGCATTCTAAGTTTACATATATATCTGATTGTCTCAGATTAGAATCTTTGGAGATACGCATAAATTTGTTTTCAATAGTGTCCGATGCCTGTACCATTATTAAGCTCTTAATATCCCCACTGTCGGGGTTCATGCCTTCCTTACGAATGAAATCAAGCCAGATCAAATAGGATCTATATGGGCTATGACCCACCATGCGAACCCAGTGCTGATTGGTGGTTATTAATGACTGATCAACGGCTTAACGTGCCTTCCGAAGCACGGAGAAGCTCGAGATTATTGGTCACCATTCCTATCCTATGACTGGCACTGCAGACCGCAGACCGAGCGCATTAACCATCGAACTCCTCAATTCATACTACGCACGCATGACTATTCATTCTAATAGTGGATCATGGCCCATTCCCCCTATTTGATTTCATCCATAGAGAAAACCTGTGCCCCAGCAGTAATTAACATAACAACAGCTATAACACACATAAATGGGTTCCTGGTGTAATCAATATAGTTAACATTTTTGTAAATATTTCATTTTACAGTTTCTAACACATGTTTTCCGTACGATAATTATATTTCCTGGTTTTCACCTATGTCCATATAGAGGTATTACTTAATTGCATTCAGAACAACGACTCTCGTTCAACACTCCGCCTAGTTAAATGCCATTCTACTTTATTCGTATCGAATGCCGAACATACGATCTTTTACTCTTTGTCGTGCAAAATTGAATTTCGTTTGAATAAAAAAAGATCACTTTACGAGAGGATCAGACGTTTCTACATCGGTATCCATCCATGAGATGAAATTATATTAAGATTTAATTAATTCTTCTTTTTGCGAGATCGGCAAGTCTATTATTGTCCTTATCTTTATTGTCTTTGACCTCTTAAATTGCTTTAGTCTCATTACTAAAGCAATTTAAGAAGTCAAAGACAAAAATATTATATTTACCTATGTTAAATTAACCTGTGAGGAAATAAAATATGTCCATGGAATACGAGCTTGGATAGTGTATATAATTAATTAATGATCGGTTAATTGGCTGTCAGAGATTTATGGACCAATGAAATGAGGCTGAAGAGGTTACCTGTACACCGAATGCGGATCCCATCAACCAATAAAATTATTTGATGGGATCCGCAATCGGTGTACAGGTAACCTCACGGTACAATGATATTCCAAAGTAGAGTTGTTTACACGCTGGTTTCAAAGTGAATAGAATATTACTTATTTGTCAATTCATAAATTTTATTATAATTATATGTAATCGGGTCTTGGTCGTGCATTATTTTAAAACTATTAATTTACCTCGACGTTTCGGCTATGTTACAGCAGCCGTGGTCACGAGGAGACTGGAGAACTGGCGGGTGTCGTCTTCTGATTTTAGTTGAGGTGTGAGGGCAATCCGGAAATAATGTTTTTAACCGATTTTCAGATGTACCCTCCACTTGATTATATTGTACGTAAAGGTGGCGACACACTGCACTTACAATATCCGAGAATATTGTTCGTGGTTGTCTGCGATCGCGCCACTTACACATTTTTATAACCGGATTCCAAGTTGGTGAGAGTTTATATCCACTTTCCCGGTTGAAATTGTTGTGTTTTTGATTTCAACCGCTTCACGAATAATCCTTAGATAGTAATATCGTTCAGTGGAAAGGACATGAGGTGTATGTTACTCGATTTTTGGATACCGAAAGTGCAGTGTGTCGTCACCTTTACGTACAATAAAATCAAGTGGAGGCTACATCTGAAAATCTGTTAAAAACATTATTACCGGATTACCCTCACGCCTCAACTAAAATCAGAAGACGACACCCGCCAGTTCTCCAGTCTCCTCGTGACCACGGCTGCTGTAACGTAGCCGAAACGTCGAGGTAAATTAATAGTTTTAAAATAATGCACGAACAAGACCCGATTACATATAATTATAATGTATACAAATCGTGTGAGTTTAAAAATATTATAATACATTTTATTACGCAATAAAGATAAAAACATAAGACAGGGTAGAGTAGGCTCTAAATATAAACTATTATATCTCTCACGCTTTCAACAACTGGCAAACTTGTGAAAACTAGGGATTTAATTTTGAGAATCATATTTCATCCATTTCAAATGAAAAAAAAATGTTATCTCATAAATCAAATAGCTAAATCCCTTTTAGGTCTAAGTATCTTTCTTATTTCATCCAAAATTTATGCTGTGTGCGTCGGTAACTTTCCAACTCGAGACTTCTCGTTGAACGTTTTTTTGAATAACTCATGTTGTTTGATGGTTGCTCTGAGAGTGAAGTACGGTCATTAATCTGAGCATATAGCTTATATCTTTTATCTTTAACGACGGAATTTGAAATTCACCTTTCCTATCGAATATATACGAATATACCTATTAGTTCTACTAATTTAATGAATGTGAAAGTTTGAGATAACGTATATATATACGAGTGTTATATATGTTACTACTGAACGGATATCGATATATACAGTAATCAAATCAAAATCATTTATTCAGTCTGTATATGCCATTTACGCATGTGTATATGCCATAATGTTAATTTAATTATTAAGACAAATAAAATGCTTTTAAAATAATATATTTATGGTTATGTGAATGATATTTATGACATTTATATTTCTAATTTTCATTAAAAGATGGTGCTGTCATTTAGTATTTAGCGGTGTTATGTTTTGTTAAAAAAGGTATATATCTAATTCCCTTCCCTTTTAAATCCCCTCCAGTTCCCTTTTAAATGATGCTAAGAGTATTTTTGCTTTTGGAATACAAAACTATGGTCAGTTTATGACGCGGTTTTATTTACCCTGTTCCTGACGCAAGAACATCGGCTTGTTCACAATCTAGGCTGTTGTACTTGTAAAAATAGAACTTTTACCACGGAGAGCCGGCAAGATTCTCAGCAAGCGCTGCTGTTTTCTCCAATTCTAAGCATTTAAAAGCTTATTTTTATACAACTAAACTATACTAGAAACGTGTAAACCAAATGTAAATGTTGCCGAAAAGCTAGTATGATATTGTGCGATGTTTAATCTTCCTGTTACTAGATGGCATACGACGTGCGAGTAAAGAGCCTCGAATACATGAGCAGGGCCTAGACCAACCTAGAATGTTCTAGGTCTTAACATAGAACATGACGTGATATAGACCCTTATAAATATGCGGTGGGCTAGCCGTCATGGCATTCTTTCAGTGCCTAATGAACTGAACACGAGAGCAATCGAAAATGAATACCAGTGAAGTGAAAACTATCCGAACGGTCTAATAGTGTTGTGACGTGTTATTAGTGAAGTGTGAATTTTGTGTTTGGATTGTTTTTGTAATTTTATTGTGTTAAATAAGATCGGATTGTGAACTGTAATTGGCGTTCATCCCGAACTCTAAAGCGTAACAATATGATTGATGCGATACAGAATAATAGGTATGATGTCTGGTTAAAAGAAAATAAATTATATTTAGGCCGTCAGTCAAATAATAAAAAAATATTAGTAACGTATTCTTATTGTTTCAATTTAACAAGAAATGGCTTAAATAACAGGCATTAAAATTGAAGAGTGGGGGCTCACTTCGTCACAACTATGTAGAAAATCTACAAAGGTTTGTCGTCATGCGATATTTCAACTCAATGTATAACTATATTTTATTGATTACGCATAAACTCGAAGTATAGATAAACAAAAATTATCATTTCATTTTTAGAAGCAAAGTAATCCAAAAGCTCGTGAACCAATTGAATTGATTTATTTACAAATCATTTTATTAAACCATAGTTCTTTCCTATTAGTTCATTCAAAAAAAGTGTAGAATATTACTTTTGTTATAACTTCAAATACAACCACTTAAATTTTGGAGAGTAAAATCATTTTCCTTGTCAAGTACGACGGCAAAACGAATTTTCAAATGAAAATAAAAACAAATTGCCCGCTTACTGCTTCCTCGACTTATAAGCTAGCGTCTAAGCCTTTGTCTTCCCTATTTTACTGGGTACAAGATTTTCTCTTGAATCACGAAGTCGTTCCTGATAAAAGAAAATTTATGTAAATTCAAGCAGGTTCCAACACCGCATAGAGCGGGCCCGATCGCACACAAGTCGCGCCATATATTTCATTGTTGGAATGATTTAGATCTATTTTGAAATTCGTCGCTTATATTCATTTAATAGTAGGTCAGCCTTCCAACAATAAAAGTCGTACTTGAATTTCTAGCTGCCATTTTTGTAATTTAACAAATAAACGCCAAAGTATTGAAAAAATCCCTTTAATTCCCATATTCTTATTATTCTTTCAATATCATGTTTAAATGTTTTCTTAATTTTTTTTTCTCGAAACTAAGGCAAGAAATGTACAAAAATTAGTAGTAGATCTATATCCTTTAAAAATGATTCTTTTATATTATATAAGTAGGAAAACAAATATTTTGAAAATTGTTTACAAACTCAATTAAGAATATTAAACTTAATAAATACAAAGAATAATTTTATATATCAAAAAAAATTTTTTTTTTATAGATATGTTGTTGTATGAGTATTAAGAGTGATGTATTAATTTAAGGCGTTTCCCCTACCGCACGCTGAACGCACACAAAACAAATTGATAGTTCCAGTTGGGCAAGAACCGAAAACATAATAGGTCGAATCAGCACCGCAGTGCGTGATCAGAAAACTGATCTCACACCCTATACTTCAATATCATAAGAAACAATATCTGAACTCACTTCATTTGGTACAACGAGATCCAAATAAAAAAATGATTAGAGTTCAGCTAAAAGTTTACCATCAAACACAGAGCGGCTCCATTTGATTACTGCAATAACAAAACAAATTCGACAAAAGTTCGATCAATGAGTGGATAAAACGATGCCAGAAATTCCTTTATGCCCCAAAAGCGCGAGTTGTTCGAAATAGAGAAATTTACATGCATCAATGCGCAATGACTTCGAGTGGTTTATTATTACATATTCGAAAAAAGTTTATTGCTACCTATTCATAAAACCTTATGTTCAGAGCCACAGTCTAAAATATTAAATATACAATGCCATATTTATTTTGTTACGGATCACAGTAAGTAATTAAGAAGCACAGAGTTAAATAAACATAATTTAGCAATACGAACTTACAGAAGATAATAGGTAGACCAAATGTTAAATCTATACTAATATTATGAAAAGGAAATATTTGTTTGTTGGTTTGTGTGCATCGAATAAGCTCCGAAACTAATAGACCCATTTCAAAAATTCTTTCACATATTAGAAGCTAAATGATACATGGGAATATAGGTCTACAGTGCTATTAATAAACAAGGTTTACCGTCAGAGTAAATTTACGCTAAAATTGCAAATTTAGTATTAATCCAAATCCATATTACACAGAGAATAAGCAAACCTACCACCTTCTAGGAGTAAATATTCCTCTAGTAGAATCTCGTACTGGGTAAACCTTATTATTTTTTATTTTTCGTCTTATATTAATAGCAAGAAAAAAAACTAAAAAGACTAACGGTAGAAATAATCTTCTCTATACACACTTGGTGGATCACGAGAAACATACTCACTCTATTACAATAAGGATAAGAGAAACAAAAATAACAATAACAATGCCAGAGCAGAATTATAATTAATCCATTTCCTCGAAACATCTTAATTACGGTATAAGTAGGTGTGAAAATTACTGAGATATTTTGAGCTTCGTCACTGTATAACGAAGTAAGCAGTTATTTAATACCGATAGGAAAGACAACCACATAGGGTGGTGAATGCGTCGCGTAATAATTTACACGTGCGGTTTGGGAATAGATATCATTTTGTACGATATATATAAAGTAAGTTATATAATTATAACGTTAGTTATTCCATACTTTTGAAATAAGTTTATTTTATTTTTTATTTACTTTAATTATTAAACTGGATACAGGTTGACCTTGCTCCTATAAAAAAGTCATTTTAATAATCAGAACATCTTAGAGATACGTATAAATAGTTTATTTTATTTTAGTCAAAAAGTGCTTTATTCACATTTTTAAATTTTTTGAAAAAGATGTCCCTAACTAAATAATTTTTTATCAAAATTTGCTTACAAATAACCCTATTGTTTGGAATCAATTCCTAGTAAAATCATACAGGAAAAAACTATCCACGACTGCCTGATCTCAAATGGTTATCTGTGTCCATAGAAGATAATATGCTTTACGTTAAATAAGATACAGTCGGATCCACGAGCTCAGCTTCCAAAAAGCGAAACCTTCCTAAAAATTAAGTTTTCTTTCACCCAATTATGATCCATTGATCCTTGAAGTTCTTATTGGTCATTGCCGTTTGAAAGACAAACAAGAGGCAGGTTAACTCATCACTGTACCTTAACATATGAGTAGCTCGGTGGCGTACTGGATAAGCGCCGTGGCCGGCGATCGTTGTCGTTAAGCAACTTTCGCAAGGGTCGGTCACGGGATGGGTGACCAAAGAAAAAAAAATATTATCTCGAACTACTCTGTGCTTCGGAGGGCACGTTAAGCCGTTGGTCCCGGCTGCATTTACATTTGCATTTGGCCGCATCGTAAATACCCTCCAATCCGCATTGGGCCAGCGTGGAGGGTCATTGCCCATCCTCCTTAACCATCCATAAGGAAGGCCTGAGCCCCTGCAGTGGGGACGTAAAAGGGCTGGTGATGGTACCTTAACAAATTGTTTAGTCTCTCCTATTATCATCTCTCCAATCACTGCACTGCCTCATTACATTTATTAATTTTATTTGCAAAGCAAAATATAATGTAAAACATAACTCTGGTCGTAGACTTCGTAGAGTTTCGTAGTTCGTGTTCCGTAGCAAGCTCCCGTAGACATACAGTATTGAACCGACACCAATTAGGCTATGTACAGACAATGGCTGCAACTCGACATGACGAGGTTGTCCTTCTAGTTACACTTATTGCTAATAAGTGTTATAGGTTAGTATCGTATAAAAGCAGGTTTAGGAAAGATGAAATGTCTAATGTGTTTAAAAATAAGAACCTGTGTATGCACACATAGCTGCATATTACAAAGGGCTAATGTTTTTCAATCAATTTTAAGTTTGACTATTAACAACTCAAGGCTTAAAATCAGTCTGATAGTAATCAGAGCTTATCGATTACAATCACAACTCACTAATGATTAGCCAACTTAACCGTGTGGATGAAGTACCGAATCATCCATCCGTCAAGCCGATGCTAAATTCGAGCTTAATTAAGGAGCAATTAATTGTCCTTGACAGATTGCGATAATGCCACGTGCGAGATACTCAGCTATGGAGCGACAACTTCCGTAACCAAGTGCCTCACATGCCGGCTTCAAGGTGTCACCATCTCTGAGATTTCTAGTTCGATTCCCGGTCGTTTGAATATAGAAAATTAACTTTTCTATATTGTCTTGGGTTTTGTGATACCTTAATTATTCCAGATTTCCATAATACAAATGCTTCATTTACTTTAAATCTGAACTATGTCTCTTAAATTGTCTAATATTCATTTATTATTTATAGTTTAAACTTGTCTTGAAAGAATCTTTGGTATTTCCAACATTTTATTGTGGTATTTAGTTATGATCACTTAAGTTGGATTTCAAAGTACATCATACTAATAATTTTATATATTTATTTTTAAAAAAATAATAGAGACAAGTTTTTATATTATTTTGGTGTAGCAAAGTGATGGTAAGATTTATATTAAAGTTTAATTTTCAGCATATTAACCACTATAGTTAATTAGAGTCTAACAAAAATATGCATTAGTTTTCTTAAATTTGATATTTAAGTATGTTGAAGTACTAATGGATGGATACCCCAATTTCTGAGTATCCAAGGCGAAGGTCAGATCAAACTTTATAAAACTCTTCTTCGTACCGGTATAGAATTGTACTACCCCTTTTCATTCCGTGGGTGTCGTAAGAGGCGACTAAGGGAAATTTAACCCAAGGAGATGGACAGCAGCGTCTTCTTGTGCGGGCCACAGAACCGGACCATACTGCGATCGCCAACCCGCTTGCCCAGCGTGGCGATTATGGGCATATCCCCCAAATGCGAAAGCACAAAAGGCCACGGCCCCTAGTTCCCGGCGGCCTCGCTATTCCTGGTCATGGTGGCGACCATGGTAATGGCAAGGCAGGGGGTGCTAAGAATCTCCGGGCTACGGGAGGCCACCACAACCGACTGACCCTGGCGACGTACAACGGACGCACGCTACGGCTTGACTCGCATCTGGCTCAACTTGAGGTGGAGCTTGGAAAGATTAGGTGGCACATATTGGGATTGTGTGAAAGTCCGAAGAGAGGGGGAGGATACCATAACCCTCGAATCAGGCCACCTAATGTACTTTCGCGAGGGAGACCAACAATCCCAAGGTGGCGTTGGGTTTCTTGTCAATAAGTCCCTTTCTGACAACGTTGTAGAAATTTCCAGTGTGTCGAACAGGGTAGCGTACCTGATTGTAAAGCTCACTGAGAGGTATAGCCTCAAGGTTGTTCAAGTGTACGCACCGACCTCGACACACTCGGACGATGAAGTGGAGAATATGTACGATGATATATCGAGGGCACTCCACTTCACTACTAAGACCCACTACAGCGTTGTTATGGGGGACTTTAACGCTAAAGTGGGAGTACAAAATTGCGGCGAATCGGTAGTAGGATCCCATGGATTTGGAAGCAGGAATAATAGGGGGCAAATGCTCGTTAACTTCCTCGAACGGGAGGGGCTCTTCCTTATGAACTCGTTCTTTAGGAAACAGCCCCAAAGGAAGTGGACGTGGCAAAGCCCCGACAATGTGACAAAAAATGAGATCGACTTCATTATAGCGGACAAAAAACACGTATTCAGAGATGTCTCCGTGATCAATAGGTTTAATACCGGCAGCGATCACCGACTTGTCCGAGGCTCTCTGAATATCGACTTCAAAGCTGAACGTGTCCGCTTGATGAAGGCCAGGCTCCGACCTACTCCACTCCAAACCATGATGGAATCTGAAACGTTCAAGTCAAATCTTGAGAACCGGCAAGCGGGGAAGTCGTTGCTTCGAAGCCAGCGGTCCTCTCGGAGGTGGAAAATTTCTATGCCCGGTTATACGCTTCGCATGCATCTCGACCTGATCCCGGAAATGAGGATTCTAGAGCCACATTAACACGCCACTTCACCGAAGATCTGCCAGAAGTCAGCATTGGCGAAATCGAGATCGCTCTGAGACAGCTTAAAAATGGAAAAGCCCCTGGAGAGGATGGCATTACAACTGAATTATTAAAAGCAGGAGGTAAACCGGTACTGAAGGAGCTCCAAAAGCTTTTTAATGCTGTCCTCTTCGAAGGGAGAACTCCGCAGGCGTGGAGTAGGAGTGTAGTCGTCCTGTTCTTCAAAAAGGGAGACAAAACCCTGCTGAAGAACTATCGACCCATTTCCCTTCTAAGCCACGTCTATAAGCTGTTTTCTAGAGTAGTCACGAACCGTCTTGCGCAAAGACTTGACGAATTCCAACCACCGGAGCAGGCTGGGTTTCGGAGTGGATACGGCACCATAGACCACATCCACACAGTGCGGCAGATTATACAGAAGACTGAAGAGTATAATCAGCCCCTGTGTCTAGCATTTGTGGACTATGAGAAGGCCTTTGACTCGATTGAGATCTGGTCCGTTCTGGAGTCCCTGCAGCGATGCCAAGTCGATTGGCGATACATCCAAGTGATAAGATGTATTTATGAGGCCGCCACCATGACCGTCCAAGTACAGAATCAGCAGACAAGTCCTATACCGTTGCATCGAGGAGTGAGACAAGGAGACGTTATGTCTCCGAAATTGTTTACTAATGCAATGGAGGATATGTTTAAGACGCTGAACTGGAAAGGACGTGGCATCAACATCAATGGCGAGTACATCTCTCACTTGAGATTTGCTGACGACATCGTCATCATGGCAGAAAATCTGCAGGACCTACAACAGATGCTGAATGACCTGGCTGACTCTTCTATGCGCATCGGCCTACGGATGAACTTGGATAAAACCAAGGTCATGTTCAACGAACACGTACTACCGGAACCGATTGCAGTATGCGGTGCCGTTCTCGAAATTGTTCCAAAATATGTATACCTCGGGCAAACATTGCAGTTAGGTAGAAACAACTTCGAGAGCGAGGTAAATGGAAGAGTTCGGCTAGGTTGGGCAGCGTTTGGAAAACTACGTCAGGTCTTCACATCGTCGATCCCGCAGTGCCTAAAGACGAAAGTCTTTAATCAGTGCGTCCTACCCGTTATGACATACGGAGCCGAAACGTGGACACTGACGGCACGGCTGGTCCACAAGTTGAAGGTCGCTCAGCGGGCTATGGAAAGGGCTATGCTCGGCGTTTCTCTGCGGGATCGAATAAAAAATGAGGTGATCCGGCAGAGAACCAAGGTTATCGACATAGCCCACCGGATTAGCAAGCTGAAGTGGCAGTGGGCTGGCCATATTAGCCGCAGAACCGATAACCGTTGGGGTAAACGAGTTCTTGAGTGGAGACCGCGTCTTGGCAAACGTAGTGTAGGACGTCCTCAGGCGCGGTGGAGTGATGATTTGCGCAAGATGGCTGGCAGGAGCTGGATGCGAACAGCCGAAAATAGAAGTAGATGGCGTGCAATTGGGGAGGCCTATGCCCACAATTAAATAATTAGCATACAATCGCATTTTCTTCATATATGGATTTATGTGTAAAAATATTTCTGTGTTTGTTTTCTATTTCATGTATTAGGTACTAATGATTAACCAGTTCTGCTCGTTTCCTTTAATTGCTGAAACTAGTACGCATTCTAATCTACGTAAATTTTCATTCAATAGATATTTTACAAAGTCAACACTTCGCATTCGATCCGTACAGCCTTTCCGGAGGCCATCATTGCACGAATATTTATTTACTCTGCTGCAGTGCAACTGTGTTTGTTATTATGATATGTGAACTATTCAACTGTATTGTAGTCAGTAGCATAACTGTTTTGTTGTGTTCTGTAAATAGGAGCAACTTTGTGCTATACTCAGTTTTGTATTTAGACAGTTTGTTAGACCCTGTCCTTTATAATAAAATTATGTAAGACTAAAACGATATATCCGTTAATGCCGCCTGTGTTCTGCAGTTTCATTTCATTTACTCCGAAAAAAAAACAATACGTAGTTAAATAAAGTTCCAAATGCCAAATTATGAAATCAATAATTAGAGGTAAAAGTTATATATTTTTGTCTTTTAAACATTACTTAAGTTTATTTTGAAATTTGTATGGCCTGTAAATTTATTTTAAGGTTGGCCTTAAATAGCTTGCTGGCTGGATACCTTGCTTACGATCTGTTGCACAAACGTCCATTAAGGTTTAATGACGCCTTTAAACTCTTATGAATGTCAAATTTGTAGCGGCAATATCGCTTTAAAGTAAATAACAATTTTAATGGACGTTTGTGCGACTGGCTGAAAATAAATAAGTCTCGGTTCAGATAATTTCGTCGTGTTAGTTCCCTATGTATTTTTTCTCATCTATTTCATATTTTTTTACAAAATGCGTAAAAGTAGGACGTAGGACTAAAATATACAAGGAAGGGATTGTTGAAAAGTATATATTACGCAAGTATGAACTTAAACATACGCTGATTGTTAAATGATATTTTATGTACACCGATTTTTTAATGATTTTTTGTGTAATGTAATGTTGAGACATTGCCTCAAGCATTTCGAAAAGATGAATGATCTATAGTTGTAAGAATGTTTTCTTGTGATTAAAATAAGAAAAGACAGTATTTGTAAAGCAAACAAACTTTGTTTTTTGTCGTAAAAAATATGTTATTGTTTTATTACTGTTAAGTTTAGTTTCAAATATAAGGAAATCTACTCAAAAACAGGAAAAAAGAACGTTTCGCAAACAGTTATACCTGTTACAACACTCGAACGGAAAATGGACACAAATATTTATTACTTGCTAGATGACCCGGTGTACTTGGTATATCCTCTCACCGTTAAAACTCTCTCTGGACTACTAAGCAATTGTCAAAATAGTCAGTTCTCGAGTTTAGCGAGACAAATGAACAGATATTATTTGTTATATAAATAGATGTTATAATAAAATACGATATTCTTAATGAAATACGCTTAAAAATCCACTTTCCTTGGCACTCTGAGATGGAACTCGAACCCATAACCTTTCGCTATCCGGGCGACTGCTTTAGAGCTTAATATTTTTCAATATCGCATTGTTAATGCAAAATCGATCAAATATAATATGTAAGGTTGTCCAGAAATGATAATGCCAACACAGTAGTCAATATTTTACTACACGTCCAGCTCGGACAACGGTCGACCCCAGAATACCCCAATCCCGATCTTTTCTATTAATCGCAGACATTTTGAATATCATCATAGACTTATGTATCTATGCTTTATCACAGACTACGTAGTCTTTTTTTTAATGTTTTACCGGCCCTGACTTCCATGGCCTTCAGCCGTGTCTTTATATACTACGTAGTCTATGTTTTACTACAGACTACGCAGTCTATGCTCTATACTTCATAAACGACATACACTGTAGAATATAAAGTTTGTTTATGAACAGAAACTTAAGAAGTTTATTAAAATAGTAACACAATACTATATCGAATAAGACTTAATAATGAAGAGTATAATTTAAATATTGACAGTTTATAAAAGTTTAAGTCTGCAATTTATTGAATTGAGAAACTGATTTTAATTATTAACAAATAATATATATGTTTATAACATGAAAATCTTCAAAGTAGAGTAAATAAAGACACTGCAAATAATATCATTAGATTCTACGCTTCGCAAGCGATAAATTTATCCTTGGTCATAAATTATTATAAATGTAAACACCAACAAGAATGAGATTCGGGTCAAAGTTTATCAAGACGTATTTGTTTTTCCCACTCTTATAATATTTACGTCATATTATTCTCTTATAAGGAGTATAATTTCTTTTATAAATATCTATGCACATCAACATAAAAAAGCCTAATCTAGTCTTGTCACGAATTTTGGGTTGCATTAGTAGCATAACTTTAAAACGCTATAGATAATATTATTACGTATGCCACTATTTTAGTTTAGATGCTAAAAAGCGTCACACAATTCGCCTACAAACTGGAAGAAGCCGGAGAACTGTTAATAAATCATCTTGACGGGTATTATTTCGCACCTTGAGCGCTTCCGTAATTACGTCACTTCCCTTGAATGTTCAAAATAAACATTTGCATCTAAACGTCGCCGAAAGCCTCAAAATTGTACCACGATAAATTTGAAACTTGATTAATTTAACAACAATATCTCATTCACATAGCAGAAATGGTTTTAAGCTTAGTATCCACATAATGAGTTCTTGTCTAGCTGTTATTATAATTTATAATGGTGATCAGTTCTAAAGCTTTGACGATCGAGCAGTAATAAGGATGATGCCTGGATAAACATAAAAGAGAAAAGAAATGGTTTAGATTACATTTAAGTAGAGGAGTGGGGGTAATTCACAACTACGAGTATGTAGTACAAAGATGTGATGTCATTTGACATTTCAAATCAATACAAAAAAATATTATTCTTATTGAATCTACCTGACGGGCAGACAAACAAATATCATCATCTCTATTATAACGGCAAGGATAATACTCTAATCATTGTGATTTTTTTTGTGCCTACTCCTAAAATGTGTGTCACACTTCGCATTTATACTAATTTGCAATAAAATTGTTAAATGGAAGTTCGGCTAATGTTTGTACCTGTAAACAAAATAAAAAAAATATTTTCATAGTCTACAGTAATTCATAAGGCGAAGGGTGTCTATAAACCCTTTCAATTTGACATTTAAAAGATATTCAGGAACTTCACACTACAACAATTTGATATGCTATACCGATAGCGACAAAGTATTTTTTAAAAACATATTGATTGATCGATATCTTTAATTTCACGTTAATTGGAATTGTCTAAGGTAAACGTTAGACGCAAATATCTTAGAAGCTACTGAGAAATGTCACACGAAAGAGTTGGATGCAAGCTGCAATCTTTCGACGGCTTTAACCAAGTTTTTATTATGTTGATTCATCGATCCAAAAGCAATTGCGATTTTAAAAGTTACATAATTCCATAAATAGCTATACCCGGTGAAGCCGCTTTTTCTGTATTTATTTACCTGTACTTATTTATTGCCCATTTCAATTGATGACCCTATGACTACATCATTAAAGGAATATCAGGTGTGCTTTCAGGGGTCTGCCGTTCTGTATCCTCGCTGCGGGCATTATGAACCTAAAAAGAGATTACATATATTTATAGGTATATGTAACCTCTTTTTAGGTTTGGTAGTAAAGTCGTGTAAAATGTGTTATGAAGTGCTTATGTGTTATAGTGTGTATCTGTGGTGTGTATGATATAAGTATTTATGAAGAAATCACATCTGGTGATTCGTCTTTTTTTTTCACAGCAACGCTTAAAAATATATTGAGTCACATATTTTTTTTCCGCAAATATAAGCAACAATTAAAGGCCATATTAATTGTGGATAGTGCATGCTCGAGTGTCGGTGTAGTACATGAGTCGGTAAGGACTCTTTATTGTATATGAGTTCTATCGGGTGCACTCTAGGGACGACAATCTTCTTTCTTATGGTTTTACATTTCCTTTGTTTGTATGTTTAAATATATATATATATATATATAACATACCATTAAATTATTATTACTTTTTAAATGATTTCGGATGAAATTCGCCTACAACAATCAAAACAATTATGTGCTTTAGTCTATAAATTATTATGGAATTAAATTTAATATAATTAATTGATATTAAATTTTATAAGCAATATAGCAATTATCTTAATTTCGTTTCTCACAAAATTCCTACTTAATAATTTACTATAGAGTAATTAATTAAAGATCGCACAATAGATAATTCAAGACAATGAATCAAAAGAACAATGTGGCCCATTTAATTTATGCATTGAATTTGTTTTTCAAGTTTCTCACTGATAAAGTTATAATTATAATTAATAATCATGTATAATAAGCAAAGTTTTGAACTTTTAGAAAATATTTTTTTAACTAATAAACTAGTTAGGCTAACAAATGAATGACGCCCTTCAATTAAAAGACTAGTCGGCCGATTGAATAGCAGATTTAATATGTTTACTGTGAAATAAACATGTGTGTGCATTAACTACGAATGCATGCAAATTGTACATACATGCGTTGTAGATTGTATATGTACATCTGACAACTCACATATACATTCAAATTCTCATACTATCATGCGCGTGTTTTCAACTTGTTTTTCAAAGATATCAATTTGTCGAGCTTAAATATACATCTAAAAGTTTTCACACGAGAGAACCGCACTCCCGACTTATAGAAAATCTTACGTTGCAATATAAATCCTCAAGAGAGACTTGCAAGTAGAAACTTGACTCAACTTAACTCAGGCGATTCCACCTTTGAACCTTAAATAGTTATTCTTAATTAATACATAAATTGATATTTCTTAACTATGTGTATGCGAACATACGGAATATAAATACACGGTTCAGTATATAATAAAAGAGCTATATGTTAAATATATATTATAGATAATAAAAAGAGGACAAGTAAGAATGCAGCTTGCATCGTAATCACACAGGAATTAAGAAGATCTTTAGGTAATGACAGTGACCTAAAGCTCTTCTTTCTGTGATCATCATCATCATCAGCCCTTTTACGTTCCCACTGCAGGGGCTCAAGCCTTCCTTATGAATTATTAGTTAAGGAGGATGGGCCATGACCCTCCACGCTGGCCCAATTAACGACTGCAAATGCAGCAGGGACGTGCCTTCTGAAGCACGGAGTAGCTCGAGATAATTTTTTTGTCACCCATCCCGTGACCGACACTAGCGAAAGTTGCTTAACAACAACGAACATGGGCCTCCACACTATCCGTCCTGTGCTGCCCACA
Organism: Diatraea saccharalis; assembly: GCA_918026875.4. NCBI lineage: Eukaryota > Metazoa > Arthropoda > Insecta > Lepidoptera > Crambidae > Diatraea > Diatraea saccharalis. The sequence continues at coordinate 8,728,561 of OU893345.1, forward strand.
TTTAGCGGTTTTCCATAACCTTTATCGTATGGTCGGTCCAGATGGATTTACCGTTTCTCCTACTTGGATGTCAAGCAGTACCGGCTCAATGAAACTTAACGCCACAGGAAAAACAGTTGAACGAGGCATATAAAAAAAAGAAATACTCATATTATAGGCACACCAATTAAAGAATATAATTTTTCCAATCACAAAAGGAACTCCTTTGTGTACTGCTGGCCTGAAAATTTTGTACTTTGAATACCACGAACAGACATGGACTTCTGTTTAAAAACAATAGTATTTTTAAGACTCAAATATAATTAGAGTAAACACATGAATAAACATAATTTGTTTTCTATGCCATGCCGCACCTCTAATACGAGCGGTCTGGGCCTCTATGGATATATGTTACCCGCGTAGGTGAAAAATTTTTTAAACTCAGTGCAGTAGTTTCGAAACTTATTCTATGCAAATATATTTCCTTGCCGACATTCAAATTTTTTCTCCTTACAATATTATTAAAGAAGTATCGATAAATATAACACGATTGTTGTTTATATAAATAGCATAATGCCATTATATTAACAACAGCCATCTGCATAATAAAGGACGTAAAACCCATATCCTGAATTTTCCGATTTGCATGGGATGATTGTTTTTCATATTACACTCTTGCATGCAATTATACGTAAAAATATAATACTGTAAGCAATAATTTATGAGAGAAATAGTACCTTCATATGAGCGGCGCCCAGATACCGTTGTTATGTCATTACAAATGTAAATACTACGGAGGTCGTCATAGTAATTTTCTGCTGTTGAAGATTACGATAGCTGATACAAAATTTATGATACAGAAAGTGACAGATATAGATAGCGTATTACACTCGAAAAACACTAGTGAACTGAGTGAGCTCAAATCACAGCAGTTGTCTAATTTTAACTGTAACAATTTATAAGCGCTAGTACGATATCGACACAGAAATATTTTCATGGATGTCTCACTCTTTTTAATCTATATAATATTATTATCTGTAAATAGAGATATCATAATAACGAGCCGGAATACAGTTTCATTACAAATAGCAACAAAGTAATATAACCAATTTTTTATTTTTATTTACAGAACATCGTTAACCGCACTTACTCAATTTCATTGGTGAAAAAAGCACAATCATTTGTTTTCTTTCTTTCCCCCAAACATTCTGTAACAAATTCACAAAGAGACTTTAATATTTTTCACTGTAACGTAATTTTTAATTTTGTAACGTAATTTTTCGTTAGACATTGTTTTGGAATGCTTAATTATAAAATAACAACACGCAAAATGACAATCGTATAATAAAATCTTAGACCCGAGTTTTTTTAACTGAAATAGTTTAATGCATTTTTATATGAGAATATATAATGCATAGAAAACTATAATCACTAAAAGAAACAAATATTTGTTTCAAAAGCTACTGTAATACGTAAAAATCAGAAGAGATTTCACTATAACTATCATATCTACGGACTACTCGACTCCGAGTAACATTAAATATTATGCTTCTTAGAAGCCATTATAACGCCACAGCATAAAATAAGAAAAAGGTGCCCAAGAAGCGACTTCTTATGAGAGAAGCGTGAGACAGCGGTGGGGCGTTGAAATATTTCTGAACAACCGGTGAAGTTATCTAGCTAATGGACGCCACTCGGCATTAACAGCCGGCGGACTTACACTTCCGCGGGCAACTTCGGCCACTTCTCGTATCCTTAATGTTTTGCAAACATCCAAACTTTCGGTGACAACTGACTCGCCATGATAATGCTTTTTAGGGTGGACCCGTTGTACCAAAATTATTGTCAGTGACCTGTTTCAAAATTTAATTATTTTTTTCTTAACTTTGTAATTACTTGTTTTTATATCAACTTATAACTACTGTAGAATGATTTTTTTTTGCTTGTTTTTTGTTGTTGAATAAGGAAAATAATAAAATTATAAATACATAAATACACGTTAATATAATAAGTTAGTACCAATTATCGAGTCAAAAATAATCATCTAGTGATGACCCGGTGTACTTCGTATCACCTTTCGCCGTTTTAATCTTACCTGAACTACGATAAACATTTCAAAGAGAAATCGGCTAGATCCACCCAGCCATACTCGAGTTCTATAAACACAAACGAAAATGAATTGATTTTGAGATATTTAAACCTTTTTTATTGGTAAAATCTTTGATTAGAACCCAGTAGCGCCATCTGTCTGCTTATGAAAACAATGTAACTGTGATATTTTTATTAATGAACACGTAAACACCATCTATCGGCACTAAAAATAAAGTAAAGCAAACGCACCTCTGCCTACAATAAAAAAAAAATCACGTGAGTGAAATGAGATCATATATTCAATTCCAAACCGAATTCTAAACGCAACTCAAGTTATCCGAAGCTCATTTCAAAAATTAATCAATGTCCAAATTAATGTAAAACAGGAACAATCGATAGATTAAATTGCATGCCATCCATTTTCAACTGAACAATATTAAACCGACCATCAATAAACTTACCGATTAGGCCATTACGTTATACAATGGTAATTATTGTCTCGTTTTATATATTTCGTGAAAAGTCTCCAAAGTTATTGTTGCTCGTTACTCATCTGGGCAATAAGCGTCAAAATGATTTATTTCCTTCTTACTTATTGGAACGAGACCTGCCTGTGATTCTTTTAAGTAGGCGTCACGTTAAATTTATTTGTCTTCCACATTCTTGGTCGTGTAAAATTTAAATTGGAATCCCCCAAAGCTTTACACAGTTTTTTTATTTATGATATTAACAAAATTTTGATACGCAATCTTTTATTGTTATTTATCTTAATACTAGTCGAAATTTACGTGCCACTTGAGGGCCTATTCTATTTGTCCACCAATGGAGATTCGGAAAATTTCCAATTATTCTTATAATTTTGTTAAATTCATAACCAGGTCCTATTCACCTAATTTTTCAAAAAATGCGTTTCTTTAGATTACTTTAGCATTTCGAAATAGACCAAATTGAATTGGCCTTAATCCACACGAATAGTATATGAGACTTATTTAAAACATTCAACAGTGTCAAGTACCAAAGACGATATTCGACATCTCCTAACCTTTTACTGACTAAGTAAGAGCATTAGCTAGTTAGCTTAAGATCTGCAATGCTATTCTGTAAAAAATAAAAATGAACTCGACGTTGAGCAAAGGGTAGAGGTTCAATCAAATAAAACCTACTTTAAAAGGCAAAATAGACTAATCAATGCTGACTTTATTACGTAATAAGGAAAGCTAATGTATTTATAACCTGTAAGTAGTATAGCAGTTATTTGTACTAAAGTTTGATTTTCATTCTATTCCAGTTTTATCAACGGAGGTGACAGATGAGGCTAACGTTGAGCCGTATCTGCATGTTATGGTGCGGCCCACTACCTTCAATGCAGGAGAACGCAAAGCGATCTTCTGTAAAGGACAAAACCTACCAGATGTAAGTCCAAATAAATTTACAGACTAAAAAAAATATTATAACCAATTCAAAAAGAAGGGAGAAATAATCCACAAAAATCTACATAGGTTGTTAATTCAATAAACGCAATTTTAATTCGGGCAAAGATTATATGATCGTCAATTCATTGAATTTGATAATAGTTTGAAAAGTTTTAATAAAAAAAAAAACTTTTGTAACAATGCTATCATCAAGAAAATTGTGATGTTTACAGTATATTAATATAAAACTTTATAAAACTTAAGTTATTATTAATCTTCGACGATAATTCATTTTTTCACCAATATCAATTAGTTTTGATAAACGATATTTGGGACAAAAAATAAAGGAAAATGGCAGTATGTTTCGACAACCAAAATGTTCAAATCCTTTTCTTTGTCGTAAGAACACCGTAATAAGTATTTTAATAGAAAAAGGGATATCTCTTTAGTCCGCTCGGGGGTCTGGACACAATAATATCAACCAAATCCAAATTAACTTAGTTTATTCAATTTGGTTGACCAAAACCGTACTACGAATATTATATCTAAACTTGTTTGTTACCTTTTCGATAAAGGCACGACGAATTTTAATGAGTTTCCAAATATTATAACTTCACAAAGAACGTGCACATCAAGCCCAGTCATCACTTGAACTAGTAAAGTAGCTTTAATTTAAAATGTCGCCCCTTTATAAGACTATATTATTTAATGGTTGGGCTATTGTTATCCCGAATGAATGAAAATTAATAATGATTTATTTATAAATCTATAATTTCTGAGTTTTACCTTGAACTTCTGTAACTACTGTAAAATAAAGTCATTTCCCTTTGTCTGTTTTGAACTACACTATGGATTTCAGTATAGTTTTCATCTATTACTTATTATATAAAAAGTTAATCAAGGGAAAGATTTATGTGTACAATACAAGATACACGCGGGCGGTAAACTAGTATGTTATAAATTTAATTTTAAAAAATACTACTGCCAAATTTCATAGATCAACTGGAAGTTCTAGTTCTATGTTTTATGCATGGATGATCGAGAATCCTATCGGATGTGATGGCTGATTCACCGATACCTATTATGAATCACCTTCAGTTCTGTTTTGGCGCAAGAAATATAAGTTTTATTGAGGCATGTTTTACATATGAGATGATTCGGCTAAAGCCTTCTAAACTTGACGCCATATTTTATATTAACATAAACATTCCATCTAATTGAGCCTTCGAAACTCAATGGCAATATTGTTATTAATAAAATATATCTTAATTTAAAGAATTGAATAAATCTATAAAATTGAAGTAGTTTAATAGTGAAAACTAAGTCATGAAATTGCACAAAAACTAAAATGTACGTAGTTATAGAAATTCTGATTCTGAGTCTTAAAATCGCACGGTTATTTTAAAATTAAAAGACTTATTTTTTCTGTGTGTCACGTGACTTGAAACCCGTCCCGCTATTGTGTGACGTCACTGTGACTAATCGTATGAATTATAAATCAAATTCCTAGATAGCGCTGTTCTTGGCTTATATATATCTTTTTATTTCGTAATCAATCGTTACATGGCATTGTTCTTGTTTTATCAACATTTACTTATGTCATATTCTATACATCAGTTTTGTCTACATATTACAGTGAAGTCATGAATATGATGGACAGCGTTTACGCGGGTATAAAAAAGTTAAAATTTTGATTTGATTTTAAGGCAACAAAACATATTTATTTCTCCGAAATATTAGTTTTATGGCTCTTTTAAATTAAAATAAACAGTTACAAGTACGAGTATTATTTCAAACGGTATAGAATAGCCTATTGTAGCACCAAAATATTGGCGAGTAAACATTCTGTTTCTGTAAAATAATAAATAAGATTTTACAAATTTTATTCATCTATTTTAAACAATCTTATATATCTTTAAACAAATGTTAATTTACGCAAATAAAGGAGGTAGAAAGTTTAACAATAATATGTGTCTTTCAGAAAATCAACTGGTATTCACCATCTGGGAACATAGTCGGCGATCGTTCCAAAACCAACAATCGGGTTTACGTCGAACGAAAAATGGATAACGGCATGTTGTTGGTGCCGCTCATTATTCACGAGGTGAAAGTTGAAGACACTGGCAGCTGGACCTGCAAAGCGGGCGAATATAACGAGACCATAGACATCGTTGTTGGGAGTAAGTCGATATAGCTTTGATGGCTTAACCTAGAGATAAAGATCTCCGATCATTCATCTATCATTATTAAATCCAAAATTTGGTACACAATTTTTGTTGTGATATCAATACAACTACTTGTAAATCTAGGATGACCGCCGACAATTTATACATACATTTCTACAGCCTCGTCGATATACATTAATGGACAGTTTAGTTTTAATTTTGTACCTATTCCAAAACAATAAAATACTTTACATTTAGGTATGACTAACATAAGTAATTTAAGCCAAGCAGTTCTTTTAACATTAAGAATTTAATTTAGATATATACATGGCTAACTTATAATTAAAATAAGTTGACCATCGTGTAATTCGTAATTTTTCTTAGATATAAACCAAATGGTTTTCTAAATTATCAATAATTAATTGTCTTGGTTACAGAAATATTCATAATGCTTTTACTTAACCTTCAATATGTTTACATTAAAAAATATTTAATTACAATATTGCAATACTTTTTCAGTTAAGGTTAAATTCCACACTAGACAAACTACCATGGAAGGCGATGAAGGCAAAAACGCAAAGCTTACATGTGAAGCCAAAGGACATCCATTGCCAGTCATTCAGTGGTACAAAGATGGAAAACTTATTACTGGTATGTAGATTATTATGTTGTTATTTCATCAGCCGTACGATGCACATTTTTGGACCATAGGCCTCTCCTATATTCCCCCACGACGGTGGGTTGACCACATCCAGCAGATTCCCGTGACCCTTAACATATCGCCGTTCCACCTGGTGGGACTTATCCACCGAGCGTCGTTCGGTATAATTATTTATCGAATTCATCAGCCGTACGACGCACTTTGTTGGACCATAGGCCTCTCCTATATTCCCCCACGACGGTGGGTTGTCCACATCCAGCGGATTCCCGTGACCCTTATCAGATCGCCTGTCCACCTGGTGGGACTTAGCCACTGAGCGTCGTTCGGTATAATTATTTATCGATTAACAAAACTAAAAACCGTGTTGTGAAACCAAAAAATAATTAAATCTAGTAGGAAGCAAGTTGAAATAAGTTCCTTTTGAAGTAAGCTTCACCAGGTTTTCATTTTGTAGTATATTAATTTGAACAGACTTCAAAAGAAATTCTTGACCGTATATCTAGTCATTGCCGAAGTTAAATAAATGAAAAATAACGCCTAATGTGAGTCGGACTCACGCACGAAACCCTACCATAAAAAACTCATTCGTTGCATGAGAGCACCTCTTAAATATTTATTTTATTCTGTTTTGTTTAGTATTTATTGTTATAACGGTGACGAAAAAAAAACATCATCTGTAAAAATTATTATATCCGACAATATGTTTATCTTGCCACTTGTTTAAAAATCCGAAGCCAAAAAATGTTTTCAAAATAAACATTTTCAAATATATAAATATTTCCTATGTTTCTTGAATTTTCAGATAAAACCGATCCAAATAAATATGCAATGAGGAAAAAGGGAGACAATTACATTTTGGAAGTGAAATCCTTGACTTACCAAGATATTGGCGAATATCTTTGCAAAGTCACACAGAAAGCGCTGTCATATTACACGGATAAGACTATACTGCTATCAGTCAAGCGTACGTATTCACAAGTTTCACGTTATACGTTTTACGTTCATTGACCTCATCTTTAAGATTCTTGAGTTGCTTCTCGACCTATATAATGTTGAATAATAAAGTTTTTATTATTTTCTGAAGCTTTGAAGGTTTCATGTAACAATTTATCCAGTTATTTAAATAGTAAGGATTATAACTTCCAATATGTAGGCGTAAAATAAAAATTGAAATAAGATTATTTTAATTAGTTTACAATAAATGTTGGTTCCATTTTATGTGGGAATTATTCTGTCGATTCTGTTATAATATTCATTTGCGAAGTGAAGACATTTAAGATACTAAGCTGGATTCTTACCAGCGGCTTATCGTTAACAAAGCCTATAATACCAGATAATACTCTTTCAAGGACTGAAAATCTAACGAGAGTGAAAATTTATAGTGCCTACTTGTTATATTTATTTTCTAGTAATAATTTCCTAACCAACATAAGGTAACTGAGACAGATATTGTTTTCAAGTAATTTGTAAATTTTTTATAGGTTTCATTGTTATCATGCATTTTCATATATAATTTTTGACATTATTCAGATGCACCTGTGTTGGGAACATTCCAGACTGTTGAAGAATATGCAGCTCTTAATGCGACGTAAGTTATATTATCTTCTTAATATGTATACATTGATCACCAGTGGTCGGAATTAGGTAGAGTTATTCATGTACTTACACTGATTTCATACAGCGAAAGAATAAAGTAGATATGCCTCAAATCCCGAGATTAATTTTAAAGAGCAGAAAAAATCCCGTGATTTAAAAAAAAAAAGTTATTTACTTTTACACAATTTAAATTACTGCACGCACGACGTTGCCAAACTTACATCAATGACATCGGATGTCCAAAGTTGCAAAATACCAATACGCGCGATGTTGCCACATTTGTAGGGAAGGTCCACATTAATATTAACATTTCGATGCAAGTACATAAATAACTTTACCTAATTCCGACCTCTGTTGATCACACTCCTTTGCCATTGTTAGATTCTATGTCATTTAAAATTATGGATCATTTATTTCAATGGTGAAAGGGATGTTAACTAATATTTGTTTGTTTATCTGTCGGGTAGTTTACTAAAGACTATTTACGCTTACTTTTTATTTTATCCATAATCTATAAATTAAGGCAATAAGTTGACTTTAGACAGCTTACATATCAATGGCTAAACTCTGCTCGGCCCCAACGGGATAAAAGCTGAGGTCTATCTAAAGAAGCCTTAATATCGGACATTTACAAGAGCATCCCTTGATACTTTTATACGATTACATTACATTAATTCCCCTAGAGAACTTTTACTACTTACAAAAGATGATATGTAACTAATTCCAATCTATTCTTCGACTTAAGATAACAGTAGCGTATCATATTGCCTTGCCATAAAATTAATGATTCAGAATTTATATTTCAAAAAGTCGATTTGAAAAATTTTACAATTCTGAATAACTGAAATGCTTAAGTTTTAGGTATTTTCAAATTAATTTTTTCATTCACAGCAAAAATATCACGTGCAGTGCTATCGCGAATCCAACACCTACTTATAGTTGGTACAGGAGACACAAAACCTTTGATACTGCAATTCCTGAGGAAGAAACGGTAAGTAGGTACAGTACCCGGCATGTAAGTGCTATTGGTCACCCAACCTATGACTGTTATTTCCGCATCACATACCGAATGTACTTACGACTGTGCTATAAAGTTTTGTGTATGTGATTATAATTAACCAACCGACCTCAATATAAGTTTTTTGAATAAACGCCTATTAGATTAACCTTGCTTGCTTAAAACGACAAAATCTAAACTATTTTATTGTCATTAAAAATACACATTTTATGTTAGGCATACGTATAGCGTTACTTATAGTGAGTTAATTTAATTTAAAGCTGAATAAATAGCTGTGCCCACGACTTAGTTCACGTTAATTGAAAATAAAATAGCCTTAGTTACTCTTTATTACATAAGTTATCTGCTAGTGAAAGTCCTGTCAAAGTCGATCCCGCCGTTCCAGATTAGCCGGAAAAAAAAAATAAAGTACCGAAAAACCGTATATAATTTAGTAAAAAGCTGCTATTTTAATATTGCAAACAGACACTCCAATTTTATTTATTTGTATAGATTTATACCGCTGAAGACGGAACTTCGTCAACTTTGATGCTCAGAATCTACAGTGAAGAAGACTTCGGCCAGTACACGTGTAAGGTCAGCAACAGCAAAGGCAATAAAACGGTCATCTTCGACGTGTCACTTGGAGAAAGACCGACCCCACCTGACGATGTAAGCTTTCAATACACTTCATTATAAATTTTATTTATTAAGAACAATCAGTAACGTTTAAGCAAAAAATTAATCCCAATCTGCCTCGCTATTCTAAACTTTGTGCTCATTCCCATAGTAATAGTAGTTATTTACCCGATGATATTTTTTATCAAATCCCGAAGGTACATCCCATCCAGAAGGTATCCCTTCAAATTATTTTTTTTTAACATAATAATTTCTGATTATATTTGATCAGGGACCAAATATATTCATAATATAAATTTAACTGTGATATTTTAGTTAGTTTTATAGATAATTCAACAATATTCGCGTGAGTTTTATGCAGTAAAAAATTTTGAGAATGTTGTAACAGCTAAAATAAAAAACTCTTTGGTATCAAAAAGAAAAATAAAGAACGGCAAGATTTGTAATACGTTATTACATAATATGGCCGAATATGGAAGCATGAGGGTATAACAGAGCTAGGAAGCTAGGACACAAAAAAAAATAGAACAGTGTGACGGGTTCGATGCTTAGACGAATTAATGAAAAGGCTAACTAGCTTGGGAATTGATTTATTTTATGGTAATAATGGGTAAAGAAAAGAAACTGTAACAAACAATAAATGAATATAAAAATAGTTTGTATGTTTACCTAAATATAAAATGAAAATTGCTGAATAAAACAAATACATACCCCTTTTTGGGTTTCTTAATAAAAACTTCGACGCTATACAGAATATAATTTTTCTATTTTAATCACATATATTCATTATTTTAATATTTTTTATACGATTTAAAATAATATGTTCACAACAGAAGAATTTTTTTGATTAATCAAAATTTCAAATTACGAAAGGTGAATAATTAAAAGAAATGATGTTGAAACAAAAAGTTTGCATGCTAAAACCTAGGACGAAATAAACGGTGGTTCGGCACATCGTTACAACAGGAATAATCAGTTGATTCGCTTATGTAGAAATAACTAGCGACGTCAAATTTATATAGGAAATATAAGTAGATAAGTTAGGTGTTGTCGGAATGAGAATTTCAAGGTCCAATTGGAGAGGAAAGAAGACTTCCTTATAGATGGAATTAAATAGGGTGAAATAATGGCATAAATCCTTAATTAATCAATACAACTTGTCTTTAAATTTCCAGGTTACTCTAATCGCTGCAAACGCCACACATTTGACATTTAACGTGTCCTGTGAAGCGTGCCCTATAAGGAGGAGCGACAACATTTCACCAGATCCTAAAAATCTCACAGTTATAGGTGACTTAACTATTATCAAGCTTATTTATTATAAACAACACACAATAATTAAGTACCTACTCTTTAATGTGACAAGAGTAAAAACAAATGGTAGTACAGGTGAAAAAATAGTGTACAAGAGGCAGAATTACTCTGATTTTACGAAATACCAAGACAACAAAACGTAAAGTATTTGCATTACATTTCAAATTTTTTTAAACGGCCATAAGACAAATAAACAACAGAAAAAGAAAACATGCAATCAAATATAACATTTATCATTAGAGCCACAGGTATTAAATTCAAGCACATCCTTATGCCTTCCTACTCTATCTACAAAATATTTCTATAAACTACGAGATGGTGTTGAAAAAATTATTTTACCGACTTAGACTTAGTTGTACTAACTTACTTTAACAATAACAAACATGTCAAAGTACCGGATAAGCATATAATAATAAGCTATCAATTGTCAATAGTCGGATGACGTCATAACTCTAACTATAAAGTAAGAGTCAATAGTTATGTAAGACCGTTATTTTCTTTCATTTAGAATTTTTAAATTTTTTCTAATGAAAGCTACAGAGCAGCAACAGCTGGGGCGTGAACATCCCAAATTCCCAATACACACTATGGACATACGGTTCATCTTCGTAGGTAACCTTGTACAATTTACCTCCTTTGTAAACCGCTTAATAGGCGGTAACTCCAATCTTAACTACACGTTAAAAGCATTAAATAATAGTTCTATTACCGTTACATGAAAAGACGCTATCGACTCTATAACATATAATAAAACGCGTTCGAGTTAGCTTCTTTTTATTATATTTGATTAATTTTGCTTGAAAAATTCGTCATTTCTGTTAGGTCTTGGGTAGCTTATTGTTTGAGCAATCCAGGGACAAAGTGGATTTTTTAAGCATATTTGATTAAGAATAAGGTTCTTTTTTTTCAGGGTTCGATTTCCAATTGACAAAAGTTGTCGATGACTTCCCTCCTGACTGGGAATCAGCGTATACATTCGAAATGTTAATCGACGATTCAGAAGGTAATGTTTGAAGTTATGATTTTCATCTACGGTTTTCATTAATTTATTGATATGGATAATCTGCAGCATATATTATAACATATTTCAATATTTATTTCAATATAACCTACCCTTAAACTGTTGTCATTACACTGGCATATTATTATTTTTAAGAACAAGCTTTCCGCTTGCGGCTTCATTCTTTATCTTGATGAAAACTGCTTAAAAATCAGTTGAGTAGCTTAAAAGATCTCAGCGCACAGACAGCAGGATACAACTTTGTTTTATAGTCTCTATGGATAAATAATATTAGACACAATCTTAAACATTGCTTAGATCCAAAATTAAGTGGCATTTACACAGGTCTTGTAATAAGGAGAACGTTCTAGTGAGCATTACTGTTAAACAAAAATATGTTGGTCGAATCGAAAAATTTTGTTCTTGATGTCTGACATTTTCGTGAAGAATATATTAGAGATGTCTGGCATATAGAAAAGATAAACTTTGTTCGTGGATCAATTCAATAAATTCATAAACTACGAATACTCGATGTTATGTTACAACTGAATTCTCAAATCCGTCATCGCTTCGAGTAATCCTAGGTGATTTAGATAAATCACATCATCAGCCCTTTTACGTCCCCACTTCGGAGGCTCAGGCTATCCTTATGAATGGTTATAGAAGATGGGCAATGACCCTCCACGCTGGCCCACTGTGGATTGGAGGGTATTAACGACTGCAAAAGCAGCTGGGAGCAACGGCTTAACGTGACTTCCGAAGCACGGAGTAGCTCTCGATAATAATTTTAGGCGACTGACCCCTGCGAAAGTCGCTTAATAACAACGATCGCAGGCCGCTGTGGTTATTCACTGTACCACCGAACGACTCCCCTCCTCTTTATCGAAAAATAGATAGATAAATTGTTGGAAATATTAAACTTTACAGATACAGTATTCGAAGTAGGTGAGCTGTCTAATATGACGACCTTCCACGGACGTGTTCGCACCCGTAACCTGGCTGGAGTATCGGATTGGTTCGACATCCATCCTGACCCATCCACTACCTCGTATGCGAACAGCATCGACATTAGTCTAGCGATCCTTATCATAGCCTTTATCACCACCAGATATTAAGCTAATATTAGGGCTGCCAAATCACTAAGAAAATGCTGTTAGCATAACCGAAAAAAAAATTTTTTTCTCTTAATATTTGCTCTGTGAACAATTCTCTGGTAGTATAGTTGGCGCTTTGTTTGTACCTGATATAACTGTTGTTGAAGAGCGGAAGCCCCCTAATATTTTTAGGTACAAATAATAGCATCGTTTTCGCACGACTTATTAAAAATATTAATCATATTACATTATGAAAAATTAACTGTTTTTAGATATCAATAAAGTTTTCACATAATGACATCAATTTTATTATAGTTCATATAAACATATTGCTGATGACTTTTTTTCGGCCGCTAAAACAACTAGGACTTCCAAATAATTAAAAAACAAGAACATTTTATGATATTAACATAACTTAAAACTTATGTAAAATCGTGATCGTAATCAATGTTTAATCATTATTTTGTGGGTATTTGGTAATTTAACATAAAAGAGACTGAATTTTAGATTGGCGCGTAATTTGTCAAACCTTTTAATTTGCCTTTAAATTGTTTTCTAAGAAAATTACAATATTCTAATTTAAGTGTCAATCAATAATTTGGCAGCCCTATTTAATATAAAGAGTGCTGTAGCGATTGCATTTAAAATGTTGAATAAGGTGAGCGGAAATTAAGCTTTTGTACCTAATCATAAAGTTTAATATTATAAATAATGTGGCGGACTTTCAGTGTGCAAGCCAGCGTTATTGGATGAGAGAATGAATTCAATGGTTGGACATAATTGGTCTTAATGTTTATTTCGAGAAATAATAAAAATGACATAATGTAATGTGAACTATGTTATGTCCACAGATAAGAAACAGACGTTACAATAAAATGAATAAGAAAGATACTTCAAAACTACTTCTTTCGCTTTGCTAAATCATATTGATAAAGAATACTAATAAATGTTACCTAGCTACCTAATTATGCAGCTAAAAAATATAAATAATTCCCTAATTATGTGTTGGATTTATGTTTTCGTGACTTTCACGTCATGAAACCTTTATACTATTAGCACAACAACGTATTTGCATGCGGCAGTGATTAAAGCTCACGAAAAAGTGTAACTTTAAAACGCAGCGCTACGCATAGGTATATCGCTCTACAATTTAAACAATATAGAGATAGTTGCATCTTTGCTAGTTCTGTTAAATGGGTACTTACGGTAATAAATTCCACACGATCTTATTTCACATCCCGAAACATGAATGTCTGGACGGACAGATTTTCACATTAATTAAATAATTCAGTGCCCTACAATGTATTGTTTATTAATGTGTAATGGTTTTAAACGATTCGCTGCTGCAAACGAATGCGTAGATGTGATAAACGTTGTGTAAATATTAGAATTTAGTATAAGCAGCTTATTATTTGGCAGTGTTAAATGCCCCACAGCAATCTACTTCCAGTTTAGATAGGAAATAATTAAAATAACTGCCTGTTACATCCTTTAGAATAAAATTGGTTAAATGTTGATTTTATCCAATGATATATTTAAACACGGCTCGTTCATGAAACATGTATTTCCATTAGATAATTGTTGAAAATATTATATGTGATAGTAAATAATATATGTTAAACAGAAATAATAAAAAAAATGTATCATCATTTTTGTCGATATGAAGATGTATAATAAAAAGCTACTTTATGATTTAATTTTCATAGGCCTATTTAAAAAAAAATTTAATACAATAGAATTTCTTCGAGTTAAACTTTTAATAATATTTTTTTTGTGTAAATATAAAATAATTTGTATTATATATAATTAAATTAAAACTTAGGTTTTCACGATTGTGTATTGAAAGCTTGGATTTTTCCGTAAGTTATCATTAAAAACTATAGCAATGTGGTGTCACATTGTGGTGATCGGTGTTTGTATGGAAGATTTTATTATTCCTATAATTACTACGAAGATTAATTAGAATTTACAGTTGGAAAAGTAATTGTATATGAAAAAAAACGCACTTCAATATTCAATACACAATTTAATTTGAGAATTCGTTATTTTTAGAATTCGGTGTTGCAATTATAGTCTTAGGTGTATTATAATTTACATTTTATATATTTTAATTAATTAATTTTTACTTAATGATAAGATAACGGCATTCGATATGGCCTACTTTATTTGTGATGCCTATGATGCACTGAATGCACTAAACAGTAATTTAAAAAAAGTTGTAACGAGAATTTCTGAATAAGGATCTCTGTTTTGAAAGATCCTGTGGAACAAAACAATGAATAGGTAAGTATATACATTCCAATTATAGTCCTATCGACTACTGAGTGATCAGTTAGACTTTTTCCAGTTATACTTAACCCAAAAACAATAGGTCCTCTCGAGCGGTACCAATATAAATCATCATCATTTCAGCCAAGAGACGCCCACTGCTGGCATAGGCAATATAAATATAAAGATTGTTCGGTATTATAGCACAAAAAAGGTCAACCTCGAATTGTGAGATAATATGCTGAGAACCGCTCGGGTACATGCTATATTTGGCGTTATAATGTTGTCTCGAAAGTTTCATAAAATCTTGTGTCTCCAATTAAGCGTTAAATCAATTTATCGTTTTATATTTTATTGTCTCTGTTTTTAAAGTGTTAGGATCTGGTAAAATGCATATAGGGAAATAACGTGAAATTTGTTATCCTAAACTTATAGCGTACTCAGATATTGGAAAAAATTACAATTTAAAATATCTTTACCAATTAAAAAATAGAAATGATCCATATTTAATTATTTTTCAATAATTTAATTACAATTTGATACAAGGTATTATTCATCTAAATTCATTGTTAAACTTGCCTATGAATTATCTATTTAGCGTCCATTACAAAAATTATTCAGCTTAAAAAAATGTCTATAGGAAATATAATGGTCTATAATTCTTTCATAGGTGTTAAATGCATTGGGGCGATAGAAACCAAAATAACGATTTATTTGAATCTTTGAATTTTAATAAAGTACAACGTGCAAGCAATTTCGAGAGATGTTTGAAGCATTTTTTAGGATGCCAAATGGAACTGTGTATGAGTATCCTGTATATGATATATCAAGTGAAGTTTGACCATAATTATATGTTCAACATAGTGTACGATTCACGTTTTTGAAAATATAATTATGTTTTTATTCGTTACATCTGAGAGACAGTGCAACTTCTAAAAGTTTGGGTCGGTTTTTACTTTATTTACGTCACAATATAATAGGAAATTTGTGATAAGCGAGTCCATTTATACATGTGGCTATTTCAATGGTGTTCGTGAAGAATTACAATGAAATAATGATTAATGTATAGAAAGATATGAAAACAATAATTTTTCCTGATATTATTAAGAACAGCTAACATGTTACTTGTTTTTATTTCAAAATTATCTTCTATTACATAAAACTTTGACAATATTTTATGCAGGTATTATTATCAAATTTATTGATATGTCCATCTGTTGCCAGTAGTGTCTTAAATAGATTTTACACTTGTTTAAACAATGGAAAATTGTTTCCCTAATTATTTAAAGTCAATTCAATTCTAAACCTTTTATATTTTACACAAAGACTGACCTGTTTACTTCATAAATAATACTAGCAGATTTTTTCTTGTCCTAGTATTTCTTGCAAAAATCTTTTGACACAATATTTTTTCGTTTTCGTTTCGTTTCGTTACTTAACAAGGTATATAATTAATGAAATTGCTAATGCAACTTTCAATATGTTTTAAGATTTTGACGAAGTGTAAAGAAAGTTGTAATTAGTCATCATCTACAGTCTTATTCCTAATAAGTTTTATTAATTATGATAATATTAAACCTAGTTTATATGTTTGGCTTTCAAAGCAAACCAAAAAGGTTCCAAAATAATATATTTTATGGTATAATATATTGTTATTTGCTATGTTCTAAATTTTGTACCTAAAGTATAAATTATGATATACAAACGCAACATATTGGATTTATGCAGCTAGTACTAATAAATTATGTTTTTATATACGAATCAACTATACCTACCACGGCAAAATATCTTTATCGTGATTGTCTTAAATATAAAAAAAAAACAGATTATGAATTCTTTACAATGATATTTTATAGATACGATTGCGTCACCTATCATAATGCGCGATTATATTTAACCAACGCCACGTGTCGCCACGCGTGGATTTTATATTCAAATATCAGACTGATTACATTTACCTAAAAAAACGTACATCATCGTCGAAATTTAAGCTCCTTTTCGATTTTGAAGTCGGTTTATTAACCTGATATTACATGTATCGTCTTACAAACCTGCTTTTGCATGCGACACGCGGCGTGGGATATATATAATTTCGGCTGTACTTTTATCAAAGAGTAGCATAGTTTTTTTTATGTGATTTTCTTTTATATATTTATTATATTAAAGTTTCGCTTGTAGTTGAAGCGATTTCGACAAAGAAATAAACGGATATAGTAATCTTCTATTAACAATTGCCTTTGTTGTTATATATGTTTAATATAGAATGACAACGTGATTTCATATACGTATATATATTATATATAGTTGTTTTATAAATGAAATTTTGTCATGAAGTGTTCACTGGATTTTAGCTATTGTATTTGTACATAGTGTTTTAATTTGCTACATTGAGTGTACACTTATAACTGTTATGTTACACAAATAATGTTCTATGCCTTCAATAAAAGTTATTTGTAAATAACGGTAGTTATTATTTCCATATTTTATTTTTTAATAAGATCTAGTCTTACTAGAAAGTCTTACCAATAATGCAACAACACTCGTTTAAAAAACGTTCGCCCCGCGTAGTCTACTTTTAAGTCCAAAAATGAGAAAATTCCATAAAAACTTTTATCCCCTAATTTACCCCTTAGGGGTCGAGCCTCGTTTTAGTGAGCACTTACGTCTTAAAAAGAACCCGCATTCAAAATTTGAAACTCCTAGAACTTATAGTAACGAAGTTTCATACAAATTTTCATCCCTTAATTAGCTCGTTTGCGATGGAATTTTTAAAAAAATTCTCTTATTGCTCCTCTACAATCCCTAAGTCCCTAAGGAATCTTCATTCCAAATTTAAACTTTCTACGCTCAGTAAGTTTCGGCTGTAGTTTGTCTGTCAGTTAGTAAGTCACTCAGTAACGCAAGAATTATATTATATATCATCGGTGGGGGAGCTATGATGCCATAGACATAATGTAGCCACCTTAATGTAGCCACCATTATTATCTCTTTTCATACTCGCTGACAATTCATTATAGCCCCAGAAAATATAGCTTTTCACATCATCTTCCGAAGACGTAAACAAAATATGGGAAACGGGGAATCTTGGCCTTTATCAGTATATTTATTTATTCTGCCATTCTGCATTTTTATTAACCTCCAACGCAAAAAGAGGGGTGTTTGACGAGTCTGTGTGTGTGTGTCTGTCTGTCTATGGCATCATGGCTCCCCTACCGATGAATCGATTTCAAGCGAGTTTTTTTTTTTGTATTAAAGGTGACTTATGTGCGAGTATTCTAAGACATGTTTGATGGAAATCGGTTAAGCTGTGTAAAAGTAGGGCCTGAAAGTGGGGAAAATTACTGAATGTCTGCAAATATACTCGATTACGCACTAAAAGAGAATATTGAATACTTATCGAGAGTGTTTTACTTTAAACTGTTTTATGTTATAAAAGTTAAAACGTTGAAGACTAAAATAAACATTATAGAACAATTATTAGTTATAGAAACAAAAACTAGTAATTAACAAGTAAAATGAAAGTGAACAAGCTTGACCTTAAATGTAATCTTTACCTTAAATACAAATTTGAAAATTTTCGACAAGACTCTACATTATAATAAATATGTGCCTATAAAAATTATAAAATAAAAAATACGTCACTTTGGCTACCGCTACCACTACCGCTCAAATTAAATACTAAATTATTAATATATATTTCGGTACTTTAAGATTCAATTTCTTTTATTATTTTTTTACTTTTTAAGGGAAATTAGGTTTTTGTGTGGAGTTTTTCTATATTTTTAATTTATTAAATGTACGAACCGATGGACAATACTTGTGTTAACGTTAATACCGACTCTACGAGGGTTGATTGAAAAGTTCGCGGCCTAACATTTAATCTATCGTTCATAGTTTTATTGATAATTTATTTTTGACTATTATGATGTAATATAAAATAATCTGACATTAAATAAACTATCGCCTCGTGCCTCGTGGAGACGTAGTCAAACGAGTCGCAAGTTGAATTGCGAGCGTCTGTGTTTACTCACCCGTTTCATATTTAGGTATTCGTCTCGTCATTTACGCGACAGTGTAACTCTTTTGGAATAAAAAGTTGTACTCTTATATATACAACACTGTATATGTATATAAACTTGCAAAAGTTAAACAGAGTATTACTGGAAAATATTTGCTGTGCATTTTTTTTTCCTCTAAATTTTCTTTCAATTTTTTTTTCTCTAACACATAAATACTTAAACTATTTTTATGTAACTGACCTCATTCGATTAGTTCACTCTCTGGTTGTCAAATTGTAAAATTCCATCACAATAGCATTAATTGTATTTAAATTAGACTGAACTTTGTGAGCCTTTGTGTAGTGTAGCAACGTGCTGTAATCAAAT
The DNA here is from genome assembly GCA_918026875.4 of Diatraea saccharalis. NCBI lineage: Eukaryota > Metazoa > Arthropoda > Insecta > Lepidoptera > Crambidae > Diatraea > Diatraea saccharalis. The sequence goes on from OU893345.1 coordinate 8,748,162, forward strand.
GCCTGTTTAAAAAAAAACTTACTATAAAAAGAGATTCACGAAGATATGTCAACAATATTGGGGGAATCTGCTCTTTTGTATACGACTGTGAAAAAATGGGTTGCTGAATTTAAACGCGGACGAGAGAGTATTGAAGATGACCCTCGCTCTGGCCGGCCTATGACGTCTACGACTGAAGAAAACATCGGGAAAATCTGTGATCTGATATTGACAGATCGAAGATTGACCATCAGAGAGATTGCAGACAGGCATCTCATATGAACAAACACAAAACATCATAATCAATGAACCGGGATTGAACGAAACAATCAAAGAGAATAGGCCAGGATTACTCAGCAAGAAAATGTTGTTCCATTAGGATAATGCACGCGTTCACACGTCTGTTGAATCTGTGGCTCAAATTCGTGATTGTGTTGTTGAATTACTGCTCCATCCCGCCTAATTTGGCACCTTCAGACATTCATTTATTCCCAAACCTAAAAAAACACCTTTGAGGTCAAAAATTTTCATCAAACGAGGAGGTCGAAGCTGCGGTGGGTGACTTTTTTGAAGGCCTTGAAGAAACTTTTTTTATGACCGGCATACAGGCGTTGGAAACCAGATGGAAGAAGTTCATAGAGTTAAATGGACATTACGTGGAAAAATAAAATTACTTTTGCTTATATTTTATATTGTTTTCTTGCAGAGGCCGCGAACTTTTCAATCCACCTAATATCTTTCAGGTTGATTTTCTTTCTATATTTCAGATATTTTTTTCTTTCTTTCTGGTCGATTTTCTTTCATACGAATGAAATAACTCCTCATAACGCAAGTCTTCGAGCATTTCTCCATGAATTTTGCGTAAGGATTAAATAGATTTATATTGTTTGCTAAACCTAAAATTCGTGAGAGAAAATTAAGCGTTTCTCGTGTGAAAAATAGCCTATATTTGTAGTGTAGTTCTTTCATATAAAATTCCTTCTAAGATACATCTTTTATATTATTCATAAGTTTTATACATATATTCATAAAGTTCTTCGAAGTTTCTGCGAGCACATAGTAGACTTGATGGAGTATGTAAGAAAAATTAAAGGTATTTGAGTTATTGTCAGTTTATTTAAAGAAAACATTTAATAATTTACACTGTCTCAATAAATAGAACTCTTAATAAATACCTTAAAGAAAATTTCGAGTAGGTATTATTAACAAAAAAACGGTTTTAACCAAATCCATAAATATAGCTGTTTAAACTCTTAATTACGTAAGTATTTGATTGACGTATTTTTGGAACATATAGTAGACAACTAGTCAGATGACTACAATATGTCAAATTTCAGTAATCGATTTTAAGCGTTAATCTCTTTAAAATTAATTTCAAAACCTCTTGCAGAAATATGGCCATACGTAACATGAAAATACTTTATGCTGGTGATAAGATGTAAAAGATGAGACTTCACCAAAAACTTTTAATTAATAACAAGTTCATCATTAAAATACACCTCACACTAATTTCATTGCCAACATACAAATGAAAGACAGAACTAAAATTCCGCCGGCAAAAAATATTCCATAAAACATAGAATCGTTTGAACTAGTATTGTCACCATCTAACGGCTGATTCTCGGTGTCATCTTCATCCGAAGCCTCGGTGGTTGACTTCTCCGTTATTTCTTCAACAGTACTGGTTGAACCCTCTTCTGGTGAAGTCCATGAAGAGAAGCCAAGTTCGTTGCCGACTCGTACCCGGATCCAGTAATCTGATTCTGGTTCTAGACCACCTACTGTGACAACGTAAGCTGAAACGACGATAGAGATATCAGTAAAGTCCATAAAAATATGTAAATAAAATATTGGCTCGTAATATATTAAAAAAAGATGTATAAACAAATATATACCTATTAGACAACATCACTCAGCGATAGAGGATTGATGTCAATATCTATTATACTTTACATAACTATTACATACTATAAAAAGTTTTTTAAATAAACCTCAACATCAGAAACCTCCTTTTACTCACTTACAGACTAAGATATTGGTTGCCTTTTAATAATTGAAAATATAGCTACCGTCCAATAATGTAATTATTAAGCACATTCACAATAAGGTAATTAATCCTTATTATAATAGTAACACTCAGTTGTAAAAACGTTCATTGAAATCGTCATTGGTTGAAAACGACATCATTACAAATCAATTTTAGTATATTCATTAGAGCTTAAAGTCGTCATTAAACTTTAATGGCCGTTTTGGGTGTGAGTCGGATAAATTAAACTTTTCATAATTTTACCTTTTTCATCTAGTTCCTCTTTCATTTCATAACCTATATCTTCAGGTTTCTTCCAGTCCGCTTCTTTTGGTAATCTTTTCTTTAATTTTGGTGTAACTTGAACTTCTATCTCTGAAATATAAAAAAATAATAAGCCATCAGGGATCACTCGGTTGTTGTGTGATTAGGAATTAGGAGGATGCAGTGGACTTGGCATCAATCCACACTTGTGGCATTGAGTGAGTCCGCACGTGCCCTCATACTTTGCCCTTCCTTACCTTCTGGAAGACAAGACGAAATACGTTCATGTATGTACTTGTATGCGGTAGAGGATATACGTGTAAATGGAAGTTAGGAGTATATTATTGGGTGTTTGGGTTAACAACGCATAGAACAAATAAACCAAATGAATGATAAATTTTAAATTTAATGATTATTATCTAAACCATTTCTTGTTAAATTGAATTAAAAAATTCGACTCTAATATATTTCTATTATCTGACTTACGGACTAAATAGAATTACTCCTTCATCATCCCTTTACTTTAGGTAATATTTTGGATAAAAATAAATTGCCAAGAAAATTTATTGATATTTATTTACTGCATATTGCAGAAATTTATAAAAATATGAGTTGTACTTTATAGCTGAGACTTAACTTACTTACTTAGTAAAAGTACTTACCTTCTACAGGAAATAATACCGAATCAGGCCAGCCTAAGAGAAGTGATATACTACTTTCCGTGTTATTGTAGACAAAAACCTGGAATTAATTTGATTAATAGTAATCATAAGAACAATATTGTTTCTAAATAATATTAAGAACAAATAAATCTAGCAGGAGATCTCATTTGTACTAATCCACGTTTCAGTCGTTACGTATATATCTTACTCCGTCTATCTATATCTTTCTACATATATATCTGCACCCCAGATCTGCAAGGAAACCGTATCGCCACTATGTCAGTAAATATATGCCATTTTTTCTCTTTCAAAAGTCTTTAAAAGATAATTTTTTCTCTTTAAAAGATAATCTTTCAGAAATTTATATATTGACGCTTGTAAGACACGAATGTGAGCTAGATTTATTTTCGATATTAAGTTATCTATTCAAATACAGCTCAATTTTCTGATTCTAAATAAGCTTATAACTCAATAGCGAAATATTTGTGGAAAACATATATATATATATTTCATGTGTAATGTTAATTCATGGGTTGTAGAAGTATTTTAGAAAATGTAACTCTGACTTCTAGTTCACAATTCTTTACAGAACAGTTTTTAGGATCATCAACATCATCATCAGCCTAATAACGTGCCCACTACAAGGGCACTGGCCTTCAGTATGGATGGAATCAAATAAGTGTGCTAATTTCAACATCTATCCCAATCTCTTTCAAAGGTATGGAATTGTGATAGCGATTTATGGAGTTATCTAAGGTTTAAGGTTTCTGTATAACTTGCCGCAGCGTATGCGGCAGACCGAAGAGTATAATCGGCCACTCTGCTTGGCGTTTGTCAACTACGAGTAAGCCTTTGATTCGATCGACACATGGGCGGTGATGCAGTTTCTCCAAAGGTGTCAAGTGGACTACAGGTATATCGAGGTAATAAGTGTCTGTATAAGAATGCTACTATGGCGGTCCGATTACAAAACCGGAACTCTAATCCTATCACATTGCAGCGAGACGGGACAGGGAGATCTCTCTAAAGCTATTCACCGCTGTGTTGGACGATATTTTCAAGCTCCTAGGTCGGAAAGGATACGACATCAATATTAATGGCGAGTATCTTACACACTTATGCTTTGCGGATGATGTAGTTCTAAACCTTGGAAGATCTGAACACCATGCTTGAAGATCTCAGTAGTGCATCCCAAAGAGTGGGTCTTAAGATGAACATGGATAAGGCGAAAATATTTCTCTACGTGATCAAATTAGGAATAAGGAGATCCGTAGGAGAACTAACGTTACTGAAATTGCTCAAAGCAAATTGCTTAGCTGAAGTGTCAGACACAGCGAGAAGAACTGATGGCCGTTGGGGCGGAAGAGTTCTCGAATGGCGACCACGTAGCGCGTAAATGTCAAATGTAAACAAACCTCTGGTGTCTTAGGTTTTTCTATTTTTAGTAACGTGTAATAACTCGATGCCGTGCCATATTGATTGGTAGCTTCGCAAACGTATTTTTGTCCAAAAGATAGTGGGTTGGCTAACGTCGTGAAATTTGCTTCGTTTCTAACTTTTGAGTATACTATGCTTTCCTTTGGATACTCGAATAATGTGTTATCGTCTAAAGCGTGGAACCATCTGTAAGTAGGTTCTGGATGACCACCAGCAGAACATACAAATTCGACACTGAAAACAAATAGAATATTTATAATAAGTTTCTCACGTTTGTTTCAATGATGACTAGCACACGGATTATGATAAACTCGAGAAAGGTTTGGACACGATGGATGCAACTTAAATTAAACCATGATTATTATGTATTTAAGAAAAAGAATGAGACTAAAAAGACGATCACGAAATCTTCCAATTTTATCAAAAGTTATGCAAATGAAATTGCACTAATATTATTGAAATTCTATTCTTCAGTCATAATTAAGTATATATAAACAATGAAGACGGAGAGAGGTGTCTACAATTTTAAACAGCAAATTTGAAATACTTACCTTTCGTTATTCTTGCTGAAAATTACAGTTTCATTTCGTTCAAAAACTGGTGCGTCTGCAAAATGGAATTATTCAAATTTAATCGCTAGCGGAATTTGTTTTAATATTGAAGGGGACTATTTGAACAGAAACTTTACTTTAGGTGGTTGCAATAATTATTGTTAAATTTGCAACAATATTAAACATTACTTACAATTAACTACAAGAGAGATATTGATGTGTCTAGTTAGACTACAGTCTTCGACGGTCGTATGCTCTTGGATGGCCATGCAGGTGTATTCTCCGCTGTCTTCTGGAGTCAGGGATGTTATTGTCAGAAGACCTTCAAATCCATTTCTGTTGTACTTCGTCATAATTTTGTACTTGTTAGAGTCATTGTTCTCTTGGAAAATATTAGAATCATTGCCTAAAAATAAGAATAGTTTAATGCCAATTGTAAATTAATTTAATAAAATCATAGAAGAGAATCACAAGCAGTAGAAAAACAGTTAAACATAATTACAATTAAACACAACTTGTTTCAGTATCTTTAAGTTATGGTAATCTTAATGTGCTGATAGGAAATATAAATGTACTAGGTAAGTCAAAACTTGAAATAATCTAAAATAATTGACATCACTTGAAGGATTTCTCGTCTAACGTTAAAACGACGACAAAATGACAAGGATAAATAGTGAAAAAACGGACGATGTCCTTTTTTATTATTTTATTTTATGGGGTTTTTTATCTTTTGAACCCGTCAAACTATACTTAAATCTAAACTAATTTTATGAGAATATTTTACTAGAGATTTTATACATTATTCACCACAGTTTATCTTAAATTTATCAGTAATTTACATAACTTTATGCAACGATGTCCTTTAGTGCGAAAAGGTTTTGAAATGAACTGACAATCTCATAAGATATCAAAGTAGAAGCCGCTTGATGCGGACAGTGCAGAACCAATAGATAGTTGTGAAGATTATGTCTATTATTAAAAAAATATTAAAATTTTACTAGAAATTTCTTGTCCGTTCCTCATCCACACTATCCTAGGTTCGGGTTGACCTCTCGCTTGGCATGATAAAGTATAAGAACGACCTTCGTCCATTGACACTTCAGTCGGCGTATCTACAAATTCGGCTGGTCCTGAACAAAAAATACACCAAAAACTTATCATAACTTATGTACTACACTCTGCTTAAATATGTCAAAAGTTTGGTTAAAGTATAGTATACTTATATATTTCGTTCGATTTTTAATAGTTTATATTGCGCAGTATTATTAATAAAAGAAAAAAACTGGCTCATTAAATTTAACCCACTGAATGACCAAACTTCGCATTATTTCTTTTTATAAATACTGCTTTCCGCCAGCGGCTTCGCCCACGTGGGCCCTAGAGAACTGTTTATTTGGATATCGATTCATATCATAACACTGATATAATTAGAATGACAAATTGAATAGTAAACTAATAATGACGTTATAATTCCCCATACAAATTTCCACTCACATTTTCATCCCTTTATTTGCCATTTTCAGGACAAAATATAGCCTATGTTCACCACATATATTGGTAGTATATACGTAGGTGAAAGAATTTTTAAAATCAGTAGTTTCGGAGCCTATTCGATGCAAGCAAACAAACAAACAATCAAATATTTTCTCTTTATAATATTATTATAGATAATTTATATAACAAACTTCAAAAAAATGAAATATCGTTCATTTTTGCAATATTCAAGTTATGGAGTTTCTCGTAAAATTTAGTGTATGAAATGTTTTATAAAAAAAATCAATCTTTAGAACCTAATAATTCCCATTTCGTTAAGAGAAGTTATTCATGTATGTAAGTAAATCTTGTAATTCATTTGTTGATGTAGGATTGCATACAAAACATACTTATTCCGAATAAGTCAAATAATCTAAAGTTTACTATTTGTTTTTAACATCATAATTTCTATAGAATTGCTATTATATTTGACTAGGTACTAAATACAGATTCACGGTTTTAAAACAATCAAAATCTTGTGTTATTGTGTAAATAATTTTAAAAGATACGAATGAATCGTTTGTGGAAATTTAAAACGTTAGTAATATCCTCCAATCCGCATTGGGCCCGCGTGGAGTGTTGTGGGCCATCCTCCTTAACCATCCATAAGGAAGGCCTGACGCTCTGCAGTGGGGACGTAACAGGGCTAATGATGTTAAAATATATAGAAAGACTTGACATTTATAATCTATAAACTTATAATAATTCTCAATCAGGACTTTAGTTTCATACCCACCAATAACACAAAGTGTTACTTTCTTAGAGACATCTCCAGAACGGCACTCGTATTCCCCAGTATCATCGACCTCTGTATCACTGAATATGAGACTCAAAGTATATGCCCTTTGAGGCCCAGGGTGTTTTTGAGTTGCGACTCTTTTCTTGAGTGATAGTGGAATTGTATTACCAGAAGGATTTATCCATTCAACCTGAAGTACATAAAAATTCTTGTCCTTATCCAAGATGACAGACAGTTCGATAAGGCTTGCATATTAGAATAAAATTATAGTTGAAATTTTAGTAGGTTTAGTTTGATTATAGTTCTCCTAGCCGTTTCAAAAAAGATGTAACTATAAATAGCCATAGTTCAAAGAATCATGTAGTTCGAATCCCATTAGTATCGAAAAAAATTGTTTTGCATGTCTTACATATAAGGTAATGTAACTTTATTAGCATTAGTTTCATAATAATTTGAAACTCAATTCAAATAAAACTAATGCGTGAGTTTTATTTGAAATGAGTTCCAAATTATTATCAAACTAATGCTAATAGAAATATCAACATATTTTATGCCATATTATGTGCTCAATAGTTATTCAATTATCTACAGTATTTATTATAAGGAACCGAGACTGGCGTACAAAGTACATATGAAGACTCGACATGTTTGCGATTGCAATCTTACCGAATTCGGTCGCTAACTTGCAAAGCTTATTACAATTCTGTACAAAATAGATGTATAGTTTTTTTTCAGTCGCGTACCTAATTTAATTGTAAAATTATTTATCGATAGGTATTATATTTAGTTTAATAACGATCGCTAAACCCACTTAGCGAGTTATAAAAATTTGTCACTAACGAAAATCAATAACTTAAATGTTGAATTATGTAATATACCACAAAAAAACCGAATGTATGGTCTTTTGAATTACTTGTAGACTTGCAATAATTATTAAAATAAGAATTTGGTACCTATAAAAAAGATACAAAACAATACAATTACAGATATAAAATTGACGAATTCAAATTATATCCATATAGTTAAATCAATAAAGAAAATCACTTGTTGGTTTCTTATGTACAAAAATTTGTTCAACGTATAATAGTGTTAAGAGTTTCATTGTAAGCAAACGTTTATGTGTGCCAAGAAATTTAAGAAACATAAGCTGAAAACTGTTCCAAGCTTCTGTTTGGAATATTCAAGTTACACGCACAAATCATTATAATAATTACCAATAAAAGAAGTAACGACTGTAGACCCTTTAATACGAGAATTGCGAGAACGGAATTCGAATTTTGGCTCATTTAAAGTTCAATTTAAGTTGGGTAATTTATTATTAATATATTTTATATCTTTTATACTACTGAACTGATTATAATAAAACTATAGTGCGTAAGTTGAAAGCTTATTAACTAACCAAAAAAGATTCATTGCGATCCGATGTCTAAATTGTAAGAATTATAATAAATTCACCTACTAAATCTGATGCACATACTCATAAGATCTTACTTAAAATAGTACGAGTCCAACAATATCACATACAAATTAATAACTTCCTTTTTGAAATGGGTTAAATATAGAAAAACAAATTAAAACTCATAAATCAACCTTACACGTATATGTTAATATTATCATCGCTAGGTCAACTTACCTTTTGATATTTATTCGTATATTTGCATGCTATTGATTTATAGCTATTGGGCGGAACATACGTTTCATATTCACCATAATCAATTGGATCTACCGTTATACTTCGAACATCCGTTAATTTGACACCGTACACTGAAAAAGAAGTGAAAATACGTCGTAAAATATATTTATAACCAACAAAATCAATAACCATACTTTGACCGTTGTTCCCAGCAGTACCTACTGGTGTTAAGATATGGTGCAAACCGTATTACACCAGTACGCGATGGATAATACGTTTTGTGTGCAAGACTTAATATAATATCATTATAGGTATTATTTTTCAATTCTGACGTTCCACATACGCGACGCATATTCCGTAAAATATGCACCGACTCTAATACCCACCTATCCGCCCTGGGCCGCGTAGTGAGTTATGGCCTATTATATCCTAATATAAGGCAGAAAGCCATTTTAAGCTTATGACCTAGTTTTGACCAACGGTTTTTAGTTTATCCATAATGTAACATTTTAAAAACCATTCACGTTAAAGTACTATATTTGCCTATGTGTTAGTCAGAATGCCTTGAAGCGTCAAAATGGTCAAAAAGGAGACAGTGGCCAAAACCGGATCTTCTGCCCTAATTCTATTATGGAGAAGACCCACGCGTCAAAAGTGAGAATATGAATAGACTTATAAAGAATATGAAAAAATAAAAAGCACAAGAATAGATACAATAATAATGAAAAAAAAAACTAAGATATATATCTCTCCGAAAATCAATACAATAATATGTTAAAATTAATCTAATTTTAAATTTAGAATCATTATTAATTTAAGAGTTATTTATTTGCTATTTACCTGCTCTATAAGCCATATAAATAAAGACAATCACATAAAATACCCACTTCATTTTGTTAATAGTTAACAGTTCATTTTAATTCACAGAAAAAAATACAGAGATATTATCACTGCGGTGGATGGAAATGGACTGTGTCCATCTGAAACTGTATGGTATCCACAATACGTAATATTTTAATTGTGACACAAATTAACACTAATAGGGGGATATTGCGAATGTCCTCTATCCGGAAAAGGCACTTATATTTGTTACGTGTGAAATTAAAAAGGTCAATTCGCCAACCTTGTAAATATAAATTAGATATTGTTTTTTTTTATAAATTGTTCTGATGTACACCAGAACAATTTATAATAGTATATACCTTAATAGTAATTTAAGTTGGTTCACTGATGGACCTACAACTAGGGTAACTCACAATTGTATGTTATCGAAAATAATTTAAAAAAATATATGAGTAGTTTTATTCATAATTTAATTGATTTGATTATTGAATACCTACTTTTCTTAAGAAAAATATAAACTAATAGGAATAAAAAAATGCAACGTAAAATCAGTATAGACATACAAATTTTATTATCATTTTCTTTTACATTCGCTATGGCCGGTCATAGACCAAAATTGATTATCTGAAACTCCTCCGTACTTCGAAAGACACGTTAAGCCGTTGATCCCAGCTGCAACTGTGGTTTTTTTTTTTTTTTTAAATGCCCGGCCTTACATTTTTGGCCGAGCTTCCTGGCTACACCCCACTGTTGAGCAGGCCTTTCTTATTCTGTTTTCTCTTGCATTCCAGTTCTCGCTTTTTTACACCTTTCATTCCGCATTCCTGATCTTTCTGTCATTCTATTCTCTTTCATTCCTCGAGTGACTGGGATTTGTCACATCTATCTCTATTTCTAATCCTAGCTAATTTTTTTTTATTTTTTTTATTCTATTTATTTTTATTAATTAATGGAGACTCATTTTCTTTATTTTGATTTCCTTTACATATATCTTACATTTTTATTTATCTTTTCTTATTCTAGCATGCTTATTTCTATTCATTTTATTATTATTATTTATTTTTATTTTTTTTCAGTTTATTTACATTTTTATTGATATTACATATTTCTTTGCATTTCTTTCTTTTTTTTACTTATACAATTTATTTCTGTTTTACATATACTTCTGTTTTACATATTTCCTATACCTTTTATTTACATTGTTCTGTGACTTGTCTTTATCTTGTTTGGACTTGGTCCTTACATTTCTTACTAATTGCTTATTCTAATTTTATTTCTTTTTTTTACAGTCCTTTTTATTCCTTATATTCTTTCTTTTTACATTATTAGTACTTATGACTATATTTTATTTTGTTTGGACTTCTGGTCCTTACATTTTATTGTGTTTTCTTTATCTACTTATAATTCTATTTTACATTTATTCCTTGCTCTTGTGTTATTTACATCCTCTCTTATATGTTTTCTTAGTTTAATCTTAACATTTTCTGGTTTTCACTTATTATAATTATATTACTATTAATATTTTCTTTAACAATATTCCTTATATTTACTTATTCTATTTTTTATGTTTGATTTTTCCTGCTTTGTTTTTTATATTTTTATTACCTTTTCTTTTCTTTTTCTTGCTTTTTTATTCTATCTTGTTTATCTATAATCTATCTTTATTTATTGTTTACATTGTTATTCTATTATTAATTATTTTTGCCCCCTTAGTCTTAATTCTAGTTTACTACTTCCTGTCCTGTTTCTTTCTTTCTTTGTTTATTTATTTTCTACCTTATTTTTGTTTTATATTAATTTTACTTATTTCCTATTGTTTTCTTTGTCTTGTCCTGTTATTTATATCTTATTTTATTTATTCAATTGTATAATTGGTCACTTGAGTATATGCTAATCATATACTCTTGTGTTCCTAACTTATCCTGTTTTCTTATTTTTATTCTTAAGTTTTTACTGTGTAGTGTTTTTTTTTTTCAGTTTCCTTATATTCATTATATTTCTACTGAAATATTTTTGTGTGTGTTGTGATGTGTTGGTATATATGTTGTGTGTTGCTAGATGTATTTTGGCATTCTGGTCCTTCATTTTTCACAATGCTTTTCCAGAGTGCCTTGTTAATTTTCCGTGTTATGTGTTTGTTTTTGTGTATATTATGTTGTTGTTTTGTATTAGTGTTTTGTTTTTTATTTTTAGTGTTTTTGTTATTGTGTAGTGTTCCTGTTTTAATTGTATGCTGTCGTCGATCTAGCGAGAAACTCCCACTTATCTCTGACTCTACATTCATGACTAAATGCATTATGCTCGGTGTCCTCCAGTTGGGCGTGCACACAGTTGCAGCACCTCGGTGGTTCTCCTTTTTCCGGGAAATCTGCTCGGATGTGGGAGTTCCCGCAGTGGCTGCATCTGTCCGCACTTTCTGTGCAAAATTTCCGCCCATGTCCAAACTGGAGGCACCTTGTGCATTGTATAAGGGGTGATTGGTCTTCGATTTTTAATCTTTCCATGTCTATATATAGACGGCCTTGAGTTGTCATTTTTGCCCAGATGTTCGGCTTTGTCTGTAGTATCAGGTGGCAGCGTTCAGGGTTTCTCGCTTTACGTCTGAATTTTATTTTCATGTCCTTCTTTTTCGGTGCTACGTTAAAGAGCTCGGGGTTTTGTTTTATGATGGCATCTAAGATATCATCATCAGTCATCTTATATTTAAGGTCTTTTATTATTACCAGCGGATCTTTGTTCTTCACCGCTTCTACCTTGATGTTCTTGGCATTTTTTAGTTTTCCTCCACTTTTTTAATTTCAGTTATGTTGCTGCATCCGATGAGTATCTTTTGGTCTTTTACTTTCCTCACTCTATCGATCCTTATTTCACCACCTGTGGTGAAATAAGATATTAACCACAGATGCAGAACCAAGTTTTGCATCTGTGGTTAATATCACCAATCCGCACTGGACCTGTGTGATGGGTCATGGCCCATTCTCCCTTTTCGATATGATTCGATTTCATCTATAGGGAAGGCCTGAGCCCGAGCGTTGAGACATAAATAGACTGATGAAGATGATGTTATTATATTTTTATATTGAATTAGATCTAATGACTTTTATTCAAACACTCTATCAAAATAAAATATATATTTTTATTGACATAGGTATAAATATTTACGAATATCATATATATTCCTATTTTTCGGAATCAATGATTTTGATTATTTTAGTTACAAGTTTTAGTGTTTCTCGGAATTGAATTAAGTTTGTATAATTTAAAATATGAACAAAAAAAAACTCAAATTTAGATAAAGCTATTTTAAAACTGAAATAAAACAAAATATATAATCAGGTGATTTTCCGCGACTTCGCCCGCGTATGATGTAGTTTTCCGTAGGAGGATGAATTCTCATTAGTATTTTCGATTATTATATTAGAGTATTTCCTACAAACATACAAAATTAGAAACTTTTACCTTTTTATAATATAGTATAGATTAACATCACATCCTATTGATGAGGAAGTATTTAAAAAAAAATAGTGCCCGAAATCAAACTAGACTCTACGGTACTTTCTTGATTTCTCCATGACAACACTTCCGGTTTTTACTCAACTGCGTGACGTAAGGAAGGGTAATGTGTTTATCAGTATATGTATGTATGTATGTATGTTTGTTTCTATGTGGCATTCTAGAGACCAAATGCGTAGGCCGATTTTGATGATTCTTACGTCAATGGATTCGTCGTAACCTTGCGAGTGTCACTAAAGACATGACAGTAATCAAAATTCACCACACCGACAACCAGACGCGATATTGTCAAAATGAAAAAAACAATCGATGGACTATGTCAAGTGGGCTGTCGTTAAATAAGTATTTTAAAATAATTTTTAGGTTCCTTTTATCATTTTTCATTTTAAACAATAGTTTAGGATATATAACGATTTAAAGTTGTTTAACAAACGATATTATTTTCCTCAATAAAAAGACTAGATTGCGAAATTTATCATCTTATAACGAAATCAACGAATCGTAACTAAAAAGTATAGAATAAAAATAAATAATTTAAAGAAAAACAAAGACCGGACTGCGTAAAAACGAATTCAAATAAATAAATGAACAAATTAACTTCAATAAAAACTAAAAATACATTTCTTTTTGTCGCTAAAAAGAAAGACAAAACGAACTTTCTTTTTAGTTTTTATTGATTTTGAAGTTAATTTGTTTTTTTTATGTGATAGGCGGCAGACGAGCAGACGGATCACCTGATGGTAAGTGATTACCGTCGCCCATGTACACCTGCAACACCAGAGGGGCTACAAGCGCGCTGCCGGCCTTAGAAGGAAGGGTTGAGGGGTAGAGGGAAGGGAATAGGAAGGGGTACACTCATTCACACGACGAAACACAACGCAAGCGTTGCTTCACGTCGGTTTTCTGTGAGGCCGTGGTATCACTCCGGTCGAGCCGACCCATTCATGCCGAAGTTTTTTTTCTATATTTATTGATAGTTGTTTTTCTTTAAATTATTTCTTTTTACTGACAAAAAGAAATTTCTTTTTAGTTTTATTTAAGTTAATTTGTTCATTTATTTTTTTGAATTCGTTTTTACGCAGTCGGGTATTTTGTTTTTCTTTAAATTATTTATTTTTTCTTTCATGTATAAAAGCAAATTAAATTTCAAAACTCAATAAACAACTCATATTCTACTTGTATTTGTATTGATATCTAAGTTTCGAATTTCAGTTATTTTAATATGTTAGATAAAAGGAAAGGAGATGACTATATTTGGTCCATTCGTTTCCTGCAAAAATCAACTTTTGCTAGAGTCGCCATCTAGAGAAGTGCTTTTTTAGTGCTTTCTTTTTTTTAAATACTTTCTTGTTGTGAAATGAATAAAACTTTCTTATTGGTTATAACTATGAACAAAGGCATTCGCAACCCGGTAGTGCGAACTTTGTACCTTAAATATATGTATAATTAATAAAAAGCAGTTCTAGTTGTTCTATTAGTCATCTCATTATGTTAATACACAATGCTTGCACGTGATTTTAACTAGTTAAATATTTAAATGGGATTCCCACACAAACGTCGATTCATTGCCATTTTATACTAAGTAATTGAATATGATAAAAAAATACCTCAATGTAGAGTAAACGCGGCATAATTGTCACCGTATGCATTGCAGTGCTTTTCTGTAAAAAAAAAGTCAGAGTTCCTTATGAAGTACGTTTCATTTGATTAAACTTCCTTGCCGTTACAGTACAACGTTCGACTTCAAATTCGAAGCTGGGTTTATAAAAGAAATAGCATAGCTAAGAAACTCTGAAAGAAAAACCGATACACATAGAAATAAAATAATTACTGTGAATGGATTTACAAAAGTTTACAATGTTACAATAATTTTCTCAATATTTAAATAATGTAACATTGGATGCCTCTACACGTACATTTTGCCCTAACGTCCACGTAAGAATATAACACTATAGAGCAAAGTGCTTAAATGTTTATCTAGATATTTATTATAGTCACCAGCATATAATGTAAATAACTTCCTCAAAGTTAAACAATTATTTACAGCTTTCCTCTTTATAACATAAAGTAGAAGTGAAGGTCTATTTTTATAAGCAAATTTAAGTAATTAGTACAGATGTCACTAATAGTCGATTAACTCGAAAGCGGAGTGTGATTTAACTATAGAAATTACACTGGTTTGACAAAATGTTGCCGTCCACTGATTGCTTTTTTAGCCACATTCAAGACTTTATATATTTTTTATTTCAGCAGCATTAAAATTTGGTGCATTTATTTTGTTGATATTCGCATCGGCGAATTGACAAATATAATGGGGATGACGACTAATTTTCGTTTGTTTGTCCGTCCGGTAGATTAATGAAGAATATTAAATACGTAATTTTTCATTTTTTGCGTAATAAATAAATTACGGCGAAACATTGAGTTGAAATGTCGCATGAAATCACGCTTTTGTAAATTTATATATAATTTCATTTTTTTACTCAGATGTCATCCCTTTTGTGATTCTCTTAAATTTCTAAACAAAATATAACTTTTCTATTTTTTCATATTTTACGCAAATGTCGTGTTACTGTTCACATGTCTGTTTGCTTACGATTAGGGTTAAAATGGAGAAGCTCGTGGTACACGATAGGCGTACTTTTTAATAGTGAAAGACGTTCGTTTTGTCTAGGTGTTCTTTTTGCCAAGTTTCCCCATATCGTTAAATCTAACGTCGTTTTGTACAAATATTTTAACATTTACAAGTATTTTCAATGGCCAGAAAATATAAAGAAATAGAAATGGAATTCCCCGGATTCCGGAAGTCAAAACTAAAAAAATACTTTATTTAAACTAAGGTACTTTTCTATAGGTACTGCTATTTTAAATAACTAAGCTTTAACAGCTTCTCTACCTAAAAATATAAAAAAAACAATGTCACTAAAGAATAACCTCGTGTCTGTCTGATCTATCCGTTTGTGTCACAAAAAAATTGCTTCAATTCTAATGTACCGATCTAGTTTTTTCATAAATATCGTTTACTTCAGCTGTTTAGAAAAACTTAATTCAAGTAACTTCACAATTATTGGGTTGGCACAAAAGTAATGAGACACACTAGAAAAATCTATAACATTTCCTTTTTAAAATCAATTTTTTCGATAATATTCTAGAATGTTGTAGAACATTCTAGGTACTTCTGGTGTAGGGTATATAAAGCCGCGCTCGCGATTTGTTTAGTCAGTTTGAAGAAAAATGGACGAGCGACAAGTTCGAACACTATACTTATACGAGTACTTGTTAGGCCACAGTGCGCGGGCTGCGGCTGATAATATCAACAATGCATTAGGCGCTGGAAGTACAAGCCATGCGACGGTGTCCCGATGGTTTGACCGTTTTAAATCAGGAGACAGGAGCCTTGAAAGTCAGCCACGCTCAGGGCGACCACCCGCAGTGAATGATGACGATTTGCGCCGCGAACTGCAGTTGAATCCGGATGCTACCACTCGTGAATTAGCGGAAGCACTTAAATGCAGTCACCACGCCGTGGAACACCATCTGCATGAGCTTGGTTATCGAAAAGTTTTGGCTCGGTGGGTATCGCACATCCTTACAGACGCCAGTCGTGCAGTCCGTGTCGCTCTGTCAGTCACTTTTGCTGCGACCCCGACGTAAAAAGTTTTTGTCAGATCTGGTTACTGGAGATGAATCATGGATTTATTATGAGAACGATACACGTCGTGCTTTTTGGCTGCCTCGAGAAGAAACGCCACCAACTCAACCGAAGCCGAGTCAAAAGAACCGCCGAAAAATTCTGCTTTGCTGTTTCTGGGATGCGCAAGGCATACGGTTTTATGAGCTATTACACAATGAAACTATAAACGCTGACAAATATTCAACCCAGCTTACCAAATTATCTGCCGCTATCAAGAAAAAACGACGAAGACGAGTCAATGTAGTTTTACTGCACGATAACGCTCGACCTCACGTCGCATCTGTGGTTCGCCGGCAGTTGGAGAACTTGGGCTGGGAGACGATACCCCACCCACCTTATTCCCCAGACCTCGCCCCATCAGACTATCATTTGTTTAGAGCCCTGAAACAGCATTTGCGGGGTAAACAATTTAATGATTTCTCTGACGTAGAGGCGGAGTTGAACAACATTTTCGAGGCACAGCCACCAGACTTCTGGGCAAAAGGCATCCAAACTTTGCCGGATCGTTGGCAAGAAGTCTTAGATACTAATGGTAATTACATCATTGACTAAACTTTTTTTATTGTAATAATAATAAAAAAGTAAAAACTTAAACCAAGTGTCTCATTACTTTTGTGCCAACCCGATAGTTATACCAGATTCATTCTGACATTAATGTTGTTAGCAAATATATTATAAAACCATCATAAGACTTTCCATAATTCTACAAGATTATAGCAATTTACACCGATCGCGTTCGGGCCTGTTCCTAATTACGTCATCACCAGTATATTAACGTGCTCGAGCTCATGCCTTCCCTATGGATGGAATCGAATGAAATAAAATTGGAGGAATGAGCCATGACCCACCACGAGTGCTCATAGCGGATACCAATCAGCACTGGGTATGGGTGTATTAATGACCGCAGATGCAACAGGCATCAACAGATTAACCTGCCTTTCCTTTTCCTTTTAATTAATTTTCAACTTTTACTTATAAATATCTAGCCTTTATCTTCTTTAGCTGTAAAATATAAATGGAAACTAAATCAGTACATGACATGTTTTTTCAATGCGAAAGCTCAATGAAAAGGTCAATCAATTAAAACAATTTTTTCTCGCAATTATTAGCAATGCTATCAACTTGATGTCAAGCAAAACGATGACAAGGCATAAAACTTCAATCAAATAAAACCTACTTTAATAGCCAAGGCTTTATTTTCATACTTTGCTTTACATTATCTAATGAATTCCCAGCTTTATTCGGATCTTGGCAGTAAAAAATATTCCCGTTTTAAATGTTAAATATGTTTATATGAGACTAGGCGACTAGCTTCGCCTGAGTAAATTATAACCTATGTTCGCCGCATATTATGTATTATTTATTAATTTATTAATCGGTCCAACATTTCAGAACAAATCCATTACAAACAAACAATCAATAAAATCTTTCCTCTTTATAATATGAGTGTAAGTTAAACTCCAAGCTCCACAGCAATGCCAACTAGTAGAATCGTCAGAAAGATACGTACTCTACCTCTACTCTCTGAGTTTTAAAACGTTCTTCCCTTTGTCTGCTAATTCAATAAAACTTGGTGCCTAATTGACATCTTGTCTACTCAAAGGAATGGAAAAAATGCGTGTCACTGCGGCTTGTTCGGAATCGCGTGACACGCAGCATGACTACATGCTGCCGAGATTTGAATCATACCTTTATATTCCTTACAGTGGTTTGACTGGGGTACACTGGTCTGTAATATTTTTGATACGTGGTGTGCCCTCCTATAAGTGATGAAATGCTAGTGTAAAAAGCACGTAATTTTAAGTATAAACTTTAATGTTATTCTTGTAAAAGTCTAATATTGTTAGCAATGTCTATAAAAGTAAGGCTTAGTTACCAGCGAGTTAGTGTAGTGCAAGCCACACGCGACACGACGGAACGGTCATCGCGTATATATGCGTAGTCTTCAGCATACATTTAACAAAAAAGTACATCAAAGTTAATACTATGCGCAATTTTTTTCTCCGCAGCATTGACATGTAGCTTTAATTTTAGCACAATGTTTGTTGTTAGGTGGTACAACGATCATTTGAAGTTCACTCATATAACAATCGATTAATTGAAAACAGTATAATATCAACAATGTCAACTCATATGAACACTACACAATTATAAATATATATACTCGTATATAGGTACTTTTACTAATAAAGTGACAATCAAAGGGGCCGGCGTGGTTTGATCTTTACTATACCCTACTCGTACCTAAGCTTAAATATTTTGCAGGGAAAATATTTCCGATATTTTATTCAAATCCGTCGGGTAAATTGCACGATAAATTTTGAACTTAGTTTTCTACAACATTAAAAGGATAAAATTAAATAGTTTTGAAATTTCGGATAATATAATGTAGAAGGAAGAAACCATACAAATCATAATATTATCCATAATTGGAGTACTGAAATTAGTTCTTAAATTGTTCGTAATATGGGCAAAAATGTTTTTTTTTTATAAGAATTCATTTTAAAGGATTTGCTTGGATTATTGCAAAGTATTTTTTTATTACGGTTAATTAAGGTAGGATTTTTTTTTTCTATATTAGGAATAATATTCCATATGTGATTACTTTCTTCTGTAATGTACTATTAATTGTAAATCATACTTTTGTTTAACTAAGAACTTTAAAACGATAGCTCTTGTATTTTTCGGTTTCGGGTTTGAACTCACAAAAAATTTAGGAATGTCGAATAAAAAAAAAGACAAAATACCTTCATCTCGACTCTATGTATTCTTATCCCTTTCCATTATTATTGACTACAATGTATCCCTTTTGAGTGAGACAGAGAGAACCTTAGTAGAGTGTCACGTAACACGATCTTTACACACTTCCTTTGCTTCCCTAACATTCGTGAAATATTCAAACAAGCTCCAGCGATGGTATTCTGTTAAAAAGCAGCCAATAACGAGTTGAACTCGCGCATGACTTATTTGTGTGATTTGCGTTTTTTATAGATAATGGTGCGGCCCTTAAATATCGATTTTGTCTGGTTTTTTATTATAGCGGCAACATAAATAAACAACTATCTTACTAACACAGTTCATGAGGTATGACCTGGTACAGGACATGCTTAAACTAGACATCAAACGTGAAGCCTAGAGCTTCAATGAAATAAAACCTTTATTGCCTCCTAAAGTAGATTCTATTTGTTTGAACTTCTATGCTGTGACAGCGCTGCGCTCGAAGTGGTTGTTTTTATAAGAGAATATCTTTTAGATAGCTTTCGACGTTAATTTATTACTAATGAGATAACAGGATGTTATTTTCAATTGACATTAGTTTAGTAACTGTATTATAATTTAAACAAGCGACTTGAACAAGCGAATAATTTAAACTTTCTTAATTCTAATAAATAATAATAAAATTATATCCATAGATTTATTATTGACAATATTAATTGTATTTTATATTTGTAAGTATGAGTATTATTGCTGGTTTATTTTAAAGGTAATTTGATGGACATTGCAAATTTTTACGCATATAATTATTATGTATGTATGAATTTAATTTCATATAACGCAATTTTTGCAAATAAATATGATTTGGTTTTATTTGATATAACACGATAATATAATATTATTGTTTTAATAATATACTACGTGATGTTAGTTTAGTTTAATGCTTTGAAGTTTTCCAATACAAAAACAAGCAAGCATTATTCTTACGAGAGCGTCGCAGCTTTTGTTAGTGTAGAATATTTTTAAAATTAAAATACTTAATACTGTCGATTTTCAAGTTTCTAGATAGCATACTTTTTATTTATGTACTTAAACTTAGTTGCTTTTAATATACTTATTCAAAAGAAGAAGAAAAATCATTTTTATTTAAATAAACTTAAAGGTGTTGTATCAATTTATGGGAACTCCTTTGCCAGTTTAATTTTTGTATGTATTTATCGCTTAATATTCCCGCGAAGACGGACTCATTGTCCCTCCATGCATGATGTTTCAGTGGTATAAATAGAATAATAAATCATCCTTGTTTATAAAACTCATTAAAACGCAAAAGATTTATACCACAATTAAAATAAATACATTAAAGGTGAAGAGATATGAAAACCATGAACTTTATTGTTAATAATAGGAATATTTTCCTTCGATAGACGTCGACTTCTTAAAATAGCCCACGGTCTTCAGCCGTGTATTATTAACTCTTCAAAAAACATCTGTGTTCGTGAAGCATCTGAAGAAATTTGTATCGGTGATTATGGTGTGGTCGGTGAGTATTCACGTTAGTTTCACTTAGACGTGCGCGCGGCACGGACGGCCGGCCGACAATATACTTTCTATTTGGCAATTATTAAAGATCGCGAACGCGTACGACTTGATTTATTTGTTTTAAACGATTTACGGGTGGTTTTATAATCGATATACTCAACAATATCGAAGTAAGTAAATATTTATTTTTACAAAACTAATTATTTTATTTATAATAGAAGATGGAACTCGATGTTTTATAACGTGTAATATTTGAACGAAAATGTTTTTAATGGAAATAGTCCAACTTTTTATTATGACTTCTATTTATGATAAGCTATGTCACCCGGTTACTTATAAAATTAAACCCGGCGTTTGATCAAAGTACAATGTAAGATGTAGCGTTCCAAGTTTTGATATCATTATCATTATAAGAACTATGGAAATTAACTTGCATAATAATTATTGTATCAATGTTCTACATTAAAATTCTTATTAATCTTATCCCTTATAAATCGATTATAAGTGAAATTTCAAGTTTCAAGGTTTGATTATTGTAACATGAATGAATGAACTAGATTTTTAATTAATTACGTCAATCAATATAGTTAGTTCAATGGCCGCTCAATATTTTTCTATCAGGGTCTATAATTAGATCAGTCAGTTAACACAATTTGAAGTACATTTTTAAATGTGCCATATTATACAAGGGCGAATCCAGGGAGTTGGTCATGAGGGTTTTGAGGGTCCCTTCCTGGTCTGGGTCCAGGATTTATGTGAACTATAATGTTTTTTATATATTTTTTATTTAGGTATTTTCAATATTTAAATTAAGAAATACTTTGTATTTGTTATTATCACAATTAAATTATAGCTTGTGACTTGAGTACAACTACATAAAACAAACTTATATTGTTATATTTTCCTTATAGTGTATATGTATATAATAAGAAGTTAAATATTATGAGAAATGTCTTTTTGCGAAATTGAAATGAGGTTTTAATTTTGAGAAATAGTTATTTTGTCTGAGCTGAAACGGATGAAAGCTCGATTGCACAGTCATGTGGTGTGATCGGTCTGTCATTGCGGACATTAAACAACTTTCGCAAAAGCCTCATCGGATTGATGACCCTTAATTTATGATACCTTCCGTGCTTGGGAAGGAAGTTTAACTTTTACAGAAAAACAGTGTTATAAAAATAGTCTTTCGTTGAAGATGAAAAAATTCAGGGTTGGGTATGATAATTAGGTACCTTGATAATATACCGTGAAAATTAACTTGATAATTCTAAAACACTACACAAACTAATTTCTACTTTACTATAAAAACAAATAATAAAATTAAAAGCCCACTTTTTATTTAAACATTTACTTTTTTATTGAACTGTATTCACATACCTGCGATGAACTAAAGGATATCATTATTAAATATAATATTTAATGAAAATTAACATCTTTAAAGTACCTTATTAATAACTGTTTTTTAACTATGGATAATTATCAAAAATTTATCAAAAATAATAATTATCTTTATTATTACGAACCCTAAAGAACTACACCATATCGCACTCATGCTGGTAAATTTTGTTAACTAACAATTTCCCAAAGATAAGTTAAATGGACGGTTCGATAAGAAATTACAAGCTGCATCTACTGGTAAAATAAATTTAGTTTTTGTGAAAATTATCAGTTATCAGATCATATCAGCACGGATATCATATATTAAATTGTCTTGATAAAAAAAATATCAACAAAGTTAATTCTAAAATTCTTCATTAAAATATATGAGTACATGTAATGAATAAGTAATATGTGAATCATTTTGTAGCCGAAAATTTGACTTTTACAATAATTGTAATGATTAAAATATCGTATCAAACAATTAAAAATAGCTTACGCCATCTTTTGTCCTTGTTTATCTTATTTATATTGCGCTTTCAGAAAACAAGAATGAGACGAACGTCTCGCTTTCTCTTTTAGTTCCGGCTCCACCCGCGATGGATGGCTCGTTCTATGATTTTATTAATATAAGATCTTTGTCCCAGCGTTGGGAATGATTAAGATTAATTTTTTTTATCTGAATTTGTATTCTGATTTTTGTCCACAAGGACATGTCAGCCCTATTGTTTTAACGTCGACTCACTGAATTTACACACTGAATAATTTATTTGAATATTAAATAGTCATTGAATCTATTTCGAAGCGTATTTCATGTTGCGTTTAAAATTTGTATCGTTTTTTATTAACCCGTCGCTCGTCGTCACGTTAAACTATGTTCTCGAATTAAAAAAGTAAGCCCGGCAAATAAGGGCGTTTCATACCATAAAATTGCAACTTATGATGAATAGGAATCATAAATCTATTTACGTCAGTCAAATAATAGAAAAATATTCGATACGCATTTTTAATCGGCATTAAAGTTGAGGATTGGGAGCTCGCTACGTCACAACTATGTAGAAAATGTACAAAGGTGTGATGTCATGCGACATTTCAAATCAATGTATCGCCGCATTTCATAGATTATGCAAGAAATTTAAAAAATACGCATTTAATAGTCTTTAATAATCTACCCGGCGTATAATCAAACACAAATTAAGTCATCAAACCTATCCACAGAATGGATGTATTGAGGTAAAAGAATATAAACATACTCATTACCAAAAACAGTAGTCGAATATCCACGAGAGTTTCATATAAGCTCATATTCAAAATTTATCACAAGCAGAATATCATCTTGCAACAGTTCGTATCAAGTTGTCAAGTAATCATACCATTTTAGTTTTTATAATAAAAACAAAACGCCATTTAACTGACTAATCGCGCAATGGCAGGAAGTATAGAGCCTACAGACTTAAAATTTTTATGATTGTCCCTCATAATTTTTCCTTCACTCATAATGCTTAAAATGAGAGGAAATCCGCTACTAACGCTTCCTCGCATTCTCACAAGAAATGAACTAGAGGCGAATGATGAATAGTGAAAAAAAAAAACAAAAATCAAGATAAAGCATTTGTAATATAATACTCATAAATTCAATAGCGTCTAAGTTTTTTGGAACATGAATATTTTTTAATATATTATTTACATTTTTTTATATGAAAACAAAGATAATCAACTCGCGTGCCAATTTTGCTCAATTTTATATACGTTTGATTAGAGAATTGAATTTTAAGTGAAGTTTAATTACTAGTTTAGTCTAAATTTTCTGATAGTTCCTGATTTAGAAAAGTAAAAAACAAATTCAAGAAATACTAATCTATTTAATGCAAGGGTCATAAATATTAATAAATTATATCATCTTACCAAGTAAGCAAGAAAGAAATTTTATGATTTTGTAAAAGGAAGACTAATAAACAAAAGTTTTTATAATAATATGACTGAAGCCATGAATGACGAGAAAGTTTTTGAAATCGAATAGAAACGTGACAAATTATTTAATGTGCCGTGATTATGTATTTAAAATGATTGTATAAATTGGTCTTCTATTTTGATAATTATATTTTTTTGTGTTTTGTCCATATATTTCATTCTGACCTAATTTATTTGCTGACTTTAACCTGAATGATTTTGTATTAATTTGTAAACTCACGTATCTAAGTGTACTGTATTGCCTATAGACGAATAAATGAGTATGAGTATGAGTAAATGTCTTTTAAATTATCTATAAAAAAATCATTACTAAATTAATATATAGCTGTACTAATAACTAGTTATGTGTTCATTTTTTCAAATTTTTATAGAATCGTAGGTATGTGAAAAAAAAACGAGAAAAAGAAATATTACCAAAAATATTTTTAATGAACTACATATTAGCTGCTTGTAGTCTTAAGAATCTTTTGAATCGATCAGTTCTTTTCGGTAACATATTTTTAGTAGGGGTGGCGACAGGGGCGGAGGACGTTGTCAAAAATTTTTGCTGCCCATACAAAAAAAAACACATACTTGTGATTAAAAGTTAAATACAACACAATAATATATTTACATGGATTAGGAATATCATTCTTAATACCTTATATCATACTAAATGTTTTCCATATAAATAAAAGGTTATGTCAACCGCGTATGATATAGGTTTCCTGTAGGTGAAAGAGTTTCGGAGCCTATTCAATGTAAATATATAAAAAAGAATGAAATGTATTTATTTCTGCTCACTGTTTGTCAAAAATTGATAGTTTTATGAGTCCTATCGGTAATGTAATAGACTATACGTTCGAATGATGGCAAATAGAACACGGAAGTAAACACAGACTTCGCGTAATTCTCACTCAGCTAAAGATGTCAATTACGTCATTCTATTGTTTTATTTTTTGTGCACGATTTCATTGACACAATAACGATAACAATAAATAATAAATTTAACACAAGCCCTTAAATAACACAAGCAAATTAGATAAATTTTGACATTTGACACGATACGACCCTAACCAATAATAAGTACAAAAATCACTATTCTAGAACAATATATTGTTTATAATATTTCGGAGTCCCAACCTTGACAGCGATATGACTTCAACTTTGTTCTATCTACGTATGCGGCGTTTACAAACATCTGTTATCTAATATTACTCACTTCCGTTTTTCGATTATATATATTTTTAACATTATTGCGTCTATTAACTATTACTGTTCCTCATGTTCATGCACAAATTTATCGTGGATTAACTCAAAAAAGCTTGAATAAGTGGGTGAAACAATCACCAATACATCCTAAACTTGCTGCGTAATTGAAGCCCATCATGATTTGTCGGCAAACAATTGGGAATCTAAACCAATTCTAGATTGGTGTGCTGTCGGACCATAAAAGACCAATAAGGATTGCTCCGTCCAATCCTAAACCAATGTTGATGCATGTGCTGACCGACCAATATCAATTGCTCTGAGTAATCTTAATTGATGTGCCGATAATTGACCTATATGTTGACCTATATGACCACCCATATGTTGGGGGTAGTTGCCTAATCAACAGCTTAAAGTTGAGCTCTGTGTCTTTATTAAATTAAAATTTATATAATTGATTTCATTCTAATTTTTATATGCTATCTTACAAAGCATAAGTTATATTGCTCGCCTGCAGTGTTGATTCTCCTTTAAACTTCTCAACTAAGACAAAATGAATTCGAAACACTCACAGTTGGAAGAAAACTTAAACTACATGTCGAAGATGTTTGAGACAAGAATGGCCGAGTTCCAGGCTGAGTTAAGTCAAGCGGCTGGCACTACACGTAAGAGTCCCACTATTACTGCACTTAATACCGAGTTTGTAAATTTTAAAGCCTTTGTTTGTGGTGGTCTGTCAATGCTGAGAGCTGAAATTGACACACTACGCAATAGTGTTGATCGTATTGAAATGCGTCTCAGAGGCAAAATGCTCCTAGTTCACGGTATTCCAGAGCAATCTGGAGAAAATACTTGTGACAAAGTGGTCACCAGTTTAGCTGTTAAGTGCAAGACTCCCACTCTCACAACGAGAAGCATTGCTGGCAGCTATAGAATGGGGAAAGTGGCTAACAATAAGAGTAAGCCACGGCCTATTGTCGTCAAGTTTGTTGAGACGTCTGTTCGCAACGCCTTGTGGAAAAATAAGACCGCCCTCAAAGGCTCTGGGATCACTCTTTCGGAGTTTCTAACCAAGTCTCGTCACGACGTTTTTATGACCGCTAGAGAAAAGTTCGGCATCACTAACTGTTGGACGATGGATGGTGTAATCCATATCAAGACTTCAGATGGCAAGAGATGCAAGTTGGAAACACTGTCGGAGCTTTCTGCCATATCGTCTTTCGTCGACACAGCAGGTCAATAGTACCGCACCCCATAGCGTATGTTCCTATTTTTATCATGCGGGTAAATTCACTATTTTACTACTTCATAAGGTATTTTAGCCTATGTTTTTTATATTTTTATTTTTGTTTCACTGTCACTATCACTGTCAATCCTAATCACAGATTATATAGTATATCACAGACTAAAAAGGTTTTGACATCGAACTAACCATAGATTCAATATAATGACTGGACACCTTTTTATTGATGTATGTTCTGCAAAGAAATCTATGTCTTTACAGCATCATTATTGGTGTGAGAGTGAAGTTGAGTATAGCACACATTATTGTAATAAGGCTGGAATTCGAACTTTTAATGTTTGCATAATTATAAGCTGCATGATAATCAAATATTTTTGTTTTTGCTAACTGGATTGAGTGTAGTATCAAGTTTTACTGATGAACTGTCTATGTACGACAAGCGTTTCTCTTCCATACTGCTGGCGTGTAATGGATGATAGCGAATTATTGTTATTGTTTTTTTTTTTATTGACATAGATTGCCTTTTTTGCTTTTTAACATATAACTATATATAATATCATTGTCGCGTGCAATGAATGATTCAGATGCAGATGCATCGGTTGATGGCACAGTTTTTCTTCCTCTTTCCTCGTCTACTAACGGTAATTTCCAGAGCACTACTCTATCTTTGGAGTCCCAACTAGAATGCTGCTTTTCAACCTTTCCAAAAAACTTTAATGCAGTACACATTAATGCTCAAAGTATTCCTGCACATTACCCGGACTTACTGGCTACGTTTTCCAATAATCAGAATATACATGCAATCTTGGTGTCGGAAACTTTCCTTAAGCCTTGTCTTCCTTCTTCTTCTTATTCCCTCCCTAATTTCCATCTTATACGCAACGACAGAACTGGTAAGGGCGGTGGTGGAGTAGCTATTTATCTAAGAAGTCATCTCCCCTTCAATATAGTCAGCAGCTCTCCTTCTCTGTATTCCGAGTCTTCCGAATATCTTTTTCTAGAGGTTTTCTTCGGACACCTTAAACTCCTTCTTGGTGTGTTTTACAGCCCGAATCTTCATATTGATTATTTTAATACCTTTGAGACACTGGTGGAGTCTTTCGTGCCTACAGTTGATCATTCTATCATAATGGGAGATTTCAACACATGTCTCCTTAAAAAGGACTATCGTTCTAACCGTTTATGTTCGATTGTGGAATCCACCAGCCTCAACATTCTACCTTTATCTGCTACCCACCATTTTCCAAACTGTCAGCCTTCTTTGTTGGACCTCGGTATTGTTTCATCTGTTGATCGCGTTAGCTCTCATGGCCAGTTACCTGCCGTAGCATTTTCGTATCACGACCTGGTTTATATTTCCTACAAAATCCGGTACCCTAAGCCTAAACCTCGAGTAGTCATGCAGCGTAATTTTAGCGGAATGGACACCCAACGGTTTATGACTGATCTTGGCAATGTGGACTGGAGTGTTGTCTTTAATGCTCCCACTATTGACCTGAAACTGGAAATTTTTAATTCCATTCTTATACAGCTCTACGACGTTCATGCTCCCCTTAGGCCGGTTCGGTTAAAACATCTTCCAGCTCCATGGCTTACAAACGAAATTAAAATAGTGATGACTAAGCGTAACGCAGCCAAGGTGAAATACAGGAATGATCCCTCAGAGGAAAACCAGCGACTATATAAGACTCTGCGGAATCGCTGTTGCAGATTGTGCAGAGATTCACAGCGGCGCTATATACATAACTCTGTGTCTAATAGTAATCCTGCTAAGGTCTGGTCTTTCCTTAATTCACTAGGTATTGGCAAACTTAAGTCTGATGTTCCCCGTGACCTCGATCTTAATTTGTTAAACCGCCATTTTACTACAGTTGTCCCAATTCCTGCAAATCTAAAACAGCTTACTCTGCAATCCCTTTCTTCCTCTTGTAATCCCCTAAGACCTGTATTCTCTTTCAGAAGGGTGGCTGAGAGTGAAGTCGAGACATGCATTTCAGCCATTAAATCGAACTCCGAAGGCATTGACGGCATCAGTCGCAGGATGATTACACTTGGCTCTGTGGTTCTTGTTCCTATTCTCTGCCACATTTATAACTTCTCGCTCTATACCGGAACATTTCCTTGCTGCTGGCGTAAAGCAGTAGTCATTCCCATTCCTAAAACTCATAACCTCAAATCCTCTTTGCCTTCAAACTTTAGACCAATTTCCATCCTGCCCTTTCTTTCAAAGGTCCTTGAGCGCCTTGTTCACTGTCAGATCAGCTCCTTTATTAATTCTCATAACCTTTTGAGTCCTTTGCAATCCGGTTTCCGCCCGGGGCATAGCACGGCTTCGGCTTTGATTGATGTGACTGATAAGATTCGAGAAGGTATGTCGAAGCAACAAGTGACTATATTGGTTCTCCTGGACTTCAGTAATGCATTCAATACTGTTGACAGCGATATACTGTTGGCTATGCTCAGAACTATATTTAATTCGGATACAGTATTAGGTTGGTGCCGGAGCTTCCTGATTGGAAGACAACAATGTGTCCGTGTTGACGACAGGATGTCTTGTTTTTCTGAAGTGGAAGCTGGTGTGCCCCAGGGTGGTGTCCTCTCCCCTCTACTTTTTTCTATTTTTATTAACCACCTCACACCCCTTCTCTCGTGTCAATATCATTTATATGCAGATGATGTACAAATTTTTTCTCAGGCCTCAGTCGACGATATCAATGAGCTGATCGCTAAGGTTAATCTTGATCTTGTGAATATCCAAGAATGGAGTCAAGCTTACGGCCTTACAGTTAACCCTAATAAATCACAAGCTATCATCATCGGTGGTGCGAAACAGATTGCAAAGCTTAATCACATGGTCCTTCCGCCCCTTACCTTGAGTGGAGTCACTCTATCTCTTAGTAGTGTAGTTAAAAACTTGGGCGTTTTCTTTGATCCCTCCCTCTCCTGGTTTCCGCACATTGCTGAAGTTAGCCGAAGGGTGTATGCTACCACAGGGGCACTTAGACGTTGGAAAAATCTGCTTCCTTTAAAAACTAAAATTGAATTGGCGCATTCTTTACTTATGCCTATCTTGGACTACGCTGATGTCTGTCTCATTGATCTGAATGAGGACATGCTCAACAAGCTACAGCGTTTACAAAATCTTTGTATTAGATTCATATACGGTTTGCGTAAATTTGACCACATAACTGAATTTAGACGTAAACTTGAGTGGCTCCCCATAAAACAGCGTCGTGAAGAGCATGTCCTCACATTCCTGTTTAAGATCCTTTACGATCCGCGTAGTCCATCTTACCTTAGGGAACGTTTCCGATTTCTGGGCGCAAATCATAATCGCGAGCTGCGGTCTGGGGCGGATAATGTGCTGGAGATTCCTTATGCTAGATCGGGATACTACCATGAGTCATTTACCATTAAAGCTGCTGTGCTCTGGAATAAGCTGCCGTCTGCTATTCGACATGCAAAATCTGTTGCCATTTTCAAAACTAAATTGCATAAGCATCTTTTGGATTTGTACATATAATATATTGATTACCTTGTAATTCTCATTTTTGTTCAATTTACCTTCATTATCACACTACTTTATTTTCTCATTATATTATTATTGGCTTTTTTTTTTTTTCTATTGTACTACAGGCACACTACCTCCGGTTTTTCCATCAAAATGTTAAACAAATCAAAGGTTGTCTGGAAGAGATCGCTTTTAGCGATAAGACCGCCTTTGCCCACCCTAGCATTAGTACCTGTATTGTTTATCTATTGTTAATAATTGTGTGTGAGCAATAAAGTGTATATCTATCTATCTATCTATCTATTATTATAGATCATTCCGGGCTTCATTGGAACAAGTCAATCTAAACCACAAATTACCCAATTTCACATAAAAGAGTTGTAAAGAAAAAGAGAAGATGACAGTAAATCAACGAGCTTATCGATAAAATAGATTGGGTAAGAAAATATTATTCAAAAATAATAATATGTACACATTTAAATAATAGCATATAAAATGTCAATAAAAAACCAACCACAACGTGTTACGATGCCATCCATTTTCTGTACAACAACATCGATAGTGGCATCTTAATTGGCATTACAAAATGCACTCGAATCTCAAAAATACCTTTATTTGTTTTCCCCTAGTGGTAAACTAATCTACTACTAATTATATGTATAATCTATAACGAAATATCATTTAATATATATCGTTTAATTTAAAAAATTGGTTCAACTTAGCTTTGACGGTAACATGAAATTCAATTGCTTATAAAACTTAATATTATTAATAATGTAAAAGGCAGAATCTTGATCTTATTCTTTAATCATACTAGGATATATCTTTGAATTTTAAAGAATAACTGGTTAACTGCAATTTCAAACCTATTAACATTTTATTATGAATATTTACTTAAATTAATATTTGTTGTAAGTTCACTCAATCTGTTTTTTTTATAGTTATCCTGTTCCATATAAATTATTATTGTTTTTCTACTTCGATCTAATTCTTAAACAAATAATAATAACTGATTTTAACATTAACATTTTAGCCTTCAGAATAATTTTTGGTACATTGACATTGTGTACGAGATGTAAACATTGATTTAATAAACTAAGATAAATCAAATTTTTGTTCAATTGAATAATATTGTATTATAATTATAAAAAAAATAAGACAATAATTAAACGTCAAAATAAACCATAAAAATAAGAGTAAATCAAGTCTAGTAGTAAAATCATGAACTAATTGAGGGTTATTATCATATGTAACAATAAATAACAAACTCAGAAACTTTCATCATACAATATTTTACCTCAACCCTCAAATGGTTTGATCACCTACCGTTAGATTAACAAACCGACAATTTAACTACATACTTTCAAAAATATTAACAAGCAGTTACAACGGTAAAGTATTCCAATGAATGAACAAGACATTTTACATTCCTACTATTTTGAAATTTGGTAACATGACATGAAATTGAACAAGATCATTAATTAGGGTACGTGCTGTCCATTTGTAACTTCAAGCATTATTATTTTATTAATTTATTTTCATTATAATTAATATATTCAATTCCATTTACAGCGAAAGCCTCTGTTTGTTGTTTTATGATTGTTGATAGCGATCGTTATAGACAAATATTTATATTACAAAAAAAATTGCTTAATGATATAAGTTTATTAAAATATTAAAGCTTAAACCGGGTACTAGAACCGTTCTATTATAAGTCTAAGACTAACCTTAGAGCAGTTCAACCAAGGGTCATCCGTGATCTAGGCCTTAATATTGCTAATACCAAATAATCGAATCCAATAGAATCTCAACTGAATATTATTAATACAATGTCTTCCTTACAAATCAATAGTGACAAATATACTTATTATTTCGTGATATAGTAACAATAAGTGTGCCATAAAGGTTTGTAGTTGAAGCGCCATTGACATCCCATAATAACGGTAAAGTTAACAGAATTTGTCCTTCTAAAGTATTTCAGTCTTTCTACAAACTTCGTGCAAATTTCGAACGTTTCGTTTTTTCATAATATTGATACAATATCTGACGACAAAAAAAAATTGTAATAATTTCAGTTTAGACAGTAATATTCATGTGAATAGTCAAGTTTGCAACTTATATTAGTCGTTAATCATCAAAACATTAGAAATTAATGGCATGAAAAGAAAACAATTTGACCTCGGGGTAATGAAACTTTTTGCGTTGGTTTATTTAACACAATAACCTGATCGGCATTATTATTCTGCTTACCCAAATACCATTTTAGATATTTTTTCAACTACACATTACTTATTATTGGGGTAATTTATTAATTAGGAAAATAATATACAAAATAGGCAAACCGAGAAAACAAATGGAACAAGTATTTAAATGTTATTTTTTATAATACAAAAACATTTACACAATAGATTAACCAATGCTGATATAAAGCAATGAATCAGCATTAGGGACATGCATTTATTTGTTAATGATATCAGTATTTAAACCCGATACCTGACATTATAGACAATGTACGACGGTTGTAAAATGATTGATAAACAATCCATACATAACTTTTAGTCTGTTTTAATTAGAATACAATTAAAATGTAACGCAATAAACAACCTATTCCTTCTACAAATTATTATTCTGCATACTAGCGACATCCATCACAAAATTGTCCTGCTTATTTTATGAAGTCAATAGATATATTAACCCGTCGCTTGACAGCACAAATTGGAATCAATAAAGATCATTCGTTGAATGGTCGTCAACGATTCACTGTACATATAAATAAGTTTTTGTTTAAGGCGCACTATTAATTCAATCAACGTTTTGTGCAAACGTCATATGAATTATAAGATTTCTTGTGAACATAATTATTATAAATAGATAACCTCCAATCAAGAGCTGTAGTCAACTGAACTAATAAAATAAGTATACAGGATAAGTAACAGAACAGAATATCAATTCATAAAAGTTACCACCATCACATCAAGAACTAAATGTAATAAGATTTTCTTTGGATTTATTGACGTACGAATTCTCACAATCAGTGTAAAAGAATTTGAGTTTATTTATTATATAAAAATAGAAGAAGTCCTTTATTTTTGATGTCTATTAATGTAGCATTCACATATGTATATTAAAGAGCTTCTTAAAGAGCTATTTACTCAATACATCAAATTAAGTAAATAAATATATCGTTTCATTACAATTCTCCTTAAAATTACTAATAACTATAACATCGAGTAACAAAATAAATGTGCGTACTATAGCAGCGGTCTCTGTTCCTAAATTCCACATATATTCAATCTTTTGGTCTATGATTTCAAACCTCATTTTTAATTATTGTCACTTTTGTTTTAATTCTTTTTTTAATGTCAGTACACGTCAGTTGCGCCCAATGTTGTGTCAGTGTTTTAAAATTGTAATAAATGTTAAGAAACATAGTCATCTTTCGTTTCATTTTCATTTTACATGTAGAAATTAATTTATTCACTTGACTTTGGCAGGATTATGTGAAATGCGCAGATAAGCCATTAATAAAAGTAGAAGAATAAATGTTTATACTGATTATAGTGCAATAACAAATACCAACACTAGTAAAAATATTCTTAATTAAGAACACCCGATCATTGGGTAAGAGTAAGTAAATTACTAACATATTAGCATGTCACACTTGCAGTGAGTGTCGAACTATTGTAATTTTATAATTTATATAAATACAATATTTTACTTGTAATATTTTCTTTTTTTTTTCATATTACTTAAATAACTATTCAAGGCCATTTGGCGTATCATTGTCGAACCCATTACCATTCTACCTTTGAGGAACACCATAGTTACCTTAGAAAATATATTTTTTATTTTATTTTACAAGACGAGAAGAATAAAAATGTAGATAAATCAGCACATTCTTCTATTCCACACTAATTGTAACTATAAAGATTATATAAAATCAAGATCATTCATTCAGTCTAGGCTGTTACTTACACTCGTGAAAGTCGATAGTAGGTTAATTAACGACAATTATGACATGCCTGAGAACTACTTACAGAAATAACTACATCTAATGACTGATCAATTATTATTTAAAAATGTATTAAGTCGATTATCTTATGTGTACAGAAATAATATTTAATATATTGTTTATAGGGTCATATCGAATGGATTATTACAGACAGGAACTCGACAACTCAACCTAGAAGATTCGTCAAGTTCGTGGTCACAAGAGATAAGGCACATTCAACTTCATGACGGGAATAAAAGCGGTTCATTACTAGTGCGCATAGTGTAATTACGAGTTAACTTATCAGAACGAGAATAGTGAAAGAACCAGTGACAGTTAGTGGTGGGAAGTGGAACAAGTGACAGCGCAAGTGGCACCGTTCGGCACGATGACGTTAGGCGGTTTGGACGATACCGGTAATAACAATGTTGTACCGTTGCTGCCCAGGAACACGGTACAACTGGAGTTCAAGAATATCACGTGCTCTTTGACTACTTTCTCAATAAATAAGCTGCGGCTTGGTAAGTTTATTTTCTCAAACTTTTACTTTGCTGATGATTATTTTTATTAGTTAACTAGCTGTTTTCCTGCGACTTCGTACGCATAAATTATAGACTATATCATCCCCGTATGATGTAGCTACCCGTAGGTAAAAGTATTTTTAAAATTGGTCTAGTAGTTACAGAGCCTATTTGAGGCAAACAAACAAACAATCAAAGCTCGCAAAGTGCATTTAATCTTTATATTTTAAAAATTATAATCTTCTTCTCCAAATAAGGTATCTCATTTGGAAGAGAGATACCGAAATATCGCAAACAGGTTCGATTCCTGCCTTAAGATCATAAAAATGTTTTTGATATATTATATTGCCTCAGTGGCCGAGTGATTCGGATGCCGGTTTCAATTTCAACCTGGTCGAGTCATTGTAGAAAATAATCTTTTCTATATTATCTCAAGTTTGAGTGTTGTGGTACCTTCGTTGTTTCAGATCTCCGTAATACAATTGCTTTACCTACTTAATTTACGATCTGAATAATATTACCGCTGTCTATGATCTTGACTTATTATTATTTATTTTATGTACTTATTTATTATTGTCTGACTTGATGAGAAAAGAATTATAATTTAATCTATCTTTTCTTCTTTGCATTGCATAAATAAGTAGTGATCCTCCAAAACGGTGAGGTTATAATGTTTTTTTTTTAATACACAATAAATTATTTTATGTCATAGTTATAACTACAAAAAATACTTTCAATTCTTATTTTTTGAAAATACATTTAAGTGTAGTTGTCATTAATTAAAATGTGGTTTAAAATGACTAGAGGTACAAAAATAATTGATATTGGTAAATCTTGATTAAATACATATTATATATATATTTTTTATTAAGTACTATCTTAAAATAATTTCCACTTTGATAAGACATTTCGTAGTTAGTTAACCGATATATAAGTAATATAGTATAATATAGTAATATATAATATAGTAGTAGTATAGTAGTAATATAGTAATATCTGTGGCTGGAGGTTATTCGATTAATTATACTCACCTATTGTGAAATTTAATAGATAACCTTCAGTTTCTTCCAAGGTGTTTATAAATAATTACGAGACTTATTATTGTTACGATAACAGATAAATTCCAAAACATTAAGTAACTCAAATTAAACAAAACGACCATTACTATAATTAAATTCATTTTTAAAATATTACCTCTATCATTATTATTTGGTTATTAGATATATTTATTTCAAACTTGATAAGACCCCTTTATATCTCGACTATGATTTTTGCTTAAAATGGTAATGTCAGGCATTCTTGATCTCGAAATTAAAATGTATTATTAATTTTGACTTATTGAATTATGCAGAATAACTATTGGCATAGTTCGTAGTAGCTTTGCTTTTTATAGATTGTGCCTAACTTTTTAATTCAACCCAAAATTGCATTGAAAGATTTTCATAAAAAACGCGATGGTACCTCGATTGACCTACTGTTTAAACAAATAAATTGAAAAAATATATAACGTTATTCCTTATAGAGTCGTATAGTTCGAGTTCGAAGCAACCTCGAAAATTAAAAATTACATTGCTTTAAAATATCTTATTAATCTTATTAAAAAAAAAATCTTACTAATTCGAAATAAGAAAAAACTTCGAAAATAACTTTAATTTAGTATGAATATCATCTACGATAATATTATTTTACGAACCAGAATAATTATTACTTCATTAAAAATAAAGATTTCATAATTTATTTTTAAGCAAAAATGTATTGTCTTCTTTCAATAAAAATATTAAACAAAACTACAAAATTTGTTGCACCACCAGTCCGTGCTCAGTTTGATCGTCCGCATAGCGAATTTATTTGTATTAGTAATAGGGCTCTTAATAGGCATTTTGATATTAACTTAAACTAATATAAAACATGTCGTCTAATAAAGTACACCGTTTTCATCCGTTACGGTGCTAAAAACTTGTCTTTTTATCATTATTTCAATACATGAGGTACTGTAATTAAGACGTATTTCATTTGGCTTTTTAGCTATCCAAAGATCAAAAAAGTTGGTCATATAAGGTAACAGTAATAATAATTAAATATAAACTCTCATTTGCGCTATTCATTGCTTTCATCTCCCAAAACTACAGCTACTTTAATCCATTTTAAAATTTAATGCACACAATGAATTAAACGATTTATAAATTTTTGTCACCTCAAATAATATCTTCTTAACGTTTTATCAATTACATAAGTGCATCTTAAAACCTGTTCTCTCAACATCTACTTTTGCGCTCAATCGACAACCTTTTAACCACAAGATGTCACAGCTATGAATTTGTTTATCTACCAAATCAGTGTTGTATATTTTAACAATGTTTACAATGCACTTGATATGCAAAATTGGAATATACCTACGAGTATATTTTCCAATTATTTTCTTACGCAACTGTGCAATAAAGTCTGTTAAGATCAATTGAGAGATCCAAACATACTTATTAAAGAAGTTGTGGTAGACTTAAATGTCGCGTCTTTTTAACCATCCAGATTTATATATACTTATTCTTTCTGTTTTTTCATATACCTAAGTAAAAAAAAAATCTTTATCATATCTCATTGTGTAAACACCTTTAAGATATTAATTTAGTACTGCACAGTTGTTACTTATAATTCATATATATATTATGATTAGCGTCTGTTGTGCTACCTAATAAATAAATAAATAAATACTACGAAACTTTATTCGTCATCTTGTTAATTGTTTTACTAATTAGAATGACGAAAATATTATAGATTATCGTATTTTCTTTTCAACGACGATATTTAGTATTGCATGTTCTGAAATATGACCTATCTAGGTCTGGGCGTATGCAGTTAAATTTTTAAACAACAAACAACCGCCCGGATAATATTACTCAATCCGTTAATGGTATGTAAGCCGAAACAGACCGGTTCTTATAATATTACTCATCTCTAGCAACCGGTATCACAAATCGATTATGTCTCTCAACTATTACCTTATTTGCAAGAAGAGCCATCGAATTCTCGTCATGTATACCATCAATGTAACAAGCTTTTCTACACCCAAATAATTGGTTATATGAACGTGAGTTGATTTCGTAAGTGAAATCTGCAATACCACAAATTTAGTATTTGATTATATTGCGTTACTCGTTTTACTTATTATTGCAAAATAATCGATATTTTTTTTCTGTTAAATTGACAGATTGAGTTTAATTTAAAACAAATATCATATTTGTTTCTTTATTGTTGTTATAATTGAAACTAGATATTTTATATAATGTTGAATATACAAATATAATTTCCGAAATATTTAAAGAGCAAGCAAAGATACGTTTATAAAATTACAATTCGATGAGAAATATATCAAAAACCTACTCCTACCAACCACTAAAAAAAAAACTATACATCTCCGCCGAACATAGATCCTTCTACTCTTCGATTCTGAAGAGAATTAAAGCCCTAACAAATCGGTCTGCAGTAAAAAAATATACTCTAACGCCTGCATGCCCCATACACCGATAACAATGAATGAATGGAATATTCTTTATTGTACACCAATACATTTGGATACATTAAACTAAACTGTACAATTGGATGTTTATTTATTAAAAAGTTATTTATTCCAGACAACCTTTGCAAACAACGAACAATTTACGAGTATGATTGTCATTCTTTAATCTAGTATATATTTTCTTTGGTACCGATGAGTAACAGCATCGCGCGAAGATTTTTCCGACGCCAAGATGTTGTTTAGGCAATCACATTACATCATCGTCATCAGCCCTTTTACGTCCCCACTGCAGAGGCTCAGGCCTTCCTTATGGATGGTTAAGGAGGATGGGCCATGACCCTCCACGCTGGCCCAATGCGGATTGGAGGGTATTAACGACTGCAAATGCAGCCGGGACCAACGGCTTAACGTACCTGCCGAAGCACGGAGTAGCTCGAGATAATAATTTTTTGGTCACCCATCCCGTGACCGACCCTTGCGAACGTTGCTTAACGACAACGATCGCGGGCCGCGGCGCTTATCCACTACGCCACCGAGCTACTCATCATCACATTACCCCCTTATGATATAAATATTCAATATATAATTAAAATGATGATCTGATATGAACCAAACTGTAAATTTAATACGGACTATGATCTTTAATATCAATAATAACTGCGCGTGCAGAAAATTTAATTGCATCAATTACACAGTTACAGTCAACACACATATGGGCAATAAATTATATTAATAATAACATCATAATCAGCTGGCTGTGTAATTATTATGACATATCGTAATCAAAATGTATGGTCATATAGTTTAAAAGATAACAAATTTACGCTGTAATTTACTAATTTTTTACAATCATATAGAACTTGAACTTACTAAACTATTGCTACAAAAAGTGAAATTAAAGTTTCAAATGAAAATGTCAGCAGGTATTAAGTATCAGCCGGTGTAATTTAATTATTCACGAACTTTGCCAAATTACAATCGAATCATACTCAAACACGCAATTCCAAGATTTGGAATCATGCCAAATACCTGATGAAGACAAAGCCGAGGTAAACCCAAGACTTCGTATTCCAACAATAAAAATATAAACAGGAAACTTAGCACTTAGAAA
Organism: Diatraea saccharalis; assembly: GCA_918026875.4. Classification (NCBI taxonomy): domain Eukaryota; kingdom Metazoa; phylum Arthropoda; class Insecta; order Lepidoptera; family Crambidae; genus Diatraea; species Diatraea saccharalis. The sequence continues at coordinate 8,787,717 of OU893345.1, forward strand.
AAAAATATGTACACAATTTCATGATATCATGTGGATTTGTTTTCACGTTTACTAGACTCTACAAGCTGGTGTACCAAGAAATATAACTCGTTAATATGTTAAATGATTTCAAAATAACCGTATTGTGTAAAACATCTTATAAACCCCACACTAGAAAAACATATTTCAAAACACACGTTGATATTATCTTTACCGTCTAAAATAAGCACGCCATAACAAGCTGATTTTGATTGCAAAAAAACTGTGCCAATTTCGCAAATACTACACAAGCTATTTTTTTTTCTTTATTTCTTTGAGGGTTTTGTCACGCAGTGACCATGTCACCCTCATTATATATATGCATGTTATTTTTATATTCTTCGTTTGAGGCCTGATGACACTATTTTTAGTAGCATCTTAGCATCTCCAGAAAGTGGAGAGGCTAACATACTATTACATACACCTACTTCAAAAACGTTGATATTTCTAAGATTAAAAAACTGTTTTCTTTCATTATCATTCCGGACACACTCCATCATAATATGACTTGCATCTTCAATTTTATTACATTCTGAACAAACTGGCGAGATTGTTTTACCCATGAGAAACGCAAATCCATTAAGAGGAATATGTCCGGAACGTAACCTTAACATATTGACAATATCGTTCCTAGTCATGTCTGCACCGTCAAACCATAATTTTCGAGGGAGGTTAGGTTTAATGGTCCTGTACCATATTCCTTTGCTCACAGATCTTTCATTTAGATGCTCTTTCCATATATTATACATAGCAGATTTTACAAGAAACATATAGTCTGGTAAATATTGATTGCTACAAACTGGAATTCCCTCAGTTGAGGCCTCTTTGGCGAGAGAGTCTGCTTTTTCATTACCATCTATTCCTACGTGGGCAGGAAGCCACTGTAGCACAATACTTTTAGTCTTGTCAGTTAATTTTAGAATGATCTTTATAATACAATAAGCTATCGGTGCTCCTCGAAAGTTCGAGGTGCATCGAGCCAAATGTTGGAGTGCAGATTTTGAGTCACTGAATATTACAATTTTATCGCAATTAATTGATTCATATAAGCTATTATTTATATCTACTTATGTAAAGGACATGTTAAAATTTATGACATATACATTTGTGAATTAGAAGATCTTTAAACATAAAAAATATTAATGAAAGTAAAACTGGTTGGACTGGAATGTAATGACCGCTACGTGCACTATTGCACGTATTGCGAAATTATGGAAATTTATTAATAATAACGAGATATAAATAATAGTAAAAAGAAAACCAATAAACCCGACTACGTAAAACGAATTTTAAAAAATACAAGAAAAATTTAAATAAAATCAAAACTAAAAAGAAAGAAACAAGTAGTTTAGAATTTTAAGTAATACAGAACAGAACGACTCATAGTCGGGGCTCCTTGGTAAGATTTGATTGGTGAAATTTGAATGGGGCCCCCCCTACAACAAACGTGATATTTTTGCTTGTTTTCGGTACGTTACCCTTCGTGAGCGACTCCAACTCACACTTGGCAGGTTTTAAATGTAGATAAAAGGATAAACTTTATTGAAAACAATTTTTACCGCTCAATTCATCCTACACATTTTGTCCCTAACATTAATATCATGAACCGTGATAGTTGAGATTTTCACAGATGATGCAGTTCTATTGCCGCTGTAATATTAAATACTAAAACATAGATTAAAATAAAAATTTTGGGGGCCTCCCCTACAACAAACGTGATATTTTTGCTTGTTTTCGGTACGTAACCCTTCGTGAGCGACTCCAACTCACACTTGGCAGGTTTTAAATGTAGTTAAAAGAATAAACTTTATTGAAAACAATTTTTACCGCTCATCCTACACATTTTGTCCCTATAATTAATATCATTACTGCAGTAAGGAACAGCCTTTTGGCTTTACGCTTTTTAATGACGAAACAACGAACGAGGCATTAAATGTAATACAGTAAATATGACGAAAACAGTGTCCACTCATGCGTAGTGTTAGGAAGACACTATTATTAGGCGAATAGGTTACGCCAAGTATCGTCAGATGTTCTTGACACTATTTGGTATGCTAATATTGTCACAACTACCGTTATTATTTAGTAATTGACGAACTAAATGAGGTGTTCTTGAGAAATGTTTTTCTGGAATGTGGACTAGTTTGTGTAGAGTTAATAACCTAGATAATTTTATAATACGTTTTATGTATTCTTCAGTCACTATTATTTATTTTTTATTTAAAAAAAGAACACTAAATTGGCTTTAAAACTATATTATAGTTTACATGATATATTTTCACTAATGTTTGATTTTATGAAATTTAATTTGTATCACAAAAATAAAAAAGAAGTCTTGGATCTTTCGCATGTTGGGATACATGAAAGTACAGGCCAAAAAGGTAAAGTAACTCTTTACTGTCTTTGGTCTGCACTTGTATGATTATATACCAACCAAAATTTTTAAATATGAACAACAACTCAAGTGTAACAATCGTACAGAGCTGAGCTCCTAAGAATAATATCAGAGAATCTAATATAAAGTATTCTTATTACTACTCTTTTAACTTTTTCACCATAAGAACCTTTGTGGGATTTCAATGAATATAACAAAAAGAATTACCCTAATTTTAAAACGTTTAACAACGTATTAACATTTTTTTTTGTTATTACGTAAATAAATAAATTAACTTTGACTTATTCTAAACTATAATATATATAATTATACGATTTAAATCTATTGAAATTGAGTATAAAATAGAGTGAATTCAAAGTGGAAAATTTGACATTATATAGTGACCTAATGTGTACATTGCTCCGTCCCAAGGCAAGTAGCTAAATGGTTTGCAAATCAATAAGGTCATGGGAATTTTCATTAGAATCTTGTCGTCATACAGAAATATGTACATATGCATTTATAATATAGTATCTACAAATATAATGATATGATATGCAATAAGAAGTCTGTAGGTAACATATTTTTTAAGCTTGCTTAATTGCGATTAAAATCGATATTTTTTTTAAATGATAAAGGAAATTAATTTTGTTACAATTAATCAATTATTATCAATAATCATGCACTTAGTTGCATGATACGTACTATCATTTTAATGAAAGTAATTAAGGGATTAAATTTTGCAACTTCATTATAAGTAAAAATATTAATTTCCGTTGTTTAGGTAGATTACTCTTACTACAATAATAAAACTAATAAAATAATTGGATCTACATGTTTGCATAGGTATCGTTGAAACTGCTATAATTGTATCTCTTCTCACTTATTCCGTTTTACTATTAATTTCCCCCTATGATTGCACCACTAAAGGAATATCTTGTGCTTTCGAAGGTTTGCGGTTCTGTGTCGCCGCACGCTACGAACCTAAAAATGCAAAGAGGTTGGTAGGTTTGCATGAGGTTGCAAAGTCATGCAACCTCATGATGGCTTTATGAAGAAGAAATATAGATTTTCATTCATACTTTAACTTTTTTCTTTGCTACTTAAAAAAATGAAGATATATTTTTTTTAGATACACATTGCTTTGAACTACATAAATTTTAATTTCCCCAAATATACACATAAAAAACGCACACAAGACCATACTAATTGTGGACAGTGTCAGCTGGCAGAAATTCTAGTTCTGGTAATGGTCATAAGCATAAGACTGTTCTATCAGGTTTACTTCTAGGGACAATCTAATCTTTCTTTAGTGTTATTTATGTCGCTCTTTAAATTTAAACTAACCGCATTTTCGATTGAGCCTCAGCGTGAGGTCTCGGCTATTTACACACCGCCGCCTCACCAGGGTGTGTAAACTATTGGCGAATGTCCCACACATCCGATAGTCGCAAAATAAATCGTTTGATTTCCATACAAAAAAATCAGTTAAGTTTTATTTAAAAACTATCATACTATCAAAAGATAATTTAGTAGTTTATAGTTTTAAGATAGTTTAAAAAGAGTGCTCAATCGATATAAATTGGTATTAAGCTACTTTATTTAGAAATTTAGACTGACGTTATTCAGTATTTTTGAAAATTCAACCTCCAAGGGGAAAAGGATGGCAAAGTTTATAAGTTCCAGTTATTTCGCGTGAATTAATTTCCCGGGCAGAAAGCAATAATTTAAATATAGCATTACAGACTACGTACCTCAATAAGTGTCTGTGGCTATAATATTATACGCGCGGAAATGATCACATACTTATTTGTAAACCAATCAGAGCCACGGAAGTATTGGCGCTAGGTAGTTTTCTATAGAATAGTTAGTTGGATTACAATTTTTTTCTAAGAACAAATATCTCATACTTGAGCATCATAAATCACGAGTTTTTTTTCATATGACACTTGCTATTCTTCCGTAACGTAGTCTATAGACTGACACCCGCGTATGAAGCAGCTCTCTGTGGGTGAAAGAATCTCTATCATAAGATCAGTATTTCCGAAGATAACCCCCTACTTATAAAAAAAAATCCCATCATCAACATCAGCCCTTCTACGTCCCCGCTGCAGGGTTTCGGGTCTTATTTATGGATGGTTAAGGTAGATGGGCCACGACCATCCGCACTGGACCAATACGGATTGGAGTGCATTAACGACTGCAAATGTAACCGGGACCAACGGCTTAACGTGCCTTCCGAAACAAAGAGTAGCTTAAGATAATTTTTGTTGGTTACCCATCCAAAAACCGACCCTTGTGAAAGTTGATTAACAACACGTTCGCGGGCCGCAGTGTTTAACTAATATGCCACCGAGCTACTATTAAACCTTACCTCTTTTTAATATTAGCATAGGTGTCCAATGTAAGATAAATAAATGAAGATATGATTAAACGAAATAAGGTTTATTTTTTTTAAAGTAGATCCTTATCGTTTTAAACTTCGTATAAAATGTTTTAAACAATGCTTGAATGTGTTTAATGTTTTTTTAATTGCCTCATGACAATACACTTGATAAAACCGGAAATGTGGCAAAAAGTAATTATCCTATGGCAATTTTAATTTTTAATAAGCTGCCAATAAAAGCTTAAAACGACAGGCTTAGTATATTTAAGTCTGAGTTAAAAGAATGGCTTACGACGAAATGTTTTTATAGCTTAAAGGAATACTTTGAATATAAATGTTGACATATTATCTTAAAATTATGAATTATTATTGTGTGGTATATGACATTTGATTAATCATGACTTTTATTGTAATTCCTTGATTATTATAATTTCTTCTGCATACCAGTTTCTGGTAAATATGTCTGTTAACTAGAAAATAAATTGTAACATCTTGTACTTTCCATATTTATACAGAAATAAATATATTATTATTTACCAATAATATCAGCTACCTGAAGACGAAGCTACTCCTGACAGTCGCCACAATATTGTTTAAAGTCAATTCACATCTTTTTAGGACAGGTTTATATCAAATTGAAAACATATGGAAAGGAAGTTTTTACATTTATTTTAATGATATAACAATTTAGTTTCCTTAATGTATATTTTTGGAAAATTCAATAAATATGTAAAATTCTGTTAGGTAAAATACTGTAATTTAAAATAAAATTTTGCATGATTTAATTTGAAGGTAACGTCATGAACACATCGTTGTGAATAATATTAAGATGGCACTTAGGGACGATGACGTTTTTTTGTTTGTTCCTCAGGTGGGTTATTGAAGAATATTAAACACGTATTTTTTATTTTTTGCGTAATCAATAAAGTGTCGCGATACATTGTGTTAATATATCGCATGATGTCGCACATTTGTCCATTTGCTATATAGTTGTGACATAGCGAGTCCCCAATCCTCTAATTTAATGACTTAGCCATTTCTTGTTAAATTAAAGCAAAAAATATATGTATCTAATATATTTCTATTATCTGCAAGACGGACTAAATAGAACTTTTTTACCCAGTCATACCTATTTTATCGTCCCTATTTAGTTATTATGATTTACTAGCCGTTTTACCGTGACTTTGCCCTCGTAAATTATTATCACGTATCTGTTATTTACTCCAGCAGCTTGAACATTAATTAGCTTATAATGAAGATAAAATATATCATTATAAAACAATAAAAACATTTTCTTGCACCTTTATCACTATTAAAAAGAGGAATCATTTCATTGTTTGTTTGCAAGCTCTGAAACTATTGGACGGATTTTAAAAATTCTTTCACTTAAAGGATGCTAGATCATATGGGGGACATATGCTAAAATTTACGCGTAAAGAAAAGAGTTTATTATATAATAAAAATACAACTAAACTTATAGTTATATAAGTTTATTTTTCATACTTTTTTAAACCTGACATCTAATTGTGATTTTGTAAGATAACACACGAAGAGTTAAGTGACTTCTTCCTTTTTTGATTGATAAAATCACAAGATGTTCATCTTGTGATTTCATGCCATTTACGTAAGAAACGTTAGGTTTAATTTATCTTAGCTTCTCTTTGAGTTTTTTACACACCTATTATTAATACTATAATATATTTAGATATTGCAACTTTTATTTTGGATACCATTAGTTCGAATTATTTGATCGGATCACTATCTTCGCTCTTTCTCTCCAAATGTGCAACGACTCGAAAGTCTAGAAGAAATCGCTTCTAACGAGAAGATCGTCTTTGCCTACCGTATCCTACCCAATTTTCCCGCGAATTTGCCCGCGTTAATTATAACCTATGTCACCTGCGTATGATGCAACTTCCTGTAGATTTTTTTATTAAATATGTCTGGTAGTTTCGGACCCAACAAACAATCAAATATATTATAAGGAAGTAACCAAATGTGGAATAGTGTGCCTAATGCAAAATACCTACTTATATATTTATATGTCCAGGAAATCAGTGATCTTCTTTCGTTAAGTTGTTTAATCGTTTTTTGAAAGGATAGAAAGTTGTATATAATATCTACTTTACAGATGATTAGGGCTGCAAGCTATTTATATGTAATTAGGTGGTCTGCAATTGTTAATTATTTGTAAATTGCATGCATCGTACAACACTAGGTTTCACTATTGCAGCATTTTAACAGGTAGTGTGTAAATTTGTTATTAAACCCTTTTCCTGGCTAGTTCCGATCGAATTAACATTATTTTATGCCAGTTTTTAAACAAACTAATCAATAAATGCGCCTATCGTTTTTGCTTTCATTATGATTAAATTAAGTAAATGCTGTGTACGTTGTCCCAATATAAGAGGAGTACAAATAAAGTCAGTTTTATTTACATTTTAAGCGCGTATTATTGGTATTGTTTTTAGAGTTTTAGACGTTCCATAACATGTGCTGTCACCCGCGTAACACGTTTGACATTTTGTCAAAAATATAAATTTAAATTCGCTTAAAATCATATTTTAATGTATTTACTGTATCCTAGTAAACATTTGAAAAATTAGCAATTCCATTCATCTTCAATAAGACGACGATTTTGGCTTAGAATTATATAATACAAGCTAATGATTCTTTTGATATTCGTAACGCATAAGCCGGTAAGGCCATCGTATGCAAATTTACCAATATATCGTATTTTTATTAGACTACGACGTGAATAGCGCACTGTTGAGACGTTGTACATTTGACGTCATTTGCCATTTAAATATGTTAGTCGGTGCACGGAGAATCGTCAATATTAGTCTTGTCATGAGTTGCCAATCGGGCTGCATTATATATATTTTAGGACCAAGCATTACCTTACGGAAGTCCATAGCATTTGCCTATATATTATTATAGATAGAAAGAGGCGTCTTGCCAATTATTGAATTTCAAAGCCCGATACACAATGAGGAAGTATTTAAAAAAAAACATTAGTTCCCGAAATTAAACTAGATGTCGTACTTTCTTGATTTCTCAATGACAACTCTTCGGGTTTTCTTTCATGTTTAAAAGTAAATTAGTTTTCAAAAGTCAATAAACAACGCATATTCTATTTGTACTTTTTCCTATTGATATCTAAGTTTTGAACTTTTCAAATTTCTGTTTTTTAATGTTTGTTGATAGGAACGAAAATGACTGCCTTTGGTCCATTCGTTTCCTGCAAAAATCAATTTTTGCTAGAGTTGCCATCTAGTGGAGGTGCTTTATTAGTGCTTTCATTTTTTTTAAATACTTTCTCAACATCAAACGATATTTCATTTATGATTCTTCAGTACGGTTGGAATTTAAATATGTTATGTTCGAATTCTGATCAAAACTATTTTTTACGAACCGATACTAACTTTATCTTTACTTTTTTATACAATATATTGCCAGCCCTAGTCTTATTGTTTCAGAGACTATTAAATTAATTGCGCTCAATTAAAAACGTCACGTATACCATTTTCAATGTCATCGACTACTTCTGCATTATCTGTACCCAAATTTTCATCTTTTGTTTCAAATCAGTAAGTCAAAATTTTTAATTTAACCTGAAACCAATAACTACCTATATTCAATATAAATATATGTATTCATAATTCAACACGACCGCTTCTTTGTATTTAATTGCACCTAGCTTAATTTTCTCTACATTTTTTTGAGTATACTGTATGTTAAGCGCGAATAAGATTGACTAATGAGTTATAACTAAATATTTTCTTATTTTAATAAAATGTTACATTTTACCCAAGTTAAATTAATTATTTATCGATACTGTAGAAATGTGTTATAATCTCCAAAAATTCTAAACGACGCTACACAACTTTTTTAATATTTTATAAATTAATCAATTGATGTTTTCAGGTTTATTGAGATTTTATAATACTGTTCTCACTAATAACAAAATGAATTAATTGTTTGCTAATTTGAATAATACATTCAAATTGTGTATGTATTTTGTTATTTACATACTAACTAACTAATAATATTGCTTTAACGTCATATGAATCCTTTAGGTTTTCATTCCACATCTGATATAAATTGAATTTATTATATACTAAATAAATAAATTTGATTTTCTTATATTATTCTATAAACCTTTAAATATTTGATTATACACAAAACCCTTTACATTTTAGTTCTCTTTTGATATTCTGTGAAAATACAAATAACGTCGAAAGCAACGATGTATTAGATGTTGAATCAAATAAAACCTTTATAATCTTTCGAGATAGGTTTCTTTTAATAGCAGTTTTAATGCTGCGACAGCGTTATATTTTTAAATGAGACTAGAGTATAGAATTAAAGTAAATGGGATGATTTCTTATTTATTTTCCAGCATTATATTACAATGATCCTCAGTGCGTTACATTTTGTTTAATTTCAGAACGAAGACATATTCTCAAAGGTGTAGATGGCAGCTTCAGGCCCGGTGAATTGACGGCTATTATGGGCCCATCGGGGGCCGGAAAAACTACTCTTCTCAATATACTAGCAGGTTACTTGTAAGTAATAGAGCTATTTACTTAAAGCTAAATCTTTTCTATTTATTTATACTAATAATATAAAGATGAAAGAATTGATTCTTTCTTTGTTTGTTTATAAGCTATGAGAAGCTTAATCATATGCGGGTGATATGAGTTATAAGTTACGTCGCCTGATTTTATGAATACCAATTGAAAATTTGTAATAATTTCGTTACGTATCTATTTGAAATTCTCGAAATTCAATCGATACAATATCCGTAGAACTACAATATAATTACCAACTTCCATACCAATATTCCTGTGCTCCGTCCGTAAAGTATGAAACGCGCTCAAGCGGCAAAAGCTGGTATTAATTTAAAAAGGAGCGGTGCAGAGTTAACTTGCAGCTACTGACTGGATGTGAAAGTTAATTAATTATATAGTTTTTCAAGTACAATGAAAACGATCACAAGGTTACGACTGAATCCATGAAATAATTCTAATCAAGACATTGGCTTGAAATGTTATACTTTGCAATTTTACATAATTACTTTTATTTATTCATTGTATTGTTATGTTATTTAAATTCAAATTTGCCAGCGAAGAAATATATAGTAAATATTAAAATAATTATATGTAAAAATATGTATGTTATGTTGTCTAATATTTGTTTATTTAGATATGGGTTATTACTGCTAAGAGTTATGATTTTAGCAAGTAATTTTGCCATGGTTTGGTTTAAATTCATTATTATATACGACTATTTTAGTACCTATTAAATTCAAATTTTCTTCCGCATTTCAATGGACAAGCGGAGTGTAGCCATATAGGTATTATTTCAAAGTAAATATAAGTTATGTGAGTAGATGTAACCAAAAAACAAACATTAATATAATCAATGCCAGGATATTTACGTGGTTAGAATTATAAGTGTCACTTAATGATTATTCCTCGAAATAGCTACGTAACACAGAAATTTCTCTGAACATGTAGGATAGAACCTAATTTAACAAACGAGACGTAAGCATTAGTTAAGTCAATAAAGTGACGTAATAACTTGTTTAAGAGTGTACTATACAATACTACAGATACTTTCCAGTATCATATACCTCTATTTAACGTAAGTAGTTATCACAGATTATTTCTAATGTATTTTTTGTTATTAATAAAATTTTAATATACTGTTTGTAACATTCTGAATGCTGAGAGCAATAAGCAATTATAACCATTGTAATTTTTTTACTTGTAAGTGAATAATTATAAAAACTGTTGGTTATCCTAACGAAGAGGACAAAAGAAGGCGTTAGCTGATTCGATATTCTGTGAAAATATAGCGTAAACACAGCTCTCGAAGCCTAAGAGATTCAATCTAATAAAATTATTATTATCTTTAGAAGAACAAATGGCAATAAAAGTTTTTAAAGAACACTAGTTTTATAAATCAATTAGTACGCGGTCGAGTGACGTAACTACACAATGACGTAACTACAGAGTGGCAAGTCGGCAAAATGCCACGGGCCCCCAGCTGGAAGGGACCCCGGTCAGAGGAGACTCCTTACTCCTGACATTTATTATTACACGATCAGTAAAAAGAAATAGAATAACCGATGAATTTGCCACGGGCCTCAAACGGTATAGTTACGCCACTGGTTCAGAAATAATGACTTTTACGCATTTTTCAATCTATAATCAAAAGATTATTTGAAACGGGTATTAACGCGATAGATTGATAGTTAGGTTTTTCACCTACCTATATTTACCGACGTCACCGGCTTATTGTCCGTAATATAATGCAACGCGAAAGATTAAAAGCTTATATAGAGATAGCTAAATGCATCAAATAATTGTAAAAATGTGACATATTACGATAGTCTACTCTGATAAAACTGCCATTTCAGAGAAATAATACGATACTGTTTTTAGTTCGGCAAAACTAAATCGAATCCTAACATGTTATATTTCCAATTTCAATATACAAGATTCCGCAACGTATAAGTATCCTACATAAATATTAATCTTGTTGAATAAATCATAGAGGCTGCTAAATCAGAGTCACCTGCATTATCGCAACTAAGATATCGCTGGTACTTACCTACATTACAATTTTTCTTAATGATACTGTCAATTATATGTATAAGTGTAGAATAATTGGTCTTGTGTCGCGATTTTTAGTCATGCACGTTGACAGTAGGTGCACGAACGCACGTATGCATTTGATAATTTAAATTACACCTTGAACAACTATTAAGAACCAATAAATAATTTCTTTAAACAAAGTATGATATAATTAACTAAGTACTTAATGACAAATGCTTTAGAAATTGGTGACAATAATTTAATTATTCACGTAACTTATGAAGAATTTGAAATACTCTTATGTATGTTTTTTCTATTATGTTTTTTGTTTTATTCTTTAGTTGACCTCAGGCAAAGTTTCACTTGTCACGTATGTGTCATGTCATTTCTTTTTTATTACACTGTCATAACACTTAAAACACTGTTTTTTATAAACACTATTTGCCTATATAGTTAAGGTTAAGTATTATTAGACTTACCAAGTAGGAAATAATAGAGGAAAGTACTGTATTTTACTACGAACAAAAATGGCAATTATTTGTATAAAAATAACATATTGTTAAGGGTTCTTTTACAACCAAAACATCTATATATAGTATAAAAAAACGCTTTGTTGTCTGTGCACTGAAATCTTTTAAACTGCACAGCGGATTTTAATGCGGACCCGCCCTGCAAGAGTGGTCTTCGGGCTGTCTCTGTTTATTGACCTAATGGAGGGACATTGTTAGGTTTTAATGGGTATGCCCCTATTATATGACGAATCCTCCTTATGAACAAGGGTTCCAGTGGGAGAGCCCCACATAACCCGTAGACCCCGCGCCAGGAGGAGCGGGTATGCAACAATGCAATTCCTAGCGTAAAAAAATGCATTAATATATCTACGTTCATTACTTGTTTTTTTTTTTATAATGAATATTTCTCGTGTTATGTAAAATTAGAACGTATTGTCAAATAATATGTGATTATAAATATATTTCAGTAGCAAATGCTTGGCTTGATTTAGAACACGAGGCGCAAAAGGCGAGATCTCCGTGAACGGCGCGTGCACGTGCGCTTCCAAGTCCGCGGGGCGGGGGGGAGCACGGTACATACGTCAACAAGACGACTTGCGCGCTCACCTCACGGTCTACGAATCGATGAGTCTAGCGGCTGCCCTCAAACTGGCCGACTTTACTGCGCACGAACGCAAGGAGAAAGTTAGTATCGAAAGTGGTCATATTGACGCCTAGTTGTTGCTCAATGACACACCCACGTGGCACGAACCGTGTTTTTTTCTGAAATTCCACTATCAAATAAACAAAAATTAGTCATCATCCCTATTCTCGGCGTAATAGTAGGAACGCTATATTGAGCCCGTAAGCTTTATTACCTTTGTGTTATAAGGTGGAAATAATAGTTTTCCTGTGTTGATTTAAAACACATTTAAGGTCAGTTCATAGCTAACGGAAGATCTGACAAGCGTCTCAAATATATAGTGATGACCTAAACGTTTTTTTATTGTACATTAGAAACCTTTTGATAGAAGTATATAAAGAACATATTTACCTCTACAGTCCTATTCTAACTTTTCAGAGTTCTTACTTCATTCAAATTCTTGTTTTGTTTGTTAAAAATATTTACATAAGTTATGACATTTTACTCAACTAATTAAGTTTAATGTCACATAATTGTCGGTTTTAACGTTCTGCTGCCGACGAGACGCGACGTAACTTCCTTATTCCATTTCCCAAAAATATTGTTAAGTACCAGTATCTTTGTCTTTGTTTTCTCTCGTGGTAATTAAAACCAACTTTTGATATATAGTCAACATCGTGATTTGTGTACTTTAAAAAAAAATAAGTTGAAGTTGAAACATAAAAGTAGACATTGTAGTTCTAGGATACTTAAATCAAATGTCGATTTTAATAATATAGAACCAACAGAGCTATTCTGTAAAAATGCAGCGTAGAACACGGAGCTGTCATAACCTAACTTCAAAATGTAAAAAAAGTCTTATTTAATGGAAGCTCTGATACTGTCATAACCAGAGGTCGGAATTAGGTAGAGTTATTTATGTACTTGCATCGATATGTTGATATTAATGTGGACCTTCCCGGGATTTCTTTATTTCTTCTTTTTTTATTTCTTTCTTTCATTGATGTAAGTTTGGCAACGTCTTGCGTGCAGAAGTTTAAATTGTGTAAAAGTAAATAACTTTTTATTTAAAAAATCACGGGATTTTTTTCTGCTCTTTAAAATTAATCTCGGGTTTTGAGGCATATCCACTTTATTCTTTTGCTGTGTGAAATCAGTGTAAGTACATGAATAACTCTACCTAATTCCGACCACTGGTCATAACTGTGTTCGACACTGCGTTCAACGCTGCAATTTTACAGAAACTATCGCAATCCCCATCGCAGTCCCATTTCAGGGTGCCAGGGACAAAGTGGATTTTTTAGCATCTTCCATCACATTATCTACAATCATTGAATAATTATCGCAATTCCTTTCAATTCGAAATATATTCACGAACTTTACGGTACAACTATTTGATATGTAATTAATGATATAACGTTTAATAATAACGATTTATTTTGAAAGATATTAAATGAACGAAGAAAACATTAGTTTGATGTTAATTGTAATTATCTAAGCTAAGCGATAAATGCTTGAAAGTGATTGAGAAATGTCAAACGAAAAAGGTAAATGCTAACTGCAATATTTTGTAGGCTTAATTATGTTTCTTGATTATTTAAACAATCATTTATTCCGAAAGCAGTACGGAATTTAAAAGTTTGCCAAATTCCATCATACACTATGTCTTTGAAAGGGAATACGATTGATTTAAAAAATAGACAACTAGCCAACTGCACCCCAGTGTATGCAGTCTTGACATTGATACAAATCGTTAGAGATCGCGAAGTTCATTGACCGAGCTGTCAAATTCGATCGCTAGGAAATTAACAAATATCGCAAATTTAATATCAATAACAATATAATCATTATTCGTACAAATTAACATGAAACCTGACGGTGTTTTCTATTTTATCCCAAAACGAAATTTCATCAATTTACGAAATGCTGATACGGCTCCAAAGAAACGCAATTTCCGATAATTTATAATGCAACGGAGGTATCGCCTGAGACAGTCTCTGATCACAGAAAATCTTCATGGATAATATAATTTTAACTTATTATAATTTTATAAGAACGATTAGAAATTTTCCGAATTTTCGTTCGATTTCAAATAAAATAGGGCCACAGGTGTCATGTTAATTCGCATAAGTAGTAACTATAGATATTTGCAATGATCTTTAAAATACGAATCACTATGAGTCATCAACCAAATTCGGTTAATTTGCGATCACAAACACTGTCGAGACTGCATCCACCTACCGCATTAGTTAATTGTCAGAGGTCAATCATATTGAATTGAATTAAAAGACATTCAACTTAGATAATCATATAAAACAAATTCAGTAGGTTGTCCCAGTCCGTTGACATGCCCATAAATAAATATCTACATACGCACCCACTGACACCGTCGTCCTACTACTTTGAAGTGTTATTGAAAAGTAGTCCGACTTACCTCCAGTCAAGGAAAACGATTGCTTTTAACTGTTACTTCTTCAATTTTCGAAAACACTACAAGTTAGAAGTGGATACCAAATATTGTTATAATAGTCAGCGACCTGATTTTTTTGCTCAAAGATTCTGTGTTAAAACTCTTTAGAATGTTTACGGGTAGGTATATTACGGTTTTATAACGTCATCATTGACCTAATTCTGTAATAGAACATATTAATCACCTTAGCTCCATACAACCAACATGAAATATCACAGCTTTTTTAAAATATTACAATTTACAAAACGAGACAATTAAACTATATTTTAATAATAGGCAGTTTGAATACGTTATCTTTACTCAGCTTGGTCACACAACAGAAACCACAGTGTCCCTCTGTTAGAATATTTAATTACGTACCGATTAAAGAATACATGATTTATTTCCGTTTATTGGTGCCGATTATGTTGTATCACTCTTGAAAATAGTACTACAAAAGTTCAATGTTTTATTTGAGTTTAGTCATATTAATAAAAGAAATGTAATTCGTCTCCTGTGTAAAGTATAATATGTTTACTTATATGTATAATACTAGCTAGTTTCGCAGATAAAAAACGCTTTTTTGTCAGAACTAAATTGGACCTTAATCAAAATAAATACAGTAAGTTAAATTAGAAATCTTTATGATTCCCATAGGTGTACGAGATCCTAGCGTTATTAGGACTAAGCAGTGCTTCACAAACACTTTGCCGTGATTTATCTGGAGGACAAAAGCGAAGGCTGGCTGTGGCACTGGAACTTCTTTCGGATCCCTCGCTTATGTTCCTCGACGAACCAACGACGTAAGTATTTTTATTTAATAAATTTCGTTTCATAATGCTGTAGGTATCTAATTGAATATATGCACCAATAGCATAGAATTTGCATGATTTTGTATATTCATAAATTAAACGAAAATCTTCTTACATGCCTATCACCACTGTACACAATTTTATGTGTATCTGTTACACAGCATTCAAAACAATAATGATTTAGGATTCACAATAATAGTTGGTAAAATATATAGTGAAGCGTCATTGAAATTAAGTAGTATTTATTCTCCAATTCAGCAGTTCAAAGCGAAAATCCTATTATCATAATATTATAAATGCGAAAGTTTCATTATTTGGATGTTTGTCAATCACTCCGAAACTACTGAACGGATTTTAATGAAGTTCGGTATAAAGATAGGTTATTAGCTGATTTAGATAATAGGATACTTTTTATTACACTATAACATTTCCCTAGAGACCACGCGGGCGGATAATCTATTCTTAAAAGCTGCAGTTTTGGTACAATTTTATATAAAGATATATTGAAAAATAACATTTCATTGAATTACGGTCGTTAAGAATTTAATTGATTAAATAAGATTAATATTTTGTACATCATTGATATACTCTAATTCTGGAAACAAAACAGTGTCACAAGTTTCTTATTTTATTTCAAGCTTTATTCGCTATGTTAATTTTTTTTGTTATCCTAAAACAATATGTAACAGGGGCTTGGATTCATCTGCATCTGCTTCATTGATCGCTTTGCTGAACAATTTGGCGCGCGGCGGAAGAACTCTGGTCGCCACCATTCACCAGCCTTCAGCTTTACTATTCGAGAAAATTGACTCCGTCTACTGCCTCTCTGAAGGCAGAACTCTTTACAAAGGTCCTAGAAGACTTTTATTACCGGCACTGGCGAGTGCCGGACTGAGGTGCCCTCCGTATCACAACCCTGCGGATTTCTGTAAGTCCAAGATTTTTTAAAACATATGTTTATTATAAGCTGTTTTTTTTTTCTCGAATGATAAAAATATGTTTCTTAATTACAAGTCCATTATAGATAAGCACAAATATTGAATTTGCGCAAACAATTTTTTGTTTACCACGCAACATTATAAGTCTTAAAATTAGTAGAAAAATTGTCAATTTGGAACACTAGTATGAATTTGAGTTGGCTCACAATGAGGAAGTATTTAAAAAATAAAAATTAGTTCTTGAAATCATACTAGATGTCACTCGCGATTTTTGGATTTTGTTTATGATATTCATTCAAATTTTATATCTGACGTAATAAATGTAAATTGAGTATTTTCGATTAATAAATATGACATCGTTTTGTGTTTCTTATAATATCTCACTTTCAAACTAATTTGAATTTATTTTAATTCTAAGTTTAAGTTGTTTATTATGTTACGTGTAAAGGAACGATGTTTGGTTTATACATCAACATTAGTGATGAGCCAACTTATTGGTTGCTCGTAACTTTCGTTGAATTCAGGTTTGGAATGGAGAACAAAAATGATGATGAAGATGAAGTGTCATTATGCATCCACAAAACGAATGATATTAACATAAATATCAAAATCAATTCAGTCTAGGCTGTTATATAGTACTTGTGAAAGTCGAAAACTTTACCAATGGTTCGCAAAACTAAGGCGGGAGATCTCGTACTGACAAGAAACTCAGCAAGGGCTGCTTTTTTAATTTCAACTAAACAACTCAACTATACTATAATACATAATATAAAAATATTATTGAAACTTGATGTAGTTTTGTTGTTGTAAGTTCAACAAACAACTAATAACAATAAAACTAACTTACCTAGTTGTTATTTTTTCTGAACTTTTATTAAATATTAAAATGAAAAATTCCTAGACCTACAATGACATAAGTACCTATTTTATTTATAAAACTATTTGGCGGTAATATTATTGTATACCGTAGTTAGATGCCACTTTTAATTATATCACAGCATTCAATTGATTTCCATAAATTTAAAAAACCTCTGTGCTCACTTGCATTATGTTAGTTTCCATTTTCCTCTATACAAATAAAAAGTAAATTTATTCGAAGATTACTTTCTATTAATCGAGTTGCGTTTGCATAACTCAAACAAGTTAATTTTCAGCTCGATATTAATCCGAGTTATCAGATCCATAACAACACTAACAAATCTATTCTCTTTGGTTTAACGTCATGAATTGACGTTTAGATCCAACAATTTGTGCTGCCATCTAGTGACATAATTTTCTGTAGTTTCTTTATTTTTTTAAATACTTCCTCATTGGATTTTAAGTTCGATGCCTCAACTAAAATTGCAAATAGAATAAAACCTCATTTTAACTGTACATAAGTCAAGTCAAATTTAACAGTTTGTTACTTTTAATTTTAATCGTCAATATTAACAGTTAACTGCAATAATAAAAAAGTTATGCAAGCAATGTATGCATAAACTGATCCCAGATAATCTTAAACAAATGTTAATTAGTTCTAGTTACTATGATACGTAATCATCTAATATACATTTAACTCGATTATATCGTATCGATTTCTTATAAATCCACACGCTCTATCCATAAATGAAACTACTTTTATATTCTTTTTTTTTATTGACATTTCGGACCCTTTGCTTTGAATTGATATATGTAGTAATTCACTTTTATTGTGGGAGTTTGTCTGTCTTTTTAAAAAAATACAATCAACGCCTACGTCTTATGTGAACATACGGAACCTGTAAAGAAAGGGTCCTAAACATCAAAACAAGAAAAATACTGACGCGATGAAACCGTTTAAATTATGCAATTTGTTTTCCTTATAAATTTCCTTTCCTTATTTATGTACTTTGATTTTATGTCTTATCGAACTGCCCATACCATTACCTAGCATCAGACCTACCTAGTAGATTCATAACTAATAATAATAGTACTCCATAAATATTCATAACTGGATTTATTATATACTGATTCCTTATATTTTCACGCGCTCTATCCATAAATGAAACAACTTTTAAACGGTTTCATCGCGTTTGTATTTAGTTTCATTGACGTTTCGGACCCTTTACAGAGTCCGTGACTTATTTCTTATGTGAATGCTGTTAAAACATTATTATTATAAGAATTCTAAACAAAGACAGATGATTACATAGATGCAAACAGTACTGGCACAAACCTTCGTGGTTTATAAATGCTGTAGAAATGAATAAAAAATTGATTAAGTTAAGCAAAATAAAAATAAAAAAATCAACAGTCTAACTTTCACGGTTCATACAGCCTGATGACAGACAGACATCAAAATAATAGGGTTCCCGTTTAACCCTCTTCGTACGGAACACTAAAAAGTATATTGATCAGCAATTTAATTAATTGTGTTGCCCGTACGTTCTCAAATTAATATCAACATGATATTTAATTATTTAATTAATAAATAGAAAATTTCCTCACAGTTGTATAACGTAAACTATCGTATTTATCAATAAATTAACTAATATTATTCGATTAAGTAAATCAACAATTTATGAGTCATTCCGATAGGTATCATACTCTGTTTTTATCCGGGCTTGTTTCAATTGAAATATTAATTATGGTATTACAATTATTGATTTCTTTGCGATTTTTTTTTGCTATAGTATTTCGTATAAGGTTATAGATCACGACGGAATTCCATTTAACATGATGAATAGCTCGTCTTCTGTGATAGCGACGTTTTTCAATTCGATATAATTTTAAATTATGAATAAAAAGTTCTTTTATAGTGATATGATTTACGCAGCAGCCCTTTTACGTCCCCACTGCAGGGGCTCAGGCCTTCCTTATGGATGGTTAAGGAGGATGGGCCATTACCCTCCACGCTGGCCCAATGCGGATTGCAGGGTATTAACGACTGCAAATGCAGCCGAGACCAACGGCTTATCGTGCCTTCCGAAGCACGGAGTAGCTCGAGATAATAATTTTTTGGTCACCCATCCCGTGACCAACTCTTACAAAAGTTGCTTAACGACTACGATCGCGGGCCGCGGCGCTTATCCACTACCCCACCGAGCTAATCATTAAGACATTTCAACTAAATAATAATATATTTTATTTTTCAACAAACCTTTACCAAAATTAAAAGCAGTTCGACCTTTTTAAATCATGTTTAATGCAGATAAATTAAAGATACTTATAAAACTATCTTAAATCAAATGTATAGATTAAAACTTCAACGAGGAAGTATTGAAAAAACATTAGTTCTCGAAATCAAACTAGATGTCGCTACGGTACTTTCTTGATTTCTCCATAACAACCCTTCCGGTTTTCTTTCATGTATAAAAGTAAGTTAGTTTTCAAAACTCAATAAATAACTCAACTCATATTCTATTTGTACTTTTTCGTATTTGTATTGATATCCAAGTTTCGAACTTTGCAAATTTCAGTTTTTTAATATGTTAGTTAAAAGGAACGGATATGACTATCTTTGTTTCATTAGTTTCCTGCTCTTTTCATAGAGTCGCTATCTAGTGAGATGCTTTTTAGTGCTTTTCTTTTTTTAATACTTCCTCATTACAATATATCATAAGCAACGATATAAATGAATATTTATAAAAAAACATCATGCACTTGCGCATTGATTTATACAAATCCCACATTTAATTTTTTATAATTTTTTTTTATTTGTACTTCACAGTGATGGAAGTTGCATCAGGAGAATATGAAGTGGATCTGATTCAGGCTGCCAAGACTATGGCGCACTACAAACCTGAATTAACAGCGAACGGCAGCTGGTCAGCACATGTTCCTACTATACCAGCTCTACCTAGTCCTATAGGTAAGGGATATTTAATCTCAATTATTTTTGAGAAAAACAAAATAAAATCTTTCAATCTATGGAACTTCCCTTATGAAATAACCCTAAACGAAGGTCGTGGTACCTAGAAACATTAGATAAAATTTCGCTGTTTCCCAATTTTACGAACCCGAGACCTCAGAGTTAGCGATACCTCGAAATCGGCAATAGAATCATCAATCGTCCTCTTTCATATAGTTACTGCTTTACTATTCAAAATCTGCGTCGTACGCAATGTCTAGCTCAAAGGTGATAAAGATTCAATCAAAGAATTCACTGAACCGAACCTGAATCGAATTCAAAATGTAACAAAGATTTTATTTAATTCAACCTCTATGGTGTGACTCATTAGTTTTAATATGGATGGATAGTTTACCACAATTAACCTTTTTCTATTTCAGATATAACTAGCCAGTTAAAATCAAAGAACCTCTTAGAAAATTCTAAATACCAGCAAAAACATTCTAAAACCATGTACAGACAGTCGGGTTTACTCCGACAAACGTGGATTCTGCTTTACAGGAACTATTTGATGACAACAAGAAATTATGTGAGTATGTTTGTGCGTATATTAATGTATTGCACTGAAACATTAACCTGATTAGCATCAAAATTAATCAAATATAATAATAAGGACAAATTTTCATAAATTGACCATTTTTGAATGCAAAATTTATAACAAAATATCACCATTCATTTTGGATTTGTTTGTTTACAGTCTTTGTTTATGTATCGAGTAGCTGCTCACGTGGTGATAGCTTTAATATTTGGATACTTATACTCGGGAGTGGGAAGTGAAGCCAGCACCGTACTCGGCAACTATGTTTACTTGTATGGATCAATGCTACTTGTTGTGTACACAGGAAAGATGTCTGTTACATTGTCATGTAAGTATTAATAATGATTTAATAGAAACAGGTGCTATTTTGGGCAATTCCATTGCTAACAACTTCTGGGGATGCTCCATGGAGGGCTGAAACACATGCATAGTGGTGATTTTGTAAGATTTATTGCCGATTGTACATGTGAATTTGTGTGCGGGCAGTATATATCTGGTCTTGCGGAACTTCCACCCCCAGTCGGGTGTAGAAATTGCTACATATTGAAGCAAAAACTTTAAATCCCTTGAACAAACATTGGTAAGGGTATGAAATTTGCCACAGTTAAAGATGAACCAAAGAATGATAATATTTTTCTAAAATGTAATTCTTAAAAAATACATCAAATAATGAAAAAATATTGCACACACAAACGTTTCACAGTTTTGTTTACTGAATATCAATCAATTAAGAAGTTATAGAACTTTGACAAAACCTTCATAATGTTCAAACTTTATGCTTCTATACTAAAACATAAAAAATATATTAGATCATGTCACACATTACTCTTAGCCAAGAGCTTTTGGTTCTAAAGTCATTATAGAAATCTGAAACAATTATTATCTAAATCTGGGACAAAATGGAAAACATAATATTCAACGTTGACTAAACCACGGAGATCTTTTAGTACGAATGATTTATAAAAATGTTATAAATAGTTGATACGTTACCATTTACTGTTTATTATCATTGGAGATCATATTACTTGGTTACACGTCCAAGAGATCATTTGTATCATTTTTCCTGATAAAAAGTTTGAACTCTACAATGCTATGGTAATACATCATTTAGTATATATAGTATAGTATAGCATAAAAGTATATTATAGGTACATGCATTCCAAGAATATTACTTGGATTTCTACGCAATTGACTTATTACGTTTAGTAGTGCAACTTATCACTAAAATGTCTCCATAATACATGGTATAGTATGCCTTAGGCATTAAGCCCTCCTTTGTACATATATAGAATATAAAAAACAACATTTACAAAGTCTACTATGAAAAATGTAAACTTAATATTAAAAACGAAAAATAAATAAAAAGTTAAACCTAAATAGTAACTTCAATATCGATTTTTACTTAGAATGCTGAGGTTCTATTCCACTCTATCTTATGTTAAGTTGATTGTTATTTAGAATATATTTTTCTTTATATTCCAGTTCCGCTAGAAATGGATATTCTGAAAGGCGAATATTTTAATCGATGGTACAGATTGGGACCATACATAATATCGATTTTAGCAGTTGAACTACCATTTCAGGTAAGTACCTCCATCATAAACAACAATTTATTAATGTCTTGTATTCCATATATTCTGATTTAGTTATTCCTTTTCTCTTTAAGGAGCTTTATAAACCTTAATAATAGAAACTTTTTCACAGATGATTTCCTGCGTATCTTACGTTGTGCTCTCGTACTGGCTAACTGACAATCCACTGGAACCAACGAGAGCGACCTTATTCTTGGCTACTATTGTTGCCACGTCCCTCTGTGCTCAAGCTTGGGGATACTTCATTGGATCTACTACTCCTACGAAGGTATGGGATAAACAAATAATCCAACTTATAATAAATAATTAAATTATGATATCTCCTGATATAAATTTGCACGCAATGTCCAGCACTAATGTTTTAGTTAGCAGTGCTATTCTGTAATAACAATAACATAGGTTATTACATTTGTAATGACATCAGCAGCAGAACGCAGTGTCAAACACAGTGTTGTCACAGCGTAGTCGTTCGATCATATAAAACCTACTTCATCATCATCAGCAACCCTTTATTTCGTCCCCACTGCAGGGACTCAGGCTGATATGAATGGTTAAGGAGTATAGGGCATAACCCTCTACGCTGGCCCAATGCGGATTGGCGGGTATTAACGACTACAAATGCAGCCGGGACCAACGGCTTAACGTGCCTTTCGAAGCACGGAATAGCTCGAGATAATAATTTTTTGGTGACCCATCCCGTGACTGACCCTGACGAAATTTACTTAACGACAACGATCGCGTGCCGTGGCGCATATCCACTACGCCACCGAGCTACTCCCTACTTCAAAATGTAATTATGATTTTATTGATCGAACTCTATACTGTGACAGCGCGAGCGCTCGACATCGAGTTCAACGCTGGTTTTAATACACGATACTGTAGCTGCTTTCTTCTCGTGTTATTGTAAAGACAGACAATAGAAATAAATACGAAATCAACATCCCAGTCAAAGGCAGAACTTGAAATAGAGCTTGAAAATTATATGATTGTTAATAGTACCTATGTAAAATTTCTTTTCAGATTGCTGTATTCTTGGGTCCAGTGGTGGCATGTTTATTCTCCGTTTTCGGTTTCTGCCTGGCGCTATCTGATACACCGTACCCGTTCCGATGGCTGCATCACATTTCATACTTCAGGGCCGGTTTCCACGTGGCAGTTCATTCGGTATACGGATTCAACAGAACGAAGATACATTGCTCTAAAAGTAAGTGTTGTAGAATATCATAATTGAGTTTTTTTTTATACACAATTCAGCACTCAGTTTGAAGTTTTTATTGAACAATTAGCCAGTTATTATTCAAAAAGGTTATTTTATATTTGATCAATTTTAAATTGACAATGCTATATTGAAAAATATTCTTAATGGAAAATGCGTTAAATTTTATTTTTTAATTCCCATCTCTGAGTGCCAGGAACAATGTGGATTTTTTTAAACGTTTTCCATTAAGAATAATAACAAAGGTTCAATTTAATTTCATCACAGTCAGCCTGTTGCTGGAACAATGGATTCTCCTATAATATCATACAAAATCAAAAAGAGGTCGGCCTATACGCGAACTCATTGTATATTGGTAGCTACTAACGACTGCATACTTAACAATAAACAACAGCTTAACGTGCCTTGTAAAGCATGGAAGAGCTTGATTCGGTACATTTTGGTCATTCAGTAGATAACTGGGGTTTTGAGAAAGTTGTTTAACTTATTAAAACTATGCCGTTGAACTCTCATTTTACTATTAAAACTAATCTATACTTATCTATACCAATATTATAAAGAGGAAAGATTTGATTGTTTGTTTGCATCGAATAGGTTACGAAACTTCAAATTTTTTTTAAATTCTTTCACCTAATATTTCGTAATTATACGGGGTTGACAAGGGCTATAAATTACGCGTGCGATGTCGCGGAATAACAGCTAGTTACTTAGTGTTTGTCTCTGCCTATGTGTCTGTTTCGTTTTCACGCCTAAACTACTGAACAAAGTTAACCTAATTATATAATATTTATGAAAATTGTATTCACAATGCTATATTTAATTGTAATTTCAAAGAAGAATACTTTTAAACATGAAATAGTCACAATAAGCATTATTATTATAAATGAAAACCTGATCACTGATATTTTTTACTGCTGTTTTTTTTTCTTTTAAATTCTTATGTTATTTTATTTTCAGTGTATTGCCACTACATTACACCTCAAAAGTTCCTAGTTGAAATGGATATGGCTGAGATTGATGTCGGAAGCAACATGGCTTTAGTTCTCTCAATCACAGTTGTGATGCATCTTCTCACATGCGCTGCGCTATGGTACCGACTGAATAAAAGATGATCATAAGCTTCTAGAAGACAAGCTGAATATGCAGGAGGCTAATAATAATGTACTTTAGCACATACATATCTGAATTAGTTAAATTCTAGAACTTATTAGATCGACCATTTCGAGAGAGTTATTGACATAATATTAGGTTAGGAATTTTAACTCGAATAAACAGATCTCGATATTATTTAAGAGTATGATAGTAAACACTTTTTCAATTTTGGGGTATCATTATGAGAGGTATAATAATTTAATATACACACAATATGTCAAATTTCCATAGATTTTGACATCTTCCCTCAATGTATTAAGGTTTAAAATAAAGTATGGTAATCTATCAGTTTTGTGTAAATCTGACGTGCTATTGATTGCACCTCAAACAAAAGTGCGTACGTTAAATTAAAATATCTAACAATTGTCATCAGATTTTAAGTTAAAGTCGATTTAAAAAAACGAAACTTTTGATTTCATTAATTTTGAAATTTATTTACATTACATACCTCATGATTTAATGTTTAAAAGTTCCTTTAAATCATTATACTGTAGATAATTTAGTATCATGTGTAGATAAAATTTAAAAATATGCATCTTGTATATTACATTTGGCTATAATTAAAAACAAGCTGATCAAACTATACAAGAATCTATTAAAAATTTTCTAAAGGCCAATCATGGTAGTCTAATAACGTAAAACTTTTTACACTTTTTGTTTATAACACTGGCGGTTTCGTAAGCGATTATTATTTCTTTGACTTATTATTTATAAAAGTATGACTGACAACTTTATTTATTTAATTCTGCTGAGACCGCAAATATATTCGACCATATTTTTATCAATGGTGTTTTGCCATAAAACATTAAAAATCTAGGCAAATTTAGAACGGTTATACAAAAATGAAAACCCATATTAGAAAAAGGCTATTGCTAGAATTGTATTCTTTCTTAGTATACATATATAAATCGTTTAATAACTATGCGATTATAAACTAGGGATAGTTTTAGACATAAGTATATTTAATTCCTCGTTAGCTAGTATTATATTTAACTTTGTAAGAAAAGTGATAACTGTACTTAATGGATAGTTTAACGACACTTATTGATATTTTGTTAGGTTCCAATTAATTTAAAGAAACTGCGTGTATATTATGCTTTGGTTCCCATAAATTATAGTTTATAACGTAAAATGATTTAGCAGGGGAATTAACCTATCTTTTATTGTCTTACTGGAAGGGAATCTTGATAGTTCTTTCGTAAGATCACAAAAATCTGTAAAGTTGGTATTTACAAAAAATATAAAATAAGATTGAACCAAAAAACATCTTATTTTTAGATTCTTATTAAATAATTATAAAACATTATTAGAAGAAAATTTATGTCCTAGTACTTTTAGAATCAATTAAATAGTGTTTTTGTATTTGTTAATGGTGAAATTATACTGCTTATTTAATAAACCAATTTTATATATAATTCTAAAGCTTGAATATTAATTTTTATACTTAGATGATTCATATCACCATTCAACAAACAACATTTGTGTAATAAAAGATCTTTTTTATTAATCGTATTCATATTAAATTATGCTTGTTTAGACAGTTATTTCTTTGTTTTTAATTTAAAAGATGTTATTTACAATGTTAACCTATTTATTCAATCTGTTTTATATGACAAAGTAAAAGCTAAATTTCTTATTTGACTATATTTCTTGATTTATATAAAGGTAAAAAGAGTTTTACCAAAATAAAGTTGGTAAAATTTAAAAGTGTATGAAGTTTATTTGTTATTATATTTATTGTTAATAAATACCAATAAATAACTTAAAATTATTATAACTTTGTATTTATTATGAAAGAATTTGGTTATTTTTACCCCATAAATTCATTAAAATTTTAGGTAACCTGTATATTAATAAATTTTTTGAATAAGGATATTATTATTATTTTTTTAATCGTTTACTTTATAGTCTACAAAATTACTATTGAACCAATTGTGATAAAACTTTTTACGTTCCCTTAGTTGGAAATTAATGGTTCTGATCAAAAGTCATTGCAGTAAACAAACATATAGACATATCGACACACTAGCAAACATGGGTTATGGAGTAATAATATTATTTAGTTATCTAACATATGAAGTTCGTCGACATCAAATAACAGATGTTCTTAAATCTTAGTCAATAGTTTCCTATACCGTATTTTACTATATCGTTCAGTCGCTCAGTCTAACAATATCTTTTGCAACGAAGATCTAACCGAATGTTTTATAAAATCAAAAACTGTCCAAAGAAGCAAGTTATTAGTTTTATTATATCTTTCAAAATAGTGACCATTTCCATACTGATCAACGCTGTATCCGATGAAACACAGGAAAAGTACACTCTACCCACTCGTCTCTAAAAGTCTCTTCGACGGACATTTGAAACACAGCTACTGCTGCTACCTCGGCGACCACAATACGTTTTTAACCGACTTTAAAATCCAAAAGGAGGTTATAAACATGTTCGACGGCGATGTATGCTTTTTTTCCACCAAAACGTTTCTTTTATTTTCGGGAATAAATAAAAAGTCCTCATCAAGAATAAAACATAGTCCATAGACGTGGATGTACATCTAAAAGTTGATTGTTTGTTTATACAACGCACAATCCCACATTAACATTATTATCCTCTACAATGTTTTCTGTTATCTACTTATTCATTGCTTAGTTTTTATTACTTTTGACTAGCCTATGAACGTGTGGCTGGAGCTTCGACATTCTCTTCCGACACCAAAAAAGTTACCTTTACGGAGATAGATAGTGCTGGTGATGATTGGTGAAAGCAAATTTCAGTACATGCTAAGGAACACAGTTTATACTAATTTTTCTTTTTCTGTCAGCCCTGTATCTGTATCAATTACAACTCGTAAAAAGAAGTTATTGAATTTAATTTAAAATCACCCACTACACAATTTACTTTGTTGTAAATGCCTTAAAAATATAATAAATTTGATTTATGCATTACATAAAAAACCGTCCAAGTGCAAGCCGAACTCGTATCCGTATATTTTTTTTTATTTACAATGGGCTCACTCTAGGCCTCAGTCTAGCCTAAGGACATAGATGAGATCGGTGGGATCTCATCTATGTCCTTAGGTTAGATACGGTGGGACGAGCTTGCCCAGAAGGAACGTATTCACTCATGCCTTATCATTCAATACTGTTAGAAAGATAACCATTCAATATGAACTAAGTATAGAGCTCATCTTACTAACATAGTTTTAGAAAATCATCTTGACTAACAGTCAATGTAATTTTCTAAAACAACCGCCGACACTTTAGAATTTTCAAAGACGATTTTTCCTAATAATTTTGTAAAAGAAAAACTTAAGCGGGAGACACTAACTGAAACACTAACGGAACTTACTCTACTTTAATTAACCTTGGTTATCGCTCAAAATTAGATTTACTAATGAAATCAAGAATTACATTTCACACTAAACATCTTGTGAAATTAAAAAGGTAAGTAATACAGTTCATTTTCAGGGTTTCGTACCCAAAGAATAAAACGAGAACCCTATTAATAACACTTCGCTGTCTGTCTGTTTGTCACCAGGCTGTATCTTATGAACTGTAATTTTCACAGATGTTTTTCTGTTGCCGCTTCAACATCAAACACAAAATAAAATAAATATTTGATTACTCGTTTCCGTCTTTTTTACTGCGCTTAGGAAGCGCAGCGCTTAAGGAGTGGAACTCCCTGCCGGCGTCTATATTCCCGAGTGCATATAACCCAGACCTATTTAAGGCAAGAGTGAATAGGTTCCTTCTGGGCAAGCTCTTCCCACCGTATCTAACCTAAGTTTATAGATGAGATCCCACCGATCTCATCTATGTCCTTAGGCTAGACTGAGGCCTAGAGTGAGCCCATTGTAAATAAATAAAAAAAATACGGAACCTCATGTGAGCGAGTTCGGCTTACACTTGGCCAGTTTTTTATGTAATGCATAAATCAAATTTATTATGTTTTAAGGCATTTTAATATTATATGTACTATGCTACAGTTAACAAACTTTTGATGCAGCAATAATATTAAATAAGGCAATTCAGACAATGCCGAAAACACTATCAAACTATATTATAAAGTCTCAGGGCAACTTTTCTTCTTAGTTGTATCAAATCAAATCAAATTTAAAAAGAATTTTGTACATTGCAAAAAATGACATATAATAGAAGTATGTATTTATTATTAGATAATATTATTCTTAAGTTTTCTTCCACCACGCAATATCAACATCACTCGACAAAAGATTAAAAAAACATCTATACAAAAATTCTATATATAAGATAGGTCCTAAATACGAACCTTCTGGGACATCTAAAGTTACAAAATTTCGAAAAACATCTATTTATATTTTACCACCCAACATAAAATATAACACCGAATGTTAGATTTGAAGCCGATTTGAGGGAAATGTAGAGTTTATAAAATAGAAAGAAAAAGGGTTTATTTATACTGAATAGTTTTTTTATCTCTTAATATGACTTAATAAAAACGTAACGTTATTCCAAATGTTTAAGAGAAATATCCATTTATGATTCTCTAGATAATCTAATGTAAGCCAGTCTACCTTTTTGTGTGTACACAAACTCATTATGATATCTTACGATATAAGTATCTAGTCACAAACAGTCACGATAATTATGTTATCACCAAAACTTCACTCACAGACGCTATCAAACATACTAAGTTGTATTGTTATAAAAAATCGTTTTAACCTAAAATGGCGTGAAATTGTATTTACTAAGTATTGATGTAAAATAAAAATTGATATCAAAAACTTGTTTCAAACAGTAGCACGTCAAGTCTTTGTCTGTCGGCAATAAAGGCATCACCATCAGCTGGTTCGTGGGGTAAGGTGGGGAGGACTAACGTTTATCAACAAGCTAACAGCTCTTGCGCAGCGGACAGCATAGCGCCAGTATGCGATGACTCTCCGCGCGGGCATAACGCAGCGGGCGGTGTGACCCGCCCTTTTGTTTACAAACTCCTTTGTGTTTCATACCGCGCAATGGAATTTATAAGTATCGTTTACGTGCTTTAAGTGCCAGTGTTGGTTGACAAAATGAGCAGCGACAACTCAGAGTCGCAGGAGACAACTTCCACCTCCTTGGTCGAAGACTCACTGAATATAGCTTTCAAAAACATAAACTACACTGTACGAAATGGTATCTTAGCTGGGGGTGAGTGAATCTCACTGCTTTGTTTGTTTACTTATGGCATACAATAAAAAAAATTACTCATATATACTGTCATGATTAATTACATACTTCCTAATATACCTGATGTCCTTGATATACATTTATTTCCTTTGTCACAAATCCTTTATGATGTAAACAAATGCTCCAGTTTCTACGTTTATTGTTTCCGTCAAATTGTCAACGAATCCTATTAGATATCAAGATACAGCATTCTAATAGTTTTATTCAATTAACTGCCTACTTAATTATTCAGCCTTTATCAATATTGTGTTAAATGTCATTGAACTACGTAACTCAACTTTGTAGCAGTCATTGTTAATAGTACCTAAATAATTTAATAGTGCAAACTATTATTGTGACGAAATATAATAGTTTATTAATATAATGTTATTGATATTGATAATTGCACATGCGAGTTTATCAGCAATTGAACTATGATAATGAGAACAATAATCTTAAACGGATGTATTGTTATTAAATTCGATTTACTCATTTATAGTTCTATACTAAGCATATCAAAAACATACTTATTAATCAACCAGACGACTCGACTTGATGTTAATCTAGTTACCCAATACTTGAATGAATTATTATTTATCACAAAACAACTGATGACTACTTTGTAGATGTAGAAATCATTTATGTAGTGTAGTAACTTTGTTATTTGCAAATGAGTAAAGAGGTAAGTAATATCTTATGGTTACAACTTGTAAAGATGCAAGTCTTCCGTGGTTAAACAGGAAATCTAGATTTAATTTATTTGCACCCATATAAGTAAAATGTAAATCCGATATACAAACGATATCAAAGGGTTTATTAAAAATTCATAAGAATCATCACATCAATACAGTTGTCATGAATCTTATTAATTGATCACTGATCCAGCCTGACATTGCAGTTGTGAAATTCACCTATTATCTTAATCTTAATTAACTACCAGTCAGGATACGAGATTTTTAACACATTTTCAGCAATCGTCTTCATTCTAGGTAAAATCAAATTACCCAAACCGTTAAATACTCCATCTGAATTACTTTGTCCATTAATTCAAACTCGTGAGGCTTTTGTTTACTATTTATTTGAACATATAATCTTTCATAAATCGGACAATGTTTTTAAGTAATTATGACTTAGCAAAATTTATAAAAACGTTATCGGAGGTTATGGGGGCCTAAATACCATCTCGAAAAGTAGTGACTAGAATTTGAAGTAGTTTTCTTTATGATGTAATCGATTTAATATTGTAAATTCACAATTTCTCAAATAGCGAGTTCCGTCTATGAATCTGTTACGAGATATATCTGGCCTAGTTAATATTCGTCAATTACAAATTGACATCCATTAAATCAATAAATCCATTTCCTTTTCTTAAGACGATAATACACTTATTTCCCATTTCTACATTACACGTCGATAAAGACATATCAGATAACTCTCTTATCTGAGAGTAGTGACAAAAATGCGACACATTATACACTTACTTACTTGACTACAGACAAATTGGTGATAAAATGTTATATTGTCAACTAATAAATACTTAACATCATTAATAATAATAATGATATGACGACAAAAGTCTTATTCAATACTCAGTTTATTAAAGAGGCTGAAATAGATTTGAAAACCTGTTGAATTTTCTCGAAAAATTTTAGGATTTCAACCTTTGAAAATATAATCGAGTATATCATCTACTTAATGGTAGTCAGATGATGATACCGTATAAGTAACGCATTCATAGTATGTTTTTCTTCCGCTTCCTAATCAACGTGCAAGTACACAATATCAACTTACACTACATGCATCCATTACAACTGTCGTCTTCACCAAGTGTTTCACTCCGCGAAACTACCACTTCAAATTTTATCCTATTCCTTGTGCATGAGACTATAATTTTCCTTCGATTTTCAAATATTATAATGTTAAAAAATTCAAATTTTAAATTATTGAATAAATTCCTTTTAACATATTCAACAAGCCTTATACTCTTTAAATAAAAATTCTTTATATAGTGGCCTATTTCAATATCTGTTCTGCTCTAATTTACCTTTTTGTTTCCGATTTTTAATATCATATGGAATGACAGAGCACGTTGACAATATATCGAAAATTGATTTTCAGAGCAGAGCCACTGAATAGCCATATATGTTGTTGACAGTACTTTATTGTCAAAAAATTAAAAACATTTCCTACCGTTCGATACATTGTGAACTTAAAAAGGAAATTAATGGATATTTAAATATATAAAACTGGCCCTAAAAATCAACCCTGAGGAATAGGAATCAGAAATAAAGAATCGTTATAAGAGAATGAATGGCAAATTCAACCATGCACGCCAAATGTTCTTCTATTATTTAGAATTCGAACACACTTTATATTCATTAAAATTTATGCCGCAGGACGCAAGACAATACTGAAAGATGTGTCGGGCTCATTCAACGCAGGAGAATTGACCGTTATAATGGGTCAGTCCGGTGCTGGTAAAAGTTCGCTCATGGACATTTTAGCTGGATACACGTGAGTTGATCCTTTTCCACTTGTTTTGTTAGAATCAAAACTTATCATCATCAGCGACCTATTTATGTCACCACCGCTGGGACTCAGGCTTTCCCTATAAATTGAATCAATTCAAATCGAATAGAGAGAATGGCCCATGACCTCATCACACGGGCCGAGTGTGGATTGGTGGGTATTAACAACAGTTGATGCAGCCGGTATCAATGGCTTAACGTGCATTCCGAAGCAAGGAGGAGTTCTACATAATAAATTTTTGATCACGAAAATTGCTTAACAACCATTTTGCTGACCGGGTGCGCAAGCCAGAGAGCCATCAAGCCCCTCAAAACTTATCATACATATTTATGTTTGACTCGTTAAAACGAGTAAGCTGACCCTATTTTACCGTATTTTATGAAAAATTTTATGTTCTCTAAAGTTTTTTAAAGAACAGTGAAAACTTTTCTTTTCCTAAAAATATGATGTATCTCTAGTCAATTTCTTCTCTGCATAAGAACCTTTTGTGTACTTCAATTTAAAAATAAGTCTATCGGTTTTATACAGTCGTGTTTATCATTTAATTTTAATATATTAAAACAATTACATAAATACAAAATTAAACAATATTTGATCTAAATGTTCTAAATAAAATATTTAATTTCTTGAGATGATTTGTATTATTTCTGCAACATTCTCACCTGTTAAAATAATTTAGGTTATAAAATGATTTCATGAACTTTGATTGGATTATCTTTGTCCAACAATGTAGGAATTCTTTATCACATTGTAAGTTAGTTATACAATTATGTTGTTGGAAAGATAATTATGTGTGCTTGACGTTAGATACTGGACGACATAATTTTAAACTATTTTGTTTTAAAAAATCAAGACCTACTTAACAGCGGCAAAATGAAACGATGTTTTTATACCCTAAAATAGTTTTTCCCCTTATATTACTTGGAATATTGACATAATATATATCTGTGGGCCAAGGGAACTATATCATTCCTATATCCCTTATTAAGGAACATGATAAGGTTTTATTTGTTGCCAATACTAAAATATTTTACGACGTAAGAAAAGCCTTATTGCGTGTACCTATGCGTGAATTTAGCGATGCATCTCACGAGTATATTTATTGCTTTATCGTAGACAAAATTCAATTGGTTGGCAAAGGGTTACTTATTAAAAAGTTTCCCTAACGAATAGAGTAAAATTACGCAAAACTCGACTTAGATAGTAGCGCTATTTACATCGTTATATCTTTTGGAAATGAATGAACTATTACTTTCTAATCATAAATTCCAAAATATTAAATTCCTACTATGCTCTCTATTACTTTACTCTTTGCTAACTACTCTGTGTAGCTAGTGCTGCACTCTATTGAAAGAAATTTAATTTATTTAAGGAAACCAACAGATATAACATGGTTCAGATACAGATGCAACTTATATGAAACCAATAACAGGTTTCCATTGATATCATTAACATTATCATCAAAAAGATTTTCAAGTAGTAAAAGTAGTAAAAACTTATACAGCATTGTGTTGGATATTGGTCATACGCTAAACGCTTATCCCACCAGTGGTCTTATCGCCCGCACAAGATAGGGCTCACTCGTTGTGTCCGTATGAAATCTTATTCTTCGACTTTGTGACAAGCGTTGAAGATATACTTGAGAGCATTTAAATTTTTTTTTTTACTATTATGACCATTTTTATTCACTATTTTAAACTTTTTTCAATTTTTTGCGTTAAATAAATATATAAAAATGTTTTAATTCATTTAACGGTGATGATTTTCACTATGAAATATTATATCCCCATAAGAGGCAAGTATCCCCCTGTAGATATTGCGCGTGTGGGAACTTAACAATAGGCAAGGGTCCCTTTTTTAAAATGCCAAATGAATAGAAATTGCTCAAAAATAATATTAGGTATTCCTAAACGTCAAAACTATATATATATTTTTAATAATACCTTATATATTTATTTTGACATCGTTTTCAAATTAACAAAACCTCCTAAATCCAAAATATGAACCTTAACTTTTTGAACGTAACATTTCATAATTTTTCACAATATCCATTAATTTTCTAATAAACTTATTACCTAATTTCCCTTCTTCTGATCGCTGACTTAAAATAGAAAGCGGCTAGCTAGTACGCCAATAATGTCCAATGGCCTTAAAATTAATGCAAGATAACAAATATTCAGTGATGCCTACGACGACAACAATAAAAATGGTGATTTCGTTCATTTATCTAATCTGTGATAGTGACGCAATGAGCACCTGCCATATAAACTACTAACTAATATATGCCGCTACCCGTAGACAACTTTACTGATTTATTTTGTTTTATCACACAACAAATAATATTTATATGTATTTTTTTTTTTTATTATGTAGTAGCTTTACGGCATGTGGTCCTGTTTTATACTTTATATAGATTAATCTTAACATATCACTACATATTATAAAACAAAGTCCCCCGCCGCTTCTGTCTGTCTGTTCGCGATACTCGAAAACCAATAGACGGATTTTCATGCAGTTTTCAACAATAGATAGATTTCTTGAGGAAGGTTTTAATGTATAGTATATATACATTACCACTGACTGCACCAAATTGGATTATACTATTTTTTATTTGTTCAACAATTCAGACACGGTTCGTATAAAAGATTAAAAAAAAACAAGTATAAGCGGTACGAAGTTCGCCGAGCCAGCTAGTAGTTTTTATAAATAAGTAAATCTATTCTTTGAATTCTCCTAAATCCACTATTCTTTGTAAACAGTAGTTGCATAGAAGAGATCGCTAATTAGCGATAAAGCCGCTAGTTGTTCAGCATTAAAATGAAATACTTATTTTTTATTATTTTATTAAATTGTTGTAATAATAAATGAAATAAAACAAATATTTGTAAATTAATAAAAAGTACGAAACTAAAATCTCTCTTTTCCTTATTGTCTCGGGTCTGGGTGTAGTGGTACCTTCGTTGTTTCAGATACTCCATAATACAGCCGCTTTAGCTACTCATCTTGTAATCTGAGCAATGGTTTTTAATGATATATAATTTAATATACCTACAATTAAAAAAATTACGTTAGAATAACTATTCCAGAGTCTTGTTATTCGAGATGAAGTATAGAGTTGAATTAAATATTGCTACCTAAATACATGTAAGTAATAATAACTTCATGGTTTTAAAACCAATTTGCATTGCATAATTAGTTTTGTATGTAAAATACATGTAACATTATGTTGTAACCATCGACAATATTAAGTATACTTATATTACTTATATTGATCGAAGGTTGTAACATGCCAGATTAATATGATATAATTTTTTCCTAGAATCCTATAATCATATTTGAACAACAACAAAATGATTTATTACCTTGCAGTAGTTCCACTTACCTTTAAGAGGGTATACTAAAAATTCATAAATTCCCTTTGGACATTGGCCCGAGACTGGGGCTCGGGCGAGATCTCATAAGTTTATGAATATCAATACTGCAAGATTTTGCCGATATCGAGATGTCGCGAGATTGGAACTTTTGTGTGTTTATTATGGCAAATAATTTATATGAATTATAGCTATTATGAAATAAACATTTATTTTATGGACATTTTCAATAAAGTTTGATGTATTTAACAATGTTTGACGATTTTTTTATATTTATTATCTAATACCTTAAAGCGAGCAATTCCTGTTTTTTAACTTAAATCTCGTAAACGGCAACAGTTTTTATGAAATTAAGTATTCAGAGGCTTTCAGGAACGACAGCTCAGTCATCCAAGTACCGAACAACAACTTCTTTGCTAACATCAAACAAAAGTCTTTAAACAATAAAACAGTTATTAATTAACAACAAATAAACAGATAACAAAACAACACGAAATCATAAATTAAAATAAATATACCAATCAATTTAAAGGTTTGTTCAGTTCATCTCACACGCCATTATAACGAATAAGAAAAGTAGCTTTTTAATGTTCAAAGAATCGCCTGCTAATAGTCTTCTTATTGTGCTGGCTCGGTAACCAGCCGCTGAGAAGCCCCTGTCAGAAACAAGAGTACTGTACAAATGTAAAGTTCGCCTTTTGACCACCCGTACTCGCATAAATTCTCGCTGTTCCACTTAGATAAGTCGTTTTTATACGTTAGCGCGACTGCAATCTCGTTAAACTCTCGAGATCTCGCCCATTCTTCGACCGAGATCAGTATCACTAAAAAGACTGATATCTCGCGAGAACGAGATCACATTCCCTAGTTTGAACACATAAATAAATAAAACTTTTGTATAAAAAATAAAATCTTAATAAGCTGTGATTAAAATGAGCTAAATGCATCATAATACATATATGGGAACAGACACAATTTCGTTCAAGGCCACATTTGCTATAAAATAAATAAAATGGGAATGTCTGTTTGTAAAATTAAAATAACCGCTTTTCACTAAAAACGTATAAACATATGTTTTAATATAAGATATGCGTATTGTATGCACGGTACATATACAAAAATATTATTTTTCTACATATTTTATTTGTCCGTTTGTTCCGAGTAATCTCTGAAACGAGTGAACCGATTTTGACTAGACTTTTACTGGGATATAATTTATGTAATAAGGGGTAACTTAGGCTACTTTCCACGTGGAGGAAATCGCGGGCACAACAAATTATATAATAAAATATACGTTGACGCGAGCACAGCATTGTCTCAGCATATAGGGTCAATCAAAAAACGAGGTTTTATTTGATGCTGATTTTGTCAAAAAACACCAAAAATAAAGGTAGAAACAAAATTATTTCATAAGTTAGATTAGAAACTGTGTCCACGATTAATCGGATAATAAGTAATTGTTTCATACACGTGTTATTATAATTCAGTGATTCAGGTGGTTACTTTAATTAGATACCATTCTCGTTATATCAGATAAAATGGTTATCGATATGTATGTTAACTATAAATCTCTACATATCGATATTTTAACCTTATGTTTTCTATGTTTGTGATAAATTGCTTTGATTTTACCAAGTGTTGTATTTTAACAAACCCTTTTCTTTTATTACATTTGATCAATTCACAATGCTATGCTGAAAAACATTCTTAATTAATAAATGCTCAAAAAATCCACTTGGTCTCTGGTATTTTTTTCTTTTGTACGTGTTACAACTGCAAACTATGCGGTAAGAGTTATCTGCTGATTTGTTTGAACTAAATTGTCACTCAGGATGGCTACGAGTAGCTAATTATTCATCGTCACGTCAGCCTTCCATCTCCCGTTTTCGGGGCATAAACACAAGGCCTGAGCTCCAGGAATGGGGGCATTAATAGACTGGTGATATTTGAAACACCTCGTAGAAAGAACGGCCCATAACCCATTATAAGTACGCTGGTTCAGTGCCAACTGGTGTATTTTAGCATCTACTGACTGCAATCGTCTGTCTATAGGTCTATCTTTAACTGTAGACGGAAGCAAAGGCTCAACATCTCTTTCTAAGTAATCCGAAAATGATTTCATGATCACCCATCCGTTGGCCGCAGAGCGAATGCTTTGATCACTATTCATTCATAAAATGTATGTGTAAAAAGTTACTAATCTTTTGGTGCGATATCATCTAGGGACTTAATCACTTTCAAATAACGAAAAATCATTCTTAAAATTAGGAACTGTTGCTTAACAAATTTTCATCTATCGAAAGTTAAAATAGTTCTTTCAGCTGTTTGGGTGGATTGCCGGAACATTAATGGAAATATGCTCTGTAGTAGCGATAAAGTAACAAGTGCTTGAAAAATTCGTCAGTCCTCTTAGGTCCTGAGCAGCTTAGTGGTTAGTGCAGTCGCCCGGATTACGAAAGGTCATGGGTTCGTGTTCCATCACAGAGTGCCATTGACAAAGTGGATTTTTTAAACATATTTTTCATTAAAAGTATTTTTCAGTATAGCATTATAGTATAGCAGGACCGATCACGTTGGAGATCATGGGGGAGGCCTATACCCAGCAGTGGGCGTCTCTCGGCTGATATGATGATGATGATAGCATTGTGAATGCAAAATTTCTCGAAAATAAAGTTTTCAAAATCCCTCGGTATCAATTCAAATGAAAATAGTCATTAACAAAATAGGACATGCTAGAATTAATCGTGAATGAGTGGCGATTGTAATAAGGTATGCAATCATTAAATTAGCCGACAATGCGATCTTCATCAATTGAAGCATCCTTTTGAGCGAACAATGCTCATTGCTTTTACTTTTATCATTAAGACGATTACAGAGAAGGAAATATGTAATTTAATATAGCTTGTATTCAAGTTACAACAAAAGAAAAATATTGTACTTTCTGCACTTCGTTAGTCTTATACTTGGAAATAAATATTTGAAATTCCAAGCGTTTTTTTTTCTGTACTCTATAATTAAAGCATTGACCAATACAATATTTATTTGTTTTGATAATAAAACTTACTTATTACCAAATATTTATAAATTATATCCAAAAAATATTGGATAAAAAAAAATTTGATCCTTAACCTAAATTAGTTTAGGATTTTGATAAAAAAAAAATCACAGGTTAATGAATAATATACTTTTTTACTTAAAATTTCACGGTTATAAAATTTAAAACGAAATTCATGAATGCTTTTTGGAAAATTATTACATGTTGTGGATCGTTGACGGGCTTTTTTAAATAGAAAAATCCCAAACATTTTTAAATATACACGTTATAAAACAGTTTAATTTGATGATGTAATCATTTTATCCTGCAACATCGTAATCTAACGCAGACCGCAGTTAGTGTTATGAATACGTGAATAAAAAGCTTTGGTCCCTTTTCACGATAATTGCACAGACGTAGGAGTATAAGGGGCAAAAGTAATGTTTGGCTATAATAGCAGGGGCCATCCCTGACAGAACAAACAGCAAACAATATTTTGGACACATCACTCATCACAAATTTTATTTATTTGATGGCAAGTCAGCGACCTCATGAAACCTTTCTTTAGAAAAAGGCGTGTTGATACGTAAAGTTTCGCCATCCCTGGGCGTCTTACTGAACATCAAAAACAAATAATCACACCAAAGACAGTACTAAAGTAAGAAGTAGGTTGCACAGTTGCTGCGTAACTTTCAGTACTCTGGTTATTGCTCATGTTCACAACAAAATCTTGTGATTTTGTTTATTGCGTCCAAGCTATCATCTGAGGCCAAAGCCTCTAGCACAAGTAGCATAATTTT
Source organism: Diatraea saccharalis (assembly GCA_918026875.4). NCBI lineage: Eukaryota > Metazoa > Arthropoda > Insecta > Lepidoptera > Crambidae > Diatraea > Diatraea saccharalis. The sequence goes on from OU893345.1 coordinate 8,827,716, forward strand.
TTTATTAATTTTGATTTATTTATCGCATCACGGGGACATTGTCCCTAATCGTCGTTTAAAGTCAGCCATGTTGACTCACTTGTAGTGAGGAACATTTAATAACACCACCTCTGCACGGCAGGTTCGGATAGATAGCACCAGATAACATGGCCCTGCTGATAACACCAATAACGATAAGTTGATTGTTATAAGGTCTCGTTAATTTTAACTCTGAATTCTGGCTTTAGTCGGATATCATGAATAATAGATGATTTGTCATATGTATAAGCTATTATAATGCGCGCCACGTAAGTTGAACCAAAATGGCGATTTTTACTCAAATAGGTATAGACATGAAACATACTGCGTTGCTATGGTAACACCCTGCGTCTCACTCCAGCACCTCGATAATGTAAAAGAACAAACTTAAAGTTTCATAAGGCGTTTAATATTGTTTTATATAAAAACGCTAAAAGTATTCTGAATAAGACTAGATGATTGATGTTCAAGGTTTCGATATTTTTATACAGTGTTTCATCTTCTTTGAAATTTACCTACTTTTATCCACTTTGAAAATTAACTTTTTCCTGAAAACCTAAGAAGCATTAGCTTGTTGAAACCCAATTATTATTATTATTACTAAGTTAATAAAATAATAGGTTAAAATTTATTTTTTTTCATGTAATATTATGCTCAATTTCTTGAAAATGCAAGTAAGGAAGTGTAAGCATATAAGTAGATAACTTTATGTAATATGCAATCAATTTGTCATTCTCAAGTATAATACAAGTTATGATACTGTTAATATAGGTATAAAACTTTACTGCGCAATAAAACATTCACTAAAAAGTTTTATAAGATATATTTACCTTCAATTTAACTTTATAAATTCTTCGTAACATTTTAAATTCTTTGTGTGTAACTAATTGAAGAAAAAATGGTAATTTAGCATTAAAAAAACCTTGAATTTAATACGCTTAGTCACTACAACATTGACCGCAACGAGATTCGCCCTACTTAGTATTAAATGTTTATTTTGTTACAAATAACATCAATAAATAAGGAATTAAGTAAACAATTCTAATAAATATCAAACTGTTTATTGTTATTTCCTAATAAGATAGTTGTGAATTTAAGAAATTTCTAACAACATTGATAAACAGTTTATTTGCTGTAATAATTAAGTGGTGTTTAAATTCATATGTCACATTGAGTGAATGTTAACCCCTACGTAACTTATATGTCAATATTAATTATAATGACTATTCATTGGCGTCAAATAACAGTCAATCAAATACCGACAATGTACGATAAATTATATAATTATTCAGAAATAAGACGCACAAAGTATTATTTATAATGATGTGTTTGAATATACGGGCTGTGTAGTGGTTAGGGGGTGCGGTTTACGATGCTTTAAAAGTAAATTTCGCGAGGATTTATTATAAAAAAAAAAAATTCTATGGCCGAAATAAAGTAGTTTTCTCCTCAGTAAAAATTATATCGGTATAGTTTCTTTACTTTCTTTATCATTCTTAGATCATAAATACATCTCCGTTTGTGTCATATTGATAATTCTGAAAGATTTCTTCAAATTACAAATTCAAATTAAACCTTACTTGATAAATTGATTTCTAAAAAAAGTTGAATGTTCTCAATGCATTTTTAGTATGCTCTACATTGTTACAATTACGTTTTTGAACTCCAACTCTAAGTCTACCTACATTATTCCTAACAGTACCTCTGATTACACTATAATTTATCATCATCACCAGCTTATTAATGCTGGAGTTCAGACCTTCCGTATGGATGGAATTACCACGAATCGAATATGGAAAGAGGATTTGACCCATCACTCGGGCCCTTGATGAGTGTTAACGACTATCTGCAGGCTAGACGCGATTTCAGAAACGCGGAAGAGCTCGAGAAAATAAATTTTCGGTGACCCATCCTATGAACGGCCATTGCGAAAGTTAACAACGTATATCACTGCCCGAGCACGCTAACTACTGCCCTATCGAACTCCTCATACTATATTTGATCTATCGATAATGTTCCAACCATTATCCACATTTAAACACAATACTTATTTATGTACTGTCCACAAATGTACACAATGAACTTTGAACTATACATTGTTTAAGATGTAAGTTGCCTTACAACACGACTTGCACTGATGACGCATCACTTACCTACATGTTATATGCTAATTGCTTATCGCTTTTGTTTCAATAATAAAGTTTGAATACAATGAACGTGATAATTCATCTTAATGCCATATTAATGTAGGTGAATAAACATATATAATGTATGTTTATTCAAATCAACATATCAATCAAAACAACATATTCATATGTTGAATTAGTTCAAAAGCATTTGTATTAACTGCAAACCTGCTTTCAAAATTCTAAATCTAAAATACTTATATATCAACTAAAATAAATTTTATTTAGTCCATTTCAAGATTTGTAAATATATAAAGATTTTATCGTAATATTTATCTGCTACAGTTAAAACCAGTTTTTAGATATAACGCGTTCTTTCTAGTTAGAACTAGTTTAATAAATGCTTCTGTTAAAAACTAGAAATACCTAGACAAAACTAGAATTTACGATCATAAATTTAATCTTCAGATACAACTAATTGTCACTTTGAGCTTTACTTAAAACTAGCACTGGCGAAACGATTACGATTTCGAAAATGAAAAACAAACAACGAAGTTATTTTGGTCTTTGGTCACGTGAAAGGTTAGAAATTTAAAATAAGGTTTTAAATTTCGAGGTAATTTCTTTAACAGATAACAAAAAAAAACTTAGAATAAACAAAATTATTTTTCACTGACACGCTTCGAAAAAAGTTTCATGTCTAGTAAGATCCGGTTTTAACTGGTGGTTTACAATTTTGAGCATTCGTTAATTCTAGTTTTAACAATAGCTAGGTAAAAAGTAGTAAAAACTGATTATTATATAGCAATAAAAAGTATTCGTTAAGGTGACTTTACAATACCTTTTAACCGCATGTGGCGAATTTACATAAACTTTTTTAAGGGATGGCGAATTCACTTTCTATGAAAGGAATTTCCAAAAATCTGTCGAGTTTAGTCAATGGCTTCAAGTAATCAAGTAACTCATAGTTTCTGTCACCTGCTCCTGTTATGTAAAATACGCGAAAAAACGCCTAATTATTACGGATTTATCCTGAAACCACAAAATAATCTAAAACACTCATAATTACAAGGATTAACATGAAATTGAAAATACACATCTCAGACTGTCTTCATTATGATTTTTCTTAAATTCTATAAAAATAGAATAATTCTGAATAATATTTTAAAGTTTAACTACCTATGTAATGTAAAAAGGACGAGCGAGGTCTCCTGAAACAGGTATGATAAATACAAAAGGGACAATGATATAATATAAATTGTGGAATAAGCTAATGAATACACATTATTGCTTTTTTATGTTCACCTGCCATCGGAAGGATTCCTGAACACGGTGATGAGTGATTCACGGTGACAAAGGCAAAGTAAAGGTGACAGAAAGTCGCCGGTGCGCCCGTATCCTTATATCCATATCTGACAGCGGGCTCTCTGAGAATTCTTTAAAACAAAAAAATATATATCGTAGTTGACTCGAGGAAAATATGTAAGTATTATGTTACACAAAAAAAGTAAAACTTCTAAAAATTCAGGGGTTATCAATTCGACAATTAAAATTCAGGGGTTATCAATTCGACAATTAATAACCCCTGAATTTTTAGAAGTCACTAAATAAGTAATAATAATTTGTACACTTAATGATATTGCAGACAGCGAATGTTTGACCTTTATTAAATATTAGCTTTGGATTTATAACGTGTAAACTGTATGAGAAAGCCAACTGAATGGAAAGTGATTGGAGAAGCGTTGGGCAACTACACGCTAAAGAAGAATTAGTAAACTATTTAAAAGTAAATTCTGTAGTGACAGAATGAATAATAATTTAGCAGTTGTACGCTTGACACGTCATAACAATAAAATTCATCACTTTTACGTCGCCACTGCAGGAGCGATCCTTATGGATGGTTAAAGCGGACGGGCTATGACTCTCCGCGCTGACCTAATGCGAATTGGAGGGTATTAACGGTACCAACGGCTTAAAGTGCCGTCCGAAACACGAATTAACTCGAAAAAGTAATTTTTTGGTCACCCATCCCATGACCGACCTTTGCGAAAGTTGCTTAACAACAGCGATCATGGGCCGCGGCGCTTATCCTCTACACCACCGAGCTATTTGTTGTTATTGTTGTTGATAACAATGAAATTACTAAAGAATTATCGGAACTTGAGATGCATTTCTAAAGCCGTCCAAAGGTCATTAAAAATACTAATGTAACTGTTTTATATTTACCTGTTTCTGTTTACCTACTTTAATTTTTTCTTTTCAACCTTATTTTATATTATTCTTTCTTATTAAGCGTGTAATTAATTAGTTAGTATTTAATTTATAAGTGCAGTTGGTTAAAAACAAATATGTTTTAAGTTTTACTTCTAAGTAATTATCCATTGTCACTGATGTCAGCGACCTTCTAACTTAATAAATGTGTCAAAATTTAATAAAATCAATTACTGATAGGTACAGGTTTATGATTCCTTTACCTGTTAAAATTTCCTTGCACTTCTACAAATATTTCAAAACCAAAAATTACACAAAATTGTCCACATTCTCAGGCTTATATTTTTTGGACATATGCTTAAAGAAATTATGTAAATTGTCTTAACATTTTATGGAAATGGACAGAGAACCTATACTTAGCTACTTTTTAGAAGCGGTTTATAGCGCAGTGGTGAGCGAATTCGGTCTGAAATATGGTGGTTAAGCATTTGCGAAGATCGGTCATAGGATTGGTGACCGAAATTTATTATGTTGAATTTGTCAGTTTCGGAAAGTACGTTAAACCGATGGTCTGAGTTCCATTTGCAACCTTTAACACTCACCAATCTGCATTGTACGTGCATAATGGGTTATGGCCCGTACTCCTCATTCCATCTTAAGGGAAGCTCTGTGTACCAATACTGAAAATAAATACTTAGAAAAATAATACCTATCACCTTGGAAAAAGAATGATAAGAAAAATTTACTGTCGTCAACTCTTGTAAATATTACGAGCACATGTGGCATAATATGGAAAATCCACATTATTCTCTCATCAAATCAGTCATATGATTTACTGTTACCTATTGATGTGAGAAACTAATCAACTTCTGCGGTAGCGCAGTACTTATTACTAATAATAGCAAAGAGTAAAGTCTATATCTAGATATTATCACAGATAGACATAAACTACGAAAACGTATAAAAAAAACAAGACGTCGAATACTACGGTTTTAATATTTCTTTTTGTATTGATATCCTTTGCAATATTTAAGTAATGAGGAACCACTGTAGTGAAAACTTTTTAAATTGGCATAGTTGCTGAGTGACGCGTGACTAAACCTCTATTTAAAAAATAAATAGAAATACTTTTTAAATTAATAGTAACAATAGACAAATGAGTTATTAGGTAGAAAAGCAAAATTGGAATAATGTCACTTTATGCGTATGACTTTTGATTAGATAATGTCTGTCCTGTTACTAATATTACCTACTTGTAGTTTTGTGGAATCTTATTATGTTATGATAGTTAGACGATTTACAGTCAGAGAAAATAAAATAAATGAATAACTTGTTAATTTTACTGATATAACACTAATTATTAACAATATCGACATCATAAATATTTTTACGCACCTCAAAAAACTTCCAGTTACCAAATTATACTTTTGATAACGTAATATACTTATCATGGGTATGAATTGGCAAACCGGTAGAAGTAAAATTTCCTAATGTGACACCTCACTGAAACAAAAATAGAGTTCAAACAGGTCTGTTTTAAAAATTCGTATACTTACGTGAAATCAATAAATTGTCTTTATCAAACGATTAATTTAATTATTATTACTTCCTATAGTAGCAACGTGGCTGCAACATTGTAAGGATGATAAAAATAATGATAAAAATTTCACTACTCGCTCGAAGTTAACTACAGTGTAATTTTTGAAAAATTTCAATTGTTAATTAAGTTAAATTAATAATTTTAATCTAATTTTTCTTACTGATAATAAATAATATTAATGAATGAATGAATGAAATATGTTTATTGTACAAACACCATACAGTCAAAAAATTTACAGTTATAAGTCAACAATAAGTACAATCGGCGGCCTTACCGCTTAGACGCGATCTCTACCAGGCAACCGTTACAAAAAGGAAAAAAAAAAATAATTGAGTAGGCTATGGCGTCTAAAAGAATCTTTATTACCTACAATATGATATACAAATAAATACTTACAAATTACAAAATATTTAAATAATAATACATATAATGGATTACATAAACACATTATTATAATCATGATATCAAAACTAATATAAATATATACAAAGATGAAGAAAGCAAACAGTATTCATAGTGACAAATAGTGCTCCTTAAGCCTCCTTTAGAAACTGTCTATAGATTGTGCACGTCTCACATCTACCGGTAACGCATTCCAGAGACGGGCAACTTGAACAGTAAAAGGTTTGTCAAAGAATTTAGTGGAATGCATTGGTATCTCCAATTTCAAGTTCTCCGATGACCTTAAAACATGACTGTGTGTATTATGAAGGAAATTAAAACGTTCCCGAAGATAAGTAGGAGTAAATTGATTAAACAGGATATTGTACGGAAGCGGAACAATATGTGCATTCCGGCGAAGACGAATTGGCAGCCACTTGAGCTTATTACGAAAATCGGATACGTGATCATATTTAAAATGCATAAAAGAAACGTGTAAAATTAATATGAAAAAGCATCTAAAAAGTTTGGTGCGTTACCAATGCGACGCGATCAAGAAATGTTGTGGGCCACTCAAAGAGTAAAGTATACTTTTATATAGAGAACCATGCTTTGCCGCCCCCGCCAATTCCACGCGAATTTCAAAAAGAAAACTGCAATGTTAATTTTTCTTTTATCAGCGACAGAAGTTCGTATTTAGGCTCGTGACGTACTAAAGTAGATAGAATATGGGTGTAACGGCGGGTAATCAGGTATATAAATTATTATATAAGCGTAAGCTTAACAATTAAATATAAATATCATTATATTTTACTGTCCATAATTGAGTAATGGCGGATTTACAATGGTCAATGACACGTGCGGCGTTCGAGCAAGTTCGAGGTCCGTCTTAGCCTCGCATTTTTTATTATTTTCTTGTGTACATGTTCATTATGATGAAGTAATGTGTGGTCAAAAAATTTCTTTCTTCCTTTCTTTTATTAGTCGCTCATTGTTTGCTGCCCTAAAGATTCAGTACTTAAAAGTATTCTTAATAAAAATGCTTAAAAAATTTACTTTATCCCTGGCACACTGAGATGGGAAACTACGACTGCTCCAACCATTGAGCTACCCTGGACCTGACCCAGATTCAGGCTACATCTCTGAGTGTCAGGGACAAAGTGGAATTTTTAAGTAATTATCATTGAAATTATTTTTCAGTATAGCATTGTGAATGCAAAACTGAGCAAATATTATATTCAGTTCTTAATTAAATATGCTGTTTTTTGGTAAAATCCTGTTGCAGAAACTAGATTTTTATGTCTTGTTAATCTGCGTTATAAACTGCATTTATAAAATCGTTTATATTATATCATATAGAAGTATACATATATTTCTACGTCAAAGTAAAACCTAAATTAACATTTGAAATTTTTAATTCAGTTTATTTAAGCGAATAATACATCTACCACTATGCCATGTAATATTTATATCAATTATTGTTATTACACAATTGTATTATTGCATGTAGATAATTTTTATTTCTTATAAAACTATTTATTTATGTACTTAAATGTAACTTTGCAGTAGATACAAGACATATTGCATATTATGTAAATCTTAACATATTATTTATATTTCTCGTTCCAGAATAAATTTAGTTCAATTCCGTACAAGATAACATAATCTAGCAACCTTGAAAAGCCACTGACCGACTAACTGCCACTTTATTTGTATTAAATACGAGTTTCAAATTTATAAAACATTACAGTATTATTAAATATTAATTTATATTGCTAAAACTATAATAACGCGTTCGAAAAAAAAAGTGGCTTCGTAAATTTGTACGCCGCAGCAACACATACTTTCTTAGCTATATATTAATGTCTTATTATCAGACATTGGCATAAGTAATCAGCTGGTGCACTTATCACCTCCGCATCAATTGTCGTTGAGGGATGATAAATCTGCCAGGTAGTAGCTAACGTTTCAAATGTCGCTAATTTGACATTGATTAGATATTATAAAATAATTCGACTGTGTCTCGATTTTAATCGGTCACAAGGCACGGATTGAAATATAACTGATTATTCATACAATGATTACATTTTTCATTTATTTATTTTCATAAACTAGCAATCAAATTATATTTTATCATTCAATTTTTTGTGGTTAGAACAGTCGCCGGCTAGCGAAAGGTTGTGAGTTCGTGTCCCATCTCAGAGTACATGGGGATGGCGGATTTTTTAAGCGTTTTTCATTAAGAATAATAGCAATTATATATTTTGATACTGAAACATAAATTACTATAAACTCATTTTAACGATTATTATATCTTTATCAATAAAGTTTAAACTCAATAACATAAAATAGAGACCATACTACAGAAAACTAAATTGTCTGTTTAAAATAAAAGTCCCTACGATATTAGTTATACCCTTAAGTGCTATAAAAGAATCCTAAGGCAGGTGAAAAACCGAACATTGGTCTAAAGTATTATGTGAGCGTTGAAAGTAAACATTAAGTATCGCTAGCCATAGAACTCAGTATATAGTACGAGACGTTATAGGTAGAGTTGCGTCTGCGTTTTGGCTTTTTACGTAGAGTCCATCTAATATTTATAGTCAGAATATATCTGTATCGCGATGCTCGCAGTACTCTGGAAAACAAAAGAAAGCTACCAAGCTACGTAAGACACAAAGTGTTAATAGCACTTATGTGTGATAGAATATTTATTATTAGATTATACATTTCCAAACTTAAGATATATATAGGTATGTCCGGCTTAAAAAAGAGATGCCTGTCTATTAAAAACGGTAATAACCAGCTTTTCTTTTTTCTTTCAGAGTCAGGCTTTTTTATTTTCGAAGATGGTAACCCTAATTATAGATCGCTTATTCCACCCCGTGACATGATCGTATAATTTCAACACTCATATAATACTTTGTGTCGTTGTTAATTTTTTCGCCTGTGTACACACTATAGATATTTTCACAAGAAAGCTTCCTTCTCAGCTACTACCCTATCTCGGTAGCTAGGTATTGTCCCACGTCCTTCCCCAACAGAGATGATGCACGGGGGGCGTTTAGTAGGTAGTAGGTCCTGCTGCGAAAGGGAAATGAAATTAAAATTCTTCATTGTACACCATTGGATAAAACAAACATTTATATTGACGGCCTTATTACAAAAAAATATTTCATCCACGCAACCTCGTGAAATGGACAGTATTTTATCTAGATTAGCATTCTCCTATGATAAAAAAATATATAATCCCTTATATCTCAATGAGAAGGCAGTTATTAAAACTAAAAAAAAAAGAAGAAATAATAACAACAAATCCCCGGAGAGGTAGTCACGGCCAGACATCAATAACAATATGAGATAGATACTTTAAAAAATCTTTGCCAGCAAATTTCAGTCGTAGTTTTTGATAAAGAGTTTTTTATACATTTTATCTTGTTGTAGTTGTAAAATTTCCGTTCACGTATACACAGATATGTAAAAACTCTCGACAGTATTGAAGGGAATCTTATTACTTAATTATTTATTAAACAATTGATTCGCTATGGAATTTTATTGAGCTTTATTCTTAATCTATCACTAACGAAGTCTTATAGCTATTTCCAATAATCTATCGACGCTCTTTAAACGATATTAAAAAAAATAACTACACTAAAATAAAACCATAATCTATTAAAAATAAACTTTTTTATAAGACAGTACAAAAAAATGTAATCCGCCATTTTATGATAGCGGTTATATTGAATTTGATTATTTTTTCAAACCCATATTGGACGGGTTGGACAAAAAATTATAATTCGCCATTTTGTTGCGGCGGTCATTTTGGATTAACAATATTGGGGCAGATAACCCAGTTTTGGTCATTTTAAGATAACGATCAAGTATTGACCATTTTAATAGTTACAAGGAAATGTATTTAATACGAACGAGAAAAAAATTATTATAATCACAACTGTCGTTAAACTTAACATTACCAAAAAAACTTAATTTACAATTATGCTTTGTTTTAACATCACTCCTTGGTCAAATTGTATAAATAAGTTTAATGTATCTCTGATGGAGGTTGGTGGTTCTGACGCTCAACATCCATGTAAATCACACACATTTCGTCCACTAACACATTTATTAGTAGTAAAATACAGTGGATGATGTCTAGCACGTGTAAAGTTGTACGGCGTCATTTCCATAAGAGGTTAACGGCAGACTGTCTAGGCCGCAGTTAAAACAGTTTCTAAGTTACTAGCTAGTGACATCTAACTAACTACTAATAAATATAAAAATACTAAATTTTTCCATATTATAATACTATGCGCGCGTCGCTAACAATCTCGGTTATTTACTCAACTGAAAACGCCGTTTCACAGGACTAAAACTAAATTAAGTCTAGTTTGTGCGTCAGATTTGCTATCAATACAGTATTAATCGTTTGTAGCTATTATCGTTAGCTAGTATCGTTTGTAGTGACAGGAATAAAGTGATTAATATTAATAATAATAATAATAATAATATTTATTTGCCTTGAAATGAGGTACATCATAGGTAGAAATACAATATTAATGAGTCCAGCCCATTTAGCCATCAACAATAGCATGCAAATATATTGATTATAAAATCACATCATACAAGTATAATTATCAAACAATTAATTAAATTAACAATTAATTAATTAAATTATATCATTATCATTCATATAATGTCAAACAAATTAAAATGTTACAATAATTTCAAAATAGAAAACTAATATCAGATACTATCAAACACAATGTCCGTGAAATTCAATTAATAAAAATAGAAATAAAAATGTCAATTACAGGTTAGTCAATATTTATTGTATGTCAATCTTACTATTTAAATACTCCTTGACTGAGTAGAAACATTTAATTTTAAGCCAGTTTGATAGTTTTCTTCTAAATATATTCAAATTAAGTTTAGTAAACGAATAAGGTAATCTATTATAAATTATCACACAACTGGGATAACAGTTTCTTTTAAATAGGGCGGTGTGCATTTTGGGTAACAAGAGCTTTCCAGGATATCTGTTACTTCTAGTAGAATTTATATCTTTACGTGTGAACAGACATGGGTGAGTTTTTACAAAAACGCAACATTCCAGAATATACAGCGAAGGAAGAGTTAATAAGTTCAGTTTCGGAAATAACTGTTTACACGACGTCAAAGGTGGTACATTACATATAGCTCGTACGCATTGCTTTTGAGATATAAAAGCCCTATTCAAATCTATTGAGTTTCCCCAAAGAAGTATTCCATATCTGAGATTGGATGCTACGTATCCATGATATGCAATTAAAGAAGCTTTCTGATTTATTTGCGTCGTTAATCGCCATAATGCGTATGAAAACCTGTTTATTTTGGTGCATACTTTCTTAATGTGTGCTTTCCATGAACATTGACTGTCAATTGCTATACCCAAGAAAACAGCATCGTTTGATTCTTGTATAGCTTCATTATTAATAAGTACAGTCAAGTTGTTTAGTTTGGGTTTTTTATTATAGAATCTAATATATTTTGTTTTATTTATATTAATATTTAAATTGTTCTTCATAAGCCATTCTGTAATCTTGTTAATTGTGTTATTAATGTCATTATTGTAATTTACGTTTGGGTCTTTAGGTATCACTACTGATATATCGTCCGCAAATAAATTACATTTATGTCTAGTCACACCAGGAAGGTCATTAATGTAAATAATAAATAATAATGGTCCCAAGATAGTTCCTTGTGGAACGCCTATGTTATTTACCATGATTGAGGACTTTGATACAACTTCCTCTTTATTTTCGTTAACGTATTTAATTTCAACATACTGTGAGCGATTTTGTAAATAAGTTTGTAGCCAATTTAATGCATTCCCTCGTATACCATATTTCTCAGATTTGGATAAAAGTATATTATGCGAAACAAAATCAAATGCTTTACTCATATCAAATAATACCACCATAGTATCAATATGGTTATCAATATTTTCTGTTACATTTTTTATTACGTTAAATGCCGCTAAAGAGGTTGATTTACCTTTTCTAAAACCATTTTGTTCTTCAGCTAGTATGTGGAATTTTTCTAAATAGTCATAAAGCCTAGTGTGCATTGCTTTTTCAAAAATTTTTGCCAGTACTGGTATTAAAGCAATGGGTCTGTAATTATCCATTCTGTCTGTTTCGCCTTTTTTATGTATAGGTTTTATAATTGATAATTTAAGAGCCTCAGGGAATGTGCCTTCAGTCATTGATAGATTCACCAAGTAACTTAAAACCTCTGAAAGGATAAGAGCGCAGTATTTTAAAACTTTCGTGGGTAATTCATCATATCCTACAGATGATGTATTATTGAGTGACATAATTATTTTAAATATTTCATCGATTGAAGATGGATAAAGGAATAAGTTAGTATCTAGGGACGTTATGTCATTATAAGAAGTCAAATTGGTTTGTTTATTAAGATTGGTAAAAAATACGTTAAAATTATTAGAAATGTCAATAGGATTTGTTATATCAATGTCATCAATTTTAATTTTATTTATTATATATTTATTATCTAGCTGTGATTGATCATATGATTTGATGAGATTCCATGTTGTTTTACATACATTTTTACTGTTAAGTATGCGTAATTCACCGTTCAGTCTTCTTGAGTTATTAATACATTTTTTCAAAATAGAAGAATATTTTCGATATCTTCTTTTACTGGACTGAAATTTGTTTACATAGTAATGAAAACGTAGTTTTCTTTTTGTTACACATGATCTCTTAATACCATTTGTTATCCAGTTACAGGCATTTAATTTATTTTTAAGTAATACATTATTGACTGTAAAGCATAAATTAAAAAACATTATCAGCGTTTCATGGAACAAATTAAATGAGTTATTAAGATCTGTGTTTTCATATATTTCTAACCAGGACAAGTTTGACAAAATTTCAGCAAATTTTTTCATATTGTTCATACTAAAATCCCTTTTGTAAACGTATTTTATTTGATATTTTTTGTATTTATTTTTCACTGAAAAAGTAAGGGTTTGACAAGTATCATGATCTGATAGCCATATGGAATGTGTCTTTAATTAAAAAATATTAGGGTTTGATGTTGGTATTCGATAAAGACAGATAACTATGCATTTTATCTGAGGAATTTCAATGCCACAACATTCAAACGATTCTTCAATAGCTAGTTCCTTTATAAATGGAATTTTCCTGAATCTATAGTAATCTTTGCATAAGATGCATACGCCACCCCGTCGGATCCTAGATCTACTAAAATAATCAGCTAGGCAGAAACCACTTAAATGGAGGTTTCTTTCCTCTCCTGATTTCATAAAAGTTTCACTAAAGCATATTATGTCTATTTCTTGCCCGTTTTCAGAAAACTCGTTTAATGCAATCTGAAATATGTCACATTTGCTCAATATACCAGCTATATTTTGATGCAATAAGATCAATGAATCACTACAGTCATTTCCGAAAAAACAAGTCTCTTTTTGATTCGGCTACAGGAGAAACATTTTGTGCATTGTTATCATTTTTTTTATCAGTAATAAATTTGGAAGGCGTCGAATTGGTATGCTTACGTAAATGTTTTTTGTACGGAACTCTAGGAAAGAAATCAAGTAAAGTAGTTTGTAAATATAATATGTCTTTTTTAACTTTCACTAATCACCACATCACGATACAATGGTTCAACGCCATCTTATCTTTTTTGTCCTTATACCAATATTATCATAGAGAGACACAGAGTCAATATACATCATATAATAAATGATAGCAACTGAAACAAGATTTAAGCTAAATCTATACTAATATTATAAAGTAATATTAAACGCGCTAATCTCAGGAACAACTGGTTCGAATTGAAAAATTCTTTTTGTGTGAAATAGACCATTTAACGAGGTATATAACATTACGCTGCAACTATTAGGAGCGAAGAAATAATGGAAAACGCGGACGAAGTCGCTGGCGACCACTAATATGTATATATAAACTTTAGCTACTTGACTTAAGGTCTGAACAAATTATGCAGGTAATGATTTCTTACATCTGTTTATTTCTTTTATGATTCACCAATCCAAAATCCAATAGACGAAGAAGTATTTACTTATGACCTTACATATTTCCTTCAAAGAATACGACAAGCATTTGTTGTTTTTTTTATTTAAAATAATTATACGGATTCGTTAATATTCAATAACTATAGGAAACAGTCTTTGAATTGTTGCCATTTGTTTTATGACGACATGACAACCTTCTTAACAGTGATTCGCAACCCGGTTTCAAGGCATCGCAAAGTCCCGGGTTCGATTCTCGGTGGGGTTAATGTATTAAATGTTTTTTTTTTCTATATTGTCTCGGATATGTGTGTTATTATACTTTTCGTTGTCTCTGATACTCCATAATACAGGGACTTCAACTACTCATCTTGGAATCTGGGCAATGTATGTGATATTGTGTAATATTTATATTTATTTAATTAGATTTATATATTATGATGACGCTACTAAAGTTCATAATAATGTTCGATTTAAAATGAAATGAAAGATACGAAATACTTTTAATAAAGAAGAAGAATTTATATCCTTAAAATATATAACTTTACTAAATAACTATATAACTAACGCAAACACTCACGTTCCATAGATAAATAGATTCTTACCTTTATGTTAAACAGTGACAATAGTGACTGACACTGATCTCCTCCAATAACATACGTTAAAAAGTTACTTACGTGTAAGTAACTATAAGATATTTACTTTTATCACCACCCTTAACGATTAATTGTTCAAAATTTCATGATTGGACCAGTATCTCCGAAAACTATATTAGAATAGAATAGATTTAATATGAATTAATCATCTTGATCTCCAAATGTGACTTACCTTTTCTGGTATACGTACTACAATATCTATCTACTCTACGTAGCGTCGCGAAAGAAACCTGAAAAGTAATAATGTAATCTTCTGCTATTTGAAGTTTTAGTGTTAATAATAATATAATTAATTTTGGATAACATTTGGATAATTTTGCATTCACAATGCTTTATTGAAAAAGTAGTTTATGCAACTGTAATATAAGAAGGGGTAATAAAACACGAGATTCTGGTTTTTTTTTCATATTCAGCCTAAAACCATAGGCTAGTTTAATTAATAAAAAAAGATAGCGGTACTATAATGAGTTTTATTTTTTATTTCATGTATTAAGCGTTTATAAAGTGCGTATGTATAGAATCGTCTTTTCGAATTTTTCGTTTTGAGTGTAAATAAAATATTTTTCAATACAATTCAATCCAGGCGATTGCAAAAGGTCATGGGTTCGTGTCCCATCTCAGAGTTCCAGGGATAAATTGGATTTTTAAGCATTTCCCATTAAGAATATAATTCATTTATTTTAAAAAAAGTTCACAATAATTAGTATACCAAAACGAACATCATTTTTTTTATAATTAAGATAAACATATTAGTAATTAAATCTCTTTAAAAACTTAGAGTCTTAGGGAGCTTTTGTCTTCCCTCCTAATTGTCGATTGCAATGTTGATAGAATTTAAACTTGTTAAAACAAAAGTCAAATACAATTTCGTTTTAAATTACAAATTGATATGGTATCTGGTATCTATCTCATACATCATCATCAGTCTATTTATGTCCCCACTACTGGTCTGGCCTTACAGACTTCTTATGCATCCGAACCTTCCAAAACACGAAGAAGCTCGAGATAATATTTTTTTCTAATAATTCTTTTCATTTTGCAGGAAACCAACAACAGGCAGTTTGTACGTGAACGGGCGGGTTAGAAATGAAAAGAGCTTTAGACGTAGAAGCTGTTACATCCTACAGGATGACAGAGTTCAAGATGCACTAACGACACGTGAATCTTTAACTATCGCCGCCCAGTTGAAGCTCGGCAACCACGTCAACAGCGAGCAGAAGAGGCGAAGGGTTGGTAAATTACTTTCACTATACTTTATTTAGAAAAGTAAGAACTTTTGAATCATTGGAATCATTTCATAATTAATCGTAAGTTAATTTATTGTTATAAGTATAATAATTATATTAATAAGAGCTTAATTACCTCCTAGAGTATATGATAGATTATAATGCAAAAGCTTCTATGTATCCGCAATAACCAAAAGTAACGATTGACTTTCAACATTCACAGAACGTTGCTTTTTTACGTACACTCTAAAAAATGGAGGCCAACAAAGAGCGATTTTCTCTTGGTTGACATAATATTGAATAAAACAATTACTTATTTACATAAATCAATCAAAGCTGAAACATTGAAACAACTAGTTAAAGTATGGTTAAATTAAAAATTTAGTAACCCTGATTAATTCTATCAAATATATTTATCGTATCTAACTAAGAAAAGCGAGTGCCAACAAAGAGTGACTTTGTTAAATCAATCCACACAAACTTATCAAATTCACTTTTCAACCAAAAATCACTTTTCTTCTGTTGATAGATTATTGTTTTTTTATTTTTAGTTTTTCGTCTTTATCCGACGGATAGCCGTTATATATTAGTCTGGCACGATTATTTAAATGTTAGCGATTATATATACACAGTAAGATCAATTATCAACACTTAAGACTTTGTTTTCACTTTCGCAAAACTAATATTAATAAATATCGGGAAATATTTAATTTAAAATTAAATTAAATCAGCTATAACGATTTGACAACCGTACATGCCAGTGTTGCCGCCAGTGTCAAATATGACGAAGCAAGTTTGTGACAAGGTCGCTGCAATATTGTTATGGTAAATATGAAGTTTCAAATTTGCGACATTGTTATGAAAAGATACTTATATGTAACACGCCCATCATCTTCATAAGTGCCCGAATAGTTCTAAGTCTGCAAACTAGATGGCGTTGTGCATCGCGGTGTCAGTTTATATCGTTAGATTGTATAAGTAATATGCCGTTTAAAGTAATCTTAATATGTGATTCGAAACCAACCATTCCAGTTATTTACTTTAGCTCTTTGGCTAGGCTCTGTGCTGTGGTCCGAGTTTAAAGTCTCACTCGCTTTGGACCAAAAGTTCAGAATGATCAAACGGCAAAAGTGATTGGTTCTCTTGGTTGAATTGCCATTGGTACATTGGTCGGTACAATCATATCTCATGCTTAAATTGACCAATCTTTTGGCCAAATTAACTTCGGTAAATTGTTTTGAACAACCAAGTTTCATATAAATATGGACCAACATGTTGGTTGAATTAAATTTGGTAAATTGGTTAGTACAACGATGTTTCATGCTAATATTGACTAACCTATCGGTTGAAAGAACTAAGATAAATTGGCAAGTACAATCATATTTCATGGTTAAATTGACCAATTCTTTGATCAAATTAACTTTCGTGAATTGATTAGTTTAGCCACGTTTCATGTTAATTTTTACCAACCTCTTGGTTAAATCAGCTGTGGTAAATTCTTCATACAGTCACATCTCATAGACATATCGACTACGATCTTATTTAAATTGAAGACTAGGAGGTAGTTGCTATAGTTATTTATAATGATCAAATTGAATGAAATCTTAACTATCTTAACAAAGTAACTTATAGTAAAAACCATCTTATTTAATGTATCTAACATCTTGTCAGGCTCATATGGAAACAAGATGCTTGGTCACATATATCACAATATTGTTTGATATAACAATATTTTTAGAGTGTAGAAGTGTTCATACGTTATTTATCTCAAGAATTAAACCAAAACTTATGTTTCTTATATTCTATACGACCGAACAAATATTTATAAAAATCATTAAACCATTCAGTAATTCTTATTATTTGGTTTATTAACATTTACTCTTCTGCAGAATAAAGAATAATTAAAAGTAAAAAATTATATGACATACCAATTATTTGACATTAAATGAAGTTCCAAATGAAAAGCAAATTAACCATACATACTCAAAATTAATTCATAATTTTCATTACCAGCCTTTTAATGTTTCCAATGTCAAGACATAACCCTAAACATCGCACGTGCCCTACGCTGTTGAATTGCTGATGAAGAAGGGATCATCAGCTTAATTTCCTTTTTCCTCGGAGCGTGATATAATCTGTAGATAATATTTTGGTCTTCGCAATCACAAATCAAAACGTACCTCGGCAAATCGTAACACCAAAAGACAATGCGCGTGCACATGCTGCCTACGTAAAATCGATTAACCATGTTTGATAATGATGATAATTGAATCAGTTCCGTTAGCCGATTAAACGCGCAATAAGCCGGTGTACAGTAGTAATTTAATGAACATCAATAATGACGTGTATTATTTGATTAATAACACGAGTATTCTATATTCTACGACTGCACTTCATAATGCGATACGGTTAATTTCTGTTAATTGTCTATCGATGTTATCGACGAAGAGGGTGACGAGGAATGGTGTGGGCACAGGTGCGAAAATAAACAATTTATCTTCTCAAAACTATATTGTCCACAAAACAAATATTCTCGTCAAAGCACGTGACAATCTAAAAAATACCATATGTCAATCCCAAAACAAAAATTAAATAAAAATCAAATATAATAAAAAAACTATAAAAACAAAGACAACGTATAAAAATAGGTCGGTTCAGCTGACGATCCTCAACATCCTCCCCTCTATTAATCGGTAAATCTGAGACTTGGACGATGCAACTTTGCCCGCGTAAATTGAAGCCTATATCACCCGCGTTTGATGCTTCCCGTAGGTAAAGGAATTTTCAATATCGAATAAGGGGGCTAATGGTAATTTTATCACGTATCGCTATCCCTTTCAATCTAATATTTAAAAGATAACACGAACTTCTCTCTACAACTATTCGATATGTGATAGCGAAACTGTTACATGTCAAATAATTTAGCGAAGTTTTTTGAAAGATGTTGAATGAACGATATCATTGATTTGACGTCATTTGGAATTATCTTAGGCAAGGGTTAGACGCAAATATCTATAGGCTATTGAGAAATGTCACACAAAAGAGTTGAATGCTAACTGCAATATTTCGACGTGTGGTAAGTTTCTATGATGTTTCTTGATCATTCAATCATCGTTCGTTCCAAAAGTGATTCAACTTAAAACGTTTTATTTTTTATTTTATTTTATTTTATGATATAGCGCTTGTAATAGATATTTATGGAATAATTTTTACGTTAAATTATTCCATAAATATCTATTACAAGCGCTATATCTTTGAAAAGGATGGCGAGAGATTTTGAAATTAGAGAATTAGCCCACAGTATTTCCGAATATTTCTACAAAGTTAGAAAAGATACTAATTTTGACTATAGATAATATTACTTTAATCTGATATGTATATGCTATGATCAGACTAATTATGCTTATAAAAACACTTTTGGGTTCAACCATTTCCGTTAGATTGACTGGCAGACTACTCACTTGTCTGCGAGTCATACTAACTCACTAACTGTTTTGAGGTCACCAGCTAAACCGGTCCCGCTTGTTTTGCTACTATTTTGTTATGAGTGTAATGGCGTTGGTCCGTCACAATCTTATCTGTATATTGACATTGTTTTCCTACATTATAGCAACGTGATCAAAACGATACATTAGCGGTTTCAGTAATGTTTATTAATATGATGACAAAAATAATATTAACTTCCTTGATTCTTTGTATCTGTTTATTTTGTTGAGAAATTTCTTTAAATTATTTTAATAAGTCTTTACTTATCGGTATATTATTGGTTGAGCCGGCGGCATTCGTATAGTAATATCTTTTATTACTTCTATTTTAAATAGGGCACATGACCCAGTTTTGGTGCCTGGCCTGCTTTTGGCCATTTGTGACTTTAACGCGTTCTTATTTACATGACATATTAGAAAATATGAATCACCGTTAAAATGTTGAATTGTAGCAAAGCTTATATCGTATCTAGGTACGATGTATCAAAATTGATTTGTTCCTCAATTTTAAAATTGCCAAAATTAGAACATAATCTTAAAGTAGCTAACGAGCTCGGTCTGCAATATGGTTGTTAAGCAACTTTCGCAATGCCCGGTCATAGGATAGGTGACCAAAAATATATTATCTCCAACTCCTTCGTGCTTCAGAAGGCACATTAAGCAGTTGGTCCTGGCTGCAGTCGTTAATCCGCATTGGGCCCGCGTGGTGGTTCATGGCCCATTCTTTCTATTCGATTCGACTCCATCTATTCATTTCATTTCATTCATTCAAAGAACTTTGATACATGATCATTAATATTAATATCTATATATCTATTTAATATCTATTTCAGAAAGAGATCATCAATATCTGTAGGGAATGCCTGAACCCCAGCAGTGGGGACAATAATAGGCTAATGATGATGATGAATCTTAAAATTGTTATAATCCAATCCTCTGGCCTACAAAAATATTGAGGTCATTTAAATTAAAAGTGAAAAATATATCCATTTGCGTTGATTTTACGAAATACGGTTAGCGCCGCACACAGATAACGTATTCTGTCAATGAAGCGGAAATTGAGTTACTTTCGCAAGGGCCGGTGACCGATGAGTAACCAAAAATTTACTATCTCGAGCTCTCCTGTGCTTCAGAAGACACGTCAAGCCGTTGATTCAATTTATGTGTGTAGTCATTAAAACCCACCAAACCGCAATGAGTCCGCGTCGTGGGTCAAGGTCCCTTTATGACCCACCACGTGGATTCGATTCCACCCATAGAGAAGGCCTGTACCCCAGCAGTGAAAACCAAATCCTAAAAAAGAATCCAAAAGTAGAGTTCTCTTAATTATTCCGCAACGCATGTTAAATAAACTCTTTATTGTGAATAAGCAACAGTTTTAAGAGACATTATAACTTATGAACATGCTATTACCGAAGCTTAAAGAACTCAGCCTAAACGGATGCAGTCATTACTGGCGATTCTTCTGAATCCAATGACGACAAAACGTTATTCTCTATTCACACAACGGTTTCTTTCTCAGGTTCAAGAAATAATATCGTCTCTTGGTCTTAGCAGAGCACAAAACACGCGAGCATGCAACCTCTCTGGTGGACAGAAAAAGCGGCTGGCCATCGGTCTGGAGCTAGTTAGCGACCCAAGTGTCATGTTCCTCGATGAACCAACCAGGTACAGTAGAAATCACAGATGATGTATTTCTGTCACCGCAACGACAACAAATCCTAAAAAGCAGATTTAAACAAATATGTAAGGGTCATCATATACTCTCGCATATCGGACGAAGAGGAACATAGGAACTCGCGTTAGGGAACATGTAGCTGTCGTTAAACATAAAACAAAAATATGCGAGGCTATTGAAATTAAAAAAGATCCGAATTTTAATAGAGATGAAGGTTGGCATACACCACCGGCTTGGGATCCAGTAATTAGTCAAATAAAATCTCAATCCAGATCACACATTGCAAAACCAAAAGATACAGTTAGGTTATTCTGTAAATATTAAAACAAAGGGAGCAATTCACCATTTCTTGTAGGAGTTTGTTTCGCCAGTTCTTCTCAAACAAAACTCCCAAAGATGGAACTGGTAGTAGATTACGATAGTTAGGGGTAAATAAGTAAGTCAAATGTATTTTTAAAATAATTTATTAAATGTAAACGTTGCCATAAAACATAACGTTGCCATAATATTTGTATTGTGAATGTGTCCTATAGTGTCATTCTGTGTTTTATTTTGAACGGGAGTAGCGCGTTTATCTTTAATTGTCGGACCCTTCACATCTTAGTCAATACAGGTTCCGTGTTTATTTAAACGGAACCTGTATTGACCAAGACGTAAATTGTTTTTTTTTTCTAATTAAAAATCCTTCACCTTCAAACAATAAATATAGAACACAATCGCAGAACACAATTGTTCACAATGCTGAATTTAATATTTTTATGGAAACGTTTACATTTATTAAATTCAATTATTATTACAAAATATTTGACTTATCGATTTAATTTATTGTTCCTTTATTTACCCCTGACCACCATAAACTATCACCAGTTCCAAATTTTGGGAGTCTTCTCTGACAAGAACTGGCGAAAAAAAACTCCGACAAGAAAAGTGATTCTCCCCTTCCAAAAAAACAAATGAACAAAAAATTTTGACACTTCTTTTCCCACGAAAACTCAGCGTTAGATAGTTGTATTAAAACTGACAATAATATCAAATTAATTATGTATAAAGGATTATTACCATGATACTTGATGCTGACTGAAACCATTATCCATAGTCACATAAGAAATTAAATGATAAATAATACACCAACATCTAAATCTACATAAAATTCCATTTTCTTTGTAATGAGGAAATGTCGAGCTTCACAATCCTACATATCTTAGTATTTATTTTATATTACTACTATAATTATTTCCAGCTTTAATAATTATTATAGAAACCCATATAAGTAAAACCCCGCGTTGTGTTATGATATCAATTTGTGACATCTGTATAATATTATATTAATTAACTAGCTGTTTTCCCGTGACTTTTATGTCACCCTCGTATGCAGCTTGCAGATGAAAGAATTTATAAAATTAGCCCGGTAGTTCCGAAGCCTATTCGATACCACCAAACAAAGAATCAAATCTTTCCTCCTAATAATATTAGTATAGAAAAACAATAAGCAATATCGATGGCGCGGTGGTTAGCGCATTCTATCTGTGAAGACCGCCATTTTTATAATGGCGCCGCCTTTAGTCTCTGGCTGTGTGACAAAAAATTTGGTTATAAAATCTCCTCAGCAGCACTTCCTAAGGCATGTTTAGACATTAGTTTTAACAACATCTACAACTCTAATCGCATCCTATATAACATTGCTTATTAATAAAGTAATATAATTCTCAGCTCATACCTGTTCTTTATATTTATAGATTCAGAAAAAAACTGTTCTCTTGGTTACAACATGACTGACGACAAAAAAAATGATACAGTGTTACAACAAAAACAGACTGTTCCATCGTTACCATTAAAATAAATTGTCAATAAACGTAATTAAAAAGTCATAATAAACATTATCACAGTGTAATCTAAATATAGAATCTATAAAGACTTGCCCTTCAACATAATTCATACTATGACAATCTTTGTCCTGACTCCTGAAATACTGACTGATTGATTGACCGAGTTATAGACAACGCGTCGCCTAAACCGTTGGTTGCTGAGAAAGGGTATAGCCGGACTTCCATAATGAAACTGTTAACAGGAACCTATATAGTGACCTATGTTTTGTAAAGGGTAGTAATAGTAGTTGATTGATGTGGATATTAGCTCTGTATCTTAGCTAAATAAAGAGCTATTTGAAAAAAAGGCTCCGGTGACGACTTTTCTTCAAAGTAAAACATCTCTGTTATTTTTTTTAGATTGAAATAAAACCAGTATGCGATGTTATGATCTACTTTAGACTATTTCTAACACTCACTAGACTATCAGAAATACCAATAATAAAATCTTACTATCAATTTATGACTCATGTAAAATGGTTATATGAGATCTATGAGCGATTCTATAGAATGTATTCATTTAATGATTTATTTGTGTTGTTTTTAATTTGATTTTCAATTTTTTTATATGATCTTTAATTAATCTTCGTGACATTTTTAAGATATGACGATGATTTAATGTTTTTTAGATAACTGTAATGAATTTATTTTTGCTATAATTTTGTTTATATTTTGTTTTTAATTTATTGCATATTTTAATTTTCAATTTTTTATTTATTTTTATAAACTAAATTTTGATTTGTGTATATAAGTGTTAATGCTTGTAATAAAATTGAATAAATAAAAAATATATTAGCAATGTCACAGTGAAAGTTGTAGAAAAATCAAAATTTTGTCAATCGATTTATATCGGATGAAAAAGTTACCACTTTGAAAAAATTATATTAATTGTCTATATCTTGTCTGACAAGTTTCATTAAAATCTAAATGGTAACGTATCGACAAAAGTAATGAATTAAGTTGAACACCTTAGGAGCGCTATGTTGACGCTTTTCAAATCATTTCAATAGTTTTTGCAATTGAACCGCTACTTTAACTATTTGACTAGTAATAAGTATTATATGTATAATTCATGATGTTAATAAACCTACTTAAATATATTTTTGATCTACTTTTATAGTGGCTAAAACTATCAGCGAATAAAGACGTATAATCTTCCTACATGTTCTATTACTTCATAGTAATAATAAACTCTTATTATGTTGTAGCTAAATTGAAGGGCATCCCTTTAAGTGAGAATTTTATAGCTATAGTGGGAAAATATTATATATATGTCGCATCATCTTTACGAAGATCGTTTGATTTAGTTTCTTTTATTTTAATTGCTAGTTACTCGATTACTTAATTACTCCATTGTAGAGAGAACGTGATCATCGATACTTTTAATTTTATTAGAATAGTGACAGTGACTTTGACAGTTTGTTAATAAAAAGCTGCCGCCATTTTGGCAGACATTCTGTTTCCGATCGCCGAAGAGTAAAGACATCCGACGACATCAAGCTCATCTCGTTATATTTTCGTGTGAAAAGTGATAAAATGGAACAAATCCACGTTGGTATACACGCCTTCAATGTTATTTTAAAGATAGTCCCCTGATATGAACGATCTATTTGGGCTTCGTAATAGCCCCTTCGGACTACCCGCCGTTATATATATTCTGATTCTTAGCGCCAAATAAATAAATCTTTTTTAATGAAAAATACTTAAAAATCCACTTTGTCCCTGGCAGTCCGAGATGGGATAAAGTGGAGTTTTTATACATTTTTCATTAAGAATATTTTTCAATATAGCATTGTGAATGCAAAGTTAATCAAATATAATAAATTATTTTTATTTTCTTTCCTACATGTAGTTTAATTTCGTGTCGGTGCCAGCTGTGTCATTAGTATAAGTCTGTGGTATAAGTATAACAGCACTATCAGAAAATCTATTTTTCTCTAGTCATATATATTTTTTTTTCTTATAAATATAATATGTTTCGATTTTATTGAAGATAAAAATTTGTGAATTCATTTCTCTATTTTTCAGACGTTTCTTTTTATTACGACTTTGAAATCGGTTTAATTTTTTTATGTTTTTTATTTCTTTTTTAAATAATATAAGTTAGCGCTGATCCTTATTACTTGTTTGTAACTTATAATAAACTAGTGGCCGCCAGCGACTTCGTCCGCGTTTTTCATTATTTCTTCGCCCCTAATAGTTGCAGCGTGATGTTAAGCCTTCCTCGATAAATGGTCTATTAAATACAAAAAAAAATTTTGAATTCGAACCAGTAGTTCCTGAGATTTGCGCGTTCAAACAAACAAACCCTTCAGCTTTATAATATTAGTATAGATAGACACCTTCCTCTGTATTTAAATATCTTTTATTTACCAGATAAACATTTTCTGTGCAGTGCAGTTCAGTTCAGTTCTGTGCTATTTTCAGATAGCAGTTCTAACCTAACCTAACACACTATTCTTGAAGCAATTTTTTTTTAATGAAGTGAGTCCGCCACTGATTCAATGCCTAACTTTTCGAGAATCAAGTTGTCAAACATACAAAATATACACCAACAAAACTACGTTTAGAAGCGCATATAGACTATATGAATATTGCTCCATACTCCAACAAAATTTTATACATACAGTTCAAATTGATAACCTCATTTCTTTTAAGGTCGGCTTAAAAGGTACAAATCAAATTAAAAACCTTTTTTTGAAGTCGGTTAATAAGTTAAACGGATGGCCTCCTTTTTTTGAAGTTGATTAAAAAGAAGGTCATCAATTTCAACTCCTTTTATTAATAGCTTAAATTTTAATAGTTTATCTTAAACTATCTTATTATATCTTAAAACTACTGAACTGATTTTGATGAAACTTGAAGTGTCCCCTTAATTGAAAACCAAGTATTAAACAAAAAAAATCATGCAATCCGATCTCTAATTTACGAGATATGCGTGGACAAACATACAGAACATTTTATTATTTCGATTTTATTGAAGTTAATTTGTGGTATTATTTCTCTCTTTCAGTCGTTTCTCCTTATTACGTTTTTTTTTTAAGTCAGTTTATTATTATTTTTTTACCTATAGCAATGAAATTTGGTATTAGAATAGTTAAAGATCCTGGAAAGTATTTTATCATAAAAAGCAGAGTTTAAACGGATGAAAATGGGAAGATAAGTTTTAAGTCTGTATTAATTTCTAAATGTATACATACATATTTATAAAAATGATTGTTATACTACATTGTCAAACTATTAAGTATAGATGTACAACCATAAACTTTCTATTCCAGTGGCTTAGACAGTTCGATGTGCAAGCAGCTGGTGTTTCTCTTCCACCAGCTGGCTCGCCAAGGCCGGACTGTATTGGTGTCTATACACCAGCCATCCGCTGCGTTACTGCAGATGGTGGACAAACTCTACGTGGTGGTGGCCGGCAACTGTGCTTACACTGGCTCCGTACCTGGTCTGCTGCCTTACTTACAGCAAATGAATCTAATGTGCCCACCGTATCATAACCCTGTAGATTTTCGTAAGTATTGGTAAGATTTCTTTGTTTGAACTCAAGATCACAGTAGATGTTTTGACAGTGAAGCTAGCAAAGCTTCCATGGCTACTCTTGGCATCACTAATTGAAATAGGGTCGGTGTTGATTTACTCTGTAATATATTATATATGCTGAAAAATAATTTGCATGATCTTCTTTTGACAAATGCTTTTAAGGCATAAAAACTATTAAGCATAATTATCGATTGGCCGAATGTTTTCACGTCCGAATTTTGACATAATTACATTTGTCAATATTAGATTTGGTATAATTTTACTAAGCATAACAAAGAATACCGGCCAAGAGTTTAGCCTAGGTTAAAATTGCTACTAAAACATAAAACGAGCGTGCCGAGGCATCGTCCGGAAAACGTTTTAACCAGTTGGCTGCGACATATATAATATAAAAACTAAAACAGTCGTCATAAGCAATAGGTAATAAATATTAAACAGTAATTAATATCAGAACAAAAGTGGAACATCGTGCCTTATCATAGACTGAACTAGCATTGTTACATAGTGCCGGTTACTGCTCTTCCAAGCCCGGGTCTAAGATATTTTCGAATCGGGGAAAAAATTAATAAAGCTTTAACCTAGAGCTAGTTTTTTTTACAATTAACTCTTATGCCTTTCTCCAGCATTCGAGATAATTGAAAAATAAGCTTACACAAATAATTGATAGCATTTTTTCCTTCTAATTTTCCTAATAATATACCCTAAAAAAAATATTGGTAATAAATTGAGAAATGAGTTCTTTTTTTTTCAATTATAATGCGTATATTTCGCTACTTCAATGGCAATTACCATTTAACATTATCATCATCAGTCCTTTTACGTCCCCACTGCAGAAGATAAGTCCTTCCTTATGGATGATCAAGGAAGATAGGCCATGACTCCACGCTGGGCTAATATGGATTGGAGGGTATTAACGGTAGGGACCAATGGCTTAACGTGCCTTCCGAAGCACGGAATAGCTTTAGATAATATTTTTTGGTCACCCATCCTGTGACTGACCCTTGCGAAAGTTGCTCAACAAGATCTATCGTGGGCCGCGGCTCTTTTACGAGCTGCTCCAGCATTATCGTTTATTAAGGACGTGTAATTTTTAAATATACTTCAAAAGTTGTTTTCTTTACATTACAATTAATATAACATAATAATCTAAATACCGCATATATATATATTGAGCGCAATCCTTACAAATATTTAAAAAATATGTTAAAGAATACTACCTCACACAATAATATAACTTACTGCTGCCGTATTATCGCTTTTTCCTGTTTTGATATTAATAGGTGTATGTATATATTTATATATGTGTGTATGTATGTATGTATGTATGTATGTATGTATGTATGTATGTATATGTTGCTAATGAATAAATTTTTGCATCGTATTTATTTATTGTACATTTGTTTGTGTATTTAGCACAAAAATTTTTTTTTAGATGCTTTAAATAAATCATTGGTGTGCCTCAATGATGTATTGTTAACATTCACACCCCCATCTTCATTATTCATTTTATCTCTCTCCATCCACTGGTTGCCTGGAGAAAATCGAAATTAAGCGATAAGGCCGCCAATTGTTACATAATAGTGTTAATTTACTATAAAATTTTGTAATTCATTGTGTAATGTGAACAATAAAGAATTTTGTATTGTATTGTATATTAAGTTACACCTTGACATCTAACTGACATTATATTAGATAGAGTAGTGTGAGATACATGAAAATTATAAGAATGCACACGTACAGAAACTGTGAGGATATCAAAATCAGGAACATCCGCTAATTTTCGTAGAATGAATGGGCATTTTTTACATTTGAAAATAGTCCTATACGCCCATTACTTTAACTAGATACGAGGTCGCACTGATTTATCTTAGCAACAAGCATTTTATTGATATTCCACAAGACGGTAAGTGCGTGAAATAAGAAAAATAAAATGTACAAAAAAAGGTTGTGCTTTTTGTAAAATCCTAAATTTTAATTAACAACTAATGGATCGTTTTTTAGTATGACAATGGGATTTTGCCGGCTGCAATTGAGTAAAGTATAGCAAAAAAAGAGTATAGCAAAAATGACAATTTTAGTACCATAATTTTAAAACAATTTACGATCCACCCCGACTCACACTACTCACGCTGATTCATTATATTATATGTGATAAATTATATCAAAATATATATAATTATATTATAACTCGATGGCCCAGTGGCTAGCGCGCTCGATCTGCGATAAGTTAATCAACTTTCGTATTGGCCGGTCATATGATGGGTGACCAAACATATAGCCTCAGTAGTATATTATAAATGTCAATATCATACTACTGAGGGGACATTCATAAGCTGATATGGCGATATGTAATCATCATCACCGGCCCTCGACGTAACTGTTTAATTAATTGAAAACATAATTTATTGGTATTTGTACATTTATACTTGTCAATATATGAACCTATTTTAATATCTATATATTTAGGAAGATAGAGAGTCTTTTGAATTGTTTCAAGAATTATTTTAAACATATCAATTTAAACATTCGTTTATCTTCAACATATGTTTTTATGATATCGTTAACTTAAATTGTACAAAACCTTGTGTTATATCCCAAAACCCATCATAAAAAGTCATAAAATATGTATATATTAAGTAGGATAGTAGAAGAAGAATAGTAGAAGTCGTATATGTTACTAATATTACAGTTTTTGGCTTGTTAGTTTTTAGTTTACATAACTCGCGTTAAATAATATTATATCTAAAACATATTTGTGTCTAAAACTTGCCTTCGACAATTCCAATTAACGATATATTTCATACAATATCTTTAAAGAAAAAGTAAAGTCAAAAAGTCGCGGTCGCAATGGCTATCACATGTCAAATAGTCGTATCGTGAAGTTCATGGATATTGTTTTAATGTCCTTTAATCCCTTTCAACATTTAGACAATTAGGCCCCAGGAGACAACACATGGCCAAAACGAATAATTAATTAATTAAATATATGTATTTAAATGACAATGATTCATAAAATAATCGTTTTTGTTTCAGTTATAGAGATTTGTAGTGAAAATGTGGATTTATTAGTAACACATTCACAAAACGGAAAATGCGATGATTGGAGCAATCATATTTCTCATGAGACTGATGATAATTTTCTAGGTAAATATCTCAATTATGGTATTAATTAAACTGGTGCATTTCATGAATAGGAACTTACGATATTTTATAATAATAATAACTTTAGCAGAGCGATTCTGTAAAGTTTCAAATTTCAAATTCACTGATCTGTCCCAATTCACGTCATTTAGATTAGAAATTCTATTGATTAAATAGTTTTTAAAAATATACAAATAATATTGTTTGGTTCTTACGTATTTCAGATATTCTATGTTATTTCAAAACTCACTTCATAAGTGCCACGAAACTTTTTACCAATTCAAGGTTGAGCGGATGCCGCTTTTGAAGTGAATTTGGAAACCTGGGGAAATTCAAATTCGGATTCGGATGTTTTATAGAATCGCACACAATTTCGCTAACGTAGTTATGGAAATTGTTTTATGATAAGAAAGAGACCTAATCTTCAATCTGACATCACTCAGTCTGTTTTGCAAATGTATCGACCGTCGACTCTTCTATCTATAACTCTAGACGTATGGTACAACATTTTAGCGATGTTATAGTGCTTTTTCATTTCATTTTACAAACTCTGACAAGTACTTTAATAACGACATACGAATGTTAGATAATTATGAATATGGATTTGACGGCAGTGTTTCCAACTTAGTCATTTATCCTTAATTTATCCACCAAAAAAATGACAAAGAAGTAAAATGAAACGAATTATCGTCATAATATTCGCTATGGCTAGAATCATAGCTGGAGTATTGCGAGGATGTACCCCAAGACAAAAACAACGAAAGCTATGTGAAAATACCTGTCTTTAACTCGAAACTGTGGGGTTTTGAGACTTTCGAGAGTTTGCGAGTTGCATCTCGAAGCGCTCGGTAGAGAAATTTAAATGTCAAAATACGATCACAGATCAAATTTCTACTACACACAAAATAAAAATAAAAGTTATAATCAACATTCATTATAACAATAACGATAACTACAAAACTACATCAATATTTTTCAGAAAAAAATAATTTAAGAAGTGACCAAGTGTACCTGACTACGTTACCGCCTCCCAAAGAGGATCCAACTAATAAAATACTATTAAAATTGAAAAGCACATACTCCACACCTGTATGGAAACAGTTCGCTACACTCACAAGAAGATCTCTGTTGGTACGTAATTTTCACAAACGTTCGCACACTAATCATTTTAATTGTATCTTCGAGGTTGATCTAGACTAGAATCTATATAGTGACAGAAATTTATCAAATAACATTAAGAGACATTTGAAAGTAAAGCAATAAAAAGATTAAGAAGTATTAAAAGTAAAGGCCGGATACGTATGACGAGTCGGCCCCCAAATGGGAATCGATATTGAAACTTATGTTTTAATATCGACTTGATGTTCAAACACGATTTATGTACTTTTCGCGACCGACTTCCGCTTTGACCTTGAGATAGAGAGCAAAATATCCGTATGCTTGACTATTACTGAATGTGATATATCTCTAAAGCTAATTAAGATAAAGAAGTGAAACTAACGCGAGGTGTTAGGTTACATTACAGAGTATATCACATATATTTTTTTATAATTTTTAGAATAAAAAATTACATTAAAAAAATAAAAAATAAAAAAATCATGTTTTTTTTTCTGAGTTCTCTGTGACTTACAATCACGACATTAATATATGTTATGCTCCTTTGTGTGCTCTATTACCCATAAAAATTGCGTGAAAAAAAAGTTGGTGCAACACAACGAAAAAAAATTATATGTGATTTCTGTCTTATGGTATACCCCTGTATTATAAGGTTTTCACATAACATATTGTTTTTTTTTTCGAAATTTCACATCAGCTTGTTTTAAAACATAAGTAACTAGTCTTAAGAGATGGGATAATAGTTAAAAAAGAAATGAAAAAAAAAACAGCCAGTGTTCAATACTTATTATTATTACTTTTTCGTGTCTATCAAAATACAAGAAACAAAATATTAATCATCGTCACTGTTGTAATTAATTACAATCGGAACACTTTGAGTCGCAAATAAATTAGTTAGGACCTCAGCAGGACGTACGATTTTGGACAAATATCATCCATATGATAGATAATAAATAATAGCTGCTACATGAGAACAGCATCCCACTGTACATTTGCCATTGGGGCAATCACAGCAATAACGAAGAATACTATTGTAGTCATTACCTTCGGAAATATAGTGAATGTAAATTCGATAGACTTTTCTATTTATATGTCTTGATTTTACTTCTGCTTTGATGATATTAGGTGCTGATTTCACATATTGTACTGAGAGATTATTTTGATCGTCCATTATTTCGGCCAAGTTAAATGCTGCACATTTAGAAGTAGAAGCTTTTTTGTTAATATATGGGATAAGTCGACACTTCTTACAAAAAATATCATTAACTATTACGACTTTCACTAAACACTTTAGCTTCTTCTTCATTCTTTATAATTTTTTTATAACCAGGAATCTTACTAACTAACTAAGTTATTTGCGACTCAAAGTGTTCCGATTGTAATTAATTACAACAGTGACGATGATTAATATTTTGTTTCTTGTATTTTGATAGACACGAAAAAGTAATAATAATAAGTATTGAACACTGGCTGTTTTTTTTTCATTTCTTTTTTAACTATTATCCCATCTCTTAAGACTAGTTACTTATGTTTTAAAACAAGCTGATGTGAAATTTCGAAAAAGAAAACAATGATGTTATGTGAAAACCTTATAATACAGGGGTATACCATAAGACAGAAATCACATATAATTTTTTTTCGTTGTGTTGCACCAACTTTTTTTTCACGCAATTTTTATGGGTGATAGAGCACACAAAGGAGCATAACATATATTAATTTCGTGATTGTAAGTCACAGAGAACTCAGAAAAAAAAACATGTTTTTTTATTATTTTTATTTTTTTGATGTAATTTTTTATTCTAAAAATTATAAAAAAATATATGTGATATACTCTGTAATGTAACCTAACACCTCGCGTTAGTTTCACTTCTTTATCTTAATTAGCTTCAGAGATATATCACATTCAGTAATAGTCAAGCATACGGATATTTTGCTCTCTATCTCAAGGTCAAAGCGGAAGTCGGTCGCGAAAAGTACATAAATCGTGTTTGAACATCAAGTCAATATTAAAACATAAGTTTCAATATCGATTCCCATTTGGGGGCCGACTCGTCATACGTATCCGGCTAAACCCTTTGAGAGAATATTTTCAAGAAAAATTATGGAACTGTCAAGAAGGATTATTTAACTATTCATGTGGATGAGAATGTTAGGAAAAGAATGTCGAAGAATGTAAAGGATTCTTTACAGAAGTATTGTATAAAAAAATAATACATAATTAAAAAATTTTGAACAGGGTCAACGAATAAGGCTCGTGTAGTTATTAATTAAAAAAAATATTGTTCTGACTTCAAATGTAGTAAAAAAAAAATTATTTTATATGTTAGAAGAATCTGAGTATTATAAATTAATTAAATGACTAAGCATCCTAGCATATAGATACCTAATACCTTCTCAATAGTTAATATTATAAGTATAATGTACCATTTCAATGCCTTTATTTTTCAGTCGTTATGGCGCAGCCCCGCTTTCACCCTCATGATTACGGGCATTCACTGCTCCATGGCACTTTTCATTGGCTTCCTGTTCTACAACATCGGTGAAGATGCAAGCCACGTAAGGGACAGTTACAACATGTTGTACTTCAGCCTTATGTTCCTCATGTTCACGGCCTTCAGTTCCTCTTCAATTCATTGTGAGTACATTCAACAATATTATAATTATTTGATTGATCTATATAAATAAAAAGTTTAAAGATAAAAACAACTGAATATCGCTTCTCATTTGTATATAAAATCTATTTATTTGAATATTCACCGTCAACTATCACTATCACTATCATCAGCAGCCTTTTTTACGTCCCTACTGCAACTAACCTCCTTATGGATGGATAAGTAAGATGGGTCATTACCCTCCACGCTGGCCCAATGCATATTAGAGGATAACTTAATTAATTTTATGTGCATAAAACTATTGTTTTTAATGAACGAGTATCTCGTATCTTTGCTTGCTTAAGCTATTCACCATCGCCAGGTTCTTCGAAATGGGACACGAACCCTCAAATTTTCGCAATTCGATCAAGAAGAGTAATGGTTGTTGGTGGTTTCGAGCTTTGTTTTCATTTATTTACGCTCTGTGCACAGAATACACGCTACTTTTAACTGGGTTTTAAAGCTGCGTTATCCATTTAAAGACGAAAGCGACATTTTTGATTATGACGAATTATAATAATCTTTACAGTTCCTCACCAAATACCAGTTGTGAGACGGGAGCATTTCAATCGCTGGTATACCACGGGGGCGTACTACACATCAACATTGGCTTCCACGTTGCCAACACAGACAGTTTGCACACTCAGCTACGCGTTCATAGTGTACTTCCTTACCGGTCTACCACCTGATATTGTGCGCTTCACCACATTCTGTTGGACTTTAATGTTGGTGTCGTACGTTGCTCTCTGCATCGGTCTACTCAATGGCTCCATTTTTACTGTTAAGGTTTGTATAAAAGTTAATATCTCTAACGGTGCGGTATCAGCGATACCGTTCTCTTTGTTTGACGTCATTATAGTGACTCCGTTCTGTTGCTATTGGATAGTTTACCTGCGTCTATCATCATCATTATCATCGCCAGTTTGTTAATCTACCCACTGCTGGGGATCGGGTCTACCCTATGAATGGAATCCAATCAAATCAAATACACCCCCGTAATATCCAAACTTTTTATGTCTATGGTTTAAAACATGACCTAAAAGCCTTCTTATTTCGAAACTTTAAATTATTTTCTAATATGTAAAAATACATTTTTGAAATTCTTAATGAAAAAAAGATGCTTAAAAAATCCACTTTGCCTGGCACTCCGAGATGATTTTTTTAATGTCATTTTGTGATGAGAAGTCATAAATCATTTAGAATACGGGTTCTAAAATATAAAATATCTAATTGTTATTACAGTTGATATAATAATGAAAACCAGTGTGGGAATATAAGTTGGGTGGTTCCTCAGACTTGAATATACTAAGCCTGTCGTTTTTAGATTTTATTGGCAGCTTATTAAAAATTTTGATTGCCAGCTTATTAAAAATTGGCAGCTTATTAAAAATTTGAAAATTTTGATTTGATTGATGTAAAGTTTCCTGTTGTGTGATCGGTGATATGCGTTTTTCACAGAACAAGTATAAAATCCAAATTATAATACCTATGTATCATTCAAAAACTAATCTGTCTAGTCTAGCAAATACTATCTCGAAAAGAATACAAAGAAATCGTAAATTTTTAATACAGTCACTATTGTGGTTATAATTTTATAAAAAAAAAGTTTTGCCATACTTTGAGCATCGCTCTGGCGCCCAACGTGTGACCAAATAAAATATTATTTTATATTTCTAACGAATATTTTAAGACTACTTTAATAACATAAAAATATTTTTAAAACTAATTCTTTTCGGTGGTATAGCATCACAAACTGACACAAAAGAAACTCAACAAAGGGATTTTGACATACGTAACAATATTCTTAATGAAAAATGCTTAAAAATTCAATTTGTCCCTGGCACTCTGAGATGGTACTCGAACCCATGACCTACGGCAATCCGGGTGACTGCTCTAATTTTTAAGCATTTTACTTAAGATTATTTTTCAGTATAGCATTGTGAATGCAAAAAAAAATTTAGAACATATATACAAGATTCAAATATAGAGTTGATGATACCGCACCCTATATCTACAAAATGTAGACAGTTAAAATATTAATAATATAGGCAATTAACTTAAATGTCTGTAATATATATTTATTAATTTGATACATTACTCATTAATATTAGCTAGCGTTACAAATGCCATCCTGTCTAATCACAGAGAAAAAACATCCGCCATAATTCACGCAATTTACCGGTTTTGTTTCGTTCTTTATTTTACGTTAAAATAAAGTTTAATTCTCGTATCTTTGCTCGTATTATAAACGCTCGTAACTACAGAATTTATTTTATATTTCAGAACGGCGTCGTATTTGGCCCTTTCTTCATAATGCCATTCACAATCTTCTCAGGATTCTTCTTGCGGTACAGCGACGCGCCAGTCTTCTTCCGTTGGATGTTCCACATATCATTCTTGAAGCACGGTCTCGTCGGCCTCGTGGTCGCAATATTCGGCATGGACAGACCGAAAATGCCGTGTTCAGACCTATATTGTCACTATACTTACCCTCGGACATTCTTAGTTGACGTAGAAATGTCACAGGAGAATTATTCTCTGGTTGTCGGCGCTCTTTTCGGAATTGGACTAATCGTAACTATTTGTTCGTATATCATTCTAAAAATTAGACTAAAGAATAAATGGTGAATAT
The DNA here is from genome assembly GCA_918026875.4 of Diatraea saccharalis. NCBI lineage: Eukaryota > Metazoa > Arthropoda > Insecta > Lepidoptera > Crambidae > Diatraea > Diatraea saccharalis. The sequence continues at coordinate 8,864,104 of OU893345.1, forward strand.
TTTCACTTCAAATTTGGATTTAATAAGGTATTTTATAACTGCGAAAATGTCTGAATACAGATACCTTGAAGGCATTATTTGTCGGCACCGTCACAAATACCATTTTCTGTGAACGCTGTCAAGCTAAGATGACACCTTAAAAATAAGACATCGACCAACTTTCTAACTTTAATCATACCAAATAATTGTTTATATTTCAATAAACATCAAAATTTATATTTATCATAATTTAAATCAGTTTAATTTTATTTGGTGTTAGGTAAAGGTATAAAGAGATAGACATAGCGTCTAAATACAATAAGTACTGTGTACTTAAACTGTGATGTAGATCAATTTTGTTTTAGTTTATAAATGCATATTATAAAAATAAGTTAAATATCAATGTAGTAACATTATGTTCTTTATAATAATTTTTAATTTTATTTTGTACAAAATACGAATAAAGGAGGTTATTCACACAATTAATAGTATTTTTATAGAACAAAATTTTTAATGAAATAAATAATTCCATTTTATAATGTACATAATTGACTTTTACGAAGTCAATCCGTGAACGGATCGGAAAACGTTATTTTTATAATTTTACATAAAACTGACTTCATTCAGTAAAACTTGTTAATGTAGATTTATTAAAGATATTTCAATGTATAGAATTTCGTTCACTTTTACATTTAACTCGTGGTGGCAACATTGATTAATTTAAAAATCCGAACAATATATCAGCTGGAAGTAATAATATGCACTGATCTAAATTTAGGAGGAACTACATTGGCTTTAGTTCATAACTCAAACAAAATTCGTATGAAGTTACTGACAGTCTTTAAAGCACCAATATTTTAAATATGTGTTACATTGAAATATCGCTAATGTAGACCAATCTTTAAATAACCCCATGCTGAGCCCGTTCAATGGCTACCTAAATCAAATAAAGGTTGCGTATGAAAGTAAAAGATAACTTTAATATTATATAAATAGATTATTTATTCAAATATATACATGTCTGGTTAGATGGTCACAATTTATAAATAAGGGGATAGGGTTGTAACAATGAAATTATGGAAACGAATGTAAAAGTAGAGGTATATAAAGGATATAATACATTTGTCCGTAATATTTGACCTTCTCGTACTTGGTACTTTTGTTTTAATTAACTTGGTACTTTATGTGACTCGGTAAGAATTTTCAAAATATTATAAAGAAACAATAACAATGACGAAATAAAATAATTTATAAAAGACAAGTAAACTTTTAGTGCCATTATAAATTTATAAGGATATACCAAATTTTATGATTAAATATTCATGACTTATAATGTTATAATAACTGCTTTACAAATCGGATTAGATATATCTGTTACGCTTACACGAGATGTTGCTGACTCCAAAATCAATGCAAGTCATATTCAACCAGAATAGTATTTCTAGTCAGTGCTGCAGTACTGACTAGAAATACTATTCTGGTTGAATATCTTAACCATTTAAGGTTTTTAACGGCTAAGAAGAAATACTGACGCCAAATCAGTTGACACTAGGTTATTACCAGCTCAGCTAGTACTGATAAGTCTTGGTAATGCAGTCAGTTTCTTACCTATGTCAGTAATTATCATGTCATCAGTACTAATATTAACGCGACCAAATGTTGTCATATAGCAACTCAGTTTGAAAATTAGAATTTCCTTGTAGGCAGAGAAGGTTTATAAAAGGATAATATGATCAAATTCACACTCGGACTATACAACACCACGTATTTATATAAGGAATCTATGGAGGGTTTTCTTGTATGAAGGCACGACCCATTTATGACGTAAGACTATTTAGATAGAAAGGATTTAAGCAAGATTTAGTTTTCTTACAATGGAGGCAACGGGAGTCTAGTTCTTACGTAAGATCACCACAATGCACAATTTAAGATTATATTAACTTTACTACGGGAATACGTAAGCGGGTGAATTAAAAATGTTATTAGTACCTATAAAATAAATGTTACTGTTAAACATTTTTATTAATTTTTAAGGTTCCATACCAAAACAGGAAAAACGGAACTCTTACTATCACTCGTGTGTCTGTCCGTCGGTCGCAGCTCACAGCTGATTTTCTCCGAAATTCATTGAAATAAAAATTGTGATACAATTTATATAACTCGATGAAATATCTTTATAATGTAAATAAATCTTAAAATGACAGTTTTTTGACATAAAAATTAAAATGGGCTTTTCATGACGATCTTATTTTTTTATATTTCCGAATCTATTCTGCTACCTACCTTTGTAAAAAGAACTTATATTTCCAACACGAAACTTTGACATCATTGCTGAACTCGATTTGCTTCTGACCTCGATGCGTTATGTGTTCAGGAACTAGGTATAAACTCTTGCCTTGAGATTTACCTTGCCTTATAGTATATTTCTATTTAGTTTTTATCAATTTCATATTAAGTCATTATAAAATTATATATCATCAATTATAGTAACCCAACGGTTGGACCAACAATAAAAAATAAATATTGTTTAAATCTTTATCTGTTTTATTATTTCACTGAGTACCCTATAAATACTAAGAAATATTTTTAAAAACCTTAAATAAGTATGATTTCTTATTATTTCGCTAGATCAATTTTTAAGCAATGAGCTCAGCTACTCATACTTAAAATAAATATCAAGGTGTCTGACTTTCAGTGTTTTTTATGATCACTTATTTATTTAATTCATTTTCGGGTGTATTTAATTTGGAAAATATTACGCTTTGAAAACTAAACAAAGTAGGGAAAATATTCTACAAAAATTTGCTAAAATATATATAACATTCATTATAACAGCTATAAACATAAACGCACAAATAACAAAGATTGCCCAGACGTTTTTCCCTACTGTAGCACTGAGTGACGTCATGCCCGATTTCACCAACGTCCCCTAAACTGTTACATAACTATGTGTCCCTTAAAATAAAAGTACCCCTAAACGATCCCCTACATTAGAATATGTTTCACCAACTGAACAGACCCCTTAGTAGGGGACCCATATGTATGTGACAGATTTTTTTCATTATTAAGGATGTGAGAACCGTAACTTTTAACCGATTATTATTTTGAGTCTGTATAAAATATGATTGAAGCTGTGTCAATGTATTGTAATATCAATTAATATAATAATTTTTGGTTTTCTACATACGGGTCATATGTGAAGTAAAAATAAAGAACGAGAACGACTTTTTCATAAGTTAGGGCTGGATAATTGAACTCCTTTGCGTAATAAACAATGTTTTATAAAAAGTCGAAATGACTGTACTACTATTATTGTCAATTTTGTGATGTATGTTTATTTTTTATTTAAATTTAGTGTTAATTTTTTTAATATCCAAGAGGTGTTATCAGCAAATCTCAAACAGAGTACTAAACAATGCACAGATGTAGGCCATCTGTTCAACTAAAAACCTTTACGGTTTGTGTATTACTTTCACATCAAAACCATTGTTTTTGTCGGAACCTTTATTACGAATTACGAATTTGTTATTGTGAATCTTCGTGAATAGATTTTAGTGTTTTAAGGTTTTTGTTAATATCCTTGTATTGTATGTCTACCTTTTGTTCCTTGTTTATTTTTTAAGTATTGTATTGAAAAAGGTACAAGCATACCTTTTTTCAATACAATAGTGAAAAGTGGGGAGTAATGCGGCCAGTTGGTTTAAAAGCTAGGGAATACTTGAAAAAGGTTTATACAATTCAAATTCACAATCACATCACGTCATATTTTCTCCCTGCACCTAGTGTTTAGTTGAAATTTGACAATGAGTGATAAAAGGAAACGCAGTTAAAATTTTACTCTTGAAGAGAAGGATAAACTAGTTAAGATCCTGGCTATGTATAAAGATACTATATTAAATAAGAGAACTGATGGGACTACAAATGAAGCAAAAACAAAAGCTTGGGTCTCAGTTGCAGCTAGATTCAACAGTTCTGCTACGACTCACAGGTAAGTATCCAGATAATCATTGCTAATTTCCAATTTAAAAATGTACAACTGTTATTTAAGATATTTATACATATTTTTTAATATTTACAGATCAAAAGAGTCTCTATTAAGAGTTTGGGAAAAATTGAAAACAGAAGCTAAACTGTATAAAAGTAATTTGAGAGAAAATTTCAATAAAACAGGAGGAGGTCCTTGTATTACCAAAATTGATCCCATTTTGGAACAAGTCTGTAGTATTATGGGGCGGGCTTGTACTGGCATTTTAAATATAAATGATAGTGATGCAGATTTACCATTGACAGTGAATATAGAAAATGTAATAAGTCCATTGGTATGTCTATACGGTCATAGTTATTTTAAATAATACAAAGAAAACAATAACCAAATAATATGATTTTCTTTTCAGCCCACTGATCTAATAAACCCAGTTGCAGCTATCCAGCAGAACACAAATTCAACAGCAGATTTAGTGGTTAGAATTAATTTAATTTTAATTTATATAACTGATAAGTTAAATGGTAACAATTTTTATTAATATAATTTTTATTTTATTATTTTAGGAAACAGAATTTCTAATGAGTAAAGATCCTTTACATGACAATGTCATCAACTTGATGGCAACTGATGACATACAAGTGAGTAAAATAAAATCTCCCTATGTAGGAAACATTATTTAAGACTAATGTCATTGTTTTAATATATACCAAATTTCAGCTTAATAAAAATGTTGCTCCTGCCTCTCCCATTAGTACACCAATTTGGGCAAGAAGACGGAGGCCAATAATTAATCAAACCAATGAGAGGACTGAGGTAGCAAATGTGCTATGTGCAAGCTATGGAGACTTAAACCAAAAAAGGCTGAGCATAGAAGAGTTAAAACATCAACTTTTAACTGAAGAAATTGAATTTAAAAGGGAATTGTACCAGATAAAATTAAAGTCTGCAGAGAAAGATTTGGAAATAAAAACTGAAGTTTTGAAACAAATAAAAAGCAAGTTTATAATTTTAATTCATATTTTATTCAACCAAAGACTAAGTTTATGGCAAATTTAAAAAATATTCAGTTATTTGATTTCTCCGGAAGCCATAAACTGAATTTAATCCATTCACTTGTTGATTAATTTGCCCTTCTTGTATCAGTCGTTCTAAATTAACCAAATGTTCATCATATGGTTCTTGCTCCTTTCGTAGAATGCATATATTGTGCAATATGCAGCAAGCTAGAATAACATTGATTGTTGTTTCCAATTTTAATCTTATTCCAACTGCTAATACAGGAAATCTTCTCTTTAAAACACCATACTGCCGTTCAACCACATTGCGAGTTTTAATATGAGCTTCATTGTATTTCTGCTGGCCTAAATTTGTTGGATTTAAATATGGTGTTAACAAATGAAACTGAAAAAAAAAGTTATTTTTATATATAATAAAAAATATATATATTTTAAAGATTTTCACAAACTAAATTGTTTTATTTCAGATGGAAAGCTTGCTCTTCAGTCTCTACAAGAATTTCAAACACAACAAAATTATAAGTAACTTTAAAAATAAAGTATGACAACTATTATTTTCTTATTATTTAATATAAACTATAACATCATTTACCTTAAGTGGATATCCACTATCACCAAGTAAATAAGCACTTCCATAATCGCCTCTTTCAAATTTCCTGAATCTTTGGCTATTTTGATAGATTATAGCATCATGTGTGGAACCTGGCCAACGTGCCACAACATCAGTTATTAAAAGTTGTGCAGTACTAATTGTCTGAACATTTATTGACATATATGATTTTCTGTTTCTAAACAGCTCTGCATCGTCACCTCCTAAAATGAATACCAATATATATTTTAGGAAGTTATCATATAATCCTTCAATTTTAGGATATTTTGTGTTATTTACCTGGTGATTGTATTTTGATATGAGTACAATCTATACAACCCAATACATTTGGAAATCTGGCAATATTATAAAATTCCCCTTTTATTTTTTCTTGGTCTTCCAGAGTCTCGGGAAATAGTATAAATTCACCTCTTAATTTGACTATAGCCTCTGAAACTTTTTTTATAATTCTACTACTGGTAGCAATACTGATGCCTCCCAAATCGGCTACAGCCAAAAGCTGACAACCCGTTGCATAATAACGTAATGTTATCAGTAGTTGATTTATTGGTGGCACTGAATGATTCCTGAAAACAAATGAGCTTTTAACTGTTTATATTTAATTGAAGAATAACCTTATCTTATTGTTTTATGTAGACTGAATTTCATAATCATTAAATACGTGACTATCAAAGTAAAAACATTTCTTACCTATTGTCATGAAACTCCAAATCCTTTTCTATTTTCTCTAATATAAATAAAACACTATTCTTTGATAATCTATATCGTTTAAAGAAATCCACGTTGTCGTATTTATTGAAATAATCCGGTCGTTCCCGTATTATACGCTGGCGTCTAAATAATGTATTTTCTAATAATAAATCGGAAATTTCAAAACTTTCTACAAAATCAAATAATTCGGTATCCATTCTCTAAACTTAATAACAAATATTTTAACTCTGCGTAACCGACCACTATCTCCTAATAAAACGCTCTTATAAACTGTCACATAACGTTATGGGCTGAATATTCGGTCCCCTAAACTTAGAAGTTCTTTTAGAACCGTAGGGGGCCCCTAAGCGTTGGTGAAACGCAATAACGTAGTTAGGGGTCCCCTAACCAGGTTTAGGGGTTCCCTTAATTTAGGGGACGTTGGTGAAATCGGGCATCACTCAGCCGATTAACAGCAGTTCCATAAACAGCACCGTATCTCAGAAACTATTAATTAACATGCTGTTACTTCTATATTTGTTTATAGACTATTTGACTATACATAAAAAAAAGTGTCAACTAGCCTGATGCAATGCAGATATATTGTGAAAAATCTTAAAATAGTACTCGTATCCTACATAGTAGGCCAGTATTCTCAAGCTTACGAAATAATCTCATCTCAATAGACTCTTAACGATTTGCATTTACCACTGTACTATCGACATAAAAGTCCAATATTATAAGTGCTATGTCCTCCTCACAAATCAATGGTGACAGATATAAAATATTATTGGAATTCAGGTAGATAGTAGGATGACAAATTGCAAGTAGTCGAGACTTTTTGAGATGTATTTTTACGTAAACATCAGCAGAATTGTTCTGCAGCATTGACGAAAAAAATTGTTATAATAAATTTTTCTAAGGGAATTTAAATGGCCAACTCTAACACTCAATCGGCAGTTGCACAAACCTCCATTAAAATTGTCTTCAGTTTAAAGCGACATTACTCATAAAAATTTGACATTCAAGCTTTCGAGCTTCATTAAACCTTAATGGACATTTTTGCAATTGACCGATTGCCTGTTATCAAATATGTTTAATATTTAGAGTAAAAGTCATCACAGTCACAACATTACTGCGATGGGAAATTTACCTTATTATTTCGTAGCGTATGTAGCCACAACCCCGGTATGGTAAATCTTGTAAAATACCGGGTTCATCCATCCACGTGAGGTGGGTAACTACCCGAAGAAGTGAACGTTCACACATCACAGCTATCAACGGTATTAGTTTTGACATAATACATTTGCCTATGCGTTAGTTAGAATGCCTTGAAGTATGAAATTAGCAAAAAGAGGTCAGAGGCCAGATTTGTTTCTTCTTCCCGTAGCGGGTTTTACCAGCCGTCCACACTTTGAACTGCCCTGCTGTTGGTGGCGAAGAGCCCTGGTTTGTGAAATAAGGTGCATTATCCCTGTGTCTAGCAAGGGTAGCAGACCATATTTATGGCGTAGTACTACACGAGAAAGATATTTTTTTGTATTTTCAAATGGTAAGTAAGCAGAAGAACGTAACCAAATAAATAATCTCAGTAACGGTTATTCAAGGATTTCATGTTTTCTTTTGAATAAATGATTATAATTACCTATTTTTTTAAATCTGACGTAAGGATTGTAAGCAGCAATCTCATAGCATTGTTTTGCAAATTCAATGGAATTTTCCTCTACCTTCGATTCGAGTTATATTAAAATATTAAGTTAAATGTAATTTGAATGAGTAGCTCGGTGGCGTAGTGGATAAGTGCCGCGACCCGCGATCGTTGTCGTTAAGCAACTTTCGATAGGGTCAGTCACGGGATGGGTGACAAAAAAATTATTATCTCGAGCTACTCCGTGCTTCGGAAGGCACGTTAAGCCGTTGGTCCCGGCTGCATTACCAGTCGTTAATACCCTCAAATCCGCATTGGGCCAGCGTGGAGGGTCATGGCCCATCCTCCTTTACCATCCATAAGGAAGGCCTGAGCCCCTGCAGTGGGGACGTAAAAGGGCTGATGATGATGATGATGATGATGAATTTGAATCGTGATCAATATCGCTATGTCGCTCTCTCAATCGTTATACCTTTGAAATGGGTCGCTATTATGAAATTGGGCAATTTGACCAAGGACCACCTAACGGTCCAATATATGGACAACTATTGGGTTTCGTTACTGATGTTTATAGCTACACAGAACATCAAGTCATTTTCTCTTTTCTTTAAATTTTTTACGCAGAATACTCTAATTTTATGACTTTGTAGCCAAACGAATTAGCCAAAATTTTGAATAGAGATATACTCAGTATTTTTTTTTTATTAGAATCATAAGTATATATATGTCTCGTATACTTTAATTTTATGCAATACCCAAACAACGCAATCAGTGATGGTTACAAATATGTACATATTTAGTTACTATTTAAGAAATGAATTAGTGTCAAAACACCTACCCCAAATTTAAAATTTATACAATTCATTTTTAAGCTATTTTCTAACACTTTACGATTTAAAATATAATTGGAGATTGATAGTTTTGCATTCTCTTTCGTGCTGTCGTCAGTACACACTTGCGTCAGTATTAAGATACAACACAGTAACAAAAGCTAATATCAATTGAAATTACAAGTTATCATTTTGTTCAATAAGATATTGAAATAATCTCACTTTTATCTTATACACCTACTAAATAATTATAAGACATTAAGGGGAAGACTGTATCCAAAAATATGCAAAATCAAGCATAATGTTGTACCTATATAAGTAGTATATTACAGGAACATCCAACTATTACGCGGTCGCCGAGCAGGAAGATTTTCGTACAATAATTACGTCTAATTCTTTTAACCGTTCTATTATATAGTGCATGGTGAGTCTTCTTTTGCACAGATTATATTTTATTGAGTCTTATTACAATAAACATAACGTGAAATTTTCTACGCCGTCGTCCATTGCACTCGGTGAAGTTAATTCGAGAGGGCGCGCCGATCGCCAGATGACGCATTATAATTCAATCATTCTCTGATTTTGATTGGTCGAAAATTTGTGGAGAATTAACCTTCTGGGCAAGTACATTGGTGAGCCAGATTACATGTATTATACTATCTTTACTGTATTATTCACACGGTTGCACGCCAAGCTACCACAGTATATCAAAAATTGAACACTACCTACAATATAATATGGTTTGAAATTATGTAGAAAATTTTGACAATTTTGTATGACCTGACATGTTGTTGACAGTAATGACTAAATAATGGTTGCAATATTTTGTTAAAAAATTTAAGTTTTGACAAAATTTTAAAGAAACAATTTTAAAGAAACACTTAAATCAACTACATCATATCATTTTGAATGCCTTTGAACCGACATAATTAATTACCTACATTAATAGTAGGTAAACTTGAAAATCTGACTTAACTTTTTGTGTAACAACATAAAAAAATAAAAAAGGCTATGCAGTATGTAATCGAATTCGTACTGTAAAATTTTCCAGTTGTTGGCACACAAACAAATACAAAGGACAAAACAAGGTCAATAAAAAAAAGAAAAAACATCTACGAGAACATTAACAAGACAACACACTTGCATTATTAAGGAACCTTCTCTTTAACTTGAAGGCGGTCAGCTCTTCAAAAGTACCAGACTTGAATAGTACTGGTGAAAGTGGTAACGAGGTAACTCGTCGCAATCGCAGTTACTCAGTATTCTCGCGCTAGTCGAATGTCTGCCGCGACTCGTCAAGACTTAAGACAATTTTCCAATTCTGTACATTACGTACTAAACAACTGCATCCGTTCTTAATATTTGTGTTGTGTTACTTTTCTGTGATAATGGACATCGAAACTGGCAAAGACGATTTAAGTTTCGAAGATGGAAAACTTGTTGTGTTTACTGATATATCATGGAAGATCACAAAAAGTCAGAGTAAGCGATCAATGTGTTATTAAACTTTTTTAAATTAAAAAGGTCTCATGTTGTTTGTCTCCAAGTATTTCTAATTTTAATCTAGGTTTATTTGAACGTTATTTGTATGTCACAAGTTCCTCATCTGAAGAAAACAAATATATTCCTCTATTATATTATATAATAAGAATGGAAAACGCAGCTATTAACGATATTACAAATAAAAATCTACTTTGTGCAAAATATTATCATTACTTTAATAAATATTTTTATATAATCGCTTAATAATATATAAATGTACTGATTGCGAAAGTTTTGTGTCTCATTATTTTTAGTTTTTATTTGAAAGTATTTTCATCTTAAAATCAAATGTTTATCTGTATTATGTTGAGTTTACATCAATGTATCTTGGCACTGTAGACCGATTCAACTTGACAAACCGGCACGAACTAACAATTTTTCAGTAAATAATTAAACTAATTTAGATTTTTGTGAGTTGTCATAAATGATTATTATGTGAATATTTTTATATAACACCGGAACTTGTTTAAAAAATCTAATTAAAATAGATTAATATTATCTTATTTAAAACATAACGCAGGACTGATAACTAGTATGTACTTTACAAAGTATCTACTACAACTGTAACTAAATCAAATATTTTTCTTAAAGATAAATACTCGCATCGATATAATAATTTGAATACAAAACTTATTGATAACAACAAAATCCCTTAAAATTTATTGGACAAAATTTAACTTGTAAAATTATGTTGTAGGACGTTAAATAAATTCATCAAATATGATATACAGCATTTCTTTTTTAAAGGAGCAATAATTGATTTATCGAAATATTGTTGTAGTAGTTCAGAACATAACATAATATTTTCTTATCAGTAGTACCAATAGACTAAGATACCCTTTGACCTTAAACTGGGTTCCTAATATTATAAATAATATATGTAATGATTAATACTACAAATAGTAGCATCTTAAATCATAGAAAATTTGAGGGGAAACGAATTTACTAACTAATTAATACATACATTAAGTAAGTAAGTATATTCCTGTTAATTGGACCTACAGTTCTATCATATTTGTTCAATTTTACGACTAGCCACAAAACATCTTCGCGAAGACGTCATTAATGGTAATTGGTCAGAGGTTTTTGACCGAAACTCCGTGGATGTTAAACTTGAGTTTTTCATAACGACACTCACTGCATTATATGATACTCACGCACCAATTCATCCGGCCCAAATGAAGCACCGTCCATCGCCATGGCTCACTGATGAGATAAAACTTTTATCTGAACGTAAAGCCTCAGTCAAAACAAAATACAAATGCCGGCCCACTTTATTCAATTGGGAAAAATACGTTAATCTAAACAAATACTGCAATAAGGTGTGTAGGAATACACAACGCCAATACATTCATAACTCTGTTGAAAACGCAGAACCAGCAAAAGTCTGGAAATTTTTAAATTCCATGGCCATCGGTAGACAACGTCATACACCTACTTCCAGAGTTCTAGAGCGACTTGTCAATTATCAGCTATGCACTTTCCTTCATAAAAATCACCTCCTCAATCTTTATCAGTCTGGCTTCCGTACTGTGTAAATATATAGTACTAAAACGGCTTTGGTAAAAGTTACCGTTGACATCAGATCAGTATGGAAGATGGAAAAGTTACGATTCTGTGTTAACTTGACGTAAGTAATGCATTCAACACCATAAGCTTTGATGTTTTGCTTAGTGTATTACGCTCTCTTAACATATATTCAGTGGTGATTGACTGGTTTCGTAGCTGCCTGTCTGATCGCCGCCAGCGAATCCGCTTTAGAGAATCTTTCGGGGTGCCTCAGGGTAACGTTCTATCTCCGTTACTTTTTGCCATTTTTATTAATTGCATTTTCTAACAGTTAACTTCGTCCTATCACCTTTACGCAGATGATTTGCAAATAATTTCGCAAGCCCATATAGACCAAATTTCTCAAACCGTGAGCCGAAAGGTGTTTACTGCGGCGGGATCTTTAAAAAGGCTTCGTAATTTTTTTCGAATGACTACTAGAACTGCAGCAATCTTTATTACTTTTATAAAGACATCCTTTATATACATATATTGTTTCTCTTCTTTACAGTGTTCTGTTTAATGCTTTTTCACCAGCTTATCTTACGAAACGTTTTAAATTTCTTCATTAATACACACACTAGAGTTTTGAGGTCATCAGAGAACTTGAAATTGTCAATACCGATGCATGCCAGTAAATTCATTGATGAATAATTTACAGTCCAAGCTGCACGTCTTTGGAAAGCATTGCAAGAAAATATCAGGCGTGCTAAAAGCGTGGCACACATTTTTAAAGGACTAGTCTAAGAGCACTATGTGTCACTCACTCTGAATCCCGTCTGATTCTTATCTATCATCTAAAAGCTTATATGTATCTTATATAATAAAAATATGTATTATTATAGTATTCGATTACTTATTATTTTGTGTATGTACTTAATATATTTATTTATTCATTAAATGTATCTAAATGTACGATATTTGAGACACCATAAGCTATCTTAATCTAATCTAGATATAATTTTGTTCAGTTCGCAAGGTTGCCTGTAAGAAATTACTTTTCAGTAATAAGGCCGCCAATTGTGCATTTAAATTTATTGTATCCATATGTTTGTTTTGTTCATTGGTGTATAATAAATAATTTTTCATTAATTCATTCAAAATGGCAAGACGAAATTTTCAAAAATCACTTTTAAAAATAATGGGGAAAGAATAACCTATATCAAAAAATAACGAGATCAAAAGGAGAATGGGCAATTTACTATGAGAGTTCGGCTATTTTAGCGTAATCGTGCACATCGTTGAAACCAACTACAAAAAGAAAATGAGTAGGAAAAAAAACCATTTTAAAATTATGCCGGAGTTTGAGAATATCTTAATTTTTAACAGAGATTTTGAGGTTATGTCGTTATAATATCTACGTATATAAGAGCAATAAAATTAATAATGTGTTTCAAGCAATCGATTACTAACGGATATTTAATTGCGAAAAAGTACATATCTATACCTATATTATAAAAAGGAAAAGATTGGAGTTTTATTGTAAAGGATAAACTCAAAAACGACTGCGCTGATTAAAAAATAGTCTTTGATTTATATAACACCTGACCAACATTATCAGAATTAAAATACTTTATTTTAATATACTTTATAAAGTAGTGGTAGGAAGTTCGCGTGTCAAGTCGATTAATAACTTGAAACTTAGTAGGTAGTCGTAGTTATATTGTAGTAGGTAGGTATATACGCACCGCTAAAGAAAATATTTTAACGAATGTATTACCTAATGGAATCTTGTTATATTTATGTATAACACCGCTTAAACACGCATGTATATTCCTCCGTGACGTCACGATTAATTCCGTCAGCAACTATCAATACCCAAATCGCAGTACCCAATCAAGAGTAGCTACGAAACGGCACAATTATAATGTCGATTTGTCGCGATTGCGTTCGATAGTAAGGGAACCAAGTATGTAAAATAAAATTGAAACAAATGTATTTATGTACTTCTTTATTGATCATCATCATAAAATAATGGAGTATATTTGCATATGCCTTTACGAAAAAGGCGATCAGCCTTATCGAGTTTATTGTTGCATGGTTGAAATTTATCCAAGGCCCTATCATGAGTCTAAATTAGTCAGTTTAGCAATTGTTTTAATAAGGTTAATTTTAAACGCCGCATAATTTAAAAAAATACTATTTATATAAAATATATTATAATAAGAGAGAAGATTTTTGATAAATAAATGCATAGTGCGCAATTTGCGTAATTTTAGCCGACTTCTGCCCATTCTCCTTTGCCTCTTAGTTACAAAATTACACATGCACAAAAGGTCGCTTTTTGCACATTGGAGGATAATTTATAAGCAAATCGACCTTTTTTAGTTACAACCCGGCAATCACCATCAGTACTTATTTGTATTGTGCTAAAAGCCATATTTGGGTATGCGTCTGTTTAGTAATAAAGAAATGTATATGCTATTATTTTTATAAGATTATGATTAGTTTTGTGAAAAGTCTTTTTTGTTCAAAATATAATTCTGCTACCGCAGTAATATTTCTTTTCATTTTTTTTTTCTTTAAATACCTAGTTCTACTACAATTTAAAATTGAGGTTTGGTAAAACATAACCGTAATATATAATTAAAAACCGTAATATATACTAGCGTTAATGCTCAGCTACACAGTACAAATATATAAGTAAGTTCACTCGAGATCTGTGCGAAAGATAATAGCCTAAACTTCTAGGGCTGTTGCTTATAGGTTATTCAATCGTCAGAAATGCATGGTCAATCAATCTCTAAAATATACATAGTTTCCCCCGGTATATTAAGCATCCGGGAACTATAATAGAACTTGTTAATGTTTTTTTTTAATATATAGACCAAGAGTTGACTACAATTTCTTCATATCTATTTCATGTCATCAATTAAGTGTTTTGTAAAATTAAAACGTGGTTTTAATGAATTATGTGTTTATTCATTTATTTCCAAGTAATCAGGCTACGAACAAAATAACACAATGCCGATCTTAATTTTCCCTATGTATGCTTATGAAGAGAACTTATTCTTTATACTCTGTCAGCTAGCCAGCGTCAGAGTATAAAAGTACACCGAAAATGGTTTGTATATGAGCGCGTCCGTGCGTATGCGTCATCGTACGCACACACTTGCAAAATTATCGAAGTTATAGGAGTTCAAGGCACAAGTGGCAACTCGCCAGTCGTGTCTAGTATGCCGTGTTTGCGTATATTCCGCGCACTGTATTGCTGCTCGTTATAAAATTTCTGTACGCAAACAAGATGGCTTTGACAACTAAACCAAAATATTGTATATCACTACATAATATAAAAAGAAAAGTCGCTTTCTTTGTCCCTATATCCCTATATGTATGCTTCAATCTTTAAACTACGCAACGGATTTTGATGCGGTTTTTTTTTCATAAATAGGGTCATTCAAAAGGAAGATTTATCTATAATACAAGATCACGCGGGCGAAGCCGCTGGCGGAAAGCTAGCGCATTAATGAATTCAGTATATGGTATTTCACATTTTTATAAATCAAGTAAATGGTATTTCGTTCTTTATGTATTCGGGTATTTTATTATAATCATTATAATTTTGTGTAGCTATTTACGCAGCGAAAGCGTTTATGAATTATTTCTGCTCAAGATTTCGTTTACTAGATATCAATTTGTAGTTTAATTCATTAAATCTCTATGCCCGAATATCGCCAAATTAAAATATTTAATTATATATTTGCGTATTAGACAATATAATATAAAAAAAATATGGGCCATTGATAAAAACACACGATTATTAAAAATTAAGATCTGTATTATCTTATTTTGTTCATAGCCTGATTATTTGGAAAAAATTAATAAATACATAATTCAATTAAACCACGTTTTAATTTTACAAAACACTAAATTAACCACATGACGTAGGTATGAAAAATATTGCAGTCTACAAGCATTTCTTACGATTCAATAACCTATAAGGGACAGCCCTACAATTAGGCTATTATCTCTCGCTCGGGTCTCGAGTGCACCTACTTATATATTTGTACTGTGCTAGCGTCGATTCCCAGCTATCAAGTACCGGTGCACAATCTTCCTCTGTCTATACAGACTTTTAACATATACCTCGTAAAATAAAAGTTATGGTATTATTGATATATAATTTGTTGAGGACATGGACACTGTAGTATTCTTAAGGATTACACTAGATTCTAAACTTAAGTGTGGCCCACATATCGATAAATTGTCGAACAGACTTAACTCTGCAGCATGCTGTAATGAAGATGCGCAGGTTAACTGATATTACCTCGTCGCTAATTCAAAATATTATTATCGTAATGACCCGAAAATTTAAATACTATTAGTTATTCATATCCCATCTCACGGTGCCAGGGTGTTTTTTAAACATTTGTCAACAACCAAGTGGATTTTTTAAACATTTTTCATTATGAATATTTTTAGTATAACATTGTGAATTTTTCAAATTACTATAAATTTGAAAAATTATTTGGAACATAAGTTTTATGATTTCACTACTCAAGTTACTCACCGTCTCGCACGCACTCAGTCATTATCATTCTGCTCACCGAGAGGATAACGCTTTAGTTAAGGTAAAGTTTGTACTAAATATAAGAAACAAATTTCAGTGTTACTTATCTGCTTAAAATATATGTCGTAATACTATGAATCTGAGGTTTTAAGACGCTGTATGCTGAAAAGCGGGTATTAACTCAGTTCAGCAGCAGAGGCTAACTAAATAGGTACATTATATGATAAGCTTAGATGTAGGAAAAACATGTATTATATGGATGGATATCTCCATTGAATTAAGTAGATATCTTAAACTAAATATATTACACTTTTACAAATAAATTCTTTAAATTCCTTGAAATAAAAATTATGATATTTTATATTTGCACTTCCACTTTTATATCTGCACTTCCCGGGATAACAGATATTCTATTTATGCATACGAAACGAGCAAAAGGTCACAGCCCTTTTTTGATGAACAAAAGGTGTACCCTTAACACCAATATAGCTCTATATAGACACCTGCGGTAATACATAGTACTCTACTCAAACCATTAAAGAGGAACTATAAAAAATAAACTGTTCCCCCTTTTTAGGAACTAATAAAAAATCTAGTTATTTTACTTCTGAATTTC
This sequence comes from Diatraea saccharalis, assembly GCA_918026875.4. NCBI lineage: Eukaryota > Metazoa > Arthropoda > Insecta > Lepidoptera > Crambidae > Diatraea > Diatraea saccharalis. Next base: position 8,881,078 of record OU893345.1, read on the forward strand.
GACTGTCAATTGCATAGACACAAAGTTATAGAAATATTTTTCCACTAATCATGCTATTATACTATAATGAAGAACTTTACTAAAATAATGAAGGAGCAAGAGACGTAATAAAACAATTTTATTTTATTGAAAAAGGGTCTGGATTGAGGAAGGCTGACTTGCGGTTAATGTATCTATTTACCGTGTTATTTTATTACGCACCAAGATAGATTATTAAATTACTAAAAAAAAACAAAAGAATTCTTCGTCGATACATCGGAAGGCGTGCTGAAAATTTAAATTAAGAAAAGAGTTTCCATATTCACCCTATTTTGACTACAGCAGTATAGAATAGCAAATTCAATGAAATCCAATTCATAAGTAGCTCGTAGATACTTCGCCCTTTAGATGTGGCTAAGCAAACCACGGTCAAAAGGATTACACGTAAATTATAACTTCGAGCTTATAGCAGAAATACAGGACATTGTTTGGATGTGCATTTAAATAATTTTAGGTATTGTGCTTTCTCGATGCGACACATGGGAAAAAGCATAGTGAAATTCCCTTCGCAGATAAAACAAAAATAATGTTTTATGGAGACTTATAATTAATCAAAATGTATATGGCCACGTTAGTGAAAGAGCGAACAATCGTATACTACATGACCAAGATCAGTTTTCATAGTTAATTTTGCTTGCGAGACTCTTATTTGAACTAAAATATTTTTGCGCCAAAAATATAAAAACAAAAAGCAGTCGTTTATCAAAATATCATCATCATCGGCCCTTTTATCTGCGGGAAGGAGCGCTAGTGACTTGTGTAACGGGTTTTGTAAAAAAAGACCTATTTCAGACACCAGCTCTGCACAGTTCAAAAATTGTAATTACTATATTGTTCTAAGAAAAACTATTGTGAAGAGTAAATAAATGAATTTATTTTACGGCCCCACTGCAAGAGCTCTGACCTTGCTCATGGATGGTTAAGAAGGTCGTTGGTATCAAAATATGAGATTTATAAAAAGAAGCTCCATGAATATTGTGGACTCGTGTTCATAAACAGAATATATGTTATTCCAGGGAAACAGTGCAGATCTAAAATATTATTATTTTCTATTTCAAGGAATATTAAAGAATTTCTTTGTAAAAAGTTATGTTCTTTTGGTACGGGAAAGTTTTCGATCATCAAAATATTATTTAGTATGAGATATCTACTTAATTCGATGACGATATCCATCTATAGAAGCATATTTAATATTTGTAGTATATTTAGGTTAACCGCAACTTAGTTTAAGCGACACAACATTGATCGATATAACTAATAGTATTTAAATTTTCGGGTCATTAGTGACGAGTTAATTACAGAAATCACAATTATTTGTGTATTGTAAAAGATAAACAACGTGTGTAATGTAAAAGATAAATAAAAAAAACTTCACTCTAAAAATAACAATCAACATAAACAACTCAAAATTATATAAACAATAACATGTACATGAATGTAACGTGTTACCTGTTATGAACACCAAATTAATATAATCTTTATGAATACATTAGTATGCGAATATTGGTAGCAATTCTGTAAACACAAACCTTACATTTATTTTTTAATCTGATCAACTACGTTTTTCATTCTTAAAACCATTAAGATATAGCTTGGATGTTACTAAACATAACCGCAAAGTGTCAAAATCAAAAATCTTCGACTAATGAGTGTTGCCAGTGATGGCATACGGAAGTGAAACGTGATCGTTTACTATGTATCCCATAAGAACACAATGGAGACAGCAATTCTTAGTGTAGTAGAGAACTACATGATCGAATCATAAATGAGGAGAAATATGGAAATGGCCAGTTATTATCACTAGTGAGCGTACTGTTTTGCATTATTACTACCTCTTCTTGAGTTGGAGAGGTTATGTGGCTCTGCCGGACTTACTACGTAAGTGAAAGGGCAGAGACATACCGATAAAACCTATCGACGTCTCTCTCTATGGTGGCGATTCGCGAAGACAGCCCGAAAATCACTTCCTCTGTTTTGCATATCTTGCATATAGTAAATAAGACAACAAAATAGCGCTAAATTTTATACCAACCAAATATAAGTCTAGGGAAACAACAGAATTGCCATTTTTATCTAAACGACAGATAACATTGTACTATACAAGTCTATACTTAACCAAATATTGACAGTCGAGCATCGCTCGGACGCGCATCACATACTTGTTGCGCGGCGCGAATGAGATGACTACAAATACCATAGAAATCGGTCAGCTTAATGACAAACATAACTATAATGTACCTATTACTTTTATGGATGTATCCTGCAGGATAACCAATCAATATGGTAATTATGTTCTTTTTTATTTCAACGGATTCTCCATAATTATCTTTTGTTTAAATTATTAAAATTCATACATACTATAACTTTAATGATTTTTAATATGTTATCTCTAAAAAGTTAATGCATGCAGAAATTAACCGGAATGTTTACTTTGATGAACACAGTTTAAAGCATCGTAAACGTCAATGTTTATTTTAATTTTAATAAGTAATATTTATTTATTCAAGAAACGTAATAGCTTTAAGTTTTATTGTTGTTATGGTATCATTGTTGTTTGAACAGATATAGATTTCCTAGAAGAGTGATAGCTGATAGGATCTTTTTTGGTAAATACTTCATATATTTCTTGTGACGTATGCACAACATTTAATGTATGGACGCAATGAAAATATGGAACAATATAATTTGGTGTAAAATATATGTTTTTCACGATCTACAGATCAACGAAGGTGTTGTAATACATTAATCTATACTATTAATAATACGAATCATATTCGAACAATTCAAAACAATTACTGATTAATAAAAGCTATTATAATATATCGGAATATTTAAAAAACAAAAATATATAATACTTAAATTTAAATAAATAAAGTCAAAGTCAAAATAATCTTTATTCAAATAGATTTCTTAAATGTACTTTTGAATCGTCCAAAATTTTTTCCCAACCACTCGTTCAGGACGTCTTTTGGCTGATAAGAAGAACTCACCAGCCCTAATAAGAGTAATGACATTCACGAAAATCATGTCATTACCAGATCAATACATTATAAATAGAAAGAAAAAAACTATAGTAATTTAATAATAATGGCGACAAGACAATTTTTGAGATATGAGTTTAGAAGAAATCACCTATCCATTTGGTGGACCATCTTAATTCCAAGCATTCTTATCTGTTATATAATCAGATATCTTGTTATAAGCTTTTTTATAAATATTTTTTATAGTAGATTTAAACTGCATGATTATTATGTCTTATTTTGCTTGGGACCTTATTTAAGACGCGCGTACAAAGACCCCTAAATGAGTTATTAACTTTTTGCAGTCTAGTGATAGGCACCGTTAATTTATTTTTATTTCTTTTATTAAACTCGTGTACATCACTTTTTATAGAAAATGTCGGTAACATTTCCCCACAATAGGATTCCGTACGACATTACGCTATTATAATTTAATATATTACCATCCATATTTTATAGAGAACTAATTAATATATATTTATAATGAACGAATGGATGATTAACATCAAGTAGTAATAATACTAAATATAATATATTTATGTTTTAATTATAATAAAATTAGCGAAATTGAAAATTAATAATTATGTATTATTTATAAATAATAAAAACTAGTGCTCATCCTTTCTGTTATTGTTAAGCCCGACATTGTCCATAGAGAGACTAACTTAAACCATGTAACATTTTAAATTACCTATGGAAACAATAAACTTATTGAGTATAATTAGTACTAAATTATTTCTAGACAACTCGTATCCAAAAAGTGGGTAACGTTTGGAAAATAATGCCTCTGAGTATAAAATATTAATGTTGCTTGAAACAAGACTAATCGACCTACAATAAAATAAAATCATATGAAACTTAATCAAAAATACCTAAAAAAAAATTTCAGTAGGTACTGGACACGAAGTCACCATTTCACTAATAGCAGATTTACTCTTTAATAAGTACAGCAGTGAGTCAAGAAATTTGTCAGTTAAGTAACTAGTAGTAAGTTGCAAGTAGCGTCCAAACGTAGGCCAGTTAAGTTCTCACAAGTTGCCATTCCGAGAAGAAAGTAGACGTGTTGATAAGTTAAATAAAACAAATACGCTCTCATTAACGCATTTAAAATTATTATTATTATTACATAAAAAAATAGCAGAATTGAGGCCCTGGACTCGGCAAAAAATTTGATCGCAATCTATTCAATTCAGTCAATAGCTTATAGAAAATAGAGAGATATAAATAACCACAATGCAAGTTAACTCGCTACTGCACCTTTTGAAGTTTAAATCGGACATAACCACGACTGGTCTATCAATGAGCTGCAGAGACTTGTGGACGCGTAAACTGAAATTTTGTACACACTTTCAACAAGTTTTGTACAAAGAAATAATAAATAAACTGCAATTACTAATGAATGAAGTATATTATAATGTAAGGGTAATAAATTCCGTCTTGGAACTGAAGCATTTCTGGGCCAAATATGACAAAAATATGAGAAAAAAAATTGAAAGATAGGAAGAATTTGAAATGTAGTATTTGAGAGACAATGAATAAGTTGGATGGAAAGAAAGACCAATGAAAAGGTGCTAATAATGGAGAAAGAAAAAAGAACCCTGCTCTATACCATAAAGTAGGTACAGAAGGGTAATGGGATGTTTTTTATGACACGACAGGAACCGACTACAAACTTTAAAAAAGTAATAAATAATACTTATCTCAAAAACGACTTATTGAAGAAACTCGATGAAATCATTAAACATATTGCCACCTCCTTTTCGATTTTGACGTAGGTTAAAAAAAGTCAAACCTGGGCGCACCTACTTTGAACAAGTATGTGTGTGTCGTACTAAGAAGTCAAGTTGATCGCCGAAGATATGAAACTCCACCGACATGAGTATCACTATTCTATAGACGAGATAACAATGCATATTTGTTTCTATCCCCACTATCTCATATTAAATTGGACTTAAATATTATATATATCACTGCACGTTTATGCTATCTTCACTTTCCATTCCCGTTATCTATTGTTTCCAGATGTATACTTACCGACAACACCAGATCCGTTTAATGAGGACTTGGTAAGGGTCTTATATAGAAGATTCGTTTAATAATAATCATCGCAATAGAATTCTAACAATTTTCTTTTAATTTTCAGTACATATTTTATAATAAGCGCCGTAGTCATAGTGTGAGATTTAGCAACAGTTGGCTTTGAGTCTATGGTTTGTAAAGTTAAGGCTTGAACATTTATGGCATGTAAAATTAGTAGAATCTTGGCACTACAAAAGATATGAAAACTTAACGGAGTCAGCTATATGGTGTGGTCTTGGCAACATTTTACATGAAAATGGTTTGATGAGATTTTACTTATTATATTCTATTCAATTAAAAAAACAGGCCCATAGCGAGGCCCGAGAGTTCTGTAGAAATATTAAATTTTAAGATCTGCGTATAGGTACACCTATCTTACCACTATAATTTATTTCAGCACCAAATAAATTTGTTTTTCGTAGTGTTCATATGGCATAGTATTGTATCATATGCGGTTTTCCGAAATGTGCTATCTCTCCGACTATAATACCTTTCAAATCAATTTTCGTAGTAAATGTACATTGTGATGCATTCGACGACAATATCGAGGATGTTTATAACCGAATAGAGAATACTATAAATATAGTATACTCGGAAAACGTTAGCTTTCTGCAATCAAATTTAAAGTTAATAGGTCAAGTGCTGTTATGTTTACGTCATCTTAGACGATAAATCGCAAATTTTAGGCATTAATGATAAATGTTATCTGTTACACGTATAAAGTATTGTATAAAATATTCATACTGGGTATAAACCCCAATAAAACTTTTATACTTGAATCAATCTCTTAAATATAAGTACATAAAATATCCTTAATGAAAAATGCTTTAAAAATCCACTTGGTCCCTGGGACCCTGTCATGGTGATCGAACCCATGACCTTTAGCAATCCGGGCGACTGCTCTAACCGCTGAGCTACCAGGAGCTAACATGACTGACGAATCTTTCCAGCACTTTTTACTTATGTTCGCGTATTTCTTTCAGAGCTGCATTCTCGGCGATGGTTCCACCCAAACAGCCTTTGGAAAAGGACGATATTTTTACAAATATTGAAACTTTCGATAAAGATCAAAATTTGATGCCTAAGGTCAGGGGGGTTCGATCCCCATCTCAGGTTGCCAGGAACCAAGTGGATTTTATAACAAATATAATAAGTACCTAAACTTTAAGCAAAGTACTTTTATAGCCTCATATTTTCATAGTTCTCGTATTAATCACCATTCATTGACATATCCTGCAGTGCATTTCTGTTATAAAGACGTTCTCGAACTGGACGTCTAGCGCGGAGCTATCAAGCGAAGAGGTTCAATCAAATAAAAATTAAAATACTCGACTGTCAAAATCGAACGAAAAATAAAACCAGAAGTTGTATTATGGGTACGCTAAACAAAAATCTCATTGCAGACGGAGGACGTCTTAGATTACAAATGTTCCACAGAACAATTGTTTAGCCTAGTCATAATATAATTTGCTACTTTTATTTTTAGTGCAGAGTTTTTTAATTTTGAATTTATCTATTTTTTTGTTTTTAGTGACCAGTACATGTATACAAAGTATTTAATGCTATAATTAAATAAATAATATGTCTCATATTTTTTAAATAACGTCATAACATCCGCCATATTGAATATTTAAAAAAAGCCAGTATTACTCGGGATGCTGTGAGATTTCTAATGATACATTTACATGCATTAAGTCTTTCTACACTTGTGGTGCAATAAAGAACCCTAAACACAATACACTCCTTTTTTGGGCAATCGTGAAAAAACCTACTTCCAAAAGCAAGAATTGATAATAATAATAATTTTGTCTATATTTAAACATTAATGTAGAACTTAATTTAGTGCTCTGCATTTGTAAACTGAAAACAGGTTATATTAGGTAATATTCTAAATGGGTAAAGCTAGTTTTAATGATCCGATCATGAAAATTCTTTCACCTACGGTAAGCTCATCATACGCGGGTGACATAAGCTATTTTACGCAAGCGAAGTAACAAAAAAACAGGTGTATTTTATGAACGCATTTTGAAAACGTTTCAATTTAATATCAAATTAATATAATAGGAGAAGTCGCTTGGCACTATGGACGTGTTTTCATGGAAGTCAAGGGTAACAAGTGTTACTCTTGTATTGCGTCGTCGATAATGTAACTTGGAACAACAACGATCGTAAAGTATTATGAGTATAATATTTGAACCGTTTTGTGGTTATAAAAAGTAACTAAACTATATTATTTAATTAACTACTTGACAGTTAATACAATAAATTATCAAATAAGTAGGTATGTTGAAAATGCCAATATTTCATTTCTTTTTTTAAATTAACTTGCAGAATATATGTGGATTACAAGAACCGAAACTCGGGCGGCCATGAGGAAGCATCGTGTGACGTCACATTTCAATATAATAAACGTCAACGTATTTGTTGCGAGTGTACTCATGTTTATTGAAAAGTGATGTCACAGCTCGATATGTAACGTGACAAATTAATGAATAAAACTATGTTTTCCTTTATTCAATAACACTTTTGGAGAAAATAAACCTGATAATGGTTTAATATGATCATATGATTTTAAAATACTATTCAAAAAACACTTAAGTTGCCATTACAAATTGCCACACTGTAAATCTCAGGGATATACTCATCTGCACGTCAGATTACAACAATCCGTCGAAGTTAAAATAAAGTAGTGTAATTTGACAGATATATAAAACCGACATACTGTCTGCTTTTACTATGGTACCCACTGTTGATTACACAAACACAAATCTAAATAGTTTCTCTACTTATATATAATATTAGTAAGATAACCTAACACCAAACATTAACATTCATTCACAACCACGCGTTGTAGTTGCTTATAGAGATAAATATTGATATAAAAAAAGGTCCTATCTTTAAGCTAAACCAAATTAAAGATACGTGTGACATTCGATTAAATTAAAAACCTGTTCAATAAGTTTATCAATGAGATACATCGTTACACGAGATTTTTATTAATGTACGATAACAAATAATTATACCTACAAATACTACATGGTTTATAAACGATTTGCTGACATATTAAGAATGTCTGCCCAGCTCGCGTAATAAATACAATATTAACATCAGTGTATGATTATAAAGCTGAGGTGTGGTCCTCCTGGATGTTTAATACAAATGGAAGACTAAAGAGAAAATTGGAAACTTTTTTCCTTCGAACTAGCTGTTCTTAGCCCTGGTATCAAATTTTGCGTACTAATTAGCAACCACACAGATGAGCATCCACTATTATAGGGTTGTTGTAACTGTTTGCGAGAAATACGTCATAAGTCATAATTAAAATTATATATGATTTGATCATAACGATATGTTTTATTGATATATCCTTTATTGCATCCAAAATATTCCTACTTTTCCCGTATTTGCAATATTTATAAGTTAGTAAATTAATCTTGTATACAAGCCCACTCAAAACTGTACACTATATTTCTCTTATAGAAAATTAGATCGAAAAAATAGGTAGTGCCCTTGCTCTTCGTTTGCCTTTTGGCACGTCTTTAGTAGACCACTACCGTGACCCGAGATTATTATCACACGGGTAACTCTGTAGAGCAATTACCCGAATTGCAAAAGGTTTGGGGTTTGAATCCAGACACTTAAAACAGGAGAATTTTTAACTGTAACGACCAAATCAAATAGCCAATCTATTTTAGTTTTCACTGAAGTATTTTGATTAGTTTCTCTTTTTTTTTTCAGAGATACCTTGGAAAAAGAACAAACAAGAGACGAGCGCAAAAGATATCGTCATCCTGAACGAAGCATGTGGAGCAATAAGGCCGGGCCGACTCACATATATAATAGGCCCATCCGGAGCTGGTAAAACTACCCTAATGAAAATATTATCGGGAAGAAAGTAAGTTGTTCACTTATACATCCACAATACTATTAATATAGCGTCACAGTACTATTCTCTAAAAATAAATAATATTCATTAAAAATATAGCGTTGAATACAGCACTGTAATCTACTTCAAAGGTCAATAAAGGTTTAGTTGATTAAAACTCCAATACTGCGACAGCGCTGTTCGATGCTAGGTTTCGCAGAATAGCAAAGTTAACCTCGTAGCTCAAAATCTAACTTACTCCTTGCTTCTATATAAAAAAAAAAACTGAAAATTCTTATACATCTACAACTGTTTATTAGTAATCATGAATTGAACGCATGGCTGCATATCAGGCTACTGTTATTTTAATTTTTTTCGAACTCTACCAACAATGCATTAACGTTTAAAATCAACTAGAAATTTAACACATATTGTTGCATATTTTTTCCAATTTCTATACAAGCCTACTTTACCCACATACTCTAAAAATAATAATGATGCACCTTCTTACAAATGTAGGATCTATTTTTTTTCTATGTTTGTTCTATGAGATCATTTTGCATAGGCTGCAAAATGATTTTATCGATAAATTAGAACAAGTTTTCTCTCTAAAACATTTCCATTGGCAAACGTCATTTCTGCAATAAGATGTCGGGCGGGTGGAGATCGAGGCATCTGTAGGTTGTTTAATAATAGCTGCCCAAGTTCAATAGCATTTTCTTGAATAAATAAATTACTTATCATTTTTTTAACGTTAGAAGTCGGATCAATTTTTTTTATTTTTATTTCATTCACACAAAAAAATATTAAAGATATATAAATAGAAATATTCAACATAATGAAAGAAAAGAAGATTTTGTTAATTGCTTGGCATACTTTTTTCTAATAATTCTATGATAATATTATAAAAAGGAAAGATTGGTTCATTTGTTTGTTTGCATTGGATAGGCTCCAATACTTTTATACCGATGAAAGTCTTTCGTCTATGGGAAGCTACTTAATACCCATTGGACATAGGCTATAACTTACGCATGCGAAGTCGTAGGGAAACAGCTAGTTTAATAGAAGTTGGTTCACAATTCAAGAAGAAACCGATTAACATACCTACTTTCATAAAAAATATACATACTCCTTGAACATAGAAAGTTGACCTTACAGATTGGGAATGAATTCCAAATACGCAATCTTTTGTTTTTTTTTAGCTGGAAAAGTCTTGCCATATCGACTAAAAATACTCGAGTGATATTTGGTGAAAAGCATATTTTTTGTTATAAAAGTAAAACTACTGATTCGATTTCGATAAAATATAAATGGGACCACCTCAATCCATTAGGCTGTCGAATTGAATGTTGAAAATCAGTTAACAATTGGCAGAAATATCGATGAACATACATAAAAAAATATATATCGCCGTCGAACATATAACCTCCTTCTTTTAAATTTTAAAGTCCGTTAAAAATTATAGATACCTGAGTAAGCTAAGCTACAATTAACTTACATTTAAACTTGACTGAGGCAATTATAACATTTTTAGTGTATTACTGCAGGAAAAGCGGCGTAAAAGGTGCCATGTACGGTGCTGGTAGGAGTGCTGTGCTCGTGGACCAGCACGCAACTCTTATTGACACGTTAACTGCAAACGAAACTCTGGAGTTTGCGGCTAGACTTAAACTACCTAACATCCCGTGGAGGGAAAGAAGGCAACTGGTAATCTCATTGTTGATGTTCGTATGGGAAACTTATTTAGACCCCAAGAGGTCGGTAATAGACTTTGCATACTGTTACTCCACATGAATCTACAAAATTTTAGTGTTATAGTCGACAAAGAGACAGCATAATGAAATTGGCGATAAAAACACCCTAATTTAAGTACACCGGAGACTTCTTTAGTAAAGAGTGACTGGATATGCCTGTCACTCTTCTTCCACGAGGCTTCAGCAAACGCATAAGTAATTTATAGAATGATAACCAAGGCATCAATTCCGTGGTATATCGATAAAGAAACAACGATGTATACATCTCGCTTACATCGTTGAACTTAAAAAGGAATACCAATATTACCATACAATACTCCATTGAATTAATTGTGGTACTGCATTGGAAATAGAAGTAACATAAGGAGTGTTCATATGCATACAAATATTAATGATTTTATAACTAGACTGCACGTCAAGCTATGTTTAACTTCTGCAATTGATTTTCAACTCTAAGTTCAATAGAGAAATTACAGTTTTGTATTAATTGACATGCTGTTGACTATAATAGTAGGTATTACTTAGGGTAATTGAATGTTTTCAATATTAACTAAATACGAGGGTCAAACTGAAAGTTCTTAGAAAATCAAAAACTGATTACATTAGCCAGTTATTAGTTTTATTATATCTTTTCAAAATATTGTCCATTCACGTCAATACACCGCTGCATGCGATGGAACCACTGGGAAAAGCACTTTGCCCACTCGTCCTTAGGGGTCTCTTCAATGGCATCGCGATACGCAGCCACCGCTTCTTCAGCATTCATAAACCGCTTTCCTTTAAGTTTTTCTTTAATTTTTGGAAATAAATAAAAATCACAAGGCGCGAGGTCGGGGCTATACGGCGGGTGACCCAGTAATTCAACGTTTGATGTCGCCAATTAGTCGATCGTTCGCTTGGCGGTGTGCGACGAGGCGTTGTCGTGGTGAAGGAGGATCCTACTGCGAGGTCGTTTCTCTCGAACTTTTTCCAAGACAAGTGGCAAACAATTGGTAGTGTACCATTCTGCAGAAACTGTTTTTTGATCCTCTAACACAATTGTTGCAAAATGACCTATCCTTCCAAAGAACGAGGCCACCATTTTTTTTCCCGCACTTCGATCTCTCTTCACTTTAGTTGGCAACTCCTCGAAAGGAAACACCCACTGAGCAGATTGTCTTTTGGTTTTAGGATCATAACAGTAAATCCAGCTTTCGTCACCTGTTAGTATGTCGAACACAGCATTTGAGTCACCTCCGTTAAATCTTTCAATCATTTTACGACACCAATCCACACGATGGAGTTTTTGAGCCTCAGTCAAATTATGAGGTATCCACCGGGCGCAAAGCTTCCTGACCGCTAAATGTTCGTGGAGGATTTTGTGCACTTGACTCATACCGATGCCTAAGCTTGTCCGAATCTGTTGATAGGTCACTCTTTTGTCAGTCTCTATCATACGCCGCACAACACAGATGTTATCTTCAGTCGTCGCCGTAGAAGGCCGTCCCTCACGTAAATCATCAGTGAGATTAGTGCGACCACGTTTAAACTCATTAAACCAGTTGTAAACAGTCGCACGAGATGGGGCTTCATCGTGAAAGGCCAATCGTAGTCTATCATAACTTTCTTGTTGACTTAAATGACATCGAAAGTCATAAAAAATCATTGCACGAAAATTTTCTCGTGTTAAATTCATGATGACGTGACACAGACAATTTTCAATTTGCCGCCAAATCGTAAAACAAATGACAAATGAATGAAATATATACTCAGTAATATTGGCAAAGAGTTATATTTTCAAATTTTAGAATTATTTTTTTATTATATTGTTTATAAGTGGCCAGTTCTAAGAACTTTCAGTTTGACCCTCGTACATCTCATAAATTAAGTAAGGAAAGAACGCGACAAATTTTCTGCCCTTTGAACTTTAACCTCAACACATAACGAGAAATACATTAAGTTAGACTACACACATAAAGTTAGACTACATCTGCCAGCATGGTATCGCCTTTTTCCCCTATCCCTATCCTTTTCTGTCGCTCAGAACTGCTACGAGGGTCAAACTGAAAGTTCTTAGAACTGGCCACTTATAAACAATATAATAAAAAAATAATTCTAAAATTTGAAAATATAACTCTTTGCCAATAGATCTTTGCTAATGATAGAGACTGACAAAAGAGTGACCTATCAACAGATTCGGACAAGCTTAGGCATCGGTATGAGTCAAGTGCACAAAATCCTCCACGAACATTTAGCGGTCAGGAAGCTTTGCGCCCGGTGGATACCTCATAATTTGACTGAGGCTCAAAAACTCCATCGTGTGGATTGGTGTCGTAAAATGATTGAAAGATTTAACGGAGGTGACTCAAATGCTGTGTTCGACATACTAACAGGTGACGAAAGCTGGATTTACTGTTATGATCCTAAAACCAAAAGACAATCTGCTCAGTGGGTGTTTCCTTTCGAGGAGTTGCCAACTAAAGTGAAGAGAGATCGAAGTGCGGGAAAAAAAATGGTGGCCTCGTTCTTTGGAAGGATAGGTCATTTTGCAACAATTGTGTTAGAGGATCAAAAAACAGTTTCTGCAGAATGGTACACTACCAATTGTTTGCCACTTGTCTTGGAAAAAGTTCGAGAGAAACGACCTCGCAGTAGGATCCTCCTTCACCACGACAACGCCTCGTCGCACACCGCCAAGCGAACGATCGACTATTTGGCGACATCAAACGTTGAATTACTGGGTCACCCGCCGTATAGCCCCGGCCTCGCGCCTTGTGATTTTTATTTATTTCCAAAAATTAAAGAAAAACTTAAAGGAAAGCGGTTTATGAATGCTGAAGAAGCGGTGGCTGCGTATCGCGATGCCATTGAAGAGACCCCTAAGGACGAGTGGGCAAAGTGCTTTTCCCAGTGGTTCCATCGCATGCAGCGGTGTATTGACGTGAATGGACAATATTTTGAAAAGATATAATAAAACTAATAACTGGCTAATGTAATCAGTTTTTGATTTTCTAAGAACTTTCAGTTTGACCCTCGTATTTGCTAAAGCGGAAAAGATAACGGGTATGCAACAGCAAGCACCGGAATTCTTACTCGCACACACATTGCAAACACACTATCTAAATTAAACTACAGGTAGTTTAAAAAAACTTATACTTTCATTCATAATAATATTAATTACTTGCTTATTAACGAGTCTTTCATTTACAGATTACAAATATATCAAAGCAATTAGGTATATTGGATGTGTTGAAGACGAGAGCTGGCAATCTGTCTGGTGGTGAGAGGAAAAGATTAACTATTGCCTGTGAACTACTCGTGGACCCAAATGTGATGATACTCGATGAACCAACTAGGTAAATTAAAATCTGCATCTGCAATCGTTCCAGCCTAAATGATTAATTATAACATTTCCCTTTATTTCCCGAGATTTTCCACGGGGAAGCTTCAACCCTGAACAAGGGAAACATAATTAGACTTATGATTTTATTCATACAGCTTGAGCAATATTACAATGAGAAGGGACGATGACAGGGTAAAAAAAGAAATACTATTAAGTCAGTCGGTTACTATTTATTCAAATTTGATACGTATTTTTTTACATATACTATTTCGTTTCTGAAAGTGGATCGAAATCTGAAATTTTTTCTATCAAATATTTTTATATATCAACCAATTCTAGAGGTTCTTTTAATAGATCAGAGTCATTTAAAATTTGTAAAATTGAAGGCTGCAAAACACTGAAATTTGTAACAATTTCATTCATCGGAAAGAAACGTGATTTCGGTTGATTTATAATGTTAGCAACACTCGATAAAATAAATTCACTCTTGTTTTAAAATTGATAGCAGCTTTTTGTTTAGGATGTGTTGAAATGCTTTGATTATCGATTAACTTGAAAATGGATTATGGTCTTTAGTTGTCTTACTTTGATGAATTTTAAGCAGAACTTAAAAAAGAGTACTTTTCAAGTAAAATAAAATAATCAGGTACAATGTTAAAAAGATATTTCTGAACTAGCGGTCTCTTGGACCGGGGCCCCTTTAGGTCGGGGGTCCGTGGCATTTAGCCAGCCCTGCCACCCTATAATTACGCCAATGACTTCATGCGACATTTCAATTCAATTTATCGATTATGCAAAAAAATGCGTACTTAAATATAATCTACCCGACGGACAAAAATAAACATCATTTAGTCATCATACCTCGATAGGTCTTTTATACGATTATAAAAGCTTTAAAGGCATCTTCCAGAGTAGCTTCAATAATCTATTTTTTATACAATACATAATAACAGTAGCAGTAAAAATATTTCTTAGCAGCTGTCGCAAAATCCGGTATGCCGCCTTCGCGGTAATGAAGTGCCGTAGTGCTAAATATTACTCAATTATAAAATGGTTAAATTATTTCACAGTGGCTTGGATTCAGTTTCATCAATGTCAGTAGTTCGTGCTCTTCTCACTGTGGCCCGGAGTGGGAGAACAGTAGCATGCGTCATCCACCAACCGAGCTCGCAACTCTTCAATACTGCTGACGACATCCTGCTACTAGCTAACGGGCGCACGCTCTACTCCGGTGCTCTACTAGATATTCCCAACACACTAGCTAGAGCAGGGTTCGTATGCCCTCAGTACTACAACATGGCAGACTATAGTGAGTTTCACTATAACACATTTTGTAATTACTATATTTAAACCAGTCAGAGATCCCCTTTTTTTCGATAATTATGTTTTCGGCATCTTTTAGGCAAATATTTTGCACAGTTTTAATTAATATAATGTTACTAGACATAAAAACTGTAGCCTATCTCCCCGTTGCACAAAAGTCCATTAAGGTTTAAGCTCTAATGAAAGTGTTAAAATTTTATTTTTTCTACAAATGGATAAGAAAATATTCAATCATGGAAATTTTGTGGCGATAACACGATGGATCGTAATAATCCTCTTCCAAGCGGTTATTTAATTTTATGATCTCTTGTAAAGCAATATAATTTAAATTTCAGTGTTAGAAATCGCAAGTGGCGAACATGTTGGAAATATAGCACTCTTAGAATCTGAAGCTAAAAGTTATGCGTATGAGATGAAGAATGTTGCAAAAAGTGATGTGCACGAAGTCAATTCTAAAGGTAAGGTATATTTAAATGATTCTTTTTTTTAATTCGCCCTTCTTCCTTCTTCAATCTTTTAGGGATTGGTAGAATAATTCCGTCATTCCATATATTCCTGGATTGACACTAACTAAGATTCACTCTTGTCTATGAGGAACAGTTTAGATACCTTTTTTTGACGCTGAGATATGCGTTATGCATACCTGCTCTCCCATAATACGGGGTCGACAGGTTATGTGGGACTCTCCTCTGGCCCCAGAGTTGGGCTAGTCAAATTTAGATCTTAACCTTTATCTTTCGTTGCGTCAACTACACAATTTCTTATCTTATTTTAGTAAATGGTCTTTTATAAACTAGTAGAGGTATTCATTACACAAGTTCTACTTCTTACTACATCAATAAATCAATCAATACTTTTGGTTTATCTGACACTTATGGTAACCTAATTAGCAAAATTGTAATGGGTACTAACGAGTCAAGCCTTCTATCACCATTTTCATAGCAGTTTTGTCTTATTTCGCTAGCTGGAAATTTCGGTTTTTTATATAGGTACGCATATATAACATTGAAATTGTAAAATACGGTATATGATATAAGACAGTGCTTTCGTGATAGCACAGTAGATTTAAGTTAGGTATGACCCAGGTCAGACGCATCTACCTGCGTGGTACAACGCAGCAGATCTTATCCAGTAGACCCACAACACTTTGACTTTGCTCCTTCCAGGACTGGTCCAATCATATGATAATCCCTGACTTTCCCTGTTTAAAAAATGTTTTAATATATATTAAATTATAATCTAATAAATTAACTAACGACGCTTAAAATTCCAAGGTAAACATTAAGTTAGCATCTTATATTTCAGGATTGCCCGTAGAAACAGAAGCTCTCCTGAGAATTCATCAACCTCAGACGGACGGCTACATAGCAACTGTTTGGCAACAACTCGGAGCACTTCTTTGGCGATGCTGGTTATTAGCGCTCAGAGACGTCCATTTGACTCAAGTAATTAATAGATATTTCACAAAAACCTGTTTCATCTTATCATCATCGAAACTTAAATAGAAATCATGAGGCCGCTTTTTAGGTACGAAATGGTGCTAACAACGCAAATCTCATTCACTAATGTTGTTTTGTAAATTAAATTAACAGTACTGTTTATAGAAGGTATTACAGAAACACGACTTGGCCAGTTTTTTGTTATTAAAGCCGATTTTGTTATATCAAAGTTGTCAAATACAATAATTTTCCTAATGTAAGGTACTATTACTTTAGGAAATGATTCATTTTCACCCTTATTTCAGATATGTTTTTATCTCAGACCAAAGTTTTTATATTATAATATACTAGTTTTTGGTCGCGACTTCGCCCGCGTGGTCTAGTTTATAGTTCTCTAGTCTAGTCTAGTTAAAGCCAGAAATGAGATAATTCCATAAAGACTTTAATCCCCTAATTTAACCCCTTAGGAGTTGGATTTCGTAAAATCCCGTCTTAGTGAGCACAAAATTTGTAACTCCTAGCACTTGTAGTAACGAAGTTTTATACAAATTTTCAAAAATCCTCTCTTAGTGCTCCTCTACACTTCCAAAGGATTCTTCATTCCAAATTTCAACTTTCTACGCTCAGTAGTTTTGGCTGTACGTTATCTGTCAGTAAGTCAGTCCAGTAACGCAAAATTTTTATATATATAGATATAGCATTATAATAACACAAACCCCCTAATTTATTTATACTTATTACTTATGTCGGATGCCTAGTAGCGCTCGCTGCTATATGATAACGCCGCCTTTTGTACTGTTCTGTCTTCTGTTTTATTTTTTTGTGTCTAATAAAGTTTATGCTATATATCTATACCCGCAGATCCGTCTAGTAGCCCACTTGTTGGTGGCGCTGCTCCTCGGTGCGTTGTACAGCGGCGCGGGCGCAGACGCCGCACGTTTCCTCTCCAACACCGGCTGCCTGTTCTTTTTCCTACTCTTCATATTTTTCTCCAACGCTATGCCGCCCATTCACACTTGTAAGTACGTACTTATATGAAAATATTGATCTCTATCCCCATTTCCAACTGATTTATATTTAGAATCTTAAATCTTTAAAACTGCAGAAGCATAAGCTTTTTATTTAATCGAATAAACTGATAACCCACTATGAGGGCCCAGTTCAGATTGTTGAGTATTGAACGAACAAGACCAATCTCTAGTCATTCCTCTGCCAGATAACATGGCTCGGTCCATGCAAGAGGGTAATAAGGAGTGTTTTATCGGGTAGGCCAGTGGACGCGCGCCATCCCTTGCAGTTGGATAACCTCGGTTTAGTCGGCCTTCGTTCAGGCTTATAAAATGTTAAGAGTAGTTCCCTTCGGTATAAAAAAAGAGTCGGGACCAACGATCCTTACGATAAGTGCAACAACTCAAAATTTTTGGAAAAACCGACTCTTTCGTTCAAAAAAATCATGATTAGGAAAATGAGCTATGTATTTTTTTCTTACATGTTTTTTTATCGATTTTATTGATTGACTCTTTACACAAAACAAATATTACCTTTAATTACGATTACCTCAAAAGAAGCCAAACCAAGTTATTGCACTCGTAAGAACGGCTTACCGTGCAATAAAAGCATAGAAGAGCTCGATATAATAAATCTTCGGTCACCCATCCTATGACCCTGTCTTGTGAAAGATGCTTAGCCTCCGAATTGCAAACCACACGCACTTATAACTACGTCATCAAACTTCTCTTTTGAAACTTAAACCTATTACCTCTAATTCCCGTATTTGCTACACTTTAATATGACCGACAGCAATAAGAAACAAATTGAAATTGATTTATTATTTGACTAATGCAAATTTTCCATTTCCAGTTCCCGTAGAAGCTTCAGTCGTTATTCAGCAGCACTTGAACAAGTGGTATTCTTTGCCTGCGTACTGCGCATCGAAGATATTACTTGATTTACCTATACAGGTGAGATTGTTTTTAAAAACTATTTATTACTTAGTGGCGTATTTGAACAATTGTTTGCAAAATATAATAAACATGAATACGCAAACACGAGGAGAAATGCCGCTACAAGAAATGATCTATAAATTACATCAGACGTTAAGGGGGTTAACAGAATGTCAGAAAACATCACATTTTCTGACATTTTTGATATTTAAGTATATCAAAATTTCGTGTATTAGCATTAAATTGAGCCTTTTAAAAACCTTTTTAATATTTATATATAGCCTTTTTAAAACTGAAATTTAATGAAACGAAAACTAATTTCAGAAGTGTCGATGTAATTTCTTTTTTAGAGCAAAATTTTAAAATATACTGATCAGCGGTGAAAAGGACGGAAGGGGGTTAAAAATTATTAAATACATATTACGTAATGTATTACCCCTAAACCAAATATTAGTGCTAATAAGGGTTACGACTGGGTAAAAAAAGAAATTGTATTTCCGTCACTCAGATATTAGAAAAATATTAGATGGCTTCAATTTCATAAGCAATGGCTTATATAATAGGCATAAAAGTAACGAAGTGGGACTGGCTATGTGACGTACACAGCTATGTATAAAATGCACAAAGATGTGATGCGACGTTTTAATTCAATATATCGGCGTAATATATTGATTACGCAAAAACTAAAAAAAATAAGTGTTTATATTCTTAAATACTCTACAGACAAGACTACTCAAAAGTAGTCATAATCCCTATTATGTAATAAATAAATTTCTAAACTTACTAAAAAAATATTTCATATCGATTTCTTTAACATTACTACGTAGTCACATGTTAATAATATTTTATAGATACTTCTTTTAGAAATAATAAGTTAATTTCTGTTATAGTTATTTACAGTTTGAGAGGATTTAAAACTAAATTTTGTCAATCCAGTTTGCGCAATAGAGTTGATACTAAGATTAACATCTCTAACATAAAAGTCGTCTGAAAACCAAATCTAATAAGCCTTAAGAGGTTAAGACGCATCATCGTGTGTAGGTACTGTAATGGTGGAATCAGCGGCTCTGGATGGCGCCAAATAATATCCATCAAATCACTTATAAATAAATTCTAAGATAATGACTCTATGCTGGCCTCGATCAGAAAGGGATTATCCACCAGCAAAACACGAACACGCGTATTCGAACACGAAAAAGTAGGTAATAATTCAGAATATTAGCGGCTAGCATTCAGACCATAAATCGTCCGGAGAGTAAACCTATACTAGCAATGTGCAGGGCCTTTACAGTACCTTCTTCTTCGTTAGGTCGTTTTTTTTATTTAATTATTATTATCATTTTCAGTTGTTATGCGCAACAACATTCATGTTTCCGGCATGGTACTTAACCTCGCAACCACTAGACTTGCACCGGATGGGTTGCGCTTGGTGCATATGCATTCTTCTCATCATACTAGCCCAGACCTTCGGCTTAGTCGTAGGAGCAGCGTGTGATGTAAAGGTATTTGTTTTTATTTTATTATATGCATTTACGTACCTATATCTTGAAGGTCAACTTATCCAGTATATGCGGAGCTGGGACAGTTTAAGGACAAAACAAAAACCTTATTAATGTGACTATACTTTATTAAGTGTCTTTTTATTCCAAAAATTGATCTTTTTTGTATCACCTACTCTACTTATGATGATTATGGTAAACAGGAAAACCGAACAGAATTAGAACCTGATTAGAACAACATTAGTAAGCGTTATGTTCTGTTGGTGACTTGGCACAATCTAGGTAGTAATAAGAATATCCATTAAGGTAGTATCCATTTTAACTGATATAATTAATATTCGTTTTCAATAATTTTACTAGAATTTCATCCCGGAAGTACAATGGCGCGAAACCACAAACTATTTGCCAATGTCAAGTGATTAAATTAGTTAGATTAAAATAAATTAATTTCTACATGTAAAATGAAAATTAAATGAATGAAAGATGGCGATGAATCGTATCCACAAACTTTCTATCGCGAAAAAGATCAAAAATCAAAGTGACAGTGACAGATAGGGATGCCCGGAAGGAATTCGACAATTAGTACTGCCAGTAGTAGGTAGCGATATTTTTTCCGCGCAATCAGATCAATTTTTTAGTCTTTCCTAGGGTTGACTAACGTATACCTAATATTAAACACCCTGAATCCGCCCTTGCTATTAGTGTAAATGAAAACTTTTGACATAATAAATATTAATATCAAACTTTTCATATTTTTCAGTTGGGTTTGTTCGTGATTCCCGCTGCCAATATACCAATGTTGATGTTCTCCGAGTTCTTCATACCGTATCAAGAAATGCCTTCGTACCTGAGACCCTTCGCTGCCATCTCTTACTTCAGATATGCGTTCGACGCCTTCCTAGAGACCGTCTATGGATTCAACAGGAAACGATTGCCTTGCTCTAAAAGTTTTTGTATTTTCTCCAAACCCGATCAATATTTAGAACATTTAGGACTAGCGAGAAATTTTAACGGTGATATCGTTGCGTTATTGATATGGATTGTCTTGTTACAGATAACACTCATATGCGTTTTAATGTTCAGAGTTCATAAAGCCTGCAGATGATTACTCTATAAAAATACGCTAATGCAAAGGTTTCACATCAATTTATAGCTGATAGGTTTTGTATAGTTAATTAAATAAAAGTCTTATAATACTAAGGGTTTGTTGCACTTACTTTTAAGTCAGTTCTATCAGTTCCTGGGTATGTCAGTGGTTAGAGTAATCGCCCGGATTGCGAAGTCAAGGGTCCGACTCCTATCTCAGACTGCCATGGACAAAGTGGATTTTTAAGCATTTTTCACTAAGAATATTTTACAGTATATCGTTGTGAATGTAAAATTGATCAAGTGTAATAATTACAAACATTTTAAAGTACCGGTTAAGCAAATAAAATGAGTCATCATTTGTCTAAGGTTGGATGACGTCAAAACTTTAACTGTTAACTTTAACCGACCAAGCTTTGCTGGTTGAAGTTCGTTTTAATGTTCCAAGAAAGAGTGCAACACATTAACCTTAGGGTGGAGTCAAAAAGTCGTGACCAAGTCACATGAAGTTACAATTTGATTTAGGTGAAAATGGGTTAGATTAATTAAATTTCGAATGGATTTAAATAAATTCTATATTGTGACAAAAAATGTGTAATAATTTTAATTAGTGGTGCAATCAAGCCATAGCTGAGTAGGAAAATATACCACACATCGTGGATACTCTCTAAATTTTGGCCTATTAGTTAAGATAGATATAATGTTACTTATTCATAAATAATGCATCAATAAGACTCTAAACTATAGTTGATTTCTGTGCGATTTAAACGAAGTAAGACTATTCTAATATTCGTCTCTATTTAAAAACATTTATAATTAAGGTTTCTGACTGCAAAATAGGATAATTTGGCGTTTTTTTTTTTAAGCTATTTTGAACCTGTCTACATCTTAGTTAGTTAGACACTGCGAGTCCTTTTCCTGGACGCCGAGTGCAATTCCTGTTTTGGATTTATCAACATGTTAGATAAAAACATGTCATTTTAACTACCAATGTAAATAATGATCCTAGCTTCGAACTTAAGAATTATTCATTCTATAGGAGCCATTTTTAAATTTCGTCACACGTAGTTATTTCTGGACCCCCTCCCCATTGTAACAACACAGCTGGTCACATTGGCCCTTCTAGTGTTACGTTAGGTATATATTTTACACTAAGAAAGAAATTACAATGAGTCTTCTGGAATAGTTTTCTTTCTATTAAACTTCAGTTCTAAAATATTTTTAAGTAGTTCAAATTTAAAATGTTTTTGATTTAATGTTACACTTAGTTGGCCTTCTACGACCCTCTTGAGGTGTGACGAAATTTATAGCTAACTCCATAAGAATAAAATAAATCGAATAATTATAATTTTATATTCATTTTCAAACCCAAATAGGTGACAGGTTGATATATAAAACACATTCTTGACATTGCATTATATTACTTTAATAATCTCTGTACAATGACAATTATGAAATATAATGTGACAAAATATAATAATTATATACCATACAATTTGTTTTATTACAAATTTATTTGTTATAGGATACTGTTTGATATCCGTTAGGTATAAAATAACTTATACGCATGTGTACTAATAAAATAAGCAACAGATTACTATACTAACAGGAACATATTTATAATTATCTAGTTCTAAATTAAAACACTATGTATCACATTGTGCTAACAATAATATAAAGCATTACAATAGATAATTAATATATCTACATCTTCATGCCGGAATAAAACACTGAGCGTCACAGGACACATGTCGGTTTTTGCATTACTCACATTTCATTTGTTCGTCAACAAAATCGCTGGTTTATAACCTTTGCCATCTTGCTCTGATCACAGCAAAATCTACCCTACAAATCTATTAAAATAGGGTAAAATATTTTATGTACACTTATTAATGTGATGTTAATACTTTGTTGTTCTGACTATATTCCCTCAATTTGAGGGTAGAGATTAGTTTTGAAATATCTGAGTCAAGGCATAATCAAACCACCCCGCGAAGCCTTGTGAATCTCCACTGCGAGCCCGCTTCTATCTTTCCTAGCTATAATACAAATAAATAAATCTAGAATCGTGTGCGTGAGAATTCATAAAAATAGTTTTTTATCATTAACATTACATAAAAAATTGATATCAAATTTTCTTACTAAGCTATTTCAGTGCCTGGTATAAGAATAATAAAACAAAACAATTATTACTAGATAATACAATCAGAAAACATGATATTATAAAAGTCCATATTTATTATGTAGGACCTGCTTACAAATTTATGCAAAATACTTGATAATACAATTACATAAAAGTCAAAACATGCTCAAGCTCGATAGAATTGATCAAATACAACATTTCTCCAACATCCATTCCTTTATTGGTTATGAAAAGGGATTTCGTGTTCGTGTGCGTTACTAGCGATTTTACTCAATCGAAAAAAAATAGTTAATAAAATTTATCATATACACATAGGATGAACTTAAATAGGAGCCACCTCTGAAAACTAAGATTTAAGGAGATTTAAGTAAAGATTGAAAATTTCACATCAAAAGGACCTGGTTTTGTTTCTTGAGTCCCACCCCAAACTGGATTATGGCATTTTCTCTGTGCTACATTAACAAAATTATAAAAAGGACAAGAAAAATCGTTCTGCTGAAGCTCAAGAATCTTTGCAACGCTATTATAGGTTTCATACATATCGACGGTACATTTTTATCAGTAACGGAGCGTGCCCTAAACCTGGATTTCCAGGACCGTAAATAGGTTCATCATTGGACAAAACTTTGTTATAGTAAGTTCTTATTCTTATATTTTCGAAATATGAGATTCTCTGATTTCTCCGAAGAATTGCGAAAGTTTTAAATTGTACCCATCAATATCATTATTATGAGAGTAGGTAAACCTCATATTTCAATTGCTGCACTTTTTTACCCCAGACCTACACTTTTCCATTTCTTCTCTCTTTCTCTTCCTTCAAGCCAACACTCCTATTGTCACCAAACTGTCACTGTCACAAACGCGAGTCAATAAAATAAGACTAGAAAAACACGATCCAACATTCACTAATCACCTTTGTACACTTTTCGAGAGGTTTTAAAAGGCCTGATTTTAAGTCATTTAATACCAAGGTTAAGAGCTTTCTACTTCGGACAAATACTTCGGCCATCTCGATTCTTCTCGCTGTTTCCCCACAGCCATTTCAACTGAACAATCCTTCGAGCAATGTCAGTTACGTTAGTTCTCCTACGGATCTGTTAATTTCTTATTCGATTACGTAGAAAAACACCAAGCATTACTCTACTGTTCGTTGGGTGATATTGCGCCTTCTTAAGGGACCTATGAGTCGAACTTGATCGCTTCGGTAGGCAACACA
This sequence comes from Diatraea saccharalis, assembly GCA_918026875.4. Classification (NCBI taxonomy): domain Eukaryota; kingdom Metazoa; phylum Arthropoda; class Insecta; order Lepidoptera; family Crambidae; genus Diatraea; species Diatraea saccharalis. The sequence continues at coordinate 8,905,806 of OU893345.1, forward strand.
CGCTGTTCGAAGACCTTTGTTTAGAGACAGTACGGTAATTTAGACATGGATATATATTTCGTAGCTTCCCGAACGCTGCTCATCCCAGCTGGATCTCTTTCTCGAATTTGGATTTACCTAACTACGCTGTCTGTTCTAATCAGGTATACCATGGTCGACAACTTCAAGAGTCACTTTCCCAATTTTAACTGGAGCGTTTTACACCGCCGATATTTTGATTGAATCAAAGGCTTTCTCATATTCCACAAACACCAAGCAGAGTGGCAAATTATACTCTTTAATTTTTTGTATAACTTAAACGGAAAACGGAAACCAGCTTGTTCAGGAGATTGGAAGTCATAATAACTCTTAAATGTCTCAAAGAAGCGAGATCGATCTATAGTTCTTCAAGAATTTATTTTTACCCTTTTTGAAAAACAGGACAACCTCACTCCTTCTACATGTTTCTGGCTTATGGCGTAGAAGATAATAGAATTAAAGAGCATCTGGCGGACTTTAAGAATATATTAAGAATATATTTTCGGTGCAACGTTGGATAAACTTTGCTTAGGATTTAACCTGTTACCGTCTATTTATGCTACCGTCGACAAATTTAAGCCACGCGAAAGATTTGTTTATTGAGCAAAGCCTATCCAAGCGTTGTAACCTTTATTCCGCTCAATAGTCACTTTTACTATACACTCCGTACTAAATCGACGAAGGTAATTAATTTGTATTCTGTGATAAGAATGTATGTAATTTTTTATAATGTAACTACTATTGTGTGTAAAATTTATCTATTATATATAATTTACAAAAATAAAAGCATAATTGCCCCATTTGTAGCCTATCTATGTGGTACATATAACACTACAAATTTTCATTCATTGTACATTGTTGCCATGTCAGCTTAAACGAAAAATGAGAAAATTTCTTTGTTTGTTTTATACCTTAAAAATTATTTATAAGTGTAGTCATAATTATTTATTAACATTAAATATAATTAATACATTGCATCACATCAAGTCACTAAACAAACAACACTTATATTCGATAAGTAATATTTTCGACTCTAGAAACATTTTCGTCTTTTTCTAGTTTCTCATACACAAGTTTGTTCTATCACATTTAGATAACACTTAAAAGCCGATTGTGCCTACAAAAGAAATATATGAAATCATCCAAGAACTCACAATTGTCTTTGGTGTGAAAGTTATAATTCGCTAATTATACTTACTTATAATTTTGGAACTTAAAAAAAAATAATACTTGATTTTGAACAATATTGACAATGCACATTTCATAATTAAATGTTCTGCTCGAAACTATTAGAAACGCCATTGTGTTGAAGCCATTAATTGCACATCTTAATAAAATATATTCCTAATTTTTCTCCTTCCAATATTCGGTATGTCATTATGATGGTAACTCGTTTAAAGTTACTAATTTCCTGTAACAAATTACAGTAGTTTGAAATAATGTTAATTTAAGGTCTGTAATAATGATATTAATTATTAACATTTTACTACCTGCAATATTCAGGAGGCAAGGTACATATTTTATACCATAACAATATACTCAATGGCACACTCCATGTTCTAAGTGGGCCCAACAAAAACGCCATTGTTCCATATTCCAACCAGAAAAAATAAGCTAGAAGTAACTGAATGGACAGTAAAAATATAAATGGTAAATTCTTCAATAATCTTTTTATTCCTCTTACGTTGATGCTAAATAAACGTGTATCTAAACAGTAGGCCAGTACAAATATGAGAGGTATTTGAACAAACATTAACTGGACACTGCCATACATATATGTGAAAGGTTCTGGTAAAAATACACCCTTTATAATTATGCCCCAGGCAAAAATAACTCCCACATAACCATCTATTAATTCACCCACTGCCCAAGGGCCCAATGGCGTATACAGTGCATATAGGACTATTGGATAAAATAATCTGTCAATTTTACTAAGTAACCAAACACGACGATGTACATAGTTCCATATACTTCGACGATATCGTGGTGGATTTTTCTGGAGTCTCAATATGACTAGAGGCATAACATTGATAATTAGTAGTGTAGCAAATGTGCACTGAAACTGAAAAACCAAACCGAAAATATCAATATTACATACCAATTTGGGAGAAATAAATACCAAAAACTTATTGTAATTTAACTTACAACGGCACCAGCATCAAGCATCAATAATATCCTTGGTGTAACTTCAAAATTAACCAAAGTCCCATCTAAAGAAAATGGATGTTCTATGACCGCCGTCTTGCCATGTTCATCAGTTACAACTACAAATAAAATATGAATGCCAGTACTAAAAAGATTTGGCAGCCATTTACATACATAAAGAGGTCCATCAGCAACCCTGCATTTCATCCAACTGATTTTATCAAAAGAAATTTTTACAGTGTCAATATCAACATCACTAAAAGCAAGGATTCTTATGTGGGTGGAATCAGGAATCAACTGTATAGGCTCTCGCCCAGACATAGCATATCTCGCATGTTTTGGATTAGTCACTAAAACCAGAGGCCATGTGTTGTGCTTTTGATCCACAAAAGAAAAAAAACCATGATCAATTGCTGCTAATCGAAACATTCTGTTATCTTTCCAATCTCCAAGTTCAAGTTCCAAGTAGCCTTTTTTCTGTTTAGTATACATTCTGGGAACAAGACCGCCCATAGCATGCAAATGTCCACAGACATAAACTTGTGTTGGACGGCTGCTTCCAATTTGTTGCCGCAAATCAAAATTTTGACCATCTCTCTTCAAAGACAAAATGCATGATGTTGGATAATGGCCAAACCAAATTATATGATCAGCTTTATTTTCAGATTCAGCTTTTAATTTTTGTATGTTTTCTTGTTCTTTTACATCTAAAATACCAATAAAATTAAATGGTCTTCTAAGACCAGGCTCAGGACAAGCATCAATTCCCAAAAAAGCAACATTTACATCATTTTGATTTTCATAATGTACATATGATTTCACGTGAGTTGAACCTTGTACAGAATAATTTCGAAAATAATTTTCTTGTGAACTAAGGGTCTTGATATTAAAGTTATCTGAAAATTTAAAAAAAGCATATTAAGATTGTAAACATACCAGTTATTTAAGAAATGGTTCCCTATACATTTTCACAATACATTATTTTGGGATCTGCCCAATATATGTGATTTTATCAAATATTTATTTTTATTTTATGTGTGTGACATTTTCCAGCCATATTGAAGCCTTCTGAATCAAAACACATATACCCTATTATGTATTGTACAAATATTTATTTATTTATTAATAACTGTGTCAATACCACAGTTGTACAGCTCCATATCATTGTTAATTTAATATTATAAGATTACTTACATACTTAGCACCTACTTAATAATAAGCAAAATATTTTACCATGATTTCCTCTGATATCTAACCACACAGTTTCTTCTATAACACCTGACTCTTTTATTATATTATGGTAGTAAATCCATTCTTTTTGAACTTGAGAACTACCTAAATTGTCCTTAGCTTTTGCATCAGTCAAATCACCTGTGGCCAGTACCACAAGGGGTTTGATTTTTTTTACTGTGCTATCACAAAATTGCTGAAACTGTGTTATTCTGCCAGGATCTCGAAAAATACTTATATGAATGTCAGATATCTGAAAAGGTTAAGAAAAATACAGTGAATTTTATTTATCAGGGTTGGTGCAGGTCACACATAACTTGCATAATCCCTTGCATACCAATGCTTACTTCTATGAACCTCTTGCCAGATATTCCGTCATATTGCACCAACCACTAAATAAATTACATCATTTTAAAGTATTAAAGAAAACCCTGACAATATGTCAATAATTTATAACATAAATTCAACATTTTTGACTAATGTGACAATGGTTGGTCATGAAATGTCTATATTATATCAGATAGTTAACAATACAGGACAATAAACGTGTCGAAATGAGAACAAAGAACGAAACAATGAAGTTAAATAAAGTACTATTTGTAACGCATGTGATACTTACTTGAAGAAACCAAATTATATTCTTAGTAGTGTCAGTTATCTGACCATATTTTTTACTTAGATATCTTGTATGATTCATCCCTTCATTTTTATTTTCTAAGTAAAAATTGTGATCTGTAGCAATTATGTTCAATAAATTTGCCATAAATATAGACACTAAAAGTAATACACATACGAATGATATTGTAGCTTTTGAGAGAATCATCGGTATGATATTGGTGATATCGAGTTCCAAATCAATTAACTAAAATTTATCAAATCAACATGGATTTGCACAAAAAAACGAAGTAAACTAAAAATCCTGCGCCAAATACAAACACACAATGACAAACACAGATGACAAATAATTAACAAATAGTCAAATGTCAATGTCAAGTACAGTGTTGCCAAGAATTGCGTATTGTGTGTGTTCTTCACCGAATATTGGATGAGGTCAACGTCAACTTGGATAGTTCGGAAGTTGTAAGTCAAGCGCTTCTTAGACTTCTTATACACCAACAAATTGTATAAATTACAGAACACTGGAAGTCCTTTTCTTGCGTTGCTAACCGACTTGCTGAGAATATATAAGTATAATACTTGTACATCAGTGACATAAACAATATGTAAACTATAAAAAGTATAATATCTAGATATGTACGGTCGGCCAAGAAAGTGGTCTACCAGTTTTGACAACATTACCTGTGTCTTTAAAGCATCGCTAAAGGCGAATCTTAGAATTGCATACAAACAATAAAAGAGATGCATAATGCTGACGTGTTGTCGTAGAGCACAAATGTTATTTTGACCTTTGCAGCCTATGCATTAGATAATAATTTGCAACGACAAATAGTCTTCACAATATTTCATAAATTTAAAATTTAAGTAGGTCACTTCAAAGTGGAAACTATTTTGTTACGAAAACTCTTTTACTGAAAAAGAATATATCACTTGATAATTCGTGTCAAATATTTTCTCGGCATTTTCCGTAGGTATTTTCCTAATTAATTTACACTACAAAGCCCCGAAATTTATCCATTAACGAAAGAGTACAAATAATCGCATTACACAATGATGGTTTGAATATTAGTGAGATTTCTAGAGAATTAAATGTGTCGGTAAGTATTATTATGTCTGACGTGAGTTTAATGTAAAATCTCAGACCAAGTCCGAGTGTAAAATTTTTTTTTATTTTTTCTGTTCATATTTTATTTTTGATTATAAAGACAAGCTGTCCGTCTTTGGATAAGACGAGAAAGCGAGGAGGGGAATTTGAACGCTCGGAGTCGTAACGGTCGTAGACCTGAAATATCAGATACACAGCGAGTCTTCATGAGACGGAGTTATGAGGAATCTGGCTTTATACCAACACGTTATTTTGCCGACATATTTGACGTGACTCTCCAAACCATTAGAAACCATTTACATTACATGGGCTTACATCACAGGCGTTATGCAAAGAAAATTTATATGACTGACGCTCATAGAATGGCCAGATTAAATTTCGCCATATAATATTTGGATTTTGATTGGAGTAACACTGTTTTCTGTGACGAGAAAACTTTTAAATCCAGTCAACACGGGCGTCTACACCTTTGGCGATTCAATAAAACGCGATACACGCAAAATCATGTCGTGCCAAATAGAGAATCGGGTCGTATCTCGGTAAATTTATATGGATGGATGACTGCTGATGGTGTTGGAGACTTGACCTTTTTGCCACCACGAGTAACGGCATCAGATTATGTTGATGTTCTCCAAATTGCTATGTTGCCATCCGTCCGGAACGTTTATCCAGAAAATGAAATGCGTCAATTTAATTATTTACAGGATAACTGTCCCTTACATAAAGCAAGGGTAACACGTGCTTGGTTTTATGCACATCCGGAAATAAACTTGATACCATGGCCTGCAAAATCGCCAGATCTCAACCCTATTGCAAATATGTGGGGTCTTATGGTTCAGAGATGGTGTAACCGTAATGAACGAACAGCAGAAGCACTACAAGGGCACTGCAATGAGGTTTGGGAGGAAACACGTGGGTCTGATATCTGCTCAAGACTGGTGGGCTCCATGAGGGAACGTCTCCAAGCTGTTATAGAGGCAGATGGCGGCTACACAAGATTTTAAGAATTATAATTTTATAAAAGAATTGTATATATTTTTTAACAACCAAAGAATAAGCATTTTCACTATCTCTTCTAGTTTTAGCCCTTGTCTCGCACTAAGCTATGGGTCGGCGCAATATGTTTTTCGTCGCTATTCATTTCTGTTATCCGTTATCTCAGTATATTCAGACCTATAACACGCATAGCTTCTTACGCATAGCATTTCACTACCTACTGATTTTTTTATTTATATTAAAATATAATTAATCTACATTCTAATGTAGGATATTTGTAGACTATAAGACTTTATTAACGATATTCTAACTCTAAAGTATTTAAACATACAAACAGACAGACAGAAAAAAAAAATTTTTGGCTTCTATTAGTCTTATGAAGGCCGTCCATATATTTTTTTTCCAAAATATCTTACAAATGTAACCTTGTTACATTTTTATTATAGGTATAGATAATTACTGTCAAAGATAGATAATTACTGACGTGTACTTGACGTGTCAAAAAATCAATGCTACGGAAAATCAACCTTGTTGTTAGTTGACGTAACACGCGAAATTCAACCTTAGGGTGGTAGACCACTTTCTTGGCCGACTGTACATAAATTTCGCTACAAACATAACAAAAAAAAAACAAAATATAATTCACTATAAAAAGTCAGAAACCAAATCACTGGATACTGACGAAATCCACAAGGGCAACGCAAATAATTAAACATAAGAACACCAAACGGCAATATACTTAATCCTTTATTACATATATATTTTATTATATAAGTAATAAAATATAATATTTTGTGGATTTCGCTAGTACCTATGCAATAATTTTGTTTCTGACACCATTTCTATTGTGTTCCGAAATTCACAATAGTTAATTGACGAAAATATGACTAATAATCTTTTCAAAATTAAGTCCAAAATTATAAGACCTGAAAAAAATAGGAAGACATTCCTGCCGTAAATAAGTATACTAAAGTCATTTTGTTTTCAAGAATTACCTTTTTCAATTAAATTTCAGAAGAATTTAAACAAATCTCATATGTCGGCAACACTGACCACAGATATTGTTTAATATAAAGCAAAGGGATCTCGCACACATACAGCTTATACTCTATTCGATGAAGAATAAATGTAATCAAAGCAAATCAAAATATATATAACTCGTATTTCGCACCATGATACTTCACGCTACTTCGTAATTTTACGAGTAACATTTTTTACTGCCATAAATTACTAGACCAAAAATGGAAAATAGTAATAAAGATGAATTATTTTTAATTTTCAGCCCTATAATTTATAGAATTCAAATAGTTTGCAGTTTTAAACTAACTTCCAAATAAAGTTGTCAATTATTTTAAAACATATTTCTTCCGATTAATTACATATGACCCCCTTTCTACTGTTTAAAACAACAAAAGTTTTTTTACTTTCCCTATTATTGTGTCTGTCGCAGCTAACTAAAAAAGGTAAGCCCGTTTATTAAATGGCAAAATACAATTAAAAGGATTGTGAATTGATTGCATCATTTGTAAAACGCAAGTTTGTATGTTGAGAACATCATATTTCGTATATAGTGTTTTACCCATTGGAATAATGGAACGGAACCAAAGAACATATTCCTTGTTATGTTAAGACATTATAATGTGACAACGATTAGGTAATTTTCATAACAATACGCTGAATTCTACCTAAATTCTTATAATCTATACTAATATTATAAAGCTAAAGAGTTTGTTTGTTTGTTTGAACGCGCTAATCTCAGGAACTACTGGTTCGAATTGAAAAATTATTTTTGTGTTGAATAGACCATTTATCGAGGAAGGCTTTGGGCTATATAACATCACGCTGCAACTATTAGGAGCGAAGAAATAATGGAAAACGCGTAATAAATCGCTGGCGGCCACTATAATTTCATACACTACTATCTTGAAACCGAAAATAAATATTATCTGTCTGTCAGTGGTTGCTGAGCAACGGTTTGTTAGTAAATGATCTTCATCGAATTTATACACACAAATACAGATTATATGAAATGATCATTTTGATCACTACATGAAAAACCGCCACGCGATACGTTCGCGATACCATAAACAAAATCCCAAAGAGATAAGTATTATTATATATTATATATTATATACATTATTATATATTATATACATATATTATATATAATAATTTACTTTAACATGAATTTTGAATTGTCACGTGACTGTGCAGCTTGTATACGGGGATACCAGAATGGAAAAATTATTTTAAGATTGTGCACATGTTCAAAAATTGGGGACATCATTTTATGTGCGAACTATTAAGATTAGATTTTGCCGTAACCAAGTGAATAGTGAAAAATAACGCTTTGCCCTATATAATTTATTGAAATATCTTATAAAAATAAAAAATAAATCTTATATAAACTAAGAAAACTTAATGATAAACTCTATCATATGTCTGTGGAGTAATATAATTAAGCGAGGGAAAATGTTAAAAAAAAATATATAATTTTTGTATTAATTACATTAAGCCTAATTTTTTTTCTTACTTGTATCATTCCAATTGTGCAAATTAGTGATGCAACATAATATTAGTCGATAAAATAAGAGCTTTAAATTTTATGAAACAGTTAAATGTAATAACATTATAACATAATCATTACATTAATAAATTGATCATAGCCATGTTTTTTTCTTTATTGTTCTAAGTTTTATATCTGTAATAATAATAGTAAATCCTGTAGGATGTCCGTGGTGATCCGTGTTATTAAATGAAGCAATAAGTAAATATAAAATAAAATGTATTTGAATTAACTAAAATTGGTACAACGTAATTTTATGAAAAGAATGTTTTTTTTCACATCTCCATGACAACCTGATAACCATAGATACATATACAAATCTCAATACACCCCCTTATTAGGTAGTCACATAAAATACAATACCTAAAGAACAATTTATTCTCCAATGCATCATACATTTTAAAACAACAACAAAAAATATTATAACTTCTATCAATAAACTAAACACTATGATGCCCGGACACCTAAGCTGTCGACACATTTATAATGCTTAGCTTTAGGTAACGGCTTAGTTAAAATATCAGCTACCATGGAATCAGTGGGTACATGTCTCAGCTCAATTTGTTTTAAGAACATCCCTAATAAAGTGATACTTTATATCTATATGCTTTGAGCGCGCATGATAGACTGGATCTTGAGCTATGAATATCGCCCCCTGATTATCGGCATGTAAGACAACTTTAGCATATCTCGGAAAACCAATTTCGTTTAACAATTTAGTCAAATAAATACTTTCCTTAACAGCTTCCGACAAGCTAACGTATTCCGCCTGACAGCTGGATGTAGCAACGCTTCGTTGTTTTCGCGATGACCATGATATACAAGCACCGCCTAAAAGAAATGCATAACCTGAGTAAGATTTCCTATCAACAGGACAGTTTCCCCAGTCTGCATCTGAAAACCCCTCAATAAATTTTCCTGTTTTCTTATATACGAGACCATACTCAGCAGTCTTCTTCAAATATCTTAGTATCCGTTTAGCCGCCTTCCAATGACATGCTTCGGGATAATCAGCATATTGCGCTAATTTAGCCACGGAATTTGTTATATCGGGTCGTGTACCGACACTCAAGTACATTAGTGATCCGATTAACTCTCTATATGGCCACTTTATCTCTTCTTTTCTTTATTTTTGTCGACATTTACTTTTGTCGTATTTGTTTCCATAGGTGTCACACATTCATTACATTTTTCCATTTTAAATTTCTGTAACAAATCTTGTATATATTTTTGTTGTGACAAACTTATGACATTGTCAACCCGCCGAATATCTATTCCTCAAATATACTTCGCTTGACCATAATCTTTCAAATCAAACTCATTTGCCAATTCATTTTTAAGTTTCATGATTAAAACCTCTTTCTCGGAAGCAATCAATATATCATCGACATAGATGAAGGTGATGATCATTTATTAATTCTAATTAATAAATGATCATCACCTTCTTTTTTAAAATAGAGTCATGGTTCATTCTGACATTGTTTGAGATTCATTTCCTTCAATTTCTTATCAAGCCTTATATTCCATTGTCGTCCGGCTTGTTTTAAACCATACATTGATTTTTTTAAGAAACAGGTATCGCAGCCAGCTTCTGTAACATTTCTTTTGCTCTGTCTACAATCTGAGGATCTTCTTTTTCTCGATTTATTAACTTATTCAACCATTCAGTTAAATATTCCGGTACCTTCATAAAAATTTCTTCATCTAAAGATCCATGTAAGTACGCCGTATTAACATCAACCTGATGAATATCCATGTTCAACTCTACCGAAAGTGCCGCTAGCAAACGTATAGTATCCAGTCTTACAACGGGAGAAAAAGTTTTATTGTAATCAATCCCGTAACGCTGACTATATCCCTGTGCTTCTAACTTGCCTTCTTTTTCGTTGTTTTGTCTTTATTCAAATTATTAGTTAAAACATAACGACAACCAACCACATTTCTATTATTCGGTATCTGTACTATGTCCCATGTGCCTTTAGATATTAAACTTTTTATCTCTGATAAAATGGCATCCTCCCACTCAACTCTCTCATCACTAGCTAACGCATCATTCAATGATATCTGAGCTGAACCAATAAAATCTTCGTGCTCCAATAAAAATTCATTACAAATATCAGTCATATCTTCATTAGTCTCGGAATTTTCGGCCTTGGTCATTTTATAAACTTTTTTAGGTCGTCCTCTTCCACCAGATCGTAAGATCGGAAGTTTCTTGTCGCTCACTTGTCTCGCCCTTGTTATCTTCATTTATAAAATGTCTTTCCTCAGAAGACCCTTGTTCTACGACGTCTTGACTTCTAGTTTCTATACAGTCAGCTCCAATCTGCTGTTCAGGATATTTCAAAAATTCTATTTCGTTGAAATATTTTTCTCTTTTCTCTGAATGTAACGAGTCCTGATTACACACAGATCTACTAGGTTGCTTCAAACTTTTTTCCAGTATATTTCTTTCTTCATCAAACTTAACGTCTCTCGCTACCACATACTTCTTCTGTTCAGGAAACCATATAGTGTGTCCCTTAGAGGTATCTGGATAACCAACAAATACGCCTTCTAAGCCTCTCGGAGCAAACTTATCCTTACCTGGCTCTTTGTTGAGTATGTAGACTTTCGACCCGAATCGCCTAAGATAATCAATATTGACAGATTTCTCCAACCACTTTTCATATGGAATACCACCATCTAAAGTTCTAGTAGGACATCTAATCCGCATATAACATGCTGTGTTTATATTTCCAAAACCCTATTGATAGCTCAGAATCTAACATCATACATCTGGCCATTTCCACCAAAGTACGATTCATTCGCTCCGCTATCCCGTTTTTTTGAGGTGTCCTTGGAACTGTCAATCTTCTTATTATGCCTTCACGCTGCAAAAACTCATCAAAATCTTTACTGCAATACTCACCGCCATTATCCGATTGAAAATACTTAATCTTCTTGCCAATAAGATTTTCAACCTTATTTTTATATCTTTTAAATGCAGTTAAAGCATTATTCTTCGAACTTAGGAAATAAACCTCACACCATCTCGAACAATCATCTATAAATGTAATGAAATATTTTGCACCTCCTATTGATTCGCATCTCATAGGACCTACTATGTCGGAATATATAATTTTTAGTTTTTCGTTACATGGACCACCCGATGACGAAAATCGTAACGCACACAATTTACCTTTAGCACAAACTTCACACTTCGATAATTCATGTATCTCATTTTTATTTACATTAGCACTAACCTTATTTAACAGTTTTACGACATCCTTTCCATTCATATGTCCTAACCGTTCATGCCAACTGACTAAATCGACATTACCCAAACTATATACATTTTCAGTTTCCCGTAAACAATACAAATTACCCTTCCTATAAGCAATCAATTTGATTTTCTGATCGATAATATCAGCATGATCATTTACAAAATTAACACAATACCCATCATCGACCAATTTAGCTACAGAAATCAAGTTGCTCCTTAAATCCGGTACATAAAAAGTATTATTTAATCTAACCGATACACTAGAGCTCACATCACATGCCGATAATCTTACGATACCATTCCCTTTTATATCCGTACTCACATTTGTTGCTAAATTAATTTTTGCTGTTATACCTCTAAAAGTATCCCCAAACTTATCAATATTGTTGCAGAGGTGGGACGTGCATCCACTGTCCAATATCCATTCGTCTTTATACATATTTACAGTATTACACACCTCATAATCTGAAAAATTAGAAATAACATTTATTTCAACAACATTATGAACATTATGTTTGTTACCCTTTTTATAGCATTCAGAAAGTTTTATGGCCAAATTCATGACATTTAAAACACTTAAACCTAAACTTCTCTTTTTGAGCTGCGCTAGTACTTTGGTTCGTTCCGTTTGTATCACATTTCGTCTTCCGTCCATAATTATTCTTCCGACTAGTATACATTACATCTTCTTGTAATTTGTTATTGTTCAATCGTGATTCATTTTCCTCCAAAATTTTTATCTTCAAACTTTCTGGTTTCGGTAACTCATCCCGCGATTCTATTGCACACCTAAAATTCTCAAAACGTTCTGGTAGACTGTACAATAGCATGATAGACAACAAATCTTCATGAATATTTATATTCATATCTTCTAATTTGGCAATCGTATCAAAGAACTGATTTATATGTTCACGTACATCATCCGTTTCTATCATTCTGTGCAGCATCAATCGCTTCAATAAAGTAGCTTTTTTAGCAGGTCCATGGGAAGCATATACAGATTCAAGCTTTAGCCAAACTTCTCGAGCCGTCGTACACCCTCTTACGTGCCGTAACTCACTGGCACTCATGGATAGTATTAAGTCTGCATTCGCTTTTTCATCCTCACTCTCCCATTTTTCCAATTCCCCAGCAGCTTAAGGTTTCGCTTTTCTACCGCTAACGTACTTCCAACTGTCATTCTTTATTAATAATGCTTGAACTTGGATTCGCCAGCTATCGTAGTTATCTTTGCTCAACGGTTCAATGCGCACCGCCATACTTGAGCTCATTGTCGCTCAATTCATAAATAACTAGATACTTATTAAAAAAGCTTAACGTTACTTCTTGCAAAAATTTTAAATTACTCTTCCAATTTTCTACGACTTACATAAATATTTACTTATATTGTCTGGGCCCATAACCAATGTAGGATGTCCGTGGTGATCCGTGTTATTAAATGAAGCAATAAGTAAATATAAAATAAAATGTATTTGAATTAACTAAAATTGGTACAACGTAATTTTATGACAAGAATGTTTTTTTTCACATCTCCATGACAACCTCATAACCATAGATACATATACAAATATCAAGAAATCCTGGATCGCCGCTACACTTTGATACCATTTTTTAATAGCCTGAGGATGTGGCAAACATGTATTGAATATTTCTCGTACATATTCATATGCTTTTGGTGAGTAGTAATGAAGGATTAGCGCGAAACTTCTAAGTGCTGGCGGAAATCGCTTAGTTGTTTTTATGCCAGTTTTATCATTTTCTACAACACGCGTTACAAGTTCATGAACCTATAAAAATATAATCGTAATGAATAATATTACAAATTTAAAAATTTTAGCACATATAACAATAATTTAGAAATATTAATAAAGTAATTATTTTTTATGTGAATGGTATAAGCAAACAAGCAGAATTATATTATCTGAACTAGAGTAAAAAGTCGTGCATAGTCGTCGTCATCTCAGCCGTAAGCCACATATTGCTGAGCATATACTTCCCCAACATCGCCACGTCGATAGGTCCTGTGCTGCCTGTATCCAGCGAACTTCGTCAGATTATTGGTCCACCTGGTAAAGGGCTTCGCGGCACGTCATCCGGTCCGTCCAATGAATAACCTTTCAGCCCCAACGCTTGTCGTTGCTGATTGTACATATATTTTAAGTCATAGTGGACGTGTTACAATAATACCTAACATACTTGTAAATTGATGTTTTCAAGAGCGTGCAAGTCTTCAGTTCGCATTAAAAACTTGCTTTTTAAATCTTCCAAAAGGTCCTGTATTTTATTTACTTTTTTTTTTTCAATCTACGGTTTTGAGCCTGAATTCTTTTTATCTGCAGTCTTTATTGCTGTATGGTGTTATTTTTGTGTGCTATGATATTTTTTAGATTCCTTTTTCTTGGTGTTGAATTTGAACTTGATGAAGAATATGATTCTACTGACTGAAATAAGAAACAACAAATTTTAAATACTGGATAATTGGCATACCTATAAAGATCACGTGAAAAAGTAGCGATAACTTGCCATTTTTCGTTTCTTTGGAGTAGATGCATTTATGGCCGATATTGATGACGGTGGCGGTATTGTCTGAAAACAAAAACTAAATAATGAGTAATCAACGTAAAATCAAAATACTAATTTTCGTAAAACTAATACGTACTTCCAAAGGTTCCTACTTAACCTCACAATTTCCTTTGTTGGTACTGCCTCAAGTTTCGTTTGATTTATGTATTGTTCATAAAACGTTGATATACTTCGTAACTTAGATATTTATAGGACATCAGTTTTTTTTATATTTATTTGCGTGTATATAATTAACCGAATCTTCGTAAAAAAGTGCCCGGATAATTAATTATTTCATCTTTTCAGTATCAGTCCATCTATTATTTTCCCTTATAAACAGTGTTATTTAGTTTTATATAATTATGACATATACTTATCCATAACGTTGTAATGAAATTATGAAAGAAAACCTCTAAATAAATATATTTTAGTTATCGATTACGATCAATATAATTAACAATACGATTCCGAGCAGCAGCAGCCAATCGATACATTTCAGACAAATCAGAGGCACAGCACTATTTTGTACAAAAGTGCACAAAATGAATTACATCGCTGTCTAGAAACGGGGTCAGAAACATTGATATTGGTTTGAGCAATCAATGTATATTTTATTTGTCATTGTGTCAAATTATTACGTTTTTTATATTTTAGCAGTAAAATTGTACTTACCGGTGAAAGGAAATGTTTCCATTAGTTAGATTGTATACTTTGCTTTGCTTTTTGCAAGTGATAATGGCACAAAACGGCATTTTTTATAGAAAAAATCTGTAAAATCACCACTCGACGATTGACGTACGACTGACAAACGTAAAATCGAGGAAAGGGCGACATATGAGTAAAAGCGCATATGCCAGCCACGCGTGCCCCGCCCACTTACTACTTCTAATCTCTCTTTATGTTCTGTGGGTTCACCTCAGAATGAAATAATATAATAGTATAGCCATAGTAGACTCATTCCCACTCGGAATGAGATGAAGCCTAAGGATGAATGAAACAGTATGCTAGAAACTCGCATAGTTTAATCTTAAAATTCGAAAAAACTTTATATTGGTATTTCAGATTTAATCCCTTCTATAATGATAATTTAATAGTAGTTTATGCAACTGTCATTCGGCTTCGCCTCATGCGATAATAGGTTGACTCGAGTATTTTAATACCTAAGTTATGTGCAGTTTCATACATTACTTTATCTTCACTCATAGGAAAAATTGACACTAAAAAAGTAGGTAGGTTACAAGGAAGAAATTTTAATACAAAAACCTGATCGGCAAAAAAATGCATGGAAAGCGCGGGAAATTAAGTTCAAACTACGCATGCGTGCGTGTGTCATTTTTTTCAAATTCAGCCTAAAACTAGACTACTTTAAGAACAAAAAAAGATAGCGGTACTATAATGAGTTTTATTTTTAATTTTATGTATATGCGTTTATAAAGTGCGTATGTATAGAATCGTCTTTGAATTCGTAATTCGAATTTTTCGATTTGAGTGTAGATAAAATCTATTTAAAGCGACAATTTTTTCCATAAGTGTTTTGTGCACCCAACCATATTTAAACAAGCAAAAAGCGCGCAAAACTCGTTCATCGGAATTATTAAAGAGTAGGTAATTATACTAAACCTTAGGGAAGGTATTACGTATGTACAGTGAATCTCAGTTAAACCCTAAAGTTATTTAATTATCATAATAATAGATAAAGCTGAAAAAACAATTAACAAAAAATTTCAGAGATTGCGTTACGAACTTCCCTCATTAAAAATTTGAAAATAAAAATGTGCGAATTTATACAATTCCATTCGTTGTAATATTTTAATGCAATTTAAAAAGCATGAGATACATACTCATGTTTTTTCAAATTGCAAAATATTTAGGTAGTGGACCTATTAATAAAGTTGCATCGATATGTAAATATCTTTATCTGGTTATATGAGATACCAACTCGATACCCACGATCTGCGTAAATTGCATCATAGCTAAATTGAACACATTTTAAAGTCAGTCATATATAATAGCATCCTATATGGTAACATCGGAGCCTATTCAATGCAAACAATCAACTATTTCCTCTCTATAATATTATTACAGATATACATATATTATAGACAAATATATGTGTACGTATTGATGCAACTTTATTCCTCTCTGTAATGTTTGATCAATGTCGAAGTTATTTATCTGAAGGATTTTAATCCGTTTTGTATAAGGTAGGCACGAATACCATATCTAATACGGATACAAGGTATTCCAATGTTATCGGAGTAATGTTAATAAACAAAGCTCAAATTCCGATCAATCAAAAATAAGTGGGTACGTAAATAAAAAATAAATCACATTCTTACTCCGTAGCCACTGGCTCGCACACCATCGGCGCCATTTCCGAGGTCCCGGGTTCGATTCCCGGTGGCGTGTGGTACTTTCGTTTCAGAGGTATATAATATGTTACCTACTAGCTCTCGCGGCTTAGTCCGCGTAAATTATAGCCTATGTCAGCTGCGTCCGACATAGCTTTCCTTTGGTGAAATAATTTTTAAAATCAATGCAGTAGGGGAGCGAGGGGCTAGTTGTAACAATTTTCAAAAATACTTTTATATCTCGAGATATCTTGGCTAGCTTATCATTGACTAAAGTTTGATTGAAACTTTAACTATTCTTCTATTATGTCAAATCAAAAAAATATCAAAAATCCAGGTAACTCTTTCGCAATTACTGTTTTATTTAAAAAAGGGAAGTGTTACAACGTACCCCGTGCTTGGGGTTAGTTGTAACATCTATTGGGGCAAGTAGTAACATCAATTAAAAACAAAAATGTGACAACTCCAATCATTTATTTTTTTCACATATTGAATCATTTTGCTTTGTTTACAACAAAAACTAACCAAGTACTCCTATAATATGTAGTTTTCTTATTAAATAATTAACTGGAACATACTTTTTATATAATCAACAAATTAAAGATTTAAGTTAATAACTATTCATCTTATTTTGTACTTATGTACTACAAGAGGTACTTATATATCAACATGGCACTTTAAAATCACAGTAAACTAATAAACTATAAACTTCCAAATCAAGTCTCGTAATTATCTCTTAGTTCTACATAACATCTTACAATAATCAGCCTTGCTATGAGTTTCTTACTAAAGAATTTAGTCTTCATCCGAATTACAGTTGATACAAACAAAAGAAATAGTATCTCCAGTGACACATCCTACATGTGCCCACATCTTACATACAATACATTCAACCCAATCACCTTTTGAATGACTATACGCCTCATCGCAAACAAGACAATGCCAATCTTCAGATTCTGAATCTGAACTGAGAATTCTTTTTTTAACTCTTTTTACTCCATATTTATTTTTTACAGATTTTTTACCCTTTCCTTTCCCCTTTCCCTTTCCTTTTCCCTGATCTTTATCATCTTTCTTTTGCTTTTTCTTTATCTTTTCTTCATATTCCATTCTCAAAGATTCTTTTTCAGGCGTGTCAGTTAAAACAGCAGATTTCCTCTTGCGTCTACAATTCCTATTTGATTTTCGTGGTAGTGCCTTCGGTAATGGCTTAATCTTCGATGGGGAAAATTGATTTTGCCCAGAGCAACTTGGAGTTGGTTCGTTCGCAGTTTCGATGTGGCGTATAATTTCTGTGGTGCTTATATCGACTTCAGGAGCAGATTCTAATAGTTCTGGATTTTCAAGATTCAACGATAAATTTTCACTTTCATTTAGAACGTTTTCTGATTGTTCTGTAGGATCTGGACGATCAGTAACATAAGAGGGTGCAAAGTCACTATCTTGGAAAATATCCACATTCAAAGGCCAAACACCAGAAGCTTTAAATCCACTGATAATGTTTGCAGGGTTCAAGGCAAGTGGCAATGACTTCTTCACTACACTTGGGATGTCATATATTGTCATCGTTTTCCCCGGATTATTATGCATCCATGCAGTCTGTGCTCTGTTCACGTAGTTTTTAAAAGGGCCATAGACTCCTACGTCCATAGGTTGCAATTTGTGAGAGCAATGGGGGGGGGAAACGATAACATGATAACATTGTTTTCTTTGGCTTTTTCGACAACTGAAATATTCACATGTGAGCTGTGATTATCGAGTAGTTATAGAACTGGCTCTTCCTTGGTGGGTTTCGCGTGCTTAATAAAATGATCCATAAAAACTAAAAATTCCTTTTCTGTCATCCACCCTGAAGAATTGCCAGCTCCAATGCAATCTGGAGGTCCACCGCGAATGAACATTTCAGAGTTTTTAAGCCTGGGAAAAATGAACATCGGTGGAATAAAATTTCCCGCAGCGTTAGCGGCACAGGCAAGTGTCACAAGTGTTCCCCTCTCGGCTGATGTTATCGCGCCAACTTGCTTTTGACCACGAGCAGCTACGATTTTCTTTGGTTTTTGAACGTTCGTGACCCCAGTTTCATCAATGTTCCAAATTCGAGAAGCGGTAAATTCGTATCTTTGGAGAAGGACTTGATATTTTTCAAAGAAAGCATTAACGTTAGTCCTATTAAATGATGTTGCTCGGCTCAGTGACGTCGCTTCTGGAGTCCTTAAAGACAGTTGATAATTTCTGCGCATGAAATTTTGGAACCAATCAGGACCAGCACTATTATTTTGATGCCAAGAAGGGGGAATGTTTTTAGCATCAAGATGCACAGCACATTGGTAAGCTAGTTTCCTTATTTCGATAGGAAGTAATCCAAAATATATTTCAGCACACTTAAGAATATATAAAGACATTTTACGTTCTTCTTCGTCTGTAAATACTTGTCTAGGCTTGACATAACCTACTTTTGGACTTTCATTATTCTTCTTCTTCTTAATATATCTGTACAGAGATACGTGACATAATTCAAAATTCTTACTCGCCTTCCGAATACTACAGTTGTTTTCTAAAACTTCAGCTGCAGCCAACTCGTACACCTTCTGGCTTTGTGTTGCCCTTTCTGTCTTTCTTTTATACTCTCTCATTCTAAATAAAAACAAATATGGTATGTTATATTACAAATAAAAACAGTAACTGTCAGCAATCTAGGGGCAAGTTGTAACATGTTACAACTAACCCCGGGATTTTGTTACAACTAGCCCCTAGGTATAATTTTTAATATTTATCACGATAGCTATTAAATCAACTTAGTTATTTCGATAACTGATATAGAACATCATAAATAGTTATATTTTAGCATCAAATAAAATACATACAACTCTAATTAGACGTAAATAGAAATGCCAACCAAAAAATTACGAAAGTGAAATAATACGTTACCTGGCGACAACGAAGCGCTTGCACACATCCACTCACAGCGCCGCCTGGCGAGACACTGGCTGTGATCACGCGGTGCGGCGAGTTATAATCGTAAGATTTAGTAAGAAAAAGGCGTCAATAAGGATTAAATTTATATTGAAAAAGGCCTGTTACTACTTACCCCTGTTACAACTAGCCCCTCGCTCCCCTAGTTTCGAAGCGAACAAACAATCAATCAAATTCTATACCATAACATTGACTACATTTTTTTAATTGTATAGGTAAAGAAGAATATTATTTCGAACCACAATATAATACGCATCTAAAATTATTAATAAATTACACAATAAATGATTTTGTTGCATTTTGATGATGCTGGTCAATGTAAATAGATTAGTATGATAATATTTTACTTTTTACAATTTTGAGGATTCTATAACCGAATTAACGGTATCGGAGGGACTAAAACTCCGCCTTTCTCCTATCTGTCTGTCGGTCCATTTGTCACCAAGCTGTAGGTACTCATGAAGCGTGATAGACAATTGAAAATTTCAAACACACAGATCATGTATTTCTGTTCCCGCTAAAACAAAAAATATTAAAAAGCAGAATAAAATGAAAATTTATTGGACTTCCATGCAACAATTTTTTTTGTTTTTTTTTAATAGTTTTTTCGGAACTCTTCGTGCGCCATCTGGGCTCGCACTTGGCCGGTTTACAACTGCTCCACCCAAAGAGTAAGAAAAACATTTAAATTGACCGAGGTAAAGAAAAAATCTCAAAATAAAATAATTAATAAATGGTTTTTTAATAAAGTAAAACAAAATATAAAAATCGGACGACTCTTTAAATAGTTTTAACTCGTATAACTCCTGTTTCTTCGTCGATATTTTTTTTAAATTAATTGTTCTCAAACAAAATAAAAATTTATAGAGTGAACCGAATTATTGATTCACTTTTCTGACTGCGTGAAAATTATATTATAATTAAATAACCTGTAATACATAAGATATATTTAAAAAAAATGTTGCATTCAATTTGCATTAAGTATCCGCAAAGTTAGAGATAGCAATGGCTCATCAACGGAACCTCTCTGGGGCCTCAAAGCGTTTGAAAATTGTATTTATTTTAATGGGCAGAAGTGTACCGCGCGCATTCCGTCCTATCGGCCGCCGCCGCCGCTCCGCCGCGCCCGCGCTCTGTCGTCGTCGCCACATGGTCGCCACAGAGCTGAGTTGTATTGCATATCGTATCTACAAGAAGGCTTTAAAGCCCGTGCCCGCCCGCGGACCTCGGCCGCTACCCGCACGCCGCCTCTATCTTGCCGTTGCCGCATTCCACCAAGGCGAAGCCGTGGCGCGCCCCGCGCGTGCCTTCGCCGACCCACGCGCTAGCTCCCCTCAACTCGACTCACTCAGTCGTTCTTGCGCACTCGCGGGCTCCGTGCGCATCGAAAGTAGTCGTACCTTTTCATAAGATCGCGCAATTATAGTGTAGTGACATACCAATGGATGCGGTTTACCAAGGAGTTTAGTAGTGTCATTGTTTTTTGTTACATTGGATTTGTCTATTTATGGTGAGTTATTTGAACTCTTCTATATCATAGAAGACCGCAGTGGATGCGCGCGCTTTCACGATGCGGCCACTTTCATTTCATACGCATAGCTCGAATTCCGCGCGCCCGCGCCGACCGCGCCGCGGCCGCTGACCCTGCGCCCGCGCGCCCTTCCTGTAGAGCAGCACCACAGCATGCTCAAAGCCAACGATGCAGGCCCAAATTTCATCATAGCAACCAAATCATGTATTATGTACCAAAATGTAGTGATAGCTTTGTTCAATAATCCTAAACTTTAAACAAACCTCGAGTAATTTTGGTTTTCTCAAAGTGAACCAAAATATTTAAAGAAATTGTATTGATAATTTAACTAATTGCCTTAAATACTTTAGCGGATAAATAAGGTTACGTAAACATACTTAGATAGGTTACTTAATCGATATATCATAAGTTTCATTACACTTCATGACATTTCATTTTTAAGTCTCCAATTTCTGTATTATATTTGTGGTCAAACAAATGCCAGAGCTTTTAAAATGATGGGGCAAAGTTGAGGCCGCCAGGTGAAAATCTTTAAATTTTCACTAAGGAGAAATTTTTTATAAAAATTACCATGCTTACTAGCCAAAAAAGGGTATTTTTAAGATAACAAGTTTATTTTTTATTCTTAATTTTACAAATTTATTTTAACAATAATACCTAGATATCTTAATATTCCATCTCTAGACTAGGAAGCTCATCATATTACTTTACCTATCAGGTAAATTACGGCGACTATTTTTTTGCCCGAAGCGTCTAAATAGGACCCTGCCTTACATTCTAGATTACTTAAGCCTGCAAAGTCGCTTAAGCAATTTTAATACCATATCAATAATTGAAAATCTCTGTAAATTTATAAAACATAGAAACATTATAGATAGTAATTTAAGGAGTCTTAAGAAAATTCCTATGAACTTCAGTGTCGTAATAATAACACAATCAACAGAGTTTTGTTCCACTACTTAAATAACAGTCAATGGGACTATTATAGACCCCGTTAACTTTTTCGTATGGAGTAAAAACTGCATCAAATAGATGTTTCTATGAACCTTTCCTTGTTTTTATATTTTTTTAAATTAAATTAATGAATTTTACACTTGTTGTCTTTACTTGCTAGGGCAAGTAAGGCAAAAAGTAGAGACAATGGGCCACATACTGTTAACGACAGCAGATGCAGCCGGGACCAACGGCTAATCGTACCCTCCGAAGCACGGAGGAACTCGAGATAATAAATTTTTGGTCACCCATCCTATGACCGGCCCTTGCGAAAGTGGCTTAACATAATTTGTTCAATGAATAAAAAGTTGATGATTATTTTAAAGACCGCAATGCATGGAATTAATAGCCTTCGATTTGTTATATAACGACTAATTATATGTAAAACTATGTTCTGTGGTACAAACTATGACCTACAGACTTTGAAAGTTGTGTTTATTATTGTGATAATACATATTATTTTGGTAATGACATGATTTTGTAAATGACATTACTTATGATAAAGAGCTGGTAAGTTTCTTTCGCTTGTTCCTCTTGTCAGTTAATAGACGTCCTGAACAAGTGGTAGGTGAAAAAAAGATTTTGGACGTTTCAAAAGTGCTTGTAACAAGCTTACTTGAATAAAGATATTTTCATTTCATTTCAAAAAGGCAACAATATAAGATAAAAAGAAACATAATTAATAACATTTATTTATAATACATTACAATAAACATACGTAAATAGCAACCAACACTAGATGTACCTGTATATAAATTTCATGCAGGTAGATAATAACTGCTTAATACAAAAATAAACAATTATGAAA
This sequence comes from Diatraea saccharalis, assembly GCA_918026875.4. Taxonomy (NCBI): domain Eukaryota; kingdom Metazoa; phylum Arthropoda; class Insecta; order Lepidoptera; family Crambidae; genus Diatraea; species Diatraea saccharalis. Next base: position 8,928,967 of record OU893345.1, read on the forward strand.
CATCAAAAAAGGTGTAATTCTGTGATAATTTTACTTTCAGAAGAAAATCTTGTGCCAAATTACATTTAAGTACAAAATATCTGGCAAAAAAACTTTGTTATGCTAATGACAATAATAATAATAATAATAATAATGTCTTTATTTGCAATACATACCATTTGCAAGACATAGAATGTTAAAGATATTTACCACAATAATATAGGCATAACATGATGAACGAGTGAGTGTAAAAATCAATGAATTTAATAGGTATGTTTTATGTTCGCGGAAGCTGGGCAGGTTTTGAGTTAAAAAAAATTACAATCCATTAGAATGTTGATTCATCTATACTGAACGGAATTAGACAAATTTAATGCATAAAAGTTATTTATGTTGTATGAACATTCAAACCAAATAATAAAATACATATCTTACATCAAAAGAGGTATCAATGCATATAGCAAAGTATAATATATAAAACAAACAAAAAATGGATACCTACGTAACCCTGAAACTCTTCAGACTGACACTAGACAAACATAGAATAGCTGACGCTCAAAGAACACGTTTATAGACATATTATATTTCGCGCGATTGACTTTTTATTTTAATAGTTTATAATTTCCGATTTACTAACTATATTTACCTACTTAATCACACATTCGGTTTATTATCTTTTTTGAAAGACTAGACTTCGTTTGCGTGTTACTTTCAATGACGAATTTCCATACAATCTTTCAGCTCCTTTAAGAACCCTTCCAAAATAACTCCCTAATGTCAACACCATCTTTGTATCAATTTTTTTTACCAAAAGTTTAGGCTCTAATGCTACTAAGTCGAAGTAAATTCAATTGGGATTAACTAAACAAAAACATGAGTGAAAATATGAATTTGTTTCTTTAAAGCTCGATGGCATAGTGGCTAGCGGGTTCGTTCTGCGATGCGGAGTTTAACGAACTTTCGCAATGGCTGACCATAGGATGGATGACCAGAAATTTACAATCTCGAGTTAAAAACCAATCCGCACTTTGCCCACGAAATAGATCATCTCCCAATCCATGTCTAAGGCATGTGCCCAGCGTCCGAATATTAATAGGCTGGATATAATGATGAAGTTGTTTGTTTAAAAAAACAAAATATATATGCCCCAATTCTTTTCTATCTATATTATATTGAATAGATTTAAAAAAGAGGTCGAAACTAATTAAATTTAAAAATAACAAATAAAGCTCAAATGTATAACCCTTGATACCTTATATGTGTAAGGAATTCCGTTAATCCAAGCTTATTGAGTATAAGAAGATTATAGAGGTCTTAAAAATGCCGAACTTATTTTTGAATCAGATACCTATGCTTTTATACGTTATAACGATTACAAATAACCTGCTAATTTTACTAGCTAAAAATCATATCGGGTACTGGTACGCCCAAATAAATGATAAACAATTTTAGAAATTTTAATGATTAACTGTATGTGAAATTACTATATTTTTAAACGAACAAAGAAACACTCATCAGTCCTCATTAATATCGAATTTAAGTGATATAAATTAAGTATGAATCGAAAATACGATCTTCTGTCTGATTTTACAATTACTTTGATATAAAAACGAAACTACTGACCGATCACTATATTAATCTATTAAAACAGTCTCAAACCAGCCCCGAATCTACGATATTTTCCAACCGAGGTAGAGACTTAAATATTTGAGCGCCTTCCTTCACCCTCTTCTAGAGCCCTGCCTGGAATTCGATGTTGAGATCGGCGCCGTGACAGCTGCATTGAAATAATACCTGTATTACTTTTTGGAAGAGGTTCTATTTGATTATACCCCCATGCTGTGACAATACTGCGCTCGACATCAAGCTTGGGGTTGTTTTTATAACAAAATATCACTGCTGAACTTGCTCAAATGGCACCAGATGCCAAACACCATTTTTCTAGATTTTCGAGAATTTCTTCGTATCTATCAAGTGACAAACTCATTGAATTTGAAGATGCATTGGATGCATGGCATTGGAGAATTAAACGATTATCATCGCATACTTTTCTGTTTTCTATTCTTTCTAATAACGACATACTTTTGACAGCGATGTAAGTAGTGCGTTCTACCCGTGACGCGGAAGTTAAGCATCTTTGGCAAGGACCGGCAAGAGGATGAATGACCAAAAATTTATTATCTGTATCTCCGTGTACTATAAGGCACGTTGAGCCATTGACGACGGCTGCAATTACAATTGTCAACAACCTCTTATACGTTGGGTCCTTTATCCCTATTTGACAGCAATCAGCTGATTATCATCATCGTTATCACGATGCCTATGAATATTAGTTTCGATTTTATTCAATATAATAACAGCATATTTATACAGCAAATCAATATCTTCAGCACTGACTGAACCTTACTTCTGAATGTTTTATAAGTTGAAGAACTCAGAATTACAATATTGAATAAAACCACTGATATTAAAACAGTTTCAAATACTGAATCGAGAACAAAATTGTATTTCGTTATTTAGCAGAATGCTTAGTTAATTTACGATAAAAACAAAACTATTAGGTAATGCGATTTCGACAAAAGGGACCACAAAATTATTTTATAAAAAAATATAACCTATAAAATACTAATACTTTTCGATTTTGAAGAACTGTGACGATAATGCCGCACTACAAAACTAAGTGATGATAAATAACAAAAACCCTATGGAAACATGTGTTATTTAAATTAAAAAAAAATGTAAATACTTTGTAAGTGAACTCATTAACTCGCACGTTTCTCAAAAGGCGAGAGCGAACCTAAGTAAAGACCTGTAATTGCTCGCGACAAATTTATCTGCCCTAGCACACCTACACAGTAATTGATAAAGCAAATGATTCATTACAAATTCATTAGCTCGTAACAGTCATAATAACATAATATACCGCCTCGGCCACGAAGCGGCCGCATTCCTTTCGATAGCACACCGAGTAAGTAAATATGAGTATCTGAGTTATGTTACCGTAGTAATATTTGTGCTCTTGACTACGTAAATTGTAAAATACTGAAGATTTCTGCGTACCACGTGACTTATTTTAGTTTAAACCATTATCCGATCAAAAAAAGTCAACTTGTTCTCTTGTATCATTGTCAATTTACTTTAGTCAGCCCATGTTTCAAACCAAATTAGTACATGCTAACGTTAGTCCTCGTTTTATAATAATACGGATAGGGACAAATAATGGCGACTTGCTCGTCAAAAAGTATTTTTAATTAAATATAACTAAGTACTTTATGAAATGAATATAAGAAGCTATTTTACTAATCTTTAATTCTTATTTGGTAATTATATCTCTGTACAAAGCCAATGGAAACTTGTGATATAGGGTCCTACACGCATTTTAAGTTCTAAGCTAATGAACGAATTATCGAAAGTATCGATACCATTGACGAAAATGTGGTCGTATCCGTGAAAGTATCCCGTAACAAAATTCTGTTACCCTAACAAGAAAACAATGATTTATATATATAATTTATGAAATGTACCTTTCTACACATGCCTTATGTTTAAATAGTAATATAAAAACTTAACTTAAGCCCCACGCGCCATTGACAGAGGAGCCCAAAAACATATACAGTAGTCTACAATACTACACCTCAATATTTAACTCATCAACATTGTCGATATAAAACCACATTGTATATACAACATATCTGAAATGAGTGCTCTCTTGTAATAGCATCTCTTATATTTACAATGGTACGTACTGAATCCAAAACTGCTGTTATGTGAATATTTTCTTTCAAAGAAAAAAGCCTTAAATTATTGGGTATAGTATCGCACCGCGGCGGCCTTCTGATCATCTAATTTCAGATTATGTTGCATATACTATTGAGGGAGGTTACAATAAGTTATCTGAAGTTTTTAATATGGTTTAGTCACAGTACGAAGCTCTATGTTATTAGCATTTTTAAGTCACAGAAGAAAAACAGTAAAAATCGTACAACTTTAGACGATAATTAATTATTTTATTATAAAACTTGAAATTTTGCTAACATGAAATATATTATATACTAACTTTCGCCAGCGGCTTCGCCCGTGTGGTCCCTAGGAAAATGTGGGATAAAAAGTCCTATTATCTAAGTCAGCAAATAAAATTTCATCAAAATCCGTTCAGTAGTCTCGGCGTGACTGACAGACAAACATCCAAGCAAAGAAACTTTCACATTTATAATATTAGTAGGATATACGTAAAATAAAAAAAATTCACAAAATGCCTAATAACATGTTTAATTGATAAAAAAAAATGTTTTTTTGAAAATATTGAGCACATCTCTTAAATAATCGAAAATAAAACTTGTTCTACAAAGTAAAATTGTTCGGAACCCTACATTGGGCCTACATTACTTGGACCTACACTTTGCTCTGTTAGATTTTTTTAGTTTTAATGTCATAAATTAGTAAGGTATGTACTAATTATATTAACGATTATGAACGAAAACAAACTGATTCCATTACATACCTTTGTCATCCACAATCAAACGTTTACTCACTGGAATGCGGAAATGATTATTATTTCAATCTTACTCATTTATTTCTATTGTTTATCTCACCCAATTGCATATCATTATAGCGTCTCTATCTTATACCTCATATCTTACCCTCCAATCCGCATTGGGCCAGCGTGGAGGGTCATGGCCCATTCTCCTTAACCATCAATAAGGAAGGCCTGAGCCCCTGCAGTGGGGACGTAAAAGGGATGGTATGATGATGATGATAGTGTCTCTGTTCAATAGGTCTTTGATACGAAAATCCATCTAACCCCAAAATTTAAAAAAGGTGATTTAATTTTATCTAGGCTATCACAATAATGTCAAATTTTCCAAATTGATAATTTTCAAACAACTTCTGAAAATCTAGATCGGTTTTGTTGTTTATTATTTCAATAAGTTATTTACTTAAATAGAGAGAAAACTTATTTTATTTAAATTAATTTATTTTGAGTATTATACGAAGCCAATTATAAACATATTATACTTACACGAGTTTGCATCATCTGTAGTTCATTGAATAATTACCTACCTACTGAATAGTAATTTGAAAGTTTTACTTTCTAGTAAAAAAATATATAAATAAAATGCACCTAATAGAAAAACGCATGCCAGTGATTCTCATACATAACGACAAGAATCATTTGCTCTTATGCCTGCCATAGAAAATGTAATTTTGAAACGCATATTTAAGTATCTACGTAGGCAGGTAAGTTAGCAAGCGATGACGTGAATGTGATAAATAAAACTCAAACACATCGTGACAGAATTACGCAATCGGTTGTTTTGCAATTTCATCAATGTGATCAGGTTTAAGAAACCTGAAATGATTATTTCGTTGTTCCTGAAATTAAAAATTACATTATGTACAATCACAAAATACATTTATGTAAATCAACAGTGGTTATCAAAAGAGTTACGGCACTGTTTGAATATTTTAATTTGTGGTGGATGGGGACATAGCGCGTCTCCCCAGATTCCGTACCTTATCGTCCAAGTTGTCAACTCTTTGAGTGTCAAACGTGGTGGCGAGATGTCGAAGGCAGAAGGCAACGACGGCCTTAGGTATGCGAGGACGCAAGATGCGGCCGGCGTCGGGGGAGGGGCGTTCGGCATCTGAAGGTCGTCCGCATTCCTCGCGTCGCCGTCCGCTGCTACCGCGCTTACGTAGCGCCCCCCGCACCGCCGCCGTCGTTGCGCCCGCGCCGACCGGTCTGCCCCCGCCCCTCTACACCGACCGCCATCACAAACTATCGCGCATTTACTAAAACAAAAAACATGTTCATAAGGCTATCAAGAGCTGAAGAGCCGCAGAGGTACCGGATGGGATGAAATTTATTCGCGTCTAGTTTTTTAGAACTTGATCTTGTGGTTCTACATTCCAATAAGTAAACGTTTTATAATAAGTACCTACCTATCTTACTGATCATGTCGGAGTAATTGCGTTGATCACATTAGCTAAACCGCGGCAACATTAAAAATATAACTAGTAAAATGCTATCATGAATCTCTTAAAAATGAATTTAATTATATTATGAACTACCTATTTATTAGTACATAACTTATTTCTTGTGATTTACCATTAAGTTTTAACAAGCTATTATGAGGCAAAATCTTTTCAATTTCGAAAATAAGAATACATATATGGGTGTATATGCGTGTATTTTCATTTTTTTTTTTCAATATGGACTTGTTCCGTTATATACGGAAATTTTCATTCGTGTATTAATTTCGACAATGACATTTGCCTGTCAAATATATTAAGTAATCTATAGCGTACCGCACCATCGAGTCATAACTAATTAAATAAAATGTACATGCGTAAAATAACAATGTGAGCCTTTTAAAGGCAGCAGGTAGCAAAAGGCGATTGTGTACAAAAAAACAACTATGGAATGCACAGATGGCGCAGATCCCACATTCCTGCGCCATGCGACCGCCTTTCAATAGGCCCATATTCTTTACGCGGATGTGAACCTACACGATGTACCAAAATTACTGCCAAATTTCGAAAAGTCGATAAAAGTAATAAACATTCCTAGAAAAAAATATTTTGAAATAATTCAACCGCTTACGGCTCTTCAGTTATTTTACCAGTATTTATAAAAATATCTTTATACATATATTATAGACAATGATTTAAAAAAAAGTGTACAATTAGACATACCTATATTATTTATATATTTTTTATTGCAATGTTCCCTATTTCGAAATCGCTTGTAAATACAGGCGCCAGTTAATGTATAGAATCGGCCTAATTGTTTATGGAATCGATTTATATTTCAGATTCTTTTAAAAATAGAAAAGACGCCAATTTTCATAATTTTTAGTTGTCGACCTGTGTGATGGTGTAGTAAAACAAATGAAACTTTATGTTGTTTTGACAGTAATGGTTTCTTTATTTCCGGTTATGATCGTAGGTAACTTAGTTTTAACAAAAATGTTAGTCGAAAATTAATGTTATTTAGATTCTACTGAAATAAAAAGCCGAAAAAAACGATATACACACAGAAGCACTTCAGCTTTAAGAGTCGGGGGTCACTCTTCCGCACGGCGAGCCTTGATGCGATCATGGCAACATAGCTGTTTTATGAGCCTGACGAGAGGCGACAGACAAACGACGCCAATCAACTTACAAACACAATATGTAAACATAGCAGTAATATTTTATGTTACTAATACGCATAAACTGTGGTAATAAGTTAGTACTTTGACGAACTGGCGCCAAGTTGAAAGTATGAAATAAAAAATAAAAAAAAAATAAAAGTTCGTGGTGATCCTTCAGCAAACCACAGTAATTATCATTTAAGTTACTTTTTTTAATTTTCCACATTTATAAAACCCTATCAAACAAAATCCAGCCATTCGAAACGCCGTCACCTTCGATACCATTTGATGAATACTTCACGGTTCTTCAGTGAAGCTCTAGATTGAATTGTTGGACATCGCGGAAGCTAGATATAAGCTAGATGATTTTATGAATATTGAAAATTAGAATAACATTACAGTACAAAAGTAACTTATATTCTGGAAACACAGTAAAAACCGTAATAATATTTTTGTTGCAGAGCGAGTAACAGTTGTATCGAGATGCGACATGCGTGCTCTGTGTTCGGTTCGAGGGCCGCTCGGCGGGGAAACGCGCGCGCTCGGTGCGGGCGCGCGGCTTCTTTCGCTGCGTATGCCCGGCCAGCCTCAGCCGCTGCACTTCGTCGTCGAAGCCAAGGCACGAGTCAAAGAATTGAAATCATTAGTCAGCACACATGCTCAACTACAAGGCATGATCGACACGGACCTATTCGGACTAGCTGTTTTACAAAGTGAGTGTGTTTCTGTATTCCAAGTATGCTTTGAAAAGACATATTTGTCATCATAACCATCATCATCAACCCTTTTACGTTCATCATCATCATCATCATCCTCAGCCCATATTCGTCCACTGCTGGACATAGGCCTCCCCAATTGCACGCCATCTTCTTCGATTCTCGGCTGTTCGCATCCAGCTCCTGCCAGCCATCTTGCGCAAATCATCGCTCCACCGCGCCTGAGGACGTCCTACACTACGTTTGCCGAGACGCGGTCTCCACTCAAGAACTCGTTTACCCCAACGGTTATCGGTTCTGCGGCTAATATGGCCAGCCCACTGCCACTACAGCTTGCTAATCCGGTGGGCTATGTCGATAACCTTGGTTCTCTGCCGGATCACCTCATTTTTGTTTCGATCCCGCAGAGAAACGCCGAGCATAGCCCTTTCCATAGCCCGCTGAGCGACCTTCATGTTGTGGACCAGCCGTGCCGTCAGTGTCCACGTTTCGGCTCCGTATGTCATAACGGGTAGGACGCACTGATTAAAGACTTTCGTCTTTAGGCACTGCGGGATCAACGATGTGAAGACCCGACGTAGTTTCCCAAACGCTGCCAAACCTAGCCGAAGTCTTCCATTTACCTCGCTTCCATTTACCTTTTACGTCCCCACTGCAAGAACTCAGGCCTTCCATATGGATGGTCAAGGAGGGTGGACCATGACCCTCCACGCTGGCACAATTCGGATTAGAGGGTATTAACGACTGATAATACATTCGGAACCATAGGTTTAACGTGCCTTCCGAAGCACGGAAAAGATCGAAATGATAATTTTTTGGTCACCGCTACTTTATCCACTCCTACTCATGTTTCTATCTGCTAACAATCAAAGCTGTCCCCAAATAAGGTATTATATAGTACTTTCTTCACGTGAACCTTAGATTACCCAGTTGAATTGTCCGAAGTTCATACATTTTCGTGAAATTCAGACACTCCAATTCTCTTTACAAAAACTAACAATACATTGAGTGGTATCTACAAGCAACCTTTGTAATAATATTGAGTAATTAGTACAAGTTGACGATAAAAGACCTATACCGGTGAACATTCAACTTCTCAATAACCTATTATGACTATAGTATGAATGCATTGCAATAATTAATTAAATAATGGTAACCCTTTCTTCTACTCTTATGTCTCTTATAGGTTTGTGTTTTTATAATTATTAATTTAAAATTATAAATAGATCTATTTCTTTTACAGATGGAGAATACTTATTTGTTGACCTAGAAAGTAAACTATCAAAATATGCACCAAAAAGTTGGAGGTCTTCACATACTCATGTAAGTATAAAACTAAAAAAAAATCTTTATATAATTTTTCCACTAACAAGTAGAACTAGACTCGGTAATATATTTCTTTTAACTAACTTCGCCTTACCTTAACATATAAATAAGAAACACCAAAGAAAGCCTTTCTCTCCTATGCCACAAGTTACTCACTTTCTTTGAACCGTGAACATAATGTTTTAAGTAGAGATGAAACGGATATCCGGTTACAATTCGGTATCCGGCCAAACCGGCCTTTTTTTACTATCCCACCGAATACCGGATAGGATGCCAATATCCGACCGGCTACAGGATAGTATAAACATAAATCAAACATGTGGTGAATGAATTCCTAACTTTCTGCTTTTGTTGGCAAGAGGCGACTCCGCTTTGCTTCATATACCCGGCCAGCTTCAGGGAATTCCAATTTTAAGTATTTGTCCGAGTTAATGTTGGCAGTTTTATCTTTGCCACAATCGAATTTTGAATGCGAAAGAGTTTTTACCAAAGTAAATGACATAAATACTAAAAGACGTAATTAACTCTTTAAGAGATCGATTAAAGCAATTTTTTTAGCGCAACAGGCCATACAGCGTCACAGAATAAATTGTATTGTTTTTGTTCCTATCAATACAATGTTTCAAAAGTATTAAATAAATATGTATAAAAACACCGAAATAATTATACTGTCCTAAAAATAATAATGTGGTTTTTTCTGCTCTGACCCAAAACGTATTGCTAAATATTCGAGGTATTTCTACCGTATTCCAAATTAAAAATACTCCATTTTTTTGAAAAAAAAAAAGATGTCTATCATTCGCTAGATTTCAGAGTTGGTAACACTGCTTATACTTGACACGCTATAGATTCAAATCAAACTGATCAGGTCCTGCAATGCGATAAAGGCCGAATATCCGGTATCCGGTGTCAGGCCAAACCACTATTCGTTACATCTCTAACTTTAACTGAGTAGGTAATATTCAATATGAACAAATATAACTTTTACCATCAATCTAAGTTAAATCATCAAAAATATTTAACATCTTAACATTTACTAATCATTTGTTTCAGGGTTTGGATGCAAATGGAAAACCTCTCCTAGAGTTACATCTAGTGATTCAGTTCCATGTAGAGAGTCCATTGCTTTTACACGATGATATCGGGCGGCATTTATACTTCTTACAACTACGTCACAATGTTAAATCACGTGACGCGTTACCTGCGGAAGCCGTTCTCCTGCTAACAGGCCTAGCTTTACAAGCAGAATATGGAGATGCCGACAACTATGAAGATCGTGATTATTTTAAGGTGGAAGATTATGCTCCATTATCCCTCACGGGTGATTGGGTCGCTGCCGCTATGCGGGGATGTCATCGCGAGCATCGTGGTCTTTCAAAAACTGATGCTGAAACGAGATTCATACGAGAAGTATGTTTACTACCCGACACGATAAACTCGCACCGTTATCGACTAAAGCAATCTAAATCGGAACCAGAACCAGGAACAGTATGGTTGCTTATTACTGCAAAAGGCATTAAAGTTCTTCCGGACAATGGTATATTTTCAAATTTTATATGGAGTTCCATTGGTAAACTAAGCTTCGATAGAAAAAAATTTGAAATAAGAACTGAAGACGGCAAAGTGACACTGTATTCCAATAACGAGGAGAAATGTAAATATTTATTCGCATTATGCAAGGAAACTCACCAGTTCTCAATGAAGATTGCACCAAAACTCAATGAAATCATTAGAAATGAAGAAGAAGAGCGTAAAGCTTGTTATGGTTACTCAAAATCGCTAAACATACAGTACAATCAAAACAAAAATGAACAAAGAATATCAGTAATTTCATCAACTAGTTCAAATACCACTTCTGGTATCGTAAGTGACAGGGTTCAATCTGAAGATGAGTTAGAGATTATGATAGATTCACCGCCAGCACCGTCAACAGAAAGTCTAGCTTTTGCACATTTACTAGATAGTTCAAATTCTTATTTTATTCGTCACATTCCTCAGGGCAATGAACCCTTAAATAAAACCTCGTCCTTACAGATACACAAAGCAAAAGGACGAACAAAAAAAACAAAAGATGACCTTGAAAATACAATTAGCAAAATCGATACACTCTCAGTAGATATAAGTGAAAACTCTTCAAATAATTTAGAAGACAGTGCTTCATTACCTGATCAAAATCAAACTGAAAGCGACAGTCCAGTTTCAAACAAGCTTAAATGTACTGGATCGCAATGTTCTTCATCTTGTAGTACAGTTATAATGACTCGAGCTACTCTTAGTACATTAAGTAGGGTATCTAACACAAGCAGTTTAGAATTAGGTTACAGCCACACTGCACAAAACTCTATGATAAGCGATAATAGTACTGTCGATATTGATGCAGAATATACTCAAGACACCGCTTCAGCGCTGTACGATGGCTTAGGTCAACCCGTTACTGTGGCTGCTTCAAGCGAAACAAGTGGTGTCTATACAATGGGCAGTTCAGAACTCACAGCCCGATCAAAGTTGGATACACTTTCAGAAGGAAGTAGAACCGAGTACTCACACTATGATAGTTATAAAATCTCTAAAGATAATGATCTAGCAGACTTTGATAGCGTTTCATCAATTCTAAAAAATAAATCAGAAAGATCTAGTCATTCAAATAATACATTGAGATTACGGAAAACTTTACCTAACAGTGATTGCGTTGATGGTGCAACAAACTTTTCAAGTCAAGAACATAGTGATAACTTGTTTAGAGAACGAACCAATTCTAATGTCAGTGCAGCCTCATTTCATGGTGACGGCAGTGACCCTACTGATAATAAACATAACCTACTAACAGCTAGCGAGTTAAGTGATTTAATTGTAGGTCGTGGCGTTTATCCTAGAAGTCAATCAGTCAGTGATACCCTAGATTCGGTTTCAGACTATGTCAGACTACCATTGCCTTTCTCTGGTGATAGTTATCTCCAAGGGCATGAAGACACTGCTCCATCTGACGATAACTATCCAAATAATAGTTTCTTTGATCGGCCTCCAACACCACCAGCGAGGACAGACAGCCGAAAACTATTAAATCTATCTCTACCTAATATTTTAGGTTTAGATGATAATACACCCGTTAGATCGTCTTTTCCTAACAAACCACCTCCTCCATATGAATATAATCATAAGACACTAGCCACATACACTCAAGCCCCTTTAAAAGCTCCACCTGCTTATCCTGGTACATCATTATCTTCAATGTCTATTAAACAAGCGGTCGAAAAAGAAGAAGTTGCAGCTAGAGTTGTTACTTCGAAACCCATGATTACAATTTTAAAAGCAGAGGCAGGAGAAGTAAATGCGTCAAGTGAAAGAACATTTGCTAGTCCAATGGTAATAGAACATAGATTCCAGAAATCTAAACGTCATCAAGCTTCTAGTCGCAGAGTAGAACGGTCGAAATTGGTGCAAGGAATAAATAATCTCTCTCCATCTAGAGAAATGCCGCAACATAGTGTAGATACAAATGTGCTAGTAGCAATGATGAAACTACCTCCACCTCCCCCGCCTCCGAGAAGAACTCGACTACCACCTCCGCCGCCAGTTTCTCGGCTACCGCCACCACCACCGCCACAGAACCCCATGTTCCATCAACAATTATATAGTGACGTTGATTATGTTTACTATCCCATGCAAGATCCTGCAATTTCACAACAAAATTATCTTGATCACAAATTGACAGAAACACGACTGACAAATATGCACAAATCCAGTCTGCAATATCGCAGTACACCCTACATATCAATGTCTATGTCAGCAACATCTATGTACGGATCTATACAAAATCTTTCCGACTCGTACGTACAGTTACCAGGAGCACGTACCAGTTGGTACTCATTAAATAGTAGAACGTCGCTCAGCAATCATTCTATTAACATAGAAAGACCACCAATACCAATACGCCGAACTGATTTCTCAAACTTTTCGCGGGCTAAGTCCGATGAAAATATATTAAACACTAAAGAGCCACCACCAATCAAAATGCGACGCATGCCCCCACCGCCACCGCCACCCTATGAACATAAGAAAATACTTCCCACACATTTAAAAGAAACCCCCATAAATAAAAGCAACATTAGTGAGTCTACCATAAGTAAAACGAGAGATGCAAATTGTGATTTAGATATTAAAACGTTAAGGGAAAAAAGCAAGAATCTTGACTTGCCCCTTATAGCAGCTTTGTGTAATGACCGATCGTTGTTGAAGCAAACTAAGGCTTTTGGTGCTCCTAAATTAAGTAAACAATCAACTAGTGAAAGTGAACATAAATGTGCCAAGCCCGTGCAAACCACCACCGACACGTTAGATCATAAGAAACAAGAAAGTAATGTGAAAAAAGTATCTACAGGGTCTCAGAAAAAGTTAATAGTTAGAAATCCTACAGACAAACTTCCAGCATTACCAAGTTCTGCGAGTCATACACCTAGAGCTATGTCTAATACCTATGTTATGCATCCGAGTGTTATTAAATTAAAGAAAACGCAACCAAGCTCATGACACATGGTCCAATTTAAATCACAATTTGTGAATACTTCCAGTGGTAAGATTCATTCATCCACCGATTTTTAGCCATAATAAAGACTGAATTGCTATTTTTTCGAACAATTTCAAGGTGGGTTTACGTTTTTACTTAAGACTTTTTATAAATATATTCTTTGCTATAAAGACGCTATTAATGTGAACGCATCTCGAAATTGCACGTTAACTACTAACCGATTACCTATTATTATAATGCTATAAATTAGACCGATCACGTTAGGATTGTCAAACAATTATTCAGATGTTTTCCATTGATTTTAACAGGGTAATTTATGTTAAGTCGTTAATAAATTATTTGAATCACCCACGTTTTTATATTATCAACCATTATATTGGTTGCTTAATAAATTTGGCAATACATAGAAACTAAATCATGTTTGTTGTTGTCTATCTTAAGTTCTGTGTTGGAATTTGTTACCTAATGTAATGACTATAATTTGCGGTGAGTGTTTCTGTTTACTATAACATCACAAACTGACAACACAATTTAAATAGAAGTCAAACAAGTATTACACATAATATTATAACAATTATAATAGTTGTTAAATAATTTATAATAATATCTACATAATAACAATAATAACTGAATCTATTTGTTACTTAAACGTCATTGGATTAAGCGGGTCATCAGTTGAAGACTGTAAATATTATTTGAAATTTTGCTTCAATTGAAAATCTATTAGATATTAAGGTTTTAGAGTAACATTACCTACTCAGGTGACTTCTTTTTATAGATGAGTTGGATAGTCGTTACACCTTTGACTTGGTTCTCATACTTATTGTGTCATACATCAAAAGCTAAGAAAGCGACTTAATGATAATGATATAATTTAAATTAAAACTACTACATACTTATGCGTCTTTAGGTTACGGACTTCAATAACTATGTGTACCAAAATTTCCAGGTTCAGCAGTTTCGGAGGAAAACGGCTGTGACTGACAGATAGAATGAAAGACACCCGAGTGATTATCATTCTATATGTCAGTCACAGTGAAGGGTTCCGTGTTTAATTTTTGGAGCCTAAAACGAATATATTTACTACTTGTTATACTTGCTCTTTGTGTTGAACAAGAGTAGGAACCAGTCATGGTCTGCTCTGGTAATATGTATTAAAATTTTCGGTTATAGGATTGCATTACCAAGTCTAAGTTAGGACAACTATCCAACCAATACCTTTTTATGTGGAAACGAATATTTTTCGTGCCATATCAATTTAAAGGCAAGCCGTATGTTTCTAAACTTGGCTTTGGATTAGAGGTGGACTACTTAAATCAAAGGTGCAACCAACATCACATCAATCTATCCAAATTGGTTAAATTTCTCCAATGCGGAAACTACAAAAAGATGGCAATATTATATCAATACATTTCTGTCAATTTTTAACTCTACATGATGGCGTCAAAATGGACCAAAGATAATATTTTCGTTCCTTTAAATGTTAAATAGTTAAAATTTTCTGCCTAATATTAGATAATTAGAGTTAGTTCTTTACAAGTGAAAAACGGAAACACGAAAAACTAGATGATGACCAGCCCTGCGATTCTGTAAAACTTCAAACCCGAATTCGAATCCACTCAGGTGTCCGAATTCACTTCAAAAACCGGCATCCGCTCAAACTTGAATTGGTAATAACGTTTCGTGGCATAAGTGAAGTGATTTTTGAAATGATATTGAATAAAAATATCTAAGACACGTTTAATCAATCAATTTTGTTTAGTTTTTTCATGCAAAAAATGGTTTCTGTACTAAATGTACTAATGTACTAAACTCTGGTGTGAATTCGGACACATGAGTGAATTCGAATTCGGGTCTGGATTTTTACAGAATCGCAGGGCTGTTTATTAAACTTCGAAATTTAATTTACACACATCAGAAAGAAAATCAGAATGTTTATCATAGACAGTTTGATTCAATACTAAAAATGTTTCAAAGTATAGTATCGTGTACTGTTTTTTAAATACCTCCTCATTGATTTGAAACTTTATTGTAAAGTAGTAGAGTTAAAAATGTATTTTGGGAATTTAACATTATTTGGTATGCTGTTGTGCTGTTGCAGGTATATTAGTTTTTGTTCTTATTAATTATTCACGATAGGTATACGACCTTACAAAATGTAACAATAAATGCGAAACTGCCTCTAGTCCCACTTTCATATTTCAGGTACATTACACTTCAAAGTATTGTTACCAAACTATAAGTCATATTATTGATGTACATATTTCAAATGTGGGTAGTGAATATAAAAATATATAAACATTTATAAAGACTGAACAATCATTTACTATTTCTATTTATAGTTTTTCCATGGTTTAACTGCGTCATTCAACTGGTATTTTTTTGTAGCAACAAGCTGTAGTAAGCAGTAGATTCTCTAATTGTTCACGCCACTCCACTAGCACAAATTGCTCCACAATTTGGAAAGCTGATTCTAATAGAGATTCTGCCTCACCTGAGATGAGGCCTGAATCTACGATTTTTTTACTGGGGCAGTAATATGAAATAGGGCGCCCTTTCTCTCCCCCTCACCCTTTCCCTACTCTCCATGAGGCCGGATTATATTACCATATTTTTTTCTTCTCTTTCATTTAGGATTTTCATTCCATCGCAATAAGTCCGTCCCATCGTACCCTTTAATGTGTATGAAAAGTTTTGTGAAGTTCTTTTTAAACTTAAATTGGTAATATATAACTAGCTTTCCGCAAGCGGCTTCGCCCGTGTGGTCTTATATTATACATAAAAACCTTCCTTTTGAATCACCATATCTATGAAAAAAAACCGCATCAAAATCCATTACGTAGTTTTAAAGATTTAAGCATACATAGGGGATATAGGGACAGAGAAAGCGACTTTGTTTTATACTATGTAGTGATGACAATTTAGGCGCCGCGCCTGGTGCTAATGCCCCCACTAGCACCCCCTTGATCCGACCCTGCCTGACATAAAATGCAATTAAACCTTGGACCAACAATGCTTCTTTTTATCTAAAATTATGATGATTACGTATTATACAAACAAATGTGTAAAGAGAGATATTTTGTTGCTTTTGAATTTTCTGCCTTTAATTGATACTAAATTCACATAAAATCCTGTATTTTGTAATTATTTGTCTTAAAATACAAAATTCACTATTAAATAGTGAGAGTAATAAAGTAATGGATAATACTCGCCAATATAAAAAATACCTGATATTAATAGTTATTAAGAAAAATTTTAATAAATAAGTTTAATATTGATAAGTTTGGATTTGTCATTAGGAGAAATAAATTTAAAAAAATATGTCAACAACTATTTATTTAACTGTTATCAATTCATAGCTTGTAATATAACAATGTCTCATATAATTACATACTAAGTACACAATTATGTTTTTCAAATGTTGTACAAATGTATATTTTTGTAAATAAATTTATTCTAAAAGTACATTTGATGTCTCATTAAAAATAATCTTTGGCTAAAATGAGATAAATAATTACGAATAGTTCAATAGGTAAAATTAATAATACTACACTTAAAAACAATATAAAGACACGTAACGTAACCAACAGTTTTTTTTTAATAGAAAGAAAAAGTTACAATCAAAAAGTTTACAGCTTTTAAAAATATTCAGATACCTATTTATAATTTCTTTTTCAGCTTCCTGTATATTTAACGATTTTTTTTTAGAATTAGTTTTTTTTTTGTTGTTTAAGTACTTATCTTGCTATAATACCATTTAATAAACTACATATACGAGTATATTACTTTCATAAGTATAACAAAATTGAGATAGTAAAGGGAACTCTATTTTTCTAATTTAAGAACTATAGCTGAATTGGGTGGAAATGTTACTTGATCAAAGTATATCACTTGTCCTATTAATGAAGTATTTGTTCCGGCTACTACGGTCCCACCATAAAACATAGAAGACAAATCAGTTGTTATCGATCGACTACCAAGGTTTCCGACAAACACGCACGTATTTCTACGAGGATACCAACGCTCAATCACTACTAAATTTTCTTCAGTTTTACGGATTTCCATATTCTTCAACATATTACCTTCTTTGTAAATAGCTCTCAGGTATATCGTTGGAGTGTTTAATCTGACTTTGATTAACATCTTTATTACTTCGAGGAAATTATATTTCGGATATAGAATCGACTCAGAGTTCCAAGGCAATATGATATTATTCTCGTTATCATTATTAGCAAACTTCATTGGGACTAAATTGTGAACATCTTTATGTTCATGAAAGTCTACTTCTATGCTATCACTGGATAGTCCGCCTAACCCTATTTCGTCACCGTAAAAAATACTAACAGTACCAGGTAAGACTAATTCAAGTGCAGTAAGAGCCAAAGTGTTGTTCACATGCTTGGAAGATATCCTCTCACTCCCGATGTTACCAATATTCCAATGAACCCAAGGGTAATGTGGCTTAGACCAAAGGGTGCCTGTGATAACTTTATCGATACGATTTTTGAGACTATTGATGCCCTCGTTCATATTTAAGTGAATATCAATCAAGTCAATCCTCGAAAGCAACACATTTAGAGATTCACTTTTGGCCATTTCGTAAGTTTGTTCGCTTGCGATAAAAATTCTATCGTTACCTATCAAATGTTTCCAAAACTGTAATGTTTTCCCAAAATTAATATCGTCAACAAAATTTTCTAAGTTCTTTAAATAAAAGCCGTCTACTTTTTGTTTATGAGCCCAAAATGCCAGAGCCAGAGACGTTGAATCGAAATCGTTAACTATAGGTTTACTGCTCAATAACATCTCAAGCGTTGAATTAGAAAATGCGAATGAATTTGCCAAAGATGAAACGGGTATATCGAGGATAATCGACATATTTCGACTATGTAACATTTGCACCAAGTCTTCAAAATCTTTAAGAACACCTATGCTTCTTGCAACTTGAAATAAAGATGATACATTATAATACTGAACTGGATAATTTTCAGCTTTAAATATATAATTAAGATGTATAGCTGTGGCGCCAAGATCTTGTATATAATCAAGTTTTTTAATCAAACCTTTTAAATCTCCTGTACCGTCGTTATTAGAATCTTTAAAGCTAGCCGGAAAAACCTCATAAAAGACCTTACCTTGATACCAAGGCAAGTCAGGATGACATTCTTTAGGAATAGTAACCACCATTGCGATGATGGCACTCAAGCAAGCTACCAGCGCTGATATTACAATCCAAAGCAAAACCTTTCTTATAATTCCCCAGTTCCAATTAACGAAACTTGGCAGCTTCCTGTTACTAGCACTCAAGTTTCCGTTGAGCTTTCCGTCTTCGACCTGGAAATTAATTAAAAATGTCGTCAAAATAATATTCAAGTCTGTTTGGACCGACCCGCTAGAAAATTCTAGACTAGACAATTTCCTATTTACTAAATATATGCCGAAATTATATAGCTATGTTATCTGTGCCCTGTCCACCTGGACATCCTTTATTACAATGTGCGCAAAAAAAAATGCGGTCGGACAAGACATGATAAAATCTAACACGTCAAGACACGGCCCACGTGATAAGCGCGTACGAATTCAATAAATTAATGTAACAGCAATGGCTACAACTTATCATTATCAATACCATGTTCTATGAATCCTAGCAGATTAGTGTCCAGATCCAGGTTGAATAACTTTGATGAAAATGATCTGATGTAGTCCTGAAGTGGAATCGGACTGTGAGTACGGCGGTGCAAGCAAACAACTAACGCGACTGGGTTAAAATACATTAATTTGTATAAATATACCTCAAAATAATAGCGACACATTCAAAGAAAAACGACGGATGCGAAAATTTTATGAATTCACTTTTTGTAATATTTTGGATAATAAATAATAAAAATATTTTGGACCTAGTTTCTCATTTTTAATTATTGCTCATTCGGACGTTATTTCTTTGGACAAAACCAGTCTCTATATACGCCATTAGTCATTAGTTCTTTTTTGGATGTGAATAAAGAGACCCGATAGAGGCCTATGACACAAACACAAAACTACACAACAGTGAAGAATTATAAATCTGTATAATAGGGGTGTAGACAATTTTTTTATTTCATAGATATATATGAAATGTATAGAAAAAAAAATCATTCATATAATAAGTTACACCTAAAAATAAATTTAATTATAAATATTTCCCACTAAATGCCACTTCTGTTATGGCATTACTCTGAAATGAATATAGTTCTATGAATGCATAGGCTGAATTGTCCAAGTTCTGATATGAGTAAGATGGTTGTGATGACACACGGAGTTTGCAGTCATGTGACAATGAGCATAAAATATTTGTTTTTACATAATGAGTTTAAATATTATAAATATAATAAGCAGTAAAGTGTGATTATCAGTAATAGTACATAACCAATAGCATATACGGGGATAAAATTTTATGTATTTATTTTCATTTACTGTCTGCACCCCTATTGATTCTAATCTTCACATTTTTGTAAAGTTGTGGCAATATTGGAGAAATCTATAAAAGCATTATTTTAAAAGTGGTAAATGTGAAAAATTTTTGATTCCCCGGGATAAAGGTATGGAAACTTGTTGAAAAAGCTGCATTTAGGTATCTCTTATTTGATTTTCAGTGAAAATTATCATTTGAACCATGTTGTAGAGTAGTTTAAAATTTACTGAGATTTTTATTTTCCAATTATCTAAGTATTACTACTCAAAAATACTCATCTCAGCTCATCTCATCTTTAAAAGGTCATACAATAAACAATTTTATACAAGTATATGAAAGTTGCTGGTAAGGTAAGGTAAAGTAAGCCGGTAACCACTTACTGGTCCAATAATAAGATCTCCGTTTTTACTCAAAGTTTGATAATCCAACATACTAATATTATTTATAAGTTGTGCGCTAACGGGATCTTGAACTACAGAGTTGGAGTCTGCTGATGAACTTGAATCCCCTGCTGAAACATCTGAAATATAAATTACATAATAAAATAAAATTTAAAGTTTTTTGATGGTAACTTCCAAGAACTAATTAAATTTTCTACACAAAAATAATAAAGTTAATTTCATAAAAAACTTTTGAATGGTTCATTTTTTTTTTAATAAAGTTTTAGTATGAAAATTGCAAGCAATTAAAGAATTTTATTTATTTTCTTGCCAGCAAATATAAATACCTAATGATACCAAACTTACATTTGTTTGTATTTTGAAGTTATCTTACCTGAATTCTGAGAATTTGCTAAATTATTATCATCATTAATAGGCAAGAAGGGTTGTTCAGACATTTCCTCAGACAGTGGATGTTTGAAGTCAAGAGGTGTAGGGCTCGGAGTCGTCGGAAGAAGAAGACATGTTGACGATTTCACACCACGTAAATAATCCAAGGTCTCTATATCTGCGGTCTCATTGGTGATACTATTTTCAGGTAAATCATTCATTTCCAGGCTTCAAAATGTCTTAAGAGTACTTAGAACACGAGGTCAAATGACACAAACGCCTTATATAGTTTTTGCTACAAATCAGAGACATCAATTATAGCATGTGTTACATACTTAACAATTAAGTATTTGGCAAAATTTTCTTCAGGAAAATAAAAGTATACGCAGACATACTAAAAATATAACCGACCATTTGACAGGGATGTTAAAAAATAATCGATTTTTATTTTAATCGATTATTATTTTAATATAATCGATTTTTATAATCGATTTTCCATGTCATATTAATCGATTTTTAACAAATCGATTAAATAAATTGCGCGGTTAAATCGATTTTCATAAATAGCATCATCTATGCGCCAAATGAAAAAACTCGAAGCATTATTACTTAAAAGTTGATTATATAAAAACGGCGCCATCTGTAGGTATGTAGGTATATATGATCTATTTCATGGCGACCGTGACCACGATGGTCCGAAGCTACAAAATAGTGGTGTGAATTGTGACATGGGACGGAGGTCAAGCTGTTAGTTATTTTCCTACATACTTATAATGGGATAGACAGCAAATGATTATTACTCCGAGAATTAAATTAACTATGTTTATCAATTGGATATAAAGAGAAGATGCAAGAAATTTTTAAAAGAAGTCATTGAAGAAACTGCAATGGTTGTAATACAAAAAGTAATTAAATGATAACGAAGAAGAAATGGCGGATAACCGAAGAAAAAAATATGTAAGAAGAATCTGATACTCAAGACGACATTAGAATAACATCGATGTTGACATCGATATCATCATCGTAAGTCCAACATCGATGTTTGATATTTATCGAAAACTAAACATTTACATTCATGACAATTTTTTTTTATTATTATATTTAATTTTTTGCGACAATAAGGTTGTCATTTTGATGGGGTGCTCATTTAACTTTTATTATTATAACGTTTAAAGATACTGAGAATTTCTATCAATAATGATATTTGGTTTTATTATTCCTTACCTTGAAAGTTTAAAAGAACATTTGCTTTGATTTTTAGTTTTGAATTGTCAATTTTTTTATTCATATTATTTTTTTTAATCTGATTAATTGTTAATATGAATCTTTTAGGTTTATTATTGGAATATGCAAAGCATGTAGGATTTTAAATAATAGAAAAAAAAACGACTTTTTCGCAAAAATCGATTATTTATTTTCATTAAAATCGATTATTGACAAATCGATATATAATTTATAAAAGATAATCGATTTTTATTAAATCGATTATTTTCTATTAATCTCACATCCCTAACCGTAATTGGGATTGGGCAAAAACATCGATATATCAAAATATCGATATTTTTCTGAAAAAAATCGGTATAAATCAGCGATAATTTTTCCCGCGATACATCGGATTTCGATATTTATTTTCAGATATCAAATTCGTATCAAAATTGATACATTTTTTAAAGTACTGCTGTTCGCTCATGCATCACATCATGTATTTCTTAAATTTAGGAAAAGAGAAGATAGGCAGTAGGCTGTATGAGTTTGAAAATTACAGCCTATGACTTGCTTGTCTTTTTTATTTGTCTATGACAATGACACTGCTTGTTGGTATTACTGAGAGTGCCCTTGATGTCAATAACAAAGAAATACTAGTTTGTTTGAATAATGTACTTTTTGTTGTGTTGTTGATGATGTTTTCTTGGCTTTATGTACCTATTTTGAATGAAATTAATGAAAATGAAATGAATTTTTAATCAATATTTAATATATTAAAAAATCTCAATACTATATATATCGGTATTTTTTTCCATTCGCCCATCCCTAACCGTAATTTGTGTTAGGGATGTCGATGAACATCGATGTTCGATAATCATAGACGTTAAATGCAAAAAATCGATCTCTTGACATCGATGTTGCTATACGAAAAATAACGTAACTTCAATGTTAAATAAATCGATCATAGATGTTACCTCACGGCCCTAGGTAAGACCATGCATAATTTGATAATAATAATATCTAATTGAAATTCATCGATATTACCAAAAACATTGATGTATTTGATAAAAAAGAATGAATTTTTAATTAACTATATTCAGTTTTCAATAAATATAGAACATTGATGTTGCTTACGATGATGATATCGATATAAATAGCGACATTTTCTAATATCGACATACCTAGTTGTGTCTGCTGTAGTGTATATTGCCCTGTGGCTGTATTCAAATTGACTACTGTCATAATATAGTGCCATCCACAAAAAGCTATTAACCCCTTGAGTGTCGTACGCACATACGTATGTTCGTAAAATAAAATGGTCTAAAGTGTCGGACGCACACCCTATGTGCGGATTGATGTAATTGGTCGTTGATTTTTGTTCTTAGCTTAGTCCGAATCACGGTCCGACTTTACATTTCGTTTCTTTACTAAAATTTAATACACTCGGAACAATTCTAGCTGGATTCGGACCGCCAAGCCAAACCAAAAATAATAAAAACAATTTGTCTGTCATTCATTGTCGAAGTGAAATTTAACGTTGTTATTGTGACTGTTTTGTGAGTGTTAGTGTGATGTTTTCGAGACGTAAACGGTGAGAATTTTTATAAATACCTACTGAGAAATGATTATAGTTTATTTGTAAAGTAAGAAAAGTTAAAAAAAAGCAAAAAATATGCTTGAAAAAGGGCTGTAACTTTTAAAGGGTGTTTATTTTCATCGTTTCGTCGACCATATTTTGTCATATATTACTGTGAAATATCCTTTTATTTCCTTTCAAATGATCATTAGTAGTCAGATTATTTATCTAGGAACATAACGTAACCAATCGTGACTCATTTTTCTGAGATATTTTGATAGAAACGAAGTTATTTATACTATAACTTCGTTTCAAACAAATTAGCTGTCAAATCCAACCGCCATTTTGGTGTATTACGTAATGAAGTACCACCAGCATAAAAATTGTTTGGATGTGTCCTACTATAATAATATTAGAAATGCGAAAGTACGTTAGTATGGATGTATGTTTGTTATTCTTTTACGAAAAAAGATTTGGATGACATTTCATAATAATATAGGTTATACATCAGTATATTATTTATCCCATAAGCTGTTATTTATCCCGATTTTCGCACGCGCACGGGCACTACGCGGGTGAAGCCGCGAGTTGCCACTAGTATTTTTAAAGTACACTCTTTATTATCAATTATAATAGATAAAAGAATTACTTTATTAACCTTTTTTTAAACTGACATTTTTTATTTCATAATATATAAAAATAAATTGACATTATCTATCCAACACTGATGTTTGAAAGTGGTCGTGAGTAGGTATATCTAAAGAGTCATATATAGAAATGCGATTCTTGAGAACATTCTCTGTAGAACCATTGCATTGTTTATTTCAGATAAAACGTATAATATGAAAAAACATTATTTTCTTGTATTCATAAAATCCGTATTTTTTGTCAGTTTAGAACACAAGACAAAAGACTTTGATTATACTGCAAGCACGTGTATTTTGTTTGTAAAGAATCATAACAGACATTTTGTTTAGTTTTGCCTTTGCGATCTTTTTTGTTGACCATTATACTGTGCCAGGTAAGGATACTATCTATTCAAATCGTTTACAGTATAGCTGGTCGTAAGAAATAGGTATTTAGTAATAAATAATGTCGTAAAAAAACAATGTTTTAGATAAGGCTATCATCTAGCATTCAGCCGGGACCATTGTTCTATATGACAGGCATGTTAAAAAATAATAATAAAAAAATCATTATTATTAGTGAACAAAAACTAAAATACGTTCATAACATTAATATAATTTTGATTAGGATATTATTTATACTTATTAATGTCAACATCAACAAAATCGAAATTACTTCAAATATATTACATAATTTTGTTCATATTTTTTTTGCCAACGGTACCATTGCGATATCACGTGGTCCGACTGCACCAACGGTCAACCGGCCCGGCGGACAGTAAATGGCCGACATTACGAATTCCTGCGCTAACATAATGTAAATATTTGTTTTACGGTATCAGTTGATTGTTTAGAAACGAATAACTTATGAAATAGATGCGTGAATATATGTGTGATAATGTGACAGTGTTTGTGTTAGTGTACATGTGAGGGAATCCGATATATCATCATTCGTTGTTGGAGTTAACAAGTCGAAAAATCATAATCGTCATTTGTTTTTCATCTTTACGCATAAACGTGAGTATTTCGAACTAAATAATATATTTTACACGTTCAGAAATTTTATGGCGAAGACAATGATGTGCGTATTATGTAATTATTATTGCAATAGAATGGTTTTTGTGAGCCATAGTAGTCAAGGTAATAATTTTTTTGAAATTCACGACATGCTAGCCATATGTCCGGTAGAGAGAGAGAAACACTCAAGAGGTTAATAAAAGAAGAAGAAGACGGCGCTCCAACCAAAGAGTACATTTGTCTAGCTCCAACCACCGACCATGGTTGGCCTACTAGCGATGAACGTTATTCGCGATAGACAGTTATTCAACTAGTGATTTACCTGAACCTCGATCACTAGTGATTCAGTGATACAATAATTATCTATTTTCTACAACGCTTTAAAGTGAAGCTGAATTCACTCTTAAGTAAATCAAAGAAAAATTATTAATGAAAGTCAAGGTTAATAATACCTTCAAAAGATGTTTTGTTTGTTTGCAGAAATACTGAAAAGGTTTTCGGTATTACCTGCGATCAGTAGGAAAAACTCAAACTGTGAAACCTTATTACATACAGAAATACTACAGGGAGAAAAAACTTCAATTAATACATGGTTATTTTATTTCATAATATATTGGCAAAGATCCCTTCAATGGGTAAGTATTAAAAAAAAAACATTAGTTCCCGAAATCAAACTAGATGTCGCTACGGTACGTTCTTGATTACTCCATGACAACTCTTCCGGTTTTTTTTTCATGTATAAAAGTAAATTAGTTATCAAAACTCAATAAAAAACTTATATTCTATTTGTAGTTTTTCGTATTCGTGTTAATATAAAAGTTTCGAACTTTTCAAATTTCAGTTTTTTAATAGTTAGTTAAAAGGCATAGAAAGGACTGGCTTTGGTCCATTCGTTTCCTGCAGAAATCAACTTTTGCTAGAGTCGCCATCTAGTGGTGCTTTTTTAGTGCTTTTCTTTTTTAAATACTTCCTCATTGTATGCGACTTTCATTTATAATGTCGATGACTCTCTTTGTTCCTTTTCGTAAACTAAGTTAAAAAAGTCAAATACCCTTTGGGTCTGATGTGGTTTTATTATCATAGGACATAGTTCCAGGTAAGGAATTAGAAGTTTTTTTTTACTATTGACGTATCTCCAAAAATGCTTAATCAACCACTGACGTATGGCATGTAAAGTCTTCTTAATAGCAATAACAACTCCTCCGCCTTCCGACTTACCAGCGGATGAACTAAAACGATCTCGACGGAAAATATCTCGAAGGATAATGTGATGAGAGTGATGACCTCTGAAGGGAAGAACTTCAGGGCCATCGGCATCTCCAATATATAAACTGGTGAGGGGTAATTTTGGTGGGGGCTGTGGGGCATACGTCCGGTAAAGACATACGCCTCTACCGTATTCGCCCATGCCGACCCGAAAGTCCTCCACAAATTGCATATTTTGCAAAACTGCTTTTGCCACCGAACGGCAAACGCCGCTTCAACATCCGCAACTCGGATCTACATAGGGATGGATCTACGATCTTCTCACTATTCAACAGTGTTGCATGAAAGCCTCTGAACGGCAGAGAATCACTCTAACCCCTCATACCTATAAGAATAAATTATTGTATAATAGGCTATCCTTGATACTTAAACAATAACGTAAGGGAAATAAATAGGTATACGAGTCGTAACATGTAAATTTGTATTATATAAGAATTTACTAATGGATCAAGAGGAAATATTGAAATAATATAAAAATGAAATGGAAAATGGCACCAAGTGTAAAGTAATATAAATAATATTTTGAACAGGAAAAGATTGTAAAAGGTAAACGCAGAAGATCAAAATGTGAAAAAATATAACCATGAAGAAAATGATGTAGTAGAATAAGTTAAATGAAGGTTATATTGTAGTTTGATAATGGAAGAAGTAATAAAAACCGTGTGCCCAATTATTAATAAAATAAAATAAAGAAGAAATAGAAAATTCAGTAGAAATAGATAGATGCGACAGACCCCAGTCGCTCGCAGGGTAAATGAGAGGTATGAAAGAAAGATACAGTACAGTAGAAGTAGAAGAAAGCTAGAGCAAAAGCGAGAACTGGTGAGGCCTGAGCACTGATTAAGGACATTATCATAAGCAGAAGCAACATCTAGGAAGACACCAACAAGGTATTCTTTGTTTTGAAATGCTAATCGAATATCCGATGTTAATAAACCTAGACTGTCCATGGTACTGAAGCCCTTTCTGAAACCATATTGAGATTTAGCAATGATATTACGGCTTTCCACGATCCATTCCAGGCGGTTTTTTATCATGTGTTCCACGATTTTTAGGAGGACAGATGATAGGGCAATAGGGCGGTAGGAAGAGTGATTAGAGGGATCTTTACCTGGTTTGATTAAAGGGATGATTATTTACTTAGACCACTGAACTGGGATGGCACCGGTATCGTAAAATGTATTAATCAATTTTAAATAATATTGTTTTATTGTGTCGGAGGCTCTTATCAGGAAAGAGTATGGAATGGCATCCAAGCCTGGAGAAGTTTTAGCGTTGAGGTGTGATAGACGCTAAGATAATAGTCTTATGCTAGGTACTTAGCTGTATGAAGGCGGTTAAATAAGAAGTCCAACACTTGATAGTCACAGCACATTTACTTAGCACAGACACAGATAGAAGGAGTACAGACAACAGCAGATAGATATACAAGCACAGGAGAAGAATAAGCACAGAAAAACATATGGTTTAGTAATAGGTAAAAGCGCGTCGGAAACTAGCAAGCGAGAGGCGAACGAACGTGCGGACGGCGTCAAGCATAGATTCTGACTAGTGACCGCGGCGGCACGCAGACTGCGCGTGCGCCGACCGGTTTCAAAAACAAAAGGCTCGCTCGGTGTGTGCGCGACTCCACTATTAACGGACGGCAATCAGCTGGTATGAAATGATGCCGTACGTGTTTTAATATTTGATATAAACTTTTGTATACATATAATGTACTGTAAATATATAAGTGTAAATATGATTTAATAATTATGTAAATATAATTAAGTGTTTTAGTGATAAGTTTTGTATATAGAATACATAAATATAAGATATTGTAATAATGAAATTTATATTATATAATATTTTAAAAGTAATAAAATATTTATATAATATAAGTAATTATTGTGGGTGTATGCCCACATCACTCCCCCCCAGAGACCTGGTTAGGGTCGATAATAGTCCGGGAACCTGACACGTCTCCCGTAACGAGTGATTTTGGAAGGTTGGGGTGATGTAGGTGGAAGTGTGTCAGTGTGTGTCTGAGTGGTGTTTGGTGATGTAAAAGTATGAGTGTTCGGTGGTATGTATGTGTAAGTGTTCGGTGGTGTGTATGCGTGAGAGTTGTGTAGGTCCTTCTCGTCAGCTAGGATAAAAGCGGGCTTAAGGCGGTCGATGCTAACTGTGACAGGCTTACCCTTGACGAGTAGTTTAAAAACTTTATCACTCCTCTCTAATACCTTGTATGGGCCAGAATAACACGGCTGAAAAGTCACACGCGGAGCGTCTTCGCGGAGGAAGACATATTCGGTGGTGGCTAATTCTTTGAATACGAACACGCTGTTTTTGCTGTGGCGAGAGGCTGGGACTGGCTTGAGGGTCTCGGCGAACGTGCGTAAGCGCGCTGTGAAATCTGACAAGTCAGAAGTGCAGGGTGTGCACGGTTCAAAGAATTCACCTGGAAGCCTTAAAGGTTCGCCATACAGCAATTCGGCTGAGGACGACTGAAGGTCGTCTTTGTAGGCACTGCGTATACCAAGCAACACAAAAGGTAACACCTCAATCCAGTTTTGCTGAACGTGGCAGGTGATGGAGGCCTTGAGCTGTCGATGAAAACGCTCAACGAGGCCATTGCACGCTGGATGGTATGCTGTAGTGCGTTTGTGCCTAAAGCCGATGGTCTTTGCCAGATATTGGAACAGTGCGGACTCAAACTGAGCGCCGCGGTCTGTCACAATATCGGTAGGGCAACCAAAACGCGGAATCCATCCAGCGATTAGTGCCTTTGCCACTGTTTCAGCGCGAATATCGAACAACGGCATGACTTCGGGCCACCGTGAAAAGCGGTCAACGGCTGTTAGGCAGTACTTGTAGCCCTGGCAGACCGGTAAGGGGCCTATAAGGTCGATGTGCACGTGGTGAAATCGTGCACGAGGTAAGTCGAAAGTACCCAAAGGTGCGGATACGTGTCGACTGACCTTCGCACGTTGGCACGATAAGCATGATCGAGCCCACTCGCGGCAGTCTTTCCGCACTCCAGGCCAGACGAACCTTTCTGCGACGAGTTGTGCAGAGGCTGCGGCACCGGGGTGGCTAAGTGAATGCAGAGTTTGGAATACTTGCCTGCGGAAGTTTGTTGTGACGAACGGTCTGGGAGTCGGTGTGCTGACGTCGCAGTACAGGGGTGTCCGACATCCAGGGAAATTTACTTTCTCCAGACGGAGAGATGACCCGTCAGTGAGATACTGGGCTAATTCAGCATCCGTCTCCTGGGATTGGGCGAGGCTAGCGAGGCAGATTGGAGCGCTTAGTTCATCGACGCGAGATAAGGTGTCGGCGACGACATTGTCTTTGCCAGAAATATGCCTTATATCGGTCATGAATAGGGAAATATAGTCTAAATGCCGGAACTGTCTTGGCGAACAATTTTGCTTCTGTTCTCGGAAGGCAAAACAGATCGGCTTGTGGTCCGTATAGATCGTGAAGTGCCTCGCCTCAAGCATGTGCCGGAAGTATTTTATGGCCTCGTAGATGGCAAGAAGCTCACGATCGTACGGTGAGTACTTTTGTTGAGACGGGCTGAGTTTTCGGGAGTAAAAAGCTAATGGTTCCCACACGTCATCCTTTAGCTGCTGGAGGACGGCACCTATAGCCAAGTCCGATGCGTCTGTAACCAAAGCTAGCTTGGCTCGGCAATCTGGATATGCCAGAAGAGCTGCGTTGGAGAGGCTTTCTTTGGTCTCTGAGAAAGCCTTCAGAGCATCGGCTAGGGTGATGGGTGTGGATCCCTTCACTGCCCCTATGAGCAAGGCATTTAACGGCGCTTGTATCAAGGCGGCGTTGGGTAAAAATCGCCTATAAAAATTGGCCATGCCCAAAAATCGCCTGAGCGACCTGACGTCCTTGGGTGGGGGGAAGTCGCGTATGGCTTGGACCTTTTCGTCCAGTGGTTTGGTTCCGCTCTCCGAAATGCGGTAACCTAAGAAGGTTACCTCGGGAGCCCCGAAAACACACTTGGACACGTTGACGACCAAGCCGTAGTGTTGCAGTTGAGTGAATAACTGCCTGAGGTGGTCTTCGTGCTGCTGGTGATCGCGGCTAAATATGAGAATGTCATCCATATATGGGTAGACGAAGTCAAGGCCACGCGTCACCTCATCGATAAAACGTTGAAATATGGAAATTCGAACATACCGAAGGGAGTGGTGATGGCAGTCTTCGGTATGTCCTCTGCGCAGACAGGGATCTGGTTATAGGCCTTTTCAAGGTCAACGGTGCTAAAGACTTTACAACCAGAGATGCTATGAGTAAAATCGTGTATGTGACGAATGGGGTACCTGTCTGGCACGGTACGTGCGTTAAGTTGCCTATAGTCGCCGCAGGGACGCCAGCCGTTGTCCTTCTTCGGCGCTAGGTGGAGTGGAGAAGACCACGAGCTCTCGGAAGGCCTAGCTGTGCCATTAGCTAGCATGGCATCGAACTCAGCCTTCGCGATCTTCAGCTTGTCCGGAGCTAAACGCCTGGGTGCTGATGAGACTGGAGGACCTGGTGTAGTGCGGATGTGGTGAAGTGTGTTATGTGGTACAGTGCGTTGAGTACCAGCTGGTCGCGTAATTTCTAAAAATTCACGCGTCAGTATCAGGTGGTATCGCGATTCACCAGTCAGAACCTTCACCGAAAGGACATCCTTACAATTAAAAGCCAGTGAAGCTGGAACAGACATAGTAGTGATATTGTCAATAAGCTTCCTATCCTTACAGTCTACAATTAAATTATAGGTGCACAAAAAATCTACGCCTATGATAGGCTTAGTAACGTCCGCTACCACAAAACGCCAGGGAAAGGTACGACGTAAACCAAAGTCCAGGTTAAAATGTGCGAAACCGTAGGTGGGGATCGTAGATCCATTGGCTGCAGTGAGCTGGTAGGTCGTTGGCGTGCGGCGCTCTCGAAGTTGGCTACGTGGGAAGACACAGAGGTCGCTGCCAGTGTCGACCAGAAACTGGGTCTTCGTAACGCGGTCGGTAACGAAAAGGCGACCTGGTGAAGTGAGGCAGTCCTCTGTCGCCATTACCGACTGCCTGTGCCGTTTCCCGACGACGATCTTCCAAAATCGCATGGCTTCACGCATTTCTTCGCGTCAATGAAATTTATATTATATAATATTTTAAAAGTAATAAAATATTTATATAATATAAGTAATTATTGTGGGTGTATGCCCACAAAGTGTCTCTTAAACCAGAAAGAGCTTTTTGGAGTTCTTCAAATGAAAAGACCTCATCCAAGTTGTCTTTAGAGGACAGAGTGACATGTAGTTTCACAGAAAGGCAATCAAAATTTGGAGCAAATGGGAGGGCTAATTTATCGGCAAATAGATCGATCAAGATAGAGGGATCATTAGCCGTCAAATTGGCACGGTTTCGAGCCCTACGGAATCTTTTTAATATTTTCCATACTATTGTCGATGGACTGCCAGGAGCCAACGATTCACAAAAATTAATCCAACCAATTTTTTTTTTGTATTTAAGCATCTTTTTGGTTTGAGCGGCGACTCGCTGGTACGATAGAAAATTATCCATGGTCATGGCGTTCCTGTAAGTTTTCTCAGACTCTTTACGTCTTTTGATAGCTTCTGAGCATTCAGAGTCCCACCAAGGGGGGAAACTTTTTTACGAATGTTGTTTTTCTTCGGAATACTGGTTTCAGCAGAGTCTATTAACATTTCAGTAAACATGTCGTAAGCCTTTTGACTATTTTCTGTAGTAATTAGAGGAAGCGAAATAGAATTGCTGTCTAGCGTTCTGGTATAGGCCGACCAATCAGCTTTGTGTAACCTAAACTGAAGTAAGGGGGAGTGGAGATTGGTAGGGGGAGTGTGTCTATATCGAAATAAGAATTGGAAAATGATCACTGCCATGTGTGCTGTTTAGCACATTCCAGGCCACATCGGATGCCAAAGAAGGGGGACAGATTGTGAGGTCTACTGATGATGGATTTTGGTTAGGGCGAGTCCTCCTGGTGGGACTACCATCATTGATAACACAGAGGACTCTATCGTCGATAAGATCTAGAAGTTGATAACCAAGCGAGTCATTAGTATACGAACCCCATGATACATGATGTGCATTAAAATCCCCTATTATTACTATGGGTGAAGGAAGGGACGATAAAATAGAGTTTAATTCTTGTATAACTAAACTATGCGTTGATTGCGGGGGAATATATATTGAGAGGTAAGACATATTTGAAATTCTTACAGCTACTGCATTAATACAGTTGTTGTGTGTCAGGTTAATTTGATTAAAAGAAAGAGAGTAACTAATTAACAGAGCACTTCCACCATATCCGTCAGCTCTGTCATCCCGGAGACAAGAGTACCCTGAAACACCAAAGGGGGCACCAGGCACCAACCATGTCTCCGATAAGGCAAGGATGAACGGAGAGAACTTATTAATGAGATAATTTAATTCGTAAGTTTTGGGTACTATACTACAACAATTCCACTGAATTATCTTCGCCATTTTTATTATTGGAAATAAATTTATTGAGTTCAATTATTCTATGTGCAACGTTGGATGATACTGGAATATCATCAAACCTGTTTAGAAGACTGAAAACAAAGGACAAAAGGGCATCTAACAAGTTATCATTTGGGGTGGCTTCAGAGAGGATAGTTGAGTTATCATTGTTAAGGGCACAACCATTAGGGAGCAAAGATAGGCAGTTTTGGACAATAGCCTGATGAAGTGATGAGCTATTCTATCAAATCCAATATTTGAAGGAGCTCTAGGTTTAGGGGATTTGGGAACCAATTTTTTATATGAGGATGGAGGACTTAAGGGCTTGGGAGAGGTTTGGAGTTGAGGAAGGCATGTAGCTTGGGTTGGACATTGGGTGACATCAGCATAAGATCTCCTTAATGGGGGGAATCTTTCTGATGCCTCTTGGTAGGATATGTTGTCTTGAGACATTGATATTTTAATTGATCTTTGCCTAGAATGTTCTTTCTTTCTTTTTTAGTTCTAATTAGATACAAAGTGGAATCCTGAGCGGTAAAGGCAGGTTGCCTTTGATTCTTCTACCAAACAAGACTGACCTGAGTGTGGTTGTGCACAGCGGAAACAACGTGGCTTGGATCGACATTGGGGTTTAATATGTCCAAACCTGCAGCAATTCATGCATTGTATAGTTGGAAGTTGATATGTCTCTACTGCCAAGGATGTATGGTATACAAATATTCTATTAGGGAGAACCTGCCCTTGAAATGTGAGAACAACTGTTTGTGTGGGGACCCAGGATACTTGCCCTTCAGAGATTGACTTTCTGTTAAGTCGTCTTGCTTTCAGGACCACTCCACAGTTAACGGGAACAACTAAAGAATCTACAAACTCTTCCATTGATAAGTCCGAGGGAACACCTTTAACGATACCCATGCGAGTAATGTTATAGTTGGGAATTGTAGCATTGTATTTGAATATTGATAAAAAAGGGTTTTTCAAGAATTGATTAGCGTCTGTGTTGGTTTTGAATTCCACAGATATCCTGTTACGACCTATCTTTTTTATACCGTCATTCAATATGTTTTCAACTTTGTTTTTAACTCAAAATTGCCCGAATTTGATAGGGTGAATAGATGTGCCAGATGAAAGATCTGTCTCAATTTTAGAAACATGTATAATGAATGGTCCCTTATCACTGTTTAAATATTGTTTATTTGATTGATTTAAAAAGGGATGGGTGTATATTCCAGGAGAGGGGTCTAATGTGTCCGACTGACAGGCCTCAGTAATTACTCTTTTAGAAGGCGCGTCGTTTACCTCGGGTTCAGAATCATTACGTCGTTTGAGGCTAGTCTGGGTAAATATAGGAGGTGAAAATTCCATTGACCGGTCCGGTGGATCCGAAGGGGTCCTTTCCATGATTACTTTGTAATCAATGGAAAGGACAGGAGAACAAATAAATGTACTTACCAACACCTAATGTTAGGATAAAATACAAACACTTAATTATATCGCAGTTCCGCGTAGAAAGAAGGCTTAAAATTAACAAAACAAACGAAATCCCTTAAACACGTGTAATAACTAATAACAAACACTAATGAGGGCAGAATCGTGGAGTAATGTTCACGAATGCCTTTCAATTTTCAAATTCAAAGTGATTTGTAAAAGACTTTTTTAGACAATGAGGAAGCATTTAAAAAAACATTAGTTCCTGAAATCAAACTAGATATCGCTACGGTACTTTTTTCATTTCTCCATGACAACCCCTCTGGTTTTCTGTCATGCATAAAAGTAAATTAATTTTCAAAGCTCAATAGACAACTCATATTCTATTTCTACTTTTTCGTATTTGTATTGATATCCAAGTTTCCAACTTTGCAAATTTCAGTATATTAGTATGTTAGTTAAAAGGAACAGAAATGACTATCTTTGGTCAATTCGTTTCCTGCAAAAATCAACTTTGGCTAGAGTCGCCATCTAGTGAGTTTTTAGTGCTTTCTTTTTTTCTTACAATACTTCCTTATTAGGCCACAGGTTCTGTTCACCGGCGTGTGACGTCACACGTAAACAGGTAGCTATCATATCATCAGATATCATTAAAGATATACTTTAATAAATCTTCAAAACGAACATGATACATACAGTGGCATAGCGTAGTGGGGGCAGGGGGAGGGCTACACTTTTTAGGGGGCGGCAAAATTTAACAGTAAACAATTAAATATATTTTTCAAATATTTGAACCAATTCATATTTATAACGCAACTATAAATTCGAACCGAATGAATAGAACACGAAATTTTTCATTACTTATCCTGTGACGAATTCGGATAATTCTCTTTCTTTAACTGATATTTTGTAGCGAATGGCAACGCCATTTATACTGACTTACGAAGATTCCCCATACTTTATTTTGTGCTTAGATGACTTATAATAATCAGCAAGAATGACTTCTATTATATGTACATTAAGTTCAATATTGTTTATAACGTCCCTTTAAGAAAGTACGTGATGCTTTGACAATTCAAAGAAAGTTTTATTCATGGATTTTCAAATGTTAGTTCATTTTCTTGTTATTTTAAATCTGTGTTTGTTTTTTCCCGCTTTTTGGATACAAGTCCTGTGTTGTGAGTATTACACCCAGACTACAAACAGAAATTATTTGTTAATCCAGAGTATGTAGATAAAAATACAAAACATAAAATTTAACTTCAATAATTCTTCTGTAATCCTACTTGTTTACTTCGTAAATAAATAGTTGAAAAATAGGTTATGTGGTCTTGACATATTTACCGGCGTGTGATGACACAAATACTACTGCCTGAAGCATTGTCAAATACCCTATTGTGCTAGGATACGAACTTCCTCCCGATTCTAAGAGATGGTTTATGTTTTATCCATTTAACAACTCCTTGTATTCGTAGTCGAAGTTTTAACTGAATTCCCCTTAAATCCAAATAAATAATCAAGGGTTGGCACAGTAAGACATAAATAATGCTCACAGTAATGCTTCTAGTGTTAACTAGTGAAAAGCATAATTCGCCAAATATATGATTCCACTAAAATCACAAAATATTGCTCGATTGGGTCCAAGGAACTTATACCTAAACTGGAATGTGCACTGTTAACCGAAACGCGGTCCGAGTAAGATAGCTTGGCGAGAGCCCTGTGTCCCTTACACTAGGATGGCCATAGATTTAGGATGCCGAACAATATAAAGTACTTGATAGTTTGGATCATGTTTTGGTAGCATAGACCATGTATGTACGAGAATGTAACTCGATTTCATCTAAATCTAATTATAAAATAAAATGAATAAGGGGTAATTTAGGTTACTTTTACTTTAGAACTAGCTGATTTAGGTAATGAATGATGGCTAACCACGCGGGCAGAGCCGCGG
This sequence comes from Diatraea saccharalis, assembly GCA_918026875.4. Classification (NCBI taxonomy): domain Eukaryota; kingdom Metazoa; phylum Arthropoda; class Insecta; order Lepidoptera; family Crambidae; genus Diatraea; species Diatraea saccharalis. The sequence continues at coordinate 8,965,440 of OU893345.1, forward strand.
GCACCAACTAGTTGTGATATAAGCATAAGATAAAATAAAATTCAGTATGAAAAAAAAAATAATCGAATCATTTATTTCAAATTTGAACACACCATATTCACACATTGCTAAAAAGAACTGTTTTATGCAATTTTTGTCGTAACGTCGTTTTGTGACCTAAAATTTTCAATGTTTGTGTTTTACCGTGGCTCATCAAACGTGCGGTAAGATAATGAGACGCTATGCTTTTAATAAGCTGCATTTCGTGTGAATCTTCACAGTGAAATTATTGAACTGGATGCGGGGGATCAAAATACTTTCTTAGAGAAGTATAAAAGTTTTGCAAAACAAATAATATAATCTTATTTTTATTCATATTTTTTAATGACTCTAAGCTGTGAAATGTGAATATTTTTTCTGTATACAGAATAATTTGAAAAACTTTTGAACGCACTTAATTTTTCGCATATTTTTTTTGCAGAGCACCCAGATATGTAATAAAGTATATTGTTTTTGTAATATGAAAATTCTTCATTGTCGACATAAAACAGTAAATCAATAAGTTGTTGGTCATCACTAGTCTCTGCATTCTCAATAATTGCTCGTTTGGGTTGTCTGAATTCTAAAACAGGAGTAATTTCAAAATCTTCCTCTGTGCCACAATTAGCGTTAACACTAGGTTGCACGCTAATGCGAAACAAAAGCTTTCTTAACGTGTACCGAAATTGAAGCGAACTCGGATTATCGTTTAAGGCACCACACCTTCTAATGCAATTGCTCATGATTATGTACAAAATTGCTTTTTATAACGTTTTCAACTTCCACTGGGTCATATGTCTTTTTTTTTATTACATTTATTAAACTTTTAAGGCTGTCTATTTTTAGGTCTCTTCTTTTTACTCGTTGCTTCAGAACCTAGACTTCTCGTTTTAAAACGTCAATTTCTTCAGATGCACATCGCATTTTCTTCATAGGAGGTTCCATTGAAGTGCTGGGCATAGAGCTTATTTCAAATTTATTCTCAGGACGTACGATAATATTTACAGGTTTCTCATTAATCACCACTTCCTGATTTGGACAACTATATTGCTTACAATATTTATTTTTTTGTCTTACGAATCAATCTGTAAATGAAAAAGGCTTAGTATTTATATTTGTACTATAAAAAACACCACTGCCACAAATAAAAAGTTCTGTGAAACACTTTAACTTAAAAGGTTGATGTGGGGGAATCAACGTGAATGTGTGAACGAAAAAAAGAATTTTTTAAATTGGTCCAGTAGTTTCTGAGATTAGTGCGTTCAAAAAACAAACTCTTCACTTTTATATTATTAGTATAGATACAATGTCTTTACTATTCGTTACTCACCGTTGAAAAAATAGTTGGAACAGCATCTGATTTCAGTTTTGAAGCTGAACTATGTATGTTTTATGACATCTTGTGGCCTGAAGTGATGACTGCAGATGACGGCATAACTTTTTATATTTTTTGGGTTTGGAATGACGTCAAGCCACTTTCTTCTCATGCTTTCTTCATGAGGCAGTCTGAAATAATATTTTAGAAAAAAGGTTTGAAAATCTTGAGCATAACCATACCTGGGAGCAAAGGTATACGAGTAGTATGACTCTATCTCAATTCGTGGGCGGTTTAATATCGGTTTAATTTTATATTTTTTAAAGCAGCTCATAGCTCATAGCAGGTACAAATATTTTTGTGTTGGATAGTTTATTTATTAGGCTATATTGAATAGTATATAACATCATCGTCATTATCTTTAAGCGGGAATATGACGGAGGAAAATCCGCAAGCGGCCAGCTTACCACGCGGTGGGGCGGGCTATTGTGATGGGAAATATAAAAGGATAATTTTTATTAATTACAGTACCTACTTAGTCCTACAATTTTTTAAACTATTGACACAGTACTATACGAAAAGAACAAATACTTACTTAAAGAAAGAAATACCGCACCCAGCATAAGATTCACTATTACAATGTTGAATTGCACACTTTTTTACCATCTTGAGATTCGTTTGAATTAAGAAATCGAGTGTTTATTGTGAAATTACGGTAAAATTATTTTGTTCCATTACGTCGTTCCACTATTACAACAAAACATTATGGCTGACGTACTGCCATTCTAATTTATATTTATTCTACTAACAAAGTTTTATTTTTCAATTACATTTCAATATACGGCCAAATTACTTATAAAAAACTTGTAACAGATATTGCAAAATATTATATATAATATATAGAACGAAAACTAAACATTTATAGTTCCATATAACAAGTTTGCTTCTTCGATTTTTTTTTACCATTTCTAATAAATTAAAAATACTAACTTCCTGGCAATACTTTAGAAAGGGACACAGGGCTCTCGGGCCGGTTTCTCCCTCGGCACAAATTTCTCTCCAAGCAAAGGTTGTCCAAAATTGAACTTAGTGCTAGTACACATAAGACTCTTGTTTCCTAAGTATTCAATTGTCAGTGCACATTCCAGTTTAGGTATAAGTTCCTTGATTGGGTCACACTGATCGTGTTTTCTTTTTTATTTAAGGAAACGGGATCTAACACCAACATCCTTAGATTGGACATTTTCATCACTGAGATACATGTATATGTGATATTAATGCTTTTATTTTACAGTTTTTATCCACATAAAAATATATCAAAACTGAGAAGCTAAAGGAAAAAGTGATCAGTTTCCGAGATTGATGATTTGGATCACATGATGTAGGTGAGACGAGGAGCAATGAGGACGACATAAGAATGTAATACCTGCACTTGTTCCACTCATCTCGTTGTTTACACGAGAGTCTTAACTAGCTATCATACTAGACTTTATGAACTACAGCTCCTTACCATTATTGACATTACAACAACAAGTAATGACGTTGGCATGACATGACATTTGTCAAACAGTTTTCTTCTGGTTTCCCTTCAAAACGTATAAATATATTTTTATGTTGTTTATGTATTTCGTAAAAGCAAAGTACTATTAATTTTAGTTTTATAGTACTCATTTTGTTAATTAATAATTTATCATGATATATTTTAAGCAAAACAGTAAAATGCTCATATTTTTCTACCAAGATTTTACATCCCAAAAGATATTATTCTAAACGTAAAGTTTTTGATGCAAATTATCAATATTTGCAGAGAAGTAGAGTTCCTACTATGCATTTTCAGAAGTCGTTACCCCGTTTACCAATTCCAAAATTAGAGAACACTGGAGAACGCTATTTAAATGCTCTGAAACCTTTGTTGTCCAAAAAAGAATATGCCGAAGCTGAAGGTCGGACCAAAGCTTTTGTAGAAATTTCCGGCAAAACGTTACAAGAAAAGCTAATTATGAAGGATAGAGCTTCCAAACACACAAGTTATATTTCAGATTATTGGTTTGACTTGTATCTACGCGATCGCTCCCCACTCCCAATTAACTACAATCCTCTAATAGTATTTCAAAATGATGTGAAAACCGAATACAATAATCAATTAGTTAGAGCTACTAATATTTTAATAAGTTCTGCAAGGTTTTTATCATCTTTGAGGGAGCAAATTTTGGAGCCAGAAGTGTACCATATGAACCCCAAGAAAAGTAACACTCCTTTATTCAGAACTGTCACAGGATTTTTGCCTGAAGCATTGTCATGGTTGGTATTATCAAATTGGACTTTGGACTAAGTCTGCATAGTATCTATGCTTCCTTATTTCTAGTAGTTATTAATGAAAAATATTAAATTCAAAACTTGAAATATTTGATCAATTTTGTATTCAACAAACTGATAAATATTTTTGATTAAAAATTTTTTAAAGACTCCATCAACCAGGAGATACCAGGTCCCATCCTGAGTGTTACTTGGGGCTGGTGAATTTTAAGTGTTTTTCATGAAAATTTATTCTTCTACATATTTTCTAATACTTCTGTTTAAAAACTTTGTTATATTATTTGTGCATACATCAGATTTACAATTTCTTTTTATTTTTTAAATGACAGGTATGGAGCCTATTTATTTAAAGCATTTCCTTTGGATATGAGTCAATTTCAAGGTTTATTTGGAGCTACCCGTATTCCACAATTGAACAAAGATAAAATTTTAAGAGATCCCTCAAGCAAACATGTTGTTGTTCAGAAAAATGGAAACTTCTATATATTCGATCTATTTGATGTCAATGGTGAATAGAACATTTGATATTAGTTGTCTATTCTATTTATTTTTATTATTATATTTAAATTTCTTTATGCAATGCATATTTTTTATTACCTATATTGATATGATAATTAATGCTCTTATCTATGTCACAGAAATATAATCTTGCTAAACTATTGAAAATTTTCTATAACAATATTTTTTTGTATAAAATAAGCTTCTGGGATGATAAAAAATAACTATTGAGGAATATGTATGTTATGTATTCATAATATATTGTTATGTATATATTTATCATAATCAATTTATTAACTTTTGAAGACATCACTTTTAGCTTCATGGTTATCTATTCAGTATCAGCTGATCTATACTTTTTGACAAATACAATTAATTCTAACATAAATACATACCAGTAGGTTTTAACTTTTACCTATATTTACAGGTAATCTTTTGTCTCCTGGAGAGATATTAGGCAACCTCATTCAAATAGATAATGATACCACACCATTTAATGAACACCCTCTTGGTATTTTAACGTGTCAGAATCGTGATAAATGGGCAAAACAGAGAGAATATTTGGAAGCAACAGGAAATAAGAGTGTCTTAAATAAAATTGATTCCGCCATTCTGAACCTTGTTTTGGATAAAGAAGTTTTGAATGATGATAAACATCAAATTTTGAAACACTACCTTCATGGTGATGGTCTGAACAGGTGATGCATTTAGACATTTAATGATAACATAAAACAGTATGCATACCATGATGAAATCAAGAACATTTTGTATACACCCAAATGTCACATTTTTCTGGAGTGGTCATACCATATCTCATTCTCAACCAGAGTAAAGTAACATTTGGTGTAGACAAATCGTTTCTGGACTTTACATGTCACATGCTGATTATTGCAATCCAAATCAAACTTTAACAGATAGATAAATAATAAAGGCACATATTTCAGATGGTTTGACAAGTCAATTAGTGTTATAATTACTAAAGATGGGTATTCTGGTGTGAATTTTGAACATTCATGGGGGGATGGTGTGGCAGTGCTCAGATATTTCGAAGATATTTACAAAGAGACCACAAAAAAACCATTTGCCCATCCAGACACAAAACCTTTGGATAGTAATCAATCTGTAATGAAATTAGGTAAGATATGTCATACTTTGAAGGGAAGAGGTTTATGCTATACTAACTGTGCTTCTGTGATGACTTATTTGCTATGAATCAAATTTTGCTTTGCTTAAGGTTATCTGCTTTGCTGAGCTGTTCTTGTAATATGTAAACTTGCATCTTCAATCAACAATACAACCTATTAGTGAAGTGTAAGTGTTAAAAAAATTAATATCGTAATGACTAAGAATGCAAAATGAATGAATATTTAAGAGTGTTAAATAGTATATTTCAGTGATATGATTTCAGAATTTAAATTAGATGATACATCAAAAGGTTTTATTGAATCTGCTAAAAAAGAGTACAGAGAGTGGTACAAGTCTTTGAGCATAGATTACATTCTGTATGAAGGTCTCAATAAAGAAGATTGCAAAAAGTTAAAAGTTAGTCCTGATTGCATTATGCAGCTTGGATTTCAAGTAAGTAACCTGTGTTCACTTGCACATATTGTCATTTAATTACATTTTCTATATAAATCATGAGGTACCCAATGGTAGCAGTATCTTTGCAGTGTATGAAAATATATAAATCACACACAAGCTAATCGTCAGAATTATTATTTCGTCTAACATACACATGCAACTTTGCAAAATCTGATTTCAAAAACACTTCTAGAATTGACTTTAAACCATGCGAAGTTTCATAAATAAAATCAAAAATGTACCTTCAGAAACAAAATTTTGTCTATTTTCGAAATGCTAATAAGACTCCAGTTTATTCAAATTTATATAAACAGTTCAAGCTGGGAACTTGTGATCCGTCTTTAGACTTACCAGTTGTAATTTAGTTTGTACTTTCTGTAACTATTCCGGTTGTACTGATTGTAAGATTTAATGTACCTACGTAAACTAATTATAGTGTACTGTTATAATATAATTTCTATTAGTTCTTATTAAAATGAAAAACGCAACAAAGACGTTTCCTATCGCATTGTCGTCATGCAATAGGAAACCGAGTCTTGAACGCAATAAAAATACTTAATAAAATCAGTTTTGGATTGGACTCCCGTCGGACAACATATTGATCTAAAATAGTGTAATAAATCGTGTTCTTCATACAAATAAACTAAGTGTTAAATAAAATAAGTTTTTTTTTTTAAAAGCCGTATAAAGTTTGCTAATGGGCTGGTACCTTGTCTAATAATACCCACATGACGCCATTTGAAAATAGAAAATATAGAGATAGGATAATTATGGACATATTTAAGAATAATCCCTAAATATTGTTATAAGCATTTATTAACTTTTAGTTTGTTAATTTATTGTAAGAATTTTCGATACACATTGCTCATTTTCGATTATTTTTTTCTTTCCAATACAGGCTGCTTATCATCTTTTACACGGAAATTATGTCGGTACTTACGAATCCTGCAGTACATCTGCTTTCAAACACGGTCGTACTGAAACTATGAGGCCTTGCACCGAGAAAACTAAAGTGAGTTTGTATGCTCGCTTGAAATTCAGTGATTGTAATCATACTGTATTATTATCATGCTTAAACATTTGGTTTTAGCTTTTTTGTGACAGTCTTCACTTAAACAAATCTTCTAAGGAAGAGCTACGTGGTATGTTAAAAGAATGCTCAACGGGACACAGCCAATTGGTGAAAGAGGCAGCTATGGGACAAGGTTTCGATCGTCACATGTTTGCCCTGAGAAAAATAGCTGAGGATAACAATATGCCAATCCCCGAACTATATGAATCTTATGAATACAAATTCTTGAATAAATCTATTTTGAGCACAAGTACTCTATCTTCACCGAGCGTTCTAGCTGGCGGGTTTGGGCCGGTAGATCAAAATGGTTTTGGTATTGGGTAAGTGAATTGTTTACCCAATTGGAATAGCAATGATTTTTTAAACGATACATTATTAAAGAACTCGCCGTGACATACAATCAAAAGTTTGTTATTACATATTAGATAGATAAATACTAGATAGAAGTCGATAATAGGAAATGCGCCGAATATTAGTTTGTTTATCGGTATTCGGCATCTTTTTCACTATTTGCATTCGGTCGAATTATTCGCTTTCGGTGGAAATATATTAAGTTCGAGTATTTCTAGTTTCTTGGCTACGTGCCATGTATGGAACTAAAACTTCTTAAATTTAAATTATATTATATTATAAGTCAAAGAAATCCAATGGAGAATGTGTAAAATAATATCTTTATTGTGAATAAATGTTAATTGCTTTTTCATCGTGTACAATGAAAAAGCAATAAAAAACCTGTTTACGTGGCAAAACAATGAAAAGATAAACCTAATAATTCGGCCGGATATCCGGTTCGATAAAGGTTAAACCGAATAATATTTGGAAATTCGGTAAAACCACTAAACGGAGTATCGCTAATATATAACATGCTATATTTTCTATAGGACAAATAAGAGAGAGATAGACAAGAGCAGACTATATGTAAATTCCCGCAACTGACACCCGACTTTGTTTATTTGAATTGTTCAAGTATAGAAATATTTTTCTGTCACATATATGTAGATATAGTCTATAATGCAGATATAATATTAAAATTTGTTTAAAAAAATTACACTTAACTATTTTTGAAATTATTTACAGGTACTCAGCATTCCCTGATAAATTGGGTGCCGCAGTTACAAGTTACAGGCCGCATAACGATAGTTCCCAGTTTATTGAAGCTTTACATAAGTCATTCCTAGATATTACCAAAATATTGTCAAACTAGCTAGACTTTTGTTAGCAAAATAATTTTCAGATACATGTTCACTGTAAAGCATATTGTCTAAACTACACTGTTAACATTGCGCTCAAACGATGGGAATCAAGATATTTGTTTATAATATCATTTTTAAAAATAACTGTTCATAAACATTATAAGCATCAACAGTTTGTATTTACGCACGTCGAGAGCAGTAGAGTAAACAAAATTCAACTATAAGAACATTCCGTTAGGGTCAATTCATAGTGGCACAAAATTAAAATGCATTGAAGCGTCAATCTGAAAATTAATTTAACAAATACACCTTATTTTAAAAGGTTAATTTTCATATTTTTTCTAAGAAGAATTTTGAGATTTCGACTGTGCTATAGAATGAATTTATAGTTCTATGTGGTAACGATATTTATGTATAAGTATCTTATATACCCATTTAAATATCGTTTTAAGACTGGACAGTGTTTCTTAAACTATTCCCGTGGACCCCTGGGGTCGGCTTTGGTTTATTTAACAATAAAACAATTAAAATTTGATAATAACATTAATCTTAATGACAAGAGCACCAACAATCAAAAGTGTGCTTTATTTTGCCGACCACCGCAGCCAAGTGACTCGTACGCTTGACATGTTTCTATATTATCTAGGTTCTTAATGTTGTGCCACCTTCGTTATTTCAGATTTTTATAATAATGCTTTAGGTATTCAATTTTGGATCTGTGCAATGTATGTGATGTTATCTTATCTAATATTTATTATTATTTTTTCTTATTTCATTGCTTGAGTTTTGGATATGACATGATATGCTGTTGGCTGTACAATTTTATTACAACCTTCGATGACGACGTAAATGTTTAGTCTATGAAGCTTAGAAATGTGCCTTACTGATTGTAGGGATTATTTATTTATTAAAGTTTATGATTGGTATGAGGAAGTTCTTGGCAAAAAAAATGTTTGTTAGGAGTATGTTTTTTTGTAAATTTTATACAATGAAATATTGTTGTTTTAATAAAATGATGAAACATACAAACAGCTTTTTTATAATATAAATCCGACATTATGGTAGTGGTAGGAGTTTGGTATCAAAAGCTCTAGGTCAGATCATGTCCCGTGTCGGTGTCATGAACCGTCTTTGTCGTTGAATCCATAATCTCGAGCCTGATCCAGTTCCATACGAGTAACTTCGGTGGAGAAAGGTTTCTCATTAGCATTTTGGATACACTGACTTTGAACCTAATATTTTTGAGCGGGTAGACCACTTGATGTAAGTGAATTTAAAAATCAGGTCAGCCGGGTGATTTGTAACATCATCCTGGACAATGTCATAATTATAAGAATTCTGGACCTGAAAAGCATTAGGTCGGATGTGCAGAACCAGCTAAAATCACTTATCGCCATAACGTTGCTACACTCTTTTTTCTCTTTCCGGCAAATTAACTCTTGTATGTTTGTGCCTTTTTACTCATGAGCAACAGTCATGCATAAAGTCGGATCAGACGACTTTTTCAAATATTTTGATTGCATTTAGCTATTTCTGTTTTTATACAGTTTTTATACATCCGACCTAATGCTTTTCAGGTCCAGAATTGTAAACCACTTTATACGCAAGAATTTCCGGTGTAATTTTTCTTTAATTGCGGTTGCTTGGACATTTCAGGGAGTTAATACCCTACGTTCGTATAACAAACTATTTTATTTGCTCAGAATAAAATTCAGATCTCCAAATACTGACTAAATTAATTCTTACCCTTACCGCCGGAAAGCAGCAGGATTGCTTTTGTTATATACGTATATTTGTCAAGTGCCATAGTGGCATCTAATATAATCAGATAAATAACTTTTCTACATAATAGGGTATTCTACTCCATTTGAAATAATACTTGTGACTGTTGCATAGAGTAGAGATTAAAAGATGTCAATAAAACAAAAACAATGCCATCTGATGATTGATTACGAAATAAAATATATAAATAAACTAACAACAGCGCCATCTAGGAATTTGATTTATAATTAATACATATCTTTATGTCTAATTTGACAGTTGTCGCTACAGTGACGTCACACAACAGCGGGACATGTTTCAAATCACACGGACAAAAAGTCAAGTCTTTTAATTTTAAGATAATCATGCGATTTTAAAACTCAAAAACAGTAAAAATATTAGTTTATGTGCAATTTCGTGACTTATTTTTCACTACCGAAACTACCTTTTAGAAGACGATGTAGTAAAGAAACCGTCTATTCTTTTACAGAATAAAACTATTTAACACTCTGTCGCCGGTTGGAGTGTTGCATGCGTAAGCGTAAATGTCTACAAATACTTTTTAATACTTATTCCATATTCTTAAGGAATCTCTAAGACCACAAAATATCAGCATTATTGTAAACAAATGTCTTAAAGAACGAAGACTAACTATGTTTCTTTAAGAGAGTTGCTCTGTGTTGGTCATTGTTATAAAGGTGAAGAACCATGAAAGTTGCTTGAAAGGTAGGATGCTCAATATCATTAACAGTTTCCAAAAAAGGAAATGAAGTTAGTCCTCGAATTGTATGAATCAACAGGTACAAAAACTAACATTCTCCATTAAATGGGAAAAATTGTATATGTTGCAGCCAAGTGGTTAAAATAGCCTTTCAATTAGGCGGCCATTTGAATTGAATGCCGCCATTCAATTGCACTCCTAGTTTTCTAGTTAAATCATTAAGTTATTACCTTAAGGACCGTTCAACAAGACGACTGATTTAAAAGCCGCCAAGACAATAATTTAGTTTGTTATCTGTTAAATAAATAACCCCGAAATTTTTCTACTTGTTTTACTGAGATCTCAGTCCTAAGCTGTAATATGTAATAGTGTTAGTGGTGTCTTAGAGTTCCACATCACTACTTGTTTCCTAATTTAGTAAATTTACTTAAGTTTACACAAAAATATAATTATTGAAGTACTCCTATAATTTTATAAAACAAAAACAAAGGAATAAATAGATACACAAAACTCGGTAAAAAAAAAATACATTAGTAGAACATGTATCTGATCGTCCTACTGCTACTTCTACAGAATACCTACCGTGCGTAAAGTGTACTGTCTATAAATACTATGGGCGGGCGCTTTATTTTGCGACGGACGACTGTTATCGATTTTACCGTGTCAGTCTTCTAAGAGGCAGTATTCATAGTGAGCTGTATGAATTTGGTGGGTCTATGTTTTGTGATCATCAAATCAAATTTTACGGAAATGTGTCGTCGTCATTTTATTCTAACAAGTCATTTTATTTTAACAAGTATTGTGTAAATAGATATAATCCATATTAAATAAAGAAGATGAATTATGATTAATGTTTAAAATTGTAAAAATTCAAAATATTATGTATAAATATTAGTTTAACCGGGTTGAATAATACTTGTGAATATCACTACATAGTTTTAAAAAAATCACTTTCTCTGTCCCTATATCCCTATGTGCTTTAATCTTTAAAACTACGCTACAAATTTTGATGTGTTTTTTTTTCATAGATAGGGTGATTCAAGGGGTTTTTATATATAACAGAAGACCACGCGGGCGAAGCCGCTGGCGGAAAACTAGTATGTAATGTAAGTATAGCAATACTCATTTTTCTTGACTATGAATTCGGCTTTCGTGTACTTGTCTAGTACTATACAAATTTATTTTAACAATCAATCAAGCTCTTATTCCTATGCAATAAGGTATTTATTTCAAAAACGATATTTATGTTAACTTTGCCATATTGTACGCAGAATCAACAGCGTTCCAATCTATCCAGATATAGAATACTTGTCTGTAAATACTACGTTCATCCTGAGAGGATGTTGTTTTGCAAAAATCTTATAGTACATTTTTAGTGCTTAATAACAAAAGTGACTCAAAAATCTCAGTGTGTCAATATTGGTGCTAGCAAACGATAAAACCTACTTTTACATAAAAATTAAAAGTGCATGTAAAGGAATGGCGCTTGTGACGTTTGTACACTACGGGAGTTAAAATGTCAAAGTTCATCCTTCGTACTCGTACGTGCAATAGTAAAAGTTGTTTTCTTTGCGATACATTAAAATTATATTTTATCAAAATATTACAGTGTCTTTAAACAAAGAAGATGTATGAAACACCTACTGAAACAAAATATTACAAAAGGTAAATTTTATAGTTTCAGTCACTATTAATTGATTTTAGAAATTTTAATCTATCAATTTGATTTAACTCCTGTAAGTATTGTATTTATAAATTAATTAAAATTATCCATTTGATTGAAATATTTTAAATATCATACCCCATAATTGTTATTGAAAGTGCTCACTTTATGTTAGAACTTAACATCATTGATTCTTCATTTTGTTATTTACCTATTATAAATCAATTACCTAACATCTCAATTATAATAACATTAGGACATTAAAACCTAATTATCAGACTAAATATTCTAACCGTTAGACTACTTCATTGAGTCCATAACAATGTCACCTATCAAGTTTTCAAGAAAAACAATATCAAAGTTGTAAGTGTTAAAAATTGTAATCCTTAAATTTAGTTAAAATAAATCGATTATATTAAAATTAAAGAATATATGAGATGGTGTGTGCCAGGTATGTTTTCATCTGACAATTTTGAAATTTTCAATATCATTGTATGCATCATAAAAATCATAATTGTGATAGACATATGGCCAATTTTATACTTGTGTAGGATTGTTCTATTTTATGTTATACTTATGTACCCATTTAATGTAAAATTATTATATAATAATCTTCAAACCGAGAGATATTTTTGATTTTAAATATCAGCCAAATCTATTTTAAATTTGGATGCCAGATATTTGGATAATCATTACATTTAAATTGTGTAGGTATCTGTGGCTAGTTGATCAGGAAATTTAATTCATTATAATTAGAAATGCATGAAATAGTAATTTCACCTATATAATAACTAAAGACTGAATAGTATTTGGTTTAACATTTACCAAACTGGATATTTGTCTGAATAATTTGACTTACCAATTATTGTTTTTATTTAGCTAGAGATAAATAAATGCTTTCTGTCTTTTTATACATTTCTGCTATAGATACTAGTTTATTATTTGCCCCTTAAGTGCATTCATTAAAAATTTTTATATGAGATTTTAAAATAAATTAATGTGCCATCTACATAATAGTGATGGCCTGTGTTTTCCCATCATGCGTCACATGTGGAGCCAGTGTTAAATTTAAAAAAATGTTTTGAGGTTTAAAAAAATATGTATTGATTTAGATTAAATGTTGCCTATAGTTTATAAAAGGGGTTCCCAAACTTATTTTGTCTACTGCCCACTTTGAGAATAAATTATTTTTTAATGGCCCCATTTTTTCACCTACTTAAAAACTACTATAACTTCAAATTAAATTAATTCATTATTGTAAGCTATATTAGCGGACATTAAACATTAATTTTAAACAAGACTTTTACTATAACTCGCAAGAGTTAACTTAAAACCTGAGCAAAGTAAGTAATACACAACAACACTCAGGTCTCAAGTTAACTCTTATGTCTAATAATCATTGGCTACACCGGCCGATGAACATGATTATTGTAATGCAGCTTTATATTATTTAAACAGAGTATCTTTTATTCAAAATAAAACATATTACTTAGACTATTTATTATTTATAAGACATATTTGATTCTTATATAAAAATTAATGTGAAGGATAAATCTGATGATGTTTAATAAATCATGCTGATATCAGGACCAATTTACTCAACAACAGTCGCAAGTCGCCGCGTTCGGTAAAATGCAAACAATTTCTCGTTTTAGTAAGCAGTGTTGCCACAGCACTTAATTCACGTTCCCATAAATGTGAATGCTATCAAGAGTTGTTGAACAATTATAATGAATACAGGGTACAATTGTGGGATCAGATTTGTAGCTAAAATTCTTGGTAAACATTTTTGAACTTGATTTTTATTTCCTCGCTTGTTGCCAATTCTACGAGTATAAATTCTTCTTCTAGCTGAGGTGACATTGCTGTGTTGACATTTGAAAACAAATCCAACAAATAGTCTGGTATTTCCAAGTTCAAAATGTCCTGATATCGTTCAGTGAAGTCAATACGGAGGTTTTCCAAATGTTGGCAGTAGGCAAATAAATCGTCGTTACTGCAGGACTTTAATAAATTCGGAAAATACGAAATTCAGGTCTGCCCATATTCTTTATGTGTAGGAGCAGCTTGGCTGCGAAAGCAGCAACGACGTTTTTTGTTTTAATTAAATTTAGTTCATCACCTTGCTGTCACATTCATTAATTGGACATTCATGTCGTTGAATAATTTATACAGGTCTGTCATGTAAGCTATATCATTCTTTGATGTAATGAGCTTGTTGTGCAATTGTATCTTTAGTTTCCAAGAACTCTATCATGGAGTTAAATAGGTTGTAAAATCTAGTCAGACAATTGCCTCTTGATAGCCAATGAAGTTCAGTATGAAACAACAAACGGTTAAAATTTTCGTCGTTAGCTGATGAAATAATCTATCATTCAAAGAGCTTATTTCTTCGGCCGGTTTTTGAAGCACAGTAGTTATGACTTCCTTTATTGCTGGCAACATTAATTCTTCTCAGATGTTATGTGGTTTGCCTTTTAAAGCAATTAGCATTTATGCATTTTATTAAGGACAAAGGCGACGATAGGTTTGTGGGCTTTTCAATGAATCCGAATTTAATATATTCCTCACAGTATTGCCGTCTCTTCTTTTCTACTTCCGACATTGTTTTGTTTTGTGAAATACGTAAGTAAGTATTGAACTTGAGTAGGTACTGCTCATCTATTACTCGCGAAACCGCAAATGAAAATGAAATAAATATTACGTTGTTCATATAGAAGTGCGTAAGCAGCACGCACCGACAGGAATTAAACAGACATGCATAAACTCGTTTATCTCATTCGACTTTTAATCGAACAAGTATTATATGAACCAGCCGATTGATACAGGAATGCACAATTCGGGTTATTTAACAAAAACTTGTTAAATCATGATTTCCCGCGGTCTACTATCTACGAAAATTACATATTTAGGAGTACTAATAACTATTAAAATGCGAAAATATGTCTATTGCTTTTTTATTTGTTTGTTTGTTAGACACAAATTTCTTTCATTTCGAAACGGAGCGAATCACCCATCCCCCGAACACCCTCATTTTTTTCGGTCTTTTACCGCCCCTCTTTAGGCCTGCAGTGCCCACAAGGGGGCGTTATCGCCCACTTTGGGAAAGGCTGGTTTATAAAATAAATATTTATGATTTGAAGCTTTATGTATGACTAGCTTTCCGCCAGCGGCTTCGCCCGCGTGGCCGCTGGTACCTTACTCATAGATCTAAACTCCCCTCCCGCACGCGCACCCTCGCCTTGGTGACGTCCACTTCGCAACTTTGCCATAACTTCAAAACCAAACGTCCAATTTTAATCATTCAAAGACCAAATATTATCTACATAAACTGTACTTAGTGATGAAATGAAATTTATTTTGATAAAGATTAATAGGATGTGTAAAATAAACGCGTTAAAATGCTATCCAAAAAAAAAATCAAGATTTTTAAATAAAAAAATTGTTGTTGTGCCTCACTCGACATTATAGTTTAGGCAGCGTACGCAAAATAAGTAACTTTTCTGGTTGATTTTTTACATCCTGTGTCCGAAAAACCCAAATATCTTACGGAACCCTATTTTTTCCAAAATAAAATATAGCTGATGTTACTCGTGAATTATGTAGCTTTCGAATGGGGAAAGAATTTTTAAAATCGATCCAGTAGTTTTTGAGCCTATTCATTACAATCAAACAAACTTAGAAAGTTTTCCTCTTTATAATATTAGTATAGACATACTTTGTTTTATTAGTTTGATTCAACACATTCTTCATAGGATTTCTTTGACTTACAATATAGCATAAATCTTACTTAATATGTTTTGCCTTTTAGTTCTATTCAATACCATATTATTTAGCCAAGAAAATATAAATACTTTAACCGAATTCGAATACTAAACCGTATAATTCGGCCGAAAATAAATAGTTTAAAAGATGCCTTATACCGAATACTAATATTAATACGAATATTCGGCGCATCTTCAATTATACTTTACTTTTAAAGAAGCAAAATGCCCTTAAAAGAAGCCCTATGTTCCAAAGCTCAATAAGTATAGGTATTGTCGATGAGTATTTTAGACTCAGTTGATAATTGATTATTGAAAAAATTATCCCTTTTGTTATTTCTAACTAATTTTAATTTGGAGGTTTGAAATAAAATAGGACCAACAAAGCAGCCCTTGCATAGTATCTTGCCAGTTCTTATAAGTCCATGGCCACATATAGATTTGCGAACTGATGGCATAGCTTTTAACTTTCTTATGTCCTTGTTATAGCCCATAATAAACAATATTGAAGTTTTTCCACACTCCTACATAATTTATGAAATGGTTACGGTTATACCATGGCTTCTTCTTCTTTTATCGACGGACGTCTACGTCAAGTCGACGTCAAAATCCACCCCCGTGAGCAAAGTAGGCACACTTTGAGTACGGAGGGTGTGTGACTGGGGGTTATTCCAGACATCCCAGCTCTGCCAGAAACGCTTCCAGCGCCTTCACGTCTGTGATGGCCTCCTGGAAGTTACCCGGCAGTAGGCCACTCCGTTGATGTCCATGTATCTGCACAAGGGGCTGTCAGGGACACCTAAATTAAAAAGGTGCCTATTAAAGTTGCCATAACCAGTAATAGCACCTGTTACCAGGCGCAGAAATGGTTTACTTAACTACGAAGGGCTTTGGAGAGGCGAGCGTTGAGTGCGAGTTTAGCCTGCCTACAGGGGCTCTATTTTTGAATCATTCGTCTCGCGTCGAGCGCTCGTTTTCTACTATCACTCGCATACAACGTTCACTAAGCGACGAGTGGTTCATACCATTCGTTGCAGTCGAGCGATTTAGAAATGGCGAATTTGTTAAGTCGAACGAAAATCAGTAGAAAACGAGCGCTCGACGCGAGACGAATGATTCAAAAATAGAGCCCCAGGTCTTTTAAAGTGTGCTAGTACTGTCGATGTAGTTTACTGAAGTAATCACGTCATCTTAACGGTATGGGAATGATCGGCTCGGAGTCCATTGGTGTTGCGTCTGACCCTCTGCGTGCCAGTTTCATTGGGTGGTAATTATAGTGTCCCTACCATGTTTAGAACCCGGTGACACTCCTGTAGAAGACTCGAACTCCCTTTAAGAGCCTGTAGGACTGATTTACTATCCGAGAAGACCCGGATTTCTGATCCATACTTTTATGGTATTTTTTGTCAAAATACCATAACAAAATTTTTAAAGTCTTATATCAAAATTGAAACTCTTATTTTTGTATTTAATTTTAGGATGTTTAATTATAATTAAAATGTTTTAAAGGGCATATAACATTTCTGCTGACATTTTGAGATTCATTAATAAGATATGCTTTAAATACTTTTTTGAGAAAAAATAAAAGAACTGACAGATGTGTAGCTAGTTTCCATGTTGTAAAAGTTTAAATCCTTTCTTTCTTGTTACAGATAATTGTGATGATCTACAGATAAATAAACTTTCAAGATGTTGATTAAGGAGTACAGAATTCCTCTACCACTGACTGTGGAAGAGTATCGTATTGCGCAGCTTTATATGATCGCAAAGAAAAGTAGAGAAGAAAGTTCAGGTGAAGGTAGTGGTGTTGAAATTTTAGTAAATGAACCGTATGAAGATGGACCTGGAGGTAAAGGTCAGTACACACAGAAAATTTATCATGTTGGTAGTCATTTGCCAGGTTGGTTTAAAAGTCTGCTTCCAAAATCAGCTTTAACAGTGTCTGAAGAAGCTTGGAATGCCTATCCATACACGAAAACCAGATACACATGTCCATTTGTTGAAAAATTCTCTTTAGAAATAGAAACTTATTATTATGCTGATAATGGCCACCAAGATAATGTCTTCAACTTATCAGGCAGTGATTTAAAAAATAGGATTGTTGATGTTATTGATGTTGTTAAAGATCAACTTTATGGTGCAGACTATGTTAAAGAAGAAGATCCAAAGTTATTTATTTCCCAAAAATGTAATAGAGGTCCCTTGACTGATACATGGCTAGAAGACTATTGGAAAGAAGTTCAAGGAAAATCTCAACCACTTCCAAATGGGAAATCTCTTATGTGTGCCTATAAACTCTGCAGAGTTGAGTTCCGATATTGGGGAATGCAAACTAAATTAGAAAAATTCATCCATGATGTAGCATTGAGAAAAACTATGCTAAGAGCCCATAGACAGGCATGGGCTTGGCAAGATGAATGGCATGGTCTCACAATGGATGATATTCGTGAAATAGAACGACAAACACAATTAGCTTTGCAGAAAAAAATGGCTGGTGATACTAGTGATGAGCAAGACCTTTCTGAAGAGAACTCCAAGTCACTGGCCGCTACTATGAGCAGCCTAGAGAAAAATGAGGATATACCTACACCTGTGGCTCCTAAGAAGAATACAGCTGAAAAGAGAATTCAGAAACATTTAACCCCAGAAGGAACTCCACCATCTGATCATAAGAGTTTATCTAAATCTAACCTCAGATCTTCTTCATCCGGTTCTATTAAAAGTTTACAACAGCAAGTGTCAAATTGGCGTATGGAAACAATTGTCCGAGAATCTGAAACTGAGACAGGATCTGAAGACGAGTTTTATGACTGTGAATCTTCATTTAACAAATGGTCATCCATGTGTTCTCTAGATGAAGGTGATATTGACATATCTCCTACTCAAGGTGAACAAGGTCAAGAAGACAGCATATTTAACCCGAGTTTCTTGAAAAGAGTTACGTCAGAAAGGGGTTCTCGTAGAATGGTTGCTTTGCAAAGTCATCAAAGTATTGACGGCTGTCCTGAAACTCCAGTTCACGGTTCCTGCCCAACAACTGTGTTAATATTAGTATTTCATGCCGGTAGTGTTTTAGATGCTAATGTTGATATGACAGCAAAAAAATCTGATGTTACTACTTTTAAGGGTGCTTTTGAGTCTGTAATGCGTCAACACTATCCAACTTTAGTTGGACATATAACTATAAAGTTAGTTTCATGTCCATCTATTTGCACAGAAGCTCTAGGTATTCTCTCTACTTTAAGTCCTTATAGTTTTGATTGTTCCCCATCTACCGTTGAATCTCCCTCCCTCACGAACGATCTTATACCTATTGGTGCTATACCATTGATTGCTACATCTTCTCCAGAATATGCAGATTCAGTGACAAAAACAATTAACTGTGCTAATTTTGTTTTTAACGAGTTTATGAAATCAGACGATGGAAAAGGTTTCAATGGTCAAGTATGTATTGTTGGTGATAGCATGGGTTCAGTTTTAGCATATGATGCGTTGTGCCGAACGTTACAATATCAATCCCGGCACGATAGTGAAAACAGTATTTTGGATACCGAGATCTTGATCCCTAACGATCCATCTGAGAATTATTTAAATAAATCTCATTTACAAGCCCCTACTCCTCGGAGGCGATCCTCTTCAACAAGCGATAATCAGGTCAAATTTGAATTTGAAGTTAGCGACTTTTTTACTTTTGGAAGTCCTCTTTCTTTGATATTGGCTTCCCGAAAAATATCAGACGATAAAAGTCGCGATATAGTTAAACCACCTGCTCAACAAGTGTACAACTTATTTCATCCCACTGATCCAGTAGCATCAAGACTGGAGCCTTTGCTGTCAGCTAGGTTCACTAATTTGCCTCCCATCAACGTTGCGCGATATGCTAAATACCCTTTAGGTAATGGCCAACCATATCATTTGATGGAATTGATACAAAGTCATCCACAATTATTTGGAGATCATTTGCAAATGCCACCAACTCCAGTACTACGGAGGCTTTCTGAAGCATCAGTTCAAAGTACAGTTAGTGGTCTTGTTGATAACATTCCATTGATTACTATGAACGTATTGCAACAAAAATGGTGGGGATCCAAACGATTAGACTACGCTTTATATTGCCCTGAGGGGTTAGCTAATTTTCCTACAAACGCTTTACCCCATTTATTTCACGCTAGTTATTGGGAAAGTTCCGACGTGATTGCATTTATATTGAGACAAGTTGGGCATTTTGATCTGGCTTTATATAGTCACTGTGAAGATAAAGAATTCACTTTGTTCAAACCCGACCAAGAACGTGAAAAATGGATGAGAAAAAGAACATCTGTTAAATTAAAAAATGTTGCTGCTAATCATCGAGCTAACGATGTAATCGTAAAAGAAGGAAATCCGCAAACGTTTACAGCTAGATTTATGTACGGACCTTTGGATATGATAAATTTGACAGGAGAAAAAGTAGACATTTATATGATGAAAGACCCTCCAGCAGGTGAATGGGCAGTTTTATCTACTGTAGTTACAGATAAAACAGGTAGAATCTCATATACTTTATCAGAAAAACAAAGTGTAGGCTGTGGCATTTACCCAATGAGAGTCGTCGTTAGAGGCGATCATACAAGTTGCAATTTTCATTTGGCTGTCGTACCACCACAAACAGAATGTATTGTCTTTAGCATTGATGGATCTTTCACTGCTAGTGTATCGGTTACTGGTCGAGATCCAAAAGTGAGAGCTGGAGCAGTTGACGTAGTTCGGTTTTGGCAAGATTTGGGTTATCTGATCCTTTATATCACTGGAAGACCCGATATGCAGCAGAGAAAGGTGGTGTCTTGGCTGGCAGAACACAACTTTCCTCATGGATTAGTCTTCTTTTCTGATGGATTTTCAACTGACCCATTGGGTCACAAAGCAGCACATCTTAACAGCCTTATAAATGAACATGGAGTTATTTTACATGCTGCTTATGGATCAGGAAAGGATATAACTGTTTACCATAATTGTGGATTATCTCCAAAACAAATATATGCTATTGGTCGTATCAGTAAAAAATACAGTAATTTAGCAACAACTTTAACCGATGGCTACGCGTCCCATTTGGCCGATCTCAAACAGCCGGGTGCTGTAAGACCTGCTAGGGGAAATGCCAGGCTTCTTGTGCCACGTCGATTGTTGGCACCAGTAAGCAACCCCCCCAATTCGCGCAATCGTCGTTAATATTTTATATAATTTATCACGCTTTATCTCAAATGTTTAGATATTATTAGACAACGGCTAAGCTGAGATATTTTTTATAAATATTAGAACTGTTGTTTCTCTTTATTAGTAATGCAATAATTGTGATTATGATTATATAATTTTCAATAAATCATTGTAACTTAGATTATTAAGTCATGTACTCGTAAGTTGATTATATTAAATTCTCTCACCACTATGGAAATGTTCACGTACTTTTGTATTTTTACCTACGTGTCTATACATACTTATACAGGTTGTAAATTATGTTGATGTGGATATATGTACATATTCGATGCCACAATCGGTCACTACCTTTGGTCACTATTTGGGTAATACCGATATTTTATTATTCTGTTGTATTAAAGAATATAATATATTAATTATACTTTTCAAATCGCGTATAATGTCAGATTGGAGGAATAATAATCTCATATCTATTTTATTAATAAATTATTACAAGCAATTATATTTCTAGTCTTGTATCATTTTTGTTCTAATTAAATAAGCTAAGAGTAAGCTTATAGCTTCCTCAAAATTAGTATATAAGTTCACTTAATACGACTGTAAATTTTATTCTTTTCATTGATAAGCAATCACTATAGTTTTAAAAGTAACAAAGGCGTTTATATAATTCCTTAAAATGTTATATATCTAATATACTTGTCATAGTTTTGATGTTACTGTACTTTTAGTGATAGTATGACATATTAAGGTTAAAAAGTATTATATTAATGGAAATAAGTCTAAATTATATTACTTATTTACATCACCATGTAATGGACAAGAACTGAGTGTATAAAGTCAAACACGTAACTTACAAAGTCAATACATTGTTATCTCGATATAGATTTATTAATATTTCCTTAAATGCGATGCAATGATACGTATCCATGTGCAAACCTACATTTCATATATACTTATTTATATTATTTGACGAGCTGCATGCATGTGAACACAATGACTGGAAAACGTCACCGACCAAAAACTTAAAATAATACCCATTCCACTCAATAGATGGCTCTAATACCATAATTTGAGGATCCTTTTTTATTCACGAAGATGTTTATATTTTTCTGCTTTTGTGTCATGTTATTTATGTTTTGTAATACCTTTATTTGTATAAATTGAAAACTGTTTCACAATTACAATTGCATCGCATTAAAGTCCTATTAAAATGAAAATTATATACTTACACCTACTAACGCAAATGTGAAATGACTTACCTAGTGTAACATTATCTGTTACAAGGTCATTATTACAATAGGGATGATGACTGGGTAAAAAAAAAAGAAATTCAATTTAGTCCGTCAGTCAGATAATAGAAAAATATTAGATACGTATTTTTTTAAACTTCAATTTAACAAGAAGTAGCTTAGATAACAGGCAACTTAGATAATTAAAGTTGAGGAGTGGGGGCTCGTTACGTCACAGTTTTGTAGAAAAAGTACCAAAGCGTGAGGTCCGCGACATTTAACTCGATGTATCGCCGTAATATTATGATTCCAAAAAAAATAATAATACGTGTTTAATATCTTTCAACACTCTACCTGACGGGCAAATAAACAAAAATTAAT
This sequence comes from Diatraea saccharalis, assembly GCA_918026875.4. Lineage (NCBI taxonomy): Eukaryota > Metazoa > Arthropoda > Insecta > Lepidoptera > Crambidae > Diatraea > Diatraea saccharalis. Next base: position 8,988,145 of record OU893345.1, read on the forward strand.
CGTCATGCCTATTATAATATATCAGTGCTTATACCTTCGGTAAGGTACTAAATAATTGGACGGTTCATTTCATTCGAAATAAACTATTCAATAAATACATTTTACTTACATAAACTGTTAATTGGATATCGTATATGAATTCCTTTAATATTTTTCTTCAGAAATATAAATGCATAATTATTTGATACTAAATATCGCTGTTGGGAGTGATACTTTAAATATGATTTATAATAGGTATTCTCTTAAATGTATTAATATCACAGCTCTTATAAATTACGTGCTTAGAATAACAAAAAGGAAAAGATTTAATATTATGTTATTTATTGTTTTTTATTATTGTAAGATCCTGAAATATACACTTATTTACAAAAAAACAGAATGATATGTACTTAATCAAATAATTAAAAAAACTAGAAATGGATTATAAGAAAGTAGCAGAAAATATAATTATACCTTGTAGAAAATCAAACATTAAATTAAATTAACGAATCGACAAATTAAATTTGTTGAATATTAATTCCAAATAATATACATTCCTATTTCATATATTTTTCTAACAAGAGTATTTCATTTATTTCTGTATTTCATGTGAGAAACGATTCCATTTTTTTATGTTCATAATTCTAAGTAAATGAACTACTGTATTATTATTTATAATTCTTTATAAAACGCAAAATGTCTCAGCCCCATCCATTATTTCTGCTTAGTTATATTATGCTACTGAGAAGGTATTCAATCACTACTAAAATAAATGTCACTAGATGGCGATACTGTTTGCCACAAACGATGATGTCAAAATGGCCCAGGCCAGTAATATTTCCATAACAAAATGAAATAATTAAAAAATATATATGTATAGTGCTTTAATTACGAAAGCAGGGAAAGATCCTAAAAATGATGAATGACCACCAAATCAGGTATTGTTTTTTATAAACTGTTAATATAAGTTGGCAATAAAAAATCTTTTAATAGATGAAAATACTGTAAATTAGATAAAACAAATAAATTGCTTGTTTAATGTAATTTTCGGAATTTCCACACATTCGTGATTATCCCAAAGCACCTTATTCATTTTGAAAATTAAGATATTAAAAGAAACATGCAAGTTAAAGACCACTTATTATTAATTTTCGGAACTCAATTCACTCAATAATCGGAACGCATTATTATAGGCAATTTGATTAAAAACTACAAATGTCTCGTAAAGAAAACACATATCGACATCTACAATAAATAGTTTTATTTTCAGAAATATTTTTTTTTTATTACGAGGAAACTCGTTAAATTATGAGATGATCGGGCTACGTATTTTGTTGTGTATTAGATAGAAATATGAAACAACCCGGATCTTTATAATCTCTAGAATGATCTCTTCCCTTTTTTATTATTTTTAGTATATTTAATCTTTATACCGCCTATTCAATGAGTATTGGAATATTTTACGACAAATAAATTATATGAAGGTTAATAATACCTAGCTACTTTTTTCAGTCGATTCAACATAGCTAATAGACCTTTGATTGAAATGAAAACCAGTTGCAAAATCGCTAATGCGTTTGGTTTATTGTGCCTGATGGGCAATCAATAATAGTATTGTAAAAAGACACGGATACCTATAGTACATATTTAAATTACAATAATGAGGCTAAAGGAGAGTGATATTTCAAGCAAGCTAGTCTGATGTCTTAACCTGTGTCTTAACTTTGTTGCGTTTTCATAATATTCTACGATAGCACAGAAATATTGTTAGTCAGATCATGGAATGACCCACCAGATGGCGCTTTATAGCGCTCAATTCATTTTTTATTAATTGAGAACTTTGTATTTATTCCGTGTTCTATGCCACGTGCCTTATCCTCACAGCTATTTTTCATAACACCTGCCCATTCTTCCCGTCACGGGTTCGCAAATTCATTTTAATAATTTACTCATATAAGTCACTTTAATAAATAATTTGATGAAATGTCAATATACCTAAAAGAAACATACATTCTCTTTTAGGTATTGATATTACAATTTTAAATCCTATCTTTGATAATTGAAATAATACTGTTTTTATTTAACTAATACCTATATGTTATTATTGTACTTAATTTGATGTATATTTAACGTTATAATCTCAGGTTTAAATAATTGTATCTCAAGGTTCCTGGTTTAATAGTTTTTTAATATACGAGTTTAATATATCTACTATTTCATGCCGATACCAACTTGAAATTAATTTTGAAATAACATTACCAATATGAACCTATCTATTATAGAAATAAAGTGTTCAGGTAACGAACATAAAAGAGCCGATTGAATTGCCTTTTTATTTAAATGAGTAGAAACTTGATGCTTAAAATACAATAAGCTTACGAAATGTTTAGAATGCTTACCTACATCCTTAGGATGTGGGACGGTGTGTGTGGATAAGCCGGAAAAATATATATTGGATAAACTTACGACCTCTAAACGTATTGCTGTTGTCTGGCTTCTCGAGAATCTATTCTTTAACTAAATATAGTCAGCCATGTGGGGCATACAGACGAACGGGAACTATTTCATTTAAAGAATCATACATATTTATTATAAATATATCATGCCAATTTTACTTTTTCTTTTATTAATGGCTTATCTGCGCATTTCGCACAATTCTGCCAATGTCAAATGAATAAATTAATTTCTACATGTAAAATGAAAATGAAATGAATGAATGATCGTTTGAATGGTAAATATCTCTGTCAAATTATTTTTCTAATAAGAACACTATCAGGGTTTGTATTCCGATAACACTGTTAATTAATACAAAATTACATTATTTGCAATGGTGTCTAGCAAAATCAGTAATGATTACTGTAACCAACTAATAATGTTAACTTTAGCAGATTATAGGTCCCGTTATTTTTAATAATTCTGAGGTTTTATAAAAGTACATTACGACTAAAATATATTTTGAGAAAATATTTTTTTTAAATATTTGATCTAGGTATTTATTAAATTCTTATAAAGTAGCGTAATATTTATAGTTCGACAATAAATCAGAAGCAATATCATAATCCGAATCGTCCCTTCCAGTGCTGCCTCTTTTGCATGCTGAAATAATAAAATAAAAAAAAAACTTTTTATTTCGGTACCAATTTGGATGCTATTAAATATTTTATTATGAGATAATACTTTTGGAACACCTCTTTTCCATGTTCTGTGGTGCACACGGCTGCAGGACAGGTTGCCGTCATATGTTGAATTTCTGCAATGTATTATGACCTTTACCTACAATATTATTAAGGTTTAAAATCGAGTGGGGAAATTGACAGATTTTGATACTCTGACGTTCAGTTGACTGTACATTGAATGGGAAGCAAAAGTTTAAATATTTATTAATTCAAAAATTAATGTTTAATTTATGTACTTATACCTGTAAGGGTAAAATACTAATCTTTTCCTAACAAAATATGTAGGTATGTACTTAACTGGCAAGTAATAGTTTACTTATGTTGATTTCTATAAAATTGGTAAATAACAAATTTAAAATAGAGGCGCTTATTTTTATCAGTCCGGTACTGGAGGAGGCAAGTAGGATAATCGAAAACTGTTAGGTACCTACTTAAACCATTAATATATGAATTTGAAAATTTTATATATTTCTATGTGACCAGCGACTCTACCGCGTAACTATAGCTTTGGTTAAGCTGCCAAAATGAAGAATTAACTCATCTAACTATATACTGGGATAGCTAGATGAGTGGGCTACGACATCTTAGCGACGTGGTGTCTATATGTTTCATTTACTACTTTAACATGTACTTTATTGACGACGAACAAATGATGAAGAACGATGGTTATTAATTTGACAGCAGCGTTACCAAATTAGCAATTTATCAATCTAAAAAGACATGTTAACGAAAGTAAGATGAAACGAAATACCGCCATAACATCGATAAGATGTCGCATGTTATGGCTAGAGATATGCAGTAGCTCCCCTAAATGCTCTGTCACGGCTTCATTTTGACAATTTAACCAGAACTTACGTTACACGGTTAGCTGCTAATCACTTTTTTTGGATGATAGGCAGGCAATACAAATTAATTTATTACAGCATCCCCAATACTCGTAAATTTTGTTCTCATACTAATCGCCGTCTATTATTTTGTAAATAAGACAGTATTGTTATTCTTTTATTAATTTCGTGTCCGTCAGTTGCTATTAAGGTATTATTTTATATTACAAGAGAGTGGCGCTGCTGAACTGACGGATACATTAGTATTGTGTTATCACCTTCCACCTTTTAATTATACACGAAAGTAGAGTTTGAGATTCATTTTTACAATTAATATTGAATACTATATATAAAGAATAGTATATTATATCCAATGTATTAATACTAATGTACATACAGAATTTTGTCATTATGTATTGGTTCAACTATGAATACCGCAATTAATGGGCTAGTATACTAGGCCCTTCCTTTTTTATTTTATGAACTGGCATATATATCTCCATGTCCTATAAGGATTCGATATAATACTTACCTATGTTTTTATTTATAATGTAGTCAGGTTTACACGTTGTTGACATTCAGACATCTATCAGGACCTGCTACCTTCGTCACAAAAATATTAAAGAAACTAACATAATACATAATTAACGTCCAAAAGCTTTTCTCGTGATTGAAAGAACTTTGATGAACAAGGTCTAATGATCGTTGTTTAGTACCTAGTGCTTATACTGTTATCTTTTCTAAATGTACTTATAGTATTTTATATATTACGTAGGCATTTAAATTTAACAATTTTGGCTCGTTAGTCGGTGATAGCCTGATAGATTGTAATTAATGATTATTAAATGTAATAAAAAGAAGTAGACACTTTTATTAATATCTTATTTTTTATCTTTCAAGTGCTGTGCTAGCTATTACTTCTGTTTTATTGTAATTATGTCGACATATGTGTGGATAAATAAATTATTGTTGTTGGCATATCTTTTATTTATTTACCTCTTCATCAGAGTCCATTAATAGGTTTAATATGTTTTTTTATTCGAATAACTGCGACAAGCAAATAATTATATCTCAGAAATATCGATGTCACTTAACGCACCGTGGCCTGCACAATAACTACACGATGACCCCTGGACTGTTATATAATTCAACACTAAAAATACTGGCAAAAACATCCCAACAAAGTTCCTCTATCTCGGAAATAACGTAAGTATTTGACCTTATTTTGTAATAACCAGATAAATTAGGGATTTGATGGGTCAAGAGTTCATTTCAAAATACAAGGTGGCGCTGCCAGAATGACGGACAAGCAATGTTGCATCTCTGGCGAAAAAGCTGTAGGGCGTTTGCGCACTACATTGAATTTTCAGGTCCAGCGGACCGATTTTGAAACGGCTTGACCAATTTTGACGGAACTTTCACTGGAAGTTGACTTATATAATAAGGATTAACTTAGACTCTACTCATGGCTCGATGCAATTCGATTGAAATTTCATGTTATCTAATTTGACTGATTAATTGGAGATCCGTATATCAAACAACTTTTTCTAAATCTAATATATTTTTAATTATGAAGTGTCTTTTTACTGTTACGCTAGAAAGCAAACACGCACCTGCAAATCAAAATGGATAGGTATTTATAATGGAAAATCTTTCGATTTTTCCAAAAAAATATGTCTTATTTCTGTATAAATTGACTAAGGAACACCTTATTTATTACCATGGCATTTATAGGAATTATTTATCGAAAAAAATCAAAGTTTTTCTGCTTTGAAGATCAATTTTGGTTTTGCGGGTTACTACGTGTTTGCTTTCCAGCGTCGATATGTACAATTGGTTAGAGCGTTTGATCCACGATTGTGAAGATTAAGTGACTTTTGCAAAGGCTGGTCATCGGATTGGTGATCTTTTTTGTTTGGCTGAGCTCGAATAGGCGTTTACGAAAATTAAACGACGTTCGCAAAGGCCAGGAATTAGACGGGTGATCTATTTTTTCTATTTGACTGAGCGGAGTAGCACAAGCGCTGCGGGGTGTGGTAAGGTTAGCTCTCTTTTATTTGGCTGTGCGGGATAGTACGGTGGCGGAGCGGGGCATAGCGGGTTTTTGTTCTCCTTTTTTCTTGCGTATGCGCCACGCTCACTTGCTTCGTAACGTGTAATTTGGTCACCCATCCGATTACCGGCCTTTGCAAAAGTCGCTTACCCTCCGCAATCGCAGATCAAACGCGTTATAGGCCTACCAGCATCTCATGGAAAATAGGGAAATTAAAATTTGATGTATGCCACACGAAGGAAATTGGAGTAAATGATCCTGATACTTATAATATTATTAATTATTTAAAATGTAATAGGAACATGAAAATTTTAATTTTGTACGTACATACATCAGCTTTAACCGATTTGGAGTTGATACCTAAACTTCGATTGATTTACACTATTTATTGGTGAAAACTGTAGAATAATCTGTACAGTTTTTGAGGTTATCAATTAAAAACTACCAAATAAACAAACAAATCTTTTCTCTTTATATTATAAATATAAATAATATATGTTCATAATAATAATACAAACACACATATAGTATTCCAGAATTTTATAAAGGGTTTATAAAGGATTAAAAAATCTTGTAATGTTATTTAGTTTATTCAGAACTAGAAAACGGCTCTAAAAACTCAATTTACATATCTTGTTCTTCGTCAGATGAAAAACAGATGATGAAGATAAGGAGGTATTTAAAATAACCTTTCCTCTAGATCTTCAATTATCCTTTTCTTTATTGTCTCGCGTATTTATATTTCTTTATTGTCTTTTTCTATAAACTCGTTTTCGATTCTTTGCACATGTTGACAACACTTTCGCCATTCCTCCACACAAATTTGCGAAAAAGTTTCCTCAGTTAGTGATTTCATATCACTTGCAGGCCTATTTACATGTTTTCAGTTACTTTTTGCTTCATTATTCCCCAAATCATTTCTATAGGATTAAGTGTGCAATGATAAGGTGGGAGCTGTTAAACTTCATGACCACATTATTTTAACATTTGATCAATTTCGTATACAGGATCAGACTTGTTCTTCTGGACAGCTTCAATTAGTTTACATTTATGCCACTTATCCTCAAAATGGTCTTGGAGTGGCGACCGCGTACCGGGAGACGCAGTGTTGACAGGCCCCCCACAAGGTGGACCGACGATCTGGTGAAGGTCGAGGGAAGCCGCTTTCTTTTATTCTTCTTTTATTAATGGCTTATCTGCGCATTTCGCACAATTCTGCCAATGTCAAGTGAATAAATTAATTTTAGCAACGAATGACAACCAAGTGACTTTGGACTTAATGATTGACGGGTGACACGAGTGTGCAATATGAAATTCTCATTTTTTATTTTTTTTAAATGCCATGAGATTCTGGTAGACCTATAACTACTTAAGCATCAAGTCAATCCACCCAGCATTCCTTATGGACCCGCGTGTAAATCCTAATGCGGAGTGGTGGCTCTAAAGCACAGATATTTTTAATGGATGAAACCGCCCAACATTCCTAACTGGGTCCATGTATTCGTTCCAATGTGGATCGGTGGTGATAAAGCACACATTCTTAATCGATGATTCAAATCCATCCAACATTCCGTACTGGGCTCGCATAAAAGTCCCAATTAGGATAGGTGGTGCTAACTTACATATATTATTGATGGATGAAATTAATCCACCTTGCATTCCTAACAGGGTCAGTGTAATGGTCCCAATGCGGATTGGTGATGCTAAAACACATATTCTTAATCGATGATTCTAATTCATCCAATATTCCGCACTAGGTCAACCATATCGTGAATAAAGAACCTTAGGCTACTTTCCATGCGGATGAAGTCACGGACACAGCTAAATTTATATAATTAAAAATTTACTAGTTTTCAGCATTTATAATATTGTGATATGGGACTGTTTCAGAATGGATCATACCAAGAAAAAAATCATATTACCAATGTATTATACTCGTATATAAAACTTTCCTTTTGAATCATCCTATCTATGAAAAAAAACCGCATCAAAATCCGTTGCGTAGTTTTAAAAATTGATATAGGAACTGAGAAAGCAACTTTTTTATGCTATGTAGTGATTTATATTATCGTATATACCCGGTTATTACCCGGTTTCTGAATTGAGTATTTAAAGTTAAACACGTCACAAATTGTACTTAAACAGGTTTTCGTATCTGATTTTAGTTTTATGAATGACCTCTTTACAGCAGTATATAAAAACTAGGATTTATTGCCTTGTAAAAAGTAAAATATAGCCAGTGTCATACCCTATGCAATTTGTGGCCACTGGGGATGATGTAACGTTGCTAATGATACCCCTATACGTTCAAATCCGTTGTCTTTCAAAAGTTATAGCGGAATAAAAAAAATCACATACATACATACATTAAACACAATAGACTACTTTTCTTGTGCATTCGTGTTAAAATGTACGGGAATCGATAACGAATCACACAAATACTAAAAAATATACAAAAATTGGGAAAATGTATCAAACTAGTTTCAACTTCAAGTTGAAGGTCACGAACAAGTTGTCGAGAACTGTGGACGCTTCAAAATACCAAATCTCACACAGCGCTATTAATAAACAAGGTTTAGCGTCGATGTAAATTTAATTGTTTATGAATAAATAACACTAACAGAGTGCAAATTTGTAATAGGGCTCTTAACTCTTTCGCGGAAGTAAGATAAGAAAACTTAATAAATCTTTCGTATTTAAACCCAAAATAAAGTCTTGTCTTCAGCACAACGTATTTACTCTTGTAAGACATTATAAACATGTTTAATTTATCAAAAATCCAATACACATAACATAAACAGTAAATACATGTATCAAAATCACAAATACAATGATAATTATATCATTAACATCCAAGTTGAGATCTAATTGTACAGCCTAATTATATTAGAGATGGGCGGTGGGAAAAAACCCAATGGAAAAATACCAGCACTTTTTCTCATTTGGGAAAACCAAGGTTTTTCCCGAATTGCCGGGTTATTATTAGGATTATATACATCGGTAGTTTTATTAAATTAATTAACTGATTTTAATGCATCCCATTTGTTTCAACTATTTAATTCAATATATTACATTATCTGCTCTATGGGTATATTCGCATACTTGACATTGTATGGCACTATTACACAGTCACGGACCTACGGCCTACTTTTTTAAAACATGTCCGTCCTATTGCGGCCATGTGAATATGATTTTAAACCAATTTTTTTAAAGCTAGTTTTGTAACCGTGTAATTATGTGCCAGGAAACTGGCACATATAATCTGGATTCGGCCTTAAATATCTTGTATGCGTTAGTCGATTAAAATTGAGATATTGAATAATACCGTCAATGTAGATTTAATATCTCTGAAAACCGTTTTTAAGAATTCGGTTGATTTAAAGTTTAAAAGTGATCAGTTGCAATAATTCCATTTTCTGTAACAGACCAAAAAAACACATCCAGCAGAATCTCCATCCAATAAATTCGATTTTGTTGCTTCTGACACGGTATAATTTCCATGGACAGCTAAACGAAAAAAACCCGAATGTATTCCGGATTGGGAAATTTTCTGGGTTTTTTCCAATTTTGGGTTTTTTCCGCGTCAAATCCCATTTCTAATTGCCATAGACATTACATGACATACATTCTTAAAAAATCTGTACATTAGGTATCTGTATACAAAATGTTAGTATTTTCATAAGAATTCTTCAGCTTGTACTGCTATTTACAATACATATTCCTACTTACTTATTTCCTAAATGTCCGTACAAGAAATTAGTATTGCGACTTGTACATCCACTTGAATAATACGGAAACATTTAATTGTTTTATTGTAAAAATAGATAAAAAAATATAGCAGTGTAATAAAGTTAGTAAGTAGTTAGTTAAAATAAGCTGGTACATAAAGATCCTAATCAAATATTAAAATTATAGATATGGCGCAGTTAACTGGATGAAACAGTCGTTCGATTGTACAGCTAGCCCTTTAATTGAATGGCGCCTTTCGATTGCACGTCTTTTTTTCTAGTTAAATCGTTAAGAAATTAACAACATTCAATAGAACGGCTGATTCAAAAGTTGCAGTATCGATGATTATTTATAATTTCAATTAGTTTCAAATATTTTTTTTCTACTCAGCTGATCAACGTTTAGCCGTGCAACTGTTTAAATTAGTGAATAGCAACGTATCCAATTTCAGTTTTAAGCGTAAATTTCAGTTTTATGGTAATCCTTTCAGTTTTGATATCCAAATCTACAGAAACATCTAATAATCTATCATAATTATTATAAATCTATAATTACTCCACCAGACTTTAAAATTCAATCAATATTGATTGTTACTTTAATTATTATTATATTTATTTGTTTCCTGTTTGCGAGTGATTATAATTATCATTAATATAAAATAATAGACAATTTTTTTTCATATTTACAGTTTTCTAGTTTTTTTTACTTGTACGCAGTGTATACAGTCTAGTATAGGGTTGGCAGCACTGGTCGAACATACACACGGCTGCACATCAGATTTGAACTCTAACACGATACACTAAGGTTCAAAATCTAATGTTACTTTTACTATCCAGGTTACAATATTTCAATTCCTTCGCATAAGCTTACGCTAGAACGATATAATTTCGTATGTCGAAATTATATCGTTCTAGCGTATTTCGTATTTCGTACAAATCGAAACATTGCCATCTAGGAAATAGAGTTTAGATTTGCCAGTAATGTATAAGAGTATGGGTGCCCGCGTTATGATCACGTGAAAACTAGCAAGTCCTTTAACAAGCCAATTTAGTTCAATAAACAGATAAAAGTAAGAAAAGTATCCTATGTTGTTGAAAACAAACAATATCTGATAAAAAAAATTACTAATCGTATGAATTAACATGGCACCTGGAGGCCTATTCTATTTCATCGAAAACAATATTTTGTCTATTATCGAAATGCTGTTACGTACCCAAAGAAACGCATTTTTATAATTATGATGCACTGTAGGGCGAATATTCTTAAGGAAAAAATGCTTAAAAAATCCACTTGGTCCCTGGCACCCTGAGATGGCATCCGATCCTATGACCTTTCGCAATCCGGGCGACTGCTCTAACCACTGAGCTACCCAGGACCTAACAGGACTGACGAATCTTTCAAGCACTTGTTACTTTTTGCTATTACAGAGCGTATTTTCATCAATGTTCAGACAATTCACCCAAACAGCCGAAAGAAATATTTTTACAAACATTTAAACTTTCGATAAAGATGAAAATTTGTTCTAATTATTATATTTAATCATCTCCCAATCCTATCTCAGGGTGCCAGGAACCAAGTGGATTTTTTAAACTATTTCTTCTTTAAGAATATTTTTTAGTATAACCTTGTAATTGTGAAATTAATCAAAAATAATAATTAGAATTTTCTTTCGAGGGCAAACAGAATAGGCCCTCAAATGTCATGTTGATTCGTTCGAGTTATTGTTATTTTAAATATCCATGTGGTCGAATTACATAACAGCAACAGTATCGTCGTACAACATTAAAGATAGTCTAACCTAATAAATTACTATTCGATATAATATTGACTTCACGTATATTCCTTATTTATAATAAATTCTTTGATAAATTTTAATATATCTACATAATTATCTATTAATTAACTAGTTTTCTCTTTGTTATTAAGTACATGTAGGATTTTCTCATTGGCACATTCTGTAATTGTTCACGTTCACGTGTACTATGTACTTCTCATATCTGGTAAATTGAACTATAGTAAAGAAAAATATTTGTGCATTATAAAGCAATGACTAAATTATATACATTATCTAACTAGCCTTAACATAATTAAAATCCATTATTCTATGTATTAACTTATACTCTCGTAATAGTGGAATTAGAGCATTATTTAAGGGAACAAAAATCTTCATACTTTACATTTTAAATATTGGTTCGTATTACTGCAACTGTCTAACGTCAGGACGCAACATTAGCACAAAAGTAAAAAGTTTTTTAAATCTCAAAACGGCATTCACAGAGGGGTAAGCAAAGAGTAAAGTAACAGTGAGTATAGTAGTAATTTAATATTTTTTTGGAATTTTGTCCAAAATAAATCATTACTACGTACCTATTAGGATGTAAAACACGAAATATCCGAAATAAATGTGTGTTTACCATTGTGCTAGTGCTACCATCTACATCGAACTTTGCGTAATATTCCATTTCTAAAAAAAGTTTATTTTTAATAAGACTAAATTATCAATATCAACAGCATATCAGGTTCTACAAAACTGTACATTTTCTCCAATTGATAATATATTGATTTAATCATGTTGATTATACTCCATTCATTATAGCATCAGACAGAAGTAAAATAAGGTTCTTTTTATGGTATACTTTGTGACAAAATATCAACAATCATGTTACTCTGAAGACTAACGGCTAATTTACTACATATCCACTTAAATACCAGCTGCTATACTTAACCGTTGTCTTTTAAGCTATATATTAAACAAATTTATTAGTATTTGACTAACTTAAAACATTAAATGACATTAAAACTATTACATTAAAAAGTGTTCATCTTAAAGACCCTAAAGAAGCAGGGTTACAACGTTGCCTAATCCCTTCAAACGATTCGGCAGTACAGCTTTTTAATTTTGTCAGATTATGATGTATTCATTTTAGTCAAAATACGTTATCTGGGATTGTCGTTCATTGTGAATGCTACTGCCTTTCTTGCTGCTTTTGTTGTTTTGCCATTTTCGGTGATTGAGTTATTACTGTTTTATAGTTGTTTTTTTATAGTTTTGTTTTAGCTGTTATCTTTTTGTTGTTAAGTTTTGCTAAATATGGACGATTCTGGTGCAGTCCGAGTGGCCTACAACAATTACCTTTGACATTTCAGGAAGTTTCCAATGTCTTAATCAATTGACTAATAATATCTGAATAAATATTATAAAAGTAACAATAAAAATTTCATTTTGTTTACCTTTCTTTTCTGGGCATAGATATAACTAAATTATAATCTAATTATATACACTTACAATTAGAATTTATCAAACAACAGATAGATAGTTTTAGTTCCATGTTGGCTCCCAGTAAAAGATGAATTTAGAAAATGCTAGTCTCATCTCAACCCCCAAAAAATGGAAAATTGCCCAACTCTTTAAGACTACCTAATGTAACAAAAACAAAATTTCAACAAAATTATTATAATTATTTTTTAAATTTATCTTGTAAATAAAATGTTCTGCACTGCTGTTTCTGATATCCTCTTTTTCTAATGTTATAATGAATGGAATTGAATATGAGGAGCTTAAATTTGTAATTTTTTTAGTAATCTAATATGCTGTGGAAATTAAAAAAGTAGTTAAGTACACCTGTATTTACAACTCATTATGCTGCTGACACTTTATTTAAAAAACAAAGATCTCACATCCATACAGACCTTACATCAATATCCATCATATTAGAACGCTTTTAGACATACCCTACTTCCGTCTAAAGGTAAGTTCACACATTAAATTAATTGTTTAGCGATCTTGTAAATTTTAATGTTCTAAAATCAATTATCGGAAATGTCTTACACTGGCATGCTACTCACTCAATAGAAATTCACTGACATTGCTATGAGAAAGCTATGCCATTCTTATGCACCGGTCGCGTGAATATAACATCTTCGTCATCGACGTTCACGCTCTCAGCAGCAGTGAGTGCTATTGTATCGCTATGTACCACGTGGGGAGCTTCGTTGAACTCGTCTAACTCTTCTATGCCTGCTGTTTGGTTGAAACGACAAATATTAATCGTAGCTGATACTTGAAAAAAATTGTGAAATGAAAAAACTTCTACCTTAAACTTCTACTAAAAGTTCAAAAATAAGAGATTACTTCAGTTAGGCTGTATGGCATAGATTCCTTTGCTGTTCATTATATATGGTAGTTTATTTTTTTATAAAATAATTAAACTAGATTCTCGTAACACAAAAAAAAACAAATCTTGTATGATTATTATTTTATATTGAGGTCTTTTCGTATTAAGGATTGTTTTGTGAAAGTGTTATTACTAAAAAAAAATTCGGAGTAACTGATCGAAATTGGTTAAAATTACATGTAGTATTTACCTGTATAGTCAGAGGGAGCCAGCAGCAAGTACTGCTCTGAGCGCGTCGGCCATAGTAGATGTGCCATTACGCAAAACGCCAGACAATCAGCGGAATATGTTATACCTGAAAAATAAATAATGGACATAAGAACTTTCTGAGTATTGTAAAATATGTAAAGTACTTTCACTTTATATATTTTACAATAGGCTAGTTGATAACTTTTTTTTTATTTCATAAATAAATAGTCCATTAACATCTGAGAAATAATGTCGAAGTAACAGCATGTCTGCGATGAATAGTTTCGGAGATACGGTGCTGTGTTTGTAGAACTGCCGCTAGTTGGCCGAAAACGCTCCCTACAAATTCAAAGCACTCAGTGACGTCACATGGTGCTACAGTAGCGAAAAATGTATGGGCGTCTGGACATTTTTTGTAATATCTTTGTTATTTGTGCGTTTATGTTTATAGCTGTTATAATGAAAGTTGTAATATTTTTATATCTAATTTAAAGCCTTATGTATTTTAGCAGATTTTTGTAGTAGATTTTCTGTACTTTTTCAAGTTTCCAAAGCGTAATATTTTCCAAATCATTGACTTAAAATTTGTTTTGTTAAACATTTATAAGTTGAAATGGTTCATATTTTTCGAAGATATAACAAAAACATGTATTTTCACTTGTTGGACACAAGCCTATCCACAGAAAAACTTATTAAACCAATTAAAGAACTAATATAATACTGAAGCCCCACATCCAAATGACAGCACTTATAAAAAATTGTAGGTTATATACAATACAATGCCAAACAGAATTTCCTAGACTTTTGTGTGAGGCATCTTTTATCAATATTTTTTTATTTTGTATATAAGTGTTTGAAATATTTGTTCTGTCCTAAGTGTTGGTGTAAAAATTATCATCATCATCATCAGCCTTTGTACGTCTCCAATGCAGGGGCACAGGCCATCCTTATGGATAGTTAAGGAGGATGGGCTATAGCCCTCCATGCTGGCCCAATGCGGAGGGTATTAACAACTGCAAATGCAGCCAGGACCGAGTAGCTCGACATAATAATATTTTGGTCACTCATTCTGCGATCGACCCTTGCAAAATTTGCTTATCAATAACGATTACAGGCCGCGGCGCTTATCCCTACGCCACCGAGCTACCGAGGATATAGGAATAATATTTATCTATTATTATGTTTAATTATTTTTACAATACACTGGAATTACATTGTACACTCATTTCACATTTATATGCTAGCAACCAAACAATAATCAACTGAAAAACAGTATATGTTCCTGTATGTAACATCCTACAATGAGCTGTGTACCTCTTGAGCTACTGATTCACACGTAGATGCGGTTGTGCGATTCATTTTAATGTAGTGACAGTAGTGGTCCAATAAACGAGTTATCTATCTATGTAAACAGATAAAGAGCTGGACTTTAAGAAAAAATTTCATGAGTAAATTAATGGGTAGTAAAAAATATATTGAACTTACCTAATAAAAACTTGAACCTCCACAGTGGACTAATTTGTAGAGCTATCAATGCAATAACTGGCAGATAGACAAACCACACGAGGCTGGATGCGCCGAAATGTAGGAGAAAGTTCAGCTTCGGCATATTGTGTTCGTAGATCATAGTATTACGTAGTTCCACTACAAACCACATCATAATGGCCACCCGGAGAGTAAGAATTAACCAGCCAGGCCAAGTTTGATATTCATCTATCTCTTCTATAATGTCTACTTCAGTCTGGAAGAAAGACAATAAAAATGAGAAAATTCTTTATATAAAAATGCTTAAAAGATTTACAGCCAGTTGCACAAATGTCCATTAAAATTGACATTAGTTTAAAGTGACATTACCAATACGAATTTGACATTCATTAAAGCTTAAAGGCATATTTAAATGTTATTGGATGTTTGTGCAACTGACCGTTTCCCTCTCAGATGGACTTATCAGGTTATTTGAGGGAAATTAGTGATGTCTGAGATCATCAAAATTTTATAAAACACACATACCGTTAATACATTGCTTAAGGGTGTATTAAAGGTATGTAGCGTCGCATACTGTCGAGGAACATCAGAACTGACAAATACATGATATGACATTGAACTTTGCACACTTGATGGATTGATGTTGCTGCTATGTAATCAGCAGTTCATTTATGCTTCTAGATATAATTCTGAATATGTAGATTCGTCAATCTGCGTGAAAGAATTTTGAATCTCCTGGCAAAAAAAAACAAAGACAAAATGAAATAATGAATCTACACTAATATTATAAAGAGGAAAACTTTGTTTGTATGTTTGTAATGAATAGGCTCAAAAACAACTGGACCGATTTTTAAAATTCTTTCACCATCCGAAAGCTACATTATCCACGAGTAACATAGGCTATATTTTATTTTGGATATTTGAGTTTTTCTGACACAAGGTGTAAAAAATCAACCAGAAAGTTACTTATTTTGAGTACGCTGCCTAAACTATAAAAGATAGAACCATAAAATGATCTAATTAATTGGACCCTGTTCTGTAAAATGGTTTCAAGTGACATAAAATCGAAAATTGAGTTATTGGTACCGTTGGATTCGTATTGAAAATCTCTATCGGACTCTTTAGGTTCCAACTATGGAAAAATAATGTGCTCTGAGATATTTAAATAAATAAGGTTATGCAAAACTCAATGAGGCTCATTTCGAGATTTGCAAAAAGAACTCACGTTACTTGACCCCACTTGGCGAAATAATTTATCACCTATATTTGTTTCGTCAAAAGGTATCAAGTGTATTTTGACACCTTAATGCCGATAACTTTACCTAAAATGTTATGTTTTGCAGAAGTATTTTAACAGATCCTTAAAATCTTTATGCATATTTCTAAATCGGGTATACGTTTATGCTCTACTTCTAGTATTTGTGTCATTTGACACCTTTAAACGACTAACATTTTCCGTTACGGTTAGGTAAGTATCTATCTACACGATTCAACTTCGTCCAATATTTCAAATATAGAAATAGAACTAGTAGAAGGCCACATGGTTGAAATCTCCGAAAAGAAAACAGTTTATAAAAATACTGAAAATAATAACGAAACTATTTGCACCGATAATACCACGAAAAGCAACTTATCTGTTATGAATGTTACAATTGACCAAGATTACTTACCAGTTCCCTCTTCTAGTGAAAATACAATTTTAGAGCCCGGACAAATCAATAATAAGGAAGGACGACCAAGAAGAGGTAGAAAAAGGAAGTATCCACAACAAAATAGAAAAGAAAAGAGAGCAAAACTAAACCACGGTAAAGAATACATAAATTACAAAGGATTAACAGTGCCGTCAAAGAGTTTCGTTAATGGTTATAACTGTAGTTGTAAGAAAAAATGTACAGAAAAAGTTACAGAGATTGAAAGAAAGACAGTATTTGAGAATTATTGGGCAGCTGGTAGTTATGAAGCACGTTGTGCATTGTTACAAAGTTTTTGCAAAGAATTAGAAAAATCTCGAAATAAATCAAATAAAAGGACATTTACCAGAAAATATTATCTCAAAGGAGTCTCAGTTTGTAAGGCAGCTTTTTTAAAGACATTATCCATAAGCCAAAAACCCTTAGACATTGCTCTAGCTAAGCATAGACAACAGAAGCCGCTGTTGGATAAGAGAGGATGCACTGGTGGTCATAATAAAATCACAGAGGCTAAAAGTCAGGAAGTGATCAATTTTATAAAGAGTTTACCGAAATACAAATCTCATTACTGCCGCGAAAAAACTAATTCGAAATATTTGGCTCCAAATTTAAATCTTAATTTTATATATGAGTTGTACAAAGAAAAATACCCAGAAGGCGTAAGTAAATCAACGTTTAAAAATATATTTTACAAAAAGTTTAATTTAAGGTTTAAGAAACCTCAGAAAGATACCTGCAATAAATGTGATATTTTTAATGTTCAGAAGAAAAATTTGACTGGTCCAGAATTGGAAAAAGTGGAAAATGAGCATCGAGTCCACTTAGATAAAGCGAAATCTCTTAGACAACAAATGAAAAAGGACATGAAAGTTGCCACTATAGACAACACAATTGAAACTCTTACGTTTGATCTCGAAAAAACCAATTGTTTACCTAGACTACCGACGAATATTATTTATTATAAAAGACAATTGAATCTCTACAACTTTGGAATTCACCAGGCGAGTAATAATCAAGGCTATTTTAATATTTGGTTGGAACATGAGGGGGGAAGAGGAACCCAAGAAGTTGGATGCTGTCTCAAAAAATTTATATTAAACAATTTAAGAAATACTACTAAAGAATTAATTTTATGGGCTGACTCATGCGGTGGGCAAAATAAAAGTATTAAATTAGTTTTAATGCTTTTACATCTGCTTTTGAACCATGACAAGTTAGAAAAAATAACAATGAGATTCCTTCAACCAGGACACACATTTCTACCGAATGATTCAGAGTTTGGAGACTTAGAATGCGCGTTAAAGACACATAATCGTCTATATACCGTTGATGACTACATTAATGTGATGAAAAGTTGTCGGCGTAAGAATAAATTTGTAATTAATAAATTTTGTAGCGAAGATTTTCAATCTGTAGAACCATTATTACAAGCTATTACGAACAGGAAAAAGGATATCAACAAGGAAAAAGTATACTGGCAAAAAACATTTCAGATCGAAATGAAGAAATGTGAACCTAACAAATTATATTTCAAATCTGATGTAACATCTGAAGAGGTTCAAACAGTTGATATAGCCAAAATAGGTAGGCGGAGACAGGTTTCATTTAAAGATATTGAGCTACCACCATTATATCCCAGAGGTAGAACTTTGTCTGTCGCTAAAATAAAGGATCTCAAAGATATGTTAAGCCTTATTCCAAACGATGCAAAGAAATTTTACGGTTTCTTAAAAGTTACAAGGAGTTCAGAGTTTGACGACGATGTCGATGGTTTTGGAGAAATTATAGACTTTGATGTGTTGCAATTTGAAAATGAAACCGAAGAATAATAAGTATTTGTCTGATAAAAAAGACTAGGTAAATATTACCTAATTATAAGTTACCTACCTAATTACTTTAAAAGAAAATCATTATTATTGAGAATAAAAGACTAAATTTGTTACTATTGTCAGATAAGACTATTAAAAAAATCTTAGTAAGATAATTTAAAAATAAAGTCTAAATATCTAATATTTATAAGACATGATTATGTTTACAATAAATATTAGTGCCTGAGTAAAACAATACTTAGTACCTACTTTGTAATCTCAAGACTGATTAATATCTAAATAAATGGAACTTAAATAATAATATTTTCGTTTTTTTTATCCTTTATATACTCATTGTTTATTTCATAATTAAATTTGTTAAAAGATTTCAAGTACACTTGATGCTGTTTAGATGCAAGTTATTAATCATAGCGAGTATATGCAGAAAGGTGTTGAACGTATTTTATTATTTTCTAGTAAAATGGGATATTATAGCAGAAAATTATCATCATTTATATAAAAATAGATTAGCCTTCTAGTTATATGCAAAATCTCAATTCAAACGTTTATTTATACACGAAGTTATACCAAAATAAAAATTGGGCGGTTACAAAATCTTTGATGCCTAATATCTCAAAATGACGTTTATGTCAGTTGAAACCTTTCTGCTTAACAGGGTCCAATTGTAGATCTTATAAATATCTTCAAAAAAGTCCGCGACACACTATACCTATCTACGTCGAGTGCGGCACAACAACCATTTATTTATTTAAATATCTTGTTTTTTTTTTGGTATACATTTAAACGCGTTTATTTTATTTCATCACTAAGTACAGTTTATGTAGATAATATTTGGTCTTTGAATTATTAAAATTGGACGTTTGGTTTTGAAGTTATGGCAAAATTAAAATATTACGATTTCTGCTGCACGGCCCGTTGCGAAATGGGAGTGACCATGGCGGAGGTGAGCGTGCAAGAGGAGAGTTCAGATCTATGAGTAAGGTACCAGCGGCCACGCGGGCGAAGCCGCTGGCGGAAAGCTAGTCCTTAATAAAATAAACTTATGAAACCATTTTTGAATTATGAGTAATTATATGCGATTTGTTGGTGTTACCATTTGTATAATCATAAGAGTTCCTAATTCCTAGGAGTCGAGAATTATTTTAATTATAAATATAAACTTGCTAATATCTGGTAACATTTACTTAAAAAGTAATTATATTCAGTGCAATTATTGATATGTGAGTTTCTGCAATTATACAATATTATAATCAATCAGTAGGTAATTACACTAATATTATGTAGTAATACATTATTAGCGATTCTCGATAAGTATGTAAAGCCAATGACCATTGAGAGCGTGAACCGATTTAGAATGAAAAGGACGTCCTTTTCATTCCAAATCAGCTTGATTATACTATTCCTGGTGCTTTGATTTCCTACTGGGAAATAATTTAAAAAATATATATTTTTAGGGTTTTGCAACTCAAAAGAAAATACCAGGGCCCTTGTGGTATCACTTGGTTGTCTGTTTTTCTGCATTAAATTTGGATACACATCATGGCTCAGTTATGCTGTTTTTGACATTCGCAGGCAGGGTACCCAGCAATTGTTGTTCCCTTTTGTTGAGGGTTGAGTTGTGGTTCCCATTTTTTATTTATAAATCAAATATATCCTTTCATATTTAGCCATTCTGTACTCAAATCAGCATACTTCCATGAAACCCTCTGTCAGATTTGCATCAATCATTAATTACACTGAGCAGAGACCATTAAATTTCTAATTACTTACAGTGTTCCAAACATATAGAAGGATGTGCACTATGCCATATGCTAGCCAAACACCAAATACAAGTGGCTTATAAGTAAGTTCCAGTCTGGTAACTGCCCAACCTTTTGCCAACAATAAGAGCAATAGCATAAACAATGTCTGGAAACAATAAGATTTAATCAGTTTTCTTTCTATGTTCTTAAATAGAAATATAAAAATCAGATTACTGAGGAACCCAATTGTATTAAAATAAAAATGTGATGTTAAATAGATTTGATTTTCATTATAATTTTCCAATAATCAGTAATTTAAATATGTTGCAGCCAATTGGTTAAACCAGGCATTAAATTGGGTGGCTATTATTTTATTTGAAAAGCCACCCAATCAAACGGCTAGTTTAAATAATTGGCTGCAACATATCCATAAACATTTGTAATCCATGGGTCTATTCTATTTAAAAAAAGAGCTTAAGCATTTAATTTTCTTAAAAAGAGAAAACATAATTTAATTTATTCTAATATAAGTTTAGAAAAATTTCATTGTTTTGAAAAACCTTTATTAATTTTCTCACTTACACGACTCATTATATCAAATATATCACCAGCCACTGATAAGTCAAGGAAACCCTCTCCATCAGCAGCAAACTTCATAGTGTGCAGTACGTTGAAGCACAAAGCAATAAACTCAAGGACAAGACTGAAGGTGAATAACTTTGTCACTGGATGCTTTTGGATTCTAAAACAGTAATGAAAATGTTAACAAACTATTGGAACATTTCAACTTATATTTCAGATATTTTTAGCAAAAAAATTAATTACATTTCTCAATAAAAAGTTATTATTGTTAACATAAAGCTGAGCTATGAGTATTCCAGGTCTATCTTTTATCTTTAATACACTTGAATTTATTAGATAGTCTAAGAGATATATTTTTTTTAATTTATTACCTGACAGCATAAATTTGAACTGGCAGCAATATGACATAGCATAACCAGAAAACCAAATAGAATTCCAATGTATTCTGTCTATCAAATGAAAACTGATAGAGAAGAGTATTGTAGAAGGACAAATTAGGACTTCCATTCACCAACCAGAAATCATACTGTATGGTTTGTGGTATGTTAGTCAATGTTTGATTGTCTTTTAATGGTGCCCCACTGTAGTGATGCCATGAACACGTTGTCTCGTTGAGGTAACATGCTACCATTGAAATGTACCAAAATCTGAAAAGACATTATTTACTTAATACAAAAAATATTTTTTGCTTAGGCAATAACATAACAAATTAACAAAATAAAAAACTACTCATAGAATACCCATAATTTATTTGCCCTTTTCTAAATAAGTTATTTGGGGTCAGCTTCTTGATCAGCCATCAACTCAAAATTAACCATGATTGAAATATAAAAAATATTACTATTGACATTCCATAAGTTTTAATGTAACATAAGTTTTCTGAGAAAAATATTTATTTACCTAGGTTGACCAGTGTTCTCTATAACATATGTGAATTGGTTCTTCTTTATCACATTCCAAGGAGTATCTTCATCAATACACAGCTCACCTTTACGGCAGGGTATCCGTCTAAATAAATCCTGGCCATGTGGGTTACATTTTGGATGAAAGGCAGAACTGTTTAAATTTTCAAACATTTCCTGACAAGCTAACTCTTTATTTGTAATATGTCGGCTTTTATAATAATGTAAAAAGTTTCTTCCATCTAAAACTGCGAAAGTTATTGGATACTTAAAACGCTCATTGGATGTGATGTTGCCGAAAATGTAGCCATATGTTTCTTTCGGGTAATGAATATCAGTCTTCTGGAAGCCAAACTTCACGAGAAACGTGAAGAAATCTTTCGTAGAAAACTCTCCCTTGATATGAGTTGATGTTACAACCAAAAATAGGGAACAAATCAGCACGATTAAAGTTTTGTTAAACATCATTATTTTATTTTATTGTAAGCTCATGCAAAAACTACATTTCCAAATGCTCAAGTAACTGAATCAATTTTCATAACATTTCCCGTTACAAACTTGTGTTTCCAAACTCATGACACATTTTATAGACATAGCACAATTAAATTATATTCCTCAATTTCCTTACGAAATCTGGAATTTCAAGACAACACCATCAAAAGCATTTTTGTACAAAAAAATCAGGTCTGTCATATAGGGATGCAAGGATAGAATATATCGGATAACCGATAAATATATTATCGTTATATCAATGCCCTTAAATATTGATATATGCGATATCGAAAAACAGCGATATAGATAAAAAATATCCTAATATAGAACGGAATCCTAAAAGTAAATATTTGTCAGTTATTGATATTATATGATAATAAATAATTTTTAAACTGTTTCATCGTATTTATATTTAATTTTAGACATTTTGGTTCCTTTACAGGTTCCATCAGTCACCATTAAGGTACTTTATTAGTATTTCTTACTTTATGATACACAGTATGAATTCCTAATGAGTAATATATCTAAGAAGGCTAGTTTATAGTTTGTAAAACGCGTCAAGCCTACCACAGTCAAATATCAACCTGCTGTACTTTCATTCATGAAAGGTGTGACAGATAAGAATTAAGATTGGAAGGATTATGAAGCTACTTTAAGCCACCGAAGAAGACCAACTAATTGTTAAGACCTGTCAAGTGGAAATGACAGGTCTTAACAAGTTGCAGGTGTTACAAATTAGACTAGAATGCGACTTTGGGCTCTTATATATCAGTCAAATGAAGAGGAGCATAGGAACTCGCGTTAGAGAAACATGTAGCTGACGTTAAACATAGACACGAAAATAAATTTGCAGTGTGTGAACATGCGTTACGAGGACCCAAGCACTATATAAGATTTGATAACCCAAAAAACTTGCGGCTGAATAAAAACGCAATGATATTAAAACGAGGAAGTATTTAAAAAATAAAAATTAGTTCTTGAAACCATATGTATTTCTTTATTTTTTTTAATACTTCCTCATTAACAAACATCCAAATTTTAATAGTGTTAAAGGCTGGCATATACCACCGGCTTGGGATCCAGTAATTAATCAAATAAAATCTCAATCCAGATCACACATTGCAATACTAAAAGATACAGTTACTTCATTCTGTATATATTAAATTAAAGGAAGCAATTTACTTTTACTTGTCGGAGGTTGTTTCGCCTGTTCTTCTCAAATAAAACTTCCAAAGTTGGAACTGCTTATAGATTAACAAGTCAAATATATCTTTAACATAATTTAATTTATTTTATTACATGTAAACGTCGCCATAATATATAAAAAAATGTACTGTGAATGTGTATTGGTTTTTGAAGGTATCTATACTTTCAATAAAAAAGGCAATCTACACATTAGTCTTGTGTGAACACGGAGCTTATAAAAGGTCCGAAACGACTAAAACTAAATACAAACGCGATAAAGCGATGAACCGCAATCTATTTAAAGTGGCAAAAGATATTTTCCCATTCTTAACAGGAGCATGCCTTGTGAACGCCTTTCTTTAAAAGCAACACGCATAGAATGACAAGATTGAGGAATGCTTTGTCTGCACCAAAAGTTATGTTTCTTGGGCCGAGATTGAGATATGATATCGATTCCATAAAAATCCGAACCAGACCTGCGATTCTGTAAAAATCCAAACCCGAATTCCAATTCACTCAGTTGTCCGAATTCACTTCAAAAAGGGGCATCCGCACAACCTTGAATTGGTAATAACGTTTCGTGGCATAAGTGAACTTGCCCGCGGGCATACCTGTCTAGTGAATTCCCCGAGTTTCCAAGAGGCACCTCGAGAGTTCAAGTATGACCTAGAATTAGCCCAAATCAACTTATCTGCCAAATATTCCGAACCCTATTCAATGCTACATCGAACAGCAAACTCGCAAGATGTAATCCATCCTTAACACATTGGCTATAATGAGAAAAGGTGTGATATGCATTCTTGGAGCCACTGTAAAACAAAACTAGCACAGGTATTCTGTATTACCCTTTTGGTGTATCGGTTTAGTGAATCAAAGTTGATATATAGATATTTTTATAAACCTTCATTTTTACTGTCATCACCTGCTGAAAAAATAACGATATTTTTTGAATTATTGATATATTTGGCGAAATATATCGATTTGACACTATAGAAAATAAGTTACATTTTGGGGTCATCCTGATAGATAATAATCTAATAAAGCTTATTTCTTAACATTAGCGGAAAAAACATGTTTAGATTTAGTAAAATTAAGTAAAAAAAATGCAATATTTTTAGAAATTTATTCAACGACGAAAACGTCTTACAATAGGGATGATGACTAATTTTTGTTTGTTTGTCCGTCAGGTAGAGTGTTTAAAAAGATTAAACACGTATTTTTTTATTTTTTTCGTATTCATAAAATTACGGCGTTACATTGAGTTGAAATTTCGCATGACGTCACGTTAGAGTACGTTTTCTACTCAACTGTGACGTAGCGAGCCCCCACTCCTCAACTTTAATGCGTGTTATCTAAGCTATTTCTTGTTAAATTGAAGTAAAAAAAAATACGTATCTAATATTTTTCTATTATCTGACGGACGGACTAAATAGAATAGCATTTTTTTACCCAGTCATCATCCCTATTGGTCGTCGCCACAACCAATCACGATTCTGTTTACTGACCTGTGACGTCATCAGCTGACATGTCAAACAAGATACATAAAATATCGATGCCTGTAGGTATCGAGTACTTTATAGTAATTTACTGATAATAGAATACTTTGCCGCTTCTGCTGAGAAGAACTGCCAAAAAGAAATACAGAAAGAAAGAATCATTTACTAAGATTGTTAAAAATCCAAGAAATAGGGAAAACGCCTTGAAAATAATTCAAAATTACAAAGTGGATTTTGATGATATATACTGTTCTCCAAGTTAAAAATAAATAAAAAATATTATCGGGATCTGATGTCTAATTATCAAGTGCCATGCATTTAGTGGTCAGACATACTACATGCATGTATTAAAACACAGTACATTCTTTTTCGTACTAATGTAGGTCGACTGGCTGTAAAATGCGAGCCCTGTTAACAAATATAAAAAAAAAACAAAATGAAAACCTTCAAATGTATCGATATGAAATAAAAAAGTTTCAATACTTTTAGCGAATCCTTACCTTATTTTATCACCCAACTCTACTCTATATAGCTACTATAAAATTGTGATTGTATATCTATTTTCTTCTAGACTCGAAGTTTGTTTGTTATTTATAGAAGTATTAGTACATTGTGGCACTACGCACCACTTGTAGCTCATTTTATAAAGAAAAGTAAAGGAAAATAAAAACGTAACAAATACGCACTACGACTTCAATTTTTCTTCTAAATTATTAGTTCAATTTACTATAAAGACAGCTGTTACTTGTCGATTTGACATATTTACTGTCCTGTGACGTCACGATCAGCGCCATTACATAGAGCAGCGTTTTTCGCGCGAATTTGGCTATTTAAATTTTAATAATTATTTTCACCAAAAATAGAAAATATTCCAATAAAATAACAGTGTGCTTATAATGTAGCAAACAACGATTTGAAATAGTTTTCAGAAAAGTGTCAAATACCCTATTGATTTTTTGTTCTTATAACGTCGATTAGGTACATACCACAGACTTAGTAGGTATCAGACGACCAACTTCCTAACAAAAAATTTCTTCGTAGAACGTGATTGGGAGCCAGTGATACATGACAGCTTCATTCGTTTTAAATATATAGATCTACTATCGGCAAAGGCATTTAGCTATACAGCCCTGTTTTGGGTAGGTACCTAGCTGTATTCCTAGTTTCCACATTATTTTTACTTTAATTTAAAATTCCTTTTTTGTTTTAATACAACAATAACAATAAAGCAGACTGATAAGTGTAGCTTATTATTATTGTTGTATTAAAACAAAAAAGGAAAACGAACACGTAAATGAAACACACATTTTTCCAACATTATTTATTGAATAATTTATTTTTTAACTTATTATATTTTTCACAGCTTTCTTCTGCATTCTTGGCAATTCTTAGCTACGATTTTTTAGTGGCACAACCTTCATTTTTTTTAAAGAGGGCACTGATATTTACATACCTTTTTATACACATATTTAAGTTTTTCTAAAACTTTAATTGCCTTTGGCCAGAAAGAACGATGCTCTTTTCCTTTATGCTTTTTTTGTTTATCGATGCTCCATTGACACTATCAAATAATTGGTCAAAGAATGAAACAACTTCAGCTGTATTTCTTAATGTTGTGCTGACGGGCCTGCCATCCACATAAGTTGCTGCAAATTAAAATATTTATACAATAATTGTATGAAACTTGATTCAAAACTATTAACTGTTAGTAAATTTCATCTAATACTCACAGAACTTTCTAGTGTAAGACAAAGCTGCAGACATATTTTTACACAATTTTTTACCTGCAAAAAAAGATATCATATTTAAAATTATCTTCATTAGAGAATCATTATTGTACTTTAAGTGTAAACTATATTAACTACTTGTTACATAATTAAAAATACAGGTCATTGAATCAACACTTGCTCTGATAGAGAATATAGAAGCTGAATACAAATTATTTCTTTTATTTATACTAATTTAAGTTATACTAATATAATAACCAGTAGCGGCGTTAGGGTAGGGCGCGGTTGGGCGACCGCCCAGGGGCGCCGAACGAAAAGGAGCGCCGCGGCCTGCAGCCTTTTTCGTCCGGCGCTTCTTTCTGATTCTGTATAAAGAGGAAGTATTTAAAAAAAATTAAAGCACTACAAAAATACTTCCACCTAGATGGCGACTCTATCAAAAGTTGATTTTTGCAGGAAACGAATGGAACAAAGACAGTCATTCCCGTTCATTTTAACTAACATATTAAAAAATTGAAATTTGAAAAGTTCCAAACTTAGATATCAATACAAATACGAAAAAGTACAAATAGAATATGAGTTGTTAATTGAGTTTTGAAAACTAATTTACTTTTAAACATGAAAGAAAACTGGAAGGGTTGTCATGGAGAAATCAAGAACATACCGTAGCGACATCTAGTTTGATTTCGGGAACTAATGATTTTTTTTCTAATACTTCCTCATTTCCCACAGACGCCCTTATACTTCTTATAGCTCCCTTGCTCATTGAACAAGGCCTATTGGGTCGGCGAAAAAATAACAAGAACCTTGAGGATTTTTTTTGCCTCGCTTTCAGCATGAATTGAAAGGAAACTTAACAAGAAAAATATTATATTATGGTAAAACAGAACAACATACCGATTACCAATATGAAGATATGTATTTTATTAGGTAATATGACGTACATTGGCGGGCATTATCGCTCGGTCATTTAAGAAAATTTTCGTTTGAGCATGTTTAAACGTTAAGCTGAAGCTAAAATGCTACAATACAAACGAATGCATCGGCAGTAGAGCCTCTGTCTGGCAAGTCAGATGGAATAGCTAATATTATGGAATAGATGGAATAGCAGATGCTGCTCAGGATAAATCTGTTATTTATGTACAACAAATACATGTACTAGATGATGTTGATACTGTTGTCCCGAATATAGCGGATCCAGCTACTTGTCCACTTATTCGAAATAGCAAAATAATTGATAATATAATAAGTAGTGGCCCACTGCAAACTCACTGTCACAAAGTTACAACAATTACACAAAGTTATAGATAACAATTATGTGATACCCTGTTAGGGTAAAATTGAATCTGTACTTACCTAATGATGTGATCCATCAAAAATGAATCAGCTACTTATACGCTATTTATATGTCTACTTTTTAAATAAAACTAATGTCACTATATAGTTGGAACAAGAACTTCGTAACGTAGCGTTAAACGTTTGATTATTGTGTTTGTTTGTTTTAAAATAATCGAATAATTGTTTTAAGAGCGTCCACTTATGTCAAGCAAAAACATTATTGTTGATTGTGTTCTTCTTCGTCAAAAATTAAAAGAGATAGATCTAGGGAATCCCCGATTATAGAAAAACACATTGTTTCTGTATGGTCGGAAAGTCGGGGATTCCCGAGAAATTAAACCGATTGAACACTACTTTCCATTCTAATGCTGCCAACTTAACAATCTACCTAAATTTAGGGAAGATTACAAGTAAGTAGGCCGGGTTGGCGAAAAAAAGACAAGTAACTGATTTGTAGTATGTAACTGATAGTAATTGAATTGCAGTTAGAGGGCGCCGAAGAAATTTCGTCCAGGGCGCCAGAAGTGCTAAAACCGGCACTGATAATAACCAATGCATTACCTTCATCATTTTAATTTTATCAGGTATAACTCATTGGTCATTTAATTTATGACGTAGCCTAGCTTCAGTGTGTTGACAGTCTGTCTCATAGACATAAATAATATCATGCCATTTTGCAAGTTTACTATCCAATATTAAATTTTTTGTTAAAAAATTGTTCCTGATGCATTTTATCAAGTGTATAGAATCATAATGTTCAAATCCACGCCACATATTTTAAGAATGCCAACTGAAACAAAAATTTAAGAACTTCTTAAAACATAGATAACAATATAAAAATAAGAACCTTCACTACTTTCATTAAATCTATTAGTTTTCTTTCATATAAATATAATTCTCTGTACCAACCTGTGATTTCAATTCAAAATTTCATCACACTAAGTGTCTTCTTTTCGATTTTTGAGTGCTGATTGGAAAGCTGAGCTTTGGTCATATATTATTGCGATGGGATTAAGGTCCAATTCAACAACTTTTTCTACTAACAGCTTTAAAATATTCTTGATGTAATACAGTAGATGTCGCTCCTTGACAGAAATACTAACATAAAGGCTGTTGCCACTTGTAAACAGCACCAACATAAATACAAGAGTATGATCTGCAAAATCCACTTTCTTTTCTTGGTGTTCTACAAATCCATTAATGTTATCTTTAATTCTTATTACTTTTATTATACGAAAGTGCTGTTTCTAATGATATCTCATCAAATATAATGGAGCATATTTTTTTGAAGTTTCATTTGTCCATCTGAAAAAGTAAATTTAAATAGGTAAGTACATATTATTATTTGGTAGTAATACAAGAAATTATAAAAGAAGTATGAAAAACCTTATATGGAATATATTTACCTCTTACATGAAGCCTGGTTCTATGATTGATTTTCTAATCATAGTATTCAGTATAGTTTTGGATGATAAAATAAAAAATTTTGCTTAAAAATCAATAACACTTTGGACTCTGCTTTGATATTGATAAAGCAATTATCTTTCGGTACTGAATCACCTCTCATGTTTATTTTTAGAGCATATGCTCACTTGCATTTCAAAAACATTTTTTGCAACTGTGTTCATTTTTTGTCGAAACTTTTCAAATGATAATTTTTTACAAAACTTAAAAGGTATTTAAGTATTCTTAACTTTATTATGAAAGTTCAACTACGTCTTTGGCTTGTTATATTCTTCATAAATTCTCTGGTATAAAGGTGACAATTGGCTTTATTTGGTAATAAGCCTTTTCCTTTTTGTTTGGGTACATTTCACAGGGTCTGTAACATCAAAAGTATTCAGTGAATTTCTCTATTAGAACTACTATTTGATTGAAATAAAGATACACTAAAGAAAGAGACAGGTCTTACCAGATAATTTAGTTTGTGTCATATTTTAATCTCCAGAGCAAGCAACTAATTGAGTAAACTCAGTGGCTGCAGACACAGGAGTCTCAATTTGTTCTTTTAAAATTACACCACCTATGAAATCAATATTGATTATGTGTGTAAGATTAAAAAACAGGATATAATCTTAGATGATATTAGAAATATGTTATTTATATTATCAATTTATTCTCTGATCAAAATCACTTCTAGCATGCCCGCTATAGTTAAGTAACTTAATGTAATTTTTCTTGTGTAAGAAAGAGAGATCTCCTAGACTTTTTTAAAGCAAAAAAAACTGCAGCATGAACTTTGTTATCTAAATAAATTAAAAACAAACCTCTGCTCAGTTCTACTTTCTAATATGTGTGGTCAACATGACTTTTTCTTGCTTAGCTGTGTTCCCAAGTGAATATAATTTCTGTAATAAAAAAAATCTAATTAAGAATAGTGGTATTCCAAAACACAACATAAAGTGAAGATACATATCATTTTAATTACATTATCTAAAGGTAATAGCAGATTAAACCAGCCTTACCAGTATTGCTTGAAGAGGGTAGGCTGATTGAGAGCCCATCATCATTAAACAAGGACGGATATGCATCACCCAAGAGTCATGATTTTGGAGTGATGAATCTTGGTACATCGTGTTTGCTACAAATGACACTTCTGCCTGGATTAAAATTTTCAGTATCACACACAGCACTAAGACATTGTTACCACTTAGAGAATCTTTTCTCGTTCACTAGAATCTTACAAAGAATAGCGTCCTGTTCGTACTTTAACAATGCGTGTAACACAACCATAACACAACACACCAATTTCTTAGGCATCTTCTACAAATAAAAATACTTCGAAAAATGGAGAGTTTATATTACAAATAAAGCGAACAGGGAACACAAGCAAGCACTAAAGAAACTTTACTCAATCACTTGTAATTCCCTGATATGTAGGTACATACTTTAGTCTTCTTCTTCTTTTATTAATGGCATATCTGCGCATTTCACACAATTTTGCCAATGTGAAATGAATAAATTAATTCCAACAAGTAAAATTAATTAAAGACTAATTAAAACATTAATATCTTTACTCTTTGTTGTAATGACAATTTCTGTCAGGTGTCAGTCATGTCTCCATCTACTGACAGGGGTGAGGGGCGTGAGGAAATGTCATACATCACTGGACCCCTACGCGATTGGTTTATTGTACCGAGTTGACGGGCCGTGGTACATACGTACAACGTTGCATCTTCTTCTTCTTCTTTTATTAATGGCTTATCTGCGCATTTCGCACAATTCTGCCAATGTCAAGTGAATAAATAAATTTCTACATGTAAAATGAAAATGAAATGAATGAAAGATGGCGATGATCTCTTTGAAACGTTGCATTCTACCTTCGTTTTGAAGTGTCAAAAGAGACCTCTTATGATGACGAAAATGGCAGGGTTGACAGAACATTTAGAACATTTATGAAGGGTTAGAGATCTATCTACTCTTTAGGATAGACATAGTCTGTGATACGAATAATGGCGGATGTCTCTCAGTCTCATCCTCAGTGAAATGTATTAGTTTTTTTTAGTAATGAAAAGAAGAAGATATTGCGATTAGGTCTTTAAATCTACTATTGAAGTTTAATTTAAGTGCTCTACTTCTTTAAATATGTTACGTCAAGAAATCGGATGTTTAAAGTGCCATAGCAACTATCTACCAACTCGCCCATTTCCTTTGTGATCTAGATATACTATAGGAAGTGGTGGTAATATTTTTGGTGCAGATGTATTAATTGTGTTACGTGAAATAAAGGATATTTAATTTTCTTCAATAATCTTTTTGATAAAATGTATAAGGTGTAATAATAGAGAATATAAGTGCTTTAACCTCAAATGCGGAAATAGCCGCCCTGATTTTGTTACCTTTTCTTCTGAAATAAGATTATCCCTGTTATTACAATACATACCATTTTCAAACCTATATATCAAAATATTAAAAAGTCAGTAAGCAGAGTGATGATGAAATAATAATGGTCGAAATAGGAGTACCTCAACAACAATCAGCTGAGGAGAGCTTAGAAAATGCAGAATGGTTTTGGGGCGACATCACCCGGTAAGTTTTTTGATCCTGAAAAACGTTGGAAACTTGTTTTGTTCCCTCTTGTTTGTGCCTTTAACAATTGTCTAAAATATTTCTTAGGTTATCATATAGGCAGTAAGTGTTCTTTGTGACTTTCAATTATTTAGTAGTCAAGTATCTTTGAGATTTTCAATTATTCAGAGTAAAGCATCTGTATAACACTGTATATTATTAAATATACTGTGTTCATGGAAATTAAATGATTTAGAAACCACAACATTATTTGATATTAAAAAAAGAATTGTTTATTACTCTATTTTTATTTATTTTACCATTAACCTTAATAAATATATACTAGTGTGTCATGATGGAATTACAATTTATTATACAAATTTCATCATCCAGTGCAAGTTATTGTATTCAAAGAGTAACAATCTGTTTAATTATGAAATCTTTTTCTTACCTTATTTCTTCTTAGTTCTATGTTAAAGTAATTGGTAAAACTGTACAATATCTCCCCCACAAATTTAGGGTTTATGTTGGTGGGGGATATTTTGGTGGAGGGTAATTCTTGTTTCATTCTTCCACCTAAACACCCCCTCAACAGAAATGCATAGTTGCAGAAATATTCATGATTGGAGTTTGTGGTTGTATGAGTGCAAAAATACTCATGTTATGAACTTTTGTGTAATATATGAATTGAAAACACTGTCCATTCTGTGCTTAAATGTTAATTCATTTAAAAAATAGTGTAATATAAAAAACAAATCTGATTTAGGGGTAATTAAAAATAAAACTATAAAGTTCTAAGCTAACCTTTCCTGGTAGCAATACATTTTATTGGGGGTTGCAGTTTAAACCTTACCTAACCTACTGCTCTGTTAGTGGCTCGTCTTTGGCAGTGATTGGTTTTACCTATTACTCTAGTAGCATGTCATACGAGGGTCAAACTGAAAGTTCTTAGAACTGGCCACTTATAAACAATATAATAAAAAAATAATTCTAAAATTTGAAAATATAACTCTTTGCCAATATTACTGAGTATATATTTCATTCATTTGTCATTTGTTTTACGATTTGGCGGCAAATTGAAAATTGTCTGTGTCACGTCATCATGAATTTAACACGAGAAAATTTTCATGCAATGATTTTTTATGACTTTCGATGTCATTTAAGTCAACAAGAAAGTTATGATAGACTACGATTGGCCTTTCACGATGAAGCCCCATCTCGTGCGACTGTTTACAACTGGTTTAATGAGTTTAAACGTGGTCGCACTAATCTCACTGATGATTTACGTGAGGGACGGCCTTCTACGGCGACGACTGAAGATAACATCTGTGTTGTGCGGCGTATGATAGAGACTGACAAAAGAGTGACCTATCAACAGATTCGGACAAGCTTAGGCATCGGTATGAGTCAAGTGCACAAAATCCTCCACGAACATTTAGCGGTCAGGAAGCTTTGCGCCCGGTGGATACCTCATAATTTGACTGAGGCTCAAAAACTCCATCGTGTGGATTGGTGTCGTAAAATGATTGAAAGATTTAACGGAGGTGACTCAAATGCTGTGTTCGACATACTAACAGGTGACGAAAGCTGGATTTACTGTTATGATCCTAAAACCAAAAGACAATCTGCTCAGTGGGTGTTTCCTTTCGAGGAGTTGCCAACTAAAGTGAAGAGAGATCGAAGTGCGGGAAAAAAAATGGTGGCCTCGTTCTTTGGAAGGATAGGTCATTTTGCAACAATTGTGTTAGAGGATCAAAAAACAGTTTCTGCAGAATGGTACACTACCAATTGTTTGCCACTTGTCTTGGAAAAAGTTCGAGAGAAACGACCTCGCAGTAGGATCCTCCTTCACCACGACAACGCCTCGTCGCACACCGCCAAGCGAACGATCGACTATTTGGCGACATCAAACGTTGAATTACTGGGTCACCCGCCGTATAGCCCCGACCTCGCGCCTTGTGATTTTTATTTATTTCCAAAAATTAAAGAAAAACTTAAAGGAAAGCGGTTTATGAATGCTGAAGAAGCGGTGGCTGCGTATCGCGATGCCATTGAAGAGACCCCTAAGGACGAGTGGGCAAAGTGCTTTTCCCAGTGGTTCCATCGCATGCAGCGGTGTATTGACGTGAATGGACAATATTTTGAAAAGATATAATAAAACTAAAAACTGGCTAATGTAATCAGTTTTTGATTTTCTAAGAACTTTCAGTTTGACCCTCGTATTTGATAGCCACCTATTTATTTTTATCTTTGGTGCTGTAGGCTCCTTCGTGCCTTTGGGTCACAATGTTTCATAGTTTTGTAGATTAATTGATAATTAACAAGTTTGAAGCATGTTTATTTTATTTAACATAAATTTGCTGTATCCAAAGTTGCCTTTGTCTCCACCCCAAATAAAAAAATCAAACTAGTCAAATATTTTCAATTGTGGTTGAAAATTGTTAATTTTCAATATATTTTTCCAAAAAACCTACAAGTGTTGCAAAATCCTCTTTTATGTATTTATAAAACTATCTTAGTTATAGTGATGTTTGCTTTTGTGTTGTCCTTTTTTAAGCAGAGAAAGAACAATTCCAAAGTAGAACTGGTTAATTCTAACTACCATTCAGTCTCTCGAGTCTCATGTCTCTCTCAACACGGGATGTTGGCAGAATTTCTGTGTATAACGGAACAAAGGCCATAACTAAAAAAAAACCTTGAACTTTTTTAATTGAAACTGCACAACTATGTCTTTATTAAAGATGTTTTCACCAAAAATTACCAACTTTCAAATTGTACAGTTTAGCCAAGTACTGTAATGTTTAAATAATGTTAAATGTATTACTTTGAATGGTTATAGAGAATTAAAATATATTAATTCTATTTATTTATAATTGCAGAGATGAGGCATATGAAAAACTCAGGGATACATGTGATGGTACATTTCTAGTCAGAAATGCTTCAAACAAAGACAGTGGATACACATTGACAGTCAGAAAGGGTGGAACAAATAAATTGATCAAAATATACAATCAAGATGGCCGTTATGGATTTTGTGAACCCTATGAATTCACCTCAGTGGTGGCTTTGGTTGAATTCTACAGAGAATATTCCCTGGGACATTGCAATAGCAGTTTGGATATTAAACTTATGTACCCATTATCACGACTCCAAGAGAATGATGGAGGGGAAAATGATGAGAACTTGGAGAATAGATATAAAGAAATTCATAAAGAATATGTGTTAAAGACAAGAAATTTTGGTGAAAGATCATATAAATATATGAGGTTACGAGAAGAATTAAAATGTAAACGACAAGCTTTAGATGCCTTTAGAGAGACAATAAAAAAATGTGAAGAACATTTAAAATTACAAGAGAAAATGATATCTGAAGCCCAACCTCATGAAAAAAGTGGTCTAACTGAGAATTATAATGAGCTTATATGTCGATTAAATAGTTTGAAACAAGCTAAAATGCATCTGAATAATTTGTTAAAAGAAGCTATTGAATACAGTTTACTACTTGAAAGAGAAACCACTAAATTAAAATCTGAAGTTATGACTTTGTACAGTTCAAAAGAACGAAACAAAGTGTAAGTATTAATAACTAAAATTCAATTAATGTATTACTAATATGACAGAATAACTTTTAATTTTGGTTTAATAAATAGCTAGAGATATTTCAGTGATTGTTTTTAACATCTTATAGGTCACTCCTCCATTAGACTATAATTTTTTGTTTATTCATATTAATTTCTATTGAAAAAAATCCTATTTATTAATCAATTCATATGTTTGGTATATTACAGATGGTTGAAAAGGCGTGGTAAGACTGATGAATACCTGCAGGCCCTAGAGGATGACAAAACTCATAAGCTGGAGGAATTATACGCTCACCGTGAACCAATCAGTTGGAAACTAGATAACTATACTCGTGATATGGCTGAAAAACTTCTTGAAGGGAAACCTCAGGGTACTTTCTTGATTCGACCTAATTCCACTGGTGAACTTGCTCTGTCGGTGTGTTGCAATAACTTGGTGTACCACTGCATTATCTTTAAGACTAAACGAGGTTACGGTTTTTCAGAACCTTATAATATTTATAAGTAAGTATACAATGTTTTTTTATTAAATTGTGAATTTATTTATTTTAAAGATACAAGTTATAAGTATATTTCTTATATTAACCTTTCTGGAATTATTGGCTTTAAGAATATACAAAAAATAAAATTCCCAAGTTATAGATGTCTAAGAACTACCATATAATTAGTTGTACAATTTTATTCATATAATTAATTTTCTTTTCAGAACTTTGAGTGAGCTTGTATTACATTATGCAGTTAATTCTTTAGAAGTACATAATGAAAGTTTGAAAACAACATTAAAATATCCTGTGAATGCTCATTTGGTGAAAAAACCTGAAAAGAAACAACAGCAGTGAACGATTTTAAACCTATTGAAGAGGTAAGCTCGATTGTGGCACTAAATGACCGGTAAGGTAGTGTATGTAGCTTTATACTTTATTATTAAGAGTTTTTATGAAAACACTTTATTTGTCTTCTATTCTGTGAATAGATCAGCAGTGCAAGTGGATATTGTGTTATAATTTTGGATGAGTTGTGTGTATGTAATAACATACATAGAAGTGAAAAGATTCACTTGTGCAAGGTTATATGTATAAATTAATTTCTAATTATTATAGTAGATTTGACATGATGAATATTTGTGTTATTTTATTACAACTAGTTCATCGTGTTTAACAAATGTAAATTCTAAACTTTAATATTCATATTATCCTTTAAGTTATTTATTATAAATATTGTTTATTAAGGAACCAACTTCGTTATACATAATGAGTATACTCAAAAGGATTGTAGAGTATTTTCAAAATTATTTGTAAGACAAATAATCACGTCATTGTCATTATAAAAGTATCTGACAGTGCTGTAAAGTCAATGCTGAGAGAATCAAGTCATGTAAACACTTTTTTTTTATACTTTATTACATGTCTATATTTAGTTTTTAATGAGATATTAAATATGCATACGTTAAGTAGTTAAGTAAATTAATTATTTAAAATCAAACAGAAATATATTTCACATTACCACAGTTTTAGACAATTGATGTAATTCTAAGCCCATATTAATCATCTTCAACCGCGTCGAAAGCGGCGAAAGAAACCAATTTAAGAATAATTTCTATGAAGGCATATATATGAGGGTCCACACATCAGTACAAGCTGAAACGTCTGAACCCAAATTTACCTGTCATTCACTTGGCAGATCTAAAGATTTATTTTCATTCTCCTCCTGCGGGTGGGATTGATTTGCTATTAGTTTAGGAAGGTATCTTTCTGTGACATTTCTTTACACTATTTACATTTACATATAGTGATATCTGATTAAGAGCTAGGGGCCGTCCATAAATCACGTGATATATTTTTTAACCTCCCTCCCACTTATATGGTGAGGTTTAAGACTATCCCCCTCCCTCCGTCAACCAAATCACGTGTATTTAAAAAAAATAATCTTAATTTTTGACGTCGCTTTTAGGTTTAATAATCGCGCGTCGAGGAAAAAATAAATACACGTGATATATTACTACACCCACCACCTCCTTTGTAATATTTCGTGATTTTTTACAAATCCCCCCCCCCTCACGTAATTAATGGACGGCCCTTTATTTGAAAGCAATACTGAATGCAATATTGCACTTTAGTGCATTGTTGTAAAGTTCTTTATCGTTTTAACAGGTGTGATTTGACTATGATTTGCGTAATGGGATGATTCAGCAAATATCATTCATAATCCGATAATAGGTACGGACGACGCGTACGTCAAATGACATATACTCGGTACAGTTTTACAGCACTTATTCAATACAATACAATTCGAATTAAAAAAAAATGCGTCACCTTTGTCTATCTGCTGCCTATTGTTTTTTTTTCATTCCAGTATCTACTCGGTATGTATAACGAAGGCATTTAATTATACATGGTATGAACATATGAACATTCAATTAGGTATAATATTTCTGTTACTATAGTATACTACCATATCTTGGGCCTAAACAAACCAAATGATTATATGTTAGATAAGTTGGATTACAAATAATAATTATATTTATCTGGCTTTTTCAACCATAAGCCAAAATACTTAATAAAATTAACAATTACAGGCAATCAATCTGTTAGCAGTAAGTATCCTGCCTAAGGTAGTAGTTATTTATTTGATATTCATGCATGTTCAGTTAATAATATGATTATATGTATAATATATGATATATTTATTGATTCATAGGTACTATCTTTTTTGTTCATATTGTGATAGAAATGTGATAAAACTCCCATTTTTTTACCACATTATAGTTTACTTCGTACCAAAAGTTCTCAATTATCTGATATATAACATTAATTTTATATTTCCTTTATATTATTGAAATTGTGATCTTCCTTAATATAAGGAAGAAGTTTTTTTTGAAAAGAAGAAGGGGCCTTGAAAGATCGAATGATTTGAAAGTATAGTATTTGGAAAATTGAGTCAATGGAGATGGATGAATATATATGTATGTAATGTGATCATGTCTCTACATAAAATGAAGTCTGATTAAGATGAAAGAAGAAGAAAACTATACTACAAAAGCTGTAAGCTACTATAACAATTCGAATGATTTATTCTAGTTATTGTTTTTAACATCATAACTATGCACATTAAGTGAATAGACATAGATTCATATTGGATGTATCAGAAAAATATCCGGCTCTGACGAATGTAGAGCTGACATTATGAACAGTAGGCTGTTAATTTTTATTATCCTAAGGAAAATCAATGTTAAATACCGACCGAAAACTCGGCAAGCAAGGACTGCAACACATATAATTGGGTAAGTGAGCCAACACATTTGCTTCAATCATTTTATTGGATAAAGTCATAAATGAGAATGAAATTCCTTAACCTAATTATATGTGCAGCATGTCTAATTAAAAATACAGATTTAATATTTGTTAAAAACAAATTAGTGTGTTTTATGCATATTCAGTTATTGCATCTATTATATTGCAATAAATGTATCAAAAACTATAATAATGTATATACTTGTCTTTATTTATATGTAAAACATTAAATGAAAATTTTCTCTGATAACAATAATAATTTATCATACATTTCTCAATTTAATAAAAATAATAGATTGGTTCATATCTTTTAAAGGAGATGTTTTAATTTTACCTGGGACTAGCCTAGGTTTATGTGCAGTATATCAAAAAATATGAGATAAAGAAATGAGGAAATGTTGTATTTATTTATAATAATTTAACTTTATTTTCTATTTTGGGATTTATATTTTAAAATGAAATGGCAAACCAGTGTTT
This sequence comes from Diatraea saccharalis, assembly GCA_918026875.4. NCBI lineage: Eukaryota > Metazoa > Arthropoda > Insecta > Lepidoptera > Crambidae > Diatraea > Diatraea saccharalis. The sequence continues at coordinate 9,028,095 of OU893345.1, forward strand.
TGATTCATTAGTAGTAAATCTGTTGGTTAATTATTATCAAAAAATGCTGATAATATTTTAATATTATATTTCAGAGACAATACAATTATATTTCAGAGATTCCATACATTTCGTACAAAATGTATAGCCGAAAACTAAACGTCTCCTTTAAAGGTTTCTGACTAAAATGAAATGTATAAATACAATTGATTTGTGTGCAATATTCAATATTCAGTTCTAAAAATTCTAAAAAGTTTATATTTTTGTAATGTTTGTTTAGTTTTTGTGAATTGAAAAACTATTAATCACAAGTAAACAGATTTGTACAACCTAACTAAATTTATATATCCCTCCTCTCATAAATATCGAGGAGTTCAGCATGTTTAATTTTGCTAGTAAAGATTTAAAATATTACAATTATTTTTGTCATCAATTTTTCTTATTTCATTAAAAAAGAAATAGTATTTTCTTTGTCAAATTCTATGTCAAACATTCATTTAATAGTTATTTTTGGGGAAATAACTGTTTTGAAGATTGCATAACCTATTTAGGTACCTACTTTTTTGAAATTAACTTGTAGATCTTCCCACATAGTTAAATAACTTCAATTCATAAGTCAACTGTCAATTTGTTGTAATAAGGATGATGTATCATGTTGTAGACCTTAGGGGAAAATGGAAGTAGCGGTACGTTTGTTGTTATATAATACAGATGTATATTATGTTTCGGCAAAGTGGTAAATTAAAAGTAATATCCTTAATGAAAAATGCTTAAAAAATCCACTTTGGCTCTCTGGGATAGGATTGAAGCATTTTGCATTAACAATATTTTTCAGTAGTGAATGCAAAATTGATAAAAAATAATTAAAAATAATTTATTTACTTTAAACGTTTTTGGTAATTGTTACACCTTGCTTTTGGTATTAAAAATTTTAACTTTATGGTACGATTCGTGCAAGGTGCAGTTCTAACATACTTAAAACTTTGTACATGTAGAACGGGAAACTACTTAAATTTTCCTCTCACTACATTAAAAGACGACATTTACTTATTATATTTTCCTACAAAATTACGAGTTAATATTAATAACGACCGGTCATTATTAATACATAGACAATTAGTCGCCTTGATTGTGAATATGTTTTTAGATTTGACCACAAGTTTTCTGGATCAGGAGAGGATAGTTTTGTAAAAACGATGTATGAACTTTATCTTCTAAGATTGCTATTTTGAACTTATATTTTTTATTTGCCGTAGCATATTTTTATTGAAGCAGCACAAGTGGCAGGATTGTTTCATGTTTATTTGTAATTTAATGTTCAGAGAAGAGATAAGTCGAGAAGCGCCTTAGGAAAATAATTCCTAGCGCCACACCGGTTGTGCAAGAATGGGCTGAAAAAGTTCAACTTCTCTTTCAAGTCCGTGTGAAAATTATAAGTTGATTGTAATTTAATTGTTTATACATAATCTATTATGTCGTATTATGATCTCAATAATGGTTTTAATGTCTAATCTTATGCAATGGTTTCCTGACGCCATTAATGAAAAGTCAATAATAGCCAAAATAATCTGAATGCATAAGTAACATAAGACAAAATGTCGCCATTTTATAAAACATTGTAACAGTAGATTTAATAAGTGTTATTAAACAAATTGTCAATCATCCATGTTTTTATTTTGATATTTTTTTGGAATTCCGCACCTCAAAGCGCCCTTTGAGGTGCGGAATTATCTCCATCATCACCAGCCCTTTTACGTCCCCACTGCAGGGGCTCAAGCCTTCCTTATGGATGGTTAAGGAGGATGGGCCATGACCCTCCACGCTGGCCCAATGCGGATTGGAGGGTAACCATTATCTCCATAACGGAACCATATTACAAAAAAGGGTGTCGATCTTAAGACTCAAATCCACTATCATATAATCAAGTGAGTTTTCTTTTAAGATATGATTATGTAAAAACTTAAAGTAAATAAAATAGATTTGGTGAGACCTAAAAATCCATATTGAAGTTTATGATTATTTTAGGTCTGAGCCTGCGGCTTGACCCTTCGAGATTACACTTCGTATTTTGTGAATTAATCTTATTCTAGATCTTTTCACAGCCGTATGCGCCCTATCAGCAACGTTGCCGATCCATCGGGTACACTGTAAATTGGGTAGTCTAATCGCAGTTAGAGAGTTAGGCGCCTATTACACTACCCAATCTATCGAGCACGATATATCGGCCGCGATTTAGGGCGGTTGGTGTCGTTGTGATTACACTGCACTAGATCGCCTCCCTAACTCAGTTGGCATGCAAACGTGGCGTTGAAAGGATGGCTCCTTCGTTGGGTGAAAAATATTTGTTTCTAAGAGACCAACTTTGCAGTTTGAACTACTACAGAATGAGTTCTGCACAATTTGATCATATATTAAACTTAGTCATACCTTATATAGCGCAAAACAGCGGTTAGCTGTGCTGTAACCTTAAAATTTTTAGCAACGGGAAATGCATATCATGACTTAAAGTATAAATACTCAATAAGTTTATTGTTTCCATAGGTATTTTAAAATAATATTACATAATTAAGTTAGTCTCACTATGAACCCTATCGGGACAACAATAATATAAAGTTTATTATAGCATTAGTTTTTATTATTGTAATTTACATAAAATTTATAATTGTACCAGACACATGCAAAGGCTATCTAGAAATGTTTAAAACATTATATCATATAAAGCCCCAATTTGTCTATTAATATCATCCACAACTGCCTTGGTTTTTACTGAAGTTTCCTTACAAAACTCAATAGAAATGGGTCTACAAAAACGAACAGGTAGGTACCGGATTTTGCCAAACAACAAATCCCGACTGTTTATCAACTAATCTGATGGGGACCAATGAAGTAATGAACAAATTAGCATCTGAAACGGATAAAACACAATTTATTTTCAGAAACATTGAGGCTTTCCACTAAAACTTTGGATAATGATTCATGGTCCTGCCGCCCTCGATATAAGGGATTATAAATTCGCGTTTAATACAGCTAAAGGAAGACATTTTAATGCTTCACAATTTGCCGAAATTTCAGGCGTAGATGAGCTTTACTTCACTTGAAGTTACACCGATGAAGATAGCTCGAATAGTTTTTGCTTCCCTTTATATACCCATTTTCCAAAATCAAATTGGTACCCACATAATTATTATCTAGTAATTTCACGCATAACGAGTGCAAATTTGATAAGATTCCTTTGTTATCGCTAAATAAATAAAATATTCCAAAAGTAATATAATTGTTGTCCTTGTGAACGGTGTCTGTGGTAAACCGCAATAGATACTGATATCCGACTTTTCACACATTATTTCTTATATTTTCTAAAACCGCAAACTTCCGCAGCTGTTTTTTTTTTGTATTCTGTTACTGAATAGTTAGACTATCAATTAACATAAAAAGTTGCGCGTGGGGAGTTGTGGGTAATATTGAAAACCTTAGACGAAAAAAAAGAAAAGTAAAAAATATGGTATGCCACTTTTTAATTACTTACTGACATAATTGTCACTGCTTTAGAAATTAAAAAGCTGTAACGTAATAAGCATGAAATAACCTTTCCAAAAATGTATAAAACTGCATATATGTACCCAATATATCTTGCACAATATGGTTTTGAAACATGTATATGCGAAGACTCGAGTTCGGCACTCCCGTCTTCTATGTACTTCTACCTAAGAAAAAAATATAACTTCGTGCATTTTCGATAAAAAAACTTAATGAATATTATATTTCGATTATTTGAGATCCTAATAAAATCACCAAATTAAACAAATTACGATATTCGTAAAAAGTATTTTTGATATGCTCTTGTTCTACCATTTTCCACGGTGCGCAGGCTCAGACCTAAAATAGAATCGTTTTTCCCTCGAAGGGAATAAAACGGATATTTTGGTACTTACTTGATTTCTCCATGACAACCCGTCCGGTTTTCTTTCATGTATAAAAGTAAATTAGTTTTGAAAATTCGATAAACATCTCGTAATCTATTTGTACTTTTTCGTATTTGTATTGATCAAAATTCAGTTTTTCAATAAAAGGAACGGAAATTACTATCTTTAGTCCATTCGTTTCCCGGATTCGGAGGTGCTTTTATAGTGCTTTCTTTTTTTTAATACTTCCTCATTGTCTACTATACAAACAAAATTTATATTACTGTAATTTATTTCTAGAATTTTTCCACACCATTTGATACTATAACTTGCCACGATTAACCTAATAACTATTATAAAAAAAAGTCTTCTCGTCAAAGCATATATTCACAGATCGACCTTGGTCGTATAACTGAGGATTCGTATATATATCAAGGTTCATGAGATACAGCCTAGTGATAGACAGACGGACGGACAGAAAAGACTAAAAAATATCAAATTCGAATACTAGCGCTATTAATAAAAAATCATGCAATTTAAGTTTTTCAATTATAACCACATTTATACAAGATAAAATCATAACCTGCCTAACAATAGGTATTTCTACGTTAACACGAAAAAAAAAACACCAGTTACAGATGTTAAATAATTTTACCCTACCTATCAATTACAGTTTCATTAAACCATTCAAACCGTTAAATTTCGACCATAGTTCATACCGTTGACGTAGTTGTATACGTTATCTATAGTTGAAATTAACTTATTGATCGACTAGTCGATCAAGGTCCATGAACGGCAAATCTCTAAACTGTAATGACCACAATATAGTGCAAACGGTGTATCCCATAGAATGTTATCCCATCAAAAGTTCCTCTTCCGACAAATATAAAATGTATCTTCATCATCATTATCATCAATTCAGCCGAGACACGCCCACTGAGTATGGAGAAATCCAGCCCATACAAAATTATATCTAAACTCCTAGCAATCAATAACAGTCTTAATTTATAAATAAATTCTAATTATATGATTTTTAACAATATAATCAGATAGACGCGTTCAGAGTCTTTTTTATTGTTTTATCTATTACCTCAAAATTCAAAATGATCATATTTTATTATTTCTTTATGTGTATGTAACGTAACATTGGCGGAATTGTGTAAACGCCACGAAATAAAAAAGAAGAAGGTAGACATGGTTTTCAAACCAATATGAAGAGGAAGTATTTAAAAAAAAATGAAGAAACTACAGAAAATTATGTCACTAGATGGCAGCACAAATTGTTGGATCTAAACGTCAATTCTTAAATGCGGTTAGTGCGGTTATTGTTCAGTAGTTTGAATTCCTATCCTATTCGTTTTCTGTGCAAGCTGTTCTAATTTTGAATTCGTTACTAGATAGTTTTAGGAAAGCTCTCATTTTGCGGTCCTTCGTCGTAAAGTGTAGAGCTACTTTCTCATAAATCTTTCGTATACACGAATGTCAACTTAAACTGGATTGCGTACTGATATATTTCTTAAAATCAAACTTACACTTTATCTAATATAAAATAAGGTTTATTTTTCTATGTCACATTTCAGAGTAGAAAAACGGTCTACTAGAGATATTAGATTTGTAGTAGTAGGTCCTTGTCTAACGAGTTGCCATTGGAAAATTAAATAATTGTTATTGGCAATTAGGAGATTTTATTGATTTTTTAAAGACATCACTAGGTAATTTTAATTATTATCTATTAGTAAATATATTGAATAGACATAGTTGATATGTTTTTTAAGTAAAAGTGTGAATTAATTAAAATTATAATGTAAACCGATGTCGTGTTAGTAGTTTTTCGTTACATCTAAGTAGCAATATTATAAATTAATATGGCCGCTCGATGTGACAACATAAACAATGTTAAAGTTTAATGTTTATTTGTGTTTTGACTTACTAATTCGATTATTTACATCAAAATGGTATATTGTTTTGCTTGGCTGATTGCAAAAATGAATGGTATCACGAATGTGACTTCACATTCCACAGGTAAGCTGTTTTCCTTATTTATTAAACAGTGATGAAATAGGGTGTCTACGATCAAGAAACAAAACCATATCAAAGAGGCTTTGATTTAAATTAATATTCATACGTTTATATTATAAACATTTATAAGTTTTACTTACGCTACCCGCCATTCTTCGTTATCAATATTTTCACGGTAGGTACAAAGTTATTTGGAAAATGAAAAACGAGAACTAGCTTAATTATGTTTTGGAAAATATCGGAATGGCCTACACATTAGTTTGGATAAATATTTATAAAGTAATAATTTTCTTATGCTGACCATGACAAAATTGCTCTTATGTTTCTAGGATCCTAAAGGATAAAAGTCTAGCTGAAAAATGGAGGACAATAATACCAGGCAAAGTGATCCGTTGTATTCTAATACAATTAATAGGAAAAAAAACATTTCTATCCTTTTAATTGATTTATACATTATAGATGATTATAATAACATTTATGTACTTGTTTTATTTCCTACAAAATAAATATCTTTACCGATAAATAAAAACTAATTTATCGGTTAAATTTCTAACATCATCATTCATAATATCTGTAAAAATTTATAAAATTATATCTGTAAATGTTTAAATTTGGTCATGTAAACATTATTAAATATTACCTATTTATGAAATTATTAAAAACGCGTGGACATCCTACAAAACTACTAAGACAGAGATGAAGAGTTACTAATTTACTCTCTCACTCTGCCCGTTTTTAATGAAACACTGCACAATCCAGTTTAAATTGAAAGTATCGATGATCACGCTCTCTTTACAATCGAGTAATTAAGGAATCGAGTAACTAGCAATTAAAATAAAAGAAACTAAATCAAACTTCTTAATGATGATGCGACATATATATTGGATATGTCAATTAAATATACATGTCGCTATTACTACTCTCCATCTTAGTTACCAGGAAGAATTGCTGCGTAGCAATAAGAACACCTTTTTATATACTGAATTTTCCTTTCTTTGTAATGTCCTATGTTTGAGCAATAAAGAATATTGTTACCTATCATTGTCGGTTCGCTATATTGACAATTTCAAACTTATTTCTCGTTTCACATCGTAATAGGAACAACCAGTGATGATTAAGCAGTTCAAATTAGTAAGGTTAGTCCGAATAATTTCAGTGTAATAAGACCGATAAAAACGGAATCGCGCTTTGTGTGCGTTTGGGCACGCATGTGAATTTGCTGTACGTGTTAGCACCAGCCCTTTGAATTTTTATCTAATTTCATATTTATCAGTCCATTACGAAACAGGAACAAATAGTTCCGGAGAAAAAGTGGTGTTGCTGGCTTAGGCTATTGGCATATCTTCTAACCTATAGCACTTTAGAAACTCATCTTGTCAACTTAGTATGCCTTAATAAAGCAATAAATTACGCAAATGACCTCAACAAAAACAACAAACTTTACCTTTCTGACTATTAATACTCCAAGGGCTATTCCAATAAAATATTTTATTCACATACTAGCTTTTCGACAACAGTTTCGCCCGCGTGATCTTGTATTATACATAAAAATAAATACCCTCCCTTTTGAATCACATTATCTATAAAAAAAAACATCATCAAAATCCGTTGCGTAGTTTTAAAGATTTAAGCATACATAGGGACAGAGAAAGTGACTTTGTTTTATACTATGTAGTGATAATGTGACGTCAGCCCAGCAGCACCACAAATACTTATTATCTCCTTAACTTTGTTATTGTTCCTAATTTCATAACCGACTGACAATAAGGTAAATCTTCAGACCAAAACTGAAATAAATAAAGCACAATTATGACCATCTTACTTTTAATGTTAAGATAATAAACCAATGATTCTGATGCAGTGTTGAAAGCCTTACAAAATCATTAATGGGAATGATAGTTATCTTTCGAATAAAAATATCAATTACTATGTAAATAGTTCAATCAGGTAATGTTTATAATGGTGTGACCAGCCTAATTGGATTTCTTTGAATCTTTGGATGGAGAACGTGATCTTGAACGTGACATCGAACGCCCCTTGGAACGGGAGCGTGAACGGGAGCGGCTGCGAGAGCGGGACCCAGAGCGCGGCGAGCGAGAACGGGAGCGACGACGGGACCTCGACCGGCTGTAAACATAATAACAACATTAATGATATTATTAGTTATTATTGAAATCTTAAATTACGAACTAAATAAACATCATTAATCATATCTGGACTCTACACAAATCAATGGTAAAATAATTCTTGTCCTATAGAATCACAGGATATAAATTATGTAAAAAAAATATATATGTTAGCTTAGTAGCTAATATTACACTTGTATCGGTGGACACAACAGACACCAAAATTTCCAATTTCCTCTAAAATGCCAATACTTGTCACAAAGCCATGGTGACTAACATAATTGATGTCAAGTCAAATAAAAATGTTAAAAGGTATGTTATAATAGCTTGTTTTGGTGAACTTAGCTTTCTGAAATTTTGATTATTTATTTACAATGCCAATATTTATCAGTATGGTTGATCTATATAGCAGCCAGTCAAGATTGTCAAAGTTTCTTACTTGTCATCTTTGCTTGGTATTTTTATCATCCTTCTTTAGGACTTTTTAAGCAAATTGTCATTGATAATTTAGAATTCAACACTCTGGTCTTGTAGGAAAGCTGATGGGTCCCAAGGTGTTTTGTTGATCTTAATAGGTATTTCAAAGGCATTCCTTGCTGCACTATATTAGATTCTCTTAAAGGTCTGTAATTGGATGCTTGTAGCTACTTGCCCTGATTACAGTAGCTGTATTCCACTTATTGGTTGGGTACATCTTAAGACATGTGAATTTTGGAAGTCTGCAATTTGTAAATATCACTTCTCTATGGTAACAGGGATTTCTTGTACACCAGATGATGTGTAAGTTGATACATCATCTTTTCTTGGTTGTTTTCTAATATTGTAATCCAGGAAATGTCAATTTTTTTATTTGCCTCTATTTGATATAATTGCTAATGATTAACAAAATCTCTTCAATTTTTCTAGCATCAATGTGATTTTTATTATTAAATACATACTCTAATGGCACACTCACTTTCAAAGAAATCTATATGATGAAATTAATAAAAGTTAAGAAAGAGAATCCTTTTTTAGAGATAATTATTTTACATAATGTCACTTCACTCTCTGCACTCTCATTTACATATGAGACGAGAAACAGAAACTTCTGAGAGAGGACCCTTATTATAACATCACAAAAAATGTTTTTTTTATTATTTTGTTTCAAATAAGTAATTTATCATATAATAATTATGATTTTTTGAAAACAATTGATCATAATGATCACAATTGAAATCAAAAGTTGACCCAAATTGAAATCCAGGTAAGTTGCATTTTTTGATAATCCAAATGAAATGTAAAAAACTTATCATTTCATTTGAGAGGTAAAATTTTTGTCTGTGCACAATGTTTTTGTATTTTTGTTTTTATAAAATGTAATGATAGCTCATATTTTTAAGTGACAACATGGTTTTCATCATGTAACTATAAAGTGTGCACTAGGTGAAAAAGACAGTTACAGTGAGACATTAATAGTTATTATTTGCTTTTTAAAAACATACTTGCTCTGCTTTGTAAGACTTACCCATGAACTAAGAAAATCTTATACACCTATTAGTATGATCGTCATTACTAATCTGTTTTTTTATAAAATAGGTGTATAACCAGTTCATCTAAGGCCTTCAAGGTACACAAATATTGGATAATAATGTCTAACTCACTGAGTGCACGCAGTGATTACAATAGATGTGCGTCGCGACGCGCATAACAGACATTATGCTCTATGTAGTTCTCGACAAGTGAAGTGTGCACGTAGACTGTCATTACGTAGTTCGCAGAGCGAAGTTACCGATGCGGCCGACATTAGCGGACGACACGCCGCGAAGTGAAAGCTACGTAGCGCAGACAATAAGAAGTGCAGACACTGACGAGTTCATTCTCGGCGCACAGGCCAATGATAACCTATAACATAGTTATCATTGGTATAACTGAGTCCAAAACAAGTTTGATGAAACCTTTTACCATACAAAAAATTAATAATAGTCAAATGTTTGTAGATCTGGTAAAAGATTCCAGTGTGTCAGTTCAGTTTTGTTCACATACATAAGCTAAAGTTAAAAAGTAAATTCAAATCATAACCTGCGCCGGCGTCGGCGGGTACAATCACGAGCATAGTGTCCCCTATCGCCGCAATCATAACAACGATCGTCATATGGTCTCGGAGGTAACCGCGAACGAGGAGGAGGCCCTCTGCCTCCATAGCCACGACTTCCATTTGACATTTCAACACGAGCACGGCGGCCGCATATAGTTCTGCCATCCAAGCCCCGAATCTATACAATTCATAAAAATCAGTATTAAATTCAACTATTTATGTAGTTTTATTATAGCGAATCAAAAGAACATTATTTCTACTTACGGCATCTTCAGCATCTCGGGGATCTTCAAATTCTACAAAAGCAAAGCCGGGAGGATTTCGTGCAACCCAAACATTTCTCAAAGGTCCATAATAAGAAAAGGCATCCTCTAATTCAGGTTTGCTAGCATTGTTGCCTAAATCTCCAACGTAAACTTTACAATCACCGTATCTAGACATTTTATCTGAAAATAATCAGCAACTATGGAAATTCGATGTTAGAAAACGACTAAGTTTACCTGTTTTTCGAATATTAAAATCATACCTGTGGTTTGTAATTACGGTAATCTTCACATTTGTAACTAATACAAAGTAATAAATTTATTTAGACTTATAATTACAAAAGGAACTCCACAAAATCGACTAACCGGCAGATATTACAAGCAACCAAGAGACAAAATGGCGGCGGAATATCTTTTGGGCGGCGTGGCTTGCCCTACCTAGCCTAGTGATGTCAACTTAAGTTATATCGAATAGAATTCTCCTTGACACGAGTTTGACTTTTTTTTAATTTTTTAGTTAATAAACCAAGTACTATTAATTATATATATATATATGATAAGTTAAAACGATGGAAATGAATAACTACGTCGGTGTCTAACGAGATCCCAGTCCGAGCATAGAGTAAGTAAGAAACTAACCACCGTTTAAAGTCCGAATAACGTCTCATTACGGTTAATATAGTATCTGTGGATAAGTGCACACTCACTTTTGGCCTTTATTAAAAATCTATTTTGCAAACATTACTGTTAAATTGTTTTAATGAGCAAGTATTTAAAAACTAAGAATTAGTTCTTGAAATCATACTAGACGTTTAGATATTGTCTATGATATTCATTCAAATTTTGATTCTGACGTAATAAAAGTAAATTGATTATCAAAAATTAATAAATATCACATCGTTTCGTGTTTCTAACTTTCAAATAAATTTTATTTATTTAAATCATACTTTGTCGAACTTTCTTTTACTTTATCGAAAATTTGACCAACCATTTATGTGCATTTGAGCGGGCACTGCTGAGTAATAATGCCGTCGTACTCCAGCAACAAGAAGCTCTTGCAACGAGTTCAAGCTCCACATCAACAGAGAAGAGAGACAAGAATATGAAATGCAATTACTGCAAGGCGTAAAGAAATCGCGTAAAGAATTGTCAGAAGTGGATTCGAGATGGCAAGCCTCCGAAGAGTTGCAATTCATCGACACCTTCTACTTCTAATAATGCGAACATAGTTTTACTATCCCTTGAAAACACAGAGTTATATTCTACAGAACACAACACTGAAAATTGGTACGTACGTAGAGGCGAAATACTTCGAAACTACGAGAAGTTTGTCGATGCTCATAGAAGTCAAGACTGCTAACGGTAATACGACTCGTGCCGAAGGTAAAAATAAAAGGACAATACATATTTTTTTACAGGTGTTTTTTTTTCGTTATCTTTTTTATGATTTTTGTTACTGATTAATAAACCATATTTATTCATTCACTACACATAATATAAAAACATTATTGAGACTTGATTTAGTTTTATTGCTGTAAGTTCAACTAACAACTAAGAGCAATAAAATTAACTTACCTAGTCGTTATTTTTTGAGAACTTTTGTTGTAAATTATAATAAAAAATTCCTAGACCTCTGCTATGGTATAAGTATTTTATTTATAAAAACTATTTCACGTTAATATTATTGTATATTGGAGGTAAATGCCACTTTTAATAATTTCACAGCATTGATTCTTATTTCCATATCTTTTAAACAACCTTCTCTATGCTCACTTCCATTAAGTTCGTTTCCATTTTCTTTTATACAAATAAAAAATAAATTCATTTAAACAGTAGTTTGTATTAATCGAATTACGTTTGCGTAACTCGAACTAATTGATTTTAACTCGATATTAATCCGAATTATCAGATCCATAACAACACTGACAATTCTATTATCTTTGGCCTAACGTCATGAATTGACATTTAGTGATGCCATTTTAGTCACATAATTTTTCGGCATTTATCGATACCGAGTACTCATGTGGTATCGAGGCCGTTCCTCGATATGAGTACTCGGTATTGTTACGGGGTGCATCTTTTTTTTTTTATATTTTATATGTTAACGCTTGACTACGATCTACTACGATAAGTGCTGATGAAGCCTTGGGTGGTATAGCTCATTAACCTAGTAACAGCCTATTCACTCTTGATTTGAAGACATTCACATTCGCATCGGCGTATTGTTTCATCTATGTGTTACTAGATGGCATTACTTGTCATTTAGATCAACAACATCGATACTCCTTGTGTCATATAGGTAAACGGCGTGCGAAAAAGGGAAGTCGCAAGGGAAGAAAGAGACGGATAGTCGTTTTAGAACTTTTTGCTAATGCCTCGAATACACTGTTAGGGCCGACGGCTACTTAGAATGGTCTAGGTCCTAACATCGAACAGTCTGGAATGTTTTAACCTCAAACATTCTAGAATGCAATCTCGTTCTTGCGAGATCTCGGCCTTGTTTAGCGAGATTAATCTCGGTTGAAAAATGGATGAGATCTCGCGAGTTTAACGAGATTGCTCTCGAGCATATAGAAATTAGATTAAAAAGTTTCAATTTGATTTTAGACTTATATTGTATTGTAAAAAAAACTGTTTTTTTGTTATAAGACTTTTATTTGATACCTATTACAAAAGAAGACTGATTGTTTATTTCATTTTGTAGTTGATTAGATAAGTCAGAGTTCACGACTCAAAATATAATAGAATATAAATATATTAATGTTTTAGCTTTATACTACTACTGTTTTTTTTAAAAAGAATTGTTTTGTCGTTAAGATGTATTTATTTGATAATAGAAAAGAAGACTGGTTGTTTATTTCACTTCTTATGTGAAATACATCAAAGTTTATTACTTAAAAGCTTATTTAAAAATATTTCTTTTAGCTTTAGACTATTATTGTTTTGTAAAAAAAGAACTATGTTATTGTTAAAAGACTTATTTGATATCAGAAAAGAAGATTGTTTATATATTTCATTTCTTATTTGATTGGATACGTAAAAGTTTATTTAAAAAAAAAATTGGGACTTATATTGTTTTGTTTTAAGAGATTACTGTTTTATTATTTAAAGTTTATGTTTCTTTGTTAAAAAAGACGGGTTGTTTATTTTATTTTTTATTAAGGTCAAACTTAAAACTTTATTTAAAAAAAAAATGAAAATTCATACATGCATGAGTTTCATTTTAGTTTTAGACTTCGATTGTTTTGTAATAAAATACTATTTATTATTATAAAAAGACTTATGTTATATATTAAATAAGAAGACTGGGTTATTGATTTTATTTGTTAATTGATTAGATGCATCAAAATTTTCTACTTTAAAGTTTATTTATAAAAAAAGATACATATTAAATTTAATGATATATAAAAATGATATTGAATTAAATATATGTTTATTTATTTATTTTATTTTATCTGATTCATGATACCTATAATTCTTATTATTTTTTCGTTACATATTTAACGAATAACAATATTTAGCAGTTTTGAATTTGTTAAAAACACAAAATCGCCAATTTCGCAAGATCTTGAAATCGGCGAGATCTCACGGTATTAATATTCATAAACTCACGAGATCTCGTTTGAGCTCCAATCTCACGAGAATGCATTCCCTAGTATCGGCCCATATAAATACGCGGTGGGGTAGCCATTACACCCGGCATTTTTTGTTAAAAAAAAACGAAGTTGTGTTTCAATTCTTTTTGAATGTAATGAAGAGACAACTGAGGAACGAAATTAAATAAGCCACTAGACAAATATTAGCGAAAAGTATCTGCATTTTCTTGCCTTCAAATTAAATCAAAATTTAAACTTATTAATCAATATCAGTTTTCAAGAGGAAGTTAAAAACCTATGCCCTGGAAAGATAAACAAATACAAAGTAGATAATTAATTACTATTTATTAGTCAAATACAAAATTTTATATAATATCTTGTTCAAAATATGTTATCGTTATATGTAAATAATAAAATAGTTACAAAATAATAAAAGTTAATGTTAATAGTATGCTCAAAGTTTACCAAATGTAAAATAAATAATAATACATCTTATAAAATGCAACCTAATGCTAAAATAAAATAAATTTAAAAACTTAATAACTAAAAATGTCTAGGTGCCACTTCCTGTCACGCGCCTTTTACCTCTGTTTGTTTTGTTTCCGATTGTTTCTTTTTGTTAACAGTTAATTTAAGGTACCGTACGCATAGTTTTTGATTTAAAAGGTGTTGTATTGTTTACGCTTTTCTTGTGAGAAATCAATAAATATCTTAAACCACAACTTATTTTATTCATGACGTTATTCGAATAAAATGCTATAAATGAGACACACAGAGTAGTAGATTAAGAGATGCCAATAAAACAAAAACAGTGCCATCCTGGAATCTAGGATTTTTTTTATTATTATTATTACGACTAACAATAAGCTGTCGCCGGAATGATGTCACACAATGGCGAGTCGTGTTTTAAGTCACGTGACATACCAAAAATCTTGACTTTAAATTTTAAGATAATCATGCGTCTATATGTTTATTATAATAACGTATATTTTAGTTTTTGTGCTATTATTTTGTGACTTACTTTTTACTACCGAAACTACCCTATTCACTCATAGAAGTAAAATGCCAACTGTAACTAAACCGTACCAAGCAATATTCGATACCAGCAATTTTATTATGAGTACTGGCTAGTACTTACCATATAATCTTATAATCATCGAAGTTTGGGTGGGGTGGGTATGAATATGTATACTTTTAGTATGTATTCAGTTTGCGGCATAAATTAAACTCTGGTTACCGTTGGCCAAATACGATGTGTTAATTTTTTCTTTGCCTACAACGTACTGTAAACAAAGATTGTTTCTATTGAATTCAGAATTTTTATAGGTTGTATTGTATAATTAACCTGGCAACACTAAATAAAAAAGAAAAGCAATGTAGCGGACGGACGTCGTTTCGACTTTTCTATTCCGTCATGCAATAATTTTTGTCATTCATGAATTCGTCGTCAAAAAATAATTTAAATGGTGTCACGTATGTGAACATTAGATAAAAGTAGTTATTATAATGTGTTAGTATTTCATTTTACATAGTTCAACTTTATAGATCTTATATGATAGGTGTGTGACAAGTTCAGTAATGGTGGCCATGTCATGAAAATCCCAACAGCCATGGATGATAGCTCCGTATCTCATCACAACGGAGGGCAAGTGGGATCTCAAATTGGAGTCAGTGTAAATAATAAACAAAATGATGAACCTAGCCAAAGTGTCCAGTATTCAATACCGGGTATCTTACATTTTATTCAACACGAATGGGCGAGATTCGAGCTCGAGAGATCACAATGGGAGGTGGATAGAGCGGAATTTAAGGTGATATTCTTTATTATTGCTCATAAGATAAGACGGTTTAATTATAATTTTTAAATAGGGTATTTGCGAATGTGTTCAAAATAAATAAATTTATTTGTTTTTATGTTCCATATAGGTATTTATTTTTCATTTTTGCTAGTTGAATTTGTTTTATTATAGACGATGTTTTGAAGAAAACGTAATAAAATTTAAACTAAAAATTATTCTGTCAAAGGTTTTACTGACATTAATTATTACACATTTCAACTAAACAAACATAAAGAATAATATAGAACCAAAGTTAGCATTTAAATCTGTAGAATAATTAATGTCAAAATAACAGATACCTTTGTGTAATTCAAAAGATAGATTGCTATCTTGGAAAATTGATTATGTAGATGTAATTTTATTCTTTGGTTAGGTCAGATTATGCTGCACCATGTTATACCTATGTTATGTTTTAGTTTCAAGGAAAGGATAAATAAGGATATAGAATATATGTTTATTATATTAAGATAATTTTAAAACCATAATGTACCTATTTTTAAAGTTAATATCATATATATTATTTGAAACAAGAAGTTGCAGACCAATATCCTTGCTTTTTATTATAATTCATAAAAAGCTATTTTTATGGTAATGCAATGAAATAACTTACAATTTTGAAATAAGTCAAACTACTTACTTTTTACTCTATTTAGAGATTAAGAAAGATAAAGTTTTTTCTTATTTTTCTAGTGTATTTCCAATAAAGTTGAGATATTATTAAGAAGAGTTTGATACAGACATGATATTTCAAAAAAATAAAATTTTATTAAGTATGGTTAGGATAAAATACCCAGTAGTCGGCCTTTTAATGAGAATCTTAATCATATCATGGGTTTGAGTCCCATCTCAGAGTACAAGATAGATTTTTAAGCATTATTCATTAAGAATATTTTTCAGTATAGCATTGTGAATGCAAAATTTATTAAATATAATAATATTAATTTGATTCAACCATATTTAAAAAAATAAGGGCTTAAAATAAAAACAGTTATTTTCCAGAAAGGTTGTTTAATATATTTTCTAAAGATATCAACAAAACATAATTAAATTGGAATTTTCACCAGTACTCTGCTACATGTGCACCATAACTCAACCGTGTCTTATTCAGTCAACGTGTCGTAGTCAGCCTCTTACTCACTGCCTAAACCTTGCATATTGGACATACAAATTCTTTAATATATACATTTTCATAAACATTAAATAAACTAGCAAATTCAGTACATTACAAATAACCCCAACTAATATTCTATAAATTCTCTTATAACTATTTTCAGACTTCAACAGCTTTTATTTTTTGTAATTTGTTTCTTCTTTTGTCTTTTTCTGTTCCTTTACTTCTTTTTTCTGCTTTTCAACCTTCTTCTCAACATTGAAATTTTATAATTCAAGTTAAAATAAATTTAATGTTAAAATAAATATGCAAGATATAATCCTAATTAAATAGTAATAAGATTTAATTAATTTAGTAATAAGAATGCAGAAAAACTAATGGTTACTTTTATACACAGCCAACTACTGGTAAAATTAATTATTCTCATCGAAGAGTTATATTTAATCCAAAGCAAAAAAAATATGGACTATTTTCTATATGAATTTCAATGAAATCCTTATAAAACTAGTAGTTGGTAGCTTCTTCCATTGCTTTGACTGGATCAACCTTAAAAAATTGAACTCCAGTAGTCTGCTTACTGAATTATAATGTCATAAACAAATAAAATGCCTCTAACACTTAAATAATTTACAACACAAACAATCTATAATAATATAACAGAAATCTATCTTCTTATATATAATCTATCAGAATATTATTCAAAAAATATTATTCACAGCAAACTCATAAAAATTTTACCTTAGACTTGAACAAGCATCTTTATGAACAAAATTAAAATGAAGATGCTTCCTATCATGGTCACAGTGAAAATGAATAAATATAGTTCATTAATCAGCCATCCTTTTGATTTGAAGGTTTGTGTAATGACGACAAGGGAGCATAGATTCAATCAGATGTCACTATAATGGTATAAACCAAATTCAACACTATTTATATGACTTTAAAGCCTGTGAAGGCCATCTCCTGATGCGAGGCCGACACTTCTAGGTATTTTACTCTACTGTGGCAGATCTATCTTTTAGAAAAGATGAGATGGAGTATATTATTAGGAATTCTATTTGATCTATAATATTCATAAATACACTTTATTTTAGATTAAATGATAGTTAGTCATTTTTATTTTGTACTGTCAATATATCAGCTTATACAAATCTGTCAAATTTTTGAGCTGGATTTCATTTTAATTTTGTTCTTCAAAAAATGGCTACATTAATCATTCTACAATAAAACCTTACATAGTGTATTAAATGCTCTATCAATTACAGAACAACTCAACATTTGTTATTTATAATAATCTTCTTCTTCTTTTAATTAATGGCTGCATCTGCGCATTTTGCACAATTCTGCCAATGTCAAGTGAATAAATTAATTTCTAAATGTGAAATAAAAATGGAATGAATGAAAAATGGCGATGATCAAAACATTATTTCTTTATAATAATCAGTCAATATGCCAAAATTACAGCAACTCTTGTCAAAATTATGTCAATTTTGAACAGTAATACATTGTGAGTAAAATTGAAAAAATGTCAAAATAATCAATATAGCATATTGTGGTGACCTGACATACTGCTGTGTACATAAATTTAACCTATTGAACATCACAATCTGGTTACAATTTTATTAATCTGTTTACAAAATGTCTTACAATTAATCAGGTGACATAAAATGTTGTTGCTATATTAAATTAGTTTTTATTGTACTACCTAATTTAAATGAGGATATTACACTTTTCTTAGAATTATTATTTTAAACTATAACATCTTTTTTCATAATCATATTTTATATTTCTATGCAAATCACTCATTTGAAACAAATCTTGAAAGAGCTAAGGGCTCCCCTTGTTTCAATGTAAATATTTTTTTTTTCATATTCTTAAAATGCTATCTTGATTCTGCTATACTGATTTATTTTAAAATTTTTAACATAATAGGAGTCCTCGGCCTCCTATCTTCTGATTATATTTCAATTAAATGGTTTATGCCATCACATTGTCTACCTGATGGATCCTCTACCTTATCAGTACAAAACGCAACGGATTTTAATGCAGTTTTCATCAATATATAGTGATTCAAGAGGAATGTTATATGTAGATTAGGTTAGAAGGCTCTTTATCGCACTTAGACGCTCTAATCGGTGTATCGTATCTTAAATGTATAAAACAGGACCATGCGGGCGAAGCCGTTAATGGAAATCTAGTAGTAGAATATATTAATAACCAATTATTCCCCGGCAGCCCTGCTCGTCACGAGGCGCTACCTAGCTAAGGTAGTGAATCGTAACGGTAGCCGCTACCTTAACCATCGTTACATCGGGTGCGAACAATTGGCGAAACGAACGATGACACGATCCGACAATCTAGAACTAAGCGAAACTAGCAGAGTTGTAGGAAGTTAGTGTTACACTGGCACTGGACTGAAGTATAGCGAAGAGTGGGGCAGGACTTAGACCCAACAGTCTTGGTCTATGATGTCGGGTATATCGTTAAAAAGCCATACGAAACGTGAAAGGCCAAGAGCTGGCTGATTTCATGGAGAAGAACAATCTTTAATTAAATGATGAATTCTTTCAAGAAGTCGCAAAAGCACATGTGGATGTGGACAGGTATAAGTTCGGAAGGTTACATAAAAAGGATATATAATGTTAACGAAAACGCTCCAAACTGTTTGCGAAAAACTGTTAGGCAAAGTTAACTGGCCAGGCTGAAATCTTGACGATGATACCATGTTAAGCTTCATTTCCTCAAAATCATGAAGGACCGAGAGACCGACAGTTTCTATACTTAATCCACGTAAACACCTGTTGGAGGCAAGGCTAGAGATTAGGGTCGTGAGATAGTCGGGTTTCATTTGGATTGATTCAATTTATGAATTCATTTAATCGGTCAATCGTCCGCTTGGTATCAGTGGATACTCAGTTTATCTTTTTTGCTCCTCTAAAATTTTCTGAATCTCATGATGACTAGGGGCTGATATTGATTTTGAGCCACGTTTGTAAGTTGTTTTTGAGAGTAATTACGAATCTTCTCGATGGCGGGCATGAGTACTACCTAATAAGCCGGTCTTCGGAAGAACTACGAACTACGGAAGCGCATATGGGTTGTTTCTGGGGTCAAAAGAAGGTTCTAGGTCACCCAGCGGGCGGGCAAATGGAGGGTCAGCAATGCTTGTAAAATCTATGTGTGATTGTAAGTTTTTCTAAAACAATATAGGTGGCATGTGCCTGTCGTCCAGTATTTATTTCTAAACAGACATAATCCACACCAGAGATGATTGAACGACGTTTTGGAAAATTGTGGGAATTATTATGACCTATTCTTAATTTGTTGACGTACATAAAAAAATAATAAATAAATAAAGCATTTGCAATTTCGACAATTTTTTATTGAACAAAAGAAGTAATAAAGTCAAGGATTATTTTATCATCTATTTCTTGGTACACAAGGTACCTCGCCAGTTCTTAAGCAGAAACACTAATCTGCTTTACGATGTCACTTTTTCTTCTTTCTATCGCTAGGAGTTTTTGATTATCTTGACTTCGATCCAGTCCGATGAGTATGGATGAGATCTATGGGGAGATGACCTTACTCAGAAGGAATTTATTCACTTTTGCTTTAAATAGGATCTGGGGTACAATATAACTTATATGTATTACAGTGAAAGAAGTGACGCTAAGCTCTTTGTACGGAGGATTGAATATGCACTTAATAAGAATGGTATCGATACATACCGATGGTTAAATGGTAAAATCGAGATGAGCATAGCTCCCGAGCGCACTTTGCAACTTCAGTTTGTAGAAGATATATTAAAAAAAAATTGCAGGTTTTCGAAGTTGGCTATATAAATTCTTTGACTAGAAATGATGTATAGAATGCCGTCAAGTACTCATCAATCTCGGGGTGTTTTTCGATTTATTACCTATCTGTCAATTTTTTAAAAGTTTAAATTAGTTTTTGTTGTCATGGACTTAAAATAATGAATATACGGCAATACGTGTCGATTACGATGATATGATTACATAGAGTTTAAAATGTATGAATGCGGGTAAACTAGGAAAAATCCAGCAAATTTTTTTTGGCAATTTTGTTTTTGGCTAATCATTATAATTATCAATAAATTCTACAAGTTGTCAATATGTTATTTAACTTTATTACGTATTCTCCTCTAAAGCTATTAAGAAATTACGATTGTGCAGGGTTCGCATTGTAATTTTAATTGTAAGAATGCATAACTGATAATTATTTGATATGATATTTTGGATTTTTACAGGCACAAATCGCCTTTCTCCAAGGAGAAAGGATGGGGCAGGAGAATCTTAAAAACGACCTCGTGAGGCGAATCAAAATGCTAGAGTATGCATTGAAGCAAGAGAGAGCTAAGTTTCATAAACTTAAATATGGGGTGGAGCTACAGCAAGGTGACATACGGTCAGAGCCTGAGCCTCCGATGGAGCCTAAGCCTCCTGTGGATCCTGAACCAGCTGAGAGGGCTCAGTGGAAGCAGGGTCGTCAGCTTATCAAACAGTACCTGCAGGTATGATAAGTTTATTTATTTATAATTGCCATTAAACCAATTAGGGAGCAATTGATAAGTAGTGTTTAAATTGTTTTAATGTTCAATCCACAGGAAATAGGATATACTGATACAATACTTGACGTTCGTTCGAACCGAGTAAGGAACTTAATCGGACTTAACAATGAGGAGCAAATGGAGCTCTACACAAATTGTGAGAAACAACAAAGTGATAGATGTGACTATTCCATAAACTCTATGGTTCGGAAATATGACTATGGTAAGATACATTAAATTAGACTTTTCTATAGACTAGGTAGTTACTACATTATATTTCAAGTTATTAAGAGTTTAAAATTTAAAGTCATTCACTAAAACAGCTATTTAAATTATGCTTCCTAAAAATTATGCTTACTTTTAACAAAATTAAACCGAAAACTAATTCATCATAAGTAAAAACATTTTCATATTCAGTAGATGGTAAAGCTAATTAAATATCTCTTTCTCAAAGCTTAATAGTAATAATCTATTAATACTATGAACTTTTGAAACACAATATCAGTCTAATGTGTTGTTGTGCAGTACAGAGAATGCTGCAAAATAAATATTTTTTAGGCCTTATAAGTAAACTTTCGAAGCATCAGATTATGCCAGGGGGTCCTTTTTTTTAAAATGACTGTGCTATATCCCAGTTATATTTTTCTTAATATTCAACATGACGGTTGTTTGGAGCCAATTTTTTTTTTTACTTTTGCACTACAATAAATATTGCAGAAACCATCTGGATTAAGCTCTTAATATTTTAATGAAGCCATTTCAAAAAATATAGCACAATTTAAGCGCTCAACATCTTGACGAGACCATATCGAAAACAATAATAAAATATATTTTTGTAACGTAAAATGTGGTATTAATGTTTTGTACCTAAATCTGTAATATTTTAGTTGATGTTCCTATTGAGGTTTAAATCCGGATGCACAGTTGCCGTGCTAAGGATTAACAGAATGATAATTAAATATATCCAGGTAAAGAACAAAGAAAAGCGGTACCTTCTAGTGGCCGCTTTGGAGAAGAAGGGCTTTCTGTTCAAGAAACTGCTGCCGTGTTTGCCAACTTCGAATTTTTGGCCAACCAAGAGATGGACATGGATGAAATTGATGACTTAGATGCTAAACAACCTCACCATGCACCTGGTAAACAAGGTATTTTTATATAGTATGTTGGAAATTGTTATTGAAAGAATAAAGAAATTTAAACATTACTTCTTCATAGGAGAAGAGGTGGATCATGAAAGTGAAGAGGTACTGAATGAATTGAACACGCTCACAGAAAGCGAAGTAGACGGCGGTGGTCAAGGTGACGAGTACCCAGTTGGTGAGTTATTATATTTCTGTTTGATTTTGTAAAAGCTTGAGTGCGTGTGTGGTAACTCGTCGGTATCTAGCTTGAAAGCTTTTTGCACACGGTACTTAGAGTTATATATTTTGTTAAAAAAACCATTGCAGTTATGTAGATTGATATAATTTTTAAGATATTCTAAACTGCATCGAGGAACTCTGTGGTTAGCGCGTTCAGTCGCCGATACGTTTAAGCCACTTTCGCAAGTGCCGTTCATAGGATGGGTGACCAAAAATATTATTTTTGATGTACTCCGTACTTCAGAAAGCACGTTAATCTGTTGATCCCGGCTGCATGGGTAATCGTTAACACCCACCACAGGTTCTTTCTTCTCCCTATTCGATTCCTTCCATAGGGAGTGCTTGTGCTCTAGTAGTGAGGACATTAATAATGGCTCGTGGTGACGCATTCACAGATATTGGAAAAAATGTCCAATCAGCAAAAAAAAAAAAGCTAGTATCGGTTAGCAATCTTTTTAGGTATGTTGCAACATAACTATACTTGTTAGATGTAAAAAGTTAAAAACAAATGAGAATTATTACTGTTAATTTATTATTATTTTATTATAACAGAAACAGTTTAGCTTGTACATATTCATGTTATTAATTACAACATAGGGTCAATTGCCCTAACGTCCATTAGGTTAAATGACGGTTTAAGCTCTAATGAATGTCGAATTTGTATGGGTAATTTTAATGAACGTTTGTGCAACTGGCGATGGAGCAGTAAATTTTTTACTTTTGAATGATGTTATTCATTCAAATTAAGTATTACAAATGTGCATTGCTATGAGCGTGTTTAGGAAGCGGCGCGCGTGTGCGTAATTAATTCTATTGTTATACCGTTTCTTTCGTAAGGGATTATAGTAGCGAGACGCGAAAATGTCTATCGGCATTTATTTTTTATAACGAAAATTACATCGACACGGTTTTAATTGCGTCTTGTTGTAAAGATATCGTCTTGTTTTACAATATCTAATCGCCTACAACGAATAGTTTTACTATCTAAGTAAATGAGCGAGGATTAATGGCTTTAATAAATTTATATATTTTCTATAATATTGAATATGCTATGGTATAATCAAATAAATAGAAAAACTTATTTTGTCTATAATACTCGCTGTTTAATAGTTAACGTTTATATACGTTTTAAGAACAGATCTTTTGTGTTTACTTCCGTTTAAATTCGTAATAATTACAGAATGTGAGGCTGGTTTGAGTCGTACATAGAAAAGAAAATCAAAAATATTTCTTCGCTCTTTAAACTAGATAAAAAAAACTTGTTTAAAAGTATTATCTTTGCGACTTTTTGGTTGTCGTAGCAATCATTAAAATTCAAGTTTCCGTTTCTGAAAATGCTTGATCATATTCAATTTTGGTTTTTGATAAAACAATGGCATATCGCTAAAATAAAACTCGCTTTAAGCCAATAAAAGGCATTGTAGGTCAAAGATATCGTGATTACTTTGATTACGTGAGGCGTGATGTTTGATTGAAACCTTACGAAAATTGTATACATATAGGTATGCTCCTTAACATAAATAAATAATCGTGTGTTATTTTATGTAGTATGTCAGAATGAGCATGTAAATTATATAAACGCAGTTGAGATTAAATTGTTACGTTTGCGGAATACAGCTCGAAGACTACTCACTTGATTAAGTAAAAGAGTTGACTTGAAATATTGTGTCCACCCCAAAGTTATCAGAGGCATGCTCTATTGGTTCGAATATGTTTAATACAAATGATATCTGACAAAACTGAAATGCGACGCGTAGGTCTGAGGCAGAATCGTTTTCCACGTTCAAATCAATTGCGTATTGTCAGAGGGTGATGTGAGAAGCAATTAAAAATGGCAAACTTGTATGAAAAGAGATAAAGAACGTTGTGGGGGAGAGATAGTAGGGACTGTGCCTTGTGGTATAAGAGACCTTAAAAATAAAGATAGATTTTTCATCATCAGTCCTTTTACTTCCCCACTGCGTGGGCTCAGGCTTTCCTTATGGATGGTTAAGGAGGATGGGCCATGACTTTCCATGCTGGCTCTATGCGGATTGGAGGCTATGTTATTTTATGTTATGTTGTGTGCCTATTTTGCGTGACACGGGGTTGCATTACTCTTGCCACCCCAGCTCCTTCAGGAAGCCCATAAGTTCTCGAACTCTGCCGCATGCCTCCACTAGTGCCCTTGGGCTACCTAGATGTGTAGTCCTTTATCTTGTTAGGCCTCTGCATTCTAGTAGCACATGAGCGCTTGTCTCCTCAGTTACCATGCACGCTCTGCACAGAGGACTGTCAGAATAACCCATGTTATAAAGATGTTTGTTAAAGTTTCCATGTCCAGTAAGTATACCTACTATTTGCCTTATAGTATGTCTAGATAGGATTGGAGGCTATTAACGACTGCAAATGAAAACGGGACTAACAGCTTAACGTGCCTTCCGAAACACGAAGTAGCTCGAGATAATAATTTCTCTGTCATAGATTCCATGACCAACTCTTGCGAAAGTTTATCCACTATGCCACCTTTAGTTTAGTTTGGTAGATATAAATATCTACTAAGTGTATTATATAATGTTTAGTGAAATTCCCTGGCGGTACATCGGGTGGTCCAGTTCCGGCGGGTGTTGGTGGTGAGTCAGACGAGGAGCCGCTAGCGTTGGGCGAGCTCGCGCAGCTGACAGTCAGCAACGAGCCCGAGGCTTATGACGTCGCCAGCGCCAACAAGGAGTCCTTCCGGAAGACGTGGAACGCTAAATACACGCTGCGATCGCACTTTGATGGGGTATTCTATTTATTTTTCAATTTTTGCTTTAGAGGGAAAGTTGTATAAATATATTTTTTTTTATGTTTTCGATGTGCAATGGCATGAAGATCTGTCGCCTTGTCCATTGCAGCTGAGCGATTCGCAACAATCGGAACTCGAATTCGAATTTACTCCTGTTATTTAGTATGGAAATTCTATTGATTCAATTTTTTGTATAAAAATGCAAAACAAGATTGATTGATTCATACGTCTCTCAGGTATTCTATCCCTATGTAATTTCGAAACTCATTTCACTAATGCTATGAAACGTTAATACCATTTGAAATTTAAGCGAATGTCGTTTTCGAAGTGAATTTGGACACCTGATTGAATTCGAATTCGGGTTTTTACGGAATCGCTCTGCTGAGCTCTGATTTTTAATATTTGCCAATGAGTTATCTATGGATATTCTAAAAATGTCTTGTAATCTGCGGCCTGAGGAAAAGTTAGTATTGTTTTACCTATACAATTTGATAGAAATCAAATAGAATGATAGAAATAAATGTAATTGTAAAGTTATAAAATACCCATTTTTGTATTATTGAAATTGTGAAGGCAATTATTTATTTGTTGTCGATTTTCGGACGTGAATACAGAAGAAAGTTTGAAAATACCGTCTTTATAACATTCTGACGTTATAGTTGTAAGCTAAAAATTCTAAATTGTATTATGCTGTAGCTCTACCGTACTCGTTGCAGGTCCGAGCGTTAGCTTTCCATCCATCCGAAGCGGCTTTAGTGACCGCCTCCGAGGATCACACATTGAAGCTGTGGAACCTTCAACGTACAGTTCCGGCGAAGAAGTCCGCCAGTTTGGAAGTGGAACCGCTTTATACGTTCCGTGCGCACACTGGGCCCGTGCTCTGTCTCGCGATGGGCGCTCCACGTTCCGAAGAATGTTTCTCCGGCGGGCTCGATGGCACTATACGCGTGTGGAATCTGCCACCGCCGACCGCAGACCCTTATGATCCTTACGACCCGGCTGTGCAGGTAAGACAGATCGTTATTAGATGCCAGTTAGTTTTAATATCATGTACTGAATACATTATTTATTAAAAAGTTTGCGTTAAAAAGTAGTTGGTTCTCTTTTGACATGATATAATGTTTTCTATATTACAGAAGAATTTTCTGTAGTTAGATCTATGATATATAGGTTTAAAAGAAATATATATAGCGCCCATAAATTGTTGCACTAAATTTAGACAATTGTTGTATTTTCATTTTTATACTTCAAATGAAATATATTACTTAAGTTGATTGATTACCGAAAGTTGAGTTCCCAATGAAAGATGAGATTATATCAATTTTCTTTTCTATTAACTGCCAATTAAAAGCTATGACTCCTCTGCACCGCAAATGAACAACAGTTTTTTTTATTTATGGTAAAAGTACATACTTGCCCCTCTCCAGCCAATTTATTCGATTACCTTAAAGGTATCATTTTCTGTACCAGAGTATCTATCGTAATCGTAGTTGAAAATTACTATACCACCAGCTGTAAGACCACCGCTCATTCGTCTTTTCAGCTTTTAGGCAGACCCACACGGAATGCTGTCAGAGATACCCAAATAGTTTCGGTAGTGAAAAATAAAGTCACGAAATTGCACAAAAACGAAAATTGACATATAGATTTTGATTTTGAGTTATAAAATAGCATGATTATCTAATTATCTTAAAATTAAAAGTCCTGATTTTTTGTATGTAGAATACGACTAACACGTGATTTGAAACACCACTCGCCACTGTATGACGTCATTCTGGCGACAGCTGTCAGATTACTCGTAAACAACGCTTATTTATTAGTTAAATTTAAATTTTGATTTAATATAATGCCAATAAAATGCGTTTATTTAAAAAAAAAAATGCATATATTTAAATTAAAATAAATACATCCAAGTACTATTTCTAACAGAGTAGAACACCCTATTATGGTTATGTATTTATAATATAACTACTGTTATGATTTTACATAATATTGTAATGTGAAAAGGAGCGAAACAAAACTCTTGAAATCTTTAATAACGTGTAATGCCCACAAGAACAGGTGTTAGTCAAAGTACAAATCGTTAATGAAGTATGAAAGTCAATATCATTCAAAATAAAAAAAAAATTAGATCAAAATAAATAAAAAACTCAAAACATAGATAATAGTCTGTCCGTCAGGTATATTAAACACGTATTTTAATCAATAAATTACTGCGATATATGGAGTTGAAATGTTGCACAACATCACACCTTTGTAAATTTTCGAAGTAGTTGTGATGTAACAAGCCCCCAGTCCTCAACTTTAATGCCTCAAAACATAATCTAAGCGATTTCTTGTTAAATTGAAGCAAATAAAATTCGTATCTATTTCTATTATATGACTGATCCTGTTGACCCAACTTTTTAACCTAGTCATTATCTCTATTATAAAATGAGGTCGGTCCAGCTAGCGGTCCTCAACAAGTGTTTTTTTAAAACTACTTTAAATAACTGTTTCAACATATAGTTAGTATGTCTTATGTTGATAAAGAAATATTTTGGTTTATAACAGCCAGTCGCAGAAACGTCCATTAAAATTTCCATTAGTTTAAAGTGACATTACCCATACAAATTTGACATTCATTAGAGCTTAAAGGCGTCATTAAACCTTAATGGACGATTGTGCAACTGACCGTAAGTCTCATAAATTTCTAATGCGCTGGAACCTTGTCTAAATAACACCCGCGTGACGTTATATGAAAATAGAAAGTATAGATAGCACAAAAGTCAAGAGATAACTATTGTAATAATATATTAATAACTTCTAGGTCATTAGTTTATTGCATTAATTTTTGGAAAATAATCAATTTATATGTAAATATTTAGTTATAGGGAAAATAAAAAGATATGGAAATTAACATTTACTTTGTAATTCGCGATAACAAACGGAAAGGACATTTTTAAAAACAAATAAAAATAATAATGAAATGAGAGACATAATATATATTTAATATATATATTACTAGTTGCGCCTGCGCCTCGTGGGAAAGTATATTTATTAGGAGAATTCTTTCTTTCCTATGAATGGAATCGAATCGAATAAGATCAATGGTTTGTAACCCACTACGCGGGCCCAATGCAAATTAGTGGGTGTTAACAACTGCTGATGCAGCTGGGACTTATGGCTTAACTTGCATTTCGAAGTGCAGAGGAACTCAAGATAATAATACAGCTTTTCCATCTAATGCTAGGTTGCCTGAAAGAAATCTCTGGTTTGCGATAAGCTTATCTTTTGTATGTGGTTATGTAAAATATGTATGTATGTTCATGTCATTTTCCGATTTTAAAAAATTCTTTGCTCTACGGGAAGCTACATCATACTCGGGTTACAATTTACGCGGCTAGTAAATAGCTAGTTCATTACAATGTGTGACAGTCTATTTACGGTACGGGATACAGGTAGAGTGAAGGCAACAGTGGCTGGCGATAATCAAAACGACTTTCTCGTTCTCTATACTGAAAAGTTCAAGTTCATTAAGAGCTCCAGCTCATTTCTCTATCAAAGAAAGTCAGTCTTATACCATACTGCATGTGTGTTACGATCAGCACTTAAACGTGTTAAGCTATCTTAAGGAATTTGCTGAGATGAAACGCTTGCTGTATGAGTTCTCTGAGAGCTCAAGATAATTTTCCTGACAGTGAAATGCTTCAGATTCAACTTGATAGTACATGAGCCTCGCTACCTGCATTTAAATACGCTTCACGTCCTTAAGGTGTCTTATATGACCGAGCGCTTTCTGTCCGAAATCTATGAGAGTTCAAGCGAGTTTCTTTGTCAAGGTGCATTTCTGACGGAAAATACGTGTAATAAGTAAAAAAAGTAAATGTAATTAAATTCGACAACCAGTGTTTTTTTGCTAACTGTACTGATTTTTGATTCGCCAAAATGGCAGTTAGGGGCCGTCCATAAATTATGTCACACAGTATTCAGGTTTTTTAAACCCCCCCCCCCCCCCCCCTGTCACCTATTTATCTATACAAATTCTATCAAATATTGTTCTAATGTCACAGTTCGTCGAAACCCCCCCCCCTCCTAAAGTGTGACGTAATTTATGGATGACCCCTTAGGCGCATTAGCGTGGCGGGTATTACGAGTATATGATTATTGTGTGGTGTAGGGTCCGGTGTTGCGCGAGCACACGGACGCGGTGTGGTCGCTGGCGGCGGCTCACGGGCGGCTGCTGTCCGCGTCGGCGGACGGCACGGCGCGCCTGTGGGCGCCGCGCGTGCCCCGCCCCCTGCTGTCCACGCTGAGGGACGAGCAGGCGGCCGCCGCGCCCGCCGCCGCCGATTTCGCGGACTCGGCCACGCGCGCCGCCGTCGTGTACGTGGACGGCACGCTCGTGCTCTACGACCTGGAGACGGGACAGGTGGGTGTTACATGTGTCAAACGCTGCGGGACGAGGGCTAATTTTTGTTTGTTTGTTGAAATTTATAAAAACACGTATTTTTGAATTTTTTTCGTTACTTTTGTATATTTTCTACAAAACTGTGAGGTAGCGAGCCCTTACTTCTCAACTTGAATGCCTGCTATCTAAGCTACTTGTTAGGAAAAAAATTGTATCTAATATTCTTGTATTATATGAGTGACGGACTAAATACAGTTTCTTTTTTTTTATCCTGTCGTCATCCCTATTCTGCTAATGTTTACGTAATAATCGCATCTCAATATAATCTCAACAACTTGCATTCTTCCTTACACAAGTGCAATGTCTTTCTTACACATCAATGGTGACAGATATATAATATTGGACTTTAGGTAGATATTACAATGGTAGAATGCAAGTCGTTGTGATTCCATCGAGATGCCATTATTACGTAAACATTAATAGAATCGGCCTGCATGTGGCCGTCATAGCGTTTTCGAATTCGTGCCAATGATTTGGCCCTTATTCGTAAATCCTTACTTTCCGCACTCGTATCTTAAATAAATATTATGATACAGTTGACAGAACTATAATGAGTTTTATTTTTAATTTTATGTATATGCGTTTATAAAGTGCGCATCGTCTTTGAATTCGTAATTCGAATTTTTCGATTTGTGTGTAGATAAATAAAATAAAGATATATGATATATATCGTTGTGCAGGCGGTGTTGCGCGTGCCGTGCGACAGCGGCGCGACCCGTGTGCGCGCCCACCCGACGCGGTCGCTGCTGGTGACCGCGCACGAGGACCGGCACATCAGGTTCTGGGACGCGGTGTCCGGCCGGTGCGCGCACGCGATGGTCGCCCACCTGGACGCGGTCACCGGCCTCGCGCTAGACCCCAACGGCCTGTTCCTGCTGTCCGGCTCGCACGATTGCTCGGTGCGCCTCTGGAACCTGGACACGAAGACCTGCGTCCAGGAGATCACCGCCCACCGCAAGAAGTTCGACGAGAGCA
The DNA here is from genome assembly GCA_918026875.4 of Diatraea saccharalis. Classification (NCBI taxonomy): domain Eukaryota; kingdom Metazoa; phylum Arthropoda; class Insecta; order Lepidoptera; family Crambidae; genus Diatraea; species Diatraea saccharalis. The sequence goes on from OU893345.1 coordinate 9,059,123, forward strand.
TCCTCGACGTCGCGTTCCATCCGCTCCGGCCGTACATCGCCAGCGCCGGCGCCGACTGCCTCGCTAAAGTCTTCGTTTGAGCGAGCGATATTATTTATATATATATAAATAAGCTATATATATATATATAAAATATATAAACATGTAATTTTAATTTCGATACGAACTATGTAATGCAGTAGCAGCGAGGTCTCGTCGTCGCTCGTAGACGGGCGACCGGTCCACTCGGATTATGTGTCTAGTCCTTTCGGTACGGTTACGAGTAGCGACGTATACGCGACGTATACGCGACGACGACTGCCGTGTGACGGACGCAGCCGCCCGGTTCGTTTTGTCGTATTTAACAAATATTGTAACGTAATTGGACGCGCGCTCGACGCTCGTTATAAGCGCGTAGTGAACACTCATCTATGTATAGACATTTGAAATCTATCATAATATATTTTTAGACTTTCAGTATGTGAATTTTAGGTTTTTAATGCGACTTTTTCACAGATTTAAGATGCGCAGTGAAAATATTGTTCGTTTCTATGCATTCTGTAAGCGAGACGTTGTAATAAATATCATGTGGATACCGAAGATGTTTTCTTGATACGTTTTTATGTTTCGTATCTGTACAGTTAGATGTTACACAGTAATGCTAATGTCGCAGAGAACGAATAGTGTTTCTTTTTAGCTAGTATATTTTTTATTTAAATCAATTGGTAAATATTTTTGTTTTGTGACTTATAATGAGAATGTGCTCTCATGATATCTTAACTCAAGTGGTGAGCGATCGAACAAAAATATGGTTGAGTAGAAATACTATATCGAAAATATAATAAGTAATGTTTGTTCATAACGAGTACTGCGATGTAGAATATATATTATAAAAACATTACATATTCCTTTATTTTCCTCGAATTCATACTTGTACACATACATCCAAAATTGATAGTAAAAAGCAACATAACCGAATTGCATGTTGTTTTTTTATACATCTTCTAAACCATTTCCCTGTAGTTAAGAACTATCAGTTGATCGGCGTCAGGGTTGACCTACTTTTGTTGGTTTTCCATGGTCTTAATCCTTTTCTGCTGATCAAAACTGAAAGAGCGTGTTGCCTATACCCTAGAATTAAACTAGTGGAAAGCGTGCTTCCGCATAGCACACCAACTAACTTTCTCGCTCTAGAAAAGGCGGTTCTGAACACCAGAATAGGACAGATCGACGGAAAAAGGTGATACCGTGTTACCAGATGTAGTCCAACCCTAAAAAATTGCTGTTGTCACCGTTCTAGTTGCAATATTGCATTCCCTAAATATATAAAATAGCGATAAAATTCGTTCAAACAACCATCTTACAGCAGGTTGCAAATGAAACTTATTTGAAAGCTGACCCTTTAAATGTTTTAACACTCGGGCTTTTAAAATATGAACCATTAGAGAGCTGCTGCACGCCAGTTTACCATTTTCGTATTTTCGCAAGTGATTTTAAACTTTAAGCTTAACGTATTAAGGTTTAAAATCAAATAGAGAATTTCGTCAGTTTTGTATAACTTGGCGTGCTGTTGACTGTACTAACAAGAGTTCGTCGTCTGGCAGTGCCAGTTTTGAAAATTTTGAAAAAAAAATCTTGACACATGAAGTCTCTAATTTATCAGTCCGTTAAGAAATATGGATAAATGGTAAAATTACGTATTTTCGGATTTAGACAAGTCTGTGGCGCTGTCAGGTTGCCGTCCGATAGCGCCACAGCTAAAAGTCCCCTACTTATTTAGTAAACTAGCTTTCAGCTAGCGGCTTCGACTGTGTGGTTGTGTTATCGCATCGGGCTGAGAGCCAGTGGCGTAACTATATCGTTTGAAGCCCGTGGCAAATTCATCGGATATTCATTTTTTTTTACTAATTGACCCCTTGCAGCTGGGGGCCCGTGGCATTTTGCCGTCTTGCCACCCTGTACGCACGCCACGCCACTGCTAACAGCGCCATCCTCTTGGCTTTGCATACCTAATTTTGGAATAAATTTGAAATGAATCCTCGACTTATTTAGTCCGTAATGAAATAGGGACAAATGGCTAAGGTACGTAGTTTCGGAAATTAACGAGTCTACCGAATTGACGTCAGACTGCCCCTAATTTTGTCAATAGATGGCGTTAATGTGCTAATTTGTAGATTTTAGAACTGCAAAATTTAAGGATTATTAAAATTTCAAAAACTGATAACATGTAATATAATTTAGGTACCGCATATCGATACTAAAATTCTAAAAAGGGAAGATTTGATTGTTTGCATCTAATAGGCGTCGAAAGTACTGAACCGATTTTAAAAAAATCTTACATCTACGGGAAGCCGCGTCATATACGAGTGATATAGGTTACAATTTACGCGGGTGAAGTCGCGGGAAAACGGCTATTTTATAATATAATATTACACTATAATTAAAATAATTTTTTAATAGAGAGGAACATGTTGTGTAACGTATATGGCTTAATGATTGCTGACTCATGTAACAGATTTTGTTTGTTTATAGCGGGGTGGTTTGTTTAAATTCAAAGGCATTGCAGATACAAGTAAATAATAACATTTCTTTTAGATCCAGTCGCCCACTTGAAGATATAAAGTCGAAGCAGTATTATATTATTTATTAGTGATTGAGTTCTATTTTGCTATATATCGATCTTAAAAAAATCTTTTTGATCGTAAAGATGACATATATTTACCTACGTAATGTGATTATCTTTCAAAAATATATATAAAACTTATTGTTTATCCAGTCTAGGGATAGGTGATGGAGATGCTGTTGGTCTGGTAACGCTGGTAAGAACACTGGTGGAGGAAAACTTTGGTGGTATATATACCAAAATTCTTATAGTAATGCCCTGAGGTAATATAATTATTAGAATACCATTCACAAATTTTTTGAGAAACCGCACACTGCTGGATTTTGACCATTTTCTTTAATATAAAAAAGTATCAATACAATGTGAATGCAAAATTTATGAAATGTGACGCACATACTTAATAATTATTTCACTATTTTACATGAATTTTAAACGTAATTTTTATATTTTTGTAAGGAAATTAATAATTTTCACAAGGCACACAATAGTTACATATGTTATAATATCAAAAGATGAAGTTATATAAATTCTTTTCAAAATCAATTTGTGATTAGTGAATTTGGTTTAGGCGCTTTCTCAAACCCACTTATGTAGAGAAATTACAATGTATTAAGTTGTAGAATGAAAGACACGTTATCTACCATTTTTTGTTCCCGTCTTACAAAATCGAAAAATAATTATAAAAAATTACGATGGTGGTTAATTTAATTGTTAATTGGCTTTTGGCAATTCTTGAAAACTATAATGTTGGTTGGTTGTTTTCGATTTTTAGGGTGAATTTAGTTCTTTTCTAGTTATAACAGTAATAATGATTTATAAAAGTACTTACCTGCTTATTTTGACTGCAAAGTTCACAGAAATATATAGCTTTCGCCTATCTATGCTACTGTAAAAATACCTAGAATGCGAAAAAATATTTTTCCATTGTTGTTATTGAGTATGAAGTCAGTAATTGATAGGATGGAATCAGTCCCACCGATCGTATTCAAGTGTAAATATCATTTTGATTACGGAATACGTGTACAAAATGTTCCAAATGTAAGTACTTTTAATATACATTTTCAGCTATATACATACCATCAACATATTAGTTCTTAAATCGGTGAGAAATGCAAAGTGGTATTTCTTAGTTATTCTTCCAAGATTAATAAAATTCGCCAACTAGTGACTTACATTGTAGTAGTAATTAAATAGGTAGAGACTAATAATTCAGATAAGTAGATTCGGTGCTAATTTTATTGTGACAAACGGACGGACAGATAGAGATAATGAGAATGACCTAAGAGATACAGTTAACTAATTTTACAATTATTTATATAGGTATGTACACTATTGTACAGTCAATTAGCACGTCATATTTTACTAATATCTTCCTTTATCACATAATATTTGTTGGTGACCCGCTACGCAAACCTTTTTGGCATGTTTATTTTCTAAATTCTCAGTTTTTAAATAAATGTCATTCATACTATTAGACTTACGAAACAAATGTAAAACTTCAGTGTGAGAATAACAATATACGGCTGTGACGGTGTTTTCGTGGTTTCCTTTAAAATTACCTGGTAGCCAGATCTCTATCTTTTTCATTGGTGTCAGAAGTGGGATAAAATAATAACGATCATGCCCATGGTTACCAGGTCTCGTGTTTGCCAAAACCAAGAAACCCTTAAGTCTAGTTCCTATAGTACAGTGCGTGAAGTGTCTAACGAAGCCGCCTCTAATCGTGGTAGCGCCTCTATTTCCGGCGCCCTAGCGCCAGCGTTACCCAGCGTGCTCCACACCGCGCCACAAGATGACTTACTTACCACTGCATCACAAAGCGCCCCAGCGCCGCCGCCAACCAATTCTCCTCGATCGTGTACGAAATCTACAGCAAAAACTATAAAAGCACAGCAGCTGGCTGCCAAATTGAAACATGCTCGACGACAAGCCGCAATAGAAAAGGAATTGGCAGACTTGGAATTGGAAGCCGAGCTTGCTGCCATTACCTCTTCTACTTCGAGCCATTCACGTTTGGATTATGTGGAACAATGGTTAGTCGCATCGCATGACAATCCCGTAGATAGAGCTTATAATAACCGTTCTATTATTTTCGATAGAGAGAAATGTGTCGATTCAATATGTAGCGCTCCACTAGAACAACCCCCAGCGTCACGTTTAGCAGAGGATAGAGATGCCCTAGTATCTGCAGCACGAGGCTGTACTATACCACGCCTGTCCCCGCTTACTTACAACGATGGCCCTCGGGTACGAGCCGCCGACACATTCACAACTACACATGCTCAAAATATAGGTACACACAACAGTAGTAATGATTGTAATTTGTACAAAAATAAAATTAACAATAAAACTGTAGGTACACATGACAACATTACTTTACTGGCGAACGCTATACTGGATCTAGGAAGGAAGCCGAAGGTCAGTGATCTCCCTAGGTTTGATGGTCGTGCTTCCGATTGGCTCTCGTTCAAAAGGACGTTTGAGCAGTCCGAAGCAAACTTCACACCGATGGACAACATCGCCAGAATCTCCACTGCGCTTCATGGGTCTGCTAAAGAGGCAGTATCCATGCTTCTCGTCTCTGCTAATGACCCGCGGCAGATAATCACTGCCCTAGAGAACAGGTTTGCTCAACCGGAGTTTATTATACTTCAGCAACTCTCGCAGGTGCGAAACCTTCCTAGACTTGGCACCTTCGAATCTTCGCGCGACCTCAACATCTTCGCATGCCGCATTAGAAACTGTGTTGAAGTAATTAGACTCCTCAATCAACCTGAGTACCTCGCAGCGCCTGAATTTGTCAACACTATCGTTGGTAAGTTAACACCGTTGTTGCGTTCGAGATGGGTCGACTTTGCCGCGAATAAATGCACTTCAGGCCAATTCAAATTAGAAATTTTAGCAGACTTTTTGGAAAATGAAGCATATTTACATGTTAAATTTGGATTTATTTCTACAGAGTCGACTCAAATTGTCAATCGGTCTGTCATCAAACCATCCGTCAAAGACAAAGTCTATGCAATCCCATCCGTCGAAACGTCAAGTAAACCTAAGATCACCTGTACTCTATGTCAATATTGTCAAGAAAAACATGACATTATAGATTGCAAAGAGTTTGTTTCACTTGACATTGACAATCGTTGGCAGTGGACCATAAACAATAAGGTATGTCGTAGATGTCTGAAAAAAGGATCTCACCAGTATCGATCGTGTAAAAAGAGGTGCGAGGTACAAGATTGCAAGTATAATCACAAACATCATACATTACTGCATCGAGATGCAATCTCGTCGACAGCTGCTCATACTAATATACAGCTAACCCCTTCAACGTCTACTGATATCAAGGTACAGACAATTGACAATATTCCTCGCGATACTCTTGATCAAACTTGCGATTCTATTGTTTCTAAAGACGAGAATATAATTGCCACTGTAGGTCATAGCCTTTGCCCTTCTAGTTTATCAACTTGTAAGCCTCTGCTTAAAGTGATAGCGGTTACTATCACAGGACCGAAGGGTAGTATAGACGCATACGCTCTTCTCGATGATGGCAGTTCTGTGACTCTTTTAGATCAGTCAATCGCGGACTCTGTGGGCGCTAAGGGCCCTACTAGCAAGCTAAGCATAGATTGTATTGGAGGGTTGAACAAACAAACCGATGTTAGTTACGTCTCAATAAAGGTTAAAGGTCGTCATAGCTTAGAAACTCATGAAATTAGGGCGAGGTCTATTTTTAATTTAGGCATAAGCAGACAGTCGGCTAATATTGATAATATCGTGCAATATGAATATTTGTCAGATTTGGCAAACGTATTATGCTATACGGAAGCCAAACCATTGCTTTTAATAGGAGCTGATAATTGGCATCTTCTTCTTACGAAAGCCGTACGTCAAGGAACTCGTGGCCAACCAGTGGCTGCACTTACAGCCTTGGGTTGGGTACTTTTCGGATACGTGCCATGTTCTAATATGTTGAACCATTCGTTCGTTCATCACATAGATGACTCTCAAAATAATGATGATTGTTCTTTAGATGCGCTTTTAAAACAATATTTTAGGCTTGATTCTATTGGAATAGAAAGCGTGTATCACCGCAGTGCTAGCGAAGACCGCGCGTTTAAGATTTTAGAAAATACTACGACACGCCTAGACTCTGGTAGATATCAGACGGGCCTTTTATGGCGAGATAATATTCCTTTCGTTCCCAAGAGTCGCGATCTAGCATTATCACGTTTTTTTAACCTTGAAAATAAAATGACAAAAGATAAGTCTTATGCCGAAGCATATAAACTAAATATTCAGGGTATGCTTGACAAGGGTTACGCAGAGCCATGTTCAGATCAAACTTGTGGTAGAATTTTGTGGTACCTTCCACATTTTGGTGTCGTACACCCACAAAAGAAGAAGTTGCGCGTCGTACACGATGCAGCAGCGAAGTGTGCCGGGCTGAGCCTGAACTCTTTTCTGCTGCCCGGTCCCGATCTTCTTCAACCGCTGTTGTCTATTGTTATGCGTTTTAGAGAGCATCCGGTGGCTCTTACGGGTGATATCAGGGAAATGTTCCCGCAGATAAAAATTAGACCTGAAGATAGAGACGCGCAACGGTTCTTGTGGAGGGACGATCCAAAGTTTCCAGTTCAAGAATACCGTATGTCTTCGATGATGTTCGGTACCGCGTCGAGCCCATGCACTGCTTTGTGGGTTAAAAATAATAATGCAATGCAATTTCAGTCGAAATACCCCGACGCGGTAAAGTCTATCATTGAAGACCATTACATGGACGATTTTCTGGGCAGTTATAAGACCGTTGACGAAGCTGCTCGCAGAGCATTCGAAATTGTAACCATACACAAGGCAGCTTGCTTTGAAATGAGATCTTGGGTGTCAAATCGCAAAGAAGCCCTTGCTCTCATTCCTTCTGAATTGCATGCAGTCAACGTTACAGAAGTAGGTCTAGGTTCCGCGACACAGTCACAGGTTAGGGTTTTAGGTCTCACGTGGAACGTTAGCCAGGACACGCTATATTTTATGAAGTCGTCGCCCGAATTACCGAAGATCTTTTCTAAACGTACTGTACTCTCATTATTGATGTCCTTTTATGACCCTCTAGGTCTCATTACCCCAGTAATAATGAAAGGTCGCGTGTTATTCCAAAAAACGTGGAAATTAGGTTCCGATTGGGATCAAATATTACCAAACGCCTTGGTTGACAGTTGGAAGGAATGGTATTGTGAAATTCAAAATTTGGCTAATAAGGCGATTCCAAGGTGCTATTTAGGTTTTTCCGAATTATCTGTCAAAGATGTTCAATTGCATATTTTTGCCGACGCTAGTGAGCGCGCTTATGCGTGCGTAGCTTACTGGCGCTTAACTTTTGAAGATGACAGTGTAAGTTTAGCTTTAATCGGTGGCAAGGGTCGACTAGCTCCATTAAAGCCAGTGTCTATCCCCCGATTAGAGTTACAAGCAGCACTAATTGCTGCCCGTTTTGGTAAATATATACTTGACGCACATAGGAGAAAGCCTAGCGTTACATACTACTGGACGGATTCCACCACCGTCTTAAAATGGCTGCGCAGCGACGCCTGTATATTTAAAGCCTTCGTTTCTTTTCGCGTTGGAGAAATTGTCGAGACCACAAACATCAGTCACTGGAAGTATACTCCGACGGCTCTAAATGTGGCAGACGACGCTACGCGGTATAATCGGGCGTTTACTTTCTCGTCACGGTGGTTTACCGGGCCATCATTTCTATTGTCTTCTCAGGAAAACTGGCCATGTGAACCTATGTGCAGTGTCCCACCGATACTTGAAGAATTGAAACGTACTTCAGAATCGGTGGGACTCCTAATTTCAGGAGTACCGCGTGAGCTACCTTCATCGGTGGTTGCGGGCCACCAACGGTTCAGTCGGTGGATTCGTTTACTCCGAGCTTCAGCGCGGGTATTTCAATGTTGTAGAGTTTTTAAATCTTTTATTAATTCTACTCTTAAATTTTCTACAAATGCCCCTCGCGATCGGTTTAATTTTCCGTTGCTTTCGATTGCAGACCTCAACGTTGCAGAGGTCCATTTATTCCGCGTCGTTCAGGCAGATTCTTTTTCTGATGAATTAATGCTCGTTCAAGCAGCACGCCCTGTTTCAAACGAAAGTAGGCTAAAGAATATCGCGCTACTTATTGGAGAAGATCGACTCCTTCGGCTATCTGGGCGCACGGCTGTTTCTACGGAAATAGAATGTAGTCCAGTTGTGCTCGACGGCAAACATCCAATAGTGAGACTGTTGATTGGCTTTTATCATGAGAGATATGCACACGGCAACAACGAACTGGTGGTTAATGAGCTGCGTCAAAAGTACTTTATCCTCCATTTGAGACCATCAGTTCGTGCAGTATCACAAAAATGCCTAGTTTGTCGGATTCGAAAGGCGAAACCTATAACTCCTCCCTTAGGTGATCTTCCAGACGTGAGATTGGCACATAACCAGCGACCGTTCACATTTGTGGGCCTGGACTACTTCGGACCTTTGAACGTTTCTATAGGTCGAAGAACGGCGAAGAGGTGGATCGCTCTTTTTACTTGTTTGACCGTTCGCGCTGTACATCTTGAGGTCGTGGAGAACCTTTCGGCAGACTCTGCAATCATGACTCTCCGGCGCTTCATAGCGAGAAGAGGTTGTCCAGCTCGCATATATTCGGACAACGGGACTTCGTTCGTCGGTGCAGCGAGATTGTTACCTGACCTCTACGACTTCTGCAGCAACCATAAAATAGATTGGCGGTTTATTCCCCCATCAGCGCCGTTTATGGGTGGATGCTGGGAACGCTTAATACGATCTGTGAAAAACTCCATTATGGTCACCTTAAAAGAACGTTCGCCTCGGGAGGAGGTTCTACACACATTGATCCTAGAAGCGGAGTGTATTGTTAACTCAAGACCCCTTACACATGTGCCTGTTGATCAGGATTCGGACGTCGCTATAACACCTTTTACATTTTTGATCGGAAGTTCCAGTAGCGACTTACCTCTAAGACAATTTGAAGATTGTGATCTTTATAGGCGAGTGAACTGGAGGAAGGCTCAGCGTTTCGCCGATCAAATGTGGCAGCGCTTCATAAAAGAATATTTGCCTACCCTGGTACCACGAAGGTCTACATCCCAATCAGCAGTCAACCTCCAAGTCGGCGACCTCGTATTTATAGCAGACGGCACACTACCAAGATGCAGCTGGCCTAGAGGGAAAATAACAGCCACGTATCCCGGCAAAGATGGAGTAGTTCGCGTGGCCGATGTTGCCACAAAAGGGGGTGTGCTGCGCCGCCCAACGCGGAAGTTAGCGTTGCTGGTCACCGGCCACATTAAATAGGTGCTTCTCACCGTCGGGGGCCATGTTGGTGACCCGCTACGCAAACCTTTTTGGCATGTTTATTTTCTAAATTCTCAGTTTTTAAATAAATGTCATTCATACTATTAGACTTACGAAACAAATGTAAAACTTCAGTGTGAGAATAACAATATACGGCTGTGACGGTGTTTTCGTGGTTTCCTTTAAAATTACCTGGTAGCCAGATCTCTATCTTTTTCAATATTAATGAATAAAGTCATATAAAAATAGTAAAATAAAATCATAGTTAAATAATTAAAATCATAGAAAATATAACGTTTGCTTTTTTAAGGATATCTGGAGTGACGGTGATCATATATGGGCTGATATGGCTGTCAAAGGTACTGTCGGATTTGCCGGACCCACCAGACCCAGAGGCACCTACTACTTACCCGCCGGATAGGCATTTGCCACCATCTGCTCATCCTTATCTTCGTCATGGAAGAGTATAGATACCAATATTATATTGTAATCCTAAAAAGCAAAAAGAGTTTTTTTGTCTAGGTTTGAAGTGTAATAAAATGTAACTTCAAAAAAATATGCTCCAAAATTTGATTAGTTAAGTTACGTGAACATACGCCCAGACAGAGTCTAAAATCAAATGTCTAAGATATTGCATTGCACGGCTAGTCCTGTCATTGTGCTATTAAGCTACATGCCTTAACGTCAGTTTGAAAAGGTAATTTTAACCACAGTAGATAAATGTATAGAGATAATATAAGAGATAATAATATAAGAGATAATACAGGAGATAATAAACAACGGTGAAATTAGACAGATTTTGTGTCTCGTTACAAATGATTCTAATAATAATTCAATTATTGCATGTCACATAGATGGCTGTTGTTTTTAGCTACAGTTTGTAAAACACTATGTAAAGGTGTAACAAATCATTAAATCAAATTTTCATAGTTACGATTTAATGTTATTTTTGCATTATAATCATTATCAAAAGTTCAAAAGGAAACTTCTTGTAATATTTATTTTATTGGTACATAACAATAAAAATTAAAGCGTAAGATATTGACACATGAAACAGCGACAGTCCATAAGTGCTTTCCCAAGGCGGTAGCATAGAGTCTGTTGGGATTCACTGCTGGATTCCATTCTATTTTCCATCAATTCGTAGTTACACTGGAATAATGTTATAATATTGCAGTGAGTCTCTTTAAAATCAACTGGCGTACAAATTAAAAATTATATGTTGAATATCTAATTAACGTGAAATGTGGGCTAATAAATGACTAACACCCAGTTGCAGAAAGGTTTAATGACGATTTTAAGCTCTAATGGATATTCTAAATGTAAAAACATTGGCTTTGGTAATATCGCTTAAAAATAAAGACAATTATAATGGACATTTGTTTAACTGGGCATAAAAGAGGTCGTTCAGATGGAAGACAACAGTATGCTATAATTGTTACTAAGCATAAATAAATGTGTTTTACGATAATCGGCAACAAAAAAAAAAATATTATGCATAATAATAATGTCGAAATAAAGTCACTGAAAATAAAAACAAGAAGCAGTTAGAAAATTAATTCAAATAAAAGTATACGTACCGATCGGGCCATCTTTTGACAGTGTTCACGACGGGCAGATGGCGCCAACAATTTCGATAACAGGACCCAAGCTCGTCCCGCTTGCCGGTCCCACTTTAGCGCTTGGACGGCACACGCGGCGGCACATGTTCGTGCTCCGGTCTGTTCTTCAGCGCCATCACTGTCACCACCTTCATTGCCTATGGTGTGCTGTATAACATACGAAAACATGATCAAAACAAAATGTAGATATAGAGAGGTAGAGGTGCATATTGTGGTTGATTACTTGTATAGGTAAAATGATATAGAAACTTATTTATTTTCCTCTATTATGGTGATCGCATACGTATCTATCAGAGTCGAATGAGGTGGAAGGAACGAATTCTCTTTGCACCTTGCAATGACGAGTGTATTAGAATACTGACAAGCCAGCTCGTACTCATGTGATGTGGTTCATATGTATGTATTCGAAATTTCCTTCTTTGTCCCCCTTCAGCGCATTCCGTTGTGAGAAATGATAAATGAACATTATAAATGTGTTTGTTCGGTTACGGGTTTACCTGTAACCAGTCTTCAGCTAAAGCAACCCAGGCATAAGCGCTGGGCTGTCTCCGGATGAGATCCAGTAGTATAGAGCGAGCTCGCTGCTTCTCCCAACTCGGCATTGACAGCAGAATACTAAAGGTCGACAAAGGTAACGGTTACCTTACTTGACCATTTACATTTGTATTTATTGTCGAATAAAAGTAATTACTTATGCCAATATTTTAACAAATAAACAAGAATTTGAATGAAGTAAATAGTACGAATACGATTTTTATTAGCTATTAACAGTTCTTATTTCATTTAAATTTTTGTCTGGTTAAAAATTGTGATTAAATTATGCCATTTTCTCAAGTTATTACTCCTCTCGACTATACTGATACGAGTGTAAGTATTAGTACTTAGATTCTTTTTGAAAGTCATGTTTTAACAGAGGAACAAAATAATAATACCTTTTATATCTTAAAAAATCGATATTTATAAAAAAAAGTAGATCCAATTCTTATTTCTATGGGATTTCGGAGGTATCTTCTATCAAATAAAAAGGGCGTTAATCACGTACGTTACAAACCACGTACTTATTACTAGAAATAAACATATACAAAACCTCCTTCTCTTAAATTTGAAGTTGATTAAAATAAAATAACGTATAAATAGAAAAAAATAGAGATACCTATACAAAACAAATTCGAATATACAACCTGTAAGCGTTTAAGCAACTGCCTGATTTTTCATATGACGCTATTGCGGCGGCAAAGTTTCTCTTTTTATGAAAACATTCGGCTTGAAGGCCCCGCAAGTAATTTATCTGCGAATTAAATGTTATTTTGAGGTTCCATAAATAAAAGAGTCATGCATATGCATAGATTAGTAATTTTTGAAAACACGGAAGCACCAAAGCCATCCGTCATACAATACCTTTATATAATTTTTATTTGTCCGTCCGTTAGGTACATTTTTAGAGAATATTAAACACCTATTCTGTTTTTTCGTAATCAATACATTATGCTGATACATTGAGTTGAAATGTCGCATGACGTCGTTCTTGTTAATAGATATTTTATTTGACTGACAGACTAAATGACGGAAAAATAGTTTTTTTTTTACCCAGATATCATTCCTATTTACCAATTACTCACATTTCTTTAATTTATATTGTCATTACTTTTGTCCAGAGATTCAAACACAATATATTTTATATCAACAAACAGCTGTTGATATTAGGTACTTAAAAATGCAATTCATTAGTTAGATACAGTTTCCTAGGCTAAATTATACCTAGGATGGCGAAGACAAACTATAATATATTAGGTACAAAAATATCAGGTACCTATATAAAGATAATCGAAAATCAGACATATAAGTATAGTAAACAATTTTTTCTTTTGGCTTCACTACATAATATAAGACAGTCTCTATCTCTGTCCCTATCTCCCTTTTTTTCATAGATAGGGTGATTCAAAAGGAAGGTTTTTATGTATAATACAAGACCATGCGGGCGAAGCCGCTGGCGGAAAGCTAGTAGTAATATAAGAACAGCATTATTATACTATATCATCACGTCGGGGGTATGCTGTAAACAAAGAACAGATTTTCAAAGAGAAAAAAACCTAATGCAATTCAAATCCACATGGTTCTACAATTAATTTGTATTGGTCGTTATTTTTTTCGAGTTACTTACATCTCCGAACTTGTCAATGGCTATCTGTAGATGACACAACGCGTCGTCGACATCACCTCGCAACCGGCAGCACAGAGCCACCAGATGGTAGAACGCAGCCGTCTCACCCGATTCAGCAACACCACGGGACAGACATATTTCTGCCAGCTTATTTGAATTAATGAAACAATTATACTATGACCCGTTAAGTGTTTTAATTAATTTGTGCTATAATAAATTAATAATCTATTAGATAAAATTACACACAATATTAATTAGTAATAATTAATAATTAGTTGACCCAACAGGCGTTTTCCTGTCTTACTTATGAATATTTAATTCGAACAGTTTTTTTGACATCCTATTTGACAATATTTGCAGCACGCATTCTGTCAATTTTATGTCAACTATTATAAGGTTACATTAAAAACGTTTATATTATCCAAAGCACTAAGGTACGATTAGAAATAATTTTATATGGTGGTAAAATATTTTTAAATTATCAATTTTCCACACAATTTTCTTATTTTTTTCTTTCATAAGAACCTTCTCTTGACCATAATAAACGCAAAAAAGAAATAGCGAAATCAGATCAGCCGTTCACGTTGGATGGCGTGACTAAGAGAAATAGGGATTCATTTTTATATATATGTTACGCTCAAAGATCGAAAATAGCTCATTGAAAAAATAGTTCACAACGCGGGGTCACAGTAAAATATCCACATAGCGTGACGTGGCTGTCTTGCTATTCGACCACAACCCGTTGTGACATTGAAGAAATACTATGAAACTTATTGAACCATATTTGATTAGATTAAGTTAAAGTATGACAAACAACGCACGAGCTGAGCGAACAAAGCGAGCGTGCTGCGACAGCGCCCAGCGTAGTGCTACAAGCCAGAATCGCTTTTGTAAAATAAAACAGCCAGTTACACCAATTAATGCTCAGAACACGTCGTGGCTTTTCATCGTTGCCACAACCCGTTGAGGTCGAATAGCATGTCAGCTACGACACGAAGTCCGCTATGTTGTTATTCTGCGATTGCCACAACGCTTTATGAACTATTTTTTCGCTCAATGAATGATTTCGATGTTTGAGCGTAACATTACCGTAAAAGCTCGTAACCTCAGCAGGAGATCCGTAGCGATATAGTATGGGTTCATTCCAGGTAGCAATGGCGTGGCATCCCACCAGTCTCCGAGCTCTTGGGCCCATCCTGTCATTTCCAACGGTTCATTTAAGCCTTCCTTCATTGTTCTGGAAAAATGGTAATCATATTAGAGAAAAAATACATAACTCGTACAAATTTGCATGACACCTGGAGGGCATATTAGTTTTCAAACGAAAATTTCGAATTATTCTTATAATTTTCTAGCTGTAACCCGCGGCATCGCACACGTGGTCCGAGGGTATTGTGTGCACACTGCCCTGCTGTACTGAAGTCTTAAGCTAATCTTAATTAAAAATCTGCCAGTAAGCATCCATCATCATTAGATTATCAGCGTCCTTATTGGTGAGGCATAGGCCTGTCCAATATATGGAACCAAATAATGAATGAATGAATGAATGAATATTTATTGAACACAAACACCATTTGACAAATTAAAAAAAGACATAATAATAACTAAGACATAATACTAATTAAAAAATATATAATAATAATAATATAAAAATCTTCAAATTTGCCTAAATTCACAATATTATATCATAGTCAGTGCAGTGCTCAAAAGGTCCCGGCTCGACATAGTGCTGCAGCAGACTACAGCGTCGATTTTCAGCCAGCACCCGAGGTGTGCCAATGCTCGCTAGCTCTGCTATAATACTCCGCGAACGGACTCGCAACCATGTGGTCGCGTAGCGCTCGCAACTATCGCATACGCATTTGTGTTTTTTATAAATAATATTATGTTATGGTACTTAATTTATTCAAACAATAGGATACCATGGATTCAATAAATTTACGGGTCCCAAATTCCAGGTAAGTTCCTTATCACCTCTCCTTAGCGTATGCATCATGAAACACACAATCACCTGAGTGCACCTTGGTGTCTGATAGACGCAGAAATCAGTTAATTCAGCGCTGACACTGTTGATTATATAAAAATAATGCTTTAGTCCTAAAGATGTGCAGAGAATCCAGACCACGTAAAGGCGGCGGCAGATTGTTCCAGCATTTAGTTGCGCTGTATCTGAAGCTACCCCTAAATGATGCAGTTTTGTGAGACGGAATCTTCAGCACATGAGACACCGAGCGTATTCCATACCTATCTTGTGCAGTTCTCCAACGCAATTTAGAGTATAAATAAGCAGGCATCATCCTATTTATAACACCAAATAGTAAGGCGGCCAGGTGTAATTCACGCCGGTGGTGCATCTTTAATATATTTTCCTTAATTAGGTACGGTGTCACATGATTACGAGGCGGAATATTAAAACAAAAACGTGCACAAGCATTTTGCAAGCATAAGAAAATCTGCCGGTGTTTCTGTGGATAAAGCGCATGTATACAATATGCCAGTTGCTCTTCTTTTCATTTTGGTACGCAATAAAATTGAAACGAATTACAGAATACAAAAAAATGTTTTCTTTGAATTTTTTTTTTCTTTTGTTGAAGTCGTTTAATAATGACGCCGTCATTTTGCTTGGATCTATAATAGATATTTGACTAATGTACTTATTCTGGACTTTTAGATAAAGGATTTCCTTTTCAGGGTTTAAAACAGCCTTGCTTGTGCAAGATTTTACGACTGGTCCTCATAGCAACTTGACGGTCAGCTAGTTCTTGCTTTCTCAATTCAGCATTTTCAGAGATTTCATAATTTTTACATTTTTTTTTTATTTCTTCCACAAAATGCACAAAATTAATATAAGTTCTGTATTTAACTCTGATACTTTGAATTGTAGTTGCTATTTTAGATAAAACTGTTTTCTACCATTAGTAGTAGCTTATTTCAATATTTCATAATTATTAGACATTCATAAATTATCAGCAGCTTAGTACATTTTTTCCAAATACCATCTAACTCCTCTGGGTTAAGTATTAAAGTATCTCGTTCATAATCACCCATATTAAAAAACCGCAAAAATACACTTTTGTTGTTTTCAAAGGAGTTGTTTCTAAATTTTCGAGTTAAATATATGTATTTGGCCGACTATAATTCGTAAACTTGTAAAACTTACTTAAAGGTGATAGTTGTGAAATTAACTTGGTTATATATATAAATGCTACTATCGTGACGTTTGAATTTCTTTAGCAACCGTTTAGTTGGTAGAGGGGGGGGGGACCATTTGACTCTATCGAAAATTGGTGCTTTGAAGCTTAATACGATACGAATGGTTAACTAAATCGAATTAAATATTTTTCAAACAATTATCCAATTTTACTCCACGGTATGGGAAGATTTTTTTTCATCCCCATTTTACATGTAGGGGAGGTTATCCGCTCTTTCTTGTTTCTTACCTATGATCTATATCAGTTATACGACGTCCTCACGGTCCGCTAATTATTTATTTTACATTTCATCCTTATACACCACTCTAAGCAGACTTATAATGCAACTGCAAATGTCCTAGGTCGCCGGTTTACTGATAGGGTATATGGTTATTGTTTATCATGGTAGAATAAAATGTTTCCAATTATGTTTTGTAGGTACTCACTTTTGCATATAAACTATAACTTGGTCGGCCATATGAAACATCTTTCGTTTCACGTAGTACACGTTAGCAACCACCCAGCCCGTAGACCAGAAAGGATAGAGAGTCAGAATGGCCTCAAAGAATATTTCGGCAGCCGCTGGATCATCGTCGTACAGTCTAGAAGCTTTCGAGAGTAAGCTGCACAAAGACCATTAGGTACCTACTATAAAACACATCTATGAAATACAAATTGATAAAATTCTTTCCAATTTATAGCAGAGTATTTAGTAAACTTCGAAAATTCGAAAGTAGGTATTTCTCAACCATGACTTGTAGGCGATAATTTAAACAGTAGTTTAATTGTTAAGGTGCGATTCGTTGGCTTGTGGCAGACGTCAGAAGGGTGGCAGCTATGTCGGACTGTCCGACATCAGTTGCCGTTATACACCGGAATCGGTCTCATACAAATTAACACTGCAAGGTAATGCCGTGCGACATATGCCGTCGCTACCTGTTGCTGCCGTCTGTCGTCTGCCAAGACACGTAAATTCGCACCGTTATAGATTGACTCTAATAATTATTATAGGTATTTAATTTTCGGTCTCGGGTAGCTCAATTGTTAGAGCAGTTGCCCAGATTGCTAAAGGTTAAGTGTTCGAGTCCTATTTCGGGGTAACTGGGGCTGGTGGACTTTTAGCATTTTGCAACAATATTTCAAATAGAGGAATACTTTATTAAATTCATAGATAGGCACATTAACTTAATCACTAATGCACCTACACATGTGAGTATATTGTGCGATAATGGTATGGTGCGATAGGTGCTACTAACGTAAGTCGATGCCTTGGGTCTAGGCTCAAGGATTTATTAATGCAGACTTGAGCCCAATCTTTGTCAATGTCCATCAAACAAGAGGATAATTCCCGCCATTCGTTTGCGCCGCGAGGTCTATCTGCGACAAGCTATAAGACAGCTGTTAACCTTATAATAATGTAAAAAAACTTCATATAAGTACTTCAGTTCCCTTTATAGTCAGCTAAAAGAAGATATAAGAAGATATAGATGACAACTTTTGCAAAAGCCTTTGAAGACTTTAGATATATGAGGACTGTTCAATATCTTACATGTTACCTGAAAATATAGATCGGCAGCGTGGGAAATGTCCTGCATTTGACGTGCGTGTCTCGCTGCTCGTAATATTGGATCAACATCTAATTGACTATTGGTGCCGAGGAGTGTGTTGCCAGCTATACGTGTCATACATGCATGTGACATCATCAACATTTCCTAGAATGTTCATTATCATCATTAGCCCTTTTAAGTGTCCTACTTCAATTGCAGCCGGAACCAACGGCTTAACGATTCGAACGACGGCGGCACGGAGTAGCTCGAGATAATAATTTTTTGGTCAATAATTCTCTAACCGACACTTGCGAAAGTTGCTTAGCGACAACGATTGCTGGCCGTGGTGCTTACCCACTACGCTACCGAGCTACTGTAGATGTATACTGGGTAAATAAATACTCGTAGAACAATGGACATTTAAGAATTATAAATTTTCATCCATTTCCTTAAATAACATTGAAACAAATCGATTGAGAAATTTTTATTTGATGTTTCTGATGGGTACCTCTTATACTTTGTAAGATTTTTATTTAATTTATCTACCAAAGAGATTCAGTTATATTAAGCACCGTGTTTTGGGTCACTAAAATACTATTTCTCAAATTCATTCGGTCCATTCGTTTCAGAGAAAATCGTCTGTAACAGACAATCAACCGAGTGATGCTAAATGGGTTTGGTTTTTTCTTTTTTTTAGTATATTAAGGAATCCTTAAAACTAGATTATACCAATTACCAATGATCAATTTTCTAAAGCTTAATTAAAGATACTAATTTAATATGCTTTTTTTTATAGCACTTTTTTCACTTTTAAGTATTTTTTCATTTATTCATGAGCTAATATACTTTCAAAAGTAAATCTGAAATACCTCATATGTAGAATCGGATTTCAAAAACTCTTGTACGATGAAGTTGTTATTAACATAAATAGCTGCGCTTAACCAACATGACGTCACTAGTTCTACACGTGTCCTAGTTTCGCTTAGTTGCCGATTAAACGAACAAAACTCTGTCATTCCTAGATAACAAAAAATATATATAAGACAACATCAGAAACATTGCTCAGGTCCAAAAGTCTAAATCTGATGAAACGTACAAAGTTACACTTCAATAGCGTTTCAATAAATAACATTTTCCCACTGCATCTTCTTCACGCCAAATATTAATAGTACGATGGCGTGTTGATGAATTAATGATGATAGACACAATTCTGATATAGTGAACTGTGTTGCTGAGAACTGTGTCAAAAAAGCTTGTATTGAAACTTCACTGACGCCTGACGCGCCATAATTACCTTAACATTGACAGGGGCGACCTGTCTATATAGGCAAACTTATCTACTGCCTAGGTGGGCATGGCATGGCAAACAGGTTATGTTTTCTCTAATTATTTGAACCTTAAAAATACAGCACCTTAAAAAAATAGACTTTTGTTGTTTGAACATGAGTTCCTGTTCGCGGTATTCAAAAATAGGTACACAATATTACTAAAGGAGGTTCTATTGTCTAAATTACATTCTTTAATTAGTATAGGGACGTTTAGTCTTTTATTTCGTTGTGATTTTTTATGACTGCCGTTCCAGTATTTTGCCAAGGTCGCCAAGTTTCATTGAGCACTTAACAGTATTGAAGCCCTGACTTGAGACAATATAGAAAAAAATAATTTTCTACATTGAGCTGACTGGCAAGTGGATACTAGAGCCATCGAAACCAGCGTGTGAACCACTCTGTCACTGAGATACTTAATCAAAATGAAGTCATGAAATAAAGATATTATGATAAAAACGAAACACATTTTTAGAATAATATACACCCAAGTGGAAAGTGACTGTTTTTCTATAATCATCTATTCGACGATTGATTATGAGAGATTATGTAAATTGCAATAATAATTGCCAACTGCATGGTAATCTCTCACGCGTGAACCTATAAATAGCTATCATAAGATGTCTATCTGTTACGCTTCAAAAGATAGAAGTGCAGGAGTCACTTATTATTACATATAGTCACTGCAAGAATTACGAACCTAAAGTGGCAATGGGCAGTGCGCATACCTCGAAGGACAAATGACTGATGGGGCAGTGAAGTCCACGAATGATGTTCACTGACCGGAAAACAGAGCACAGGCAGCTCTTCTACAAGAAGGACCGACTATTTGGTCGGGAAGCGTTGGAGCGTGCAGAACAACATGGAGATTTACAAGGGATGCCTTTGTTCGTCAGTGGGTGTTATCCAGTTGATATGATTATGATATCATGAACGTAATAACAGAAAAAGAAGAACAATCATCAGATCAGGCACCGATTTTGTATTAAACTAATGCTGATGGAAAATAAAAATGATGTTGTAACGAGTTACCATAGTGGGGGACTTTTCGCAAGGAGATTTCAGCAGCTCGCACTGTTTTCTGCCATTCTCTGTCGAGTTGGCCACGGCCAGTGCACTCTCTTTTGTTTCGTCCTTCTTCCATTTTCTCAAGCATCTCATTTATTTCTGAACTGAAATAATAACATTAAACAGGAAAAATAATAGTAAAGAAAATTATTTGGTCCCCCTTTTACTTAAATATGATATTACATTCATAATATCAACGCTTAAGAACCAAGACCATCTATCTACACTTTTGGTAATTTTCACTTTGTAATGCATTTCTTTTCATGGTTAATTTACACATCGTTTCCTTTAATCAATTACCTCAAATTCGCAATAAATAAGGAGTTATGAGAAAATACCAATACCACCTAAGTTACGTATCGTAATAATTGTATGGAAATATCACCTATCTACAGAGAACACGTAATTACTCGTTTTAAAATTAAATAAAACTAAGAGTCTATATTATTTCGTTTGCCAATACCATTTATATTACAGTTAGCTGCATAAACATACGCCAATATTTTAACTAATATCAGCTATCTACAGTAATTTTGAAACTAATTAAGATTTCTTGAAATACATGTCAACACCCTTCCCACGCCTATTCATTAAGTTCAGATATAAAAATAAAAAAAGTTGTTGTAGAAAAACATATGAAAGGTTTTCGTATCCTGTAAAATCGACTATTTATAGGCGGTCTTGGTTCTTAAGCGTCGATATATTAAAATCATATTTCAATGCAAACGCATTTTTCGATAATTTATCAGCATCATAAATTATCGAAAAATGCGTTTCTCTGGAGTCGTATTATTAGCATTTCGAAAATAGATGAAATGATTTCGTAGAAATAGAATAGCCTTCAGGTGTATTAATTTATACGAGTACTATTAAATAAAAGTGTTTACTTGGGAATGGTGGGCGGGAAAACGACTTTCTTCAAAGGTCTCGCTAGTTTAATTTCAATTACGATAAAAGCATTATTGTCATCGTTACCCGTGGATCTTAATACATTGCTCAAGTCTGTAGAACTTGTGATAGCTGAATTTGTTGGAAATCTGAGCACAGTAAGAGAGAAATTAGTACAATTAGTAAACTTAATAGTTATTATACGAACGGACAGAACGCGAGTAATCGTCACAGGGTTAAATTTTTTCTTTCTATGGCATTCTATCTATGCTTAGAGACACCCAAGTAAATGTTATACTTAATAATTTTGTAACTTCGACGCTTCTGTATTTGCCAATTATCTAGCTTAGAAAGTAAGAACACTTATTTAAGTGAAGCTGGGGAAAAATGGCTAATTTATTAATAAAATAATAAGATATTAATGTACTGTGTAATATTGGGAGTGAGTAGCAACTCGCAATTGCATTTGTCTTGCATCGTTTCAGCATTCACCCACTGTAGCGGCACCGCCATACGCGCTACGTGTTCTAAGAGAAACAATATACTTACTTAGAGTTTTTAATACTAAAATGCTTCTTATAATCATACATAATAGAACTACAAAAAAGAAAACGGTTCTAATCATAAATATTAGATGACAAGTTTTGGCTGTTTCCCTCCGACTTTTCCTGCGTAAATGTTAGCCTATGTCCAACGCGTATTAAGTAGCTTCCTAGTGGTTCCCATTGATAAGACTTAAAAATCGGTCCAATAGTTTCAAGAATATCCAATTCAAACAAATCTTTCCTCTTTTTGATTAGTATTATTGGAAAAAAATATGCCGAGCAAATAAACAAAATCTTCTTTTCTAAGTCTTTCACTGTGTTGAATATTTGATGTTTAATATATTTAGTGTAACCTATTATTAAAAAAAAAATCAATATCGCTTAAAAGCATGAAATAAAAACGTAAATAAAATTAGGACTTTAAACTTTAAAAAAATGATAAAAATGCTATTAAAAGTCGAGCGTCTCTCAATTAATAAATGACCCACAGAAGCCTCCATTGCCGCCCGCCCGACTTGAATTGCATTTTTTTAAATAAGTAGCT
This sequence comes from Diatraea saccharalis, assembly GCA_918026875.4. Classification (NCBI taxonomy): domain Eukaryota; kingdom Metazoa; phylum Arthropoda; class Insecta; order Lepidoptera; family Crambidae; genus Diatraea; species Diatraea saccharalis. Next base: position 9,081,981 of record OU893345.1, read on the forward strand.
TTTAATTTTTTTAAGTCTCAAGTCGGTTCTATTTTTTTAATAAGTTTTCATTATAATAATGCTTATACTTCATAAAAGGACATGTTATAAGGGGACGTAAGGTTTTAAATTTATTGGGGTTAACCGACAGTTTCATATTGAACATTAATTAACTATATAAGTTTTATACAAAAAAAAAATAATTATGCAGTCAACCACGTATTGTAAAACGTTCTTTCACTGTTTTGCTCTTTTACTTTTAGTGTAGTTTTTATTTTTGTTATTAAGTATAAATGTATAATAGCTACTAATTTAGACTACTATGAACAATAAAAAAACCGAAATAAAGTTGGCCGTTCTCAAGTCATGTGCTTTAGATCGATCGACATTGATTTTTTTAATATGTCAAGAAAATAATTTTTTCTTACCTCCCGGGTAAAGCAATTGAAATAATTGCAAAAAGGTCATAAAGCTTAAACCGTTTTGATCTCCATAGAGGTGGACTTCCAATGGCCAGCAGTACCGCCGCAGATGCTCGGTTAGCCATTTTTCACCGTCTGATAGTAGCAGTGTACGGTGAAAAGAACCCCAAATTATTACATCTGAATATCGAAGTAGTTTAAATTAGTATTTTAAATTGACACATGTTGAGAAAGCTCCTAACAAAAAATAACTAAATTTGAATTGATTTTGAAGAAAAACGAAATACAAATAAGGTGTATAAAATGAGAAATTTGAAGACTAAGGTTTGGTACTAATCGCAACAAAACGTGTATGTAAAAAACATCCAATATAGCTCTGTCTATTTAACTTCTAGTAATTTTGTTAATTACTAAGGTTTGATAAATAAATGAGCCACCCTAGAAAACAGAAAAGGGATTTCAATTTGTTTGCAACGATCGGGATTGAGAACTTCCCAAATTTTGTCATGGTTTGCCAATAATTCATCAAAAATAATAAATAATAGTACTATTAAAAACATTAAATAACTTACTGCTGCTTTGACGTTTAGACATATAATAAGTTAGATCTATGTTATCGTCGTTTTGGATGTTGCTTTGGTCGCACACAAATTTCTCATCTCCTTTTGTGAATAAATTATCATTGCTCTCCAAATATTCCCATTTTGGATAAAAACGGAGAGGATCAAATCTATTTGGCATTCTACATCCGTGGTTAAAAGTAACAATTCCCGTATTCTAAGAACAATAGAATTTTTTTATGGAAAACCACTTAAGAAAATTTTTGAGTACTGTGTCTATTATGTATATTAGAAGTGGTAGATAATCCTACATCAATATATTGACACACATCACTCCAAATTTTTTAATTATTCCTATATACACAATTTTTATGAACTTTATTTAAATATAATTGATAAAGAAGAAGAATCTGTGGCAATAAACAGAAACTATATACGGTGAAAATCATGTCGAGTGCCCACATGTGTCAGGTGAAACTGTAGGTCCTGGCTGCATCCAATATGCTGATTTCGTTTCGAAGTAATTTTCTGTTAGAGCAATTCAATTGTGAAGCTGCCTGTCTGTTGATATGACACCCGCAATCATATTATCGTTTTTATTGAACCAATAAAAGAACATCTCCTCGTTCTCGTGTGTGTATTTTAAATATATCTGTTTATTATTGTTAAGTTACTGTGCAGTATACTTATTTAATTTTTTCCCCTATTTGTAATTATTATTCCGCAATTTCCTTCATTATATTTTCCGTTGTCTTAGGGTTGCTCGGTAGAGATTGTTACCTTAGCAATAAGACCGCATTTTGTGATAATGTTTCTAGTTATATGATCATATTTGAGAATGGTTAAGAGTGTAATAAAGTACCTATATTCATTCATTCATCCATAGTCGTTAGTATCCTCCACATCCACTTAAGTGAGTGGTTGATTATGGTTCGTTTTAACTGTGTTTTTCTTCACGAGGATTATACTTAAGGTTGTCACCAAGCAAAATATATATCTATCTACTATGTAAACTATTTTGGAACATAACCAGTCAACATAGTTATTCTTATCGACCTCCATAATGGCTTGCAACACATAATCATAATGAAGTTATAGTAAACATATTTGTTGTGATTAAGTCCAAGTTATAAATTATTACCGTTTCATTATGCAAAGTAGTTTTTGTTGCCGCGGTAATAGCATATTCGTCTTCACTTGTGATAGGCATATTGTAAGCGCCCAGTAGAGTGATTTGCATATAGTTTGCCCGTTTCAGAAGATCATGGTGTTGTGTGTTCAGCTCGTTGCGAAACATAGTCAACTCCAATGTCAGTAACGGAAGATTGTCCCAGCTTTGACGCTGCAGCAATGGTGGATTGATCATTGGCTCCATTCTTTTTTTTACTTTTATTTTGGTTCGATCTAAAAGTTAGAAATATCAAATTAATATCACGAACAATACCTTTATTAAAATATTATGGAAAATCTGAAACAACTAAAGTGCCAAAACAAACATCCAGATTTGCGGCTCTAGGTCCCAATCCTGAATATCGTACCCAGAAGACCTCAGAGATGGCTACAATTTTAAGCAGGCATGCGAGCTACATGCTCACGGAGGTGGTTAGTTTACATTAGTATTTAAAATTAAGGTCACAAAATTGTTTACCTATGAATAATGGAAGTATATCAATATTACAGCAACTGATGTCCGGTATCGGTTTCATAGAGGAGCTGGATTCGTTGGATTTTTTCGACGAAATCATCTCATAGCTCGTCACGCTTGATTGACTTGTTATAGGCTCTATGTTAACTGAAAGGATTTTGTTTGAATATTTAGCTTAGATTTATTTAGTAATAATATCTATTTGTATTTGTAAAATGTTGTAAATGTTGGTAAAATAATTGACTAATTTAAAATAAAGCATTTCAACTGTCTGATACTCGAGATGGAGTGGTACGGAGATGGTTATCAGATAAAATAATTTTGACTCATATTTGCCTATATTTTAATAGATAATCTGTCACGTAAAAATTGTCGGTCTCAGCGGTATGATTCTGTTTGTTTTAAAACGTCGAGTCGAGAGAGAAACAACAAAAAAATCCTCGAAGTGGTCCATCACCGAGTTCAGCTGATGACATTCAAAGACAGGTAGGCCGTAACTAGATATTGACGGCACAGATAATATTTAATACCTAATATTTCCTTACCAATTAAAGGACAATCAGCCATGAGGCACATTTTCTCATAATCAGAAGGATCAACATTCATGCTCCCTTCAGCTAGTGTCCTATCCTTGATAGTTTCTCGCATCCCTACTGGCTTGACAACGCCAGTGAGTAATAGTTGCTCGAAAAACACTACTTTTATAGAGTACCCATGAGGATTTTCGTCAGTGGATTGCAGTTTTAACACTTTTACTGTTAAGACGTCTAAAGGTGGTACGTATATCTCTTCTATCACTTGCAAATTAGATTTGGAAGCTGCCAATGAAGCCTGAGACCGACTCTGAAAATGGGATCACATATTTTTGATCTTACATCAATATTCTTATTAAAACGAAACGATCTCTCTTTGATTATAAACTTGTCTATCTCTATAACAAATATTGATAAAAATATAATTCCGTCACCTTTGATTTCTTCATATTTTTTCGAAGATGTATTAGAAGTCTTTTATCGGAGTATACGTGAAAAACTGTAGTTTATTATATTAACGAATGTTTACATATATTTTTTGTAATAAAAAAAGAATCAAATTCATATCTCTATCCTTTCGCTATCATAGATCTTTGAGTAGTATACAAAGAGTAAAAGTATATATTAGGTAGTGTATATTTACTCTTTTCTTTTTGTTAAATCAAATTTATTTTTATTCTAAGATTGTCAAGCAAAAATAATTAAACTTGTCGGTGAACTGGTGAAGCTAATATTTTTATTGTCTATGCAAGTCATATATGCTGCACATACGTAACCTTCTTGATACAAATTGTAAAATTATGATCTAGTTGAATTTACTTTCATTTCATCGTTTCATTTTATATAGAAAAGTAAAAAACCTCAATGTAATTATAAACTCTCTATATAAGATAAAACTTAATATTTGTTTTAGTTTATTTGTAATTGCTGCCCAAAGTAACTATACCACGCGGATGAAGTCGCCGGCAAAAGCTAGAATATTTTAAAAATAAGCATAGCCTAGTTTTATATTTCACTTCTTGGTTCCTTTTTTGTAGTACAATTTTAGTGACTGAATCATTCTCTTTCTAAATAGTTCATTAGGATTGATTAATTAATTAATGTCAACTCGGGATAGCTGTCCTAAGACCAACCTAAGATTCTCTTCTGTCCTCATCATCAAAATAACCTGACATACACATGGGTATTAGTATTTCAACACTAATACTAATCGAAAACGTAATCTAACTCTGACTTTCAACTATATATATAAAAAAAACAATTAAAGTTATAACAATGTTTTTATTAGGTTCCCATAACTTTTTTTAACATATTTGCTCAAGATTTTTTTAATTTGCTTAACAGATTTACAGTCTTATGCTCTGATTTACACATATTTTTATACATAGGTACTTAATGTTCTTAAATAAACCATGAAAAAATAAATTAAAGTATAAATGTAACAATGTACCATACGACATATCACACTGTGTTACAATATTTTACTTATTTGTATGCAAAATCTTTGTTTTGGTACGTCACTGTTTCATTATGGTCATGTTATTCTTTATGTCATGATCTGAGCTATGGACTTTTGTGCAAGTGACGGTAAAAGTCTTAAAACTTTTTGGACCATTTTTTAAATTATTCCTAAACTCATTCATGATAGATTATAAAATGTCAATTTAAGCATGATATAATTTAGTCCAGCACCATCTATTGACAAAACGAATGAAACAATGTCGCTCCGTATTGTTTTATTGAGAAATGTTTCGATAGAATCTATCACGAAAGTTCACCCAAGATGCGAAAGTTTTCTACATACATAGTTTCTTGACCCGCTTTTAATATAAGCAATATTTTTAGATACCTTTTATGAGATCGATTTTTCATGTTTGAAGTTTCTGTACAGGGTGTGCTTTCTTATCGGGTACTGCATATGTCTTAGAATAGTAATATAATGTAGACATAGCGATAGCTATAAGAAAATTTTGTTGACTTTAAAAATACATATATTAATATTATTTAAGAACTGCATGCTTTGTTTATTTTGGCCAAACTTTATTTTGGTTTATTTCAGAAAAATCAATATATTTTGTTTACCAAAATTCGACTCAATTTGGTCATATTTTAACTACTAAATCAAACTAAAACATATCTTAAAAAAGGAATATAAATATAGTAATCGTTCTTATAGTTATCGCTATGGCTAGCTATTAGTTTAGGCCCAGGCTTAAAAATTTTGGTAAGTACATATACTTGAAGTTATTTTTTAGTCTGAGATTTGTTATTCTAATATTGGGTGGGCATCACAAATATTCTTTTATTGATACTTTATGTATCTTTTAAGAATTTTTCATCGCTAGAACACAACCTTAGCTAAAATAAACTTTTTACTTAAAATAATTTATGAAATACTAACACTCACAGTCAGTTGCACAAACGTCCATTAAGGTTAATGACGCCTTGAAGTTGTAATGAATGTCAAAATTGTATGAGTAATGTCATTTTAAACTAATGAAAATTTTAATTCATGGATGTTTGTGCAACTGTCTATTGTACAAATTTTCAAATTAGGAGCATTCAAGAGACCCTAATGTTGTCATTAAACCTTTATGGACGTTTGTGCAACTTATCGTTACTCTAATAATCTACAATAAATATAACACTTAATCCAACACATATGAATGTAAAATCAACACACGTGTTCATGTGTGTTGATTTTACTTTTTATATTAAAAAAGGCTTTACAATAAGGCAAACGCCATAAACTACTAATAAATAGTGTAAGGTGTTTGCCTAGTTTAAAGCCTTATTCTTTAGATAATTACACTGGTCTACAAATGTTTATCTTGTTTTTTTGCCTTTAAAATAAATGCTTTGTTATTTTAGTAATTTGGGGTCACTAAATACGAAAATGCAAACCAAATTTTAAAGTTAGCTCTTATTTTAAAAATACTGCCGGTATCAATATATGTATATGAATTAAGAGTAAACCTTCATGTATTAAAAAAAAAATATATTCATTATTTTTTAATAAACTTTTTTTATTCTAGAATTTCTCTTTATTTTTTCGTTTATCTTTCGTAAGGAGTGTCTTTAATCAAGTCAGTTTCAGGAGTATCTCTAATCAAGTTCGAGCAGTATTCCTCTAGCATTGACGCTTCAAATATTTCTGATGATTTCTGTATAAAGAAACCAATTTTAACACCAGGTTGTAGTAAATCGATTGTTTAAGTCTAGATTCCAGTAATTCTGCTTTAACATTTGGCAAATTTAAGTCTCTTACTGAGTTCATCTTGCGAAAGTCTATGAGGTTCGTTACAAACAATATTTTCTTCCGAAAACTCTTAAACTTGCGAAGTTGAAGGATGGTTATAATCGACTCCCAACAAAGTAATTTCTTCATTGGTATCATACTAGCAACCTTGGGAAGGTTGAGGAACTGGCAAATCGGTTCCGTGTGGGTATACTAGACTACGCTTCTTTTTTCTTGATATACCGTGCTGGATAGGAGGTATCAAGCAAAAATAACAATCATTGATATGATTAGTAGTTTCCCTTATCATTGGAACACCAAAAGACAAAAAAAGATTCCTCTTGTTAAGACATTTGAATAAATTAGTAGAACAAGCACTGCAACTAAAATGTTGTACTCGAGATTTATCCTGATTTTTAATTGTAATTCCAATATAATTAAAGTAAGCACTACTTTACTTATTCACGTATGTAGCTAAAATTTTCTGCATTAAATATGTAAATACATAGTTACGTGATATAAAAATTTATATTGTAGTCTTTGGACCAGAAACTAGTCGAAATTATAAAGAAACTATTAATATTTCGCGTAGTGATTTATTTTTAACTAGCAAATAAAACATACGTAACTATGTATTTACATATTTAATGCAGACAATTTTAGCTGCATATGTGGTAACGTGAATAAGTAAAGTAGTGCTTACTTAAATTACATTAAACGAAAGTGTAATAACAAAATTTACGAGGGTACCCTCACTAAATTATTTGACATCTCATAATATAGTGACATCTACGAAGTTATTCGGTAATATCTTAAATATGGCATAAATTAATAATAAGAGCTAACTATTAATTTTTAATTCTACATTCAGATTAAAGGGTGAAATACTAAAGATATAGTGCAGTTTTTCAAGTAATGGACAATTTTTATATTGACCAGTGTTATTGTTAATACTATTCACTTAAACGTTCTCAAATTAATAATAATATAAATAAATGTAATATCAATTCTATTCCTTTCGCTTTATTTTTGACCAAAATGTACATACTATTGTAATTAAAAATTACGTAATAAGTACTATTTTATCTTCAAAAGAAATGCTTAATAAATTCACCAGTCTCATGTGCATGACATGAGTTCTAAGTCATAACATTTCGCAATTCGGGCGACTGCTCTACCCACATAGCTACCCGAGACTTTGGTGAAATAGACGAAGCATTTTATACTTTCGCTGCTAAAACTTAATCAATAAAACTTGAGTGAGCGTATTCTGACTACTGTTCAAGAATTTGATCAAATGTAAGTACAATTTTGGTACAAAAATTTTTAAAATAAAATGTAAACGATGTCTCCTTTCCTCTCTTGCAAAATGATTTTTCAGGGATCACGACAATAAATTTATTGTTTTTCAGATGTACACGTCTCCAGCAGGTCTAAGTTTGAGTTATTTTTAAGGTCCAAAAGATGTCACAAATAAGAACGAGAAAAATGCTCTAAATCTATAGATGAATATATTAAGAATACTTATAGCGGTATCAGCGGAAAATATAATAGCCATTTTTTATTACAAAATGCTGAAATAAACATCACGTTAAAGTGGACTTTACAGATAGATAAAAGTATTTTAAAGTCGAACAAAATCCAATACAAACTTAATCTATAATTTAATAAAATTATATATCACTACAAGCACCAAACATACCGCTACAAAACGACTGTGATTTATTTATTCATTCAAAATTTTAATAATATCAAATCAAAACACCATCTATATCACAAAATAATAACGTAACTGACAACTTCTGAGCTCTATAAATAGAGACGAAATACCCAGCTGCGTTTTTATTTACTTATATTTTATTCCAGAAACACTATTCTTTGTCCACGATTTACTTCGTACCAAATACCACTATAAGTTTGTAGTTGGACCTAACACTGGCTGGTTTGTTGTTGTTTACCTCGTCTATAAGATTCATATTGCGTACCACATCTAAGTAGTCTGTAATGAAATCGTCGAACACCTCTTTGGTCATGCTGAATGGAATGACAGCTTGTACGGCTTCTGAAAATACCACCAAGAAAATACCTTTAAGAAAGTTTTAGATATTTCCATCTGCTTCTAATGTAATAAGTCATCAGAATTATAACTTGTAAATTATTTGCTACAAATCTTACAAATGGAAAGCTTATATTAAAAAATAATTAAAATATGTCAGTAATTAAATATTTTGGGATGTACCGTCTAAAACACTGTAAAAACAATATTATTATTTTACTATATTATTTTTATTCTTTTTTAGGGTTCCATAAACCATAGGTTGAAACGGGAACCCTATTACTAAGACTTCGCTATCTGTCTGTTACCAGGTTGTATCTCATGAAACGTGAGAGTTAGACAGTTGAGAATTTCATTCATGATGTATTTCTGTTTCGGCTATAACAACAAATACTAAAAAAACAAAATAAAATAAACATTTAATGGGGCTCCCATACAACAAACGTGAGTTTTTGCTCTCGTTTTCGGTACAGAAGTCTTCGTGCGCGAGTCCGACTCGCACTTCACTGGCTTTTTATTCCACCTTTAACAACAAAAAGCATATAATGATAACTTACTTTTGAGAGCTTCAGGACTGTTGTACACAAAAGACTTCTCTTCACAAGTGACGATCATATCAGTGAAACCGATTCTCTTCATTAATTTTGTTATTTCTTCCTCGGGATTCTGAAAATATTATTACGATCTTATAGATTAGTTTTATAAGTATAAGCTTTTTTAAAGTAGCTTAGGATAAGAAAAACAACAGAGTTCTCTGAAATTCAGTAATATATTCAATAATACATTTTAAGCTTTTTGGTGGGTAAAAAAACTTGGATATAAATGTTGCCTATTATACGCGTTTGGCCATAAGAAAAAGAAATTCCTCGTAGTCAAATTAGCTAGACATAATAACTTGGTCACTTTTTAGTTTTTAAGGTAAATTAATTAGCGTTCCTTATGCAAATTGAGATTACAGCCATAATAGGACTCCTATCACCACTTCTTTTTTCTCACTCACTCTCACTGCATTTTGAATGCTATTACTTCTCTTCATAATTGCTCAGTTACACTGGTCGATGACATCTGCATTTATGTTCCTCGCTTTCATTGGCCGGTAATTATTTAGCTGGCCAATGAGATGAGCGAGTACTCGCTCCATCGACCAGTGTGATTGATTGAGCCATAACATTTTCTTTTTTTAATTAAGATATTCATTATTAAAACAATAGCAGCTTTAGTTACCTGCGAGTCGTGGTAAGGGGAGATGAACTTCTCAACGTCTTCTAACCAACAACTCCATTTGTTGCTCTTAGCCAGGATACGATACACGTCGAACATTGGGTTGTGTCCTAGGAACGTCAGTAGGCATTGCCCCCCCTTCTCAAGTAGATCGAAGATATTGCAAAAAGCTGTCCTAGAAAGACATTACGTTCACAATATTAATATCTTTATCAGCTTATTATTGTTTGTACTAGCAAGTTAAAAACGTGGCAACTAGCACTAGCTAAAACCATTCGGGCGAGTTAAGGGTCATTCTGTAAAATTATTCAGCATTGAATTCGACTTAGCACAGTGCTGTTATAATACAAATGTTCAAACAAAAAAAAAGCTGTCAAAATCGAACTAAAAACTAAAAATAGTAGTCATGACTTGGTTAAAAAAAATCTCTTTGTAGTCGGGGGACTCGATTGCAATGGGATTTTGTATTGCCAATTCACAATAGCTGATTCTAAACTTTCAGTACTCAAATTCTCTTATATTGTACGTGGTGTTGCGTGTTTGCAACAATAAAGACAGCGGCTTACTGTCAAGTGTATCTGATATGAATTAAGACGAAATAAGGGAGACCTGCTTCGAACCGCCTTCAAAGCCTCTCATATACCCGTATTGTAGCTATAAGATAATTGAAAAGATATTTTATAAGATATTCTAAGTCAAATTTAAAAAATTATTTCGAAAACTAAACAAAACAAAATTATTATCGTGCCTCTATATTGCTATATTTTTTATGATTTGATTACAAATGTAAATTTTACAGATTTTTCCTTAAACATGTATTATAAAACGAGGCTACTCGCTAAATTTCGTAGTCCTAGGGCAACTGGAAATATCACATTAATTTTGATTTCCTCGAGAGCGCCGAAATATGCGTTTTGTTGGGGCTTAAACGGCTTTATCTTTATTTAAATTAGTTTTATTTCTTTCACAGTTTCAGAACATTCTGGAGCTGCGATTATGTTTTTAATTTCAAAGCTTTATGCGTTTCTGAAATGTAAGATCTTGATCCACAGATGTACAACAAACCGATCCTATAAGGATTGCTTATTTTTTATTTTGAGGTACGGTACCTTAAAAATTTCACAAGCTATTGCTGCAACTTTTGAAAAGAAAAATATTTTTAATGCCATCACGTCATATTATGTGTTTATGTCATATCTTTATAATGAACTTTAGTTTCAATTTCTTTTGTAAATTAACGTATCGGCATCATGTGTTTACATGATGATATGATGAATTTTAAATTATTTTTCATTCTAACTACCTACTCGTTCAAGAAACGTAATTAAATTATGTAGGTTCGGAGTTATTTTACAGCTTGTGGATCAAACTATATTATTAAAATCAATGGTTCATAATTAGTACCAAGACTATATATTGCTATGATTTGATTTCTTACATTTTGTTGTTTTTATTTTCGACTAAATTTAGATAGGTAGTATTTATAAGATGGTCATATCATAATCTTATTTGGCTTTTACTATTTAGATAATATAAGAAATATGTATATAATGTAATTTGTAAGTTAGTTTTATTCATCGAAGTTTTGGTTTATATTTATACACGGGATCTCTAATTAAATCGGTTTGAAACGTAATATAGCGTTGGAAGTCAACTTTTGTGTGATTCTTAAACTTGGTTTAGTTAATTACCATATGCAACAGATTACAACGTATTATTTATTTAATAAAAAATATTAAATTAGTTATTAGTAAAATTAACATATGTAATTGTTCATTTTAATAAATACTTACTCTTGATCTTTGATCCAGTGAAATGCGTAGAAAGAAAAAACGTGATCGAAATTGTAACACATTTCTTCTGGTACTTTTCGTGCGATGTCCAATACGGAGAAAGAAGTCCGTTCGTCCTTGTGGTGAACATTCGCGAATGTCACCATCTTCTCGCTGACGTCACAGCCTAGAAGAACCTTGAAGTTTTTGGGGATGTACTCTTTCAACAAGTTCACTGTTACACTGCCTTCTGCGCAACCGATGTCTATGATTCTATCACCAGTCCTATTCCATTTAAGTTTTTTTGCGTATTCTTCTAAGCACTCGAGAGTGTCTCTTTTCTGCAAGTCGTTATTGCATTCATATAATTCGGCGTTATTCATTTTTTTTAATAAGTTTTTTAATTTAAGTTTGTTTTTTTTTCGGAGGCCGCGCGCTAGGTTGCCGAGCTGGGCGCACTTTCGAGGAACAATCCCGTCTGGAGCTCTTGGCGTATGAATTTATAGTGATGTCGCCGGGTGACCAACGCAGTGGCAAATTCGGCAGGAGTTAAGGGTCTCGTTGGTGGGCCCAGCATTGTCTGAAAACATATTAAAAAGTTGACCAAATTTTTTGAAGTATTAGAAAAGAAATAAATAGGAAAAAAAAGCGATGTTTACATAATTCAATTTTTTCTTTAGCATTTGTTTTAAAGTTTTAATACCTGTATTGATTATATATTGTTTAAAGTAAAACAACGGCTTCTTTAATTATTTGTTTTAATAAGACAAAAGCCAGAAAAGTTATTTGACGTAAAAGGAACTGAAAAAATATAAAAATAGTAGTCTAGAGTTTACTAATACTTTTATTCTAGTAATAATTAGTAAAAGGTTCATTCATGTTTCTTACTCTAATTTAGTTTAATTTTTCACCCTTTAGATACGATATTGTGAGATTCTTTTTAACCGTCTTTAAAAAAGGAGATTATCAATTTTAGGTGTATGTATGTAATTTCGTTGGAATGGCGTAATATTCATATATTATGTTGATCTGTATGCTCTTCTAAACTCGTGTGCAAAATTTTATGGATGTTTTTAAATTGTACGTTTGTCCACGGATGTCTCACGAACTAGACGTCGGATTGCAATGATTCTTTTTTTGCTTAATGACTTAACTTTTAACTTGTACTACAAATTAATCAAAATTTGTCGTGTACCTAAGTTGTTCAGTAATTTTTTAAGATATAAACTATATGAATTTAGGCTGCTAAAAAGGAGTAAACAATTAGTCGAATTATAAAATTGATAACCATTTTTTAAACCAACTTCAAGAAAAGGAGGTCAGTGTTACTTCGTATGTACGTCATTAACCGACTTCAAAAAAAGAGGCTCTCAATGTGACCTATACGTTTGTAACCGATCTTAAATGAGATTATCAATTTAACCTGTATGCATGTAATTTTATATGGCACAGTATTCATATTTGTTAGTCTATATGTGTTTCTAAATATGTGTGCTACATTTTCTAGGAGTATATTTTGTATGTGTGTCTATATATTTGACTTAGTATTTCTCGTACATAAGATATTCGATTGAAATGATACTTTTTTGTTTGATTAGGTTAAGTTAGAACTGCTACCATTACAGAAAATGTAAATATAAGTATGTTTAAATACAGACGAACAGGTGTCCATTTATTATAAGTTAGAAGTAAGTAATATGGATCGGTGGAAAGAGAAACGACTGAAAAGAGAGAAATAATACCACAAATTTAAATTTTCAATAAATTGAAACAAAAAGTGGGTACACTAACAGATTTTTTTGGTCGGTGCCATTTATTTATAGATTATCATGTGCGGTGAGCTTAGCTCGGTGGCGTAGTGGATAAGCGCCGCGGCCTGCGATCGTAGTCGTAAAGCAACTTTCGCAAGGGTCGGTCACGGGATGGGTGACCAAAAAAAAATAAAAATATTATCTCGAGCTACTCCGTGCTTGGAAGGCACGTTAAGCCGTTGGTCCCGGGTGCATTTGCAGTCGTTAATACCCTCCAATCCGCATTCGGCCCGCGTGGAGGGTCATGGCCCATTCTCCTTAACCATCCATAAGGTAGGCCTGAGCCCCTGCAGTGGGGACGTAAAAGGGCTGGTGCTGATGATGATGATGATGTGTGGTGAGAGAAAAATAAATTTTCTGATAGTGCTGTTTTACTTCTTACCAATGACACGACTGGCACCGACCTCAAAAACATTATCTATTTAATCTAACCTGGGTTTTCTGGTAATCTATAGATATAGAACCAGATATAGAACGTATTTTTAAACTATTTATATCTCAAAGTTTGCTATATTTTTTATTTTATAATTATCTTATAAAAGACCGCCCTGTTTTAAATTCATATATATAACTTTGGGTCACCGACTTACATATGTGTACGAAATTTCAATTACATCGGACCCGCTGGTCCAATGTATGTACAATACGGAGAGCGCAGTAGAGTCGTTGCTCTACTGCGCTCTCCGTTTGTATTTCGGTTGAAAAACATCAAATAATACTTGAATGATCTGTTAGGTTGAAAGAATAACTGTTAGTCCGATTGATCAATAAGGACTTCAGTTATTTTATTTGTTTAATACTTAATTCTCAAATGTCCAAAAAAGGACCTCATCCCTTGGGCAATCTACGCCAGTCAATCTTTCGGTGATGTGAAGATACTTTTAAGGCCAGACAGACAGAAAACAGAGAGATCCCTTAAAAGTTCACATTTTAATACTTTATAAATAATACAATAATGTGTGCAAAAATATTTGAAAATGCAAAGATACCCCCAAGGAGACGTTCCATTATAAAACTGAAACTACGGACATTTAAGGCGTAAGGGATATTTATCAAACATTATGTAAATCAGTAAACTAATTATATATAATTATTTGATGTAGTTACAAAACAAAACACAAGATCTTAGTATTGCCTATAAAAACCAGTAAGCCACAAAAACCGGTGAGTATGTATGAAAAGAGTAATAAAAGTGGATGAGGTAAATCTTTTGTATTTAAGATCGCACTTTGTAGAGTTCGGTCCCCTCTGCCTACCCCGTAAGGGATAGGGCGTATGGATACACTATCAGAAATCTTGTATAGACAAATCAAGTGAGCCGAAAGACGTCGGGGTTGCGTTACTTAATTACTAAATTCCCATGGCCACCTTCTGTTATCAGATCAGTTTCATTGGTAAGTGGGTCAAATTAATTAAATAATTTTTATATAGGTACTACTCGTACGAATGACCATGACACCTCAGCGCTTATCCTTTTTTTTATTTGTAGTTTTTGTATTTGGTGTTTACAATAAAGTCTATCTATCTATCTATTCTTCCTCGAGTGAAAATTCGGAAAATTTCGAAGTGTGAGTTCCTTACCTCTGATGGATCATAAATTATAGAAAAATGCGTTTATTTGTAAATATTTCGAAAATAGACTATTTAGTTTTCTAAGAAATAGAATAGGCCTTCATGTGTCATTTTTAATCGTAGAAGTTATAATGCCCTACACTAATGAACTAACTTACAGGGCAAGTTAAATGAAAGCTTTTTTATTACTAGGGGGTTCACCCTTGGTCTCTATCCAAATAGCGCTAATTATATAATGTTTCGAATTATTTACATAAGTATTAACGAAAATTTAGGAGTTAGGAGCTCGATGGCGCAGTTGTTTGAGCTCTCGGTCGACCATACGGTTGTTAAGCAACTTTCACGAGGGCCTGTTATAGGATGGGTGAATAAAAATATTATATCGTGTTCCTTTGTGCTTATGTTACTGATATTTTCCCCATTCAATGATTCGATTCCATACATACGGCCGGTTTCTGAATAGAGAAAAGTTCAAGATCTCAACTGATGTTTCTCAATTACTTAAGTGTTTTACGTTTTAAATGGCAAAAGGCCTAGTCAATTTCTTATCAAACTGTTATCAAATTACCACTAAAAATTGAAATCAGAAACGAAAACTTGTTTAAATGACATTTGAAATGGCTTAAATACGGTTTGAGATATGCTTAATTTTAAATTCTCAATTCAGAAACCGGGTGATAGAGAAAGCTCTTAAAGGATATTAAACGGCTGTTGATCATGATGATTAATGCAAGTTTTTAAAAATATTACTAAATAATAATAAATACAAAATGATTATATTTATTATTATTAAAAAAAAAACAGTAAAATTATCCGTGTTTTGTGTAGGTGTACACATAATCGTTTTTATTATCATGACAATGCATTGCGGAAGTTGTTTTGTCAATTCAATATTTTCCTTACGAATTAATATGGCGTAACAATGTTGAAGATGATGTGTAAGAGCTAGTCTTAACCTAGATCAAGATCAAACAACGAGGTTTTATTTTCGATATGTTTGTATACTTTTTTGTGTGTCTATGTTGCTAAATTCTTCATTCGAGATATTATGGGCCTGAATTGATCGCATAACTTTTATTCGATATAAACTGAACATCAGTTTTATTTTTATATCATAGTAACTGGAAGCATTTTTCTAAATAACAAAGAAATACTGATAATAGTATATAATGATATTTATAAAATATTTTCCTATGATTCTTTGTTATATTAACATCAAATTTTTATATATCATTGAAATATATATGTTTTTAAATAAAACCCACTTAAATTTAATAGTAATAATAAAAACAATAATAAACAAACCTTAGTACAAAAATTTAATAGTATAATGAAACGAAATACCTGTCTAGAATTTAACGGCTAGAGAGTTAGGCGTTCGCAATCCTGACATATTTTTTAACAACTTCATTTTCAACAGGACTTATATTACGTTTTCCTTAATAAAATAATTAATCTTGGTTTTTAAATCCAACTCAAATTCCTTAATATCTGTAATATCAACATTATTATAGATGCACGTGTAAAAAAATCAAAATTACGTTTATTCAGTGTAGGCTGTTACAAACACTTGAGAAAATCGAATTCTTTGCCATCAGTTCGCAAATCTACGACGGGAGTCATTACCGAGAAGAATCGACTTGAAACTCGGCAAAGACCTCTTTTTTTACCGAGAAGACAAATTGGAAAATGACTTAATTACACTATGAAGTTGCGATTCGTAACTTTCTAATGCGATATTAATTGTTTAAAAAAAGAAATAGAATCGACTACAAACTAAAAAAAAATATTTTTTTTTTTGAAATACTGATGTAGGGCGGTTATTATTTAAGAACTTTTAAATCTCCGGCCGACAGGAAGGAGGAAGATTGGAGAAGAAGAGAGAAGATTGGAGGAGGAGGAGGAGAAAGGAGATTTTGTTTATTTGCTCTACGTATTTTTTTTTAAATACTTATCTATACTAATATCATAAAGACTTGATTTGATTTGAATACTTATCTATACTAATATCATAAAGACTTGATTTGATTGTTTGCATTCAATAAGTTCCGGAAGTACTGGACCGAATTGTAAAAAAAATAATTACCTTGGAGAAGACACATCACACGTAGTGGACATGTGCAATAATTTTTAACAGCTAGTTTGATAGTAGTTTATTCACAATTCACGTAGCAAAATAAAAATTATACACGCCCGTTGAAATTAGAAAATCCTTTCGGATTTTGAATGAATGCAATATACGTTATCTTTTCTTTTTTTTCTCAAAGCATATAACCTACAAATTCGATTTCGGTGAAATTAAAATGGGATTTTTTAATAGAACTCTACTAAAAAATAATTTTGAATCACACACACACACATCACCAGCCCTTTTACGTCCCCACTGCAGGGGCTCAGGCCTTCCTTATGGATGGTTAAGGAGGATGGGCCATGACCCTCCACGCTGGCCCAATGCGGATTGGAGGGTATTAACGACTGCAAATGCAGCCGGGACCAACGGCTTAACGTGCCTTCCGAAGCACGGAGTAGCTCGAGATAATAATTTTTTGGTCACCCATCCCGTGACCGACCCTTGCGAAAGTTGCTTAACGACAACGATCGCGGGCCGCGGCGCTTGTTCACTACGCCACCGAGCTACTCTTTTTTTGAATATCGATTTACAATTGGCGGAAAAATCGGTGGACAAATATAAAAATCATACATTGCCGTAGAACATATAAGGGCCAAATAAGGGACAGGTTTTTAGGCATACTTTTTTATGCCTAAAAACCTGTCCCTTTGAACTAATGTTGAATTTTACGGTAAAACACTACAAAAGTGTAAAATAAGTATGCTAATTTCAAAATATTACATTATTGTTTAATACAGAACACAAGATTTGACCAGTAAAAATATATCATTATAACAAAAAATATAGTAACAAGGTTGTCATTCTTAGTAACGCATTTGTTCTTCATACAAAATAAAGTTGTCCTTGAGCACATGTCTCAAGCTTCTCTGGATTTTTTTCCACAATATTTCCTAGGTGGCGATTTATAATGAATTCCGCTTTAAAAAATTAAGCCCTAAACCTTATTTAAAATGCCAATAAATATTTTTTACATCAAAAAATTATTGGAGTAAAAAATTATTTTGACTGTGTCCCTAACAAATACTAAAATCGTAACTACCTTGTGTTGCTATATGAAAATAAACCTTTAAGTGAGTGTATTACCCTTTTTTTGCACCTTATTCGGCTTTACATATTGTAACTCGTATAACGAACGATGGCAACCGCAGGGGAAGAGGACGCTCGTCAGATCAGTCGCGTCGGAGTCGTCGGGAGAGGTGCGTATATTTATTGCGTGGCCGCTAAGTTACCACTGTCGAAAGGTACGTATTGACAATATTTACATAATATTTGTTTTATATGTAGTTTGTCATGTATTGGATCTGACAGTGTTAGAATATTTGCACTTTGTTATTTCATTTAGTGATTATATATAACATAGTCAAATATTTACAACTGCGATACTGCTACACTGCGTTACTTGAAAATGTAACGCAGTTGTGAATATTTGACTATGTTGTAAATAATCACTAAATGAAATATCAAAGTGCAGATATTCTAACACTGACAGTACAAAGACATGACTAACTACATATAAAAATAAATAATATATTTGTCAATGTTGGTGATACGTTATTTAAGCCTTAATTTTCATATATTGTTTCTTTTTTATCTTAGAGAAAAGATTCTGCGCTAAATGGCGTTAACAAACGCAGAAAAGCAACGTCGCTATAGGCTTAAATTAGACCCGGTGAGAAATGCTGAAGCTAAGAAAAAACAGCATGAAAGGTACCATGCAAATAAAAAACTTGTCAAAGATATGACAGATCGAGAACATAGGAGTACTAAGCGTAAATGGAAAACTGCAAATAAGAAACGTCGAGAACGACAAAAAACTGCTCAACAAATTATGGACATTACACCGACGTCGAGCCCACGGTCAGGAACTCCAGTTTTACCGCGGTCTAGAGGCCGAAAACAAATACGAAGAGATAGATCTGCAGTGTACAGAAATAATTTGAAATTGCAGGAAGAAATAGAAAAGTTGAAAAGAATGTGTAGTAAATATATACGGCTGGAAAACGGGAAACTGTCACTTGTAATAAAATTAAAATACAGAAGCGATATTTACTAGACACAATGAAAAACCTATTTCATTCTTTTAAAAAAGAAAATCCAGAATTGAGATGTTCTTATTCGTATTTCATTAAAAGCAGGCCATTTTATATAAAGCCACCTTCAGTTTCTGGAAGAGAGATTTGCCTATGCAAGATACATACTAATGCGCAGTATATTTTAGATGCTCTCTACAAAACCAGGGTTATCGCTCACCAAATTACTGAAGGAGTTAAGCAAGGTCCGTTTGTATTTAGTGACGGACAGTGACATACAAAACATTGAAAAAGCTCTACCTAAAAACCTTGTACCACTTCAAGGTATGATGCTAGTACATCAAGTTTTTACTGACACTCTCGGTGAACTTCAATATAGAGATCTCTGTTGCTTTTGCCAAAGAGGTTTTTGCTTATGCATGAGCCCAAAAACTTATCACCCTGTTCCTGCTTCCATTATTGACACACTTATAGAAGGTATTCTCTTGGATGGATTAGATGAGGAAATAGTTCTCGATGATATTTTATATATTGGGTTGGCACAAAAGTAATGAGACACACTAGAAAAATCTATAACATATCCTTTTTAAAAACAATTTTTTCGATAATATTCTAGAATGTTGTAGAACATTCTAGGTACTTCTGGTGTAGGGTATATAAAGCCGCGCTCGCAATTTGTTTAGTCAGTTTGAAGAAAAATGGACGAGCGACAAGTTCGAACACTATACTTATACGAGTACTTGTTAGGCCACAGTGCGCGGGCTGCGGCTGACAATATCAACAATGCATTAGGCGCTGGAAGTACAAGCCATGCGACGGTGTCCCGATGGTTTGACCGTTTTAAATCAGGAGACAGGAGCCTTGAAAGTCAGCCACGCTCAGGGCGACCACCCGCAGTGAATGATGACGATTTGCGCCGCGAACTGCAGTTGAATCCGGATGCTACCACTCGTGAATTAGCGGAAGCACTTAAATGCAGTCACCACGCCGTGGAACACCATCTGCATGAGCTTGGTTATCGAAAAGTTTTGGCTCGGTGGGTACCGCACATCCTTACAGACGCCAGTCGTGCAGTCCGTGTCGCTATCTGTCAGTCACTTTTGCTGCGACCCCGACGTAAAGAGTTTTTGTCAGATCTGGTTACTGGAGATGAATCATGGATTTATTACGAGAACGATACACGTCGTGCTTTTTGGCTGCCTCGAGAAGAAACGCCACCAACTCAACCGAAGCCGAGTCAAAAGAACCGCCGAAAAATTCTGCTTTGCTGTTTCTGGGATGCGCAAGGCATACTGTTTTATGAGCTATTACACAATGAAACTATAAACGCTGACAAATATTCAACCCAGCTTACCAAATTATCTGCCGCTATCAAGAAAAAACGACGAAGACGAGTCAATGTAGTTTTACTGCACGATAACGCTCGACCTCACGTCGCATCTGTGGTTCGCCGGCAGTTGGAGAACTTGGGCTGGGAGACGATACCCCACCCACCTTATTCCCCAGACCTCGCCCCATCAGACTATCATTTGATTAGAGCCCTGAAACAGCATTTGCGGGGTAAACAATTTAATGATTTCTCTGACGCAGAGGCGGAGTTGAACAACTTTTTCGAGGCACAGCCATCAGAGTTCTGGGCAAAAGGCATCCAAACTTTGCCGGATCGTTGGCAAGAAGTCTTAGATACTAATGGTAATTACATCATTGACTAAACTTTTTTATTGTAATAATAATAAAAAAGTAAAAATTAAAACAAGTGTCTCATTACTTTTGTGCCAACCCGATATAATTACCGTACCTAGAAGAACATTTTACAATACGGTTTATTCCACACCTTCCAGCTCTGATGACGAGTTCTTAGCCAGCTATAGCCAACCATCAGTTTCTAATATAAAAGAAAGGCAATTAATTGAAAAGGAAAATATTCATCCTACAAAGATATCAGACGGTGTCCATGTCTTAGTAAAAGTGTCTTCTGTTAAAGACAAACAGTACACTTATCTAGGTGTTGCTAAAAGTGAAGTTGATGAAGAAGGAGACGTCAAAATTATGTTTTACAAAACAGTAGATAAAACTGGTAAAAGGTTCAAAGCAGTAGATACTGATATTTCTTACGAACCTTACGATAACATCTTAGAAATTGTTCCTAATCCTAAAATTGTCGTAAAAGGTAAAAGGATATACTTTGATTATGATAAGCCATTAAACGTCTTTGAAAAGTAGGACTGATTTGAAAGTGTTCCATTAGTTATTAAGGTTGATTTTGTGATTTTTATTTTTTGAATTTTTAAATTTATTTCATTGAAGATACTTTATTTTATATCGAGTCATAGGAAGTTATATTTTGTTATGTTTTTATCGTAATACTAGATCTCTATAGAAAGTACAAATATTGTATGTACAAGAATTGTATGTAAGAAAATACTACCGTGTGACTGGGCTTACTACTGCGTTACTTTTGTGTCCCTCAGATTTTTTATAGTATTTTCAATATATCTATGATTCTTATTATTTAACGTGCTTAAATTTCATACGTACGTATTACTCATCAGAACTGAAAGATTATGTTGTAAGTTGGTATTAATTTTAAGTTTTTTTTTGTGATAAATAGAAAAGTTTATGTTATAAAATTAAATTTTGGTAACGCAGCAATCCAAAGTAATAAGGATACTCTATGAAACTGATAACTTCTGTGATTTAATTTTACAAGAAGTTAATTATAAGCGTTACAGTTTAAAACTGACACGTTGTGATTCTCTTTGTACAAGATTTAAAAAAAATAAAAATAAATTCAAAATGTAACGCAGTTGTTTAATTTTCCGACACCTTCATATATTGTTGACCATAACTATAATTAACTCATTTAAACTAACGCTGCAGAGGTCAGTACATTATAAACCGAACTATAACGTATCTATATCTGCATATAAAAATAAGAATATTAATATTTTTATAAAAAAAAGAAATTTAAAATCGTATGTTTAGATTAGGCATTAAAAAGTATTTTAGCCCATAAACACGATTTTGAACTCGGTTGATAATAACAAAACAGATATTTTTGTCTATAATCGATTAATGTATCTATGTCATACAAGCTCATTGAAAATTCGAATTTCCAAACATTTAAAGTTATGACGTCATATCTTTAACTGTTGCGTATAAATAACTACGGCCAAATCGCGCAACTCATTTGCTTAACCGGTAGGTTATTTAACATTTTTGTTAAGGCTAAAGTTGGAGCAATCAACCCTTAATATTAATTCAAATTATCGTTGTTAAATGTAAAAATCTAAACTAGTTTGGTTTATCATAAAAACATAGACCCGATTAGTTTTGTCATAAAATTAAAATCGGCTGTTACGTTATTTTGTAATTAAAATAATCAGAGACATAGTAATAGCTTAGCATTTGATTTGTTTAGGATTATGATAAATTGATTATGTAATTTTATCATTAAATCCATCTTTTCGCATAATCTTATGGCACATACATGAATGTATGATTATAATTTATCTTATTAGTTATATTTGTCACAAAGAAAGTTATTATAGACATTATGTAATACATTTCATAATCAGTATATGTCCCCTGTACTATACGCATCCTTTCAGTATCGTATTTTCCATCATATACTATTGTATGTGTTACAAAGTAACAATATGATTTCATGTACGTTAACCGAAAATAGATATATCATAGTAAATATTATCTATGCCTGAGATCGGAGACGTCAATCTCTTGGCCTTTTGTACTGGAGTTAATAGTATTGCCTTTTATCTATGCTATTTTTAATTGAATTGAAACGTGGACGACGAAATTGTCCTGTTGTGCAACTTTGTTTCTCAACATTTTCTTTCAATGGGAATTGCTAAGAAAGAAGCCCACTGATGAAGATAAAGTAGCGTAGTGGCGTAGAGGATAAGCATCACAGCTCGTAATTGATGATGCTAAGTAGCTTTCGCAAGGTTCGGTCACGGAATGGGTGACCAAAAAATTATTATCTCGACCTGCTCTGTACTTCGGAAGGTAATTAATGAATTCACATTAATTGGCATATGACAATTAATATAATATTTACTAAATTCTTAAGACCGCTTAGTCTTGAGAAATAAACAGTTTGAAAGTTAAAAAAGACTCTTATTTCTGATACTTATATTATTACGCTCATATGTTAACAATTATTTGTTGGAGAATTAAATGACTTACAGAAATACACCTGTTTTACTGGTTTGTAGAGCAAACTGTAACATTTTTGAGATAATATGTACGTCTAAAAAAAATTAGTAAAAAAATATTCGCCGGTACCTTTGAAAACATAACTATAATATATAAACATAAAAAAACATATACATGAAGAGAAGAAGAAATAATAAACAAGGAATGTAAATACCAACACCTGTATTTCTTAGTGTATAATATTGAAAAAATATATAGAAAATTATGACAGTAACTTTGATACTTTCGCTATTATTGTAAAAGGAAAATAGCTTATTATCACTAAGTGGATAATTGGATATTTGATTAATTGTTTTTTTATTGATTTTGTACAATAATAATAATCAATATGCATTATTACTCAATAGTAAAGACTTATTGAAAAAAAAAATACTGCTCAACCGAAAAGCAGGAAGGAGGTTAAATTAAGTTTGCAAGGTTTGATCTACAATGACTATGTAAGCGTATAGCAAAATAATTAAGAAATTAAATATTAGTAACTCAATCAATAATTTAAATAAGTTTGTAAAATAATCAAATGTATTCATGATTTTTGTTAATTTTATGAATCAGATAATATTATTACGGGGAGTGATAATCTATGTATTTATCCTAGATGCATCTATTTTATATTTATTTAATCTTAATTGCCTAGTGAAATAGACAAATGGAGGACTTAATGCCAAAGAGGCATTCGGAATGTCATTGCGAAAAAATATAATATGTTAATTAAAAAAAAAACAAATAGAATTTAAGCAATAACTCTTTTATACCCATTTTATTAAACTTATAATCATTACGTAAAACTTAACAGCATGTGTTAGCACTTAGCCTTACAACGGTTTGTGCTACCCTAACCTAACCGAACAATGTTCATTGTTTCATATACATTCAAAAAAGAAAAAAGAAAATACGGATTGTAAACATCCAATTAACCACTAATTTATATATAGAATTACCAGATGTAGCTTACAATAGTTTGAAGTTTAGTAGATAACTGGATGGTATCTGCATAAGTAATATACCATATAAATAATAAAAGGAAATTTTCTCGAAAAGGTGACAAAAATAAAAAAAAAATCTGGGTAAAATGGAATTTGTTTACAGAAGTTTAAAGATTTTTCGAATTCGAATTGTTTAAAGATTTTTTCGAGAAGTTAGTTTGCGTTACATATCCATTTGTTTCCATTATTTCCATATCGTAGAACACTGAGAATATTGTTGAGACACAATTTATAGCACCGGTAATGAGTTGAAAGATAAGATATGATACGATCTTATTTCACGTAAAGAGCATTTGTATTTTAACCAGAATTATTTTATGATTTGTGCAAGTTATTTTTACTAAAACCAGTCCTATTTTCATTAAGTTAAAGTTGTATGTTGTGTGCGTTCAAAGATTGTCATTCTTGTCACAAAGTCGAGCCCATGCACGGTGCATTCGATCTTCTTTGACCGTTCACGAAAAAGTGCATTGCCCTGCGCTTGCGTCGGCTCCTTCTTTTTTTATTACCTTTTGTATAAGTCGGTATCTACTCACTTGGGTTAGAATTCTTGACCTAGCCTAATGTGAAGCGTGTTAACTGTCGATCTTCGTTTCAATATATACTTAATGATTTTTTTACCACAAAATGTTGTCATCATGTTTATATTAATGTAAGCGGCAAATTAAGCAAATGTAATTTAATTATATGCCGTCCATTGGAATTAAGTAAAGAATAATATAACCTTTTATAAGACGTTCATTGATATTACCTGTTTCATCGAAAATTTTCCCAAATCCTGACAAAAACATTAATAGAATAATGGGCACTATTATTGTTTCGAATTGTCAAATTTTGTAGACTACTTGTCTGTTTTTTTTTTCTTAAAATTATCCAACAAGTCCCGTCTTCTCTAGGTTAGGATAACAAAATATACTGAAGAAAATCTATAGAAAGAAACGAATACTAAGTTATTTAAACAAAAAAATAATGCCAACATTTATTCGTATTTCAACGTCTCACATTCGTATTCGCCACATAAGTAGAGGAACATTAAACTGAGCGTATTTCGGCTATAATGCACGTCGTAATCTAAACTTGAAATTCAAGGCCAAACTTAAAAACCGGAGAAAAAAATTTAAGTCGGTGCATCCGTACACTATATTGCAAGTGCACTGCATGTTAAAGTAGTACAGCGACCTGTAAGTCTTGACCGTTGTAAAAATTATAGTTAACTGAAATACATAATTATTCAAATTGTTTTTTCCATGTCGGTTCCATTTCCCCAAAACATAATGCCGCAGCTTGAGAATCAAGATCATCTATCTACACTTTTGGTGATTTTCCTCATAACTCCTTATTTAATAAAAAACCAATACCACCTAAGTTACTTATCGTAATAATTGTATAGATATACCACCTATCTACAGAGAACACGTAATCACTCGTTAAAAATTTAATAAAACTAAGACTATTTTGTTTGATTAAAGTCTTTAATCTATATTATTTCGTTTGCCAATAACATCCTTATTACAGTTAGCTGCATAAATATACGCAAATATTTTAACTAATACTAGCTATCTACAGTTATTTTGAAATAAATGAAGATTTCTTGAAATACATGTAAACACCTCATTTCCCATGCTTATCCATTAAATGATCAGATATAAAAAAAACTTGTGTAGAAAATATATGAAACGTTTTTTTCGTCTCCTGTAAAATCGACCTTTTGTAGATAGATGGTCTTGGTTCTTAAGCGTCGATAACTTATCGTCGAAGAGCCATATCCACGATAAGCGGTTAGAAGAGAATCAGAATTAACGAATTAACTTAATTGGCGCAAAGGAGTAATGATTTTGTTTTTACAAAACGGTATATATGTCACTTCCATCAGGTCATTGTCAATATACAGTTCTAAAAAAACTTTATTGTAATTTATAAAATTATTTCAGCTGGCATTGATACATTGATCCGTTAACACGTTTATTTGGTTTGCATTTTTAAAGATTATTTTAATTAACTATCAAGTTAGTTAATACCATATCGAATCGGCAATGTCACCTCGGGTGGGTTCAAGCGCCGAATGAGCAAGAGCAGAGAAAGGGCTCACGTAAGGGAAGTGTATTATACCTACCGAATGTATTTTGAACACATGTATACATACTGATGCCATTTGGGTAAGGTTATAGTTTGTACTAAGTAATGTTTTGATATGTTTTAAGATCGGTATATTAATAATTTATAACAAAATTTGGAAGCGAAGGAATGGAATTATAACAAGGTTGATGAAATTTTCAAAAAGAATGAGATAAGAATTAGATTATATATTTATATGATCTAAGATCCCAAGTTAAAACGTTGTATTATCGCAATATGAATGTAAGAAGGGACCACAACACCCAGCTCTATGGGCGTTACAAGATTCTGAGCGTCTTTCCTTCTTTGTTATCTAGACCAGATACAATAGTATAAAAAAATCTATATTGACTTATCCGAAAGTCCAACCCGGGATCTCAGATAGATACTCTTGGAACAGGCGTGCGTAAAAACTTAGCTAAAATCTAGAACAATCACAACACAGTGGTGTGATTGTTCTAGATTTTAGCTAAGTTATATTTCATAGAACCTCAGAAAATTGTTTAAGTTGAAAGCAACGAAGCCGTACATTACGGCAAATAGTGCGTAATTTTAAAGAAGTATAAACTATTTACGCTTTATAGATATTTAATAATTTAAGAAATTTGTGTTAATTTTAAAAATAGAGGGGTATTTAGTAATATTGGAATCACTTCTCAAATAACTCGCAATAAGAATTTCTCTTATTAATCCTATTAATATTATAAATGTGAAAGTTTCTTTGTTTGGATGTTTGTCCGTTAATCACGACGAAACTACTGAACGGATTTAGATGAAATTTGGTAAACAAATAGGGTATTAGCTAACTTAGATAATAGGACACTTCTTATCCCATTAAACATTTCCCTAGCTACCACGCGGGTGAAGCCGCTGGCCAAAGCTAGTTTTCAATAATTCCATTTGCTGCAACTCTGCTAATGTTAATGTTAGCGAAAGTCTATAATGCCACAATTCCAACCTTGGCACAAAGTTCTACTTAATAAATCATAAAATATTAAATTTATCTGTCACCATTGATATGCGAGGAAGACATTGCACAAATAATATTAGACTTTAGGTAGAAAATGCAAGTAGTTGAGACTAAAGAGAAAAAAAAAAAAAAAATTGATACGCGATTGTTACTTAAAAGAATTGAGGCCTAGCAAATATGTTATTATTGCAGATTCGCTTGGCTTAATTCAATGTTTATAATTTTATTTCTATAAAGAATAATTAAGGAAGGCATTTCAAAATTATTACATTTAATCGATTTTGGATTAACAGTGCCCTTTTATAAATATGTTAAACAAAAATTCTCAAATATTAGAAATACTATATTTCATTACTTCTCTCTAACATTTTCTTGCTGCTTTTTCTTTCTCTGATTTTTATTTATATTATGTAAAATTAGCATTAATCCTAAACTAGGAGGGAGGGGAGAGTGTAAATTAAAAATTTCGTTTTATTTCTCGGTTAAAATAACATGAAGGCAATGAAAATGTCTTCATATTATGAGCGGCACGTAGAAAATAATTTGCCATCGTGTCATGAATCTGATCAGAATGCTTATATGCTCTTAGAATTGATTAAGCCCTGTTTTTATAATTCAAGTCTATAGTAATTTATAAAGAGAAAAGATTTGATTGTTTGTTTGATTGAATAGACTCCGAAACTTCTAGACTAGTTTAATATTCTTTTACCTACGGGAAGCTACATCATACGCGGATTAAGTCGCAAGAAAACAGCTAGTATCAAAATATTTCGAAAAACCTTCTTGAAGAATTTTGTTGCTTATTATATTTTTAATAGCTACTATCTTAAACAGGGTATATAAAAGATTATCTTTATTAATCTTTGTAAATTAAATTAAATATCTTTGTAGAATAAATGGAGACCAAAAAATATAATTATACATGCATATATTACGCATGACTGCAGGATCTTTCACTTAAATTAGTTTAAAAAAATTCGTACTTTCGTCCTCTCCCGACCAGTTGCTGGGTGCATTGCCCTGCAATGTTACTTGCCCAAATTTAAAATTGATGCTCTTTCTTTGTCATTCATAAGGTAATCACTGATGAGTAAAAGAGGTAGGTAAATTGTTTAGTCATCGGCTGCTATATTCGGCGCTTATTGGAGCCCAATGGATCAGGCCTTAAGGCAGGTTATGATTGAGGTCATAAAGAATGGGTTGGTGTAGTCTTAGACGTCACGTTTATCACGACTACATTATAAAAGCCTCGAGTCGATGTAAGTGATTTATATTTGAATGTAAAATAATTTTTGAAGATATTATGTCGTTGCTATCATTACTTTACAGGGCATCTCGATTTTTTCATTCACCCTATTATGTCTACGCTGAATAGATGAATCGAGACTTAACACGAAATCAACATTAGAAATTTGCGATCTAGAAGTTAATATCAAATGTATAAAATATACATAATGTATAAAATATCCATTTAATAACATTAAATAATGTAACCTATACTTTTAATGAATAAAATGAAAAAGAACGAAGAATCTTATTTGCTTTACATATATTCTAAATTTATACTATAATTTGTTACTTGTAAAAAATCAGAAAAATATTCATGCCATTCAACGCCATCTAGGTGCCTTTTCTTAAAACAACACTACGGTCCTAGTGCTTTCCATGAAGCGTTGTAGGTATATAGAAATGAAATGATGATACTAATCATACTGTTTTAAAGATGGCGTTAAAAAGAGTTGTTATTGTAAGTTGCTTCGAGCTTTTATTTAATTAAATATTGTCAAGGATCTTTTTGGCGATAATTTAATCGTGATAATCAATATCATCTACTTATAATATTGATATCACATTGGAAATTACTTATCATTTGAAGTGCAAGTAATTAATGGTTGACTAAGCATTTGGAATTTAAAATAATTAAAAAAAATCTTATGTAAGTAATATCACACCAAAAACATTTCCATGTAAAATTTTGTCAAGGTGTGTCCACATGAGTCGCACTCGTAATAAGTTCTAGCGTCTAATTCAACACGGCCTACCTCTACAAGCCTTAACTTCACAAACTGTAGAGTTTGTCATTCTACACATGTATGTGTAGAAATACATGTGGATACGTTTCGCTACCTCAAATGGGCAAAGATTAAAAACTACCAACTCTTACTCCACAAATTCTAAAACATGTATCGTGAGTGTAGGGTGAAAAATGATGTTTGTGTTTATGACTTTTCTATCGTATTGCATTAAGGAGAAGTAGAAATGTGATGACATTAATTTTTTTTACGAACAGAATATTAACATCTATACTAATATTATAAAGATTTGTTTATTTGCTATTATATTGTTTGTTTACGTCGATTAATCTCTGAAACTAATGGACCGTTTATAAAAATTCTTTTACCTACGAGTAGCTACCTCGAGGTCGATATAGGCTACTTATTTACTCGTACGAAATCGCGGGTAAACAGCTATATAATAATATTGTATTGAGAAACTTGACAAAAGCACCATAATATATCTTTAAGTGACATAGATGTTTTCCGATTATGTCCATTTTTTCCATTACGTTTCGGATTCTTTGCAAATCAAAGGAAAAGTGGAATGTCACCTTTCAATAGTTTACAGTTTCGTGTTAGAAACATATTTCAAAATATAAAAAATTTGCTTTTTTCCTGTGTCTTCGCCTACGTAAATAATCACCCATGTCACCCGAATTCAAGAAGTTTTCCATAGGTAAAAGAATTTTTATGTTTGGATCAGTGTTTCTAAATGTTAGAAACTTTACCTCTTTATAATACTCGTGCAATCAAGTACTTGTCTAATTTTTAACAAACAAATGAGGCCTTAAAATTTAATTTGCACAAGATTATGATGACAATATATACATATTATAAATAAAATACAAGAAGAAATAATATACTTATATATCTACGATTACCAAAGGCGGAAATAGTCTCAAAAAATATTCGAGAATTTTCCCATAGATCCCCAAACGGCCCACATAAGCGAGACATTCGTAGCATTATTTACTCTCACAGACACGGGAATACGTAAAAAATATATAAAAAAGCTTTTTCCTAAGAATAAGCGGGACGGAGTGTGGATCTTATTTTTCTCGCGAACGTTTCTCTCTAGCGTGGGGGTACCCGGGAGTGGGGGTCCCCACCACCCCCTGCAATAATACTGCGTCACTATTTTGCGCCATTACCTACACTCGCTTCCTATTCTATAAGTAGCGTGGCCTGTAGAACGTATCGCTGAAGTGATACTTCTATATAATATTAAAAGCCTTACTAATAAGTAATATAGTTGTACAGTATTTTGTCTTTTTCACTCAAACAAAAGCATGTTGCGAACAAATCTACGTGTAACCACTGACCAATGGTTTAACTAAGTAACCTATATATGATAATAATAAGGTTGTAGAATTTAATCATTTATGCCAGATTTTTTTTATGTTTTAAGAATCAACTATTACGTTATTCAAGATACTTTATTTGTTTTAGTTTCTTCTAACAATGGTCAATAACTTTTGAATAATACACATTAAGAGATGATTTAATGAGTTTTGTCATGGGGACTCATTTTATACTTTGTTCAAATTTACTGTGTTCAGTTTAATTGTCGTAAATAGTGTGTAAAATTTGAATTTTTAGATTAGTGCATTATCTCTCTTACATCATTTGTAAGTTATTATTTATACTAGTTGAGCTGGATCATTCTAGTCTACATTTATGATAATTGACTCTCTGAACTAATTCACTATGAGTCGTGAAATCTGCTTCGCGTTAAAGAACATTCATTATAGCAAGTTATGCTTTAAGATCAAACTGAAACATTTGAATTATGAATAAATCCTAAAATAACGTAAATCAAGGTAGAGTGACAGCGGTACGCTATAGATAATGAATACCTAATAGTGTTTATGTTGAGATGTTTTGACTTGAGCGACAACGTAAAAATATGTATATTACGACTTAAATAAGATCCTCTAATAGATCTACTTGGCACACTTGTTTTTGAGGACGCATGATATTATTAAAAAGTTAGCATTAAATAAATAATTAGTTAATTTTTTAATGTAAATATATTTAAACATTGAAAATAAAAGCTTCGTGAAACTAAGGATAACTGTTTTCAGAAATACTAAAACGCTCTTCGTTCTCTAATAAGTTACGTTCTATTCCGTTAGGATTTCGAGTTTTAGCGCTCTGAAGAGCAGAGTTGCTTTAGGTATATGTTATATGTTGCGTTGTTACACTATATAATCACTTTTAAAGCCAAACAAATTATTTATTTGCAGCTGAATTTGAATGTACATAAATACTGGTTTATTTAAATGAAAGGGAAAATGATTAAAGATAACGGTTTGCGCTTCTCAGATCTAGATCTAGTCAGAATTTTGTTTTATTTATTTGATGGTTCTTGTTTGTAGTATTTCATTAGGTATTACAGCTTTTTGTTGTTAGATAATGCATGGAAAACTTGAAAGCTTAACTCGCAATATCAGGAACGATTTCATGCTTACGTAGAATATATGACGACGATATTAGATATCAGTTCCATAGTTAGTATATTTATTGTGTCGTATGGATGGCTCTATGAGTACGGTAGTGTGAAAATAATACTAGCTAAACAATGGGCTAAGTCTAACCGACACTGGCGGCGGGCACAAATTATTGACAATCGATATCCGGCTGCCGTGCAGCTTTAATTTTATAGTATTCAGTAGCGGTTCGCTGTGTGCTTAACGTAGATACTTAGTTCCAAGTTTTCAATCTCAGAATTTGGTTCGACTAAACACGTTTATAGAATAGTTCGTTGGCGTACTGGATAAGCACCGCGGCCGATCGTTGTTGTTATGCTACGTTCTCAGTGGTCAGTCACGGGATGGGTGACCAAAATCATATTATCGTGAGCTACTCCGTACTTCGGAAGGCACGTTAAGCTTTTTGTTATAGCTGCATTTGCAGTTGATAATCCCCTCCTATCCGCATTGCCGCTCTTTAACCAACCATAAGTAAGGCCTGAGCCCTGTAGTGGGGATGTAAAAGGGCTGAAGATAATGATGATCAAATGCAAATGTAAAAATTTTTCGCCAGCGGCTTTGAGCGTGTGGCTCACATGACTTTCTTTCATACAAAGTTTTATCTTTCAACTCCTATTTCACCACCTAGGAGCAAAATTTTATTAGTTTGGTGCTAATGATGTAACAGGTATTTATTATGAGTCGTCCACAATAAACTTTCATGTTGCTACATTTATACTAATATTACAACAGATTCGATTTTTTGTTTGTTTGTTTGCATAGTATAATCTCCGAGACAACTGGACCGATTTTATCAATTTCATGGTTTTCATTTTCTTTAAGTTTTTTTTTTAATGTTTGCGGATTTAAGACAAATGAGTGTTAACATATAGGTACTGTTTTAATTCAGTAAATTTGAATTTAAATGAATTAAAATAAATACGAATTATATATGTTTTTTTTTGTATTTATAATAGGTATAAAACCAAATACAGGTGGTGACTAATTAATTAGTAATTTGTAAAAGCGTATAATGTGAGAAATAATTAGTAAAAGAAGTATTTTTGTTTAATATAAATTTGCCAAAACCTCATTCATTTACTCATATCATATTGGTACGATGTACTTACTGTGCAAACAGGAAATGCAACTGGGGACATCTAGACATACCATCAGTGATATAGGCATGGAGACAAAACTGTTACCACGTATTAATTGAAAAACAACTTGCCCGTAATGGACCCTATCCATTGCTACTGAAAACTGCTATTGAACGGTTATTTCCGCGTTCAAAAGACAATGGATGCGAAATATGGTTGTATAGTGTATGACTCGTTACATAAAATGGGTAGGGGTGGGTGTGAGGCGACGGTCCTTTGATTCTGGCGAGATTAAACGTGCGGCAGACGGTGGCGCCTCTATCGATTGTTGTTGTAATTACAACGCTATCCTCGCCCAGTCGCAAATGAAATTGTTCCGGAATGAACCAGCCGTAGATGCCAACATGTTATTACAGTTGTCTCTGTGGGTATCGGGTCATTGTGAGCTGTATAGCTTGAGTCACTGGGTATGGGGGGAGCGACTGCATATATAGATATGTTTGCGGTTCCGTTATTGCACACAATGCATCTAGTGTTGATGAAATTCCCACGCCACCGGTAGCTTTCTAAAATTAATAAATCTTCAAGAATCAATCTATGAAAAATATTTTAATATCAGTTTTTAACAAAGTTTTCTTTCAAGAAATATATTATTACCACCTTCGTATCTATAGCGGAGAGAAATAATTATCAGAATATGTCCTAACTTAGGCCTATAGCTTTACCAAATAAACAAGAATTTGAATGTTAGCTATTAACAGTTGTTACTTCATTCGAATTTTCGTGTATTGCTTAAAAATATTTGCTTAGGTTATGATATTTTCTCAAGTGATTGCTTCCGCCGACTACTTATAGATACGAATGTTAGTCTTATTCAATGTGAACTGTTTAGTGTCGAATTGAATTTCTAAAACAATTATTTATAATGCTTCTAATTTTTAATGACCTTCAACATAGAAAAATTCCTCTATTTATATTTCATTTAAAAATATACGTGGAAATGTCAAATTATCCTATTTGAAGATACCACGACTGCGCAATGAGCGCAGTACGACCACAAATCTACAGTCAAATGGAAAATACGAATAGGAATGGAGAGAACAGTCCAATAAAACATTCGTATCCCCTAAAACGTATCTACGTGTACGTGGTGCGCCTCCCCACGCATGCGTGCCACTCTCAAAGAACAAACCGACAGTTCCAATTCCAATTGTAGAAAAAAAATAACCAATTCCAAATGGAGAAGGCTTCGCGGCGACCAATCGGAGGGCTCACAGTCGTAATGCCAACTGTGGAGGCGGGGCCAATGATATCTAGCATTGGAATGCTTGTTGTATTTGTTTAGTCGGATTCGAAGGCTTTATTGCTCGGTGTTTGAGCCTCTTTCCCTTTGAGGGTGGCGATGGCGGAAAGCTCGGTACGGTTTTGGGATCAGGCTTTTCACATTATATACGAATCCACAGCCTACGTATTGTTGACCTACTTAATAAAGAACCGTATATTTGTTATGGTACTATACATATAGTAACATCTTCTGTGTCGGTTGTTACAGATGAAAATAAAAAAAAATATTCCGAAAAAAATCCAACCAGATAGATACTTAAGTATTAACCTCTAATAAAATTAAGGAGTGTCACTCTCTCGACTTTATAAAACTGTGAGTATTGATTTTTCGATAGGGAAAAAACGAAGGCAACGATCTATGCAGATCTGGAGTGCTCTCGGCACATCAGATGGCACCGGCGGGCAGCCTCCGCAGACAATCGAACGGGAGGGGGGCACCCCCCACTGGAGGTCGGGGCTTCGTCAAAGATTATAAGACCACTTCTGTGACAATCTATTAATTTGAATGTAAATCGAATCATCACATTCATCAAATTAAAGTTAATATTTCAGCATTGCTGCATCTGTATAAAGTTACTCCTAAAATATCTTTGTATATCCAAAATTTTGTTTCTCTATTCATTGATATATTAATGTGACTGTGAATACATAATGTAAGACAATTATAGACAAAAAACATCAATACTTAATGTTATTATTTAAACAAGGACGGTTTAGAAGGTTCAGTTGGAGCATAATTTAAACCATTGACTTACTAAAGCAAATTGACAGTGACAGAAGAGAAAACGATAAATTGAGACAAGATGACTTAATTTTGTTAAAGTTAGTCCTAGTTTTATAATAAAACGGTAAATGATGTTTGTAAAGTGATTTTGTATTAGCAAGAATGTCGTAATGCCTACCTATTTATCTAGGTGTTATTATTATTTTAATATTAATTAGATGACCAGCCAGACGCGATTGCCCTATCTAAATTATGTAATAGATGTTACTGAGAAGTTAACTTCAATTTCTTCTCTATTTTTTAGTAACTTTCGAGTAATTTTGCTTAAGAAGATAATTGTATGTCTAAAAATTTCAAATACAGGCAGTCCTCGACTTACGTCGTTTCAAGTTGCGACAAACAATTTTTTGACACTGTTCCTCAAGCATACGTCATTTGCTTCGATTTCCGGCATAGGAGAATTCATTTGTCAATGTCCGTAGGGTTTTAATGTTAATAACAAAATTTGTGCAACCTATCATTGTTATCAAGACCTGTATGATAGCAAGAAGAAAGTAGCGAAGCAATCGAGAATTGATAGTTTCTTTAAGCCAAAAGTTTAATTTATTATTTCTCATTGCATATTTTAATTATTAAAGTTTTATAATTATTATTTAAATACCAAAAATAACAAGCAATTTTATAAGTACATTTATAATTATTTTAAGTTTATTACTTACTTTTGATAATTATTTATATCCTTTGTTATAAATGTAGATTTTTGTTTATTTTGAGTCCGTGTGGTATCTAACCCTTGAGTTTTACATGTAAACGTATGAAAAACGTTTGTCTCAACTTACGTCGTTTCGCTTTACGTCGCGTATTTCGAGAACCTAACATGCCGTAAGTACGAGGACTGCCTGTAGAAAATAATTGATAATAGCCTTCTCAACGTACGCATTACGATGAATTAAATTTTTATATTTGCAACCTCCTTTTAGTTACTATTTGTTAGTCAAGCAAAACGAAAACGCAATGCCCATCCCCTCCTCTTTTGACCAGTATATATTCCATCTGAAGTGCCTTCTCCCAAACGCTTTATCTATGACGATATCGACCCGGCGGCTGCGACTTCCCATTCTCGAAGTAAAACACGGCGGGAAGGAAACCGCGGGATAAACCGCCCCCACCCCTCACCACCCACACCCGATCTTTACGTTTCAGGAATAAATATTTCAGAGCGTGTGCTTCGGAAGTTAAAGTTATGTATCGCTCGAGCCACGGTAACAATCTGAGAATGAGAAAAGCTGGCTCCCACTTTTATGTGAGCTTTTAACTATGACGTCTGGGTTTGAACGAGATGTTTTATTAATTCTCACCTTTTCTTTGACTAGTATATATAGATTACTATTATAGATAGAGGTTATAAACTTTTTTATAATCTTAATTATATGTCAGCCTATCGTGTACGAATGTAGAATTACTTTTTGTATTTAATTTTAATTGTGAAGGTTATAAACTTAAAATATACGTATGCAAGTATAAGTTTTGAATGGGAGAAGAAAGTTTTCAGTATTGCCACGAAATATTCGTCGATATTTGTTTCTAGACTGGTAGGTTTGAAGCCTATTCAAAGTAAACAAACAAATAATCAAATAGTTCTCATTATATAGATACTGAAAAATGTTCTTAATGAAAAATGCCAAAATAAAAGATTTTTTAAGCATTTTTCATTAAACAAATAATTACAAAAGAAGAAGTAATAACAAAGTTATATACCCATTATATGTAGATGTTTTTTAAATCGATTTGTAACGATGATACAAAGTTTTTAATTATATAAGCAATTTCTCTCCACCATATTTGGTCTGTTGAATCATGGCTCGCTAGCGGTTTTCATCAATAGATGAGGTATGTATAACCAACCAGTTTACGCGGTCTTGTTTATATGCCGTGATAGAGCCATATGCCATTATTACGCATGAGGAGTCTACGCAGGTGCTGCTTATCTTCATTTTGTATGACTCGAGTGATTACGTACACTCCAATACACGAATGCCTACTACGCAAGAATACGTAGTTGATGACGTCACTACTACGCGAACTCGGATATGTCATTACGTGGGACAACTTTTTAAGTTAGCGTCAAAGAGAAGCATACACCTTACAGTCTTCTCAAAGTCCAAACATACTGTATAAGTTTTCAGCAAAAAGGTTTATAGCGGGCCGCTTGATTGAAAACAACTCTCTTTGTGAGCGTTTTTGTTAGTGGTTTACTTGTAAAGACTATGAGATAGAAATCAGGAAGACCAGAGAAAAGATTAAAAGTAAAAAGAGGTGTGCTGAGTTGACAGAGTAGTTTCATATATGAATAAGAAAATACCTAGAAATAATTTACATTTTTGACACAGAAAATGGAAACTTCAATTTCCTACAAATGATCCTTACTTAGTCTATGTTCAAAATATTGATGAAGAACTGGTCGTACGGTAATTATAATGACATGATAATTATCATATTTTGTCATTAGCCTCAACGAGTATGTAAATAAATTTATTTATTCACTTGACATTGGCAGAATTGTGCGAAATGCGCAGATAAGCCATTAATAAAAGAAAAGAAAAAAAAAGCTACCATTTTAATTAATTTAAATTGATTTCTTATTGTAAAGTGGATTATGTTACGGGACGAAGTCATGAAGTTATATAAAGCATATTGAATGGAATAATATGGTGCTCAGCTCGTAAAAAAGAAAAGAGTTTTGTCAATGAAAGGAATTCAAAAATTCAAAAAAAAAAAATTGGGATAGGTATACACTGGCACAGTGACAACAGAAGATTATTATTACTGTATTTAAATATAAAGTAAGTTAATTATGTTGATAAAAATTACCGTATTAGTCTTAGCAGATCGTGTGACATAAACCTTAACAAGCATATATCGAATAAAAAATTTTGTCATGTTAAAGTAATGCGTCACAAAAAGGCTTTAACTTAAAAATGCCACTAGTTGTAGTATAAATATTTATTCTTATTAACGAATAATGTACATATAATAACACATATAATAATGATTGTGATGTATTGACGTTTACCTAATTGTGGGGTAAACTATGAAGTTTGGGTATAATAAATATATGTTTATACTAAAGGAGTCCCAAATTCTGACAAATTTCGTTTTAAATTCTGCAAACAACTAAGATCATAGAAGTACTTTTCTTTCCTAGATTAAATGTAATTATGAAAGTTATTCCATGAGTTATCATATGAAACTTCACCAATACTCATGACAGTATTATCACGAAAACGTATAAGGCAAAGGATATCGCATCTGCAGTTAAGTTTTTTTTAAATAATAATGTTTTAAATTAGCCAAATTATTAATTACAAGACATGTTTGTTATCCAATAATATTGAAGTAGATGCGCAGATTTCAATATATTCATTGAAATCTGCGCATTTCAATGAATGTATTGAAATCTGCGCATCTATTGCGATTAATTAACGACCACAGACGCTACTTGAGCGGGTAAACATTTCAATAGAATAAAATCTAAACTAAGTTAAAATAGCTTAACAACTAGATTTAGTAAAATTTAGATCCTAGAACAAAAATCTACTATAATTAATATGATTGTATACTAGTGGGAATAGGTACTTGCGTATTTCTACGCTTGTAGTAAAGTTTTCATTATCGGCTAGTTTACTGTTTCCTTAAGGTCATTTTGATAACATCTGTTTTGTATTAATAGTCCGAACCTAAATTCAAGTGTTTAAAGAATAAAGTTGCGTGGCAAATATATTAAAGGATGGTGAAATTTTATGAATGTAAAAAATTTATTTGCATTATCATTTTGTCAATTACGCGTGTATATTACTAACATACATTGACAACAGAATATTTTCAATTATAATACTCGCTTTACCTTTACAATGCGTACTTGTAGACGACAGAAATCAGCATGTTATCATTAGGTATGTTAATATTTTAAAATTAAATTATTGTATTATTTCCGCTAGGAGTCGTGTTCAAATTTTCACTTATCATTTTCCGCTTTAAAATTGTTTGTTTATAGGCACTATAGAGAAAATGAAATAAACATGGAATAGTCTACTTAAAATGGAATTCTTAAATTACTTTCGAAATGATTATCTATAGAAATTTTAATACAGTTTCAAATTACCTAAGCATATCCGTAATGCCAATCCCAAATTTTTTGCATTTAATTGACAATTTAAAAGTTTTCCTATTAGGAATTTAAGAAAGAATTTAAATATTCCATACATATAAAACAATATTAAAAAAAAAAAAATAGGGTGTATATATAACACTAATTTCATAACGAATACAAAAAAACTCTTGACATGACCTATCCCACGCAATTAAAAGTTGAAAAGACAATCACTCACCACAATTATTCACCATGGAGTCTATTAAATTGTTATAGAATTAAACGATGTTTAAGATATTTCTTTATTTTAGTAGATTTTAAGCACAGAGGTTAAAAAATACAGCCGCTTACGCACTAGTCACACAATCGTAGTGAAGCAATAAACTGCGAATGATTACACTCTAGGTCAGGTACTAAGCAGCGTTATTTTACTATGCAAGTCAACTGTATGTATAATAAGTAGTATAGTATGTGTAAAAAGTCGAAACAACAATCCGCAGGTGCATAAACGGTTTTTATTTTATAGTTTGATAATGAAGTTCTTATATTGTACACATTAACAAGGTTTAAGAATAACAAAATACACATTGAGATTAAAAGATTACGCTGATAAACAAATATGAACAGAAAAATAATAAGGCTAAGATTTGATTTCACATCGAGCCGTGATTATGTGTTTGACACTAAAGTTTATAGAAATAAAAATGTTACTTATTTATACTTGTAACATTTAAGTTTTTAGAAAGTTCTTACAGAGACAAAAAGGGAAATCAATATTAAAAGACTAAAAACAATACTTTTCCTAAAAAAACTAAAGAAGTGCAAAAGATAACAATGATTGATATTTTTTTTTAAATATAACCGAGTTCAAACTTAAAAAAATGATAAATAATACTTATCTTAAAAGCTATTTATTCAAAAAATGCATTTAAAGTCGGGCGGGCGGAGGTCGAGGTTTCTGTAGTTTATTAATTAAATGATAGGCGCTGTCGCTGTCTAATAAAAAAAGAATTTTGAAAATCGATCAAAAATTGGCGGAAATATCAGTGGATATATCGCAGAATACTTATTATCGGTGAATACTTAAAAAATTCCATCGCTGTCGAATATATAACCTCCTTCTTTTGGAATTAGAAGTCGATTAAAAATAGCAATTTCGTCACCTTACTTGCTATAGGTATGTTTGTCAGATGCGATTAACTCAAAAATTTCTACGGCTTATTTAAATTTTTTATGTCATCATCATCAGCCCTTTTACGTCCCCTCTGCAGGGGCTCAGGCTTTCCTTAAGTATGGTTAAGGAGGATCGGCCATGGCTCTCTACGCTGGCCCAATGTGAATTGGATATTTTATTTGGTTTCATCAATGGGCGGAAAATCATTATGCAAAGAAAGATTCAGTTTGAAACAATAAGGATTTCTATAAATAGGCTAAATTACGACTTTGATTATTGCTAGGGTTGGAAATATTTATTTTATATCCATCCCCATCAATAATCAAACCCATCTTGAGGAAATATTAGATACAATTTGCATTTGGAACAGATGACATTATGCGAAAATTTACCATTACCAATTGACAATTATTACCAAATTCACCAACAGACGAGGAAAGGGTTCTCTCGTTATCTTCCCTCTCGTACTCCTTTTACTACTTCTATTCGGTTTCATACTTCTCGATAATCACACAATCTATCCATATTCATATCTTCATTGATCTCCCCTCAATTCGGACACATCCTCGGTTGTAATCTCTTTGTAACATACAAATTATCTCTTCTCGTAACAGGTCTACTGAG
The DNA here is from genome assembly GCA_918026875.4 of Diatraea saccharalis. Lineage (NCBI taxonomy): Eukaryota > Metazoa > Arthropoda > Insecta > Lepidoptera > Crambidae > Diatraea > Diatraea saccharalis. The sequence continues at coordinate 9,122,899 of OU893345.1, forward strand.
AAAATAAAGTACTAGTGTGAAAATTTCATTAGAAAATCCCATTGGTTTGAAATTGTATTCTGAGACTGTTATTTTTACCATGGTTTTTTTTTTTATATAAGTATATTATTTATGTACACATATGTATATGTAACCTCATTTTATAAGCTTTTTAAATTGGTGTTTATTAATGTGGGTCAAATCTTGCAAGCTAAATTTAGCCCACTTAAGGTTTTCGATCGAGCTAAATTTTATAAATTTAAATGAAATGGGGCTGATCTGATGATAGAGCCAGAAGGTAGCTATGAGACCTCCGTAATTTAACAATCCCATCCCATTCTAGCTCGTTTGATTTGTCTTGTTAAGGACTTTTGACCGGTATAATATCAAGAATCTGATGATGGTACTGGAAGTTGTCATGGATACTTATAGGGTTGCTTTATAAGTATCCGTCTGTCGAGTTTGGGTTCAAAATGTTTTATTAATAATTTTTATGATTTATCGAGCAAATGCAAGAAAAGGAAACGAATTGAGAAAGGAATAGAAAGATGAAAGAAAGGAACAAATAAAAAAAAATACGGCAGCGAATCATATACATACGTGGTAACTTTATATACATATTAAAAATATCTATCTCGGACAGACATCAACTCTGATTACGTAATTCTTTTTATATACACAGATTAGTTCTGTATAACTTGTATATTAAATATAGAGGTCTGTCTGAGAAGTTTTGAATATTGTTTTGTGTCTATTGATTCTAAAATTACAGAAAGTTTCAATATTCTGTAATTAACTATGGAATTAGCCAAGTCTGTGGTACTGTAATAAGAGACCCAAGTTTAGATGGTGATATTTTGCTTTATTTGATATTTTATCATGAGAATAGTTTACTCATATAAAATATTTGATAAGTATCATTATGTTAACATTGTAAGATCAAAATATTTATTAACTTTGTCTTTAATAACTTAATGAACAGTGACGTCATATTTTAATAAAATCAGGTATTGCTTAAATGTATATACTTAATTTATATTGTCAATTCTGATTTGGTAATGGCATGAATGATTTCTGCTATTGCCATTATTTCTGTTAGAGCTGGTAAAATTTTTTCTTTTGTAGGGAAAATGTTCAACGATAAAAAAGTAATTTTAAGAAGTTTATTATAATTAACATTATTTTGACTTAAAAAAATATTGTTTTTTTAACGGTTGGCCATCTCTGTTTTTATACGTATATGATCTTACATAACGTAACACGTTCGGTGAATCACATTGTTGTTATTCTACGACATTCGCGAATGAGGAAACCTAGATAAAATTTTATTGATTTTCTAAGACGCAATTCTTTTTCAGTATATGTGATTTCAGGGGTAGGTAAATTTTAATTTAAGAGCTTTATATCGTTTTGATATTAAAGTCTAGAATTCAAACACTAAAAAGATATCAAATAAAAATTATTTATTCAAATGACTTATGACAATCAATGATCTTCATTTCTAGACTGCTATGAATGATGAAGTATTTAAAAAAAACGAAAGCACTAAAAAGCACCTCCACTAGATGGCGACTCAATCAAAAGTTGATTTTTCCAGGAAACGAATGGACCAAAGACAGTCATTTCCGTTCCTTTTAACTAATATATCAAAAGACTGAAATTTGAAAAGTTCGAAACTCGGATATCAATACAAATACGAAAAAGTACAAATAGAATACGGGTGTTATTTGAGTTTTGAAAACTAATTTACTTTTAAATATGAAAAAAAACCAGAAAGGTTGTCATGTAGAAATCAAGAACGAACGTTTGATTTCGGGAACTAATGTTTTTTTTATACTTCCTCATTTCGTTAATCGAACGTTATCGTAAAAATAATAGCAATTCAATCCGATATAAATTCTAGAATGACGTTACCACTATAATATAATTTAAATTGAAAAAATACTTTTAAGCAAGCCCAAGCAGTCAGGAATCGTTATTGCCAATTTTGTATTTATGATGCTAGGTGCCTTTTATAAAAATGTCATAGAAAAATACTTATAAAAAAATCATCGACTCAAATATCTGAAATGGAATAGTATCTATACTAATTATATAAAGGAATAAAATTTCATTGTTTGTTTGCATTAATAGGCTCCGAAACTATTAGGCCGATTTAAAAATTATTTCATCTAAGGGACCCTACATCACACACGGGTGACATAGGCTATAATTTCGAGCGATGTCGCGGAAAACAGCAACTTTTTATTTCATATAGTTATTTATGTTACATTTTTATGTTACACCGCTAATAGCAATAGTTTACAGCTTACTTATAAGTTATAGAACAATAAATATAAATTTATTGGCTTAGATTTATGATAATATATGCATATCAATTCCATTTAAATTAGCTTGACTTTGCGCACAACAAAAACAAATGAATGAAGATTCATCGATGAAAAATGTTTTGCTTAAGTCCATATATTTAAGTGCGCAATTATAATACGAGTGTAGACAGTAAACAAAAATAAATACATTTTTTTTCTAATTATACTATTACCGATAATCACACTTTTATGCTTATTATATTTATAATAGTGCTTAACTTTTTTATGAAAAAACATATCTTTTATACTAGTGTTGTCTCGTGACCGCAAACAGTTCTCACTCATATCAGAACTTAAAAATCAACCTTCTGCATACATAGAACGATATTAGTTTCAGAGGGCCATATGTCATAGCGTCGCTATGTGTGCGAAGCGACGTTTTCGCGGGAGATTTTGAAAATTAAAAACATTTTTAAATCTTCATTAGCTTTTTTAAAATATTTTTTAAGATAAATTTCATCTATAAATATAAATATAAAAAAAGTTGTCTACACCTCTAATATGCTTTTATTTCCGCTTTCCGATTGTATGCTGTGGTCTTTTAAACTATATGACGAATTTTAACATCGAAAATTTACGAAATGGATTTTCTAGGCAAAACGGACGATAATCCAATACGTGGGCCAAGTCAAGATTGGTGGGTGTTAACGACTGTAGACTAACAGCTTAAAATGTCTCTCAAAAGGACCTTGAGAGAGAGAGAGAGAGAATAAATTGTAACCACCCATCTTAAGACTGACCTTTGCCAAAATTGCTTAACCACCAAAACTGCCAAAGTAGGAGTTCAAAAAAATTTATATTTGAAACAAATATAAAAAGAAACACGTAGTAGGAAGAAAAAGATACTATTACGGTATAATAGAAAAAAACGAGATTTTATTATAAATAGGAGTGCTTAATAAATTAAAGGCTCTAATAAGATAAATACAGTCGTACTTGACGTAGTAATAACATTAGATAAACAAACAATTTATCAATATACACCACAGCTCCGGATTGCTATTGCCAATATCACTAGGTGATTTAAAACTTCAATGATGTTTACTCTACATTGTTGCATTGTAAATGACATAGTAATTTATGTATTAAAGAGGTTGTAATTTGTAATCATTTACAATGTTGCATTTTAAATTACATATAACAGTACAATTGTGGGAGAATCACAACAGTCATCAATGATATCGTAGAAAAATACGTAACGTATTGAATGCAATGTTTTTTTTTGTTATGACAAGAAATTTATGAAGGTCTCTTCTATTTTCTTTTCTTTTTTCCTCTAAATTGAGTTATCTGCAAAAAATATTTGTTAGTATAATTCTATATTATAACTAAAACTTACCTTGCGTGAGATATATTAAATACTCTTCCTTTCTCTTCGTTTTAAGTTCTCTTATTAATTTATCTCATTATTTTTAAAATAAAATATTATTTTGCCAAACATTTTGAAAGCTATGTTATGGTAACAACGAACATGTGAGCTTATTATTGTTTCTTAAAATCGAAACAATTGCTTCTAAATATTATTTTGTATTCTAGAATATTATTTGAATAACTTTTCTATGTTTCTTGGTCATTGTTATAGTCAGTTATACTAAACTGTTATTATGTAACTTGACATATGGTTCTTATATGAGTACAATGAGCAGCTCTGATAATGTGTCTAACACACGGTATATAAAATGTTTATTATTTAAGAGGTCCTTTTCTTAATACTTTAAAACAGTATAGCAATTGTAAATGCAATATTGATGAAATATAATAGTTGTAACTATTTTTTTTTTAATATCGCAGTCGAGGTTCCCGATTTGAATGCGAGTATATGTATGAAGGTTTTATTGATAAAATCAGCCGGGTAATTCCGCAGAAACCAAACTTCCCGTGTGATATATCTGTCATTACCATTCTTCAAAAATAATGAAATCGGAAGTTCAGTTTCCACGGAATCACCAAGTCTTGAAGTCGACCTCGAGTACAGGGTTGTGGCAACTTAGAGGTTCAATGATATAAAACCTTTTTTTACCATTTTGAAGTAGGTGTTTTTTATATCTAACCTCTGTGCTATGACAGCGCCGATTTTATAGAATACCACTGCTGGCTATGTACATAATTTAATTCCTAATTTGGAACTGATAATTAGCGTTCATAACGCAACTTTATTAAACAAATTTGCATTGAGGATTGTCGATACTTAATTACATTAGTGATTTGAACACAAATGTATATAGAAGTAATTCAACCGGAAAACGAGACATGCATCGGACATGTTGGTTCCATACCCTACAGGTAAATTTTTACTGTTTAAATTTAGGTGGAATAAACTTGAAATACGAGGAGGAGCACGATGGCGCAGTAGTTAGCACGTTCTGTCTGCGATGAGAAATTTAAGCAACTTTTTCAAGAGCTGGTCACAGGATGGGTGGGCGAAAATTTATTCTCTCAAGCTCCTCTTTTATTCAAGCTGCCGTGCTTCGGAAGATTCGTTAATTTTTTAGTATCAGTTACCCGTTTTAGGGATCCATACCAAAAAAGGGAAACTGAACCTTTATAGGAACACTCACGTGTAAATCTGTACGGCAATATGGCTGTCATATATACTTGAAATCTTTAGTAAAATTATGTTTCGTTAGATATCTTCTTTATTATAAAACCAAGATTCAATTTAGTACAAACACACTTCGGTCGGATAACAGTTAGTTATCCGACCAAAATAAGTCAACACGTCTCAATTTGCAATTTTCTCATCTGTCGTTATAAATTTGTTTTGGGAGGCCAATACTTTAAATTATGTAGTAACTTTAGTCCCCATTTTATAATAAGACGTTTAGTGTATAAAACTCTACCAAGTATTAATCGAACTCTCGAACCAAACATTCCCTAAAAATTAAAATTTGGTCACATAATATCGGTTGTAATTTATATATAAAATATTGTCTGAAGCACGTTGAGCAATACTTGTAAACTACAATTGTAGTCAACAAATTCAAGTCCTTGCATTTTAAGTCGGGCGTTAGAAAGTATGGCTAGAAAACCTCGCCAGAATTAAAACGTAATTTTCTTTGTAGTGCCTTTGTAGTTTTTAAGAACTATTTTTCGATTTTTTGTAGACATTTGTAAGATTTTAGGGTTCTGTATCTGAAAAGGTAAAAACGAAACTTATAGGGTCACTTCGTTGTCCGTCTGTCAAGACCCTTTTTCTCAAGAACGCATTGAGATATAACGTGGATATTAATATCAAAGACTAGAGTCTATTTCTGCTGAGAAAAAAAAACAAACTTCTAAGTCAACGCAATCAAAAGTTATTAAATAAAGATCCCGTTTATTTTGCATATTTTTCAATTTCACAATGAAATCAAAATCTTTAGGGCAATGTTTTACAGCAAATATATAGAAAATAATAAATAGAAAACCGTGAATAAGTAATTGAATAACATAAAACACGTATCTACTATTACAAAATTGTATCTGCAGTTAGTGCAGTAGACACAGTTGCTGCATCAGCTGTAAAATTATGTACGTTAGTTAAACTGGTATGTCTGTATGTTTACACGGAACCCTCAGTACTTGTGACCAACTCGTTCTTGACAAGTTTTCTTTTGTAATTAGATTTTTGGTTTTTGTCATTTTCAATGTCAATGCTTCAAATATAATAAATTATTTTGGTTAATAATTTTTATTTTTTATTTAATTTAATATAGTCCTACAGTCACAAGTTAGAAATAAGAAGGAAAAAATATATATATAGTTATTTTTGAGTATCACTAATAATGACTGGAAACAAAAAAACTAAAAATTTATAATATAAAAATATTATAAGCCTTTTGAAAATTCTCAAATGCACTGTTGTGTATCTTCTCTCTTAAAAGTAAGTGATAAGTTTCTTGAATATTTTGTACTTCAACCTGGGTTTTCACTGCCAATATAGATTATCTTCGTTGTTTCATATTTCGATATCTTATGGGCTTCCACTACTAAACTTTGATTCTGTTCCGAGTAATGTAAGCAATGTATAATATTAATTTATTAATTATTTTATTTTTATTTTCGGTTCTACGATATTATGATGCAATGGTGAGTCGTAAACTTATAAAGTTTCTTCTTCAGAAAATGAAGATTTTATTTTCTTTTTTAATTAATACAGTCTCACTCTCGATAATAACGGCATTGTGAAGGTAAATACAATGATTATTTTTATTCGTCACATTTTAGGAACAACCGAAAAACTCCTTAATTTGTATTTAAAGAGTTGTTCGGATATAAAAATGTTTTGGTACCTCTTTTATTCTCGAGTCATCGTGTGGGGACGTCACCACTTGCACACATGCAGCAAGGCACACAAGGACAGTAGAGTAAAGAATGATCGGCACATGACACAGCACTTGCTAGAAAAATAACGATAGTCGTCGGGAAAAGGATAAGTTTTAGTAATAACGTTAAATCGTCGGCTAATATTAACTGTTTTTCACAAATAAAACCTTCTTTAATTTTATTTCTAAAATTCGTTAATTGCAAAAAAGGTTACGTAGGTAAAAGAGGATTTGGTCTGCGGTTTTCTGTGCGTTCAATTATTAAAACGGTGATACCAATTTGTTCTCTAATATACGATACGAATGTTAAGCAACTTTCGCAGTGGTCGTTCATAGAATGGGTGACCAAAATTTTATTATCTCGATCTCCTCCGGCCTTCGGATTCGGTATACGTTAAACCGTTGGTCCCGATTGCGCCTAGTCGTTAACACCCACCAATCCGCATTGAGCCCGCGTGGTGAGTCATAGCACATTCTCTCTATTCCATCCCCAGTAGTGGAGACATTATAGGCTGCTGAAAATGATGATGACATGTTCTTTACTAAATCAGAGCATTATATATTAAATAAAGTTTGTTTGATAAATTAGGTTAAATATAAGTAAACATACTTTTTAATGTATTTAATTAGATAAAATGTTTACTATTTTGTATAATGAAAGCTCACAATCAATTCTAGCTGTCACCACAAAATAATGTAGCAAACATAAAACTAGCTTTGTATAAATATAATCAAGATGCTCATTGCTGGCGTTGTAGGTTGAAAAAGAATTTCACTTTGCCAGTACGGCGGGCGGGGTGGTGCGGCCACAAAAATCAGCGACGATGACTGGCCGATTCCGCTCCGGTTGCGTTCCTAATCCCGAACCCTTCCTCGCAATATGATTTGCGTCAGTGGTGATGCGTTCGGAACAGATCACCGGACGGTAACCGAGTGGAAAAAGCACTTCTCATCGGGACCGTTACCCGGCGCTCGTTTGAATTCGAGTAGCGTAGCTCAATGTCTCTCCGGGTAGAAACAATATTTTATACTTACTACCTCACTGTGTAGAGGCTTACTTCGTATTTGACTTGGAAAAAAAACCGTGCAATTGCCCTTTGAAATTACGTCATTTAAAGTGGACTAAACTGTTCACACAAAAAATAATTTTATTAGGAAAATAATAAACGATATTTTTTTTATCGATAAAAATTAGATTTGAACAATTTTGAAAGCTACTAACAATGAAAACTAATGTTAAACCGATTATGTTAATGTTATACAATATTTATCACCGTCAATAGATAATGGCTCAAAATATTTCTTTTTATTATGAAAGTTGTATCAAACTATTTTGAAAACTACTAAAATTCTTGTTGTTGTCAAGTTGTCGGTGTTGTTGTCAAGTTAATTTTATTGTTTACCTTACTAATATTGTGCAATAAGTTTAAAATACTCGTATAAAGGCAAGAAAAAAACATGAAAATTACAAATAATAAAATGTCTTATCTCGTTTTACTACAAAAAATCGGCTCAAGTTCCCTTATTACATGTTCTTATTGACATGTTCCTTTAATAGTCTCAATGAGGTTCTAGATTATGAGTATTATCTTTCACAAAATCTATTTATTTCAAAGGTAACGATCAGCATAAAAGGTTAGCCTTTACATTAGCAATGAAACAAAATTATTGTAAGTTTTATAGTATTCTGTAGGCGTCCGACCGCGAGGTGGGTAATGTTATCATTCCATTAATTACAAAAACCACCCCCTGCTTTTTAAAAGTAAATTAATCCGATTAAGGGGGGAATCGAAGAACCCGCTCGGTCCGAGTTTATTCAGGCAACTTTCTTTGGAATAATTATTTTTTGTAATTAAATCCATCAACACGATTTTTTCCTAATGATTCTCCCGTGGGAGAGGTGTGGTGGGATGGGGAGGGGTATATCTTTGAATTTTTGTATCATAATAAAGGTAAGAAACACGCAAGACTAATATGGATAATCCCCTTAATATTATTTTAATGTTTTATTTTGGATTCCCTGTTGATTATTGAATAACATATAGATAGTACGTAAATCTTTATTTGATATAAGGTTTTGGTTTTTAAAGATTACAAATTACATCATATAAATTTTAGTATACTAATTAGAATTTCAAATTTATGGTTACTACCATGAATTCAAAATTACATAGAATATTAAACTTATTTCTTTAAGTCCATACTATTTATTCAGCAAGCCCGGACAAAACCGCCCTAACGCAGCCGCAGTGTTAATGATATCTCGCTTTTAGAGGGCACATCATTTACTTATTTCTACGAAAATTAATTGAAATGAGTTTTGACGATGAAAAGATGGCCGCACAAAAGAAAGCGGTGGCCGCTAGGTGTCGCTCTAAGATAACTTCTTCGTCTTTAATTAATTATTTTGAGGCAAAGAAATTGTTTCTTTGAAACGTTACTCTATTCACTGGGTATTGCAATTATGATTTCGATTAAGCTTTATAAATAATTTTCTAACAAATATTGTGAGAGTCATTCGTTGGTAAATAAAAAAGTTGTGAGATTAAAAGTATTCTTTAGGTGAAGTTGTTAAATTTACTTTCTTTATAACTCCTGAATTTTTTTTAAGTCAAGTTTATAAAAGAAGTATAGTTTTTTGAAATTGAAGTGATACAATTATTAATTAGGAAAAGATGGTAGAAGGGTAATCATTTAAATTTTTTAATTATATTTTACAGTCACAAGTAGGAAAAAAGAATTGAATATCACTAATAACTAGAAACTAAAAAAAAAAATAGAACTTAAGTGGTGAAACTCTTAATCAAAAATTCTCAAATACTATGTACTGGTTCTGTCTGTATTAAAATTATAATATTTCGTGCTCCAACCTGGGTTTTCGATGCCAATATAGAGGATTAGCTTTTCATATTGTAGTGGTTTTGAGTGTTTTCCCTTCGTTGTTTTCTATTCCGATATCTTAAAGGTTTAATATTTATTTATTAATGATATTTCTTTGATTTTCGGTTTTTCTATATTATGATGCTATGGTAAAACGTAAACCTATAAAGTTCCTATTAAAAAAAAACAAAAGTTAAAAGAAGGACCTCAATCGGAACATTCCGATTGAGGTCCTTCTTTTAAGTCATACTTTTAATATTTGCGATTCAATTTATAAATCGGTATATACTTATCTTGCTGGTTCTTCTAAGGACAAGGTTTCCCATCGTAGATTTGCGTGCCGATGGCGTTTAAACTTTAAAAGAATATTATACAGCGAAAATTTGATATCATTGCACAATTTCTTTCCAAGGGTTAGTGTCATTTATAGAGCATATTTAGGAAGAATTTTTATATAAGTTAATATTTATTAACAATTTCATCTTTATTCAATGAAATTTTTGTATATTGACAAAAACAGTCATCAATTATTGAGTATAGCATAGTTTTTCATACATATATTTTTGGTATCTTGAACCGCTTTCGCAGCGCACACAACGGAAGCCCTCAAGGATGAATAATTTTTCCCGTTTTTCCACATTTTCCATTATTTCTTCGCTTCTAATAGTTGCAGCGTGATGTTATATAGCCTAAAGCCTTCCTCGATTAATGGTCTATTCAACACAAAAATAATTTTTCAATTCGAACCAGTAGTTCCTGAGATTAGCGCGTTCAAACAAACAACAAACTTTTCAGCTTTATAATATTAGTATAGATACAGTTTTTTTTGTTTTCGACTCCGATGCTAATGTCAAAAAGGAGAGAAAAACACATGAATATGATTTCACCATAACGGACATAATATTAAACTTTGTGCACTGCATTCCTACATTCCTATGAAAAAAATGTGTGAGTTAGACTCGCGTATAAAGGGTTCCGTACATCATTTATGAAAAATGCAAAAAGACCACATTTGGTGTATGAGAGCCCCTTTAAATAGTTGTTCATTCCATTTTTAGTAGGTATTTGTTGTTGAAGCAAAATACATCATCTGTGAAAAAAATTACTAACTAGATATCACAGTTCATGAGGTACAGTCTGTAGAAAAACGGACAGACAGACAAACAGATGGACAGTCTAAAAAGAGAGAAAATACGAATGCGTCTTCACTTTAATGAAAACCTAACCTTGTACAACGACTATAAAGTTTTCCTGTTATTATAATTTTAGGTTAGAAATGGAATCGCGGCGCTGCATGTCACCACAAGTGAACTCAAGTTTTCCAATTTCACCGAGCCGTAGAACACATCTGCGTACAGAAATGGACAGTATGTGGGCCACTCGTAATATCGACAAGAGGAGGATCGCAGATTGATGGCTGCCCCTCTTCCCCGCCCACGCGTCCGTCCCCGCGGGTACCCGCTCTATTGCAATAGATTGAGCCTGTTTTGTTTCCTTCGATTCCTCTAGGGAATTGTGTCCGGAGAAATAATACGAGCCAGTGAGAAAAATTGCCTCTTGATGACCCTTCATTTTCAGGTCGATGAACTTGTACTATTATTGTTCAATTGTTTGAAAAGGATTATCGTAACTAAAATAGTTAATATTAGTATTATTTACGATACAAGTGGCATATGAAATTGTTTATAGCCGACCCAAAGAATTTTAAATTGTCTAGTTTATATGGGAAAAGAAAAGAACTATTTTTATTCTTTTTTATCCATTCTTCTTCAATTTCATAGAAGAACTTAGTTGATTTAGTTCTGTTTGTGTACTTTTACCGAATCATTTTTACTAGTTGTCGTTTGATATGTCTCTTGACTACAAAGTTTTAACATTATTAAGGTTTTATTCATCAAGACTTTACAGATACTAAATTCAAATTAACCCAATAAAAAACATTAGCATTATACACGGTAACTTCATATAAATAAATAAAACAGTATTAAATTTATAGTCTTCCAACTGAAACCGTAATCGTAAAAAGGAGACCAAACTTCGATAAACAAAAAAATATATAAACAAAAATTGATGCAAAGCTATAAAGCTTTGCTTCAAAGATGTCTTTGCTTTGTTTATGAGAGGCATATTAAAGATTTATAAGTATATAACGACAAAATTATATAAATTCATAAAAGTATATCAATTGTTTCCCTCGGTTTCGGTACTTAATATATATATTTTCTTCTTTAGATATTTATTTAATTTGATATTACTTATGTTATTGCACATACCTCCCCTTCAAAACAATAGATAGATAAAGATATCTATCTATCGTTTTTCTCAATCACCATTGGTTGCCTTAATGAGGAAGGATTTAAAAAAAAACATTAATTCCCGAAATCAAACTAGATATCGCTACGGTACGTTCTTGATTTCTCCATGACAGCCCTCCCGGTTTTCTTTCATGTTTAAAAGTAAATTAATTTCCCCACTCAATAAACAACTCATATTCTATTTTTACGTTTTCGTATTTGTATTGATATCTAAGTTTCGAACTTTTAAAATTTCAGTTTTTTTAACATGTTAGTTAAAAGAAACGGAAATTACTCTCTTTGATCCATTCGTTTCCTGCAAAAAACGACTTTTGCCAGAGTCGCCATCTAGTAGAGGTGCTTTTTTAGTGCTTTCGTTTTTTTAAAAAATACTGTCTCATTAGATTGCTGCATAGCAATAAGGCAGTCATTTGTAGACCTTAATATTGCTTTATATGTATTGTGTTTGTGCGATAAAAAAATATTATTATCATTGTAATGATTGTTTTTTATAAAGATTTACTTAGTGTTTATTTGTTGAATACCTTCGACCTTAGTATGAATATGCAACTAAATACCTTCCTTCCCAAAAAATAATTGGAAGTTATTTACATAATTGGTAAGTGAAGTGTTCTAATATTACAAAGCCTTGTTTTTACCGTCTAAGGCAAAAAATCATAATGTCCGAGCTGTTTTTGTTTTTCCAACAGCCTATGGAAGTGTGAAATAATGCTGCATTTTCCTAGTTCTTTGTTGTTCTACATATGATGTAAAACTATTTAGTTAGCCTAGTATTGATAGCAGTAGTAACTAATTTATAAATCAATAAAATGTGTTTCAAATACACATAAGAACAGAAATGGTGTTGATAGTATCATATCATAATCTATACTTCTTTTATTATAACATTAGAAAAAAGAGGTTCATAGAAGCAGCAGTGCAGAACATTTTGTTTTCAAGATTGATTAAAAAAATATATATTAGAGTTTTATTGAAACTTTCATCGTTAGGTAGTCGGGGTTGAGATGAGGCCAGCATTTTCTTAATTCATCTTTTACTGTCAAGTCAACATGTAACTAAAACTAGTTATCTGTTGTTTTGATAAATTCTAATTGTAAGTGTAATTAGTTAAAAACTTCCTGAAATGTCAAAGGTTGAGGGTAGGTATGGGGACTTAGAGCGTAATTGTTGTAGGCCACTCGGGCCTACACCGGCATCGTCCATATTTAACAAAACTTAACAACAAAAACAAAAATAAAACAATAACAACGTAATCACGTCATTAATTTTGTCACAAAGTATACCATAGAAAGAGCCTTATTTAACTTCTATCTAATGCTATAATGAATGGAGTATAGGTCTCTCGCAATGAAGGGCATAATGTCGTATCATAGATATTTTCTCATTGGTAGTTCTTCATTAGATTTGCTAGCTTACTAATTTGTGGATCATAATTCAAGGCACTTAATACTTTATAATATCATTAGTGTTGTTCAATGAAGTAAAACTTGCTTCAAAAGTTAATTATGTTTTAATAGTGCTGTGTTCGACACTGTATCTATATAGAATAGCAAAGATGTGAGTAAAAACGTCACCAATATGGACTTAGCGTTAAGTCTCTTCCATTAAGAGATAAATCCAAAGTCTTGACATTTGTAATTGTGTAGATTTTGCTATTCTAAGTAAGATTGTGTTATCTGTATGGTAAGATTTAATTATTTTATTGTAGACTGAGATTCCTTAGTTGTTAAGAAATCACTGGTAGATCGATTTCATGTTCATTTTGGGTATTAAGTACAGTAATTCTAAAACTGAGATAATAAACGGTCTAATACTACAGTGTAAGTTAAGAATAAATATTGTACCTTTGGGATATGATTCATAGTATTTCTTTCATAGAGCAAGACGATATTACGAAGGATAGCCTCATCTGAGAAAACGGCTCGGTGTCAAGGGTCGCTGCTGGACCGATACATTTGGGCACTGAATAATCGCGAGATATATGTACCTACTGCAAGCATTTTATTTTTTTTCGTCTCAAAAAAGACCCATTGTTATTGTGAGATTAGTTTTGTTTTTTTTTTTATTGGCAATTTATTAACTAAATTACATATAACTTGATCGAATTAACTTGACACCTATCTTCTGAAAATTGGGAACATTGTGAAAATTATTAATGTATTAGGGGCAATATCGGGAATAACATGTTGCATTATAAATTATTGAAAAATACGTTTCTTTGGAGTCGTATAAGTATTTCAAAAACAGATGAATTTTAGTTTTTGGAGAAATACAAATGGCCATCAGGTGTTATGTTTATTCGTACATTTTTGGTTAGATATCCTATGACTTATTTATTTAAGTATTTTGTACATATCTAATCTAATTGAGCAATTATAAAAACATGTGTACAAAGGCACTGTTTAATTCAAGTTGAAATTTCTATTAGCGGGCCCACAACAGAAGACAATACGGTACGGTAGCAAGTCAAGTACCTCCTACACAACATTAATATGGAAAATATAAATGAATATCACACTAAAAACGAGATTTATCTACTTGATAACGCAAACATATCAATAAAGACTTATAAGTGTAATGATTTACTAATCTTATAGAAATAAATTATAAATTAATGATTAGTAAGTAACCTGAAATGTTAGAAACGCGGATACAACGTTGCAATTATTATGCAAAATTATTAACATCTTAAGAGGAAGCACCCTCCCCTCGCGGGTCGATACAATCGCGACCCCCGATATTGGATTATGAATAAAGGTACTCTGTGTTCAAACTAACTTTTGAACGATACACTTCAATGTGGTCCTAGCTAATAAGAAGTGCAATCAGCCAATATGATACCTCACTGTAGAATTTGTTAATTAATTGTTTTCTATACGTAAATAAAAATTTTGTTTACATCGCTCATATAAGTAATTAAATTACAAAATTAGTGAACAAAATAATAGTAAGAATACAATGTGACCTTTAATGAGAAAAAAAAAAGAAGAATACAATCTCGAAGAAAAACATAAAATCACGATGGCCAAGCTTGAACGTGGTACCGTGGAATCACTAAAGGGATTTGAGCTTCAATATTAGACAACTATAGAAATCTATAGCATATTCTTATTACTAGAACCAAGTATAGGTATCACCTTAATTTATTTTGTTAAGTCAATATACAGGTGAATTTATTAATATTATAAATATTGCATTGGTTATGTTTTGACAGTCGTAATCGTTCCTTTAGAATAGAGTCGTTGTTTGATACCCGGGTGGTTCAAAGCTCATATTGATGAATGGGATCTATCTTATTAGATGGATTTCTCATCACTGAAATCTTTCTAATGTCGAGACTACAGAAATGGACAACACCATACGGAGCTAGTGCTTAAGGGAAAGGTAACCCGATGAGACAGCTTTTGACAAGACAGTAAAAAAATACTATTAGATTTGTGCCTTAATGTTTTCCAAAGTTTTAACAGCGGTTTAACGTTATCTAGTTATTCAGACAGACGATGTCACGGGAAAAATACAAAACTGTGTAGGATCGCAGCACCTTCATAAGCCAACAAGGAGTATTGATTGATTCGGCTAACTACATGGGGCCTATTTTAATCTGACACGGTGATCTATTCCATCATCTATGTATATGGAAAGGTCCGTAAGTGTGTTTGTGTACGCTCGTTAATCATAATTCCAGACGTTTGTTCGTGTGTTGGCTCATATTATTATGTTTTGGGGATAAGAAATTAGTTAGTGGACATTAAACTTGGACATGGATGGTGTTAATAATTTTGATCCTTTAGTTATACTTTAATGACGAACATTATGATGTTTTAAATATTAACATTTAAATAATTAAATCATGTGTACATATATTTCATAAAATTCTCATATTAAAGACACGCAAAGGAAAATAAAGTACAGAATTATGAGAATCAGCTAGTCCAATGGTAAGATGAAGCAAAAAAAAAAGCACAAGAAATAACTAGTATGAAAGCCTGCATTGGGACCACAATGAATAACATTAATAATCACATCTCCACTATACGTTTTACTGAAAGTGCGAAACTATGTATTGAAAAGCACAGTAAATTGACCGAATAGTTCTCTTCTGAAGAAAAAAAAAATTGTTGGTATGTCAAAAATAAAATAGATACACTTAAAACACTGTATCATCGTAGATATAATGTTTTAAGAATGTAATATTATGAGAACGAAGAGTATGACGCACTTTAACTTTTAATATTTTTAAAACGCTTGATGTATAATTTTAAGAAACTTATGAAATATATTCCTATACATTTAAAATGGTTTATGCATATTTGTGAATTGATATCTACTACACGTAAATTCATGAAGCAAATATTTTCTTTTCCTTACAAGTATCAAGACACGTTGGTGGTTCTATATGAAAGTTTGCAAGAAACATTAAGGGCTCGCACATCGCAGGGACTGACCCGTCATGAAATTTAAATCTAGATCAATAACCGCGCTTATATCATTGTCTTCATTAGAGATAATTGGGTCCGCTCCCGGACGGGCTCAACTTTGTTTGCTTGCCGATAACTTGAGACGAATTACTTGTAAAGGTACCCATGTCATAAGGGCGAGGGACTTATGTATACTTTACATACTTCATTTACATGCGACATCAGCTATCCTATACATAAGGATGTAATGTTGATAAGTATTTTGTTAGTTACATAGTCTTCTGATTTATTATACTTTATGTTATTTACTAATGTACTAATATACTTATGAGTAAAGGCTATTATAAAGTTGATGATTATTTTAAGGACCGCAATGCATGGAATTAATAGCCTTCGCTCTGTTCTATAACGATTAATTATTATAATAATAATAATAATAACACTTTATTGTCACACCATTCTACAGTTAAAGTTTTGAACATGAAATTTGCAAATTAAATACAACACAATAGTGGAACAATTGGCGGTCTTATCGCTAACAGCGATTTCTACCAGACAACCTTTGGATGGAGAAGAATGAATAGCAGTTATGAAAAACGGAGGTGTAGAGTAAGAGTACATACATTCAAGATAAATAAGTAACATTTCCTAAAGATACATTAATACTAGTAAGATACATAAATATATATATAATATACATAAATATAAACAATATATACATACATAAGATATATACTAATAATATACTTTAGTGAAACGAGGAAGAGTTTTAGCAACTTAGAATTACAAAGACAAATAATGTTTTTTTACCAGTTCTTTGAAGATGGTGATCGATTGCGCCCGTCTTATGGAAGCCGGAAGAGCATTCCAAAGGCGCACAGCTTGGACGGTAAAGGAGCCATCATAAAAGGTAGTGTTATGGAGAGGAGTTTCAAGTTTCAGGTTTTCCGATGATCTCAAAGAATGTGTAGTGGAAAAGTATAAAGGATTAAATCGTTCTTTCAAATAGCGCGGGTAACAGGGATTAAACAGAATATTATAGAGAAGAGATAACATGTGAGCATTCCGGCGAAGACGAATAGGAAGCCACTTGAGCTGAGTGCGAAATTGAGATATATGATCATATTTACGTAATCCAAATATAAATCTAATACAGAAGTTTTGAAGTCGCTCAAGTTTATTAAGTTGGTCTTCCGTAAGATCAAGATAACAGGTGTCAGCGTAGTCAAGTAAGGGAAGCAACAGAGATTGTGCTAGAGCAATTTTAGTGGTAGTCGGCAAAAAATTACGTAACCTCTTTAATGATGCAGCAGAAGCATATAGCTTGCGACTAACAGCTTGCAATTGTGGTCCCCAGCTCAGACTCCGATCTATGATTATACCCAAGTTTTTAACAGTGTCGCTGAAAGGTATGTCAGTACCGTCGAAAGTAATTTTTGGTAGGAGATGCCAGTCAAGTTTAGCGATCAGCCTAGAACTACCTACTATGATCGTATTCGTCTTTGTTGGATTTACTTTAAGACCAAATGATTTACCCCATGCCACTATACGATCTAAATCAATATTAGTGGCATGCACTGCCTCACTTAGCCGTGAAGGGGGGGCTTGACTGTAGATTTGTAGGTCGTCTGCATAAAGGTGGTAGGAAGAAGACAAGTTCTTAGAAATGTTGTTAATAAAAATTGCGAAAAGAAGAGGAGATAGAACGCCGCCTTGTGGGACCCCGGCAGTCGTGTCGCACCAGGAGGAAAACTTCTCGTCAATACGTGCTCGTTGCCGGCGTCCATACAGATAACTGTGAAACCACTCAATTACGGATGGAGATATGTTAATAGAGCGCAGAAGAGAGAGTAGGATGTCAAAATTTACAGTGTCAAATGCACAACTGAAGTCTAACAAAGTAAGTACGGTTAAAAGACCGTTTTCCATCCCAAATCGGATATCATCGGTGATTTTAATCAGTGCAGTTGTGGTACTGTGGCCCACACGAAATCCAGATTGAAAAGGGTTTAAAAGTTCATGACGGGAAAGGAAACAATTTAATTGGTTATGGATAAGACGCTCAAGGACTTTGGATAGGAATGGGAGAATAGAGATAGGTCTAAAGTCAGAAAAGGATTTAGGATGAGATTTTTTAGGAAGAGGAATAATTTGAGCTTCTTTCCAAGCGGAAGGAAAAACTGATTTGGATACAGAGTTGTTGAAAATAGAGGAAAGGGCAGGAAGTATGACATCAAGTATAGGTATTAACATGTTGCGACTAATTCCGTCAGCACCAACTGCATTGGAACTGATAGATAAAATGCTCTTCTTAACATCACATTCCGTAAACTGAGTAAAAAGAAACGGAGAGTACTCGGGATTTGGTAAAGTAGAAAGTTGTTGAATAGTTCGATTTTTATCCGAATCACTAAGCTCAGAAGAAGAAGAAAAATGAGAATTGAGAGAATCGATATTAATGTGATGAGGTAAGGAGTCTTGACGTGTTCTACCAATCCCAAGAGATCTGAGGAATCTCCAGACTTTAGCTGGATCATCCTCTTCGACTGAATTATGAATGTGGCGTCGTAAAGCATCCCTACACACCATATTGCAGTGGTTACGAACCTTGGTATATTTCTCTTTGTTGAGTTCACTCGGATAACGTTTAAATTTGCTTTTAGCAATGGCTTTTTTATGTATCAGCGCTTTTATTTCACTATTTAACCATGGTGCAGGAAGGTGCTTAAGTTTGATGATAAGAATTATAGGTATGTACCAACCTATGTCCTACAGATTTTGAAACTTATATTTATTATTGTTCAATATATGTATTATTTTGGTAATGACATGATTTATGTAAATGTCATTACGATAAAAAGCTGGTAAGTTTCTTTCGCTTGTTTTTCTTGTCAGCTAAAAGACGTCCTGAACAAGTGGTAGGGGAAAAAATATTATGGATGATTCAAAAGTGCTTGTAACAAGCTTACTTGAATAAAACATTTTCATTTCATTTCAGTGTTTTAACTAAAATACTCTTCACTATATAGTCTTTAGTAGACCCAAACTAAAGACACTTGGAAATTAATAGAGTACGTATTGTAGTAATTATAAGAATTTTGCCTCTTAAAAGATTGTTTCAAAATATCTAAAGGTTTTTATAATGCACTAGTTGTTTTCCCGTGACTTTGTCTGCGTAAATTATAGCCTATGTCACCCGCGTATGATGAAGCTTGAAAGAATTTTTAAAATTAGTCTAGTAGTTCTGAGCTTAGTTGATGTAAACAACAAAACAATCAAATCTTCAAACAATGAAATCTCTTTATAATATTAGTATGAAACCTTGCCATCCTAAATTTGTGAGGTTGTTGTTTGTTTATTACTCTGTTTCGCAAATATTACTGGATGGATTGTAAAAAATATTGTTAGAAAGATAGTTGTAAGTCTGAATTAACATATACTCTACTTTTTATCCCACTAAGCTTACTTTAGGGACCAGGGGTGTGACTGCCTTATTCTCTAGCCATGATAATAGCCATAGGATACCACACCTTATCAATATTATGGTGATATTTCGTTTCATTTCACTACTTTGACGCGAATGAACGATAGAGAACGATGATTATTATGGATTTGGTAGGAGTATTACTAACATAGTCATTTAACCCAAATTAATCCACTAAAAGACATGTCAAAGTAGTAACGTAAAACGATATATCGTCATAACATCTTTAAGATGTCGTATACTATAGCTAGAATCAAGGATAGCGATTTAGGCGGTCGCTCTGCAGGCGGTAGAAGCTATTGGCGGAAAGTTCGCAAATAGCTTACAAATACATGAGTTTTAACTTTTATAATACTAGAGAGTATAAATTGACTATTTGTATTTTAATCTACAACTAGTGTAAAACAAAGTCGCTTTTCGCTGACTTAATTGCGGTTTTTATCAATATACAGAGTGATTCAAGAGGAAGGTTTATATCGAAGCTGGAAAGCAAACACGTAGTAACCTGCAAAACCAAATTAGATATTTAGAATGGAAAATCTTTATATTTTTCCAAGAAAAATATCTTCTTTCCGTATAAATTGACTAAGGAACACCTTATTTGTTACCATGGACGTTTATAGGAATTATTTATCGAAAAAATAAAAGTTTTTCTACTCTAAAGAATAATTTTGGTTTTGCGGGTTACTACGTGTTTGGTTTCCAGCGTCGATATGTATAATATAGGTGAACAAAGCCGCTGGCGGAAAGCTAGTTAAGAATAAAATGAAGTGCAAGAGACCTCACAAGGAGAGCATGAAAGGTGTTGTTAATTTTACCTAGTAATAATTTAATAAACGACGAAAATTTTGTTTATTCACGTAAAATAAATGGCAACATAACGAATAGTAGCTACCTGAATATTTCAAAGGTGATATCATAAAGTAGACAGGCAAGTATGTTCGGGTAATACCGTCATTTACCTGTTGTTTGCGCGAGCTAAGTCAACACGATTACCTGAAATTAGGTTAGTACGTTTCATGTTATTTACGTACCGACCTCTTCACACGCGGGTGACATTCTTAATTACTAATTAGGACCATTCCACGGCAGAACACTCACACACGCACCGTAGTAAGGGCTTATTTCGTATTTAGAAATAACTTGTTCGAACATTTTTTCTCTCTTTTCTTTGACCTGTTAACATTAAGGATAATAAAGTAAAAGATGTCTATAAACTCATTATTTCTTACTCAAATATTATAGCCGTATTTTAGCAATATACTACTTTTAAAATATATGAAAATGTTAAGAATTTAATTAATAAAATAAAAATTATTTTAATTAAACTAAAACAGGAAAAATTGTGCAATTCTTAATGAAAAATTCTAATTTGTTGCACTTGTTACTTTTTCTCTACTACAGAGCGTATTTTCATTAAGGTTCAAGCAATATACCCAAATAGCTTTAAGAAATATTTTTACAAATATTAGGTCCTTATATATGAATTGGCGTTTAGTCGTACTGGCCATTTTAATCACAAATTTCTCCTTCTTGGTTGGGAATTCCGTATTCAAATTTATACAGCCATTTACACAAGTATTTGTGTTTAGTTAGGCGGTATTCATTTGTTCTTTTTCTTCTGTTTGTCCTATTTACGTGACCCAGTATTAAAAATGGAAAACTTGACATATCGTGTTATTTACGAGTACGAGTTCCACCGTGGTACCAGAACCGGCTCGAAGGGTTAATGATGTGTATTGCGGTTGTGTCGCAAAAGAAAACAGTGCTTTTTGATTCCAACGTTTTCGTTCTGGAAATTTCGACCTGCAGAATAAGCCCAGTGGACGGCTGGAGACCCAAGTTAATAATTAAGAATTGAAGGCTATTGTGGAAGCGGATCCATCAGAATTAGCTGCAGGCTGCGGTGCTAGCGATAAAACTGTTTTCTTCCACTTGAAGCAAATTGGAAAGATTAAAAAGTTAAAAGGTGGATATCTCACGAATTGAGTGAAGCAAACGCGCTTTGACTGCTGCGTTATATTACTCAACCGGTACAATAAAGAAGGGTTTTTAAATCGAATCATTACGCTCGGAAGCGCTCATCGCAATGGTTGGACCCCGGCATGCCAGCCAAATCTTGCCCCAAGCGAAAATTTACCCCAAAAAAGTTACTAGTAAGCGTTTGGTGGACAAGTGCCATGTCGTTCATTACAGTTTTCTCAAATCTGGCCAGACGATTACGGCAGACGTCTATAATTAGCAATTGCAAACCATGCTGGAAAAACTAGATCTTTAATAACTGAGGCTGGTCAATCGCTCTACGCCACTGCTACTTCATGACAACGCTAGACCACTGCACAACAGACGACTACCAAATTAGAAGAGCTTCAATTGGAATGTCTAAGACATCCACCGTACTCCCCGGAACTTGCTCCAACAGGTTACCATTTTTTTCGAAAATTGGATAACTTCTTGCAACTCCGATGGGGCAGTGCAAATCGTCTTCAAAGATTTTATTGATTCCCGTCCGAATGGTTTTTTAGTAAAGGGATCCGAATGTTTTTTTAGATAACAATGGTTTATACTTTGATTAAATAAATATATTATATTAAAAAATATTCAACTGTTCGTTCCTCCCATACCAAACACCAATTTCATATGTAGGGACCTCATATATTAACTTTCGATAAATATGATAATTATGTATATCTTAAAATGCAAATAGTTAATTTATACTTTCTGGTATTATAAAGGTTTAAAACTCATGTAAATATAATGTGTAAATGTAAACAAAGAGTATAATATACTTTGTAGTAACGAAAAAGTAAAAAGTGCTTAATAAATTCATCTGTCATGTTAGGGCCTGGGTAGCTTAGTGGTTAGAGCAGTCCCGGATTGCAAAAGTCATGACTTTAAGTCCCATCTCCGAGTGCCAGGCACAAAATGGATCTTTTTTTACATTTAGATTAAGAATATTTTTCAGTATAGCATTATAAAGGCAAAATTGATCAAATATAATAAACTGTGCAAAATTTTCTTGTATAAGAAATATCGCATTACAGAAAGGTAACAGAATAACATTGTTGTTGGCGATAAACCAATAGTAGTGTCGTTTAGAAGGTTTTAGAGAGATACTTATTTTAATTTACTCAGGCATATTGAGATTTTAATAAAAATAAAGTGATTTATAGTATCTACAATATATTTTATTGTCATTGTCCGACAAATCCAATTCGTAAGCGCTACGATGGTCTTTGATAATGGGAACGTGGATTATTAATAGATACAACGAATATATGGAACGAAATATAATAACAAACAATTAATAATAAATCACAGCAAATACAATACTAACATACAGGAACAGAGGTACCGACAATGAAAATAAAAGTAGCAAAGTGCAACGAACAAGAATTAAAAAAAAAAATGAAAATACATCTAAAATAAAGAAACTCATAAAAATTTGATGTCTTTCCAGCCAGTCGCCTACAGCGTTAAATATACTTTAAGAAGAAATACAAACAAACAAAACGACTTCTGTATTAAACTCAAGTATACAGAAGTACGTCAATGCTTATCGCTGCGAAAAACGTTCCAGCTCATCCCCACAATGTTTGCATACTCCCGAATCGATTTTGATTCGATCGTTTTCTAATCCCCATTTTCGTGACGCCATTACGATTTTTCATGCGCTCACCTCACACCATATTTCCGTGCATATCTCGACGATTCGCAGATCCATTATTTTTTATGGGTCGAATACACGGTGCTTAGTGGAAGTATCTCTCCGCCTACTGGCTGCTAACGTCTTGTCATAGGGGCGACAGAGCCGTTCTTAGTTGTTAAGAAAATGAACTGGTGTTCATATTTAGCATAAGTGTAATGTATTTTGAGAATTAAGTAATAACTAAACTGTTAAAGTTAATAGGTTTGCCATTCATCAACATAAAAGCCTGGGAATGAAGCGCTTTATAAATATGAAACATCTTCCAATCACCCATGGAAGATGTTCAAGTTACTAAAGTTGAGTGTTCATAGACACCCTAAATAGTGTTTAGTTTTCATATAAAAGATTTGGTGAAACCCAATAACTGAATCGATTTTTATGACCCAATAAAGTGTATTAGGTATATACGCTTAATGACCGGTTAATTCCGTTCTGTTGAACTTTGTGCATTCTTATTCTGTCAGGCGGCATGACAACACTTCAATGTGCCACCCTCGCTGATTAACAACCGAGTCAGCCATTTCCACTCGATACGTTTTATCGACAAACGTCAGAGACGCAGCGTGACACTTATGTAAATATTTAAATACGATCCAGTACAAGCTATGAATATTTTAAACTCTAAGTAAACCACTCGGCTTTTGTATTTCTGCAAAGATATCCATACGTCAAATAACATTCAAATGGTTTATTGGGTTGTTAGTGTTCAGTAATAAGACACAAATTCGTATAAAGAAACTGCAGTACGCGATTTGGTTATACTTTATATTTATGCATAAACCGATTTGATAAGTGCTCGCAATTTGGGATCGATAAAGTGACGAGTTATGCTGATTGGATTTTTTCAAGTGGTGCCGAGGGGACGGTGAATAATTGAGTGTGAATTAAACTTAAAAGTTGTAGGTTATCTGAGTAGTATATTTTTTTAAACTATAAGGTGTACTTATCTCTAAAGAGTCTAACATTTATCTTTTTATGTATTTAATGTGATTATGCGCCTTGATTTTATGTCGTAACGTTTTTTATGGTTTGTGGTTTTGGCTTTAAATATTTGGTCAGGCGCCTTTGACAAATCAAGAAAGAGTATGATACTTATTAGTAGATATTTATAATAAAGTAATAAAAATAAAGTATTTTTCTAAATATAAAAAACCTTGTTCAATAAACTTTAAGTTTACCCACACCAAACAAGAAAACCTCAACAACCTCTATTGAAGTTCTTGAATTTTATTTTTCACGTTTTTGTGCTTTTTGAAGTCAGTCATATTTTTCTTAAAATATTTTTTAATTTGCTCCTTTTTAAAGACGGTACGTTTTTGTGATAAATATGTGGGCAAACAAATATACTTGCGGAATATTGACACACTTATTTAGAATCTTATGCAGATCGACACACACGTAAAATTTGTGAAATTCCAACAACATAATACACGACATAATTTTTTTGTTTTACCTATAAAGTTAATTTTAAAAGCGAAAAGGTCTGATAAGCATTATTATCAAGGAGGGCGAGGAGTAATATCAATTGATCACGCAGATCTACTCGAATCATTGTGGATCGCCCTTCTCAATGGGATCTTTCATAAGGGCCTCTTATTAACCTAGATGGAAATATTTTAAATTTATGCATTTTTTAAAGTGGAGGTGGTAAGTATTAGGTTTTTGTAACAAGAAAAAGGTATTAGTAATTTATTGAAAGTTATATTACCTATGAATGGATAATTATTTTTGGATTTCTGTCATGGCAGTAGGTAATATATATGTATTTTAAATCGATATCCGCTGATGTTTTATAAACAATGTTCCATAAATTCCATGTGACTAGCACATGGAAAGATAGGTGCTCTATAAATTCGAAGTATAAATCTTGATCCTTAAGTTCCAAGTATAAACCTAAAATATAATATGCTCCCGAAAGCTTTAGATTATCTGAAACGAAACGGAGTTGATGATGGAGCCAGAAGTACTCAAGTCTAACAAAAGCAAAGCAAAAACAAAAAGTTAATTCTGAATTATTTTTAACTACCAAATACTACTTTTACAGTCAGTTGCACAAATGTCCTTTAAGGTTTAATGATGCCTTTAAGTTCTAATGAATGTCAAAATTGTATGGCTAATGTCACTTTAAGCCGATGAAATTTTTAATGGACGTTTGTGCAACTGGCTGTAAGTACTATATATTAATGAAAAAAACAGGACATCTCAAAACTAATGAATTAACATGACACCTGAAAGTCTATTTTATTACTCCGCAAATGAAATATCGTCTCTTTTCGAAATCTCAAAACAGTATAAAACATAAAAAAAATATTAAATAAAATTATATTTGATCAGTTTTGCATTCACAATGCTGTGTTGAAAAATCTTTAATACATATGAAAAGTATTTATTTTATAAAGGAGGCGTTTATAAATATTTTGGGTATTGCCAGATTTGGTCTAGATAAACGTGAAGCTTGAATTAGAAGGTAAAAATCAGTAAGTAGGACTATTTTTATGCGTTGAATTGTAGAATTTATGTTAAGTACCTACAGGACGTCGGGGATAAGGGGCCGATCTCAATTGATCACGCAGATGTGTTGCGGACGCTCGCGATGTGGTGCGATCGATGGCGGGATTCATTCGAGCACCTCTCACCTTCGTTCCGGTTGGCATTCTTTTGTGCCCGCTTCGACACTCGATCGAGAGTGCGTCTTTGTTACATTGTAACTTTGATATCTTACCGGAAGATAGAGAAGACATGAGCGCCGCTCGGTGACATCTAGATTTCAATTTTTATTTTCTGCGACAGCTATTTTTTATTGTTTGAAAGATAATGCTTCATCTACATCCAATAACAGTATAGCTAGATTCATATCGTTGGCAAGTAAGTCACGATGAGTTAATTTACATCATATATTACCGATACTAAATATTTTAAAGAGAAAAGATTTGATTGTTTGTTTGTTTGCATCGAATAGGTTCCAAAATTGCTAGACTGATTTTAAATATTCTTTCATCTACGGGAAGCTATATTATTATGTAGCTTAATAATACGAATAAGCTAAATTATACACTAACCTCTTTTTTGCCTATATTTCTAGATAACCGAATCAATGGTGCTCAACAAATGATACTTATTACATATAATATTTTATCTATGTAAAGATATATTCTTTTAACCATTTTTATTTACAAGATTTTATTTAGTTTCCTGTCCCGATGTTTGTTTTTGTAAATAATGTGAAATAAGGCCAGTAGTTCAACATACGAGGAAGTGAAACGTGAAGATATTCGGGCTCGTGAAGTCCCACCTCAGGTGGCAACTTTGGGAATACAAAGGGAACGGCCCGATGCCAAACCGCCCGAATACGTGTCGTCATAGCGGAAAGTAACATAGAAATTCTATCAGCAATTAGATTTTATAAAATTGAATATTAAAATATTATCACTAATTCCTTTAAATGAACACTCAATTAGTTTCCAAAGAGATTGCAGATGACACCGAACCCCTTAACTGACTAATGAAGCCCCAAATAAAATTATAAAATAGGTTATTGAAAAGAATAAGGTTTTCATTTAAATGAACGGTAACAAATACATTGCCAAAAGCAATGTCTCTTTAATGGGTAGGTGTTTTTTTCTGCATTTCCAATGGTTCAAGAGATGTCTCCTTATGTGTAAATCGAGTCCATTTTAGGAGCAATTTTGATCAATTTTATCTTTCATCGTCAAGTCAGTACGTAAACCTACCGTCGAATGGTGAACCTCTAGGCCCCACAGGTTCACCATTCACCCCTAGGTCTAAGGGTTCGGGTTTGATAAACCCTGAGTTAGAATATTACTTACTATTAGTGTTTCATTTAATGGTTAGGTGTTTTTTTTGCATTTCCAATGGTTCAAGAGATGATATTTCAATTATGTGGTTTTAGTTGTAACTTCAATAGGTATCGCTAACAAAATACACTTTTTCTTATATTCTTTTCACAACGCGGACTTTACATATACAACTACGATGGTTGTTGTATATGTAAAATCTGCGATGACTTTACATACACAAAACAATCAATTTTATTAAATTATCAATGGTAACTACTGTTTTAATTTGTTAAAATCTTCTTCTTATATTAAAGACGCTATTTTATTTACTTCAACGACACAAACATGTTTTCTAAGTAATTTGCCTTTTGTGAAATCATTATCAGCCCTTTTGCTTCCCCACTGCAGGGGCTCAGGCGTTTCTTATGGATGGTTAAGGAGGATGGGCCATGACCCTCTACGCTGGCTCAATGCGGATTGGAGGGTATTAACAACTGCAAATGCAGCCGGGACCAATGGCTTAACGTGCCTTCAGAAGCACAAAGTTGCTCGAGATAATATTTTTTTTTGGTCACCCATCCCGTGACCGACCCTTGCAAAAGTCGCTTAACAACAACGATCGCGGGCCGCGGCGCTTATCCTCCACGCCACCTAGCTACTTTTGAAATAGGTAAGGTTTTGTGGAAATAGGTGACCGTAATATAAAAAATACAAAAACCGTGTAATTTTCACGTATCGTAGCTTTTATGATCACATGTTACACGTACACGTTTAAAACAATTAATGTTACACTACATGGTGACACTATAGTGTTGATGACATAGAATTTCTTTTTTATTTAAATATAGGCTCACAATGATTATATTACAGTCATATTTAATAAATTTAGGTTTAGACTAACTAAGTAGACATACATAGTATAAAACAAAGTCGCTTCCCGCTGTCTGGACACTAAAATATTTCGAAATACACGACTGAATTTATTACGGTTTTATTAATACACAGAACTATTCAACAGGATTGATTAAGTATATATATAACCAGCCTTCAGCCAGCTGCTTCACCAGCGTCATCTAGTTTTAAGTCCAGTTTCCGATGAAAACTTTCATCGCCTAATTTACCCACGTACGGGTCGAATTTCGTATAATCCCGTCTTAGTGAATACCTACGTCCTAGAAAGAATCCGCATGCAAAATTTGAAACTCCTTACACTTGTAGTTTCTGAGATTTCATGATAAGTGAGTGAGTGACCTTTCGCTTTTATACAAGACCACGCGGGCGAAACCCCTAGCGGAAAGCTAGTAATCTATTAAAAAATCATAAATAGAGTCTTATATATCTATCTTATTTATTATTCCATTTGTTATTTAAGTGCAAAACTTTTTTTTTATTTTTTTTTTATTAAGCACAGCAGTTTCACTGTAGCAGAAACACATTAAAATAAGTTTATTGTAATTTTTTTGACTATTGTATTGATAGTTCCATAAATACCCAAGAAATATCCTACTATGCTATCAATTGACTATCCCCACTGCAACAGAACTGAATTACCTTAGTTATTCTGTAAAAAAAGTCAGTGTCGAACGCAACGTCGAGCTTAGAAATTCAATGAAATAGAGGCGACTACAAAGGTAAGGTTTTATTTGATTGGTTTTCTCCGTTACGACAGCTCTGTGCTGCATGCTGAGTTCTACGCAGTTTTTTTACAAAACAACCAAACTGAATATAATTTATTAACAAAATTAAGGATTCTCCATATATCCCTTATATACTTTATGAGTGTCTCTTTACTTAATATGTCTTTTAACGTTGTCTTTTTATATTATTGTAGTATTCATACCATACATAACGATTGGACTTTGAAAACAACATATAAACACTTATTAGATTAGTTGGTACAAACACGACTAGTATATAACCTATTCCTAGTAAAACGTAACCTATTTTCGAACTAATTGCTGCGGACATACTGAAAAATATCAGAGAACAACTTCCAGTCATAAGCATCATTATAGTTACTATATGAATCTTGGAACGCATATTTGAATTTGAACTTCTTACATTAGATTTTTTTAAAACAAAATACATAACAATCATATGCACAAATAGATTAATAAGTAAAATTGTGTAAGGTAATATGAAAATGAGAATGCTTGCAAAGTATTTATCATATATCTCTGGCAGCAATATACTTAAAGTGAAATTTATTAGTCCCAATAGGAATGGTAACACCCATCCTATTATAGCAGCTTTCAAATACCTTCTTTCAATGGTAGTTGCATACACTATCACAAAATTAGAATACAAATGAACAGATAGAATCGTTAACCAAAAGTCGTATGCTATTCCTAAAAATAAGTAAATACTATAAGTAAGATCGAAAATAAAACCGATACTCATGTCAAAACTGTGGTCTATAACATTAAAAAATATGGCGGCCAGACATATGTTCGTATAAACGTAGTTTTTGAAGGTCCTCCATTTATAGATAGTGGTCCAGGAAATTGCACTGAAGATCAGGGCTATTGCTGTGGTGCCCACTGTAACCCAACTTAAAATGTACATAATGGACTGGATTGCGTCGTAGTAGATTTCAGATGTGGAATAGTTTAGAGATGAGTTTGAATCTACTGAGTTGTTTCTTACCAAAGAGTCCATATTGCTTCTAAAACTGGAACTCGTTGTTACTAAATAATTTTCTTAACACTTTCAATATCTTTTATCCATTTGGAAATCGTTCTTACAATATTTTAAACACGTTTTGTACAGAGTTGTTAATTAGCCTTTTATGTAAAATAGTAAGTGTAATTATTTGTATTATTTATTTATTTATTTAATGCAACTAAAACTGGAACACAACTGATTGCAAAAACAAACAATATGAATGGAACTATATAAATTTAAAATATGTTGATAATAACCATATATACTCGTTTAAAAAATATATATATATATTTACCTATGTTATCTGTACTCATTAATTAGCATTCAGTTGCTCGATAGTTAATAATGAGATTATTAAAATTAATATCATATTTGTAGTTATAATATCTAAGCGTAGATATCACAGCCTCTACTTCAGTACATAATATAAATTATTCAATTCGTTCCATTGTTTGTCAGGTTGTGTTTTAGTAAATGCGAACGATCTGTAAACTGAATATGCTAACAATTATTTACACCTCTTTTGTGTATTCTGAGGTCTTCACTATTTCTGATTGATAAAGCTATTTTCACATCATCAACATAAAGTAACAAGTGGCGTGATTAAAGACAGGGACAACGTCTCATGATAAACATATTGAAAAAGATCGGACCGAGATGGGACCCCTGATGAATGCCTGGTACAGAAAAAACGACCATGAAGAAAAACCCTTCACTATTATAGTATAGCGAAGATTCAGGTATGAAACAAACTATTCAAGGAGTTTACCTGAAACACCAAACTGAAAGAGCTTTACTAACACATTGCCATGTAAAATAGTTATTTTTAACGTCTTAAATTTAATAAAGTCACTAGCAAGACAAATTCTGAAAATATAAGTGAAATTCCATTAAAAGAGAAAAATTAATGCTATCACATACATGGGCAGTACACGGAATAAAGTAGTTCGGCGGGCGAATGGCATTGATCATAATATCGACGGAGGCTTAGGCGGTGATAAATGGATGGCCGCAACGTCACTGGCGGGATGACGCCGGCGCCATATTTAAATCGCGCTGTCACATCCGCGCGCCAGCCTCTATCTTTTTATGCTATTATGTGGCGTATGGGGTGTTTCCATTATGTAATATGATAGTTAAGAAAGATTGTTTTGTGTCATATATTAAAGTATTTATAGATTTTTTTATTTTTTATTCTAATGCTATTTTCTGTAATTCTAAAACGGAATTATCATAGAAAAATAATTATAAATCTGTTTTTTATTTATTTAGGGGATCTTTGACAACTTTTTATCTAACAGGCTTGTAAACAGACTGTTTTGTAATGATAGTAAAATTGGTGACTTACGTTTTTATAAAAATCATTAATATATCATAAATAAACATTAATTATTTAAAAAAATCCACTGGTTAGCTCCTATTGTAGTTGTAGTCTTAATTGTTGAGTACTAATCGTAGTCTTAAAAAACTACAAATGATAAAATATACTTTTTAACAGAAAAGGAATTGTATTTTTGAACTATTTACTTATGTTACAGTATTTAACTATTTATCTCTCAAAACGGAGTCGGTTATCTACAAAGCATCGAAATGCAGTAATAAAAATAGCCGTACCTACTTACTGGTGGAATCAACGAGCCAAATAGGAAATTAAAATCATCAATCAAACTAAAAAATACAAAGGCCTCGTTTCCATTGTCGCCGATATGTTTGCGCAAAAACGACTTTGTCGCATCACAGTCGAAGTAATAAAAAATTCCTGTGGTAACATCGAAAATATCTGGATGTGGTATCGTTATGATTGATTTTGACGACCGCTGTTATAACTCATAGATTATTAATATTTAGCAGAAAATAGTAAAAAACTTACCTAAGTTTTTTTACCTAAGTTTTTAATTTTTCCTGAATGCCACCTGGCATTCAGGAGAAATTATATATTTGACATACATAGGCAAAAAACAAAAAGCAAAACCAAAGAAAAATAAAACTATCTACTCTTTTCAAATGAGTTTCTACAACCGTGGTCTATATATTTTTGTTTATATTGGTTGTTATTTCTTAATAATACATTTTAAATGGAAATTAACAAGATAGAGTTGGAATTGTCTATATTAAATCATAAGTTTGAGTTTGAACAAGTAGATCGTTCGATTTTGAAAATGCACCGTTTTGTGAATTGATTTATTGTTTTGTACGGAACAGATTGTTTTCAGATAAATAATCTTACTTTATGATGTTGATGTTGATTCTATCTTTTCTTCGATACTTATTATTAATTTCAAAATGTCAATTAGATAGTTATGGCAGCTGGACCAAATTTTAAAGACGCTTTTATTTAATAGCAATGTTTTAATGGAGATTAATTTATATCATGGACATATAACATTATTAAGAACACATCAAAATGCATGTTTGGTTGCATCAGACATTTTAGGTTGAAATCTATTAATTAGTTTTGATTAATTAAGTAGTGGTCTTTTAAATACAATACTTTTTTTTGGTTTTTAAGTTATTCTATGCCCTATCCAGTTAATCATATATGTGTGCAAAAAAGCTCGAGGCTTTGTGATAGGACACGTAATACGCTCACAATTGGTTATTGCGTTGGAATGACAGTGCGGTTTGCTTGGATCACCGGCGAAAGTGGAAAAGGACCCGGAGATGTTTTTTGTTGACGCTTTTCAGGATTTCGTATTACGCCTACGAGTATGTTAGAAGTCTAAAATTATTTGTATGAAGTTTAAGTGCTTTGGTACATTGACCTCCAAAAATTGATATTTTTTCATAGAAGCTGAACTGATTTAATTAAATTTGTAAATTAGTTTGATATGTGTGTGATCATAATGATTTCAAATTTATTGTCTCCGAAGACACTATAATATTGTAAGTAATATTGTAAGAATATTAAGAATATTTAAAGAAAAACGGGAATTTGATTTTTATTGTTAATTATTATACGGTTGCCTATTTTTCAGTAATTTTCTGTAAAACCTACTTTCCTCTTATTTCCGAATTTATTGGCCCTTAAATGTTACAAGATTAGACGAAAACCTATAGAAGCATATGGTTTCCCAAGTCTAACATTTTAGTATATCGTCTATGAAGAGTCAATAAATAATAACTGCAAAAATGCAACTTTTCAGGAGACGAAAGAAACGTTTCAAATCTATTATATTGTTTTTTCAGTACATTGCAATTATTGTTTATCTTACAAAAACATAAGAAACGAACCCAAAATCTTTGTCACTATTGTGTAGTAATCCATTTTACAACGAATAATATATAAAATAATACAATAAAACAAAAATTGACAAAATATCAGTTATTATTTATTGACTCTTAGTGGGCGATATCCGGTGCGTGAGTGTGTACCGCACTTACTTTTCCAAATCCTACTAATATTATAAATGTGAAAGTTTCTTTGTTTGGATATTTGTCCGTCAATCAAGCTGAAATTACTGAACGGATTTTGATGGAATTTGGTATACAGATAGGTTATTAGCTGACTTAGATAATAAGATACTTTTTATCCCACTAAATAGTTGCATGGACCACGCGGGCGAAGCCGCTGATGGAAAGTTAGTTAAAATTTTACGTTTGGTATCTTAGTATTTGATAAATAATTTATTAATTTCGTTAGAATAATAACAATAAACTTTCTTTGACTATACTGAGTTGTTGCATACAAACATATATATATATTTTATATATATTACAAGGAGCAGTGTTATAAGTAGAATTCATCACCAAACTGGTGGACCTGAAACAATCATCGTATCGTATCATATCGCATCTAAACTCGGACATTGACTAAAGAATTATATTTTTCTTAAATCTTGCATATTAACAAAAATAATCTTCGGTGTCAACTTCAATTCAAGAAAAAATAAATATGGACAGAAATTATATCTAATCTAAACTATAGAATAAAGTCTAATTTAGATTTTCTCAGAAATAATTTTGAATATATCATACGTCTTTAATAATAATTCAGTATCTTCGCACGTTTGTTGCTGGATGCCACGGTAATATATTTACAAAGATTGTAGCTTAGAATTTACTTAATAGTCATATCTATAGTAATATTATAAAGAGGAAAGATTTGATTGTTCGTTTGTTTGTATCTAATAGGCTCCGAAACTGCTGGTCCGATTTTAAAAATTCTTTCACCTACGGGTAGCTACATCATACGGGGTTGATATATACTTTAATTTTCGCTTGCGAAGTCGGGGGACAACAGCTAATACATTATAAAGTTTTACAGACTGCTTTAGAATATAACCTGATTTGGATGTTACCTTAAATAAGCGAAGTATATAATAGTTAAATATTATTTTAAAGATTTATTTTTATAAGTTCTTTAAAATTTTATGTTTTTAAGTTTTATAGGTAACTTTAAAAAAAGTTAAACAGAATTCTGCTACTGTTAAAATGTTTATTAAAAAGAATTGTAATAGCGTTGTGAGTCGATACTTACACTAATTTCTTTATTTAGGATTCTTTTATGTGGTCAGAAAAAGGGAAATCAAGATTGAGTATCACATTTTTTATTAAGAACATTTAATTATACGAAATAAAAATGATAATAAGGAAAAAAGAAATCCATCCGAAAGTATTACCCTCCCGTTCAGCCCAGATCTCTTTCAGCGAGCAAGGGTTCGCAATCCTCAATGATTCAACAGTTTCCATTGAAAACTTTATTCGAAGATTACTCCGTTGTATAAATGTAATAAGCTCGCAGTGACGAGATTAGACCCCGAATTTCACTCAGGCATTAATGACATTTTCAGTTGGAGCGGCCCGTTGTTTATGTCGACACAATGATTTTGAAAGTCATTTTGTCGAGGAAAAATGTCGTCGTGGATAAACATTGGTTTGGGGGCTGTTATTTCGTGTGCCGTTGCTTTATATAACTATTGATCATTTGTGAATAAGCTTGTGCGTAGTTTTAAAATTAATTTCATCGGAGTAATCTTTTGTGTACTGTTATTTTTAATTAGTCGTGAGCTTGGTTTAATTAACTAAATGGTTTTAGGAAGTCTTACAGATGCACGGACTTTTGATGTCATTAATAGAATATGTTTTATTTAAATAAAATTAAGCAGTTTAGCGACTGAGATCTTAACGATATATCGAAACTCATTCTGTGCACATTGGCTGTGCATGAAATTTACATGGAATTTTGAGCTTGTAATAAAGAATGATGAATTGTGCCCGCATTGGTAATTACGGCCAACAGTGAACGAACCCGCCAATATTAAATTGCGAAATTCAATAATTTAATAACATTTACAATCAGAATATATATAAGCGTATTTCAGAATTTGGCTTAACTTATTTGAATATATCAAAATTTATAACGTTTTAATATTTTAGAAAGCTCATACTACCTAACATTTAGAGAGTTTAACATTTTTGGCAATAATATGTCCTCTAGCGTGTCTAACTTTTTTATTATATTTTAGAGATCATATAATTAGAGTTATTAAAACTATGAATAACTGAACATCATTAAGATTTTTCAAACTAATTATTAATTAAACATAATATTATTAAATAACCGAAAATGAAATAATATCATTATTTCCGGTCATTTGTTTAGTGTCAGGTAGTCAAAAGTAACTCTAGAGAATAGTTACTCGGAATTAAATATATAAAACAACATTGTAAGTTTGAAATAACTTAGAAGATAGAACAGAGAGGATTGCCTAGTACGTATAATATATTTTTCACCGAACAGTACTAGCGAAATAGTATCGTGACAAAAATCCATGCCTCACGGGGAGACGGTAAATCAGAACAGAATGAAATCCAATTACCGCCACAAAAAACTATTAGTTCCCTACAAGGAGTAGCATGTGTGGGCTCGCGTCTTTGGTTTCTATTCTATAGAACAATAGCTTAGCAGTTTATTATTTAATTAGTGAATACACTCACAATTTAACTATAAAAATTGTTGATTTAGTTAAATATATTAATTTGAACAATACTAAATAGGTGTTGATGTATTCTCTAATTGATAATATTTCAAAGCACTAATATTATAAAGGCAAAAGTTATTGGAAGTTTGTTACTTGTTCAATCAAAAGTTACTGTATGATATTCAATAAAATTTGATGTATTGATAATTCTATGCCTGGATTAACATATACGTAGGCTACTTTTTATTGCACTAAGTTGTTCCCTAGGGATAAGAGCGACGATAAGAACAAGCCGTTATTGCAGCTCATGTTCAATTGAGATGAGTTTCCATAAAATAAAAGAAAAACTAAATACTTTGTATACAATAAAATGTGTTCAGTATAAAGGGTTGTTTCACAATAAAATGGATGACATATTTGTATGGGAAATGTTGCTTTAAACTAATGATAATTTTAATGGATGTTTATGCAACTGGCTGAAAGTATTTTACATTCTTTCCAGAAAATTAATAGATAGAATAAAATTAGGATATAATTATGCTAAAATAAATATTAGACAGCATCAAATTGCTCAAATTCTAAATTGATAAATTAAAGCATTTATGGAATTTTGAAACATTCAGATTATTTTCTTTATGGGCCATTCCCGGAAATCAAACCAGATTCCTCGGTTAAGAAGGTCGTATGAATTATCAGTTGTAACATTATTTATTGCCATTTTTCTTTGTGTATAGAAATTCTCTACCTTTTCAAACGTTTTTTTAAAATTTTATAGGCCGTTCTTGTGCATTGCTAATGTTGAAAGTGATTTTAAATCTTCATGCAACATATCAAAGGCATGTTATTAATAAATTCAGACATTCTTAAAGATCTAGCTTTTCTGTGAATGAAATCAAAAAGTAATTCTGCCTCCAGGGGTAGCGATTTTTGTTCCTATATAATGTGTATCATATTCATTATAAGTAATCACTATTTAAGAGGCTTCGCTTCTGTGATTTTTGAACCAAAACCGGCATTGATGTGGTGAATTTTTTATCATACGGCGTCCATAAATCAAATGGGAATTATTTCATCATCTACTTTGACAGCTGGTTTCTTATATCTATTTTATATATTTGATTTCCAAAATTAACTTTTTGATGTTTATTTGTTAATATATGATTCTTACTGTTGGTGCAACAAATGAAAAAAAAAATGTTTTCGGCAAATACAAATAAGATAATAAGTGTAGACGAATGATGAAGTATTTTATTTATACGTGTGATATAGAAACAACGGCGAATATTTGAATTACACGCCTGGTTATTACAATATTTCATATTTGTGCAGTTGATTTTAAACTCTACACACATTGTAGTGTTGTGGTAATTCAAGTGGAGTAATTTGTCATATTAGTATAACCTGACGTGCTGCTACTATTGACATTCGAGTGTATACAATACGTGTGAAGTGAAACCGTTCGATTCGCTCATTGATAAAGTCTAATTAGTGCATCTAATTATATTTTAACAATAAATTATTCAAAGACACAGGAAGGCATTTTTTCACTGATTTTATTGAAAACGATGTAAAGGTAGAAAGGTAGACGCGACACTTGATGGCACGTCTTAGTTTTATGTTGCCACTATTGAAATCTGGCATTGCATCTAAATGTTTTATGTCATTGGAAGCAAACTGTTATTTTTTATCAGTACCACATACACATATTTAGTTAAAATCTCTATGCATGCTAGTTGGTAAATCATAATTTGTTTTTATTTTGTAATAGGTACATAATTTTTAATATTTATGATTATTTTAGTTAAAGTGAATATTCATGATGATATTCGGGGAATTCAAACACTTTTGTGCATCACTATATATACATAGGCGACTACACACCAAACTTGAAGTGTTAAACTGTTTAACTTTTTTCTTAGTAACCATTAAAAAGATAAATTTTCGTCAATCGAATAAAACAAACTTATTATTTATATATTATTATTATTCTGATTAGATTAGATCTTAAGGATACATAACTTTTACTACAAGACAAGTTTACTAAGTCTCGTTATTTCCTCCAAGATTTATTAATGGCTTACGTCAAACATCCACAGGAAACTTCGTTAGAAAGGGTATCCCGATGCATGTTTTAAAATAATCAGTTTCCGTGTTAATTCTTAATTTACTGCTTGGATGGCAGCGCAATAATTCGATTGAGCCACGCCAGAGGGCAAAAACTCACTGGACGATATGTGTCGCTATTAGCAAAGTAATTAACCGTTTTCTAATATCCATGACTTTACTTCGACATGCGTCTTGTACTGAAGGCGGGAGAAGTAAACGTGTTTGAGGTTGAGATACAAGAATAGATCGCTTTGACAAAACTTGGATGTGTTGTAAGGTTAAGCTCCAATGAATAAGATTAATTAGCAATATTTCCATTTAAGAAAATGATGATTTAATTTCATTGTGGGTTATGTTTCTTAATAGATTGTTCTGTTTCTTTGGAGCGGAGCATGTAGAGTCAATACTTTTGTCTGTATTTATGACAATTAAATTATAATTTACATTATTATCAAAATTTAAGTAAATTAGTTTCATGAACCTAATAAAAAGGCAAATAATTTTACCTCCGCATTAAGTAGGGTATGGAGACAGCTGCTGTTGCGTAACTAGCTGATAGTTTTGGTTGTCTTTTCTCAATTCTTTTCATCGTATGATGTCTCCCAAACTAGTAGCGAACTAGTTGATTCAGGTTCATCCAAACTTCACTGTATTACGAGCTCTTTCGCCTATCCCTTCGGATACCTGTCCAATTAGCCATTATCTTATTTTGTGCAACCAGAATTTTCTCATACGCATTTAGGATAGAATATACAGGATTGCCTCTCCAGTGGCTTTATGTCTTAAATATATAGGTATCAAGCAATCATTCCTATACTGTTGCATTCATCGTTATGAAAATTGATCGTATGTAACTTGAGTATAACTTTTTGAATTTATCAGCGATACTTCTTAAATAAATGCAATCATACATTTTAGCACATAATAAACTTCTAAAACAATAATTTATATGTGTGTAACCTTGTGTTATTTAAACATTTTCTTCATAATTTCACAATTTCTTCTTAACATGATTGGAGAGTCAAACAATGAAGAACATAATTTAAAATAATAATTATGTAACTATATGTTAGTATTATCATTATTTCAGTAAGTTTAACTATATCATCAGGATATATAAGGATACAAATGTTCTATATACTTATAAGGAATGTTATTTCAAACAAATGTTCACACTGCTTTGATATGTAAATAAACATTTTTGTTTTATTGATACTTCTAAACACATACTTCTAAATTTTTATAGCAGAGCATCTATATACTGATCTAATTATTGTCTAGAAATAGAAGTAAATGTATTTTGAATTAAGGTCTCCAATTAATATCAAACGCGAAGCGCATATAATGGAATAATAGTTCTCGCTCAAGTTTTGTGAATACATTAACTTTAATGTAAGTATGTTAATGATGTTACGATTATAGATGAATCGCTTTATTATAGTAGATAGAAAAAAAGCTATTAAAGTGCGCTACTGTATCTAGCACCATTGAATGCTTAAATTATTTCTATTGATGTCTATTTTCACTTCTTTTATAGATTTAAATTGAACCTTTTATTGTACAACTAGTAAAGTTTTACAAATATAAGTATAAAATGTAATGCTATTTACCCATTATATTTGTGAAAGTCGAAAGCTACGTCTGTTGATACCTAAATCCAAGGTATTGTGAAAAATAGGAGAAAGAGAGACCTATTTTTTGTACCGCAATTTCGTTTTTGATTAAAATTTAATATTAGTCCGTAATACGTACCTATGTAACGACAAACAAAATTTCTTAAATAAAATTTTAATCAAAACTAAACAGACTGTCTACCATAGAACTATAATTGAAGTGACAGCTTCTTAAAGAAGAATATAGGCTTGCAGTGTTTCAGAATTTTGCAGAGTATTTCATTGTATTTTTTATTACAAGAATAGACATTCTTGACATTATTAAACTAAGAGCATTTAGATTTACTAAAAAAAGGAATCTCCTGCGAAGTATTTTAATTAATAATGCCCAGACATTAAATTGCATTTTTTTTAGTGGAAATTTTTTGTATGGTGATTTCTTTTCCTATTTTTCACTCGTCGCAGACAAAGTTATTTTTGTAGTTAACATGAAAATGTTCCATAAAGAAGCTACTTTAATAATAGAATTAAGTTCTACGTCATTTTTAGCTAGCTACTATTAATTTTGGCATGTAATTATACATAATAGGATTATTGAAAGGGTTTAATGAAAACGAACCGGTACTAATAGTGCACCTTCCTGAAGATACGATCTTTAATATTGTTGAAGTGGGCGAAACATTAAAATGAGCCAACGGAAGCCGCCGCGCCTGCGAAGGGTTAAATTGGATGTGTTCGTATGTAGTTACAATATAAAGATATTAGGCTCTTCATCCTATATTATAATACGAGTATATATTATATTTGATTAAGATTTTTTTTTGATATAAGATGAAAAATAATAAAAATTAATCTTTTAGCGGTGCAAAATGATTGAACGAACGAATGAAGAACTCAATGGCAGAGTTATTTTTTCTCTCTTCGATAACCGATTCAATGTGTCCATGCTGTCGCCATCTGTCGAGGTCCTAGCTTCCATTCCCCGTCGGGTCAATGTATA
Organism: Diatraea saccharalis; assembly: GCA_918026875.4. Classification (NCBI taxonomy): domain Eukaryota; kingdom Metazoa; phylum Arthropoda; class Insecta; order Lepidoptera; family Crambidae; genus Diatraea; species Diatraea saccharalis. The sequence goes on from OU893345.1 coordinate 9,163,458, forward strand.
GGATTTCATACTTTTTTTTACTTTTATTGCCTTTGGTATATCTGCATCAACCTCTATGCTATGACAACGCTGCGCTCGATGACGAGTCCGTTTTGTAACAGGATAGCAAAGCAGAACATTATTTGATTGACAAGAAGAATGGGCGTAACTAAGAAAGAAATAGATAGGTAAGTAATATGAATGCTTAAATCGATGCTATTATTGTGCCCACACTTATCAGGCCTTCTCTATGCATGAGATTGAATGGAAAAGGGAAAAGAGACCCATCACGAGGCCCAGTTGTGTGGTCCATTGGTGGCAGTTAACGACCGCAGCCGGGACCAACGGCTTAAAGTGCCTTCCGGAGCATGGCGGAGCTGAAGACAGTAAACTTTTGCTCACCCTACATAAGGTCGACTGAGCGCGCTAACCAATGCGTCAACTTATTATTGGAGTCGGGCGAAGGTTTTTTGTAAGTTATTAATTAAATGATAGGCGGCCGACTTCAATGGCATTTTTTTGAATAAGACGCTTTTAATATAAGTATTATTTATCACTTTTTTAAAGTTCGAAGCCGGTTCTACTTTACATAAAAAGTGTTTATTTCATGCTTTTTAATGATATTGATATTTTTTTATTAAACAGGTAACACTGAAAATATGAAATATCTTTGTAAATAAAAATATTAAACACAGTGAAAGCCTTAGAATAGGAGATTATGTTTGTTTGCTCGACATATTGTTTTTCAATAATCTATATTTATATTTTGTTTGCATTGAATAAGTCCCTATACGCGGCGGACATAGGCTATAATTTCCGCAGGCAAAGTCGCGGGGAACATACTCGTTGAACATCTTTCTTTCAGAATTTGAATGAATTCTAAATACGCAATATTTTGTTTTTTAGCTGAAATGGGTCATGTTTAGTTCTATAAAGAAAACTACTTATTCAATTTCGATCAAATTTAAATGGGATCACCTCGATCTATAATGCTATCGAATAATAAAAGAATTTCGAAAATCGGTCAACATTTGACGAAGATATCGATGAACATATAACCTCCTTCTTTTCGATTTTGAAGTCGATTAAAAACTACTTTAAAATCAATGGGTAGTATCTGGGAAGTATCTCTAATCAATGGTATATCGTAGATCGCAAGCGAGAGTTGTAAATAATAAATAAATAAAATATTAAACAACATCACATACATTCCTCAGATTGACAATGAATGGATATAAAAAAACTTTACCAGAGATATTCAGGTAGATAACAATTAGGTGTGTAGTAACGTAGGGCTCGTGAAACTATAATAATATTTTGGCAATTTCCTTTGGACTGAAATTCTAAGAAATCAAAGAGACCAACTTTTCAGTTATGCTTTGAGCGTAATCTCAAATGAAGGGACAGACCTCAGAATGCTTAAAATGGACAGTGACAAAGGTCCATAGGGGGATCTAAACTATGCAACAAAGATTTTGGTCGGCCATTTTCTTTTTGTTCAAATCCCTTTTATAACAAGTCGATTACAAACGAAAGGTGAAAATGATTATTTCTTTGGTTAGATTTATTTGATATCCGTAACATGCACTCAAAATTTGCTATTACTTAAAAAATTATCAATTCAAAACAGTTAAATTTCAAAATATTAAAACTTTATACTTAAACTATTTTTTGAGATTACGATTACAAATTACTGTGTACTTATTGTCATAGTAAGTATAAAAAAGTCTTAAAAATTAGTTTGGAAATTTCGAAAAACTTTAATTTGGCGTAATTAGTACTGATTTTCTCGTTGTCTTTTTTATAAAGAGACTTCATTTTCTGAATACATTCTATATTGTACATTTTTTTTTTACTTTTACTTAAGTAAGTGTCTTGTATATTCCTTTTTATTTGAATTATTTGTTCGTCTTTACATGAGTTTTGCCTGTCTATTTTCATAAGCATAATTAATTATATATATTGTTAATATTTATAATGAGATATCATTACATTTGTTAGCTTCAAGATCAAATCACAATCACAAGCATTTAAAAAGTTAATTTGAAGAATAAATTGACTTTTGCAATGTTAATTGAATGTGTGTCATTTAGTTAAAGGTGCTTTAATATTACCACAGAAAAATACAAACTTTTTATTGTTAATGCATTAATCCCCATATAAGATTTTAGCGAATTGAAATAGAAAGATGTTCTCGTAACAATAACATCTCCCAAGGGTTTCGGACCGGAACAACCCTAACCCCGTTAGCAGAATTTGGAATTTATTATGTCTGATCTTAGTTAGTGATTCTAGAAACATCTTTAAACAGGATGTGGTCAAAGATCTTCCGTTAGTAGGTTCTGTTATCCAAATATCTCTTGTGTTTTGATATACTATGTGAATTCCCTGTAGAGTTCATAGTTGTGCGATATTTCATGCTTTTATGTATCTGATATGTCAAATTGGAAATTATAATATGATTATTTATATAATACAATAAAGTTTAAATGTCATATTTTATGTTTATACCTAAAATTAATTAACCGGCGGTTTATATAATTAACCTACACAAAACTACAGCACGATTTAGATAGAAGTTTCTTAAATTACTTTTTCTTTTTTATTAAGGCTTCCAGGCAACCTTAAAAAATAGGACATACAGGATAAATTTTGAATATTTTAAAATATATAGGTAATATATAACACAACCATATAAAGCTTAAAATATTTAATAAAAAACTGCTCGAGATTTAATATTATTTTTTGCTTAACAGCCGTATGGCAGACCGAGAGCGCTAATTGCGCCATCGGGCTCATAGAGACCGGTTAAAAATAGTTATTTAATTTTAACAGTATACCCACTTCAGTATTTAATACAGTTAAACACTTCAGTATTTAATATATTTGAACAATTTTGCATACACAATGCTATACGGAAAAATATTCTTAAAAATACACTTTGTCCCTGGCACTGAGATGGGACTCGAGCCCATGAACTTTTGCTATCCGAGCGACTACTCTAACCACTGAGCTACCCAGGACCTAACAGGACTGACGAATTTTTCAAGCACTTGTTTCTTTTTCGCTACTACCGAGCGTATTTTCATCAATGTTCAGGCAATCTACCCAAATAGCCGAAAGAAATATTTTTACAAATATTTAAACTTTCGATAAAGATGAAAATTTGTTTTAATCATCTATACTGAAAGATATTCTTAATTGAAAATACTCAAAAATCCACTTTGTCCCTTCGGCAATTTTTCAATAGCAATCCTTCGAATTGAAACAGCTCCTTTAGAGTGTGTAAGTGAAATTTATAATGATCTAGTAATAAATTTCCACATCTCCAAGTTGGAGTCGGGTCGCGCCGCACAACTTGTGATTGCATCCTGCAACCAACTCCACCGCACTCGATACCTTTGTGTTTGCGGCCTTTGTGCCGGCGCGTTTGCTCTGCACTCTGTACTCCGTGCAACCGCCATGTTGGATTTTAATCAACCGTTGGAGTGAAGGTTTCCTTGAATTTTCTGTGGAAAATGTCACTTTTTTCATTGCATGTGTGCCGTATCGTGAATTTATTAATTAAATTTTCATTTGTAAAATAAGTTAATAACAACTAGCATGTTTATTTATGAGGAGATTAGTATGTTTTGTCTGCGATGTGAAAGTTAAGTAACTTTCGCAAGGGCCGGTTGTAAGATGGGTGAACAAATTTTTATCTTGAGCTCCTATTATAACGGAGTGCCGTACCACCGTTTATTATCCTAGGTCTCAGTATGCAAACTTTTTGTCTTTGATATTCAACATCATTTCTTTTTATTATACTCTTTTTGGATGTCAGTTCGTAAAAAATCATCTGTTGTAAATATGTAAATCGTATAAATTTAAAAATAGTAATATTATAATTATGAAGTTAAGTGTTTAAAATAAAAATTATAAATAGAATACACAAAATTGTATCCTGTAACAGCGTCCAAGTTTTTATTAAGAAACCCAAAAAGGTTTTCTTTACTTTATCATTTATATCATAAATAAATCCATACTCAAGTTAATCAGCCTTTCATTAATTGGCCCACTGTGTGCCTCGAAAGGCACACTGCAGTCGTTTACGACCACCATACCACAATAGGTCCTCATAGTGGATTCTTCCAATCTCTCTTGTTGTTGATTCTTATATTGTGTTGATATAAAGTAGTTTTCGTTATGTATTATATATTTTCTATTACCTAATGGAAGAAATTGCGACCTGCTTTGCTGATTGTTTGTAAATATCATAAACGAAATCTACCAAATATCAATAGTTTGATGTTCATAGCTTCGCTCAATTTTAAAGAAGTTGCTGGTCCTGTTTTGAAGGTAGAATTTATTTTAATTCAATCGAAAGAATTGAACGTACACACTGTATTATAATATTGAGTAGATTTTCATTAATGCATATTTACTCAACTATTTGTAATTAAAGTGATATAAATATTTCTCTAAACAGTGGTAATCTTAATGGTTTTGAGGGTGCCACCTCGTGAGGTTAATAAAGTTCTTATAATCCCCGCCGTCCATCTATATACCCTGCTTCTACCTTAATCAAATTATTACCTTGCACCTGGAGTCTGAAGACACCTCTTACAGGTCTCACATGATTAGCGTAGGGAATATTATTACGCAAGGAATTCTTCTAAATTACTTAAAGAATTTAGGAATAGGAATTTGAACAGCCGTCTAAATTATGTATGGAATTTAGACAGCTGCCCAAGAAAGAAGTAACCTGAGAATTGATTAAGTTCAGCACAATATAAATAACACAATAGATACTTAAATAGGTATATATGCGTACCACACATGAAGTTCTGGGAGATTAAAGGAGCTATAGCATAAATTCTACTAAGATTTTCATATAGTATTGCTACAGATAGTTCTTCCGGTTTTCGTAAAATGATCCGGTTTCCGTTCAAGATTATTTTGAATATATGAAGACGACCTCGGTAAATTATCTTGCATGCCGGCTTCAAGGTGTCACCATCTCTGAGGTGTAGTATTCGATCCCGATTGGATCTTAGTCGTGGGTGATGTAGAAAATGATTTTTTTTTATTCAGGTTTGAGTCTTGTGTGTTTTACGAACGAACGAGTGTTTTAGTAACTTAAAGTAACTAAAACACTCGTATTGTGGGGTGTCAGAAACAACGAAAGTTTAGACAGATTCCAATCTGTCTAATTTAATTATTCATGTGGTTTTATATTCATATTAACAGATTATTATTATCAAATATTCTGATTTTATCTGATCAGGAGTATACTAGATATATGTAACAGTGTTCCGAAAAATAAAGACTAACAACATTATTTTAAACTTTATTTTTAACTTACGGTACATACTCCGGCGTCTTAGTAACTAGTAATTGAATTTCTTCTGAGCTAAATGTTAATAAATAAAAGTGCACAGTTATTTAGGAGTTATTTATGCGATTTTATACCTGGAACTCCACCGCAGCGATCCAAACGTAATCACTGAGAAATTGCGTTGATCGTTCGACAGCAATCGGTCAACAATTTAATATTGTCAGTTAAACGCGTTCCTTTGAATTAATAAGCGCAGTTGAAGCATTCCCTTGCTCACGAGATATGTTGGACTGAGTTAATGGTATCATTAACGTATATTAATTGGCTACAGGCGACAGTCATTTCTTTTTATATTCATCGACGTTCTGCTTAATTTTTCTGATTATAATAATGACTAGCGATATTTTAAATCTAATAGGGGAGAGCGGGGCTGGTTTTAACGGGGGTAAGAATTAACAAGGTTATTCCCGCCAAACGGGCAGTTCTATTAATGTGGTACTCGGTTTAGAAGTACAATGTACGTAGCCGAACACGTCCCGACCGGCCAGTTGCCGGCCGGTCGTCGCTTGTAATAGTTGTGCGTAGCGATCTCGGATTGACAGGTAAGCGAACTTTTTTTGCTTTGCAATAAATTGATTTGTAATTAATTTATTCTTAGAATCGATTTAATGTGTATCCTATATCGAAGTCTATTTTATTGACAATGGCACTACATTTTTTATTTGTAATTATTCGTATTCGTTTTTTTTTGTGACTATTAAAGTATAAAAAGTTATTGTGGGGCTAAAATTAACAAAATTGGTGGGGTAAGTATTAACTTGTTAATACTTGCCCCGTGTGTATGCCATGATAGGCAAATGTTTTTTTTTATTATTTTTACAGAATGCGAAATTACACAAGGAAGACTTCAAGGGGGTCCACGTCTCAAGAAGTATATGATCTTGCAGCTAAAGAAGTTCTTGAAAATAATAGAAAATACAGAGATGTAGCCACTGAATACGATATTTGTCATGTGACGCTGTTTAAATACGTAAAGAAAAAAAAGACGGGCACTTCCTTGGAAGTGGGGTATAAAAAAAACCGTTTAGTTTTTAATGCACAACAAGAAGCCATAATAGCAGATTATTTAATCAAATGTGCCAATATCTATTTTGGATTGTTACCTGATGACGTCAAGAAGTTAGCCTACGAACTTGCCATTCAATACAAGATCGATAATATTCCAGAATCTTGGAATCGAGATGGAAAGGCTGGCAAAGATTGGTTTGCCGGTTTTATGAACCGCAATGCAACATTGTCTATTCGGAGTCCTGAAGCGACCAGCTTAAGCAGGGCAACATCCTTTAACCGCACTAATGTTCATTCATTTTTCCAAAAGTACGAAGAAGGGCTTCGAAGATACAATTTTCCTCCGAGTAGAATCTGGAATGTAGACGAGACTGGAGTGACAACGGTGCAAAAACCCAAGAAAGTGGTAGCTCAACGATGTTCCAAGCAGGTAGGGACAGTCACATCTGCAGAACGGGGTACTCTAGTCACAATTGCTGCAGCAGCAAATGCTATTGGTAATTTTATACCCTGCATGTTCATTTTTCCACGGATGAGATATAGTGATTTATTCGTCCAAAATGGGCCCCCTGAGTCTATTGGTACAGGTAATAAATCTGGATGGATGTCTGAAAAAGAGTTTTCGTACTTCATTGACCACTTCATAAAACATGTTAAACCATCTGAGCATGATCCAGTTTTATTGCTGTTGGACAATCATCATTCTCATGTGAACGTGGATGTCGTCACTAAGGCTAAAGATAACCACATCATACTTTTGTCTTTCCCTCCGCATTGTTCCCACAATCTTCAACCACTGGATGTTGGTGTGTATGGACCGTTCAAAAATTACATTAGCCGGCAGCAAACGAACTGGATGATTAATCATCCCGGGAAAACAATGACAATCTATGATCTCTCTGGAATTGTAAAAGAAGCATTCCCTCTGGCATTTACACAAAAAAACATCATCAACTCATTCAAAAAAGCTGGAATTTGGCCCTGTAACGAAGATGTATTCCAAGACAGCGACTTTGCACCATCATTTGTCACTGATCGTCCCGATCCAAATACAGTTCCTACGGAAAACCGGGTATCAAGTCAGCCACGTGATACTTCTAATAATCTAGTAGATGTATCATTGAATTTAGATTCCTCAATACAAAATGAAATTTTGACTAACATGCCTGATATTGACATCAGTATTTCGGATGTTATTGATCAAATATCACACGTACCACATGAGCTACGAACACCTCCTAAGTCGACATCATCAAATGAACCAGGACCTTTAAATGTGGCTGGACCATCAAATACAAAAGCTTCAGCAAAGTTTAACATAGAAGCAATAAGACCACTTCCAAAAGCACCGCCATGTGTTGAATCCAAACGAAAGCGTTTTAGGAAATCAACGATTCTTACTGATACACCCGAGAAATCAGCTTTAGAGGAGGAAGCTATATTAAAAGCAACAAAGAAAGTAAAACCTAGTCAAACAAAAAATAAGGGTAAAGGGAAAGGTAAAATAAAAGAAACCGGGAGAGTACAAGTCAAAACTGTTAAGAAACATATTCTACAGGATGATAGTGAAGAAGATAACTGCTTCTGTTTAGTTTGCGCTGAGACTTATAACGAAGATAAATCTGGGCTTGACTGGATACAATGTATTTATGCAAAAGATGGGCGCATATCACCTGTATTAGAGGTGATACCAAAAAATACATATGCCTCAATTGTTTCTCAGATGATGAGTATTCCGAATAATTGTTGCCTGATATGACAAATCTCATTTTACTTATTATTATATTAAGTACAAGTTATATTAAGGTGAACTAGACTATTATTACATTATTAAGATACTTAAAGAATGACATTAAGTTTAAAGACTGTGCTTTAACATAGGAAGGTTTGAAAATATAGCCACTGTCGATATATCATAATTTTTTGCTGTACCTGATTGAGAATCTTTAAGACTGTTAACACTAAAAAGTTTACGTAACTTCCAAATATTACTTTTAAAGTATTTTTACTAACTTTTGTAAGCTAAAAAAAAACAATGATTGTTGATTAGTGTAGTAGTAAAATATTTTTTGTAAGCAAAAAGAGAATGATTGTTAATTAGTGTTATAGTAAAAGAATATATATATTTATTTAAGTTCCTGTCATAAGAAGTACTCATTTGTTTAGTTCTAAAGATAATAAAAGCGTTTCTATTAATATGAATGAGATTTTATTTAACTCTCTTATTGAATTTATTCTCTGTTAATAATTGCCCCTTACGTTAATACTTACCCCATCTCTGTTTATATTTGCCCCAAACACGGGGTATGTATTAACAAATGATTTTTTTTTGTTTTTATGATGACAATCCTGAAAGTACTTATCTAATTCAAGATTTTTTTTACTAATATTAAAGCTAAAAAACCAAAGCAAGCTATGGATAAAAAATAAAACAAAGAAGTTCATTATTGTTAAAAATATACAACATAATACCAAATTTGTTAGTACCAGCCCCGCTCTCCCCTACATAAACACGGGTATTCATTTATGTTGGTGTTATAAATCGGTGACTTTTGTTTTTTAAGTTAAATTTATCAATAAATCGACAGACAATAAATGTTATTTAAATGATTTATTAAAAAAAAATAGAAGGAATTCTAAGTCCTTTGATAATATCTCACATACAGAGCATATTTCAGCATACGGAAAGGAAAGGTACTTCCGACGGAATATGTTCAGACCTAATTGGATATAGCCGCAGTTACCGTATTATGTAATTATACACAATAGTTAAGTATATCTGTAAGTCCGGATAAATTTTATTAATATATCAACATTAAAAAAAGTGTATGCGACAGGATTCGGCTTTTTGGCGGGAAACTGAAAGCGCGGATTTTTAAATTTCTTAATAAATTTTAATTAAATTACTATTACAAACACCACATAGGAAGCTGTACGTACGTTAAAAATGACGACGGATGATGACGACGAGAATTCCATGGATGCAGACACTGGTTGGACGGATACAAGTAAGAGAAAACGTAAACTTAATTCCAATAAGCAAACTAAGGATAAGTCTTCCAATGTTGTTGACTCCAATTCGAGATTTTATACAAAACCAGGCTATAAAAGGCTTTATTCTGATTTGAATAATGACATCGAAGAATATCCAGTCTATGTAGAAAGTCAAAATAGAGAAGAAAAGTTAGGAAATAAAAACCCGCTTGCAATATCAAAACTATTCAAAGGTGTGAAGGGGATACACGAACGTCGTAGAGTTAGTGCGACAAAAATAATGTTCGTATTTAAACAAGCAGCTGCAGCAAATAACTTCCTTTCCAATGAATGTCTAGTAGATAATAACATGAGAGCGTACATCCCTGCTTCCTCTGTGGAAAGAGTAGGGGTAGTTAGATTCATTCCAAAGGAAACAACTTGCAGTGAACTCTATCAGAAGTTGTCTTCAGATAGTGAAATAATCTCGGTCAGGAGATTCATGAAGAGACTAGGCAACGACTTGGTACCACTAACTACGATTTCCGTTACCTTTGTAGGGACAAGATCACCTCAACATATATTTCTTGATAATTGGAGGTACAAAGTATCTGAATATATCCCACCTATAATGCAATGCTTTAAGTGCCTAAAATTCAATCACTCAGCCAAAGTATGTAGGAATAGTCAAGTTTGTTCTAAGTGTGCAGAGAGTCATTCATACAAGGACTGCACTTCAGAGGTTTTGAAGTGCAGTAATTGTAGTGGCGATCATTTAGCGATATCTAAGTTATGTCCGATTAAAATGTCTAAAATTGAATCAAACAAGAAAAGTTATTCGAATGTACTAAAAAGTAATAGTTCATTCCCACCTTTACCTAAAAGTAATGTATTGAACCATAAGTTTAAAAAAGATGTTTCTGCCCCATTAAAACCTAATGACATAATAAACGATGAGAAAATTATGAACACTATAGTTAAAACATTGATATCCCTTGGCAATTCTAATACAGCTAAAACAGTAACACATATTAAAGAAACATTCATTAAATTATTAACTTCTTAATGGGTCATTTGAAAATTGTTCATCATAACATTCAGAGTATTAATAACAAAAAGCCATTGCTTCTTACATTATTAAATGACAATAATATAGATATATGTTTATTAAACGAAACATGGCTTAAAAACTCTTCTCCGAAAGTTAATTTTCCAGGATACATATTTCTGAATAAAAATGCAAAAAACGAACATGGTGGAGTAGCTATTTTATTAAAAAATTCTCTGAAATATAACATAGTATCCATTCCTTTTTACGAAGATATACAATGCATAGCTGTATTGATCCAAACAAACAGAGGTTCTCTTTCCATTTTATCGGTGTATTGTTCTCCTGGAAATGTAAATAGAACTAGATTTAATAAATTAGACAATATTATTCGAAACCTTCCAAAACCGTGCTTAGTCACGGGAGATTTTAATGCGCATCACATAGCATTTGGCTGCATAAATACAAACTCTAGGGGCAATAAACTATTTGAAATATTGGATAACAATGATCTATGTATCTTAAATTCAGGTGAACATACAACAATTCAATCACCAAATAGAAATTCCTCAGCTATAGACGTAAGTTGTATAAGTCCATCTTTGGCACCTTTATGTGAATGGCGTGTAGGGAATGATCCACTAGGCAGTTTCCATTATCCAACATTTATAGATATAAATATATCTCCATCAGTATATCTAGTTAACAATGATTATGAAAAGTTCTTATATAATAAAGCTGATTGGGTGAAATATCGTATTAAGTCTGAAGAATACTTTAAAGACTTTATTGTAAATATTAATAATCCACTCCTCACTTATCAAAATTTTAGTCTATTACTTGAAATATTAAAAAAAGAATGTGTTCCTTTATATAAAAGTAGACAAGGTCAAAAAAGGCGTACACCAGCTCCTTGGTGGAATTCCAGATGCTCTAATGCAGTAGATGACTCTCGCAAAGCTCTGCAAACATATAGAAATAATTGTACCTTAGAAAATTATATTAACTATAAGAAGTTAGATGCTCTCAAAAAAGTTACATTAAAAGAAGAAAAAAAGAACAGTTGGAAAAACTTGTGTCACTCTTTTAATAGATTTACCCCTATTACTCGTATCTGGAATTTTATAAAGAGGTTTAAAGGTATTGATAGAAAAACTGTTTCTAAAAATGATGAGTGGATTCCAAATTTCATAGACAAATTTACCGAACCAGCTGATGTTAATGATGAAGATATCACCCATCTTTTTGAGTTTAATAATGACAATATGGAATCATCTTTCTTGCTAGAATCATTCCAATGGGATGAATTTGTTGCGGCAATTAATTCAAGGAGGGACTCTGCCCCTGGTTTAGATAACATTCCATATATCATGATTAAAAAGCTTCATAGATCTGTTCAGTCATTATTATTACAAATTTACAATTTATTATGGGAAAAACAACTTATTCCAAACTCATGGAAATCTCAATGCATAATTCCAATCCTAAAACCAGACAAACCAGCAAATCATCATGACTCATATAGGCCGATTTCATTGTCTTCCTGTTTAGGAAAGCTATTTGAGCATATGATCAAAACAAGATTAGATTTTTTTGTAGAAACACATAATATCTTACCTTCAAACCAATTTGGCTTCAGACGTGGTCGAAGTGCAAATGAAAGTTTTGTTACTTATTTGTCTGATATCAAAAAGTTTATCATAAGTCGCAATAGTGCTCCATGTGTTTTCCTGGATGTACAGGGTGCTTATGATAATGTGGACTTATACAAGCTGTCACATATTATGTCAGATCTAGGTATTCCTGGAAAATTAATAAAATGGATTTTTAATTTTGCTTATGACAGAACTGTATTTGTTAAATTCAATAATATTTTACATGGTCCTAAGAAGTCATATAAAGGTCTTATGCAAGGCGCTTGTTTATCACCGATTTTATATAACTTATATACTTCTCAATTAATGTCCAGAATTCCTAATGATATAAAGGTTCTACAATTTGCAGATGACCTGCTTTTATATTGTGTAGAAAGGAATCTCCAATCAGCTGAGGCCAAACTTAATGGAGCATTAGATAACCTACAGCATTTTTATGAAAATCAACTTAAATTGACCATAAATACATCTAAGTGTGATGTTTTAGTTTTTGGAAGTAATGATCTTGCACATATAAAATATAAAAATGGTAGAATTCAGATAACTAATAGTCACAAATTTTTGGGTGTAATTATTGATTCAAAGCTAAAATTTCAACAGCATATAAATTATGTCATTAAGAATGCTCATAGGGGCATTAACATATTGCGCTGCTTGGCCGGAGTCTCTTGGGGTGCAGATCCTAAGCTATTATCCACACTGTATAAAAGCATTGTACGCAGTCATTTTGACTACAGTTGTTTAGCTTATTTGAACTGTAATTCAACTCTGTTAAAAAAATTAGATGTTGTACAAAATATTGCATTAAGAATTATCTCTGGAGCTATGAGGTCTACTCCAGTAAATGCCATGGAAATAGAAACATGTATCCCACCTCTATCAATAAGACGGTTCCTTCTTGCACAAAAATTTTGTGTAAAAGTGTTGTTTAGCAATAATTTTGTGGTTACTAATAATTTGTTGCTTCCTCCAGCAATGGCAGATAGTGTAGAAGGTTCTATAGTCTCTGCAAATTCAATAATGCAAGGATTAACACCAGAGATGTGTACAATTTTAACTAAAATACAAAAGAAATGTGTGAATATGTATATATGTGAGGATAATATTTGGCCTTTTTATAAATGTAAATATAAGGCTTTATTACACCAGCACTCAATTAATTTGTCTAATATTAACGATAAATTTGATTACTTAGATTTAATGGCAAATAGAAAAGAATTATATAAGATTTTCACAGATGGGTCTAAAAGTGACAAATGGGTTAGAGCTGGTTTTTTTGATTCTCAAACAAAATTAACTAAAGTGTTTAATCTAAACAGTATTACATCAATTTTTACAGCTGAGGCTTATGCTATTCTACAAGCTTTAAAATATGTCAAAATTGCAAATATCTTGCAGAATATTGTAATAATTACTGACTCTCAAAGTGTACTGTTGGCTCTTTTGAATCCTAAAATAGACTTTAAGTTAAATTATATAGTTTATAATATTAAGGACTTACTATATGAGCTAAAACTTAGTGGTATGAAAGTAGAGTTCCTTTGGGTGCCTTCTCACAGAGGCATTGCAGGGAATGAGATTATAGACAGAGCTCTCTCTTCTGGTTATGATGAAGACTGTAGTAATCAAAGGCAAATACCATTCTCTGACTATTTCCAAGTTTTGAAAGATGACACCAAAAAGCTTTGGAGAGACTATTGGGATAACATCAAAGAATCCAAAGGAAGTTGGTATGCTAGTATCCAACAAATATTTCCTGTGAAACCCTGGTATAATGATAGACAATGTGACTCCAGGAAATTCATAACAATAATTAACAGACTACGCTTTGGTCACTGTTTAGTCCCAAGTCACCTTCACAGACTTAAGATAAAACCTGACAGTCGGTGTACACATTGCCAACAACAGAATGCCGATATTGACCATCTTTTCTTTTCATGCTCCGCATTTGGTATCCAGAGGCTCGTCTTTGTCAGTGAACTTCAATCAGTTTCAGAAGATATGAAACGAAGTGTTCCCCGCCACATTAAAGAAATACTATCAGAACCAAGGTTTTACTTACCAGTTTATAAGTTTGTATGTAACACCGTAGAATTATTGTAAATATATCTTTATGTGAGTAGCGTACTTTTAAGCTGATTGATTGAAATTGTTCTTCCTTTTAATTTACGTTGAAAAGTTGATATTCTTTTTAGGTTGTTTTTAAATTGACATTTGTTTGAATTCGATAACGACTAGTTTTAGTTCTTTTCTATGGATAACAAATTTCTATGAGTTTAGTAGTAAGATTGTATATATATATACATATGTTACAACTTAATTTTTAATTAATGTTAAATTTTAATTTTTTTAATTATTGTTAAATATCTTCAAGTGTTATTTACCATGTAATTTTTTTGTATGTTTACGGCTAAAGGACTGGGTTCCAAGCCAGAATAAATAAAAAAAAAAAAATGTATGCGACAATATTATAACCATACAATAGATTTGTATTATAATACAGTTCCATAATTGTCTATTTTTTTTTATTTCGGCGACTTTTTTTATATCTTTTTGTAAGACTAGTAGTTTTTCATGATTGTTTTTTAATTACGCTAATAGTTTTGTAGACTTTTAATGAAAATAAACAAACAAACATACAATAAAATCTTTTATCTTTATAATATTAGTTTTTACGGTAAATAATCTGTTGTAAACAATAAGTAATATCAACCAATTAAATAAATTATCTACTGACATTAAAATATATTACGCTATTATTTAAACGTAGAAAATTTAATTGTTTATTTATGTTTTTGGTAAACAAAATTTTGTCTTAAATTTTCTAGATTATTATATTAATTTTAAAAGAAAAATTATATGTATGATTGAACCCAATATACCGACAAATTGTAGCAATATATTTCGTTCTTCAACCGACCAAACTGTAATAATAAAAATCATTAGACATAATGAATAGGTTTTTAGATAAGATGGAGGTGTCGCCACTCCGCACTGCCCGCAGCAATGCCTTATTACATGTCGTCAAGAGGCTATTGCCATCAAATTTATATACAACATTATTAATTTTTATTTATAGATGCACCTTCTTCTTTTCATTACAAACATTGTTGTTTACATAAAGTAGATTAAATGAATTTAAATTATCCTTGAAATTGACCGAAAACATGGAATTTTTTTATTGCTCACTTTTTGAAGTGTTTTTAATTTATAGAATAATATTGCAGTGTTGTAATAGACCATCAAAGTTTGTCAAAGGACTCAGAGATTGTTCACATAATTTCAGAGCTATATCGAAGATTTGGTTTACAAAATTTTATTTAATAATAATAAATAAAAAAAAATTATTTACCAGAAACATTTTTATCATACAAAAGTTGTCTCTTTCTTTTAACTGCATAACACCTGTGCCAGAAAGAGCCACTCTTCCATAGGTAAAGATCTAAAACGATGGTAAAGTTATAAACAATTCAAATTATACAGACAGACGGAACGTGTAATATGGCGCGGAACTACGCGTGCTTCTCTCTCTCTCTCTCTGTGTGTGTTAAGATATACAATGAAAATTACTTTTGCACATAAACGACAACAAAATAAATAAATAGACAGAACATGTAACTAGGCCTAATTGCATAAAGCAATTGCCAACAGCAGCGGCACATGTATTCAGTGACATTTTCTGGCATCCAGCCCAGGGGGGCGGGGTAATGGCAGCCAGAACGCAACTCACACTCCACCACAAAATGCAATTGGCCATCGAGTGGCTGCTCAGTTTATTTTTAAAGTTCCTTTATTCAATTAAATCTCATGGCGACTGAAGGCATGGAAGTTGAAACGGCAATGCTTTCTCGCTCTCACGTAACAAACGCAATTAAATGAAATATATTTAGGTTGAGTTAAGTTTTTTAGTATACTCAATACAAGCTTTCCAGCAGTAACATAAGTAAAGCGCTAAAATTACATCTGTTATTTCGCCACATATGTATATTTCTTACAAATAAACGATTCCGTTTGAACACGCCGAAGCGTTTAAAGATTTGTGGCTTTAAAATAGAAATACTATTTATATATAGAAAAATATTAGATACGTATTTTTTTCTTCAATTTAAACTAGAGATGGCTTTGATAATAGGCATTAAAGGAGTGGGGCCCGCTACGTCACAGTTTTGTAGAAAATGTACAGAAGCGTGACGTCATGTGACATTTCAACTCAATGTGTTACCGCAATTTATTGATTACGCTAAAAAACATGTATTTAATATTATTCAATGCAGTTGCTCATAAAGCGCTATTTTTTTTATCCATTGTAAACCCCGAAAGTGAGTCTTTAAACACGTGTCAAATAAAAATGTACTGAAATCCTTTACTGCACACGTGCTTAAAAGTATTTTTAATTTTTTTTGGCCGAGCACCAAAGAAATTTAAAAAAAAATTGATGAAAATATGTCAAACTTTAGAGGCAAAAGTATTCCAAGGGGCCTAGAACGAATATTTTCAAATAAAAATGTATGACACGAAAACATGTTCAAATATCACGTTTAATTTTATCAAATAATTTTTACCTTTAATACATACTTAGTTTTATTAACCTATATATTTATTTTATTTCCTCGCAAAAAGCATTGAAAAATGTTGTAAGAAACTTGAGCGTAAAAGGTTTTTCGAATTCGTGCCAATGAAAACCCTCGTTACGCTCGTGTTTTCAATTTGGCCCTTATTCGTAAAACCTTACTTTCCGTTCTCGTATCTTAAATAACTATTTCAATAATCTATCTCACGCACAAACGAACAAATATTATTCGTCACCCCTATTTTATATAACACCCGAGTCTGATCATTATATTTGAACATTATAAAGAATTCAAATCATGTACAATTACCGGATCCTTATCTGGCAAATCGTTGGATATCAGTTCTGTATTTGAGTTCTAAAAATAATTTGATAATTATAAAAATACTCAACAAAGCTGTGATAGTCACTTGTTTACCTTCAGTGACTAACCGGAGTCCCAAACTAAAATCCAGGTTTAAAAAATGTAACGGTCACCCGAAACAATGTCAGAGTAATCATACTAAAAACAACTAGAAACAACGTTGTTACGTTGGAGCCTTATCGCCCTTATGTTCTACTACAAAATTCAGTTATAATTTCTGTATTTTGCCGCTCGCTGCGATGCCCGGACCACAAACAAAAGCGACAAATAAACGCTCGCTACGCTCAAAGTGCTTCACTGTGCAGAATAGATTACCTTTGAAAGATATTCTAGATTAATTTGTAGTGACGATAACTAATTAGAAAATATAAAACATCTATTCTACTTAACTGACGCGACAGAGTGAGGAATGGCAGTGTGGAGACTAAGTAACTTTCCCTAAGACCGTACATGGGATGGGTGACCAAAAATACATTATCTGAAGGACCTCCGTTGTAAGCACGTTGAGTTAAAGTTTCCAACTGCATCTATAGTTGTCGACACTTACCCATTCACACTGCGCCAGCGTGGTGGGGCTATTCTCTTTGATTCCATCCATAGAGAAAGCCTGTGCCCTCCTGCAGTGGGCAAATTAATAGTCTGGTGATAATGATGAAATGTAAGTTAACTTTCCCATATACTAAAATAATATAATTCTGTATTTATTTTAATGTAATAGTTTAGTATTATTTCTTACTAGATTTTTCTAGACGACTTGCATATAAATCCCATACTTTAACTACTTCAACCCCCATTTTAACGATAAAAGATAACACATATTCTTTCCTAAAGTGTTTTGTTATAATTCATGTGTATCTGTACTACGGTAAATTTTATGAAAATCGGTTGAGCGGCTTAGGCGAGAAAACGTAACATGTAGACAGACAGACAGAGTTAATTTCTCATAATGAAATAAATTGTTAATATTTTTTTAATTAAATTACGTTGATTAATTCCAAATTAGGAGACATGTTTTCATAATACTGATGAAGTGTATCTTTGTGATTTTGGCCGGTATGTATATATGTTAACAACAAAATTAACAAGTTTATTTTGTTATAATCAGTGGCATACGAATACGCTGTCTTTTGGTCATCGCTATTATAATATAGCTATAGTTATAAAATAAATTTCTTTTTTAAAACTTTTTAGAGCGTTATTTAGCTGTAGTCTGGTTTTAATTTTTGCACTTATTTTTTTATGTCAGTATGTCCTTAATTGATTAATAATTTGATATAAAGAAACATTGCACATCAACTTCTTGAAAGAAACAGTTAGCTAATTCGCATAATAACATAAAAGCATATAACCTCCACAGAATCTTTTTTTTTTAATCTACAGGTACCAATATCATATTGATACTAATACTAGGAAAGTGGTCAGCAGCGTGGTCTTGTATTATACATGTAAATCTTCCTCTTGAATCTGTAGACTCTGTATACTAATGAAAACCGTATAATTCGTTGTGTAGGCGTAGAGACAGCGGGAAGCGACTTTTGTATTATACTATGTAAGATACGATGTTTTGTTTAATTTCATTTTTGTAGTTCTATTCTGTTGAAATCCAACGACGAAGACACTGATCACATCATAAGAGGTTCAGTCAAAAAATCTACTTCAAAGGGTAGAATAACACCCGGTTTCTGAATTGAGAATTTAAAGTTAAGCACGTCTCAAATCGAATTTAATCTGGTATTCGTTTCTGATTTTAGTTTGTTTAATGGTTAGTTGATAGCAGTTTCATAAAATTGGACATTTTACTTAGTGAAACGTAAAATAAGTTATTTAGAATAATCAGTTAAAATTTTGTACTTTTCTCATGTCAGTGGCCGTAAATGTTTAAAATACCTCTAAAGCTCTGACAGCGCTATATTCGATTCTGAGTTTAACGGTACAATATTTATAGAATAGCGAATCTGATCTAGTTAATGATAATATCTCATTAAGAAATAGGCATCAGTTAAGCTTCCTGACTTCCATTGGTGTCTTAAAAGGCATACTGCAACTACTAAATGTAAAAGTCAATGTTTTAATATATATAATTTTTATTAAAAAAAACATTTTATATCAATAATTCCTGAAATTAAAAAAAAAGTTTTTTAATGCTGATACTAGTGTACTGATAATAGTACAATGGGGATGATGACAGTGTAATAAGAAAATAAATTATATTTAGTCCATCAGTTAGATAATAGAAAAATATTAGATACGTAGTTTTTGCTTCAATTTAAATAAGAAATGGTTTAAATAATAGGCATTAAAGATAAAGTGAGGGCTCGCTACGTCGCAGTTTTGTAGAAAATGTACAAAAGCGTGACGTCATGCGACATTTCTACTCACTGTATCACCGCAATTTATTGATTACGCAAAAGAAATACGTATTCAATATTCTTCATTATTCTACCTTACGGACTAACAAACAAATATAAGTCGTCAACCCTATTTCATTTATAAAACGCACTTACTATAAAGTGAAAAAATACAATAAAGAAAATTGCTCTGTACGTTATGGCGAAATTATATTAACTTGTTGGTGTTTACTAAAAAAATTACTTGTTATCATTATAATAATTAATTATTGATATATTTTGATAAGTATGTATAATTAGTCAAGCAGAATTAATTATAAAATTAAACTCAGAACACATTGTTGTAACGCAAAATATAAAGATATACATTTTAATAGATGAAATTACTTTCGTCACGTTTACTATAAATACTACTGTAACTAACTAGCCAATAACAAGACGCAATATAACAAAAAGTAAATAATCATGATTGGCACGAGATCACAAAAAAGGAGACTCAAATAATAAATAGAGAGATTGTACAACTGTTAAATGTTCCGATTCCGTAATTAGTTTATTTCGATAAGATTAGGTTTTTTTTTGTTTTTGTGTTGTTACATTTATTCGGAGCGAATTTCGTACTTTCCATTGCGGTCGTTTGGTGTATCGCTCTTTTATTTTGGGATCGGAAATTTTGACGTTTACGATGGCTATCAATCACGTATGTTGGCGCCAAATTATTGTTATAAGGCCATTTGAGGGTTAGGTTGTTGACTTTAACAACACAGTTTTTGTTATTGTCTATTATTAAATTATATTAGATGTTAGAAATTAAAATACAATGTGTAGTATAATATAGATTAGCGATTCACGAACTTTTTTAAAGTTATAACTCTTTTGGGAACCAAATACATACCATGCTTGTATTGGTCAATAAAGTTCAATCAATAAATAAATATTACACAACTTGGCAAATAAAACGAATCAAAATTTTATGTGTATTGTTCATAAAAGAAAAATTACTTACATAAGTATTTTATTTTAACTTCAATGATTTGTCAAAGTATGATTAATATTTTCATGGACTCCCAATATATTAGAGCACACTTTTATATAATTGTTAATATACTTAAGTCAAATAAATAACAACGTAGGTAAATTATCACAGAAAATGTGGGTTCGATTGCCTCCTGAAGTGTTGGCATTTAATTTAAGAGAATACCTTATAACATAATTAGTTTCCGCCAGAGGTTTTTCCAGCGTGGTCCCTAGGTAAATGTTTAGTGAGATAAAAAGTCCTATTATCTAAGTCAGCTAATACCCTATTTATATATTAAATTTCATCAAAATCCGTTCAATAGTATCGGCGTCATTGACGGACAAACATCTAAACATTAACATTAATAGGATAATGTATCCATTAATAGGATATGTATGGAATAATATTTGCAAATGAAATATACTTAAAAAATCCACTTTCTCCCTGGCATTCTGGATTTGTTAAGCATTTTTGATTAAGAAAATTTTCTTTCAGTTTAGAA
Organism: Diatraea saccharalis; assembly: GCA_918026875.4. Classification (NCBI taxonomy): domain Eukaryota; kingdom Metazoa; phylum Arthropoda; class Insecta; order Lepidoptera; family Crambidae; genus Diatraea; species Diatraea saccharalis. Next base: position 9,184,300 of record OU893345.1, read on the forward strand.
TTGTGAAATTTGCAAAATTGCTGTTGCACTATAGTTAAAAAAAAATATTTAAATTGTTCTTAATGTACAACTTATTGAACATGGTGATCCATTTTGATTCAATTTTACAAAGTGAAACTAATGTGTCACTTTACTGCTCTTAATAAAATAGGAAATACGTCGACCTCGACAATAATATAGCTGCTTTCCTGCGGATTCGTCCGCGCAAATTATAGCTCATATCATCCACGCACGTATGATGTAGCTTTCAGCACTTTCGGAGCTTATTCGGTGCAAACAAAAAAACAATAAATAATTTCCTTTTTAGAATTTTAATATAATAATTTTTAATTAAAAACAATTTTCAGTCAATAACATAGGAATGATTTTGGTATATAGAGTCAGTGTCTGAGTATTCATCGATGATGAAGACATTAAAGTTATTCTTGTGTGAAAAGAAAAATATATGTTATTGAAATATTATAATTCCATTTTTGGCATATTATATATGTCATCTCGCCCGGTAAAAGATTCATAAGGGCAGAAAGCGAATTGCGCGTGTAAAACCGTTAATTAATTACTAGTAAACTAATACGAATAATGCGATATAAAAAAGCGTTTCATAAAACCTTCAGCTACGTTTTATCTATTTTTTTAATAAGTACAATTACAACAAGAATTTTTATGGCTTCGCGATTTTTTTCTACAGAGAAAATTTTATAAATACGTGTTCCGGATGCGACAGTTTTATACATATAAATAAATATTCTAATAATTTGATTTGCTTAAAAAACGACGAAAGACCATCCACTTTTTTTGCTTAAATTTAATTAAAAATAAATTTCTAGATATAACTAGTATTATTTATAATTACGAGATGTTATGTTGCTTTAAAAATATAAAAATAGGTGAAAAGTGTTCGGGCTAATGCCCAGACTCACTGAATAACATAACAGCGTTCGCGGGGAACCGTTTACGGGCATAATAATCATTAAAATGTATTTCCATTTTATTCGGGCCCTAAATCGGACCTCTCCGATTATGATCTCTATATTTTTAGGGTTACGTAGTTTTTCTAACTCACACCTTATAATTGCGCCCGAATTGTGTCAGCCAAATTATTTTGATATATTTTCATCAAATATTTTCAGTCATGATATTCTTGACCGAGTTTCGTCGTTATATATGCAGTGTCTTTAGCATAGGGATGACGACTGGGTAATAAAAAGGAATTATAATTCGTCAGTCAGATTATAGAAAAATATTAGATATCTATGTGTTTTTTTTTTTGCTTCCATTCGAACAAGAAATGGCTTAGATTATAGGCATTAAAGTTGTGGAGTCGGGGTTCGCTACGTCACAGTTTTGTAGAAAATGTATAGAAGTGTGACGTCATGCGACATTTCAACTCAATGTATCGCCATAATTTATTGATTACGCAAGAAATAAAAATTTAATATTGATCAATAATTTATTTAAAAATTAGTCGTCACCCCTATTATCATCAAACACTAATCGTTAAAATTAGAAACAGTAACTATGTAAGTTTCTAATCTTCTATATAAGAGTATCTTGTACATGTACATTTTGAATTTGTATCATAAATAAACCGTGACATTTACAACCTACATGTTCATTAATTATGACTTAAAATAATAAAAATTAAAAGAAGAAATTGTATAGAGCTGAAATTTTAGATAACTTTCTAATCTTACCGGACAAAAATATAATACAGTTTTTACACTTTACTTCGATTTTGTTTCGTTTATAATCAATTTGATAACATTCATTTGAAAAAGGTAACGAGCATAAGAGCATTATAAATGCTCGGTAGTTGTGTTTTGAAACTGTCACGTAGATCTATGGACTTTTTTTTAATTTTTTTTTACACATTTTTATATATGTTACGGAACCTTCGTTGTATTAGACGTCTTTCTTATTTAAAATACATCATCATCTTTAATACAGAGAATCATATTCGAATATGGGGAATGAAAATAAAGCACAAAAATGTTTTGTAACGTATAATTTTGGTAAATAGCTATTCGATACGTATCAAATCGTTTTGGGAACTGAATACGGTTATATCTGGAAAAATTATACGTATTCGATATATTAATTTCTATTTTTTTATATGTATGTATATGTATTGACGGTATTGGTTGGTTTCGTAAATAGAGCTTTATCTTTAGCTGTTGGTTTAATAAATAAGAAATATTGGCAAACAGAAAATAAGTTGATATTTATTTAAAATCATGAAATTACTTGGTGAAAAATGGTGGACGATGATTCTTCTATTTGAAAGTGTATTATTATTACTTAAAGTCTGGAAAATAATATGTGATTCACATGATTGTTTATGGAATATATCGGAATAAAAAATGGAATTCTTTTTGTTTGTTCTTTGTGAATTGATTGCAGTTTCTTTCACATTGTGCTAACATTTCAGCGTCGTAGCAGATATTGCTGTGAAATAACTTTTTCATTGCTTGTAGTTCACAAACGCACACACGTACGTTAATTATGACGCATGGAGGTAAAAAGTGCACACTCGTTGAGACGGTGTGTGGGGCGAGAAGCCACTCCCACGGAACGCCTGCTCATTTTAAATTGTAATTACAATTTATTATTGTCTCTGTGCCGCCTTCGACAACTGACGCCATTTTATCGATTAGTTCTGTATTAGACATTTTGTGTTCCATTTTTAAATGGATCGTGTGCATTTACTTTATAAACGAGACTTCATTGTCTTTTCATCTTAAATTATAGAAAAAAGGTCTTATCACGTTTAATAACTGTATACATTTCAGAGTAATGGAATAATACGAGTTGAATACTTGCACAAATCATCAATGATTGTATTAGACAGTTTCTCATATTTACAAGTAATCATTATATGTATATGCGAATATTATTTAGAAGAATGAACAATCACAGATGACAAAACGGTTGTATACTTTTATCTATTTACAAGTAAGGCAAGTTCTAGCAATTTAAGGTCCTGTTTATGAATACATGTCATCTACTCTTAGAATCGGTGCATCTCTGACAGAACATCCGAAGTATATGATAGCATTTTCGCTAAGTGTGCTAGGTTGAATGACATTTAATTTGTTAGTTCCGTTCCGTGTCCGACGAGACGCCACGCATCTTCCGTCAGATGTGCATCGCCTCTTAATTTCTGAATTCCATAATCATTTGTTTCGTCTATCGAAAAATTGATTTTAAGAAACAAGACTCGCAACTAAAGCAGGTTATGATTTGTGTAGTGTTTTAAAATTATACGTAATGTGTCCTTAAATAGGTGACGATCGTTGTAGTTGTCGAAATTAGAGATCGAATGGCAACGCATAAAAGAGAAAAAGAAAATTCTCTGAAGAAATGAAGATCATCTGGTTTTTATTAACTTATGATGCTATAGAGGTTGGTGCTGATACATCCTCTGATGCACAGATAATCTTCAAGATGTATGATTTTGATGAGATATGATTTTACAAAATTTATAAGAACATTTCGTAATATTCCGAAATTTCGTGTATGAACAAAGATGAGGTCCTCAGAATTTAATATGACGTCTTTTGTTTAGCCGAGTTGCAAAGTTGTAATTGATTTCAAAACTCATATAATTTATTGTGATCAGCTTAAAGTTGGAAGTTGTATGTCTTCTGATCCCCTCGCTAGCAAGTCCGTGGCAATTCAACTTGAAATAGCACTGGACCCTGCGACAACTAATGGAGACAAACTCCAAGTATTCTCTGGTAAAGCTAGTTATAGATTGAGGGGAAATTCATTTTTTCTATATCTTTATTACAATTTTTAATTACTATTATTACAATTTATCTTAATATATAATCGTATTTTAAAAAAGTTATTAATAAAAACACAATTCTTAAATAGTCATTTTGCTTAAGTGTTTTTTTTTTAATAAGTTCTTAGTTCTTATTATGTTCATTTTATTTAATTAAGTGATAACTATGCGCATGTTCACCTTTTTTCGGGAGATCATTTTAAGGAAACGAGTGAACTAAAATACTTACATTTCGAATAAAAAAATCCTAAGACAAAATAAAGACTTTGTTGGCAATAGTTTAAAACAAGAAAATAATTTGCATTTTCCATCATCTTTAAAAACTCATTTTAAATTAATTTTCCAAAATTCTATTAAATGAAAGCGTAATATTAATTTACTTTTCAGATTACTTATCACTTGCATAGGTTTCACTTTTCACCCGTTGTGCCCTTAGCATAATATTAAATCCAATTGGATTTGTAAGTATCACGAGGTCTGGAGCTTAAAAGCGAAGTCAGTGTGAGGTGCCCTTCTTAATGCGAATTTGCCGAGTTGACGGTCTCGACTATCGTTTATAATCAACGTCTTGACGCGTTCTTACTGAATTAAATTGTTTATGATTATGGTTTTCTTTAATATTTGCGAAATATAAACAACTAAGTACCTACTTAAATAAAAAGTATTCAACTTTATTTTTTCATCTTGTTCAATCGGGCAATTTTTTTCTAGGGTTCTTAGACATTTTGAAATTCTTGGAAATAAAATTGAATAATACATTTAAATGGTCTTCTCATTTTAACTATGCAATGCAATTAAAAGCATAGATTAAATGCAAGGGTATCCTTCAAAATGGATGAATCTCTCTGGTAATTTAGTCGCTGATAGAAAGTAAATAAATCATTATTATGCGTATTATTTTGATGATAAATTAAAAAGGAAAGGGAAAGCAAAAAAAAATGACAAAAATTGAAGTGGTTCTTTCGCGTATTAAAGTTGGGAAGGCCAAAAAAAAATTTTTTTTGACAATAACATACAACACTCGTTTTATAAAGTACCTGCAACAACAAACCTATACACGAGGTGCCCGAGACAATACAGAAAAGTTGATTTTTTGCTTAGACTCTTCTGGGATCTAACTCGGAACTCGAACTTCTTCGTCTTATTTGATGAAATTATAATAATAACTCGAAAAAAGGTTATTATTATATTTTTCATCAAATAAGACGAATTGTGACACCTTTAAATAAAGGTACGGAGATACTCTTGCTTGTATTGCAAGAGATGTATAAAAAGGTTCTTAATCTATCCTGCAGGATCTCATAGGGTGCCATTACAGACTGTTAGTTCGTTTAATTTTATGAAACGTCACACGACATACTCTAAGCTTCTTCAATTACGAGCCAAGCGTTTCAATAAACCATTAACGTTTTAAGGAAAAGTAAAATAAGCATTTTGCATTCAAATGCAATGCAAATTGCTCTGTGGACCCTTCCCGTAAGAAGGGTTAAGATGTTTTCATAACTGAGTGTCGTTGTGGCAGAGATTGTCTCTGTTTTATGTAATGCTTTAATAGAAATGAATAAAGATTTCTGTGGACAATTGACAGCTGGGCATTAGCAATGGAAATTGAATGCAAGTGGCCTCGGGACCCGTTTATGTGTTGTTATTCGAGATTAGCCTTGTTTAATTTTTGACCTTGTAATGTTTTGGAACATAGCATTATACGCTTTTGAACTGTGGATATTAACAAAAAGAGATGGTTTAAGATTGAAAGCGTTTGAAATGTGATGTTGGAGGAGAGTCGAAGGAATGAGTTGGATGGAAAGAAAGACCAATGAGGTTTTAATATTATGAACGTGAAAGGAAGGCGAAATAGAAGAGAAAAGAGAAAGAGGAAGACATAGACGCAGCTACTTTGGACAAATGAAAGATACGTACCAAGTGTATGTAACTAGTGACGTACCAAGGAGGATATTCATTGCCGAGGATAGGGAATAATAAAAATTACTCTCTTATGAGGTACTTTTATGAGTACTCTTATGAGTATTACTCTTAAATGTTATATATCTATAGTATTGTTTTTGGTTACAGTATTCCATCGGAAACATTATACCATCAGCCTATTATTTGCGGGGTTAGCGAGGGTGTGTTTTGAAGTTTTTTTCTTTTCATATTAAAATTGATTTGCTTTTCTAAAAAAAAAATATTAGTTACTGTCTATTGGACTATACATTCATGCTTATTTTATAAATGACATGTTATTATAACACTCGTATATTTTTATTCATGTCGTTTCATGAACTTGACTTTAAAATAAAATCTATTTTTGAATTATGTATGTAGGTCTTACCTTAAAATATCATTTTAAATTATTTTCCAGTTGAAATAAAGTCTCAATAAATAGTTTGGTAATAATTTATTGTGAGATTATAATGTCTATTTACAATGAGGTTAATTAAAAGGTATGACTAAAAAGTACTTCATTATACGAAAGAGGAAATAATCTATTTTAAACAGTAAATTTTATTGCATATATATTATAACTAAACTTATAAATTGATGATACATATTTTATATCGATTAAAATTGATCTCAAACTGATCAAATGGCTATTTCTTCTTTATCGGCGATAGTTAATATTATAACTAGCTTACGATACGTGACACTATACACATTTAATACTATAACCAATGGGGATATTATCCAATAAAGTTATTACTCTATTGACCTATTCATTTTTAATGGAATTATGGAAACACCTTTGTAAAGCTCGTCTATAAAGTGATAACATCTAAATAGTACATCGAAGTTTGTCATGACAGGAGTTATTTATCTTTGAGTAGATTTCCATACAAATGCGTTTTACATTATAATTTGCATATATTTTTATTAGAAACAAAAACCGTTACAGAATCACCGAGGGTTCCATATATATTTTTTTGTAATATTAGATAAATAACTTATTTTGTTCTTAAATTTTATACTTAGCAGTTTAAAAATATTCCGAAGGAATTATAAATCTTAAAAGAGCTTCTTGCCTTAAAAAATGAATTTTCGGATTATAATATCGAATCCTTTTGCCAAAATAACTGTTGACGACAGATTTGCCAGCCTCTTCATATAAGATTTTTTATCATTTTTAATTTGAATTTTATATGACTTTTTCAGTTATTGTTTCCTATTTGATTTTTGCTGTTTGTCTTGTATCTTGTGCTTTTATACGTTTTCTTAAATATATATGTATATATATATTGCTGAATTATCTCTTTATAATATAACTACAGTCCACCGTTCTTACTGTCGGTAACCATAACATTTTGTAAGACTGTTTTGTTTTGCAATCTAATTCCCAAAAGTCACCATGGGAGTGTTCTTATAAGGCACATTATAATCGATTTCAGCTTAATAAAAAATGTATATTTCAAGTACAATAAACAATGTCTACATTGAAAATGTAGTTTTTTTTATAAAAGAACGTCACTTTATTGCTTTTTAAGGTTCAAAACGAAACCATATACTCAGATCTCTACAGCCCTTATACCTAGCCGAAAAAAAACTTCTAAATTACATGAACATAAAAAAACTTACGGCCATTTACGCCATAAACAAAAATGCATATTCGACACTCTTCGGAATTAATTTTACTACTTCTCGTTGACCTAGAACTATGGAATCTGGCAAGTAATATTGTTTTATGTTATAAGTGCAAAGAATTTTGTTTTATTCAATTGCAGGTTTTTATATTTCATTAATTTTGACCTCCGTAGCCGAGTGGTTCGCACGGTTTCAAGGTGTCGCCATCTCTGAGGTCCCGGGTTCGATTCCCGGTCGGGTCAATGTAGAAAATGAACTTTTCTATATTGACTCGGGTCTGGGTGTTGTGGTACCTTCGTTGTCTCAGATACTCCATAATATGGGGGCTTTAGCTACTCATCTTGGAATCTGAGCAATGTATGTGATGTTGTTAAATATTTATTATTTATTTATTTATTCACAATGCTATACGTAAAGAAACTAGCTATTTATACCCGCTTAAATTATAAACTGTCAGCTGCGTATGATGTAGCATGTAGCAAAAAAAAAAACAAACGTCTAAATCTTTCCTCTTTATAATATTAGAGATAATTCTAAAAGTTCATATCATGATAAAGTCACTTTCCTTTTTCAGATATAATAGCAATCCTTTTATTTTACCAATCTTTAAGATATTGTATATATAAAAAGGGCATTGAGTTAAAAAACATTAAACTTAAAAAAATATTCTTATTTGCGAACATAATGAAATTGTAATGTTGATAAAATATTTATAGAATACATGAGACAACACTGATAATAAAATAAAGCCCGCACCACACGTACTACAAGACAATAAACACGCTCATAGATCACGCGACAACGCAGCTCCAAGTTATTTAATTATCGTAACGAAAAACTAATCCGTGTCGCAACAGAGCGAAAATTACACCCCACACGGCAGGCAGGTGCGTACGTATGCGTGTGCCTTTACAGGGTGATGTTAATTTTATTTCAAATATAATTTATACATTCAGTTTTACCAAGCATAGTTTTGGAGCTTTATATTCTGTTACATTTTCTGAAACAATTATGTTACCTTCGTTTTTAAGTATCGTTAATCTACTCGTGAACTCAAACAGTGCTATTAATAAAAAAGTTTGGAGCCAGAGTTTTATCCTATTCAGGATTATTACGAGTAATAACACTGAAACATTACGTTGTTGATTTTTAAATATATCAAATGGAATACAAAGCTCTGAATTGATTTATAATAATATTTTTTAATAATATGTAACAAATTGTGTCTATAATGCTATGATATTTATCTTAAAGACACTCATAACTAAGTTATATTATATACATAACTAGTGATATACACAAATTATGACTTAAAATTAACGTTAGTCGATTTTGCATAGAAACTCATAATTGTTGAGCTTTATGTTTTTCCACACTTATCTGTTAAGCTCAAATAAAAAATAGAACTATCTGAAATGTCAAGCACAATCCAAAGTACTAGTGTATTTAGGAATAACAAATTTTAGGCGAATAAAAAGATGCTTTAAGTTTTGCTAGTTTAGTCCAATTAAGACTATTTTGATTTTTTTTAAATCACTCGCAAGGCTTAATAATAAAGATAGGTTTATGCAAACAATCACAAGCAATTGAGACATTTTTTACTTATTAATAATAAGATTAGGTTGTATGTTTTTATACACTTCAATTACTTTAGGTCAAGATGCAACAGCCTGTAGAGAGCCATACTTCAATAGAGACTACGGGCGGCAAGGAGCTGTCTCGCGACAATATTTATGCTCACAATATTAACTCCCAGTTACTATACATGCTACGACTACCGGCGACGACATAAATTAATATGCTTGCTCAAAGTTTTCACTGTCATCATTATTGATATTATAAAAGGCATAAATTTTTAATGCGGGTAAAATATACCAATTAATAAATAAAACGTTAATTTTGATTGCTTTGAAGATTAATAAAATTATCTTTTATTCTTTTTGAAAGTTAGGTAAACCTGGTGGCTTCTCAGAAAATATTGATGCTATAGCTAAAATAGTAATTAGTGACTTTTTTTATGTAATCTAAAAAAAGAACATCATGCTCAGATGCCCGAGATTGGATCCCATCTATCTAGGGTCACAGTAGTAGCCTGCCAAAGCCGAGCCAAAAGACAAACGAAAGCAGCACTACCTACCTACTTTTTCTCCTTCATTTTTAGCCTTCATGAATGAAGGAATTTTAAGTTTGGATTTCGTTAGATACATCAAATTTTCGGGAAGTACATCCCAATAACAAAAAATTTTAAATATACAAAGTTTAAGTTACATAGCTCTTATACTTCTGATTTATTGATTTCTTAAAAACCCCGTTTTCGGTTATTTGAGGCCCAGAGGTTTTGGAGGTCAGTGGATTGTTTATGCGGAACCCTCGTTGCGTGAATTTGACTCACTTTTGGCTATCAACAGATTTTTTTTGCGCTAAGCAACAGTTTTATTTTGGTCTGGGTAGCCAGTCGGGTTTATGCAAGAAAGTATATCGCACGTTGAGAACGATAGTGACACAATGCAAAAAATGCGATTTTGAGTAATGAGTGTTTAAAGTTCAAGAAATTGTAATCAGCCCCTCTAAACTACGTATCGTCACTACGCCACCTAGCAGTTTCTATGCAAGCTACGTTCACGGGGATCTTTGCATTTTAAAGTTTATACTTAAAAAGAAAAATGTTACCAAAAGTAAAAAAATACGTCTTTTTTGGTTAGTGATATTGTCATTCTCAACGTGCGATATAAAAATAGAAAATAGTAATATAACAATGACGATTTACTTACGAAATTTTCACTAGAAATGTCATATCCGATATGGTCTAGTGGCTAGGATACCTGGCTCTCACCCAGGAGGCTCGGGTTCGATTCCCGGTATCGGAATAGCTTTTTGTTGTATAATATTTATTTTTCTTTTAAACGCGGTTTCTATTTTATACTAGCTTTCCACCAGCATTCACCCGCATTTATATATATTTCTCACATCTTCCTCTTGAGTCACTTTGTATATTGATGAAAACCGCATTTAAAACCGTTGTGTTCATAGTTAAAAAGATCTCTTATCTTTGTTTTATACTATGTATAGATAAAAATAAATATTAATATTATTTTGCCATGAAATATCGCTTGATTGTAAAAAACTAACTTATTTTAAACATTGTAGTTTTATGGACAATAATTCCACAATAAACATCTTAATAGTTGTGTCCAATTTAAAAACCCAGTTTTTAATTGAAAAATAAATATTTTCATTTATTGGTAACCTAAGACAATTTCAAAATTTCGAACTAAATTTCAGTCTTCATAAAGAAATGTGTTTATTTTTTCAATATTGTCGCTAAGTGTACGGTCCTTAAAATATATCGCTTGTTGTCGCAGAAAAACAACTCATTTCCATAAGAAAACCCTTTATCATATAACCTATAATTATTGACATTCGTGGACAAGACAATGTTGTTGATACAGCTTGTTAATTAAAAATACTTACATTTTTAGTTGCTATCAACTTGTCGTCGTTTCAGTAGGTAAAAAAATGGATTAGCAGTTGGTATTTGTCGATCAGTAGTATTGAATCTATGGCTACAATATCTTTTTTTGAGCGTTTAGCATTACCTGTTACTTGCATGCATTGCATGACAGACTCGAGAAACGCTTTGGCTTCACCAAAGAGTGAGACATCGTATGGGTAGCTGAAAGTTTTGGGTGCATATAAGATGTTCTCGAGATCGTCATGCTAAGTGATAGAGGTGTGTGAGACTCTCCTCCATGAACCCATCTGACCGCTTTACTACTAATGAGATCCCTAGGCAAGGCAGGTGAGGCTCTTTCTTTTAGGCTTTACGTTAAGATAATAAAAATAAAACGAATATGCGAAATTATTGAGGTTGCGGTATGAGGTATGTAGAGATGAGTACCCTTCAAGAAAAACTTGATTGTCTATTTGTTTTGCTTAAATTATTGTTCTGGAAATTTGATAATATTTTAGGCTATTGATTCCTAAATAAATGTCATCGGTAAGATAACTTATTTTAAATAGGTTTATTTTTATTCTCTAAATTGCTTAATAGAAGATAGTGACGAAAGAGTTCGAAAGCCTACAATGTAGACGTAAACGATGGAGAAAATAGCCAGGATGCAATGAGAAATTAACCATTTACATTTGTTCCAAATAGAATTGATATTATATTTATATATATTGAAGAAGTAAAATAATTTAGGTAAATAAAAAATAACTTTTAAGTTTTAGCTACCTAATCATCACGAATGTAGTTCATGTTCATATCCGTAGTCGAGTGGTTCGCACGCCATCGCACGTTCATTTCTGAGGTCCAGAGTTCGATTCCCAGTCGGAGTCGGTTTATGTAGAAAATGTACTTTTCTATATTGTCTCCGGTCTAAGTTTTGTGGTACCTTTGTTCTTTTAGGTAGGTATATCATATACGAGGGCTTTTATGGGCGTTGATGTTGTTTAATATTTTTTTTTGTCATTATAAGCCAGTTTGAACTTACTGTTTTATCCTTATCAATATAAAACTATCTACCTATATAACGTCTAATAAGCCATCGAAATTTCTAAGGTAAAAGCTTCTTATCACCTATCTACTTCATTGTCTTGGCATTAAATGTATAGCGTACCTATGATTGCTTTGCGTCTACACAAACTCATTTCGAACTTAAACCAAGCAAAGAACTCGTATAACGAGCACATTTTTGGAATACTTTCGTCGGGGTCAGTGACGTCAGGCCATCAGTCCGCAATCAGAAAGGGTATATCGCGTCAACGCTCGCCCGCCCCCGGGGCCAAATATAAAAATCATTCATATGGACAAAATAAAATTGCAGCCCGAACAAGCCGATCGAAAATCTATTAGCAATAAATATGAAGTTTTCCGATTTCACAGGATTCAAAATGGCCTCCGAACGGGCGATATAAAATCGGGGTGTTCCTGTGACTTTTCTGCTTTATGGAACTGTAGTTTTATTGGCTAAGTAGATTGCTATCTTTTCGTGTCATGGAGTTTTATTCACTTTAATATGTTTCCTCGTTTTTGTAAAGTTATCCATTAGTTATAATGTTAAATGGCGTAAAATTTAAGGTTGGTTTTCGACTGGTATTATTAGTTGGCACAGATAATATAAAAAGTTTTCTCTCAACTTTACAAATTTTAATAGTCTTTATCCATGCCAATAGAACTCTTATAGAATTATAGTTTACTAACGAATTTCAGTACTTCTAGTGTTATATATTTAAATAATTATTAGACGTTTCTGATATAAGTATTGTGATAATTACACTGAATCTATTTCAGGTCTCAGGTTTCAGGCAGGTCAATCTAGTAACCACTAAGTTTGCAAAATTTGATTTTTTATGTAAACGCTGCAGTGCGTTTCTGTTAAAATACAGTGTCGTTAATTGAAGCGCCATTAATACATTGAAAGCTCTGTGTTTGACACCGTATTCGACAGCTCAAATCCAAAATTTTTAAGTAATATTTTTTCATTCAGTTCGTAGTATATTTTTTTTTATATTTCGTTTATTCTGAACGTAGGGGATGTTAAAATAAACCACATGATGATAATTTTCATTTTTAATCTTGATATTTTCATCTACGATACAAGGCACACACACAATTTTAAGTAAAAATTAATTATAATTATAATAGAAATAATAAATAATAATACTCGCTTTCAGATTGCATTCCATTAACGAACAAAGTCTGAAATTATAATCACAACAAGAAGCTTAGAAAAGGTATCTATAGTAGACTATAAAGACAATACAGCGTAAGTATAATATAATTATGAACATTGTTTGCTCGCTAGTATTGTCAATAACATTTTCTTCCGGAGTACAGAGAATGAAAAAAAAGATATGCAAAATTGTCACATTCACTCCCTTTACACAGTCACACTTGTCTCTAAACATTTATAGTAACAACTAAGTTTTATTAATTACGTCTCATTACCCATTACAGATAATATGAAATTATTCGATTGCACGATGCGATCGCCCTCATCGGCGCTTGACTATCCATCGGAATCAATAGTATGTATCGTAAACTATAATCAGCATGTTTGTGCTAAAGTTGATCTGTATTAACATTAAAAGATTTATTTTCGTGTACGCAAAATAGCCAAGCGCCAATTTATCGCTCGATACAATTTCTAAATCTTAAATTAACTATTTTAGACATTCAAAGTCGTCCCGAAAACTAAGCATCAATATAAATAACGCTATTTTATACTTTATTATGTATAATGTTAAATCTACGGCTCTTAATGTTAGATACTACTAATATACATCGACTCTGCGCGATATGAGATGCAGCGTTTTATACAGAGCTTTGCAAAATTCAAATGAAATAAATGACAGTAGATGCGAAACTGCCTTGTATTCAGTCAACAAAGTGTTGCATTTAATATGTATCTTTTCAAATGACTAACTTAACTATAGTACATTTTATGGTTTAAGAGATAACACTACGTCGGTTATAATCTAATCATTGCACTAAAATTGAATAAATTACACGAGAGCGAACCACGCCGGCTTTTGTTTCTCTCCTATTAAAATTATATTTTATACATACAATAATCAATTTTTAACAATTAAAAATGTGTAGCCACAAACTGTTTTGCAGTTTTACTGACGATATGGTCCTTCGTACTGTTAAACAAAAATTCCTTAGGAACTCAAACACTTATCAATTACAGAACTTTATGAGACTAGCAAGCGAAACCAATCAGTATTAAATTGTTTATTAAACTTTGGAAAAAATCATGAAAAGCAGTCTTAGATCAATTCCAAATATCATTTCGATCAAATCATTTTGAAACATTTTGGTGAATCTTATGATATGTAAGTATGTAGGTACAAAAGTTATGGTTTCTAGTAAGAGAAATGCTAATTATTATTTTGTATAAAATACAAAAAAACTAAATGTGAATAATGAACACTTAATACACAAATATGGCATTTAAAAGTTTAAAGGTACTCTCATAAAAGATTAAAATATGACGTATTTAATTTAATCGTCGATAAAACCGTTATTGACTTACAAATAGTAGTAAAAGAAATATTTACAAATTTCACTATGGAAGAAGAGTCCATGAGACTTCGTTTTACGCCACGAAATCTACGTTCTTACTTCGAATTCATAACAATATTTACAAGTTTAATCTCAGTTAAAGGAAGTATATACTTCATCGAGATCTGTTTCGCGAAAAAAAAAATCTTAAGAAACTATCGGATGAACATCATTTCATAGCGTCCGTGGGTTATTTTTCCCTGAACTCTGGTTTGACACTTATGATGGGTTTCCTGTCGTCCTCTTTTTCGGGGATATCGTTGACCCCGTGGTTCGGCAGCTAAGTGGCTGAACTAAACAGTACAGAGTTCTTGTAGTAACCAGCTCGCTCAGATAGAGGGCTCTTTACGTCTCTCTCCATTGCCTGTTGCCGCGATTTACGCTCCATCTCTAACTCCTGCGCCAGGGATTCTGTTGAAGAAATATATATTTTATAAATTCTATGTTATTAACAAAAGGCTGCATGGTCAGGCTACTCTGTCTATGAACGAAAATTACAAAATATCGAATTGTTCTTAAATTTTTTTAAAAATTATCTGTTCGTCAGAAGCAGTGTCAGGGTCCTACCTCCGTTTTATTATTAATTATCGAAAAATGTTTTCTTTGATAGTCGTATTAGGGTTTCGAAAATAGACGGATTTTCATTTTCGGAGAAACAGTGTAGGCCTTCAGGTTACCACAATAATTTTGATTTCTACTTATGTATTAAGGATTAAAATCAAATAGCATTTTTCAGTTGTGTATATTCTGACAATTAAGGTATAGTCAACTCACGATTTTTAATACGAATTTTGAACAGCCAAGTATTTGTAAATTTGTATTATATGGATTATATTTTAAATTTTATGACGACAATTTTAACTAAAAAGAACAGTCTCTCTCAACAAGTAATACTTATAAAAACTAAATTTCTAAATGTATTTATTTATTATTATAACTGTGACGACGATGTGAATTCGATTCATTAGGTAACTGCCGTTCCCATTACATGTCTAACTACAAATGTCTTTTGAGATATAATTATTATTAAGTTCCGCACATTCCCTACGTCAAAGTACACTGGTACAAGTGTGTTACCCCGGAAAATGTCATTAGTGCTTCGGGAAAGGCAACTGACATCAAACGGACTCCGCATCTGTATGGCACTTTCTAATTTAATACCCGATATTCCCTTTAAAAACGTACGAGCAAGGTTATTAAATTCGTGGAAGGGTTGAAACTCGTCACTGTTGTTAAATTTAGTAACTTTGAATTTTGATTAGAACACAATCGAATATACTCGTTTCAATAAATAAGATTTTTTTCAACAAACTTTTGTTTGGTGTTTTCTACAAGTTAATGCTTTTTCATTTGATATTCATATTGGCAGGAATATACAGAAATATGTACGCCGCCATTTTGGATTTGAATAATAATAACAATGTATAATTGCATTGTTATCAGAACTAAAGGTATATTTCAAATTTCAATTTCAACTAAGACTGGGAAGTGTGTAAAATTTAGCTTGCAAGATTTGATTACAGAATGAAAAAGATCAGGACAACTGAAACTAGATGCATAAAAGCTTGTAAAAATGGAATTTATTTTAACATTAATTTGAGTTATGTTTGTGTTGTATTGTTTTGGAACGATGGGTTAATATGAAAATGTAAAAATCAAGTTCCGAATAAAGATGCTCTAATAAGATTTTAAGGAAAATTGACAAAGTTCGCGAAGGGGCAAGAGTAGGTGAGGTAAGGCAATTGTCTCCCAAAACGTCGACGTTTTACGAAATATGCTTATTCAATTTCATGCAACGCTTGCCGCCTCCTGCAATTTACGAGATATAAAAGATATAAACGGAATCGCGTTTTTTGCTTACTTTGATGGAACATTTTCTCAACGGGGAATTCAATTTCTCATCCCGATATTCGTTTACAATTTATGCTTTTGACTGTACAAATTTACAGGCTAATTTTTTTCGCTCTCTTAGTTACGCTTTTGCGCAACATTTGTGTAGAAACTGTGAATAACGCAAAGTTACTTCGTGGATGATAATCATATTTAACTGTAGCGTGCGTGTTAATTGTGAAACTGGGATAGACTAGAAATAAACAAATTATTATGTTGGTAATACTACAAAGGTATGTTAAAAATATTTGATCGTCAATAATAAAGGCAGTATCAGTAATAATCCAATCTACAAGATAGTACAAAAGGTACAATGTAAGTAGTTAAGGTTCTATTGAGATGCGATTTTTAAGTAAACATTGGCAGAATTTTCCCGAAAGATAGGTCGAAAAGTTTGTTATCATCATAAACTTGAAAGGGATCAAACGCGTGACCTTGACATTCGATGACGATGCTGGGGCAGTCGCTTTACCCGGGATTTTTTTATGGATATTTTATTAATATTTTGGATGCAAAATTTATAAAATAACATAAGTTTGTTTATATTCGTTTCAGCTACCATTAATTTGTTAACATTGTGCCTTGGCTACGCTTTTTGAGCTTTCAGTTACGATTCTCCGGTTGGCTAGCAAAGAATAACTAATGTAATAAGTCTTCAATTAATTAATTTCTTTCTGTATACAGATTAAATAAGTATCTTATTGGTTTATTTAACTATTTGTTAAACCATGCAATAAATTATGGTAATGGCTCAATTTAAAACCACACAATACACAGCTTCTCAACAAATGTAATTGAAATTACATATTATAATCATGCTTAGAATCTAATATTATTTTTCTCATTTGGTTTCCATTAAGAAGTGTCGTTGCAGAAAAACAACATTCAAACAATAGCAAAACGCAATTGCACCATAACAATATTCGTAGCATAAAAAAAACTCAATTATAATCCGATTTGTTTCAGTAGAGACTGGCTCCGGGGCGACGCAAGTGTCGCTGTTGAGGGTTGTCTGGAAACAGAAACCTATTATCCCGGGCGAGATTATACGCCTAGGGCGTCACAATTAAATATTATACACTTAAAAGCTTCGGCCTTTGCCGTTTCACTTCGCTGCCACCCCTAAATGTCCCATTAGGTTTGTTTGAATACGTAATATTTTTGCATTTGCCTCTCCTAAAACAGAATTGCCGGTTCCTTTGAGAGCTATAATCTATTTGTTCTTTGAAATAACTATAATGGTTTGCTCCTACGCTTAAAATGTTTCCCAATCATAGTACATATTATATTTTATTTTCTAAAATTAAAAATAATAATGTTTTTACATTGACATCTAGTTACTGTTCAACAAAGAATCTGATATACCAAGTCAACAATAAAATTAACTTTCACGGAGAATTGTAATAACACAAAAACATTCAGAAGAACCAGTTCGTTTTGATTGAATGGTCATGGAATGACAAAAAAGGACCCAGCATTGTGGACGTGAATCGATTTATTTAAAAAGAAACAAACGTATAACGAATTTACTGGTGACGAACAAAAACGTGTTTCTATATTGAGTGATGATTGCAGTAGAAGCTGTCTGATACTTTGTTTAGAATCGTTTCTTTGCTTAAAATTGCCATTTGATTATGAATGAGCAAAAAATTTATAGGAACACTTCATTGTCGACATCGACCTGTTACTCTCGAAGGCAGACTCGATTAACTTTCATTATGTATCTTGATTTTTTTTAAATATAATGACTTAGAGTGCTTTTTAACAACTGAAGTGACAAACAAGAGAATATTTTAATTGTTTACACAGCGATCCTCCTAAAAAATATAATTACTTTACCACTGTTTTTAAAATTTTCTTTTTATCTTTTAATTGTGACATCCTATATCTTTCCGAACAAATAATAGAAAGTCTCTCATTAATTTTTAACGCAATCGACACCTAGTTTGTTAAAACAAAATTAATTACTGCCGTAAAAAATTGTACATAAAAACCGATGATTAATTCTTCGACAGGGAATTTGAGAAGGTTGTCGACAAAGGGTTGCTCTCGTCGCACACAGGGACTAACGCCTCTAGCACACTGCCGCGCAAGCGATCAGGAGCCAAAGCAAAGCAAATCATAAACGAAACGGCATGGTGTAATTGGTGCGTCTCACACGGTAAGCGGAACGAAAGTGAAACTTTGCTGTTAGATATCAACATATTAACAATATTATTTTTAACATTAATTGCAACTACAGTTAGATAATATATTTAAATCACTGTTGTTATTCAGTATCAAGATTGTACTTGGCTTGATGATGATATTATTTTTATAAGCTGTTCATCTAAAGTCCAACGAGACTAAATTGGCGAATCGGAAACAAAAACGAAGCGAGCTCTGCGTTTCGCTATCGCTTCGGTTTCGTATCACTGTGTACTACAAGATTAACATACAAGAGTTCTGTGAAACTGTCCGTAATAGAATTCGAATAAACGTACAATACTCAGATCGGGACGCCGCCGTTGCAACTTCATTGATGCGTGACCAAATGTACAGATTGGATTGAATTTCTGGAAGGAAAATAAAAAAAACTATTTTCTTTCTTTAGGATTCCCTTCTCGAGCTCACTACAGTTTGACTAAAACACTACATCTTTCCATTTATAATTATGTTGATGTTTTAAATGAAAAAAAAAGGTCCATATATTCTGTTATCGTTCATTAGTTAATTTTAACGAAATTGTTTCTTTGTAAGAATTAGGTATTCATCTGAATATCTAACTTAGGCATCAGTCTCACACCAGAACCTTAAGAACAACTGTGTTTGTAACTTACTAGTATGTAAAACATTCTGTGTGATGAGAGAAATAATTTTTTTATTATTATTATTATTATTACTCAAATGGCTAATTTACATAGCCTTTATATTTAATTAATTATATCGGCCATATTATTTTTTTATAAGTTGGAATAAAGACAAGAAGTTTTAAGGAGATTGTAAGAGAAAATATAAGACGTGTATTAGCAAAGTATTTTGTATGAGATATTATTTTATTCATGATTAGAACGCATTCGAAGAGGTTAAAAAATAAGAGCCGAAACTTTTAAAATACGTATAAATATAAAACACTTTAAAAGCTTCTCAAGAGCTATTTATTAGATATAATGATAATTTGTTAGAATCTCTATTTAATTCAACGATAATGTTTCTACGTATTCGTAATTTTATGAGTTTACCAGTGTATTGCTTCGGCGTGATCAAAAAAGTTAATATCGCCAAAGGTTTTGAGCGCACCTGTGCGGTACAATTTTATTTCCATTCATTTTACAAACTCACCTAAAAAGTAGCTCGTTCAAGTTCCCTCTTTATTAATTTTTCAACTTTATATTACCTATGTAACATCAGGTTTGTATCTATCTGTACAGATTTGGTTTTGATGTGAAAATATTGATCATTTTCGTCCAATGGTTAGATGATATTTTATTATTAATTTGGGATAGGATAAAATCTGTACCTATCTATCCGAAAATTCGAAAGAGTTCGAATTGTAAAAAATATTTCTACCTCTTTTCTCGTGAATTGGAGTCGTCCAATGGTTAAATGATATTATTTATCTATGTAACAATTTTTTTTTAATAAGAGTTATAGTGCTTTCAGAGAGCGCTTCTGAATTTATTATACCTGATGGCATCATCTATTTTTGACAGATTTTGACACCCTCCCTTATATGTAAGAAAAAGTAAGAATTATCTCTCCTGTATTTATGTAAAAATATATCATGAATAAAAAAAATATTAATATTTTTTTAAGATAATTTTAAATTTTAATTAGGTACTTTGCGGGTTTTTGTTATTTCATGCAAGAACTATCAAGATTTCCTAAAAACACCGTTATAAGAAAAAAATAAGACATGTTATAAATGGATTGTGCCTTAGGGGAGGAATTTATTATTGAATGTTGTAAACTTCAAACTATTATTATTAGTGCTTAGTTAATATAGTATTTTATTAAAGTGTTAGTTAAATATCTAGAAGCATAGCATAGCAAAGCATTTGTAAATAAAACTGTAGTTGATTAATCCCGCTATATTAGAAAATTCAATTTCTTTATTGAAAACAATAATTGAATTCTGTTCTTCCTTAACCTTGTCCGGTGTAGTAAGCACGCAGAAAAGTTTTCTAATTTACGAATAATAAAAAATGTTTGTTTTTCTCTTTTAGATACTCCATCGAGAAAACTTGATGAAAGGATCGAGTTATATAAATTTTGTTTTTTCTGTTATTAACCTTTTTACCATTAACGACATTTTGAATTTGCCCTTTTTATCACATAATATATTTTTCTAACGATAATCTTACTGTGGTATCTACCAGAATGACAACAATATAAATATATTAAATTCAGCAATTAATTTAAATTCAGCCAATAGTAGTGACCCGTCAAGATGTAGTCTTATTTTTAAGACTATTCAATAATACTAGTTATAGTTTAGTCAACTTATAAAATTTTACAGTATTGATACATAACATAACTCAATATTGATTAATAAGTAGTTATACAATTAAAAAAAAAATAAGCAGAGAAACATATTCCAATATTATTTCCAATTCATTGAGACTATTTACAAATAATTGTCGTAAATATCCATGTTTGTATTTTGTAAAATAATAAGTAGTATTTAGTCTGTTTTTTTTTTTAAATTTCCTAATAGAGGAGAATTGATGCAAGCAATTTTAAAACAATCAATAAAAAGTACTATGTACAAAAACGATTTTGTTTTCTTTCACATTGTTAATGTTTATAGGTTTCTGTAGAAATGCCAATATCTTAGCGCAACAAATTTGACACAGAATTCTTCTATGTATGTCACATATCAGACATCTCATAATTAATAACATACTGTAACAATTTTTTTTAACTGCAATTAAACTTTTTAATGACATCTAACTCTTGAATATTGCTCGTGCTTTTGATCTCAATAAAAGTAAAACTCTTACTGAAATAAAATTCGTATGCATTTCCCATCTTCAACAAATTGTTAGTTGCGTGTTCGCGTGCGTTTAGATACTTGGCCTGGGTAACACTTAAATTAGTTGCAATTTCTACTTGAAAAGCAGTCCGTCGGTAAAAGCCACTCGACGGCAAAATGCAGGAAATGATTAAATCCGTATCAATGTTTTGCCTTTTCAACCCCTAACGTTATTGAGTTCGTTTCGGAAAATAATGGCGCATGGTTTGTAATCGGACTGTAGTTGCATTATGCAATTGATTGGCGCTCATTTATACCTATATATAAACAGAGAATACACGAGAAAAATATAATTGTGTAATACTGTATTCTCCATTTATTCAGATTTTAGTATCAATGTTTTGCCTTTTCAACCCCTAACGTTATTGAGTTCGTTTCGGAAAATAATGGCGCATGGTTCATAATCGGACTGTAGTTGCATTATGCAATTGATTGGCGCTTATTTATACCTATATATAAACAGAGAATAAACGAGAAAAATATAATAGTGTAATACTGTATTCTCAATTAATTCAGATTTTGAGCTTCCTTGAAGCAGACATTCCTCGCTTGAGATTTCTATGCATAAGCATGTTTTATTAACTAGAAAGCTGTTCTGTTGTTTTTATAATACGTATTTTTAGTGTTCGGTTTATCAGAGTACAAAATCAGTGGATTTTCACTGTCCTATGGCTAGTTTTTGTATCATACAACAATGCATTTGCTCTCATATACACGGATAACATAGTTTTATAATTTTTCACTGTAAATAATTTATATAATATATTCATTGTCACATTAAAAATATAAAATAAGCCAATAAATACACGGTATCTGATGTGTGTAGAAAGACCTGTTTAAAACATCTTGTCCCGCTTTGTTAAAGCTAAACAAACTTGACAATTCCGTGATATTTTGGAATATATTTTATTCATTGTTTTTAAGCCAAAGAAATTATATTTTATCTAAACCGTGGCGTATAAAATATTCCTATTGAAAAGCTTTTATAGCCAATTAAATGTGATTTTCTTTCATTGTTATTTATAAACGGGATCAACCCCAATAGAATGCGCAGCAAACGGCAAAAGCAATATTGCTCATTTCGTATTTTTAAATTCTTTGAATTCTCAATAAGCAGTCGGTATGGGATATGACGAGTATAAATTTCATATGTCGACATTTTTTCTGGACCCTTTGTTAAAAACCAAACATATCCCGATGTTTCAGTCGGAAAATTCAATATTAGTTATTTATTACGCAAAAAAATTTTAAACTTGGATTTTTATGTTTTATTGATCTGGAAATAAGGATCTCAGAGAATAAAAATGTCGGAGCAAGTTAGAAATCATTATAAGAACTCGAGGGTTACTTTTTCCGTTTTTTTTTTCTTAAAAAATGCATTATGAATCCACCGTAATCATACAATATCTTTTAGAATATATGTGATATATTGTACATAATTTCATTAGTAGAAAATAATAATTTTAGATAGTATCGTCACTAATATAACATCAGATCTTTAATTCCGTATCGCTAATTCTTTATCTTATAAGAAGTAAAGAAAGCATACCAGAGTAGTTTTGCCAGAAGGCAGCTCCTCCACTCATGATGTCGACAGGTGGCGGGGGGTAGTTCCATTGCGGCTTGTCTGGCGTACGGGGGGGTTCCCGTTGGAAGGGGGGTGAGGCCGCGGGTGGTTCCGCGCTCGGCGGTTTGCTTTCCGAACCGTTCTCGCGCTCCGACCGAGGCGTCTCCTGCACCGGCGGTGATAAATTCTCTGTGGAACACGTGATGATATTAGACTCCTATATGAGTTATATAGGTCATATAACACCAAAAACTGAACACATATGACAAGGGAAGGATGGAATAGTGGTGTAAATTTAAACTCTTTCAATTCGGGTGATTATTGTTAGTTAAATTTTGAATCAAATAAGTAAACTGCTTTCTCATATTTCTGATAGGTGATTTCTATAGTAAAATTGTCTTTAAGATTTAACATTGACAATGTCCTTGTGATTATTTTCGCCATTTTTTCTACAGTTAAGAAAGGGTATTAGAAAAACGTATTTAAAAAAAATATAATAATAACTGAAATGGGTAATTTCTTTGAAAAAGTTGATGTAAAAGAAAGAAAGATGAACAACGAAGAAATATTCATGAAAGCGTTGGTATAAACCTTTTTGGTTTACAAATGCTGTAAAAAACTTAAAAATGTGTAACTATATTGAATACTGTAATGTAAATTAAAAACAAAAGATTACAATTCTGTTAACCCGATTAAAGTGATTTATATATATGTAGACAACGGCAACGTATGTAGCCTCCGTTGTTCATTTATTTTTCTTTGAATTTTGACACCGTTTTAAATAACAACGGAGGCCGATAAAATCTATCTGTCATAATAAACCTTTTGTCAAAGAAACTCGTTTTTGTATTTTTATAAGTATTAGCAACATTTCCACCTTCCGTCGTTTATAATGTCAATTAATAAAAAGAGGTGAAGATAGTAAATAGTATTGCCAATCAAACCAGCAATAAACTTATACATGAACACGGATTATGCAAGAAATCGAATGCGTGTTAGTATCTGAACCCTCGTTTCAAATGGTCTGCGAAACGATTTCCTGACATGGAGATTAGTAGAAGCCTTCGCCGGCGTTTACCCACCCTTCTTACGTCACGCACTCCATATCAACTTAACGACTTTCAATGTAACATATCACCCTCATCAGCTATCAGAAACGAATCTTATTACTTCACATTAAAGTTACGAATCATGTTTAAGTATCAGGTAGATACGTGAGTTTGTAAGTGAAGATGTAGCTAATATCCAGATAGTTTGACAGACGGCGAGTTAACATGTCAGGGGCACACACTTTATGGAACTTGTTGAGCGGTATGATAGTGATGGTATTGACAATCTTGACAAGTTTAAGATAAATATACATATTTTAAATCATGCTACAATCCCGTTCGGTTTTACTTTAGGAATGTTTGAGCCATGTAAAACTGTTTTGTTATTGTTCGGTTATACTTCAAGCTATTTATTAAATCACTTGCCGATCTTTATACCTAAATTAAATACTACATATCACGGCAAAGTTTAGCATATATACGATACACATGATTTTTGATAAAAAATTAAGAAAAACTATTTCCAACTTTTAATAAATACTAAAGCGAAAATATATAAAATGTGATATGTAATAATTTTTTTATCATTTATCAATGAAATATGCTACTTACCAGTAACAATTCTAAGGATTTCGGCAGGTGCTCCGGACTGCTTCAGTGCCTCTTCTATCTTTTGTTTCCTTTTTAGTTCCATATCTAGTTGTTCTTGAACTTGTTGCCGTTGCTTCCGCTCTTTCTTTAGCCGCTTTTGATACATAACTGAAAATAAAAATGTTGTTCAGTAATTTACGTCAATAGGGTAGGTTGAATTTACATTATACAAATATAATTGTGGATTTCATACATATAAAAAAAAATCTAAATGATTTAGGAATTCCACTCGCAATTCTCTCAGTAAAATTGTCAATCTTGACACGCCGTGAAAAATTGTATGATAACTGAGATTAGTAAAGGTGCAAAAATACATAAAAAGACAGAGTCTGAAGTTACTGTTATTCTATCCCTTTTTCTCCCACGACACCACCTTTTCTTTATCTGAAAACGATCTCATAATACGTTCGCGGTAACTCTCGATTCGTCCGCAGTTACCACCTTTCGTTTTGGCATTTCTCTGTCGATAATCGTTTGATCGACCAAATGGAAAACCGCTGGGTATCTCTGTCCGACATATGAAGTTGCGATATTTCTATCTTTATCCCGCTGGAGTTCGATTGACGAATGATTGAGTCGGTGCACGTGTTGATAGACGCTGGAGGCCCTGCCTTCCGACGAGGCAGGGGCGGCACGCGGTGTCTGGGATAAGCCACAGGAGAAGCGGAAACTCTTTACAGGACATCTACATTTTGTGCACATTATTTGCAAAAATAGAAGTAATAGTTTTGTAATAAGTATTTGGATAAAGCTTTTATTAAGCGGTCACTAATCTTAGATTAGATTATCGTATAATTGATTATCACTTTCATCAATTTTTCCAAGTTTCTCATGATCAGGGATAGAAATCAGTGTTTGCTGAGCAAACTTATGAGCAAATATGGTTTTATGGCAAAATTAAGTACTTGTTTAAAACGCCCTTAATTTAAAAACAAAATACTCATATCGTAGAAAAATATTTATAAATTTAACTATTCCTATAGCATGAATGTAAGATTTATAGAATAGAATAAAGTTTATTTGTTCTTCCACATACAGGTAGTTAAATAATATAATGTTACTTATTTTAGTCTTGTAAATTTGTAGACCGTTATGTGGCAGACTGACAGCCTGAAAGAGGTTTTTATGTAAACCCATATGACAAGGTAACCAGTGCTCACTGCCTCCATTAGAGTAACATTTTATCTATATAAAAAAACATAACAAAGTAGAGAAGCAGAAAGTGGTTACATTACATATTAACTTAGCAATGAAAACAAAAGAAATTGAATTGCTGCCATATCTCTATCTTGTGTTGCTGTTTGCGTGTGTTTGTGTGTGTGCTTGTGACCGTGTTTACTTTGTGCGAGGAGTCGTGTAGAAATGCGAAGATTATCTTTGTATTCTAATAATATGAATATTTATAGTGGGAGTGATCGTAAAAAGGCATGAGACGAAGTCGAAGGTCGAAGAATTAATTTAGTAACTCCAGTAAGCGTCACTGCCCTTTCTCTGCAGAAGAAATTTAGATTATTGTAGCAAGCAGTAGTTCGGTTTCCTGGTACTTAAGTGACAGTAGACATTTAGTGATAGTTGTTTTACAAGTTGATTTCCTCAAGTGATATATCGATAAAATTGTGTTAACTCTGTTAATAGAAAGGGTCCGAGGAAGCCAATGTGAGAATGACTGGAATGAAATCTAGTACCTCTACAAACCTTGCCTTTTTTGCGCTTACTTCTATTGAGAGTGGGATCGTAAGGCAACGAGAAATGGATGGTTAGGAGGAGTTGTTTTCTGTCACTGAGGTAGTCCCTCAACAATTCCAGCGGGATACCTCTCACTCGTTTACTAGTTTTATGAGACGTTGAGGGAGAGAGACTGTGTCAAAAGCCTTGGTCAGGTCTAAAAAGATTGCCAAGCATTTCTTTTTAACATCAAGATTAGTTATTAATAGGTTTGTGAGTTTTGAAACCGCATCAGATGTTGATTTACTGGAAAACCAAACTGAGAAGTTGAAAGAAAATTATTAGATTCTAAAAATTTAATTAATTGGTTGTTCATTATTCGTTCCAAAATTTTTGATATCGTAGGGAGGATAGAGATTGACCTGTAGTTATTGACACAGTCTCTCTCCCCATCCTTATGAGTGGATTTATAATATAATATAATTAACAACACTGATATATTTCATTTTTAAATTGCAGTAACCAATATGCAACCGATGTGGTATGAAGTCACGTTTTAGTGTCGCTGTTATATTTTAACAAAATATGATTTAAATAATGATAGAAATAAAATATAACGCGCAGTCGTTGCTTTTGGACCACGGACTAACTTCGAGATCTGTCTCGTGATCGCAAAAGATAGAGTTTTGATGAAGTCGGCCCACGATGAGGACGAAGATAACCCGTTCGTTTTATGGAAACAGCATGAATAATAAACTAATAAAAATGTTGGAATCACTTCTGCCGCTGTGCGCTGGTAGAATTTTAATGTTTACGCTACAGGAAAGTTTAATGTCCCTTTAACTATTTATTTCTTTTTATAAGTGTAATTCTAGTTTCTTATTTAATCTTTCATAATGTTCTATTAGCTAATCTAACAAACTATATAGTTTGTTATACATATGTACGAGTCTATAACATCAGTATTTGCTGAAAAACGGAAAGATCAAGATATAATCGAATTATGAAAACAAAACAAAACAAAACAATTTTCTCATTAAGGATTTGCTAGTAATTAATGTTACAGCTAATGAATCGGCCGAGGTCACTAGCGATCGACTCCTACGCATCATTCGTCATCACGCGGCCTCTGACAGGAGGAGTAATAATGTACGGTAAACAGGGATATGGTTTTATTTCGATTTGCAAACTTTTTAGCATTATTAGAGATTGGTTCGTGTGTATCTTTATGAATTACGTGAAACCATGGGAAGTGTTCAGATAGATTGATTTAAAATAATTTATCCTGTGATTATTTTATTTTTTATCCAATAGGGATAAACATTTTAAACTGAACTACAGACTAATCTATTTATTTGTCTTTTAGTACTCTTGTAATGTTGACAATGGCTATATTAATTTTAGTGTCAAAAAGTGTTTAATGGCCTTTTATAGTATAATAACAATATATTGTAAATTGTATTTACATTAAACACACATATACACGTGAGGGTATTCTTAATCTTTGAAATTTGAACATCGTTTCAATATATTTCACATACGATGTTGAAATAATATGTTGATGTGTATATTTGTAAGTCTGTGAGCGTTGCTAATTTCTTTGTCAACGAAATTAGGATCGAAGGTCCTTTTTCAGTTAATTTCTCGCCAATACAAAGGTTCGCGTCCAAAGATCCGTTCAGTGGAAAATTCGATGGACCATCGAGTCCGAGCATCGATTCAGTCCAACACCTCTGGAAAACAGTTTTTCACTCCGATGGAGCTTATTTTTGGACCTTTTCATCTCACCTTTCTTGTCGGTTAACACGTTGATTACGTCTATTTAGTGAAAATAAACCATTGAAAAATCACTTTCTCCGTTAATTTTTTTTTTAATTTTAATCGAACTTTCTTTTTGTTTCAAATGAGCCATCACAATAGAGCGACCATCTGTAACGAAACGCCCGAAGTCTTCCCACGTACATTCGATGGTAGTAACCACCATTCTCCTTTGTTTCTACAGGTCAATATTTGTCTGTTCCTCATCGGCGCCGCTTTGTGATCGGTAATCCGGCCATACACCCTCACTCACAAGTTCATAACCAACGATGAATCGTAATAATCCTGCAATCGATTATTTAATTCGATTCAATTCAGATGCTCGTCAAACAAAAAAATAATCTATTGTTGCCTCCGCTCAGTCGGCGATGATTCTAATTTCAAAGCACTTGAACATCTATGATGTTATGGTAATCGGTCTTTTGTGTTGGTCTATTTCGGTCTATTTTTGATCAGAGAGTTGACAGAGGAAGGGTTATTTTTATTAATTTACTTATGTTATACGTCACTTATTCGTACTGTGTACTTACCAGTACATATAAACTTATGAAATATCACGCAAGACTTTACTAGAATGTAATACATATAATGAAAAATAACAATACTAAGACAGTAGATATTAATAGAAAACAACAAAGCGTGTTATATGAAGCGAAACAATTCGATGACCGAGCGTATGAATAAAAACGAACCACCGAAATATTGAAGGAATCCGTTCAAAGGGGAAAAAATGCAATAAAAAGGCCGCACCGATACAGAATGAGAGTGCGGTTAAAAAGCAACGAAACGAATATGGCTGCGAACATCCGCCACAGACAAAAGTTCGGCTACTTGACTATGCAAATTATATTTGCGGACCGTGCGATTCCCTCTACGTTCCATTTCAACGTACATAACGTGTATTCTTTTCATATTTTCATCCGATTTCCTTACCCACCCTCGTTTCATTTCGTTCCGTTTTTAAAAGGCTGGTAACAATGCCGCTCTCTGCGGGCCTTATTCGCCGCGAGCCGTTTTCTTGCACGCGGCTTTTTTTCTTGTTATTATTATACCTATCTTTTTATATCTATCGAGTTTCTTTTCTTTAATACTTTCAACTCATAAATGGCTGATACGGTCCCCTAGGGTCTGTTGCTCGAATAACATGTAAATGAGTCGGTGTGCCCTACAAATTTAAATTTTGTAATTTTTTTTATGAAAAATAGATGTACGGTGTTTGGTTTGTGTACATTAATTTTGTTTCTGGAATATCGATTGTTAATATTTTCAGTTACCGTAAAGATAAGTTCGGTTTAGTTTATCATGCTTGTTTTGATTTTAATATGACAGCTCCCATATTCCAGTTTTGTATACCATATCAAGTATCGAGATAGAAATCGATAAAAAGATATCGATAGTAGATAACGGCCTAAACATTGAAATTACCTTGTCTAGTATTCATAATTACACGTCGACGTCGTACGTTAGGTGAGGCGTGTTTAGAAAAGGTTTTTAACCCTGTACTTTAATAGCTGAGAGAATTTTGTCATTTTCTGAATGCAGACTTCGTAGTTTCTCAGTTCTTGAGATTAGATGTTAGTTCTATATATAATAAAATATTGGGTAATATCATAACGATTATTAGCTTTAAATGCTGTATTAATTACTTAATAAAAAAAAAGCTGAGTACTTCAATCAAATTAAAATTTCTCCAGGTGTATGTATGTGGATATATGTATATGTATGTATGTGGAGAAATTTGTCAGTTTTGTATAGCCTGCCGTACTGTTGACTGTACAGTGTACATACAACAGTAAGTTATATATTCCCAATCAGTCTAAATTTAACAACTTATTATTAGGTGTAAATAATTGTCCAAAATTTACAACTTTGGATATCACGTGGTGACGTAAGTCTTAATTTGAAAAAAAGACTAATTTTTCATATAAAATAATTTTTATTTTGAACCTTAATTAACTATAATTAACAACACTGATGTATTTCATTTTTAAATTGCAGTTACCAATATGCAATCGATGTGATATGAAGTCAAATAATTTTTATTTTGAACCTTAGTATTGCTTCAATTTTGCAATATGACGTAAATAAAAATCGGCATAAGCGAAGGCACTCCCCTAGCAGACGCACCCGTACGATTAAGATAAGTCGTTTTATAGTTCTTTATTGAAAATAAATTGCCTAGAATAAAATCAGACGCACTCGGAATGGCTTTCCGATAGATGTGTATGAAATAATGAAGGGAAGATAAGATACGACGGTTATCGATGACGTATGTTCGATTTTGAGCATGACGTAGGTTTAAGTGACAGTGTAGATAAATATATAATAGATATATAGTTTAGATCTATACTAATATTAGAGGAAAGATTTGATTGTTTGTTCGTATGCATTGATTACGCTTCGAGAATCCTTGATACGCGGTGACATAGTCTATAATTTACGCGTGCAAAGTCGAGGGAAACAGCTAGTAATTTATAGGTAATATTCTCAGATTTTTGTAATTATTATGCATATAGAATAACGTTCATGTAATGATGATTACGTAAAAGGATCTTGAAACCCTCATTATAGGATACATTGTTAGATTCCAAGATGAGTAGCTATAGCCCCCGTATTATGGAGTATCTAAGATATCGAAGGTACCACGACACCCACACCCGAGACAGTGTAGAAAAATCCTATGGATAGAATGATAGGTCAAAGCAATACATTATGAGTACATAAACTTAATTAAAAATGTATTTTATCTTAGTTAAAAAGATTATAGGTTATTTTGAAACATAGTGATTTATTCACTGTTTATTCGTTTCATTTTTTTAATAATAATATATGTTTGTTAGTTTTTTACTTTATACTCTGTAGAGGATGCTGTTGCCAATGTAACACCATATAGTCTATAGCACGCGGACAACTAAGACGCTTCTGATCATACCTCATTTGTCCAGTTACGATGAGTAGTTTCGAAGTTATAAGGAAACAGATGAATAGTTTTACATACATAATACATATATACATGCCGGCCAAAACCATAAACCTCCTTTTCGCTCACTTACTTTGAGAAACAACTCAATTTCAATTTATTCAATGTATCTCATAGGTAAAATAGGTTATATATAAATATTTCACAAGTGACGCCCGGTAAGGACACATTAATTCAATAATCGACAGACACCCTTTTTTACTGGTAAATAAATTAAATATAATAAGTAAATAAATGTTAAATCATTTGCTTTTATACGCACGATTCATTTTCACAACAAAGCAAAAATGTCATCAGAACATTTGTCAAGTCTGTCCTCGGAGGTGTACTAACCGTTTAGCTTTTTATCTATTTCTTGTGTTTTATTTGGGCGAGCAGTATTTATGGGCGGGTGGCGTCTGCGATAAACAGTTTCCTCAAAATTGTGGGGATTATTGTTTTTGTCGGACGCGGGGACTTTAAGTTATGAGCTTGGATTGACCTACGCCGATAAAACATTATGTTTCCGGGGAAAACTGGTGTATTTGAAGCTACACTTCCTATATAGGAAGTTCTTAAAGTTATCATAAAACAAGAATTAAAAATAAACTGACTTTCGTTATGATGTTTATTAAATTTATAATAACAATATTTTTTTATGAACGTTAAGAATTTAATATCAATTCATCAAGTGTTTATTTATATTTATTTTTTAATGACATAAACATTCATATATTATAAAAATTAAATAACGAAGTTTAATGGAAAATTATGATTAAAAATTAAATTTATGGAAAATATGCTTTCAGTATTTTTTATATACCACAATGAGTTTTATATAATTCTAGCTTTTCCCGGACTTCATCCGCGTGGAAAGTAGCCCAAGTTATCCCTTATTACATAAGCTATCAGCATTGAAAAGTCGCGCTAAAATAGATAAAAAATATAAAAAATTATATTTTTGTATATTTACCGTGTGTACATACCGTGTGTGTTTAGTGAAAAGCGGTTATATGAATACTACAAACTAACACAATTTTATTTTATGTATTTGTATATACTCGAATTAAATCAAGTTATAACACATTGATGAAAACAATGTTACACTAGTAAAATTCTATCGGACATCTAAATTCCAAAAATTCACATCTCAAAGAAATATGAAAAGGGAACGTATCCGCGAGCAGTTTTTATCAAAACGATCAAAGGACCCAGCGGACATTCCGACTTCTTACGACGTTAGTAAAAAACACAATCTCGCTTTATAGTTACCATTCCACTGGTTATTATATCCGTATCGATACAGCCGAACTTACCGACCGTGAAATGCTCGATTCTCGATATTGGTAGCCGCCGGCGTAATTTTGATAATTTTTCGGTCATTTTCATATTTTGAATTGCGCATCACTAAATTTTCGTCCCATTACCGATGTCAGATATTATAAGTGTCTGCATATTTAAATGCAAATAAAAACAAAATACATCAAGAATTTTCGCACTAGGTAATTTCATGCTTTTTCATCGTAATACTTGTGTCTATTTTTTATTACATATTATGAAAACAAAAGGTGAAATATCTTGACATGTCATAATAAAAAGAATATGGACTACAAATTGTGAATACTTGTGTTTATATCTACAAACATATAGTGTAAACTATTCAAACAATAGAAAGATTAGTAATTATTATTAACTAACTGTTTTTCCACATCTTCACCCGTGGACATTATAATATATGTCACTCGCATATGATGATCTTGCCGTAGGTGAAAGAACTTTAAAAATTGATCCAGAAGTGTCGGAGTCTAATCAATGCTAACATCAAGCTCCTGATTCGATTAATTATTTATTATTGAAATGACAAAATTGATATTAGTGGATTTCTATATAGATATAAAGTATTGAAAAAAAGATATGTGTAATAGTCCTGTAGGATTAACGATGATTACTTCCAGTCGGTCATAGTCCGCACTTCTCGACTTGTCGCTCGTACGGTGATCAAACTTTTATTGCTTATAAAACGCTGATTGCCCTTCCAAGTGTTTATGTTTCTATATAAAATAAAGAAAGAACCTTCAAAATATCCGATGTAACACGACACTAAAAGTTGAACAGACAGATGTATTAAAAATCTTAGGTAAAAAGCATGATGCAGTTTGGGATCGAATGATGTATTATTTACGTCCGAATGGCTCATCGGGCCATGCTTCCTGCGACACAAGTGTGGTCGTAATGGGACACCTTTATTAATATGCCTGAATTAATAATATTGTAGATATTTGACGGCGGGGGTCGCCCGGGCATCGCGTGCGAATGTCTCGTGAGGCTTCGCTGCATCGATTTATGTACGAATATCGATTTACGTTAGATAGATCTCTTGTTAAACGTTTTGTTTTATTGTAAACAGTTGAAATATAATAAAAATATATTATAACATGTAATTAAACTTATTTAAAATTATATTTTAATACAAAAAAAAGAACTCTTTATGAAGTACCCATAAAAGGTCGATACTATTATTAATATGTCTTTATTAAATGTAATTACATAATATAACAGATTTTTGAAAGTATAAAAAAGATTAACTAGCTTTTTTCTCGCGTCTTTGCTCATGTAAATTATAGACTATATCTCCCGCGTATGATGTAATCCCGTATATTATTATTATATTATCAGTGTAGATAAATAATGTAACATAATATTAAAGTATCTCAAATTTCAATTAACATTTTGAAGAGTGTTATTATTGAGTACAGGTACGGTTTCAGACCTATATTCGTTTGAAACTTTTGACGGTTTAATGACAAAGTAATCCTTTCAGCAGCAAGGTAGGCGAATCCGTACAAGCACAGGTAAAACAACAAATATTGACAATAGATGATTGCAGCTCGTCCACCCGGATCCCCCTTAGCAAACTTCGAATTAAAATGGGGACGAGAAAAATTAATCCTAATGCGATTTTAATGAAGCCGAAATGAACGAATGCAATAATGAATTGCTAAGCCTCGGGTTATTCGCTTTTATGTTAGCACAGCGGAATTGAAAAGAGAGAAATAAAACTTCAACCGCAAATATCAACTTAATCTCTTCTGCTCAAATTTGCTTCTAAACGTTTTCGTAAAAATCAAATCGTGAGGCGATATTCGACAGCATCCATTAATATTATATTTCACCATTACATAGTGTAGCTCAGACAACGAAAACTACTTAAGCGTAGATTTGATAAATATAATAATAATTAAAGCTCAGTATTGCACAAAGATGCAAACCTCAACATCAAGTATAAAGCATACAAGCTCTGAAAATGTACACCTGAAGTCTGTGCTCGCTTTTGCATTAACGAATGCGGAAGCGGCGCTGTGCATACAGGACGCAGTACATCCCCACCCCCCTCATGCCCACTCCTAGCCCCCTCCAGGCAGCGTACCTCTCGCTCCGACCAGACGACTATAGCGTACCATGTTCCACCCATGCGTTCATTACCTCCACGCGGCGACCCAACAATTCAAGTTTGCTTTCCGCCACACAATCTACGTTACCAGACAGACTAGTCTAGCCATACACCGGCCACTCGAATAATAAAGATCCAAGAATTAACCCGTCCGCACTGAGAAAGAGGAAACTAAGTGAGCCCATCTCCGCCTCAATAGAGGTAATGCAACGGAGCACTCCTACGACGAATGAAAGAAACTCGTTGGGTATACACTAAGCTTGTTGAAACAGAGGGGAAATGTCAACCGTGGAATAAAAACAGTCAACAGATAAATGCATACGATAAACACATGAACAAACTGAAAAGGCGAGATGTGAAAACGTATGTTGACTCTCAAAACATTGATGCGGGATATTTTCCCTTTTTTTTTTCAATCCAGGCGAATTTGTTTTTCAATTGAGAAAGTTCGAGAAATCAATAGTTGCCACACTAAATTTTCTCTAGCCCATAAAATATTCAATTACGCATAAGCACACATTTACTAAGGCCAACAACGACCACGCGGCACCCCCATTAAAGACGCCTAAGGGCTATTTAATCGGTCAGTGGATGTAAATTCGTTGGCCCCAAAACAAATATCCCCGAAACTAATAAGGAAACGAAATATGTAAATCGTCTACCATATTGTTTCACAAGTGAAATCTTCCTTTAATCTTATAACAAATCCGTGTCCAAATGACCGGCCCGGGCTGAATTTGAATATAAGAGGATTCGTTCAAGGGTTACGTTTTGCAGACCATGTTGCGGTGTGGAAGGAAGCAAATGTATGCGAGACACGCACGCTGGAGATAGCGACCGTAATGTTGTCCTATGCACATATTGCATCAAATTAGTTGTCGACTTGTAAACAAGGAGGAGGGAAGTAAAGCGGCTAAGACGTCGCCGATGGTAGTTTGCATGGATATGAGAGCAGCAATATGGAAGCCCGCAGCTGCTGGCGGTACTCATTAAGATGTTTTATGGTCGGCCCACCGGACCGTGTTGCCAATTTAAGATATTTCTATGCGGGACGGCGCCACGTTAGTTCGGCTTCCGATTAGGGGATTAAAGTGGTCCTTTTAGGCATTAGTGTAACAATTGTGGATCCCATTAAACGCTTAACATAACCCCTAATAATATTTAAATTGTGCCAGCAAATTGTTTATATGTTACTGAGACTTTATAAATAAATACAAAACGAGTTGCAATGGAAAAAGCTCAAACAATTTTGGTTCGATGCCTCGCATACCTATCCCCCGTGTTGCAAGTAAATCAAAGGGTGTTGAAACTTTACACCCACTTAAAGCCGGACACAGTAATAAAGCGTTCGAACTTTGCCTGTCCTGGACATCAAATGGGTTACCCCTTCTCACATTTTGTTCCAGAGAAATTAAGAGTTCAATGATGTCGAAGTTATACTAACGAATGGGTTAAGTAATCAGGAAATTTAATCTAAGAGATGAAACATAATTAATTTAATAGGATATTAATTTTGCAGATAAGTACGTATATTTTTAAATAATACTTCACTTTGATTTTGAACAGTCGGAATAGTTATACTTTTGATTAAATTACCGACAACCTTCGTAGCTGAGTGGCTCTCATGTCTGTTGCAAAGAGTCGCCATCTTTGAGGTCCAGGTGTCGGTTTGATATTGGAAATGAACTTTTTTACATTATCTAGAGTTTTGTTCCAAGATTTCCGTAATATTAGTGCTAAAAGTGTCGTAATCTGAGCAATGTATGTAGTTCTGTCATACATTCAAATAAGTATGCTTTATTGGAACTTATATTGTCATTATACTACCATTTATCGAAATATCGACAATGCTTCTAATATCCATTATTACATTATCAAGAAACCAAGTAGACTTCACGCAGAAGTCCTACAAACTATCAGTTAGTAATAAGCTACGAACCAGAGTGAACTTTACTTCAAAACTATAGCTCATCAGTCATCTAAAGTTCTTGGAAAGGCGCCTAGTCAGTCTAGGCTCATATATATATATATATGAATTTGATTTTACTGCAAATTGAACAAATTCAATTAAATCTCTTGTTTCTTCTTCTTCTTATTGAGCTGACTATAATATTTACATATCAAACACTTACCAATGATTAGTTGAAGTAGTTACAATAACCTGACACCGGTCAACGTGGTCCACTCGGGATGAATAATTAGAGATGAGACTTTTCAAGCTTTGAAACGTGAAACTTTGGAATTAGACAAATAAACTTACAAGGATTCTGTATGTAGAGTGTTCGTTTGAACCTTTGATGAGATTGAGAAATATGATCAGCTTTAAATTTGTTATAAAGTGATCTCTAACTTGAAGATCTTTTCCTAAAACTTTGTGACTAATTTACGTAATTACATTAAAATGTACTATACATGCGATTAATTTTGATCAGACTTCTATTTAAGTATGACTTCTTTGAATATAATCGATTATTATTCAATATTTTTTCTGTAGGCGGAGGTTTTTTGCGGATTTTAATTAAATGATAAGTGCCCGATTTCAATAACAGTTTCATAAATTAGTAATTTTATAAAGTTTGAAGTCGGTAATTTTTTTGTTGAAAATTATTTTACACGTTCTATTACTGTTAAGTATTCAATCAATAATTTAAATGAACTATAGACAAAAAAATAAGTTAATATTCTTTAAGCTCATCTCGTTGAACAGATAGATAGACGTAGTAGTGAGGACTTTATCTTATTACGATGCCTAAAATACAAGATATTAAGCAATTTAATAGAATATTACTCTGTTAAAGTTCCCAAACATTTATTACCGCAAAGACATCTTCAAAGTGCAAGAGCCTGAATCAGGTCTGAACTAATTGTTTCTAAAGCGGTGATTCGAGCCAATGTATCCCTGATTAAGTGCACGGGTCGGACCAAAACTGAGGGGTTATTAAATAATTTATTGTCTAGTAACATATTCGTAAGGGATCAGACGAGTGTTTTAATGGCCTGCGAATATTTTGCTGTGAAAGTATAATCATTGCAGGTGCTTCAGAGAACTCTAGAAGATAGAAA
Organism: Diatraea saccharalis; assembly: GCA_918026875.4. Lineage (NCBI taxonomy): Eukaryota > Metazoa > Arthropoda > Insecta > Lepidoptera > Crambidae > Diatraea > Diatraea saccharalis. The sequence continues at coordinate 9,221,859 of OU893345.1, forward strand.
AAGATGCACAATAAAAACAAAGAAATGAAGCAAAGTTACTTTAAGACGTGACTGTGAATTCTTGCAATACAGCTATGATGTGAACCTACTTTGAGAAAGGGAGAGACGCTAAAATCTAAACTTTCCTACAAAAGGAAAAAAGTATAGACTTAAAACGTCCTTCTAAAAATTTTAGTGATTTGTTGAAGGAATTCGATGATTTTTGACTGTAAGCGCAATAGTATTTCCAAGATTTTAATGAGGGTTGGACTAGAATAATTTTGATGAGAAACTAAGATTGAGACAAGTAAACAGTACGATATTATTTTTTTATTAAACCCTCTTTATTGATTTAAAACAACAAAATAGCAACACGACCATGATTGAGTTTGGTCTGAACCTTTTATAGCTTTCAATGCGCATTTCGTCCTGTCAGTGGCAAATTACACGGGCTGCCCATTCACGCTCAAAAATCACTCTCAATAGAGTCAAGTGGGACAAAATAAAAGGTGAATTCATCATGGGGGTGCGAAACTCCCCCTTTTGGGGAAACCAAAGCGGGAAACGTATGTCCGGTCCATTTGTAAACACTAACACGCGTCGACAGTATTTTGACAGTTTATTAAATTAAATAGCTCATATGAATGTCGTAGACGGAGAAAGCAATTTCATGATAGGAATTTGATAAATATGTGAAGACGTCTAGAGTGAGATAGATTTTCTTGAATGGTCTCAATATTGTAGCCCCTGTTATTTTTATCTGAAAAGTAATAAAAATACCATTTTCTTTTGTTGTACATTGGTAGTTTTTATTTTCGTCAGTTATCTTTTTGCGTATCTTTTTGTTAGTATATTTTGACACGGCAGCTATCACTTAAATGTGTCGAATGTAGTCACGAATTTAATTTTTTTATATGAAGTTTGACTGATGTCATGACGTGAAAACTGATGCATTTTATGTCGCGTGCTGAAAGTAAAACAAAAGAAATAATATCGCAAAGCCGACCAAATTGAAAATCAGTACTAATGATTTACTTTAATTGAGTTTCGGAACGCGGCATTAAATCCTCCAACGATGTATTCTGTGCTCCAACGCACACACGCACACTGTATTGATATGATTGAATTTCAACTTTGTATAGCGGTAATAAAGTGCAAATTGACTCTTTGACGTTAGGAACACACCTACATTGCTTAGATAACAGTGAGTGCTTGTAATTTAATATGAACTTTATACAATAGTAATAGAGCTCAAATTGACTCAACGTTTTAGTTAGAAAACGTTTGTATGAGAAAAAGAAAATGGCTGTTTTTACGGTTTTTTCGGCATATATTCAAATTTTTCTCGCCGTAAAAACCATCCTTGAACTTCAACGAACATTTAAAAAAAAGAATTGGCCAAATTGGTCCAGGCGTTGTTGAATGAAGTGATCGGCTCGACTACCAATTACACAAAAAGCAGTTCGTTATGGGATTCAATTTTTTAACAATCAATTCATAAACTAGAGTGCTCAGTTGACCCGTGGTCGGGTACGTTAATGAATTTTTCAATATTCGTGTTGTTTACTGTTAAAGTGATATGTATATTGGCAATATAGAGATTGATATCGAATAATAAATTAAAAAAAAAGCTATTTTAAATCACTATTAGATCAAATTTAAATTGTATAACAATTAATGTACACCAAAAGTTTTCCATATAACTCTGCCGTCGCTCAATTATACTTCCATTCGTGTATGTGTTAAATAGAAGGGTGGAAGATAATTCATTTTTGTCGAAATATTGTCTGGTGCTACTCCTGCCATCGAGAAATTTAATTATACGCCTGTAATATTTCTGAAATCTAATATCAAATGCTCGTACATATCATCTTAGTTACTATTAATAGATATCTGTATTTGGTTAATTATGAAGATTATAAGCATATTTTAGTTTTGATGAAATATAATTTTCTCAGTCACATTTCTGTATAATTACGTTTAAATGTAAAATTTCATAATTTTTGTACAATTAAAGAATACAAAAGTTATGTCCTAACCGAAAACAAATTTTAAAAATTACAGATACATTTAAAATTCATAACAAAACTATGATAGACAGATGCTGATAATAACCAAATAAATAGATAAAAATATCAGTCTGAATGTATGTATGTTTGTTATCTAACTGAAGCGTAAACGGAATCATCTTTTATGCTCCAGCGGTTACGCAGTGAAACAGCATCGATTTTATTGAACGAAATTAATTTTGTGAGTCCGTTGAACGATTCAGACTAATTTTGTATCATCGCGTAAACATTCGCAAAGTCACAGGCCTCCATACACTCCTTTTTGAATCCATCGACTCTTATAGTTTAACATAAAATCTGACACGTGCGTCATACGTAAGAAGGAATGTAATCGTAACATTAGACGTTATGCCAATTCGAGCATATTGTTCGTATAAATTGATGTTCGTGGCATCATTAACATGATATCCTGCAATCAAATCGGTATGGCTTCTTCGACGTCTGTTATCCGTGTGTGGTCGCAGTAAACAAATATCTTAACGCCCTGTGCAATGTAAGCAATCGACATGCATACAATCAATCGGTTAATTCGATTCATCGATACAATTTCGTTGAATCCACCTGAATCGAATGCTGATCGAGTCATAATTACGTTTTGATTCCATTATTTCCGTGCTTGTGAAACAATAGGAAGTATTTGTTGATTGTTGTGACATTAATATTATGTATAATGATATCTACGCTTTCAAAATATTTATTTACAAGATGAGTCAACTTGTAAACCGATTTTAAATTTATGCATTTAAGATCAATAATCGATTTCCACGGGTACCGGATGCGGTCTACCGGGCAGAGGTTCAATTATTATTGAATTTTCTAAGCATAGACGAGGGCGCTTCATTGTTGATGGGGATGAAATCCATCTTTACCTACCATAATAAATTTAGATGCATACACCCGAGATACAGATGAGCTTTCGCTTAAGGAGAATTAATTCTCATCAGGTAACATACAAATTGAAACTTAGTAAAGTGTTATAAAATCAAGATTTTGTATATAGACGATATAATGTATTTTTAATATTAATATGAGATACTGTTTATTATGTACTTTTAATAGAATGTGCTTTTATATTAAAATCATTAACTGCTTAAGTTAAGAACATTCATCTTATTTGATGTATTCTGAATCATATCTCTTTTTTGTTGTGATTATTTAACTGTAGTATTAAATATATATTGTTATAGTAATTAATTTACACTCAAGGTTTTTAAATACGTGCGATTACCGCATCACGTTCAATTTAATTAGTACACCTGATACTTTACAAAATCGATCGAATTCTTTCAACAACAAACAATCAAGAATTAAAGTCTTGACTCATTCTGTAACTTCACTAAGCCCGTTGAAACCCTCTTTTTGTTTGTTTCTATAATTAAAACGCGACTTAAACGCTCTTCCTTTAATTATAAACCCACTTGACGCCGTTATTCCTAAGAAATCCGATTCGGAAAAAGGGTTGTTTTCTCTAATAAAGATTAATTTATATTTCTAATCACAATCTGCACTTGTGAGCTAATATTTATGATGTTTATTTGTGATGTCATAGCGTTTATTCAGTTCAATTGGTTGTTTTAATCACTGTTAAATAATGCTGGAATAATTAATTAACTCGCACTTGGGAAATGGAAAAATTTAAGGTAATAAATTTTTGATTATCCTTTTCTAACACCAAATGCACATTTTATACATTGGTCTTAATAAAACGCTTATATGGTTGTTATTAAGTTAGATCAATAAATATCCTATGCTTTTATTCCATTTGCGGGATTTGGATGCGCATGACAATCTAACATATTTCTTAATCGATCGTCGATCGCAACTCTTGTCGTGCATGTTCGCAGGTTCTTATTATGAGTGCTTCTTATTTATCCGGACTTTTACTATTTCATTTGGGGTCGGCCCTCCTTATCAAGCATCTTCAGAGGAGTCTATTCTCTACCGTCTATGGGTCTATATTATTTTTCTGAAGGTTCTTAATAATAGTGGAAATAGGTGGACCGGTTCCAAGCTCGAGTACTTTTTTAGTCATGTGATCATCATCATCATCATCAACTCTTTTTACGTCCCCACTGCAGGGGCTCAGCCCTTCCTTATGGATGGTCAAGGAGGATGGGCGATGACCCTCCACGCTTGCCCAATGCGGATTGGAGGATATTAACGTTTGCAAATGCAGCCGACACCAACGGCTTAACGTGCCTTCTGAAGCACGAAGTAGTTCGAGATATCAATTTCTTGGTCACCCATCCCGTGACCGACTCTTGCAAAAGTTGCCTAACAACAACGATCGCGGGCCGCGGCGCTTATTCTCTACGCCACCGAGCTACTTCAGTCATGTGATCACTAGTTTCATATAATTGAATTCGATGCAACTTCCAAATAGTTCACAGTGTCAATATGACAGATGTCCGTCAGTGGAGCGGTCCGCGCGGGTGGCCACACATTACTTCGAGCCGATGCGCGGCTGACTCACCCGGTGTCGCCACTCACCGCTCGCGCTTCACAGTGGTCTGGCGCTAACACGCAACTTCGGCTCAGTAGTTTATTCACTCCGGTGGGCAATTTGGAAATTGTGGTTACAGTTTTACTTCGTTACGTTTCATTTATAGCAGTTTGCGTGCAAATTTTGGGAGCGTTCTTGTTAGCGGATTTAAAATTCCTGGTTGCACTTAGTCTTTCTTATTCAGTTTTAGTTGAAAATTAATTTACTTATTATGTTTAGATAGTCGAAAAAAGGGGTGTGATCCAGAAACCCGTTATACAATATGACAAAGTTGAAATGCAACAAGTTGGTATCCGATTTCAAATACGATATGGTACGCACATGACGCGTGCAGTCAGTCGTGGCGAATTTGATAGTTGTAAAATGACACCGGCAAGTCTAAGATACCACACAATTTTTGCTATGATTAATCGTTTCGGATTAAAGATAAATGCTCTTTAGTATCAAATTAAGTTTAATAAATACTTTTTATCGATTTGACGTGTTTTTAAACCACGTGGTTTTTGTAAACCAGAGTATACAATTATGATCACGGTGAAAACATAAAGAAATTATGAGAGAGGGAGAAAATAACAAATGAGCTGTAGAAAAATGGATAGCCAAAACTTAATTCGTATAATCTAAAACATGTTGAAGATATAGAAATGTATATTTAAATTAAAAGCACATAATAAATTTAAAGAAGACATACATCATTTTCAAAAGTTGCATTTACAACTCATCTTTTTTAAATATTGCCAATGCGATTATAATAACATATTCATAATACAAAATATCAAATTTATCTCTATAGGAAGGTATTAACAAAAATGTATTGTGCTCCGTAACCACGTTCGAAGCTTTTCATATTAATATCAATACAATACGGGAACATCAAGTAATTATAAAGTTCACGTACTTTGGTGGATTCCCTGGAAAGTTGGTTTCACCTCCTTCTTGTTATATGGAAACATTATCTTACATTGAAACGTGTTCTAACAATTTCACATACAATCATAAATTCTAATTTAGAGCGTTCGTGGATCTTGTTACCACCTCGCCTTCGGTTTTCCGGACGCATTGTACGTTGTTCCCAAGACATTGTAGCCCCAAAGAACGTGTATATATAAATGAAATTAATTAGGTGAAATCCCGGCTTCTTGTAATATTTTATAATCATTTCCGTTGTTGTGCGAGATTTTATTAGGGATCATATTTATTGCTTTTCCCGGTATAATGAATCTGAATATACGCCGTTGATTAGTATCGTCCCAGTATAAATGCGTTCTCTTTAGCTACAAGTTTATAATTACAGTTGTTGTAATTACAAGGTAGCTTACATTGTGGAACCTCAGTTATCTCGCTACAAATGTTGATGGTTTGCTAAATTAAACGTCGTCTTCTTGAGCTGAACACCTATTTTTATGTGTACCGTCGTATTTTTATGCATAGTTCGCAATGGTTTTTACACATTTAAATTTTATGTTACTTTATAATCTGGTGTCAAAATTTCCAGTTTTTCATTTCTTATTAAATTATTGTGGCGTATCACTTGTACGACAAGTATTGTATATACTATATTTAACAATATATAGCAATAATTAGCAAAGAAAGTTATGGATTTTCGTATAACGCTGTCGATCTGTTGAGTTTCTGTATTGAGTCGGAACATAGGAACTTACTTAGTAAAATGTGTAATTTTATGTTGAGCTCTTCTTTTAAGCCATATTAGGTTGCTAATACTAAAAAAGGTTGCATTTATCCTCTGAAAGCCTCGCGCTTTTTAGGTTTTATTGTGAAATAGTTTTTATATCTATATGATTCCTATATTAGAAGGGAGAATGGTTCTGACCAGTCGGCTAAATCTAATCATTTGCATTACTCACGGGCGTATGCATCCCATACTGCGCTTCGTTTCACGGAAATATTGATGATTGACCGATGTATTTTGGTCCATAAATGATTTTTTATGTTGGAATGCTAAAACATGAATAAAACTAAACGAACTATAACAAAAATAAACAGAGTCGTCGATTAATAAAATTCCACTTGCTTAATTCATAATTTCCAGATATTCGAGGAAGAAACACCATAAAAATGAACAAGAAAGGCTTGGATAGCAAAACAATTTCACCGGCCCACAATTGAACCTCAACAAAAAAGGAATGCACAAACCGCTGATACAACATTCGAGTGTAAATATTTACCTGGAGTCGACCGTGAAAACTTTTGTAGCGCCAGAAACTTGCGCAGACCTCACACTTGTAAAGAATTGCAATCAAATAGCGAACAGGTTTTACTTTATTCCTTTGGCATTCCATGTTTTGTATGAACATTGTTTAAGAAGTGTTAGTTTATTTTAAATTGAATTTTTTTACACAATAATACACATAGGCATTGAGACAAAATACACATAGGCATTGTCACAAAGAAAGTTAAACAAAATGTTGGTTAATGCTTACTAAAAATATTTGTTGGACGAAAAACTTTTTGTAGTAACTGAGGTGGTGTGATATTTTATTTTGCGGTAATTTTTTTGCTGTAAGGTTTATCTAGTTTTAATATTTTTGTGATACGGTAAAGATTTAATCTCATAACCACGAGATCCCCAAAAGTTCGTTTTCCAAGTTGGTAATTGAATTCCGTACATGTATTCGGGTCGGTATTCTGCTCGGGTCTCACGTCGCGTCGCGGTCAGGATTTGGGGTGTATAGGAAATATTTTTTGATGTCTTCCCACTCGGCTCATTGGGCGGAGGTATTGTTGGTATTTTCATGAGTACTCGTTTTTCATTTACAGATTCCTTTCACGAGCTGGACACGGTTAATGATGTTTCCCCGAGGATTGCAAGGCGTTCGTTATGTGAGTAATATTAAAACGTATAGCACTTTTATTTCAAATATTTCAGATATACTCCGAGCAATTTTTGTAATAGTAAATCATAAATATTATAAGTATATTGTTACCAAGAAATTCAAAGCGAAGAAAGAAGTATTATTCGACCAATATAACATGAAAACATGTGAAGTTAAATTCATTTATGGAGAGATCGAAACCCAAACAATCAGATGTGAGGGCGACCTGTAATAGGAGGTTTCCGACAAACGCCACCACACAATAGAGGTAAGATGCGCATTGGACAGTGCAGATTGCATCCATTTCAGCATAGAATATCGTATGTTGCTCCTGAATAACGAATTTATGTAGTCATATATTAAACAATACTAAGTCTAGTCAATATTTAATCGGAAATTGGGTAAATAGACAGTAAAAAACAAGAGAAATAGTAAGATTTTTCAATAAAAAAAAAATTACAACTGATTTGAATATGTTACATCCAAAATCATTGGTTCTCAAATAACCAGAGCTATGTATATCGACAATCAAATGGTTGCATTGTTGCATTGGGGTGCAAACGTCAGAGAACTGATTGCGGCCAGTACTGACGTATGATGATACGATTGTCCGCCTGTTAAACGTTTTCATTTGAATTTGATCACTGGCCTGTCTGCATTCGATAATGTTTGCCAAAATAGGGCCGACGGGATTTCATCTATATTTAGTAATAGCAAACGTTGGCGAATCACTCATAGGGTAGTGGGCATATTTGTTATTGTTAAGTACTCTGATCTTGCGAGGAGTATATTGATTTTTATTTGTATAACATATTGAAGAAACAAATAATTTTGCTGGGCAAATTCTAGCGGCTGATAATTTAGAGAAGAGATTTAAGTTACTACTCACTAAATACGTATCACGGTGAAACATAATAAACGAAACAATCAACACGTTATTAAGTTAGATATAATAATATAACCGTTAATAACATATCTGAAGGGATATGCACATCGAATTCCCAACATCAAAATAGACATTGATAGCCCCATTCCGGGCATAATTTTGACATAATTGGCGTTACATTCCCATTGCGTACCCTTTCAAGACGCCATGATGTTACGACCTACATGTTATTTAATTACACAATCTTGAATACAATGTGAATTGTACAGACTCTTAGCTGCTTCAATGAGGGGATGTGCCAGTGTAACGGAAATTATATTATTTCTCCATGGATGTAGGAGAATGTAAACGTCAACGAATTTATAACATATAACATTTTTTATTACTCTAAAGTTCAAAAAGGTTCAATTATTAAAAATAGTGATGAATATGTCACCAATAAGTACAATAAGCACTCTCAATTATAATATAATAAATCAATTGGATTGGTTATTCTTACTCCTATCTCTAAATTTTTGTTATTTGAATGGATTTTGTTATTAAACGTTAAATATTAATACAGCATCTACAAATAGAACTTGCAAAATAGGACACATCAACTTTAGATATAAGTTTTCAATGCATATTAATTATATGGATTATAATGCGTAATAACCTCTGTATTTAAATGGAAGCGTATTACGAAAGCGCTAGATTCGTCGATAGCGACTATTCAATACAATATCTGTTATGAATGGGCGCTCGCGAACGTTGATTGCCTAATCAAAGTGTGCGAGCGTTCTCAGTCTTCCAATTTCCATGGGCATTTCGATCGCTCTTCCGATTGAATATACAAGTGGACGTTTTAAGTAGCTGCCAATTTATTTGGTTACTTTTTATTATGTAATTGCGTTATAAACGGGGATGAGCCTAATCATACTGGGCTTTGAGTACACTACAAAAATCTCTTAAAATACTACCTTATTGTAGTGAGATGATATTTCTGCAATACATTGTTTGCAAAGCTATTGGGCAGCACTGGCTTTTGTAACTAAAGTTGTATTTCACAGCACGGACGTATAGACCGCTATCTGATGATTGGTTTTTGGCAATTAACAGTATTGCTCACGTCGCAATCGAGTTCATTCACCATGTGAAATATGTATGGAGCGTCCGTTTCCCTCTTCATTATATCGCAAATATACCCGTCTATAGATAATTGACATACATAATAATTTCCATTTATAGTTCTGAGGGTGATATAAATAAGTATTATTCTTAAATATCAAAAACTTCTTTTTAAATCACTAAATAGTCTTTTAACTTTTTTATCGATAAGTATATAAAATCACATTGCAACTAGGAAATGGGACCGGTAAAGAAAACACAAAGGTGTTAATTGGTCGCTCCAGTAAGTTGTCAAAAAGCTTTTAAAGAAGACCAAAGACCAAATAGTCTAGAAAATCCATTAACTACGGTTTGTAACAAAGTAAGTGTAGCCAGCTCATTCATTTAAGGTGGCTTTGAGAATTTTTGTGCTCAATATAAATTTCAATATTCTCATACACTTAGCAGCGGTGTTATTATAACACATGTTTCACCGTCAATAATTACTTTCATTATATGCGGCGCACTGTGACCTGTCGTCCCTTTATTAACATTTAAATTTATATTACATTTACACAAGAGAAATGTCTACCTCGATAAAATATCTACGGCACCTTTACACCAACTGTGACACGTACAATGTTCTAATAGACGAGTTAAACGTGACATTATTATATCACAAATAGAGTTGAATTTGGTATGCCTTTATCATTTTCAATAGAATTAAGCCCTTTGTCTCAAGGCGTTAGTTTGCCACCACGATGTTGCTTGACATTTGTACAAAGGTTACGTGCCTCTATTCTGTTAGTTTTCTTTTTATTTCCTGACGTTATGTTGGATTGTTAAGGAAAGGGGTTTTACATTGTATTCGAATTAACCTTTTCGATTGTAAGGGGTTGAATGTTTGGTCAGCAAAATGAATAGGAATTAGGGGTACTCTTAGATAATGGAATTGGCAATTTTGATTGATGTTTTTCTCCAACATTTAAATTGCGTAACGTAATAATAAGAATAATACACTTTATTGCACTCAATATCACACAAGTTACAGGAAAATTACAGTAAGAAGAAACAGAGCACAAATGGCGGCCCTATTGCTATGCAGTAATTTCTTCCAGACACCCAATGGAGAGAAAAAAAAAAGGAAATTTTAATGGATAGTGTGGGGGTGGTAGCTGTAATATAAGGAAGGATAAATAAATAAATATATTATATACGGTATATAGACGGTATATTCTATCCGTCAGGAAGCCGTGTAACGTTTTAAATATGGAATGAAATAAAATAGAAATTTAAATTTAAGTTCCACTTACTCGTAGCATCTTTTCAACAAAGATGCTTTTTAACTTTTCAACAGGCCGTAGCAAAATTGTCTTAATAAATTGCGTAATTATGCTGATTATATAGACGTCAAAAGCAAGCCATAAAACTATCAATGAACCTATAAACTAAAGAAAACGTTGGAACACGCGAGCCGCGGGCTTGGGAAAGTACAGAAACAAACAGACAACATTAACTGCAAGAACTGGCTAGAGATTATAACGTGTGAATAGGCGCATAAAAATAGTATTAATTGAACACCCACAACGCATTGTGGCGTAGACAATAATTATAGAAGAGGCGGCTATGAGTCGGTGGCACGTAAAGGAAATTGGCAACATAAGGCTCCAACTAGTGTAATATGAGAAAATAATAGTTTTAATGTTGGAAATAAATAACGAACCGAGGAAGAAGACAATGGTGTTGTAACAAGATCTCCTGTTAATTGTGGCGAATGCGGAGCGAGGGCCAGTGATCGGAGATTTATGGAGGCATTGAAATTACACCCTATTTGTTCTTTTCAAAGCGCATGGAATGCCGTTTTTGCTTGTAGTATAAATCTCAATATCGTATTTTTAAATAATATGATCATTTTGATATGACTAATGTTTTGAATAATGAAATTACAGTTTCAACGTGGTTATAATAAATGGTGTCTAGTAATAAATGAAGTACTTACCTCTCATTTTCTGTTCGTCCAAAAGTTGTCTCTCTAAATTATCTTTCACCTCTCTTTCTCTGAGAACGTCCATTTTTAATTCAGCTGTAACAATAGACATAAAAATATATATTACCATTATTAGTCATCTCTTTCCCCTGACGTCACAAATTTAATAAAGGCATTCCAATAAAAGAAACCATTATCATAAACAAGGTTTTAACTTAAATAAATGGCTCATTGTACACAATAGGTATTGTATAAATTTAACAGTGAGCTAAACTGGCAACAAGGCCGTCAGTAAGGGGCCGATTAGGAACATAAACACGGATTAACTCATTCGGAATCCGGGTACTATTGTGAAGGAGTCGAATCGATGGGATTTGAATAACTTCCAATTAAATTCAACCTGACGGAAGTGATTGGGGAGTAACTTCCGATTTCAATGTTTCAAGATAACAGATCAATAGGGTAATATAATATTATGGTCAGTCGAATATAATTACAGTTTCATTGCTGTATCTTTTAATTCTATTTACAATAATAAAATTTATTTTCTTTATTTTCAAAAAGAGATTGTAGTAGGTACATACTTAACAATAGCAATAGACAAATAACTAAGTATTACAATATAAGTAGATGAAGTACTGCTACCCTTGATAGGTTATATAATAACCTGTAGTAAGGTAAAACAGTCCTTTTCCCTTTGGATTCATAAAATAATTTTGGTTAAAATTATTATTTTGGGGAAATTCTGCACGATTATAAATTTATATCAATGTATTTAGACAATATTTTGTTCCACTGTGATTGCACATGGATTTGCATTTTTTCACACTAAATATATGTAAATTCTACTCATTGTTTCTTGATGCTTTTCGACCATACATTCTAATTTTATGCAAAGTCAAAGATCTGAACTAAATTAAATCGTAACTTTCAATCAAGCTCTAATCTCGGTAGTGGAATCGTAACTATCAATACCCATACGCACGGGAGCCATCATCGAGGATTTGAATAGAAAGAGGTTTTGCTCAAGGTTTAATTTTGTCCCTTATACTATTAGGGCTAAGCAGCGTCAATCTAATGGAGCCCGTAAGGGGATCGCACTGATTAACTCGCTTTAGTATCTACATTAACTATACTGTGAAATACTTTGTTGCCATTATTTTTAACGCCCAAACACCTGTTTAAGACGTAACGTTTGCTAATATTATTATCTACTTTATTTATTTTTGTTTTTGAATCCAAACTTTTGAATTTAAGGTTATTTTTGATATTGTAAAAGGTAGGTAATATAAACTTTATTTTGTCATCGGTATTTAGAAGTTTAGTTGATTTTTTCTATCTTAGTAGTATTTTGTATAATTTCATTAAGATTATTCAAAGATATATTTAATGTTATTTGAATGAGAGTTTTTTGATTGATCAATCTTAGAACATTTTATTATCTGGTTCCAATATTGATAGTTAAATTGCAACGATATTACCGTCCCGCAACTATCTTGTACGTTGCAACGAGAACTGTGCCGTTTAATAATTCCGTTAGCGATTCAATTATTTCAACAGGTTCTATATGAGCCAGCAATCTATTTAGACAACAGTCATAATTGGAGGCCAAATAAGTAGTTTCTGTCTGGAGATTTATATTGATGATTTTTAGAAGATTAAAAAGGATTTTTTTTGTTGTTTTAAAAACAAAATGATTCCCTTACATATCTTAATGACATTATATTGTTCGCAAATTCTCGATATATCTTTATTTTACCTAACATCACCATTGATTATCGGTAAAAGCTGTATTGTTCATACTCTTTTGAGATCATATTATAGGTAACTATATCTCAATGTGTAAACATGTTTGCGTCTGATTTATTACAACGTAAATAAATTAATTTATAGTTATTATTTTCTGGTACAACATATTAAAATAAAATGCCAATTACCAGAGGATGCGTCAAAACATAGTACGTGCGATATTGATCTACAATGATATGAGGATACATGTAAAAAGTAGCCAGGTAACTCATTCGGTATCGACGCACCGAAATCTCAGCGATAACGGCAGAGACAAGTTAACTTGTTCGGTTATAATAAGGCCGGGATGGAGGTACGAGTATCGTACGAGCTATCGCGGCCGCAGATCTTGTAAATTGAAACGTTCACATATTCCCTCCTTATTGTTCTCTTTTATCGATTCGAATGGTTTAGGCTTTGTTGTGGCTTCTGTTCCGATCTTTAATCTTTGGCTTTGTAAACAAATTTCAAATTATTTTTCTTGTGTTATTATTATTAAAGATTCTTAACCGTACAACAATTACTAAGCAACATTTACTAATAGTAGCTTTATGAAAATGATAATTATTACTTTTAACTCCAAGATTCCGATTAGCGCGATCAATCGCAATCAGATTTTTATTGCGGCATTTTTTATAATGGAAATAAGAGTCCATCTTAGAGCTGCGCGTCAGATGCGAGATTAATTTCGAATCAATCCTGTATGGTGTAATTTAGAGGGCTTTTAGTTAAGAGTGGTTTCGCACATAAGACGTAAATTACCTCAGCCAGGGATGGCCATTAAGGGTCCGCTTCGGTATGCGCGTATCTCAACATCTTGCGATTTGCGAGTGGAAAAGCCTTAACAAAAGGTGCTCCCGGTGGTCCCTGCGTACTTAGTAACGTTCTAAGTATATTCGTATTGTTTTATGTTAATGATATAGATGCTGTTACTGGTCCTTAGACGATTAATAGGCTATGAAAGTGTTGTTTTGTAAAGTGTCATGCTTGGTATCTGCGTAGACATTAATTCTTCTTCTTTAAATACATGATTTTATGAGTTTAAAGAATTTCATGACTTTATATGTACGTGAAAGAAGAAATATTTTCATTTCTGCGTGTTATAATTTTAAGTCATCTTAAGATGATTTGTAGTATAATCATATAAAACCTTCTAACACCTTAAAAATAATCGAATAAAAAAAACATAATTTAAATTAGAAACTTGTAAATTGTCGGGCTTACAAACAGACAGAAAACAAAATCGATCCAATGAGGAACGTTTATCGATTAAAAGAAGAGAAAAGCGAGACGGCAAAGCGGAACAGCCGATTATTAAATCGATCTTTATATCGGATCAATCAAATTCAAAACCTGATCGAGTTGCGTTCGACGAAAAAATTATTACTTTATAAATAAAATAACAATAAAAACGATGCGCCCCGTTCAAGGGAATATATAATTATGGACAATTATTATGATGCCGAAACTCAATGGCTGATAGATGATGGAAAGGATCGAGACCCATAAACAAAAGGATCAATTTAGGTAACGTAATTTAATAACGTGATGTAATTAGTTGATATTAAAATTGATTCAAACACATTCAAACCCGAATGGTTTAACGGACTGATTCATATAAAAGGCAACGACTTTTAGTGGAGTACTAACCCAGTTATACGAAGGGTGGGAAATTCTATTTCTCTTCAATTCCGTGCACTCAGCAAAAACAACAATAATATTTTATTTAAATTTCAAACATGACGCCCTTTGAGAGTCGTCCAACAAGAACGAGTCCCACTTGCCTTTAAATTGTGTAATCGGTATATCTATAACTACATAACATTTTGTTTTGGAAAAAATGAATGATAGATCTTATTAATTAGACAATGTTACAAATGATAACATAAACCGCGAACTGAACACGACCGTTTTAATTTCATTAAAACATAAGTCATAGGGTATGGGAATTAAGACATATTTTCACGTCCCCCGTCTCGGCGCGGACTAAGTTGAGCTTGCAGTTAAAATAACAATTAAAGTCTACCTGAAATTTACGACTCAAAACTGGTGGAATAATTGAAAGAGCTCTGCGGCGAGTACAAACGAAATGGATCTTTGAAAATGGGAAACAAAGGTAAGAATTAGATTACCCACTGACTGCGTTTCGCTGTTTTAATACGAATGAATGAACGGAAGTCTCCGGCCTTTTGTTGAAATTTTAATAGTAATAATGTAAGAAGATATTATTAAGGAACATTTTTGATTTAAGCATCTTTAAAGGTATAAGAAGGTGAAATTGGATTTATCAGAGATGTTTGTCTGACTTATATTTTAATGGGGGAAATTGGATTGGATATTGAATTGAATTCGCGTTGTTAAAACAGTTAGGGGTATATACCCTACGTTTGCTTCGTACAAACGAATACATTAACGTAATTCGCGTTACCTTTTAAAAAGTAAATTCGTAGTAACGATAATGGCCGTCCTGGCGCGGAAAACGAATTTTCTTCCCTATGCCTTTTAAATTTACAAACCGGTTGGCAATTTTATTTTATTGTTATTAGATTTTTCCGGATTATGTCACACGGCGATGTCACAGCGGAGGATTATTCCCGCAGTCTCTGTGCTAATAATCATAAGAATTGCTTCCCTTTATTATGTGTGAAATTTAGAACATAAAAACTGGCATCCAATCTTTCCCCCGGCTTTGCATTTTCGTCTTTTTCGTGACTGAATACGGTTACATTTGAAAAAGCAGCCTTTAATGTATTCTTCATAAAAATATACATTTTCTAATGCTACTCATCGTAGAATTTGCTTTGTTGGAACATATGGAGGAAACACTTTTGAATATTCATAAGAAATCTGCATTCAAAAATACGATATTTTCAGTGGAAAACTTGGGATACCAAAAAAAGTTAATGTATTAAGAGTTTATACATATAATAATAAAATTAAGAACTAATGTAACTGAATGGAGTTATGAAGTTTTAATTTTTAATAAACAATAGTATCGTTTTGGTTGAAATGAACTGCACTGGTTTCGTTTCGGTTAGCTATAATAAAATATTACTTGTATAGTTTCATGCAAGTATAACAAAAGGCACAATAATGAAGATGTCGCCACAAAATGAATTAAAAAGTGGTAGCGTATCGAGCGTGCACCGGCGGAATAACTCGTAGTGTTATCGGCGCACGCGCACCCAATCTGCGATCGGAACACACCGGATAAGATTATCCAGTAGCCCTGTATTATTTTAATGAGACTACACAACTCCGCGAGATTCGATACGATATAAAAAAGCTTAGGTAACGAAGCGTATAAATACGGGTCAAGAGAGATATCAAACAGCTTAGCTATGGAGACTCGTTACTCCGAAGAATAAATATTCTTTTGTTGCTAAGTGCAACAAAGGGGATTTTTAATTTAGCCACCGAACACTGCAAGTTGTATCTACATACCAGATGACGGCAGATAGGCCGATACTATTATGTCTCTGGTAAAGCACCGATTAAAAATAACCACTTTTGTATAAGAGGACAACATCTGTCGGTATTTAAATAAGATATAAACGCGAGAGTCCGCGAATGTTTTGTTTTCTGGCAACATTTATCTCCCCGACGGAAGTTCCCCTCGCCGGATATATTGGTATTAAAAATGTAAGGGAGATTTATGCGAATGGCTCTAAGCTTTCATTAGTTGTTTCTTGCGCGGTGTTTTTTGCGGTCGCCGCACCCTGACCGGTAATTTTTCATTTTTCTGCAAAGTTCCCAATGTTTCGACGCGGTGTACCTAAATTTAACTGCATATAAAGTATATTTAATGCTACCGGGGACTTAGACAGGTGCACGCTATGTCTTATTCTATTTCAATTACCGTTCCCCATTAACTCAATAGAATCTTCTTGATATTATTAAATTTTTTTAACAAAAAACCAATTCAAAATGCGGAGAATTATTTCAAAAATCTATTTCATATAGATAGTATCTTTAATACATATATTCTTTTTCTTTAGTTATCCTATAGAAATTATCTTGAGTTTCTTCAGAATCATATTTATGTATTTCTATTTCAACTTTATTTGACGTATATAACAAACGAACAACACTTATGGAATATCTTATATTTATTATTTAATGTCTATAAAAAGTCTAAACAGTTGTTAAAGATAATGAAAGGGTCCTATAATCATAGCTATGAGTAAGCACACAATTCTCTCCTATAATTCAGCATGTAAATTACAACTAGGACAAGGGTTCACCCCATAGAGACAGAATCTTGTCCAAATTAACATGAGCTACTGCGCAGTGGATGTATGCTTGAAGCATAGAGCTTTTATGATGGCTGACATTACCTGTTAAGCCCCGGTTCATGCAAGTTTTAAATATTAAGAATGTTGGGTACATACGACTACCGACACTACTCTTATGAATGTGATGAATCTGAATGTTAGTTATAAACTTATATTTTTATTAGATTACTAGAAGGAATCAGAAAAATAATTTAATTCATTTTTTTATTATTATCATTATTAGAACATGGTCCCTTTATTGGTGAAATAAAATTTGCATTAAAAATTAATTAACTATCAGGTGATTCTGTAAAAATCTGAACTCGAATTAGAATTCACTCATGTGTTTTCAATTGATTCCATTTTTTGTATAAAAATACAAAACAAAATTGATTTATTACACGTGTCTCACATATTTTATTCCCATGTCGTTTCGAAATTCACTTCACTTATGCTTCGAAACGTTATTACCAATTCAAGATTGAGCGTATGCCGCTTTTTGAAGTGAATTTCGCACATCTGAGTGAATTCGAATTCGAGTTCGAATTTTTACAGAATCACAGGCTGATGAGTAATCGAATCTCAGTATCTTTTGTAATCTAGGTGTAATATTTTTTTGCATAAATGTGGGTATATTATAGAACTTAAATTAAAAGTTTTTTGTTCCTACGCATTTACCGTGATGAGGCGTTAAATTAGGTAATGAAAATGTAAGGCAATTCAATTCAATTACATTTCTAAATTTATTAAATTATATTAAACTATATGTGCATATATACTCATTTTTATAAAAGTCGAATGAAAATGTACGTTTGGATACATTTTTATTCGACTTGTATAAAAATGAAAATATTTGCACACACAACACTGCCACAATTGATTTCATAATTTAAAGACTTTAATTAATTACTTTTATAATGAAGTATGCAATTTAAGAAGAGATCATCGCTCGCATACGTACAATTGGGTGAGTGTCATATTAAATTATTTCAGCTAAGTAATTCCGAGCGGTTAATTATTGTGCACAACCTGGGAGGAGAGTTGAGAATGTAATTATTATTAAAGTTTACGATTGTCTCACTTTACCCCTTTGCTTGTACACACAGTCCCAAAGGACGTTAACGGAACTGCAACCCTGGCGAACGTAAACGTTAACACGATCAGTTTAAGATCAAAATCGTGTGGAAACATTTCGCACGTGTTACACTCATCCTCGAACTTGGGTTACATTAGATCCTTGGATCCTGAGGGAGTTTCTTGGTTTGTTGCGGTACAGGATTCATATTTGAGCTACTGTCTGTGAGTTATATGTGTATTAATTCTGGCTATATTTTAGGGTTCTGCAACTTTAAGCCTTCTCAGTTTAAATTTTGTAAGGCTGCATCTAAATCAAGGATAGTATAACAAATTAGAGATACGTATTTTGTTGTATGCCAATTTGGATCTTGATGTGATATTAATTGTCATATTTTAATGGACATTAAAAGGCTAAAGTCGCGCGGTCTACTTATACTTAGGAATTCAATTAAAGTTATTATTACCCAACATTCTTAAATATTTAAAACTTGCATGAACCGGGGCTTAACAGGTAATGTCAGCCATCATAAAAGCTCTATGCTTCAAGCATACATCCACTGCGCAGATCATGTTAATTTTGACAAGATTCTAAAGAATAAAAACCCCTTAAAAATTAAAAGAATTAAAAAAAAACAACTATGATTTCGAGTGTCAAATAACAATTTAGTTTGAATGTGTTTCAATTATATATTTAAAAGTATTGACGTTGGAAATTCTGTAAACGTGTTAATTACAGCATATATCAGCCGCTTATGATATAGCTTCCAATAGGTGAAAGTACTTTCATATAGTAGAAGCTATTTAGTATTTTAGTATTTCCGAAGGATACCCCCACCCTCCCACCCACAACCAAACAATACATTTTTCGTAATAGCATTGTGAATGCAAAATTAATCAAATATAATAACAAACAAAAAAGTAAGAAACTTTACCTCTTTGTAACATTAGTATATATCAAAATTTTATTACTTAATCATTGTGAAAAAAAAAACAATTTTAAATGCAACCATCCGTTACAATACGTATTCAATACTTCGCCTCATTAAGACCTCCTTTCTATGAACTTTAGACGAATTGGAACAAAACAACGACTCTGTCGTTAGTTATTAAAAGCAAAACCAAACGGATTACCGTGTTCTCGCATGGGTGACTTGATGAATTCAATAGTGCTTGCCTCGGGCGGTCGCCGCGATGCCACCCCTTCGTTACTTAAGAAAATAGGATTAACATTTAATAGTTTATATAGAGACCGTGCTAAAACTAATGCGCGAATGTTAGGTACTCGTAGCTACGTATCGACTTGAGGATTACGGTTCAGGTGGAACGACGTGGTTTCAGTATTTTAACCGACTTTGAAAAGTAGGTTCTTAGTTTGATACAACAATTAGATATCATGCAGTTTAAATTTACTATTAAAATAATACTTATTAAAAAGCTTACTATAAGGTATCCGATTATATAACAGATAAGAATGCTTGGACTTGAGATGATCCAGCAACTGGATAGGTGATTACTTCTTAACTCGTTATATATAAAAAATGATCTTGCTTCCATTATTATTAAATGATTATGTTATCATTATAAGACCATAGTTTCTTTTTCTTTCTCTCATTATTTATAATGTATTGATCTGGTAATGACATGGTTTTTGTAAATGTCATTACTACTATTAGAGCTGGTGAGTTTCTTGCTCGTTCTTCTTATCAGCCAAAAGACGTCCTGAAAGAGCGGTAGGGAAAAAATGTTGGACGATTCAAAAGTACTTTTAAGAAGACTATTTGAATAAAGATTATTTTGACTTTTGACTTTGATCTGTATGTATGTTTTATCGATTATCTCGCGTTTGGTTGAATCAGAAAAGTATTTATTGCACTTAACATAATGTTTTGGTAATTGCGGTTATAATTTGATAACCAACAGAAAACCTCCGCCCGTCTTTAGTACAAATTCCTTGGATAATTGAACCGTTTTTAAGATAAGTATTATACAACGTTAATTATTAAATACATCTAAAGAAATAATGACATTCGTCCCTTATATTTATCAAATATTTGCAGTAAGTAAGTTAAAATTATAAATTTTTATATTGTAATTTTACCAATATTTATGTGTTTTCAGAGACGATATCAGATTGTGAATTTTTAAAAATGTAACTGCACATAAATAATTTGTTGATTTAATTTAAAATTATCCGTGTATAAACGTGGTTTGAGTCCCATCTTGGGGTAACTGGAACTGTTGGACTTTTTAAGCATTTATCATCAAACTTACTTTTTTAGGTTACTTTAAAGAACAGATTGGAAAAGAGGCAAAGAGTTTGGTCTCCGTAGAGTAACTATTGAGCGCTTCAATTAAATAAAATCTTTTTTACCTTCTTATGTAACCTATTTACGTTTTATTTGATTGAACCTCTATGACTGGCTCTATGAGTGAGGTTTTATATCAGAATAGCACTTAACAATAATAATGGATTTCTTTTTCATAAATTGGTAACACGAAATATAAGCTGAACAGCCATTTTAATATTTCAATACAGAAATTCAATAGAATATTATTCTGTTGATTAAGTAAGTATACAAAAAGTTACGTGTGGGCGCGCTGACGTAATAACATATGACGAGTATACGAAAACTAAGGAAATGAAATGTAATATTTCCATTGTTAAATATTTGAACAACGCCTCGGGACTTGAACGCTCGCAAACTTTTCCCCTAAGAAAATAGGGATAATTATTTATCCTTACACAGACACGAAAGAAGCATTTTCTTCGACAATAACAATAATTGACTTATATCTTGGAAAAAATACATTTTGGAATATAAACAATGTATTCCAAAAATGCCTAAGCGTACTCTTCTTTGGTGTAAGGTTTTAAGGTACTTTAGCCAAAGGGTAAAAACGTTACCCTATTACTATGAATCCACTGTCCTTCTGTCTGTCACAAGCTGTATCTCATGAACCATCATAGTTACACAGTAGAAATTTTCACAGATGATTAATTTCTGATGCTGCTTTAATAAAAATACAAATAGCAGAATAAATAAAATATTGAAGAGTGGCATATTATAATAAACGTTTTTTTTTGCGTTTTCATAGATTGTACGGAACCATCATGCGCGAGTCCGATTCGCATTTGGTTGGATTTTATTTATATTATAATAATTAAGTTTACTTGTAGCTCGGTGGCGTAGTGGATGATAAGAGCTATGGCCCACGATCGTTGTTGTTAAGTAACTTTCGCAAGGGTCGGTCACAGGATGGGTAACCAAAAAAAATTTCTCGAGCTACTCTGTGCTTCGGAATGCACTTAAGCCGTTAGTCCCGGCTGCATATGCAGTCGTTAATAACCTCTAATCCACATTGGGCCAGCGTCCATCATGGTCCATGGACGGTGGGTCATCGTCCATCCTCCTTAACCATCCATAAGGAAGGCCTGAGATCCTGAGAAGCGATGAAGGACGCATAAACCAAAAATTGTTCTCATTCAATTGATTTTGTACCAAGAAACAACATTCAAAAAACCGTAAATAAAGGAGCAGTCATTTGAATTTACGCTCCTTTTAACTATACAATTCAATCGGAAACGTATTTTGCTTTGTAACTTAAACCGTGACCATTTCAACCGTGGTTGTCATACCGCGTAATAGTGTAATCATTTCTAATATTGGAAGTGTATACTAGATGGCGCGCGTGTGGTCGAGTCGCGTGCGCAATGTAACTGGAGCGACACGAGCAGTAATCCAATATGGCGGCGATGTCTCTCGCGTATCGGTACAAAGCTGTAATGGCATTTTAATACCTTGCCGTTAATGTCACTTATTGTTTACTTAGCTCAATGAGCGAGTGTAAGGAAACCGCAGAGCTTTCGCACGAATAAATATTTATGACTAGATAGATACACATAACGAGAATGCACATGAATTAGCTATACAGATATTTACAAAGCGTTCGTGTTGTGGAATTATCATCGATATGGGCATAGGCTTTCATTGGGACGTACAACAAAGTCCCAGTAAGAACAAGACGGCGCAAGTAATAGATTAAACTGAAACCAAATGAATCTTTCTCGTGTGTTGCGTAATAAATTATGTCGAACTTAGGTATCTAGGTTTATGTTACTTTAGGTTGTTACTGAGAAATAACTTTTTTTATAAAGTATAAAGATATGCTTAAACGCCACAAATCAAAAACATCGTTTTTATAATGCATTTTACTTCAGCTTACGTTTCTAGCTACGTCAACTATGTCTTTACAATATCTGTTAATAGAGATATAGTGAATTGAAATTATAATTAAAGAAGACCTAAGTTGAGTAATAAAGAAATATATTAACATCTGTGCGCAACGACAAGTATAACTTAAGAGAGTTGCATCAAGACCAGACTGTCAGAACTTAATAGGTGCACATCTGCGTTGATAGAATTATAAATGCAAACAAAACAAATTCGCTATACGAGAACACTTAAGTTGTTTCTAGCATAGACGATCGCAAAGCTCATAATTCACGGGGAGTTTAATGTAAACAAAAGAAGATCTTTTTTAGTGATTTTCGCGCACACCTCTCACAATGGTGTGAAAGCTGGCGCGGCGCGGCAACAATGCCTCGTTGCCGTATCTGCGCGCGCGCATCAAGCGGCGGTGGCTCGTTAGCTGAGGGCGGTTGTTGCGATCCTGGATTTCCAAGACCATCGTGACGTACAAGAGCTGCCAGTCGAAACCCCATCATAATTCGTTATTGTGGAAAGTAATCAAATATGGAAAAGTATAGGTTTTCTTATATTAATATAGGTAGGTTAGTATTTATATTATAGGTTTTATATTTATATAATTAGTATAGATTTTTGTAATAAGTGTTAATACTTTCTACCTACTATAAGTGCTATCAGATATAGTTAACAACTCTTTCGGAAAGGCTGACCTGGAATACTGAAATTACTTTATAAATGTGTTGATCCACTTTGATATACGTTAAGTGAATCTATAAACTCGCGAATTTTCAGGTCTTATTAACAAAATTATCCATTTAGGTCATATATTAAAAAGGATATTTGGATGGATATATTTATCCAAATAGATGGACAACACAAACTTTTGAACAATGGCACAAGAAAATTCCTTTAAAGTCGTGGTTAGTTTGGTAATCAAACACAAACTATTAAATTAAATTCTCGTCAATTGAAAACGGATACGACATCTAGATACTATGATATATAGATATGTAAATGAAAATGTAATTACAATGTCATTTTCAAATTACTGACTGACATCCTTAGCTCTGTAGCTAATAGCGCGTTGGTGGTGGCAGGATAGCTGCAGGCCATTTGACTAAAGAAGTTGGATGAGTTGCGAAAAGATGTGAACAGTACTAACACTAATGATCAGTTTGAATAGAACTCATTATTTTTTGCTACATAACTGTGTTACAAATATAAAATATAGTATAACATACTCGTACATACATAACTAGCCTGTATAAATTAGTACAAATGTCTTTAGAACAATATACGAGTAACTAAAAATTTCTAAAATTTCATTATAATTTTATGTATAAAATTCGGAAATTACACTTTATTCTTCTTCATAGAATACCATTTCTTCTACACGGTGACATTTGATATTTATTAAATAATAATCATATCACCAATAGAGCTCTTCAGCTTACGCGATTTGAACATTTTTTCTTCTCCGAGAATATGCTTGAAACATAATCACTGCCGGCTGGCGACAGGGGATGCCAAAAACTAAAGTGCTCTCCTTGGGTATGAGATCTGAAAATCCGTAACCGAGTTGCCAAGATAGTCATCCTCAACGCAGTTTACGTCTACCATTTTAATAGTAGTGTCATTCATATGTCTATTTCCATATCATACAATTATGATCAGAAGCGTTTTATCTGTTTATTTATAGATCTCCCATACATTAATTTAGTTTGCCATGATAATGTCGCCATCGTCAGCATTGTAAAAGCTTTCATATCAATTGAATCCATTAGCTGAGTACACAAATCCCGTCTGTATATTTGCTCATCAGTTTTTATCATTGGCGAGTCCATTTTTGTCCGATCGGTCACTTCCACGTTATTGATAGGGAGTTTCTTTTTCGCAAACATAGCTTACGATTTTTTTATCTGAAAGCTTTGAAGCATATGTGATATCCGTTGGTTGCTTAGACATATATTCTGTTATCAAATATATTATTTTTAATAAAATCTTATAATTATTATTGAAATAAAGAACCGAAATTTGGAAACGTTAACCTTATACAAATAAAATAAACTGTGCAGTGTAAAATGTTTCCAATACACCGTATTGCCGGCATGCCCTTTACAGAACTCCATAAACAAACCGTATCTACCCTCGCGCCATTTGTCCATTGACCAGCACTTAGCTTAACAAAAACTGATAGTTGTAAAATAAAGAAGAACAAAACAGTAACAAGAGCGGGCCATTTCGGTCAGAAATAAACTAAGCGGTAAGAATTAACAAGGATAAAGGCTTAAAAGAGTAGCCGCTGTAGATTTATGTCGCGATGATCGCAATCGACCCGATTCCCCTTGTAACGGCTGGTTTATTTTTTTCGAATCGTATGGAATGTCGAGGTGTGGCATTGAAAAGCAACGTTACAACTGCAGAATTAAAACACCATGCGTGTACGACGAAAATAATAATGACATGTCCAAGAAAACTGGTACTTAAGGAGACGAATGTTTTCAAAAGATAAGACTGTCAGTGATGTCATCATTCAAATATTCGAAGATAAGAAAACTTGAAAAGACTCGGAAAACGTCACACATCATAAGTTATCTGCGAAACTAAATCTTCAAAGTCACTTGAAAAGGTACAATATGACAGTCATTTCCCATTCATTGCTACTCTATTTACAGGAACGAATCGAAAGCTTTTTATGGGAAAGGCCTTTCACACAACCCTTTTCGCGGTTATCTGATAACGCAGTGAATGGGCGACACATTTGTCTGTCACCCACTGTGCACTAGTGTAAAAATTGTCAGCGAATGTTGCCAGATAGTGATCTGCCATTTCGAGGCACAGGGGGAAATTCCTATGTTTATTTAGTGGCTGAAACTAGCAACGCAACGCTTGTGCATGTGTTTATTCGTAATGAAAATCTCTGATAAAAATC
Organism: Diatraea saccharalis; assembly: GCA_918026875.4. Taxonomy (NCBI): domain Eukaryota; kingdom Metazoa; phylum Arthropoda; class Insecta; order Lepidoptera; family Crambidae; genus Diatraea; species Diatraea saccharalis. Next base: position 9,247,482 of record OU893345.1, read on the forward strand.
TATAACGTATCCATGAAACGAATAAATCCTCTAGTATATTAACATTATAAAGTTATATCTAAAAGAGCAATGAAAATATAAGACTGGTGATCATGTGCAGAAAGAAGTCGATTTTTACATCGTTTTATAAAAATGACTAGAGTGGGTTGAATAAAATTCATACCTCCACATGTAACACCTATCAATTGAGCCGAAGCAAACCAAGCGAGTGATTGCTGTAATTTCTTTAAATAATTCAACGGTAAAGTTCACTCAAACACAACACAATTCGAAATAAAAAAATGTTTCATCAAAAAATAATTTTAATATCGTAATAACAAAATTACTGGTTACTTCTATATGCGAATTCCACTCTTAATCTCTTCAGTTTAGAGTGTTGTTTCTTCACGATTCTACTATATACGGAGGGGGGGAGAAATGGAACCTTTTGTTAGCCTATAGCGTTATTATTTCTCATTTTGTTTTGTTTATTAATACAATTGGCTTGAGGCGCAATATTGATATTCAAGTTTGATGATAACTTGGGTCTGGAGTTTTCTCCCCGGCTCATTTTTATTTTATACCTATATTTTTTGCGCTTACATATTTATATTGTTAGAATGTAAGGTCATTGTTTTTTTTAATTGAACTAACTGACTTTTCGCTGGCAACAGAGGTTGATATTTTTAATTATATTAAAAAGTAGTGGGCCGCCCCGGTTTTGCATGGGTCGCGAGGGAAAGATTTCTCTTCTTCTTCTTTTTTTTCTCTGTCACCATTAAGTAATGTCAGTGAATATATGTATTTTCAATATATCTGTAAATTCAATATTAATTACCAGACATCCCAATCACAGACAACCCATACCGGGTTGTGGACCAGAAAATTATTATTTTATCACGGCATATTCAGACGGAGCAATTGCAATAGTAAGCAAACTTGTAGGAATGTCTAAACTTCCATAGTGCACGAGCGAGATGTTCACTCATGGGGAAAACGGAATGACGTGTATAAATAACATTTCAGAAATATCAATTAAACAATTATGCTGTCCGAATGGAATCGTGTGTAATGATAGTGGGCCGGCCCATAACTCAGGCGCATCTGTTCTACGGCTATTTGCAAACGCACGACATGAGTACGTATAGCAAGTACATGTTGCGAGCAAGCGAACCTGTCTCCCATGAAGTATTTAAAGTAACTAAGCATTACTACTTACTAGCTTTCCGCCAGCGGCTTACAACATATAGGCTACTTTTTATTTTGATATATGTTAATCGAGGCTTAGAATGATCCGTATACCAAATTTCATGGAAACCCTTTCAGTCGTTTTTACGTGAAAGAATAAGAAACACATGACAAAGTTTTGTATTTTTAATATTTGTAGGATTGCCAGGATTTCCTTTATGTTATTAATCCAATTAAAAACTTATATGAAACATTAGAGCTTTAGATCAGAGCTATAACGTAATGACAAAAATTACTCCATAGCATCGAATGATAGAAGAAAATTTATTTACCCTCCAGCTACCAGCAAATTCTGATCATAAATAATTATAACAACAAAACTGCTATTCATAGTTAGTTTATAAATGTCAATAATTTTGCTTAATAACAAAATATAATGTGATGCAAATGTAACGTAAATCGTATCTAATGGTTGGATATGAACAAGCGTTTCTAACTTATATGCTAAGAGTAAGTGATCAAGGATATTAAGAGTAATTAATCTGTGTTACTTATACGTTTACCAAGAATCGATATCAAGTGAAATATCGATTATGATATTTACATTAATCGCGCTTTCCGCTCATAGTGTCGTACCTTTAATATATGATAATTTTCATATCATATGTAGTAGAGATGATGCTCTTATCTTCTTAGAATGTATTACAGTTTCCAGATTTTATCTATATCTATAGACTATTGAACTGTCCAGGCTTTGCACGCATATTAATTGCGGATGATATACATAAACTTTTCATAGGAAAAACTCCGACCATTGGTCGGAATAGTATGGAAATATCTAATACCTAGTTCTTGAATTTATTGCGTTCAAAGAAATAAAGGTAATAGAGACTTAATTTATATCATACAACATCAGCTTTCGGCCAGCGGCTTCGCGCCCATTATATTATACATTTAAACCATCCTCTTGAATTACACTGTATATTGATGAAAACCGCATTTTTTGTTTTATTCTATGTTTAGATATAGTTATGAGTCGTAGTTTAACATTAAACGTAGGTTAATACATTATTAGAGAATAGCTAGACTTTTTTACATCTCTGGAGTGTATAATAAAATAATCCACGAAAAGGAGCTATTTTCTATAATATTTTAGAACTTATTATTTAATTAGGTTAATTATAAATAGGCACTTTGTAAAATTATTAATCGTTATCGTATACCATCTACTATTATCTCGATTCTCGATCCTAAATATTGACTCCACGGTGCATTGGCTTAACAAGAAGAAAATATGGCCTCACAAATACGGTCATGAACAGTAAACCTGTCGTTCAGTTTGTAGTCAATATGTTACGACTTGTCTATAAGTTGTAACAAATATATGATATAAAACATTATGAGAGGTTATACATGCAAGAAAAGGATGTGGTTGGCAATTATTATTTAATATTACAATGTTTTTGGAAATAAATAGGTGTTCCTATAATGAAATCCTGTTTTAAATCAGCTTAAGAAACAAGTATCCATAAAGACACAGAACAAAATATTTTTGACATAGAAATAATCGGTGGAAATATTGGAAAAAATGAGACATTTAAGAGTTACTATTATATTTTTGACTAGTTGTTTTACCGTGACTTCGCCTACGTAAGTTATTGCCCATGTCACTCGCGTATGACGTAACTTCCTGTAGGTAAAAGATTTAAAAAAAACCTACCCAGTAGTGTCGGAGCGAATATTTCATACTATAAGAATCATGTATTTCTCTTTTATAACATAAGTATATAAAACTACGGGTAGTTTTATTAAGGGAAACCTACACGCTGCATTTTGAGGAAATATTTTTAACACATTTATTTGGATATTAACCAATTCAATATATAAATATTAACGTCAGTAACCCGGCTTCTACCCACCTCCATTTCGTTGCATTTAAAAGTGGAAATTCTTTAAAAAAAATAATTCTAGTATTTTTAAGTTTAGTTGCATAAAGACACGTGCATATACTGACCTTTTTCGTAGCTAATCTGTCTCTCCTGTTGTCTTGCATTATCGGCGGCGACCTTGAGCAGTCCTTGGATGTTCCGCAGTAAAGTCTCGGTGGAAGAGACCAGGGTGTCCGCGGTGGGGTCCACGGGCACAGAGGGGGGAGTGGATGTCGGTGCCGCGTAGCTCACCGGCGCTGGTGACGACGACACAGGCAGTTCGCGTTCACCATCACTTAGGTCAGCACCTGAATCCATAAAGAAGTATCTTCAATAAAATGAAGGCTGGATAGCTTATAATATAAAGAAGTATCAATAAAACTTTATAAGCTTTCTTTAATATTAGCTAACCTACAAACTTTGTAATATATTGCAATCAATAAATGCAGTGTTAAAGAGAAAATACGACGAAATCGACGTACCAGTTAATGAGATAGATAAGGACAGAGAATGGCGTATTACGGGTAAATATTATTTTTACATTAATTTTATATTATTATTAGTCACTAGCTTTCAGGTCCCTGGGGAACTGTTTATTTGGATACGCACTCATATCATGATACGGATAGAAGTAAACAATGTTTGCTATGGTACGAGTAACATTTTATTTCCCTATACAGACTTCTAATCCCATTTTCATTCCTTTATTTGCTGTTCGGGATAAAACATGAAGCCTATGTTCACCGCATATGGTGTAGCTTCCCGTAAGTAAAAGAATTTTAAAATCGGTAATCGTAGTTCCAGAGCTTATTCGTTGCAAACAAACAGTCAAAAAAACAATCAAATCTTCCACTTTATAATATTAGGTATAAACAGGCATTAATAACCTCAATTTACATGACCAAACCTTTATGGATGGATTGTATTCATAAAATTCTATTAAATAAAAAAAATCATAAGTGGCTCAGGCACGGTTGACTACACAAATAAATTATAAATGTATCTTTGTTATAAATCATCAATGCCATGGCACTAACAGCTTCATAAGAAGCCCTATAAGGTATGTTTAAAGTATGTATAAGACCAAAAAGTTCCATAAGCACAAAGAACGATATTCGAGAATCACGTGCATTTATCATTCGTACATATCGCAATTATTATTTCACCGAACATCGATATCGCGTGGCGACCATGGTGAAAGGCTTTGATGGACTTAAACCAATAGCAATTACTGTTAATTCAAATAATATGAAATAATTCTGATGAGATTTATTATTTAAGCAACATATATCACTCAAAAACTTAGCCATTAAGTAATTTAGAATTAAATAATAACTCATAATTATCTGAACGTCTTTTTGTATATCTGCAATTTTTGATGGAATAACTAAATATGATCCACGGAGTTATTTTCTCTGTTATTTTATATATTCTATCATTATACAATGTGAAAACACACTAGCAACTTAAGAAACCCGTTAAATATCTTTAAACAGACATTTAAGTACAACGACAAGCAATTGGAATAAGGGCTCTCTAGTCATTCGACACAGAATGGGCTGTCTCTAACCAATTTATATGGCTCGCTGCACTAGTCCTCAAGTTATTCCTTTTGCATACGGCTCGGCCCAACTACACTACATTGCCTCACATCGATTATTTTATAATTACCTAGTTGGCATTCCGCAGAAAGTCATTTAGGCGGTAAATCAAGACAATGATACATAAAAGCACTTAATTTTAATCACCACTAAATATTTACGGTTACTTTTAAATGGGAAAAACTCAATGAGAAAATTAATATTTTCAAAACTGACGAGATAATTACAATAATGTACACGCTATGTCAATAACGGACCTTACACGTAAAAAAGAAAGTGATTCGATTGGCGTCTCTCACGGCCCAATATAATATATCGATACATTTAATTTAGCTGACAAGAAGTGAGCGCTCATCAAATAATGAAGACAACATCGTTTCGTCATTGTCGATGCTCACGATACCACTCTCGGGTTGTCACAACACCATCTTCCTAATAAGGCCAATTAACAGGATATATCTCCGTTGGATCAGACGAACTCGAACTCTATTATCACCTACAAAGGATATATAATATGTGTAGTGAATGGTTTAGATATGAAATTAAGTCATTTCAAAATTGAGAACGATGATTGAAAGAAAAAGGTAATTCAGATGGACAAAGATCAAAGTTGAATGATACAATCGATCCATCGTGAAAAAACATTAAGAGCAAACGTGACACACGTAAATTACACACCGGCAGAATTAATTGTAGGATCCTCAATGATGTTTATGAAATGTTATAAGCGTGTTCGTTTACTAATGCATTTATTTTATATCGATTTCGTCATCAGCAGATCACACTCATTGTTTGCGCAAACTACCCGGAGTTCATCCCGTAAAATCGTGGCCAACTGAACATTTTCTATAATAGTCCGGCAGGCATCCGTTCTCACGCTCTCAAGAGTATTTTGTGTGTAACCTGCAATAACCACAATATACAATCCTTATTGTTTCACTCAATTTAGCTATTGTATGGCCTCGCGTATTTACATTTCTGGATCTTTGTTTTGATTTACGTCCTCAACTAGCCAACTACTTAAGCGAACTAATAATCGACTAACTATTCACACGAAAGCATATAGTCAATGAATGTTTTTATTTACCTCATTAAGCTTATTTATGGTATTTTTACTTGAATCTGTCAGTTATAATAAAATTCTTAAGAATTGTAAAGAAACAGTTTCTCAGTTTCTAGTATTTCTTAAATACGTTAAGAAATTAAAAGAAGAAATTTAAAATTAGTCTAGAATATAATTGTATGATCTTTACATAAAACATTTATCAACATTTAAAAGATATCGATGTCGGTGTTATAACGAGTTCTCATTTGATTGATCAGCAGACGAAGACAGCACTAAATATTTAATACGGCAATAGATTCAATGAATAAAAAGCTTCATATAAAATGTGACTATATTGCTGTAGAAATTGTCAAGCGATCCATCATTTTATTAATAGTCTTAATAGGTTCACGATCCATTCATTTGTGTTTTTAGCTTGATATTCATCGCTTCCCTTTGATTTTATAAGTACACTGAAACTATTACGTTTAATTAAAATAAGTTAAAAGCACTTTGTTCTTTCTGGACTCACGTGCAAAATTGAATTGGGTCCTTTTAAACGCTATTCATACATCATTGAGGGCAATTGCGGACGATACTGGTAATAAGATTTTATTATATAGGACCATTATAGGTAAACGTGCGGAGTCGAAGGATCAAGAAAGATGGCATGGCAACGCATAGTCATTTACCAATGATCCTTCGTCGACCGCACTCTTACGTACCTACTATTCGGTTTAGTACGTTCTTAGACGCCACAAAACCATGCTCCGTTTACTTTCCTATCGTGTATCTTTGTTTATATGACAGGAATTGAATATTTATCCGCAATTTGTTGTAAAATAATTAACATAAGGTAGATGTCGACTTACAGTGTATGGAAGAGTAGCTATTTTACACTTATTATAATAAGTGTTTCCAGTTTCTAGAATAAAAGGAACGCGGCTTTATGGCTGATAATTTCCGAACTATGAATGCTGAAGGTTCCAGGGCTATTACTGGGTAATTTTGCCGTGCATTACATGGCAGTATATTGAACCGGTGGTATCACTAGCCTGTGTTAATGGTACACGGACACTTTCCTGTCATGCTCGACCGTGATTGCCTCCGATGAAGGGACGACTAAAAATTAACTACAGGACACATGCGAAACTGATAATAGAATATCCTATTTAATCTATTAGCGATTGGAATCGGTAATTGTAAACTGATATACTTTTATGTAACCTTTTCTCATGTTTACAATTATAAACATTGATTAAAAAAATATATTAATAGAAGGAAGAGTTTATGTGGAAATAAAGAAACACTTTTTATGACAATAAACTCACCTTCATCTTCGTCTTTAACATTATGGTCTTCTTGATCAGACAGTGCTGCGTCACTATCATCGCTATGCGTTCTAGGCGACGCAGCTGCTGTAGCTGCAGAAGGCATGCGTGGCGGCTGCGGGGTGCGTCGAGAGGCAGCTGAGCTCCTCCCGCTTGCTGAGCCCTCGCCTCGGTCGCCACGGTCTTGATCTCTCCGGTCGGGTCGGTCTCGTTCACCACCAGAACCTGACTTCGATAGGTTAAGGACTGGACTGTGGCCGGGGGATGATCCTACAACAATATTTTCAGTAAGAGTATGGTTAAGATGTGATAGGTGATCGATTGGACTAGTACAACTGTAGCGCCTCTAACTTTGTGTCAATGATTTCATGTCGAACGTCATGATTTTGCATAAGAAATATTTATAATTATCCAAAAATTTATCTTACGAAAAGTATTATTATTATTATATGCTGCTAGTATTCTATTGTTTTTAATCTACATTTCTGCAGATTTACTAAGGTGATATAAATTAGCGCGGGAGTCATACTTGTATGGTAGACCAAACGTTAATATTTAGATCTTCTCCGTGTATGCGTGATATCCTGTGCTCCGGAAAGCATGTATACCGTTAACTTTAGTATGCAGCCTTTAACTTCCAACTAACCTGCACTGATACCGCGCGATGGGGCCCATATATCATATGTGATTCTTACTATTAGGTGAAAATCTATATCGCAACAACGAAGATATTAAAAGACTGAACATAAAAAACAAGCTAAAACAAGCTAAATAAAAAAATACATTATGTGATTATTATTTTTTGTGGATTTTGTGTTTGAATATTTAAAAAGATCTAACCGTTATGTGATCCCTCGCGCGCCTTATCCATCGCCATAACTCGTTCCATGTCACCTCTTTCGTCGCGCAATCTGCAACAATTCGATTATATCAATCACAACAATCCAACAGAAATCACCTGTCAGTCAATATGTAGTTAGAGCTTACAAATGCCCAAAATCAGTCACGCCACCTTAAAACCGAACAAAGCTACTGACGTACAGTTTTATCATTTGAAACCATAAAGCATGCTTCCTACTGTGATATGGTGCTACTACAAAGGCAAAAGTATAATATTATAGATCCCCGCTGGGTTCTTTTGTGAACGGATGAAGACGGCGCATGTAATCATTTTGTGTGCCAATCTTTGGTACCCTAATTCTGTAGGTTCTTTTTGATTGTAATATATTGGACTTTTGATGCTTCCGTTTGTATTCGTTTTTATTAATATTTGCTTATTAACTTTTTCTTTAATATAAATGTTCTTTCGAAAGATTATCTTTGTTGAATATCTTGGATTGTTTGAATATAACTTTTTTACTACTGATGTATTGTGTTTTGTATTAAATTGGATGCGATAGAAAGTTCGTTAGTCACGTTAAGTTTTTACAAGACATATTTTAATGAATCCGCTTTTATATAAAAATACAATTAATCTCTCTAAGTGCTTTTTTTTATATTGACATAATACATTGACTTTGACTTTAGTACTCGTAACTGAAATATCAAAATGTATTAAATTTATGCATTTCACGTACAAGTTTGGGCGAGGAGCTTTTTCCTTTTTATTGAAATGTAACAAAATTCAGACCAATTTTGCCAACTACTCGAGTATAAAAATTAAGGATGAATTCGTTAAGGGAACCAATTTGGTTTATTTCAAAAGGGGTTATAATGTTACAATTTTTGCTCAGTAATGCCTTTCGAGCATTTGAATATAAATGACGTCTGAAAGTGAAATGTAACATACATAATAAGTGGCTGTTTTAAGCTTTTGCGTAACCCTTTTGTGAATTACAGAGTAACTGTGATTTAGAGACTACGTTTCTTACAATGCAACATAATTCAGCTGTGTTATTATAAAAAGTCACATTTGGCATCTATCAAACCGAACTTGATAGTGCGGTGACTTTCTTAAAATTTTCCATTAATTAAACGAGACGATATGGTTTTCAAGATATTGTGCAAAATAATATAAATTTTATGTATATCATCAAGATATAATAACTTCGTGAGATTGAATATGAAATTATATATTGTATCGACATTGTAAAAAGAACGACAGAAGAAAATCACAGATAATAAACGAATAAGTCACAAATTAGTTGTTATTACTAAGCGTAATGCAAAAACCTAAAATACAAAATACCTTTGTATTTCATTGCTCACGGCAAATAAATAGGGATAGAGGATATTGAATTGCGCGTTAAAAACTATTTAATGAATTACCCACAAACTTCATATTACGACTATTGTTAACTGCTGCATGATTCCATCGGCTACAAACTGATTTAGGTGCCTATAATTTTTGCCTATAAAAATAATTGTAATATAAAATGTAGTAAATTAAGAATTTTAGGGGTAACCTTGTTATTTTGTTCTTTACTAACAAAAAAATTGCAATTGTATCATTGTCGTAATTTTGGTAAAAACATACGTTTACTACATGACAAGATTACTTTGAAGTTGACACTGAGATCTGTGTCAAATGTGTCTTATTATAATGAACCGTAGTACTTATTATAATATCTTAAAATGTGATCTTATACTGGATTAAATGGTGCATTGGTCATATTGTATGGTCGTTTGAGAAACACCTATAAACCTACAAACTGTAAAGTCAATATAAAGAAGATATTAATAATTAATGAAAAAAGGTAATAAAATACATATAAGTATCATTTTGAAAAATGCTATCAATATAGCATTGCGAATGCAAAATTGTTCAACTATGATACCTAGAAGTATTAAATTTGTCTCTGAGTATGACAGAAAGATACACGTTTTAACGTAGTCTCTATTTGCGTATTACTCTGTACGGACCCTCGCCATAGAGTCGTTTCGTCTTTACTGACGAGTCACGGGCTCGGTTTGAATTTAATATATTTTTCATTTCCGCACCCATTAATATGTAAATAATCCGTACCCTTGAAATCTTTTGATCGTGTGAATCTAGTAACTTAAACTTTTTTCGTTTATTTCTTTTACGTTTGTCATCTACAAACGTAATATAAGTACTCGTACTATAATATACTTTTGCACTAACTTTATTTAATAAAGAACATTTGATGTATATAATATAAAAAAAATATTAATATAGGTATAAAAAAAAATATATATTTTTTAATTTGAATGTCAACTATAGATCATTTTTGACGTATTGAACATGAAAAATCTATACTAATATTATAAAGAGGAAAGATTTGTATGTTTGTTTGCATAAAATACGTTCGGTATACGTTCAGAAGCTATATCATACGCGGATGATACGGCGACTATAACTTACGTGAACTAAGTCCCGGGAAACAGCTAGTATTAAATAAACATTCACAACGAAGTTCTTATAACTACGTTATATTATTAATTAACATATATCGTATGAATTATTGAAGTTATTTTATAATTTAAAAAAAATATAAGTAATATAACTCTTATACTAATTCAAATTGGTCATCATTGATCGAAAAGGTAAAGCAAATCAATGAAATAATAAATTATTACAACTTCCTTCGATGCTTTTTATCTTCATAAGTGTTACCATGATTGATGATCTTTCAAATACGATATGAGAATAAAATACGGCTATGTGATAATTGGTTTCGAAACTGAGACGGGACGTCTAAACTTACAAGTTTAGATTTCTATTGTTATTGTAAACAAAATATATGTTTCTTATATTAAATGCTTATTTTCTTATTAAACAATTAAATTATTAATACACAATACGTGAATATGAATAATTCAAATAGGTAACGTACTTAATAATAATTAAACGATTTGCAGTAAACAATTAATAAACAAGAAAACACTGAAAATCGTTTAATTTATTCAGATACATAAGACTATTTATTTATAAGAATATCTTATCAGTAATATTTTAGCTACATTAATTGCATATAAATTTAAGAATTTCACTATTAACACGATTTCGAACAGTTATATTTAACTTAAAGCAATTAATTAACTTTTTATATGTCTTATCATAGCGCTTAATAGAATTGGTAAAAAAACATAAAATCTCTATTGAATGTTAAAATAAAGTTCCTTATTAAAATACTATGATGTCCCTTATACAAGTTACATGTACTGGAAAAGATCTAAAGTGGTATACCACATAATAGCAGCGATAACAACAGATTAAGTCTGAGCACACGCAAAACCATCGCGTAACGCGTATGAACTGCGACGTAGTTAACGTTAACTATTGCCATTACAGAATGGCCACTGGCCTAAACAGATATTCCGGGGCCACGAGCGCGGACAATGGTCGCAATCTACCACCAAAGCCAATGTACGCTGATTAGTTAATACCGAAACGCTCACATAAACTAATAGTGCATCATCGGATGTCCAGACTCGTTCTAGTATGCATAATGACCAACCCAAGTTTAATAAAGCTAATACCATCACAGATTAGACCGTTTGAAAGAAATTTATTAGTTAAACACACTTCCTATTTGTATTCAACAGAATCGATTAAGAAAATCAAATCCTGTCTGAGCGTCACTGCGTAAAACATTTGCTTGACACCCAAATCAAAAATCGTTTTAGCTCACCCTCTGAGGGTAGGGAGTCGGGAAGCGTCGACGCCTCAACATTTATTATTTCAGACATATCACTCACATGCAAAACAAACTCCGTCCGATCCATCAAAAAGTTTCCTCTTACCCCCTCCTGCCCTCCCCTATAACACAAATCGAGTGTGTAAGTATCGCGGTTTGAGGAAATGGGGTCATTGGTCTATGGTTTACTGAAGAATTCGAGTTTAATCAGTTATCTGTTATGCTGTTCACGAATTCGTGACTAATTATGAATGTGGTAACTGTAATTTTGCAATATAATAAAGACATGATTTTGTTTACTTATAAAACTAAAATAAATAATTTACGTCTCTGAGACAAACATAAAACTGAATTTAAAGAACCACCATTACATGAAGATAAGTACGCCAAAAAAAAATGAGTGTAATTAATGTTCCAAAGCTATCGAAAGCAAGAAAAGATCGTACGTATGAAATGCCTCTAATACATATGCAACCAATATTTCTTATACAATGTAATATTAGATGAATAGAAGAAAGCGATTCAGAAATCAAAACATGAGAAATATACAGTTAATCTCAATAATAAACCAGCTTGCTCATCCAAAAGAAACGAACATTGTAACCCCCGAATAGTCAACAAAGCTTCGAAGAAAATCGAGCGAAAAAAGGCTAAAAACACCTTAGGGGTTTACTAATCGAATAAAAAATATCAGCGGCCGATGCCAATGTGTAGGGGAGGAATGGAATAAATTATAAAGAAAATACAAGTAGCAGAGGGGTTGTTGTTATGAGTAAAAAGTTTCAAACATATGCAGATAAAGCAATGTTTCGCCTTTGAAATAATCCGAAGCAATACCGCAGTGTAATAATGCGCCGGATACCATTTGTGGAAGATTTCATTGAAGATGAAGGATCATCGGCAAGACAAACTACATATCTCACATTTAGATTGGTTGGTTGATTCCAGTTTTCTTTGGTAGGTATTGGTTGTCATTGGTTTATTGACCAATCAAATCCATGGAAAATTGCTTACACAATTTGCAGCTGAACCATGTCGACAAATGTAAATGAATTATTAAGATGGAATGTCAGAATTTCATTAGTAACGGTTAATAAATGGCGCTATTGACCTTTTTTAAAGTTCTAAGTTTTTAATTTTTAGTGACATGTTTTACATTTAGTTCCCTAATTTTATTAGTTTGTTGATTTAGTTTAATTTTGAATTTTAAAAATATCATTTATTTATATTAAAAATTGATTATATTTTATCATTCAGAAAAGTAAAGAAAATAGCAACAAATAATAAAACTGTGATGTTACATGTTCCACATTAACACCCTTAATATAATTTTGGTTTTCCAATACATAATTTACCTACCCCATGGACAGAAAGAAATCTAATAGGGTAACGGGCCATACTGTACAATGTGGACCCAGTGCGGATTGGTGGATGACAATAACTGCCGATTCAGCCGGACCAACGGCTTAACGTGCTTCCCAAAGCACGAGATAATAAACGTTTTGGTCACCCAACCTAGAGCCGACCATCTCAATTTAATATTATGACAAATTTAATATACAAAAAGAGAATTTTGGACACTGCAACGCATAATAAAAAAATATTAATGATTATTTAAAATACGAACTTCATAAACAATCAATAACTACTAATTGTCAACATCGAAGAGAAAGAAAAGCCATTTAAGACGGAAGAAAGATAGCAGCAAGCAGAAATAATAGGAAGGCAGTAACACGATGACTTGTTGTCGAAGCACCCTCCACATAAACGTCATGATGTCATTTGTAAAAATTGCGGCTTCCTAACTTCTCAAATTTTCGAACAACACCTCCATGGAGTTGTAATATTTTATTTCATCCGATGACAAGTGCGAAAGAAAACAATGAAAATTAAGTTAAAATACCATACAATTAATCCTTAATTGAAAAAACAAATGCGTGTTAACCTTTAGAAAAAATACAAATTGTAGGATTATCGGCTACACGTACTTAATAGAGTAGCGATTGACCTTTAAGACCCATCTGCGAACCCTTTTGTTAGCCTAGTTTTTAACGCTTTCATTAAAAAGTTCAGAAACGTTTTGAATTAATTGATACTCTTTAGCTTTGATCAAGAAGAAGCTACTCCACAGAAGTTATATTCGATAGAGGAAATGCCTTACCAAAATAAGCAAATTCGAGGGCGACAAAAAGAAATAACGTAGACAGTGGGACCTCCGCAGGGGAAACTGGAGACAGTTATTTAAATTTGAATAATATAATATGAAAAAAATTACATCACTTAATACCATAATAAAAGTGCACTAAGCGACTGGGGTATTACGGTTCGTAAAGGAGGGCCATGCAAATTTCGCTTATGAAACGTGGAATGAAATATAAAATACGTTTGGAGGAAAATAAAATATGTCTTCGGAAGCTTTAAAGCCCATTGTAATATTGTAAGTGCGTGAGGAGATTTAACTTCCGTGTAACGAAGTTGTAAACGTGATCTCTATGAAGGTGGACAAAAACATTTGAAGTTATTAGTAACTAAGTCAGTGGGAAATAGATGATACTGTAAAAGATTATACGGTATTAAAACAACAATATATACTGTGTTTGGTAATGAAAGTCTAAGTAAATAATAACCTATTTGTTCGCAACGGATTATAGAAGCGTAACGAGATTCCGATCGAGTCTATGCGATCTTATTAGGATTTAAGAGGCAGCGCGTCGCCTGTCCCCGACACAATGTCGGATAATTATGCAAAATTGCTTCTACGATTCGTAGACCCCGACTTTTTAGGGACATTACCATTATCTGTAATGGGAATGCGTTTTGATAATGTCAAGTTTCATTGCATGAATATTAGGGAAATGAGATTTGAATAGCCCTATTATTTTAGTCTGTTTTTTGTCAGTTTAGATTTAATGATACTATTTTCTCGATCGGATCCGATACGATAGAATGTGTTGTAATCCTATACGAACGATTCAGTGACCACCGATTGCATAAATATGGCTTCGAAGTACACGCATGTGGTCCAACCGCAAAAAAAAATCATAAACATATTTCCAATTGAATTTATCGAGACGGGCATTTCTAGCGCTGCAGCAACTTGAATACTTACTTATCAAGACTGGTTAGCTCGAATAGACAGAAGAATATCTTCTGTAGCCGCTGAGTGATCGTTGCCATACATACGAATAATGATTGTGATCTAAATGATCGCTTATTTTAACCGCAACATGTTCTGAACGAGACGATAATGGTCGATCGAAGTAAGCTTTTATTATCTGCGGTGATAATATAGAATCTTATAAATTTGGTCGTATCTATCTTGCTCATTACAAATCAAAGTTTATTCAATAGTGAAAAAATATTAATTACTTTTACGAATGAATAGTATCTCGTAAAATAAACGCCTGTCTCTTTAGATATAATATCGGACAGACAAACGCAGTATCTGTGTCGATTTATCTCGAACTGGAGACGTGGTCGTGTGCCGCATCGATCATAGTTTTGTCCACTCCATTGATAAAGCTAACAACACCAAATAGATAACTAATGTCAAAGTAGCTTTTTAATGAATCTCACGAGAGTTTAGTTTTATTGTTATTTAATTAGTTATGATAACGCCAAATTAATAATACGACATTGAATGTTTATTATATTAAAGATCACAAATACTGATGGATTTGTTTTAGAATAAATATATAAATTACCTAAATAAATATATTTTATAAACATGTGGTCATCCATACTAGTAAATACACAAAGTTAACTATTTTAAATTATCTAGCATTTAAGTTTAAGTGGTATGTTTATTGTTTTTTATTATCATAAGTGCTTAACCATTTAATAATAGTTTATATACACAATTTCGTCTTCGAAGTAAAGTAAGAAAAGAGTATTTAATTAAGTTTTGGATTGTATAACAGAACTTGTTTTGGCTCATAAATGGGCATAGGAATATAATAGGATCTTAAAAATTATCATCGAGATTTACCTAAACTTTAAACCGGTATATTAACCTTTGAAATCGAAAAATAAAAATTTCCTATAACTTATTACGAAATTGTCCTTTTCTATATTCTCCACAAAAGCACTTTCTGTTTAGAGGATAGATAGATAGTTGAATTAAAATCATATAAAAGTTTATTTTACTTTTGCACAATAAAACGACAAGTATTAACGTTTACGTGGGAGCAGTTCATGTTCAATATTTTGTCCATACATCTTAGTAAATTAGTTGAGGTTAATTAAAAACTAAAAGTCACGTAACGACTAATCAATTAGAAAGAATGCCAAAATACAGTGACAGATTTAATAGATAACAGCAACAGATATTTGTTAATATAAACTATCACAGAATATAACTAAGAGTTAATTTAAACATTACCAATTAATTGCCCTTGATATAATCGTTTGAAAGATAATATTAATTGCTAGATTATCTATTGTATCAGAAGCCAACTTTAAGATAGTATTTAATTACTACGATTGAGTTGGAATAATGTAAAAAAAATACATTTTCCTAATAAATTTCCACATTATTTATCGCCATTTGGAACACAAAAATAAACCTTATTAAAAAGCATAACAGAATACACAAATTGTAAAACATAATAAAACCATCAGTAAAAATAAACGCGCTTTAGGTAATACAAATTCGATAATTAACGTGAGTGAAACAAACGAGCATCTGCTGTGCACACACGTCATACATCGGAACGGGGAGTTTGGCAGAAAGTAAACAGAAAATATAATTTAGAAGCAATTTGGCGTGTATATGTCCGCAATCAAATTGTCTCGTTAAACCGCGGCGCTATCAAAACATTTGATTTGTGGCCGCGGCGTAGGGTTGAACGGTTATTTGGCCATCCGATGGTCGACTTCGTTTGATGACCCCTGCCTGTATTCAATTACGTATTATTTATCATAGACGTATCAATAAATTGCCGTCGTCACTACATTATATCTTACGTACGTACGAACAAGGAATAATTGTAATTTTCTTACTAGATCATTGAGTTTGCAGTTGGATTGTGTGCGTAAAGTGTAAATAAAATTAAGATACAGTATGTCTCTTTTACATTACAATTTAAAGTTATAGCAATAAAGAAGACGATGTTAAATGTGCTGACATAAAGAACACAGATTTACATAATGATTTTATTTATAAATCTATTATTTATAACTATCGTGACTTGTAATCTTAAAAACTTATAAATGAAACAACTGTTGTATTTAAAACAATACAATGTGTCCAATAATTTCAATGTTTTGAAAGTAGCTATTATTTTAATAATACAACATTATAACAATCAATACTAATTAGTCTTATGTGAACACGAAACCTGTAAAGGGTTCGAAACGTCAACTAAAAAAATCCAAACGCGATGAAACCGGTTAAAATTAGTTTCATTTATGGATATTGCGCATGAAAATATAAGAAATTAAACTCAAGTTATTTTTGTTATTCGATCGATTTGAAAGTTTTATTATAGTTTTCGTTAGAATTGCTTTCTTTATATTCTCAGACAAGACTTCGCTTGAGTAAATTTTTAGATTTGTTCTAAGGATTTAACTAAAAATAGGCATACATCATTATTTATCAACTCATCATCGTTTATAAGTTCTCTCTTAGTATTCTCCTCACACATTCATTCAGCAGCTTTATAGGTTTCTTTATTGCTGAAGTTTTACTAATACTAAATCAAAAATATTAATTAACTTGTAGGCATGTTTCTTCCAGATTTCCAGAATACAGATATTTCAGCTACTTAATTTGGGATCTCAGTAATGTAAATGATGTTGTTTAATATTTATATTACGAGTATATATTTTATATTTGTTTCCATTAAATTTCACTCACTGCTTCAAGCTAAGGTAATTAAAGTAAAATGTGCCACATTTGAAAAATGTTTATACCACGTCAAATGTTTGCACTGGAGTAACGCGCTACGCCGATTTATGCGAACTCACACTTTACTCGCACTCAACGCATAGTCAGCGTGTAAACAACAGAATACTTTTTATTCGTCCCGTTATGTAATTCCCCTGTAGGATTAGCATAACAAAACGGGAAAAGGTCAGGAAGCGAACGGCGTATCAACTGTCCAGTTTAATGCCCAGTCAGCATTGCCCACTGAAAGAAGTCAGTTCAATGTTTCAAGTTTACTTGACTGTCAAGTATCTTAAAACGAAATTAATTGTCACTGTTTTATAGGGATAGGTTTTACTAATACTTTTTAACTATTGATTCATGTAGCATGAAATTAATAAGGTGTTATTTTGACATCTAATAGATGAACAAAGTTCAAAATCTCCTAGTTAAAATAGATTATGATATTTATCGAAGATATTTTAAAAAAAATTACTACATAAAGTTACGGTAAGATTGATTCAAATTAACAAATGAACAGATCCAAAAACGGCGTCTGAACGCAGCTCCGAATGTTCAAACCCAGGCGTCCGGGATGCATATTCATGCGCCTCATGCAAATTGTGATTTACACATTGTAATGAATTCTTTTGATCTGTGGATTCACATATTTGATTTACCCCATCGATGTCCGTATCAACATGACACGTTGATTTCGTATTCATAGTTTCTGCAGACAGATTCATTGGTTATCATGAATCAAAAATTGGCTATTGATGACGTCATTTAATTGGGCATGGTTAAAGTATATAATAGGTATACAGTAGGTATATAGTAGGTATATACTACCAATGAATGTGTCTGCAGAAACTATGAATACATTATTATGTCAAAAATAAGTTGTAAATAAACTAAACGCAACAATATCGGAGAGTTAGACTTGTGCATAAAGCAAATTTTTCTTTCCTTATTTGAAAATAAGGAAACAAAAATTTGTCATTATTAATATAACAAACAAACACTCACATTTTTAGCTTGATTAACAAGAATTTAGGAATCGGCACATCGATAAGTAAGATGGGCGAGAGTGTGCCGAAATGGAAAAAAGCGATTAAAAACTTATATAATTACTTTAGCGATTCAACTGTTCGAAAGAAACGCAGAAATGACAAGACGATGACAAATGAGCACCGCTCGCATCGAACACAGTCGGGTGGCGGACCTCATCAAATTATTCCCCACTTTTAAAAAAAAATCTCCGTAAACAAAAACGGAACAAGGGAAAAAACACTCGAGTCGCGAGCTAAAAAATAGGTATTGGCAACATTGATTGATGTGTACTAATAGGGCGCGAAGAAATGAGGCCGCTACATAATTAAAGCAAAAGTGACATCTTCTGTCGACGACACTGTGATACAAATAGAACGGTCACGCCTTAACGGAGAGGAAGTGATTAGTGTTGCACACTTATTAAAAATTATTGAGTGAAGGCGCATAATTAATTGATTGGTGCGTTGGTTGGTCTCGTCGCATATCGGTGGACATCTGCTATGCATGATAGTGTTTACAAATAGGTCACCATGATAAAATTGTTCCATTAGCTTTCACCGAGAACTTATCAAAATAGTAGATAGCTTGTGATTATAATACAAGAAAATGAATCGAAATAAAAGTTGGGATAATTAAGGACTGTTATCGACAGCAAGATCGTGGACTATAGTTAATAGAAGGGATAATTTAGCAAATAAACAGATATCTTTTTAAACAATACGCAAAAACACAAAGCAACAAACAAAAAATAAGTGACAAAAGTCATATTCAAATTAAAAATATTTATAAAAAAAAAACTTATCAAAAGAGGTTAGCAAAGTTGTCTTCAACGAGAACTATGAAACATGTTTAATGGAATTGAAATCTTATTCGAATACAGAAATACTGAAAACAAAGAAATGTTTTGAATTAATCGCCTTGTAGGTTACAAAATCTTAGTTATTAACTAGTGCACTCACACCAAGATACCACGAAAAAATCCTAAATACGACTTGGATATTTTCAATGCTCATTACAACATAACACCTCGTCAATCGAGGGTGGTGACTTTGTGAAATTCTAAAGCATCCCTTATCGGCGTGTACATATCATTAGTAACGCAAAATAATGGGATACGGATACACCTCGTGCCGTTTGCGAGTGATGATTAATGCTGTTACCCATTAATTCTTATTTTTGATGAGAAATTTGACTTTAGCTGTCAGACGCCAGATCCAGATTAATATAGGCTGACTCTGCAAGTTACATTATGACGCTAGGCGCTCTCCCCGCGTACAGTTTAAATTGTGTTTCTTCGTGTTACTGCTTAGCTGAATAAAGTAACATACTTTCGTTTGAATGGTAAGTATATCTTTTCTGTGAATAATATAAGGATGTAATAATAAAGATCTAGGTAACAACACACAACCCACAGTAATTGGGACCTTAAAAAATAGTACAGCTTATTTTTTATATTACAAATGAATTACTAAAATAACATTATAATTTTTTTTTGAAGCAAAAAAATATCTAATTTTTTATATAAATAAGGACATTTTCAAAAACCTCAGTTGTGACTTTCATAATTGCGGTTTTTGAAAATGTTGAATGTGAAAATTATACTTAAAAATTACTGACTCATTCAAAACAATTTTCGTTATAAGTATTCATTGAAGTCTAAAGCATATGTTTTTTTTATTTTACATTTTATATTTCATTTTCTTATTTTAAAAGTTAGGGACACACGTTTTGCCTCTTTGGAAGTTTTCTTTATATTCAACGATTTTATTGTTTTATCTTTCAAATGGTTTTAAGCAATTCATTGTGATTTTTAAAAATCTTTGACACGAGATTTTTGATTAACACTATTTATATTTTTATTACTACACACGATTCACAGATCTAACAAATTACAACTGAGTAGTCCTAACAATTTCCTAATAAAATGGCAGTAAGTCTTATATTCCATATATAAGACTTACGGTCTATTCCACAAACGTCCATTAGTGTTTAATGACCTTTAAGCTCTTATGTCATAATTGTCTTGGTAATGTCGCTTTAAACTAATTATAATTTTGATGGACGTTTGTGCAACTGTTAGCGAAATAAAATCGTGGTATGATTAAACTAGTATTAAATAAAATTTTCGGAAAACGTCACTGACTCAACACGTATCCCAAGAACACAAACATCAAAGGAATTAATTGCATTTAACCAATGGCATTTTTGAGGGCTATTCGCAAAACGCTAGATCACAGGGCACATGGGAAATTCCTCGAGTACCACCACTGTGACATATGCGGAAGGCATCCGAGGGTAGGCCGCGTGACTCGCTCTCTCCGCCCTATGCATATTAGCTGACTGAAAATCAAAACTCGTTATTATTAATGATTCCGCACCATGACAATCTAAATATCTCTGACAGGGTGGCTAAAAGTTATGCACTAATCACACAAAATTACTTCAGCTAATTCCTTGCTGGAATAAATGTACATCGTCACCAGACGCGATCGTCGGAATCATCTTTCAAAATGGAAAAGAAGAAAAATCACTTAAGATTCAAAGCATTCAGCATCTTTATCTCTCGGATACAAGAGTTCATTTTATGACCATTAATTTTGCCTTTTCCTCGGGTGTTTTATCACAACGGCTGCGAGACTCTGTCGCGCGTCTCATTAATCAAAAGCATTTGTTTACAACGAAGGGAATTTGATTTGATTAAAATAATTCGCAATATCCTTGATAAATATCACCCTCGGTCTCCGTTTGATCTTCACTAAAATTAATGGTGGAGGATTCAATCACGCAAATGTTGCCGACGCGGTTGTTGGCGTGAGCAACGATGACACTGATAAAATATATTGTAATAATTATAAATTCTCTTTCAATTAACTTCAGGATTCAAAGTTTTCGTCAACTATAAAATATAAAGTTGGTCCGCTGCTAATCCGTGTCTCAACAGTTTATTAAGAAATGGGGCGAGTATTGATTAATTTATATTATAAAAGTTGAGATCTAATCCAATATCCAATATAAAAGTTAAACATGCTACTTTATTATATATGCAATTATTGTTTGCCTATGGCTGTTAAATCACATAAATATATCTTTATTCCCAATTTCTTGATATTTATTACTAGTTTCACCTTTATAATTAGACTATTGTAACGTAGAAAAATAAATATAATCGATTAATAAACATCATTACATACGTCATTACTATAAAAAAAAACTGTTGTATTGAAGTTTTATTGTGTATTAGAATTCTTGCCATTACTTTTTACATTCAAAACAGTAGCCGGAATGGGTTAAATAAACACAGCTATCTTCGTGCATGGGGCAGGGATGAATAACGGCGTCCATCAGAGTAATGTGTGCCGGCCCGAGTGCCCGCGCGGCTTAACCCGCCCGCGCCGATTAATCGCAACTAATTCCAACCGAAACGGAATTAAACCGGACGAATGCATTGATCCCGACTATTTGTCCTGACTTAAATGACACTACGGGAGAAACACAGCTTTGAATATTACCAACGACTCTGATACACCCTATGAGTTTGACCTCTGTGCCTAGTGCATTCATATTCGAATATTCTATTCTGATACGATTCCTAACCTCAAAATAATTTATCTAAGATTTTCTAACAAATAAATTTTATCCGATAAGAATGGATACTATTAATATATTAAGTAAGGCACTAACACTTCTTATAAGACTAAATTACACTTTGAAATAATTATACTAAACAAATTCTTTAATCTCCTAAGAAATTTCCTGCTCAAATCATTAATCCACTTTAAAATGTTATTAGTGAAGCGAAAGAGAAAACAAAACAAACAGCACAAATTATATTAAATCAGAGATAATCTTGTCAATTAATTGGACTTAGCATTGAGAACCGGTTTGGAGCGCATGCGTAAATTAAACGAACCAAGATAATGCAAGAGTAAGGAAGCCTGCCACTCAGATGAGGACAATTAATATAATTTAACTGTGTTACCTGGTATTAATAGCAAGACAACGAATAAAACTAAAACATTAGATTAAGAAGATATGGCTATAGATTAATTTGCATATAATAAAATAACAAAAACTGTTGTCTATAATTAAAGTAGTTAATATATTGTCTAGTTAATAAAAAGCCGCTCGTTTTGATATTTTAGATTCATCGATTAAGCTTTATCGTCGATATTTTTTGTGTTTGGATTCGGGGTATTATGGGTAATTTCTTTAAAAACGGTTGTAATCCGGCGCCGTGCGAGCGATCGCCGGTTGACAGTGACACATCGGTACAAGGCCCGCTGTCCGACTGTAATTCTACCCCATACTGGCCGAGCCTTTATTTTACGGATACGATTTTATTTTTCGACGTACACTTAATAGGAGGATTTACAGCATTTATGCTTCTGTGTTTTGCTTTAACCCCCCCCTGACTTTTTGTCTGAACGTATTGAAAATTTTTATAACTAGAATCGTCATTTTTATACGCAATATTATTTATATCGAGTCTTTTTTTTGTACAAGCGAAAACAATAATTATTTATCTATGATCCATTGAATCAATCGTAATGATTTTTTTTCTTTCTATGATATAAGACGATTTAAATATTCCATATAACTGAATTCATATTAGAAAAACATAGAGGTACGTAAACATAGTGTACTCATGTATCCATTATACATTAATTTAGCTATTCTGAAACATTCAAATAATAAACAAACATAAAAAATTTCCTTAAATTTTAAAAATTCTGTCTTCATGAAAGATTTACGGGCATGATTACCCCAGTGAATAAAACTGTAATTGTAACATTATAGAGGCACTTCAATGCGAAATCAAAACCGCGTATCTTTTGGAGCGTACCCACCGATCAATCACCATCCATTAAACACGGAAAGAAAAGCGCTTTCCCCCAACGATTGGCCCTTGAATCGGCCCAATTTACATGAGAGCCGCTTTTTCCTCACATCCAGATTAGCCCCTGAATGAGTTTGATGAATTGTTCGCACCCCGCAAGCGAGCCGAGCGAGCGGTCATTTGTTAAAAATACACCCGATCCACGGATCTAATTGTCTCCTCTAATTTCACTCCCTCCTGTGATATCTGGCCTCCGTCTAAATTAAAGCTATTTTTTAAGTGTCCCGATTGCGATGGACCTTTTGAATTAAATAACTTGACTATATCGTACATTATTAATTCACGAATGATTATCAAAAACAATTAAAAAATAAATCAAATAAGGTTGAGGTAACAATAAAGATAAAAAAAAATATTTCAATTCGGAAATCAATTTCATGTTTATGTTGCACTTTACTATAGTGTAATAATATCTGGAATTTTACCTATCGAGTTGTCTATAAACAATTGTGTATTTTGTGTTATTTTTACAATTCAAGTAAGTTCAAGCTCTTACCTTTCGAGATGTTTTACGATGTCTTCGTATGCTGCCCTACAGTTCTCCCAAATACCAGATCTGTAGAAGATCAAAATATAAAATTATTAGAAATAACATACTTTTAGTAAGATTAAAGATAAATTTAATAACAGTATACACATAAAGTAGACTTCATGATCTATACCCAACACATAAAACATAAAATAGGTTTCACGATGTATACCCAAATTTCTGGGAATGCTCCAATAACGATGAAAGACAAAAATTTAAACAACAAACAAACTGTTCAGAAGAAGTACTCAAACAAAAAGTTCTCAAATGAAAAAAAAGGGTTTGAATGTAAAAGGAATAATTATGAGCACTCAATATTAAATGTTCCGTTAGGCTGAACGAGGGGTCGATGAAATTAATTATGTTTTAAAAACAATCACTTATATTTGTGTCGGAACAATTCATGCGTGATCGTTGAAATTGTTTCTCGATTACTTTAGCTCTTTGTTTTCCATTAAACTTTCCTTAACAGATCTGTAAAGGAATAATTATTTATTCTGCTTATGATACTGTCGTTTTTGTTTTTTGTTTTTCATGAAATACGAGCAAATTAACTTAAGAATTTGTCACGCATCTATTTCCAATATCCTATACAAAACTGAATTTGCTACCCACTCGTACCAAACTTATACACGTTACATTAGTTTATACCCTTAAGTTTTTATGAAACACTGTGATATTAATTAAATACTTAATAAAACCCAATTGTTTTTTCATTGTATTTTTCGACGTTTGTTTTAGGATTTGATACAATTATGCCATATTTTCTAATAACGATCCATTTATCCTCTTACGTCAATGGATCACAATTGTTCACTGTCAATTTAATTAATTTTATCTTAAAATTTCATTATGTATTGTATTACATAGGTATATAGAAATAACTTTACAATGAAAAATCCATAGATTCATACATAACCTACCCATTGTAACTGGATAAAGGATCATCATTGTCCGCGTCCTATGTGACGTTACATTAAATTGGCAAAAGCGCCGGCTAGAGAGCATAAAGTTATATAGTAAAAAAATATATTATTCAACCATTCTATGTAGGATGTTAAATAAAAAGACTAAATTAGTATATTTCAAATATATATTGATAACCTTTGCGATTTTAGTCGGATTTTAGTAATAGACCTTATTTTTCTCATAATTCAAAAGGAAATCGAATTTCCGAACATATACATATTTACAATGTAAACGTAATAGATTTAATTTATAAAGCATTTAAGTTTGTGTTACTATTATAAGAGGTGGCAAAGTTGTCGAAGAAGAAATAGTATAGTACCTGTGACGTATAAAAGTGGCAGTAAGACAGTGGGGTAGCCAGCATTTGTGGGTCTTCAGAACGGAAGTGGGGGCATTCACTGTTTGTACTTTTCTAATAGGATTAACTCACTTAGACATTTAACCTGCGCGACTGGTGACCTGCTTAGAGGTTTCATGTTATGAACTTGCTTTAACATCGATTTGTATACAAATTTGTTGTGGTTTCTAGGGAATATAATTATGTTATTAGTAATGTTAATCGCTGCAATATGGTGTGTTATATCAATAAATTTAAGCTTTATTCTCGGGATATTCTTAATGTTCTATATAAATTTTATTAACATGTATGACTAAACAAGTCAATAATAAATTAATACTACTTAAATTCTATACATTTAATAAACATATTTTGCCTTCAAACAAATGAATCTGGCATTATTTTTTTCTAAATCTTTAACAAACAACTTCATACTTTAACAAATTTTATGTATATTGAAATTCATTGTATACTATAAGCTTCCTCATGATTTGGTTCCATCACTGGTATATTTGACATTTTTTATGTTTTTCTTCATCATATAGACACAGCGAGCGAACTTTGTTAATATTATTTAGTGAAAAAAAAAACAATTAGTTCGTTTTATTGATTTATTAAATATTTCCTAGCTTTAGTACAATATACTTTTCACAGTGTGCAATTCTGAAACCAGGAAGCTCACTAAACTAAATATTCATAAATAAGCAAGTCATGGGCATTTCACGTTCTGACTTAAATTCGGAATACCGAGATTAGAAGGAAAACATTCTTGTCTTACGTAGCTGATGTAATAATAGTCGGAAAAGAGTGAAAGTGAGAAGGCATACTCAAATTTTGGATAGAAGATGGGACGGGTCTTATTCTAGATGACAGATTAAAATCAAAATTTCGCTTTGAATTTGGGCCAACAGACAACTTTTTTTAATATTTATATTTTATAGATATACATGAAATATATCTAAAAATATATTTAAAAAAGTATCATTCATATAATAAGTTAAAATTCAAAAATAAATTTCATTTTCAAAGTTTCCCGCGAAAACGCCACTTCTGTCATGGCGACACGGTCCTCTGAAACTAATATCGTTCTATATATGCATAAGGTTGAATTCTCTAAGTTCTGTTATGAGTAAGAGGGGTGTGCTATTTGGGGTCACGTGATAACCAGTATAAAATATTTGTATTTTTCATTTAAGCAATATTATAAATATAATTAGTATGAAAGTGTGATTATCGGCAATAGTATATTAAACACTACCAGAAAAAAAAATGTATTTATTTTCGTTTACTATCTACACCTGTATTAGGCAGAAGACGAGGGATTATATCATACTCTATATGAAGTTAAATCATCTAATGTAAATACTGCATAAAGACGCAGATTTGTTTTTATTGACAGAATTTTAGCGCTGCTATTATGTATATTTCCAAATGGAATATGAGAAATTACCTCGCGAGTGCTTCCATATTGTGCATAGGTTGTCCTTTGATTATGGAGCCGTCAGGCCGGGGTACACCATGGTGGGGCATGCCTGGTGACATGAGTGCGTGCTGATGCATGAATCCCATGGGCCCTAGGTGCGTAGGCGGTGCGTTGTACCCGTTCGCCAGTAGAGGAGACTTTTCCATCCTTGCCATTTCTGTAATGAAAAAGACTGTTGATAATTCATCAAAAGGTTCATTTCAATTTGCGAAATCTTCGATTAACGTTATAGTATAAAGAAACAAAAGAATAACATAAATAAAACTTGAATCTAACAGTAGTTGTGTGATAAACCTAATCATATGCGTATTATTAATTCATGCAGCGTTAATTTTTTCTGTTGGTATTTTCGGAGACGTTTACTTAAAATTTGTTATATTGTTAAATTAATAAAATTTTCATGGGAAGAAATATCGAATAGACTAATAAATTTAAACCAGAGGAGACCCAATAAGCAAGAACGTTGTTTCAGTTGAAACAATATCTGAATTTAATTTTGGAAATCTTTGATAAATATCGTCGCACTCAGAAGTATCGCTCAGGTAAAATCCAATTAATGCCCAGTATTATCATTTAATTACACGTTCCAATAATCGAATCGCCCGTAAAACGGTGAACAAACAATAATAAAATGAGCAATGAATTTCGAGACTATTGTTTTCTGGGTACCACAAACAACCCAAGCAAACACGGAGGGGTGTTGCGCAAATATTCTTAAAATGACCCCCTGTTGGGGGTGTAGGAGGTACTGGGTGGTCTGTGAGGTCACCAAACGGACCAGGCGTCGGAAACAATTAACAAGGTGTCGAATTAAACGCGAGTTAACGGTTGGACCGTTAAAGGAGTACACCCTTTTCCATTGTGGAAGCGTTTTACAGAGGATTTCAGGATTGCTGAATATTAAATATTATGTGTTGCTTTGTTCCACGATTAAGGGCACAGGTATGTTGCCGCGTATCATGGAAAATTTCAATTATCAACGAGAATGGATGCAATGTCGCCGTAATTTGTGGTTGTGACACGAGCTTTTAATTTAGAGATTAATATGAATTCGCCGGTTTCGAATAAATTCGAAAAGCTTGATGATACAAAGTAATATGAGATAAAAGGAGATTTTGTTTAAAATATTATGAAACCTCCTCAAAAGCTAAAATAATCGTTTAAAATTAAATATGAGAACTGTTTTCTTCCTCCATATTTGATAATACAACGGATACAAAAACAAACACGATGACCAATAGACCCTGAGTTAATATCTGCGCATTATTTACACTGCGAACCTAACCGTTATCTTCTGTACCATACACTCAAACCCTTTAACATCTTCAATTAATATTAATTTCAAATACCTATGTACCTATGCAAATCATGGCCAATGATAAATTGACTGCGGTTTATTTACTAAACAAGTAATGCTGTCGTATAACTTTTATTTCATTCTAATATGTATCATTTTAATTGATTTGATTTCTGATGATAAATTTATTCAATGAATTTCAGCGAAGAAATTTACTTTTTTTATAATATTTTACTACTATTCGGTAGTGTTAATTCATCGTTGACACATAAAAAACTTTAATCATCAACCAATAACTTAGATATTAACAAATTACAAATTCTAAAATATGATCCCAAATTGCAGATACCAAATGAAAATATAATAGTATCACTTTATAAAGT
Organism: Diatraea saccharalis; assembly: GCA_918026875.4. Lineage (NCBI taxonomy): Eukaryota > Metazoa > Arthropoda > Insecta > Lepidoptera > Crambidae > Diatraea > Diatraea saccharalis. The sequence goes on from OU893345.1 coordinate 9,275,966, forward strand.
CAGACCCAAAAACCACAATTAGGTCACAAAACCGAAAAGCATATTTACTAATCCTCGTACACGTAAAACAGACCTGCAACCGCGCCGGTCAACCGCACTCACTAATTAACTAAATACGTGTTAAATCTCGTAATAACTTGCGGTCGAAACAACCCTTTTAGCCCATCTCTTTCTTAAACGTGGATCTGGTAGAGCGCTGTCCCTTTCCTATTAGGATCGTGGTCAACAGATATTACATATTTTATGCTTGAATGGTGATTAGAGTTGTTACGATAACAAACTCTTATCAAAATAACTATTCACTCTGAAAACTTAATTAATTGAATGTAATAATGAATAGTAAAATATATCTTATGAAAATTTATCAAATATAGAGATCCTTATTAAGACTCGAACATTTGTTGTATGAAAACAACGAAGCAAAAAAAAAACTTTTAAATTAGCCCCCATCAATACAAAAAGCTGTACCATAACGGATAAAAAGGTTCATCGTTTAACGTTATGACTATTATTAGGCGAATCCACTGATCAGGCATTTAAAGAAATGAAACGTCGATTCCGAACCGCCATTATAACGATTTTCATCGATTTATTGATCGAATATCGACTGTCCTCAGCAAATGATCGCAGCAAATTACCGGCCATTATTTCGAATTAGAATCGATAGAATCGGAACCCCAATTATATCACTTATGTGTTTAAAGGAGGTTGGGATTAAAGTATTCATAACAGCAAATGGTTGATGGTACAAGAAGGTGTTTAATTATATTAGTTTTTTGTTTAGACTATTCTTTAACCAATTGGAATAATTAAAATTAAGAAGATACAAACAAATGGCTAATATGTATACAGACACAAAATTAATACAGATATAATAACCGCTGAGTTTTATAACAGACAGATTACAAAATGATGAAACAAGCTGGGAATAAATGATTGGCCATAAAGTTGAAGAAGCGGACGCCGTGACTGACAATGTATCTATCCTTGTCGACCGTAGTATACCTACGCCGGGCGGTTTAAATAAACTAGCATCGAATCATTTGATAGTAAGTAAGTAATGAGGATAGTAAATTGTGGAATAAAACAATGACCATTTTGTCTAGCAAAAAAAAGTCGTTATAAAAGGGTTATAGTTACATTGTGTATTCTTTGTAACATCAAAAGACGATAATAAATTAAAATGAAACATTTTAACTTGTACGTATTTGAGTTGGCTAGTCTGTAAATATTTAGTGCGAGTTTTTCGATCTGCAAAGTAGCAAAATTGTAAAGTTAGTACTTTATACGACTCGTAAATAAGATCACTCCATATTTTACTAAAGTTTTTTTGCTGTCGTAAAAAAGGGAATGTTATATCGTAAAGGCATGCAAGCAGGTAGTAGGTAATATACTGATACTCATAATATAGTTGACGACAGTTAAAAATTTTCATGTTAATTAATCAAAATTCAGATAGAGGAGCTCTAGACACAGTTGTTAAGACACTTTCCCAATGGCCGGTTATAGGTTGGGTGACCAAAAATTTGCTATCTCAAACTCCTTCGTGCTTCGAAAGGAAGGCTGCACATGCAGTCGATAATACCACCAATCTGCACTGGGCTCGCCTGACTCTTTCTCACAATATTCCACCCAAAGAGAAGGCCTGAGCAGAGGGCACATTAATAGAGTGGTAATAATGATGATGATATATAAATTCAGTAATGATAATCTAATCAATTATTAAGATGATAACCCAATTTACAGAAAAATTCATTAAAATATGTAAAAATGAGTTTGTAAAAAACAACCGTTGTAAAAAACATTGCAATCCAACAAATCTCCAAAAACACGGCAAAACGAAGAAACTCGAAAATGATACAAAAGCGGGCGAATTAAAAGCAAATTACTGCCGGCCGGCAATCGTACCGTTTACAATAAATACATAATTGTACGGTCAGTATACCAATGGCATATACGATTGGCGAAAATAACGGTCCACAGTTTTGTGAATAAATCGTTTTTAAAGTTGTCGCTTTCAGATACATCAAAGGTGGTGTGTTCAGGACACATTCCGTGGCACACTCCAGTGTTAATTGCATTTAATTTATTATTCTAAAGACATTTAAAATTTTAAAATTAATATCGGATAATACACCAATAAGGTAGAAAAAAATTCTCCTGATTACATTATCTAGGACAATGTTACATCATAATAACACACATTCCATATAACTAATACCATCAAAGAAAATCACACAATAGGAACAAACATGGACCAAGCATTCGCCCTTGTGTGACGATGACTGTTTCTAATTCCCTACTGCCCTGCAAACACCGCACTAAATAGACTACGAGATACAATCGCCAACACAAGTCACGCGTCGAGTACAATCAATAACAGTAATACACAATCGTCGACGAAAGACGGTCAATAACTTGAGTCAACAAAACGTAGTGTTGCCAGATAAAAGTATTTTAGGGATAAAGTCTGTATCGTATTTCATGTTTTTGAACATTATAAGCTCTTTTTTAAAACCTTTCTATTATAATACAGCATGTTTACAAAATCATTATGGATTCTCCATTTCGAATGACGACCTAAGTACCTAACCTATATAATTATACCACCACCACATAGAGCAATAAAATGTCATTTTTAAAAACGCACTTTTTCATCTATCATAATACATTGAATCAGTTCTTCCCTTAAAACGTCTCCCCTATAGTGGCAACACCGACAGACTTACATCTTCGCCATAAACTCTTTCATTTGGCTCGGACGAGCCTTATGAACAATAAAACCTTGAGGGCTGGAGATTTGGACTGCAATAAAATATTTGCCGTGGCACACGCTAATCCCTCACCCCTACTTACGAACACAATTTGAGAAGTTATAGTCTGTCTTAGTACCGAACAGATGTAGGTGTACCTAAGACGTTTATATTTATATAATTATGAAATGAAAGAGACAAAATAAATAATATTGTCATATTAGTTTTCATTAATCGTATAGTCATAGCTACAATATACTGTGATAACTTTAATGAACATCAAAAATATGAACTTTTTTTTATTTCAGCAGCGGAATTTTACTATTCAGCCATATAATTATCGTTTTAGACCTTGATAATACTTTTAAAGTTCATTTCTAATTAAACGAATAAGGACGTGATAATGTCATCATTAAATGTGATTACAGACAAAATTATTTTAGCAATAAACAGCAAGAAAGCGAACACGCATTAATCAAGATTGTAGAAGATCTTTACGCCATTCAAGCCAATAGGATACCGGTTTAGCGAGCCGGGTCTATTTCGACCGCAAATAAAAGTTCCCCTGAAAGAGGGTCAGGCTTAATTACTCGTAAATTGACCGGGATACGGTTTAGCAAGGATGAATGTATATGCGCGAAAATAATCAAGTGTCATACATTTGTGTAATTTATTTTCACATATTAAAACTATGTAACTTATTTTTTTCTATAACACCTTTTAATCTTTTGCTACAAAATAATCGATCTAAAAAGTTACCCAAGCACAATGGGATAACATTGATATTTCTTTGGCCGAATGAGATATTTGAAATTCGAACATCGTCACAATAAAAATCAAGTCATCCGTAAATATACACAATAGTTTGTTGCCATTGTTGAGTTAACTACCCAGGTTACAGTAATATTAAAGCATATTTTTATTAATAATAACTACTTATTTATACAAAAGAGAGATTATCTGTCGGTGGTTTTTTGAACAGCTGCTACTATTGAAGTACACGAATGTTACTGTCTAAAAATGATGTATATGTATCTATTATAAATCGATAATTGTTATTTATTTGTCTTTTCTCTTAGTACACATACTAACGTTAATTTCAATTCAAACCAATAAAAAATAGTACTAATAAATCACGAAGTTATTAAGAATTGTAAAACAGATTATTGAAAATATTATATTAACTTGAATTTCCTCGACTAATGTTAGATTTTATACTATGCAGAAAATTTTATAAATTAACATTTCTACTGCGAGAAATGCTTTAGAAATATGATGTAGATATTTTGGATTACAGTTTATTTGGACGTTATGTCTTGAGTCAAAGAAAAACAATTGATGGTCATTTGTGGTGTTTGCGCCCTCTGAACGATAAGCAATATGGCATTATCGATGGTTGAATTGATTATTAATTGTAAATTTTTAACATCTCTCAGTTACTTTGCTTGGTCGATGGAGTAATGGCGGTTATAACTTGTCCTCAGTTCAATAACTAACGAACCAAGTTACTAAAAGAAGCAACGTGTAATTTCGCTCGATATCGACGTTCGAATATTCGATTCCGTAATAAACGCCTCGAGGGATATCGAATCAGCTTGTCGATAAACGGTTGATAAATCAAAAGTGTGCACGCACGGTGAAGGTTGCTGACATCTTGCATAGCGCATCCATGATGACACATCAACAACAGTGTTGGAAAACTTTTGATCAAATTTATTACTGATTGATTAGCGAAACTTCTACTTGACGTTTATAAATGTTCTGTGGGCTAATTGTCTAATTTAAAAATCTATTGCAATCACTTTTTATTAGCGATTCACGGAATTAAGTAACTTTTAAAGTCACATTCGCTTTTAACGAATTATGATTTAAATGATTATGAAACATTGCACAAGATTGCAGTTAGTATTAAATTCTTTCCTTTAACATTTATCAATAACTCTGAAGAATCTATCGCTGTGACAACGTTAAATTTTCGATACCGTACACTTGATATATTTCTCAAAAGATCGCCATCTCAATTGCTATCATATGTCAAATAGTTGAAGTGTGAAGTTTGTGAATAATTTTTAAATGTCAAATTGAAAGTGATTGCGGTATATTTTATAAATTATAGAATTAGGCCTCTGATTTGCTGTTCAATTGTTTCTAAATTAAAATAGCAGAATGACAATAGATATTCCAACCATTAAATATTTAACACTTGGGAGCTTCATTAAACCGAATAATTGGCTTTTATACAACTATTCATTTAACATGCAGTCATGCTTGTACCCTTTAATTAAAACGACATTCGTAAAAGTAAGCGATTGACGAAAAATTACGTATCAGTCCACGGAAGACTCGTTAAGCGTATTGCTGAGGTATGCGTAGTATCCGATACGATTTTAACATTTAAGTACATATTTATCACTGGAACCGAAAATACGCATCTTCCAGCACAAAAATAAATTTAAAAATTCTGAAGAAATAGTATGATCTAATTAAAGACATTCCTTTTTATATGAAAGTGAGCAAAAAGTAAATGATGCTTGATGGGCAAAGGTGTGAGTAATGTTATATGTGAGAATAAAACCTACATTGTGCACGCTATCCATGCGCCATGCAAAACGATGGGAATTAAGAATAAACTATTTTAAAGTTAATGTGAATATGGAAATAGAGCGGAGTTAATGTTTCCTATGTCAGGCAAGAAGTTTAGTAGTAGCCGTTAAGGTTAAGTAAAAAATCGATCGTACTTAATGCAGTTTAACTGAATATTATTACTGAGATAACATAAGTGAAGTGGTCAATAAGTAACTAATATTGAACTATTTGTCACTATTTTTATTGCTGACAGGAACCTTTTATGATAGTAAAAACACTAATAGCCCTACTTTTATTGATAATATTCTATATTTAGCTTAGTTTGAATAATGAAACACCTATATATATTTATCTATACATTTTTTAAGTAGACAAGCCCCGTGACGCCACTAAATTACTAGATGTTTGCTAGCTTACTTATTTGCACAACCTGAGTCTTTTCAAATTGAGATTCATTAGACAAAAACAGATAGGTTCATATCATATAAAATCATATGTTACTTACTTTCTGCAAGGTCCCTAGGTAACTTTTTAGTGGTTTATAAAGTAACTATGTATTAATTCAGGCTTAAAATATTATATGTACACCAATATTTATCAAAATCCATTCAACAAATACCAAATTAATGTTACGTGTAAAAAAAGAGTCTATTTTAACATCATCGTTTATTGTCTGGAATTGACATAATATATTGTAGAGCCATTTATTTTATTTGTTTCTTTTTTAACTTATCCTCATCAACTTCAGAATTGAAGTTTTAGACCGTTGAAATAGGGCGGCGTTTTTGTTTCTATACCTAAAAAAATATGCAAATTCCATTTAAAGAAAAAATAATTTATATCATTCAACTAACCCTATTTTTCTAATTGGTAATCGACATTTAACATTTACCGCGGACAGTAGATATAATTGATTGTCATTCAGCGAGTGTATGTAAGCAGGTGTCCGTGTTAAGTTTACTGCTTGTAAGTATTTTATCTATCATCTATAGGAAATAAATGTGTGTTGATTCATGTTCAAACTTACAATATTATCTTTAATACTCAATAAATCCATCTTTTGTTTTATATTTTTAAAGTAATTTACATTAGGTTAATAGTTAACTACATGATTGATACCATGTACATACATTATTTTATTTTATTTATTTATTTTATTGCGTTCCACAATGTGGTATTAAGATGTTCATAAAAACAAAGTATCATTATGAACCCCGTCGGGCACAGCAAATTTGGAGAGACTCACTGCAGTGAGTGCTGCGAGTGAGGAGAGACTTAGTGAATTATGATACGGATATCGAACGTAAGAGGACTCAAAAGAGGATAGATATCTATCTGCCAATAACATTTATCCACAACACTTCAGTTACCCCGTGATCACGGTGCTTGGAATAGCGCAGAAACGTCGGGGACTCAATATATATAAGATTTAAATGGTAGCAATCCTGTAGTTAACAATTATTCTAATAAACCTATCACATATGTACATACATTACAGTATTATCAATTATAATCATCGTAAAGCTGCTGATATCATTACCTTCCATGCACCGGCTTATGGATAGATACACAGTGCGGTTTGATCAAATCAAATCAAATCAAATCAAAATTTATTTATTCAGTTTAGGCTTTTACAGAGCTCTTGTGAAAGTCGAAAACTATGGCATCGGTTCGCAAAACTACGGCGGGAGACCTTGTACTGAGAAGAACCAGCAAGAAACTCAGCAAGGGCTGTTTTATTTCACACAGAGAAGTCTTATTGAAAAGTGACTTGATTAGAATATGAAGTAAATATTACTATAATATGAAGTAAATATTATTATGTAAATATTACAATATTAGAAAGTAAATACAATAAAGTTAAAATATCTAACACCATGCCTTTTTGTCATTTAGATATACCTTAACGGTATAATATCCTTTACTTTGTAGAAAATTTTTAATATGACTTTTAAAATGATTTATTGGCAAATCTAATACGTCACTGGGGATCTTATTAAAGTATTGTATACCTTGACCCATGAAAGAACCTAATACCTTCTGTAACCTGTAAGAAGGCATTACTAGCTAGCGATAGTTGTTATTGACTAAATATGCAGCCAAGATGAACGACACCAAATAGTTTCCGCGCTTCATGGAAGAGAATTCAAAATATTTAGACTTCGACATTTGGTGAGCACAAGATACCGACCTCATAGTCGAAATGCGCTTAGCGCTGCGTGATCCAATATCTCATATAATTGTCAGTGTAACCATGTATCTGTATTTTGGTAAAAGGTTTAATAAGCTTCATTATATTCCATTTCTTTCTGTCTTTACTTGTTGTCATGTTATACAAATATTATAAAGACACGTTTAGTCTGCGATACAGAGATTAATCTGGTCATTACTGATGGGTGACTAAAAATTTTGCTATATTGAGCTCCTTCCTGGTTTGAAGGTGCTGCTGTTGGTCTCGCCTGCAAGTGCAGTCGTAAAGAGTTACCAATATTCCAATATATAACTCGTTCTTTTTATTTGATTCCATAGGGTTCCCCAGTAGCCAGGACGAACGACCCTAAATAGCTTATAAAGCACGGACGAAAGTTGAAATATATTTAGTCATTCATCTAGTGAGCTTTTGCGCAAGATACCATCTTAACCAGGTCCTAACAGACTAACTCGCTAAGCGCTGCGTGATCTCCTCCGTTCATTTATTTGTTAGTATAACCTTTGAATCTGTATTTGGGTATTTAAAAAAATAAAAATGGTTATTCATTCTAATTTTAAAGTAGTAGTTGGTCCATCCTAGACATGCTAAGATGCCTGTGTCAGGAAAATAGAATAGCTTAAAAAAATCTTCAATTTGTTGTATTTCTTGCTGTTTTTATTTATTTAGTTATTATACAATTATTCTAAAGAATACTCTTATGAAATCGATAGAGCAGTTTTTAAAGAGCTGCCAATATTTCAATAAGGCTCGTTCCGCAACAGCCGGATTCTGAGTTCAGAAAAACCGGCATTAGTATTGTGGTTTCTTTGAATTTCTCATCTTGATCCACATCATGTATCCGATGAGAAATATTATCAATATTCCAAATTAATAATTAATTACTTAGTGCAAGCTTATTACCAATAGATGGCGCTACTTTAACCTCAGTGAACAAGACATCCGTCTTATTAAAAAATGACTGTTGTGTTACAGTCACTTTTCTAATTCTACATATAAACACACTGTTACATACCACAGAGTAAAAAACAGATTTTGAGCCGTTACGCACCGCTACGGCGTTTAATAATTGTTGCCACTGCGTTTACTACTGCGATTTCCTTATAAGAGCTAGCCAATTTGTTTGATTGCCCGCAATTGCCAGTTGATGTTTTAACCATTAAAATTGTAA